>CM043318.1:42112467-43526217 GCA_023736055.1 Quercus glauca
ATATCTTTTTAAGTTTTATACATTCCATGGCCGGGGAAGTGGCCTCTTCTCTATGTCCTCCAAGTAGTATGCTCCTGCTCCAACAATAGCAGTGACTCTGTACGGTTCTTCCCAATTCGGGGCTAGTTTCCCGACATTGATGTCCCAAGCACCCCCCACAGCTCTTTGCAGCACAAGGTCACCAGCACTAAACTCTCTCGTCTTTGTATCTTTGTTATACCATCGAGCCAACTTCTGTTGGTAATTTGCCAATCGGATAGTTGCTGCTTCTTGGCATTCCTCTAGTGAATCCAATTGTCTAACCATCACTTCCTTATTCATGGTTGTTAACACCCAGGCCTCAAACAGCTAGAAAACCGCAGTCAGACCTTCTTTCAACCACCCGCCATGGCGATGCTCCAACTCACGCACGTCCCGTTGGAGGACCCTCTCGATAATTGGTGTGGTTCATGCGGAGCTTCAGGTGCTCTCTCTCTCGATGGAGGAAGGTCCACCTTTGGAGGTATGGCGAGAATTTTGGCCAAATTTTAGGTGATTACCAAAGGTAAGTGAAGTCGCCACCAATCATTGGGTTTTTCTAAGGTGTGATTGGTCACCTGTTAATAGTTGATTTTATTACTGATCCTTGGCTAAGAAAAATGGTCACCTGTTAATAGTTGATTTTATTACTAATCCTTGGCTAAGAAAAATGGCATTTTTCCTAATCTAATGTGGATGGCAAAAAGTCTTGATTCTTGAGTCCAGAAGTTTCGTTACCTGTGGGGAAGATGTTAGGCACCCCACAACGCCTGTCCAAGGACAGTCCTTTGTTTTGATAAAACCTTAATTTTCGGAGATTGGCAATAAAAAACATGATTTTGGCATTGGCTTTCAGGGCTTTGCATGCATGGGGGGCTTTGTGGTTTGGCTTTTGAATGGGTGTGATCCCAATATATGCTTTCCTAAGGCATTCAGGGAAAGTACTAGATTTCCACGGTGAAAATCTAGCTACATGTCACCTTACTTTCGCAGTGGAAATTAGACATCACTTTCCCTTAGGTGACATGGACGGTAACAATCACACTGGAAGGGGCAAGTAAGTATATATACATACATCATGCATAATGCAAGCACACAGAGCAGGAAAGTAAATGCCTACATCCCTAGAGCATGGCCCAAAATAGGTGAAGGAAAGTAAATGGGGGTCGTCATACTCTAGAGATAAGGACGAATGGTACATGGCATAATATACCTAATACAACCCATCAAAGAGAGAAAGGGGGAGGAAGGAAGGGGGTTTAAAAGAGTACATAACCAAATGGGAAAGGCTAGACCCTTAAATCTACTAAACATAGTCGCTTGGCTCATATCTACATACTTGCATCCATGCCCTTTTTGCCTGCACCTGGGAGACTATGCCCTAGCTCCATGCATCCTCTCTCCATGTGTGTACATGCAAAGGCAAAGACAAGAAACCAGCAAATGAGCAATGGAAGGAAAAGATGCAAAGAGCATATGAAATAGGCATAAAGCTAATAAGCATGATAGAAGTGGCAGGCATAGAAACAAGAAAGCAAGTAAGCAAACAAGTGAGAAGGCAAACAAGCAATAAAACAAATAAAAGGTGGAGTCTGCATGGGACAAATGTAGGTCTGGATCGAATGTCCATAACTTCATTGTGTTGAAGCACGGACGACATAATAGCAAGCAAGGCTCTTGCAGGGACATGTAAGCAAGCGTGTAAAGATGTATAGAAAGCCAACGGGTGGCACAAACAAGCATGGTAAGCATAGCATCGCGCGAAGTGGAAAAGGGAAGGGTACGCACGGAGCAACCCGGCATCCGGAGATGCCTCCCAAATGGTTACATCCGAACAAGGCCTTATGGGCGAAGGATGTAACCACACAAGGTGGAGCCCGCAGAGGGCACCAAACATGGCAAAGTCTAAAACGAGAAAGGCTAGCACAAGCATAAAGCATAGAAGCAAGCAAGCATAGACATGCAAATAGGATGATCCAAACCCTTTGATGTGGACCTTGGTGCATGGACGATGACAAAGACCATAGGGTCTAGATCGAGTCTTAACCATTAGGCCAAAACACAAGAAAATCTGATAAAGGAATAAAAGGGCTACAATAGCACATGGCATGACAAACAAGGTCTAGGCCTAAGCACATAAACATGGTGTGAAGCACGCAAGCACATAGATGATGGCATAAAGCATGTAGACACACTAATCTACACATATAAGCATGGAAATATGCATGTAGGCATGTAAATGTACATCTAAGCATGTGCATGTAAGCATAAAAGCATGGAAGAACACAAATGCAAGCATACAAGCATGTGAAGGTATAGACATAGGCATAGGAGCATAGAACATGCATACAAACATGTAGATCTAAGCAAGGCATGGCCGGAGACATAGTATCAAGCATGTGAGCATGTAGACCTAAACATCAACACATGGGAAAGAGAAGATCTAAGCATCTAAAAAATGGCATAAAGCATAAAACATGTAGGAAAGGCAACTAGCATATGAAACAACATGGAAACATATGGAAATAAACCAAAGACATGCTAGAGGCAAAATAAAGCTAAAGAGCATGCTAGATAAAGCAATAAATCATGTTATTAAGGCAAAAAGGGCAAGATAAATGCTAAAAAAAGATTTAGGAGCTTAGGGGTGTGGATAGTAGCTAGAAAGCTACATCCACACCCCTAAACCCCAAATCCAAGGTGTAAAACCAAGAAAACAAAGATTGGGTATAAGAACGATACCTTGTATTTTTGGTGAAAAAGGAAGAATCAAGAGGCTTTGATCTGTTTTTTCTTTTGTGTTTTTTGTGTTTGGAAGAGAGGAAAAATGTGTAGAAGATGTCCAGGTAGAGAGCAAAACCCTAGAAAAAGTTTTCTTCTTTTTGGTCTAGAGGTGCCTGGGGCCTTTTATAGCCCTAGCACGGATTACGAGGTGACATCCCTTCAAGGGCCGCCCCTTCCAATGGTCTCAAATCGAGTTGATCTTGACACCCCTGGAAAGATCTTTAATTCCTGTTTCTAAAAAGGTATGGAACTTGAAAATCCAACGATGGGATCAAAAGTTATGGGTCCCAGAAGTTAGCAATGCATCGAACGATACATCAACCCGGTTTTCTTGATATCTTGTCCATTCTAACTTCAATTTTGAACCATGAATAGTCGTTGGATTGAGAATTTGATAATATTCACCATGCGTTGATTTCAACCCGTTTTGAAGGCCGGATCAAAATTAGGGTTTCTAGGGCCTGCTAAGAGTCAACTCCAGATCAAACTTGGTCAAAGTTGCCGAAAATCTCCGAGAAGCTCAAGTTTGATGTAAAACCATGAAAAATTTTGTTTTGTGAATATTTTAACCTTGCTAGACTTTCGTTCAATCCAGGGTTCACTAGGGGCGTTTTGGTCATTTTACCTAAAAGAGGCACTCTGAGTGCTCTGGTGCCTGAACGGGTTTCGCTACGTCATTCTAGATATTCTCGTGGCCCCATGAAGAGAAGATAATATTTTGGGATTTTTCAGGGTTTGGCACGCAAAACGAGGCGGACAAAATAACATCGAGATAGAATGTGAGCATACGACACGGCCGCTATAATCCACTATAGATCAGGAACTTGGAAATTCTTTAGGAACTTGATAACTGAGATAGCGAGGCATACAACACAGTCGCTAATTAACCTTGAGATAGGATGTGAGCACGGCCAATACAACCCACTGAAGATCAGGAACTTGGAACTTTTTTAGGAACTTTATGACTATGATAGAAAGGCGTTCAACAAGATCGCCAATTAACCTCGAGATAGGATGTGAGCATACAGCACGGCTGCTATAACCCACTATAGATCAGGAACTTGGAACTTCTTTAAGAACTTGATAACTGTGATGGCGAGGCGTATGACACGGTTGCTAATTAACCTGGAGATAGGAAGTAAGCATACGACACAGCTGCTATAACCCACTATAGATCAGGAACTTGGAACATCTTTAGGAACTTGATAACTGTCATAGGGAGGCGTACGACATGGTTGGTAATTAACCTCGAGATAGGATGTGAGCATACAGCATGAATGCTATAACCCACTGTAGATTAGGAACTTGGAACTTCATTAGGAACTTGATAACTGTGATGGCGAGGCGTATGACACGATCGCTAATTAAGCTCGAGATAGGATGTGGGCATACGGCACGGCCCCTATAACCCATTATAGATCAGGAACTTGAAACTTCTTTAGCAACTTGGTAACTGTGATGGCAAGACATACGACACAGTCGATAATTAACCTCGAGATAGGATGTGAGCATACAACATGGCCGCTATAACCCACTGTAGATCAAGAACTTTGAACTTCTTTAGGAACATGATAACTGTTATTGCGAGGCGTACGACACAGTCGCTAATTAACCTCGAGATAAAATGTAAGCATACGGCATGGCCGCTATAACCCACTGTAGATCAAGAACATGGAACTTCTTTAAGAACTTGATAACTGTGATGGCAAGGCGTACGACATGGTCAGTAATTAACCTCGAGATAGGATGTAAGCATATGGCACAGCCGCATTAACCCATTATAGATTAGGAACTTGGAACTTCTTTAGGAACTTGATAACTATGATGGCAAGGTGTATGACACGGTCACTAATTAACCTCAAGATAGGATGTGGGCATACAATATGGCCGCTATAAACCACGGTAGATTAGGAACTTGGAACTTGTTTAGGAACTTGATAATTGTGATGGCAACGCGTACGACACAGTTGCTAATTAACCTCGAGATAGGATGTGAGCATACGACACGACCGCTATAACCCACTGTAGATAAAGAACTTGATAACTGTGATGGCGAGGCATACGACATGATCACTAATTAACCTCGAGATAGGATGTGAGCATACAGCACGACTGCTATAACCCACTATAGATCAGGAACTTGGAACTTCTTTAGGAACTTGATAACTGTGATGGCGAGGCGTACGACACGGTTGCTAATTAACGTGGAGATAGGAAGTGAGCATACGGCGCAGCCCTATAACCCACTGTAGATCGAGAACTTGGAACTTCTTTAGGAACTTGATAACTGTTATGGGGAGGCGTACTACACGGTCGGTAATTACCTCGAGATAGGATGCGAGCATACGACACGGCTACTATAACCCACTGTAGATCAGGACCTTGGAACTTCTTTAAGAACTTGATAACTATGATGGCGAGGCGTATGACATGATCGCTAATTAACCTCGAGGTAGGATGTAAGCATACGGCATGACCCCATTGTTGGAAAAAACTGGTTTTGCATCTCATACAAAACACACAGCGGAAGCAACAAACATGGATCTATTTCATTCATGATTGATAACTTGCATTATGTAAATTTCAGTATTTAAGAACAAGATTACGTTCCTTGGTGTAGTGAAATTCAAAACAAAAGATTAGAAGTACTTGGGAACACTTTTAATCTTCACTCCAATTCCACTTTACGCCCAAGAAGTGTGGTCCTCAATCAGTTTCTAAGGGAGATTAATCGAGTGGTTTCACTCACACATACACACCATTTCACAATGGTGTCTCTCTTTTTTCTAATGAAAAAATTCTATATGTCTCTCCCTTTATAACTAACTGATTATCTAATTGGGCTGGCCTATTGGGCCTTTCCAATTGGGCTTTAGTGTGTGGCTTGGAGTGGGACCAAAAGGGACCAATAAGACACTAGCTCCAATGAGCCTTGGGCTTTTCTGTCAACTCTTGACAAGTCCAAAGTTACCATTAATTATATTTAATACCACTATATAAATATAATTGCACTCTAGGCCTTATTAATAAATTATATCCCAAGACTTTATTGTACATGCAACCCCTTCATAAAATATTCGTAGTAATTCAAAGTCATGAATATAGACTGCCACTTTGTAGATTACTACATCTTAATCCTTGAGTACCTGGTTTAATCATTTTTAGTTATTCATCATATATTTATGAAATCCAATTTCATAAATATATACTTTAGTAATTTCTTACCAAAGAAGTTAGGCCTAACTCTCTGAATAACAAGCATGAACTTATCTCAAGGGAATATTTTGTATCTCCGTTAAGAGACTATGAATTCCATCTTGAAAATATATGTTCCATCAACACTAAATGTGGCTGCCCAACATACTGAGGTTTTGACCGTTACTTTAGATCTCACTCCTGATATATCAAAGTAACCTACATTTCATGATCAGGTCCATTATTCTCTCAGGATTAAGAGTTCATGCAAATATAAGTCGTGAGATTTATTATTCAATTGACAGTCGTTAGGAGAATAATAAATCTCACAGCAGTCCAGTTCAATATGTCTTAACTCTTAAAACATATCAACATATCAACTAGAAGTCACCACTTTCATGATCAAGACAAATCATCTTAGTTAATATGTTATAGTCTTCGTAGATGAAATGCCCAATTTCATCACCGACTACGAACCAAATTCTGAGTTTACAAAGAACTTGTAACTTATATCTTCTGTGACTAAATCACATATATCACATACTATGCATCTCATGGACTATATGATAATGTCCAAATATTCACGTTACCATTATTTCAGATAATAATAAAACAACTTTATTAATTACAATATTAAATCATACATCATGTTATACATAATGTCATACATAATATAATACATAGCATCATACAATAGGATTCTAGGGCATAAATCCCAACACCCATAACCCACTATAGATCAGGAACTTGAAACTTCTTTAGCAACTTGATAACTGTGATGGCGAGACATACGACACAGTCAATAATTAACCTCGAGATAGGATGTGAGCATACAACACGGCCGCTTTAACCCATTGTAGATCAGGAACTTTGAACTTCTTTAGGAACTCGATAACTGTTATCGCAAGGTGTACGACTCGGTTGCTAATTAATCTCGAGATAAAATGTAAGCATACGGCATGGCCGCTATAACCCACTATAGATCAGGAACATGGAACTTCTTTAAGAACTTGATAACTGTGATGGAGAGGCGTACGACACAATCAGTAATTAACCTCGAGATAGGATGTGAGCATATGGCACAGTTGCATTAACCCATTATAAATTTGGAACTTGGAACTTCTTTAGGAACTTAATAATTATGATGGCAAGGAGTACGACAGGGTTGCTAATTAACCTTAAGATAGGATGTGGGCATATAGCATGGCCGCTATAAACCACTGTAGATCAGGAACTTGGAACTTGTTTAGGAACTTGATAACTGTGATGGCGAGGCGTACGACACAGTCGCTAATTAACCTCGAGATAGGATGTGAGCATACGACACGGCCGCTATAACCCACTGTAGATAAGGAACTTAATAACTATGATGGCGAGGCATACGACATGGTCACTGGTTAACCTCGAGATAGGATGTGAGCGCACGATACAACCGCTATAACCCATTGTAGATCAAGAACTCGAAACTTCTTTAGGAACTTGATAACTGTGTGATGGCGAAGCATACAGCATGACCGCTAGTTAACCTTGAGATAGGATGTGAACATACGGCACAGCCGTTATAACCCACTGTAGATCAGGAACTTGGAACTTCTTTAGGAACTTGATAACTGTTTTGGCAAGGCATATGACACGATCGTAAATTAACCTCGAGATAGGATGTGAGCATACGTGTGGCCGCTATAACCCACTGTAGATCAGGAAATTGGAACTTCTTTAGGAACTTGATAACTGTTTTGGCGAGGTGTATGACACAATCACTAATTAACCTTGAGATAGGATGTGAGTATACGGCATGACCGCTATAACCCACTATAGATTAGGAACTTGGAATTTCTTTAGGAACTTGATAACTGTGATGGCGAGGCATACGACACGGTCACAAATTAACCTCGAGATAGGTTGTAAGCATACAGCATGGCCGCTATAACCCACTGTAGATCAGGAACTTGGAACTCCTTTAGGAACTTGATAACTGTGATGGTGGGCTGTACGACACGGTTGCTAATTAACCTCGAGATAGGATGTGAGCATATGGCACGGCCGCTATAACCTACCGTAGATTAGGAATTTGGAACTTCTTTAGGAACTTGATAACTGTGATGGTGAGACGTATGACACGGTCGCTAATTAACCTCGAGATAGGTTGTGAGCATACAGTGTGGCCGTTATAACCTACTGTAGATCAGGAACTTGGAACTTCTTTAGGAACTTGATAACTGCGATGGCGAGACATACAACACGATTGCTAATTATCCTCAAGATAGGAAGTTAGCATACGGCACGACCGCTATAATCCACTGTAGACCAAGAACTTGGAACTTCTTTAGGAACTTCATAACTATGATGGCGAGACATATGACATGATCGCTAATTATCCTCAAGATAGGATGTTAGCATACGGCACGGCCGCTATAACCCACTGTAGACCAGGAACTTGGAACTTCTTTAGGAACTTGACAACTGTGATGGTGAAGTATACGACATGGTCGCTAATTAACCTCGAGATAGGATGTGAGCATACCACACAACCGCTATAACCAACTATAGATTAGGAACTTGGAACTTCTTTAGGAACTTGATAACTCTGATGGCAAGGCGTACAACACGTTCGCTAATTAACCATAAGATAGGATGTGAGCATACGGCACAGCCGCTATAACCCATTGTAGATCAGGAACTTGGAACTTCTTTAGGAACTTGATAACTGTGACGACAATACATACGACATGGTCGCTAATTAACCTCGAGATAGGATGTGAGCATACGGCACAGCCGCTATAACCCACTATAGATTAGAAACTCGGAACTTCTTTAGGAACTTGATAACTGTGTGATGGCGAGGCATACTGCACAGCCGCTAGTTGACCTTTAGATAGGATGTGAACACACGGCACGTCCGCTATAACCCACTTTAGAGACATATGGAATGGCCGCTAGATAGCCTCCAAAAAAGATGCGAGCATTCGGCACGGCCACTAGGTAACCCGTTGTAGGATGTAAGCATATGTCACCAGCCGGTTTTGTTTTGAGTCCAACTTCAATATGAAAATCAATTGAATATACTATCTTCTTTAGAGACTGGTGGATTCATTGTTGAGCATTTATATATTTTACTCATTACACACATAACCCAACATGTCTATATATAGTCTTTAAAATCGGCATCACCAGTTGACGTTGTCAAAGTTATGTGCATAATAAATAAATATACACAAACCCCTCATGTTTAAGGACAATAGAAAAATTGTGATAGGACAACCTTTTAATTAACATTGATCGCTCCATAAGGTGTCATTGATCGGATCCAATTTAGTGTATGTACTTGTTACATTACACCCACTTGTCTGCTTAAAGTCACTACTGATGGAAATAAAGGTAAATGCAGCGGAAAAATAAGTTTTAAACGGATCTACTTCATTCGATATTGATAACATGCACTGAGTAAATTTCAGAATTTAAGAACAAGAGATCGTACCTTGAAGCAGTGAATTTTAAAATCAAAGATCAAACGTTCTTGGGAATACTTTTAATCTTCACTCCAATTCCACTAATGCCCAAGATGTGCGGTCTCTCAATTGGTAACAAAGGGATGACTAGTGAGTGACAAAAACTCACATACACACCATTTCACAATGATTTTTTTACATATATAATTCTGAACGTTTTTTCCTTTGTATCTAACCAATTACCAAATTGGGCTGGCCTTTTGGGCCTTACCAATTGGGCTTAAGTGTGTGGCTTGGAGTGGGACCAAAATGGACCAATAAGACACTAGCTCCAATGGGCCTTGGGCTTTTCTGTCAACTTTTGACAAGTCCAAACTTACCATTAACTATATTTAATACCACTATATAAATATAGTTGCACTCTAGGCCTTATCAATAAATTATATCCCAAGACTTTATTATACATGCAACCTCTTCATAAAATATTCGTAGTAATACAAAGTCATTAATGTAGACTGCCACTTTGTAAATTACTACATCTTGATCCTTGAGTACCCGGTTTAATCCCTTAAGTTATTCATCATATATTTATGAAATCTAATTTCATAAATATATACTTTAGTAACTACTTACTAAAGTGGTTAGGCCTAACTCTCTGAATAACAAACTCATTAAACTTATCTCAAGGGAATATTTTATATCTCCATTAAGAGACTATGAATTCCATCTTGAGAATATATGTTCCATCAACACTAAATGTGGCTGCCCAACATACTGAGGTTTTGACCGTTACTTTAGATCTCACTCCTGATATATCAAAGCAACCTACACCTTATGATCAGGTCCATTATTCTCTCAGGATTAAGAATTCATGCAAATGTAAGTCGTGAAATTTATTATTCATTTAATAGTCTTAAGAAAAATAATAAATCTCACAGCAGTCCAGTTCAATATGTCTTAACTCTTAAAACATATTAACACATCAACTAGAAGTCTCTACTTCCATGATCAAGACAAATCATCGTAGTTGATATGTTATAGTCTTCGTAGATGAAATGCCCAATTTCATCACCGACTACGAACTATAATTCTGAGTTTACAAAGAACTTGTGATTTATATCTTCTGTGACTTTTCATATAAATCACATACTATGCATCTCATGGACTATAGGATAATGTCCGAATATTCATGTTACCATTATTTCAGATAATAATAAAATAAATTTATTAAACATAATATTAAGTCATACATAATGTCAAACACAATGTCACACTTAATATCATACATAGCATCATACAATAGGATTTAAGGGCACTAATCCTAACATTCTCCCACTTGCCCTAAAGACTATTGTGCACTAATCTAACTCCCATTCTTTCCAAATGCGACTCAAAAATCCTTTGAGGCAAGGCTTTAGTAAATGGATCTGCTAGATTGTTTGCACTTTCAATCTTTGCTACCACCACATCTCCACGAGCAACAATATCTTGAATGATATGGTACTTCCTCTCAATGTGCTTTCCTTTCTTGTGATTCCTTGGATCTTTAGATTGTGCAACTGCTCCACTGTTATCACAAAACAATGTGATTGGAACTTGCTCCATTCTTATTACACCAAGGTCAGAAAGGAACTTCTTGAGCCATACAGCTTCCTTTGCTGCTTCACAAGCAGCAACATATTCTGCCTCCATGATGGAGTCTGTAATACAAGATTGCTTAATACTCCACCAACTAATGGCTCCACCTCCCAAGGTGAAAACACATCCTGAAGTGGATTTTCTGAAATCTAGATCCGATTGAAAGTCTGAATCTGTATAGCCAATGGGAATCAAATCCTCACAACGGTAAACAAGCATATAATCTCTCGTTCTCCGTAGATACTTGAGAATATGCTTTACAGCTTGCCAATGTTTTGGTCTTGGATTTGATTGATATCGGCTGACCATGCCAACTGAATAGCAGATATCTGGTCTAGTACAAAGCATGGCATACACTAGACTTCCTACTGCAGAAGCATAAGGAACTTGTCTCATCATATCTTCTTCCTCTTGAGTCTTAGGCCTTTGGTCATCAAACAGAGGAACTCCATGTCTGAAAGGAAGCAATCCTTTCTTGGAGTTTTGCATGCTAAACCGTTCTAGAACCTTATCTATATATCCAGCTTGTGATAAGCCTAACATCTTATTCTTGCGATCTCGCCAAAGCTTAATCCCTAGAATAAAGTTAGCCTCACCCAAGTCCTTCATATCAAATTGGCATGACAACCAAACCTTTACAGATGACATTACCCCTACATCATTTCCAATGAGTAGAATATCATCAACATAAAGCACTAAGAACATTACTACTTTATCTTGATGTCTTTTGTACACACATGGTTCATCAAGATTTTGTTCAAAACCAAATGTCTTGATTGCTTGATCAAATCTGATGTTCCATGACCTAGATGCTTGCTTAAGTCCATAAATGGACCTTTGCAACTTGCATACCAAATGCTCTTGGTTCTTTGCTATGAAACCTTCTGGTTGCATCATATAGATTTCCTCTTCAAGATTGCCATTAAGAAATGCAGTCTTGACATCCATTTGCCAAATCTCATAATCAAAATGAGCAGCAATGGATAAGAGAATTCTGATAGATTTAAGCATTGCTACTGGAGAAAAGGTTTCATCATAATCAATACCTTCTTTTTGTGTATGCCCTTTCGCCACTAGCCTTGCTTTAGAGGTTTCAACCTTTCCATCTATCCCTCTCTTCCTCTTGTAAACCCATTTGCAACTAGCAGGTTTAATGCCGTTAGGCACCTTTACAAGATCCCAAACTCAATTGGAATACATGGAATCTAATTCAGATTTCATAGCTTGGACCCAATGATGTGCATCTATATCATTCATTGCTTCATCATATGAGTAGGGATCTGATTCAACCTCTTCTGAGATAGCTTCATAAGTTTCTCCCAAACCTATGAATCTTATAGGAGGCCGAACAATTCTCCCACTACGACGAGGCACCTGAGTACTAGACATGTCATGAGTAGTATCTTGTGGTGTATCTAATACAATCACATCATCCCTAGTTTCATCTATTGGTTGTTCATTTACAGGTTCATTCATTTTAGCCAACACAACTCTACTTCTAGGAGTATAATCATTCATATAGTCATTTTCCAAGAAATTGGCATTTGTGCTAACAAAAACTTTATTATCTTTTTGACTATAGAATAAACCTCCAACAGTTCCTTTTGGATACCCAACAAAGAAAACCACTTCTGTTTTAGACTGTAACTTGTCAGACTTTCCTTTTAACACATGTGCTGGACAACCCCAAATATGGAGATGTCTCATACTAGGCTTACGCCCACTCCACAACTCCACAGGTGTTTTAGGAACAGACTTCGAAGGTACTAAATTCAGAAGATACATTGCTATGTTTAAGACATATCTCCAAAAAGAAATAGGTAGAGTTGAATAACTCATCATGGACCTAACCATATCTAAAAGAGTCCTATTCCTTCTTTCTGCTACACCATTTTGTTGTGAAGTTCCAGGTGCTGTCAATTAGGATACAATGCCATTCTTAGTTAAGTAATCCTTAAAATCCCCAAGAAGGTATTTGCCACCACGATCAGATCGAATGGCTTTTATGCATTTACCTAATTGATTCTAAACTTCAGCCTTAAACTCTTCGAACTTTTCGAAGGCTTCAGACTTCCGTTTCATTAGGTACACATAACCAAATCTTGAGTAATCATCAATGAAAGTAATGAAATACTCATAGCCACCTCTTGCCTAGATTGACATAGGACCACATACATCAGAATGTACTAGCTCTAGCAAATCTTGGGCTCTTCTACCTTTTGCATTAAAAGGTCGTTTGGTCATTTTACCTTCCAAACAAGATTCACAAACTGGAAATTCATCAAAGTCCATGGGCTCTAAGAGTCCATCTTTGATCAGTCTTTGAATCCTATTTGAATTAATATGACCCAAACGCAAGAGCCAAAGATATGCATCACTAGTAGAAGGAAATTTTCTCTTTAATGATTTTACATGAGAGTCATTATCTAATTCAGGATTATATAATTCATGCTTATCAGGATTTAAAATATAAAGACCATCTACAATATTGTCAGAACAGATAAACACTTTATCCTTCTTTATTACAACAATGTCTTTTAGGATAACACAACATCCATGTTTGTCTAAGTAAGTAGCAGAAATTTAATTCCTACGAACATTAGGTACATACAAACAGTCTTCTAATATTAGAACTCTAGATACAAAACATAAACTATAAACACCAACAGCTACAACTGGAATCTTGCTCCCATCAGCCAAAGCAAGAAACAACTCCCCTTCTTTAAGCTTTCTGGTCTCTTAGAACCCCTACAAGGAATTGCAGATATAATTAGTACAACTTGAATCCACACACCAGGAATCCGTGGGATTCTGTACCAAACATATTTCAAGAAGGAATGTATTATTCATACCTATATTCTTGGCAGCCTTGAATATTGGACAATTCCTCTTCCAATGTCCTTTCTCACCACAATGGAAACACTTTCCTTTGATCTTCTTTCCTTTATCAGCAACTCCTAAGGCAACTTGTTTACCCTCTTGCTTGGTGAAGTCCTTCTTCTTCTTCTTCTTACCCTTGCCTTTCGACTTAAGTTGAGAAGTAAAAGCTTCACCAACATTGGCTTCAACATTGGAAGTACCAAGAATGCCTTCTGCCGCTACCCATTCATTCATTAATTTAGACAAGGTATAAATCTTTTTCTTCATATTATAGTTAAGTTTGAATTCCTTGAATGATTCTGGTAGCGACTGGAGTATCATATCCACTTGGGATTCTCCATCTATATTGGCACCTAAAACTTCTAATGTATTTAGATTAGAGATCATTGTAAGACAATGCTCTCTCACTGAACTTCCTTCAGCCATTCTGGTATTATAAATTTGCCTCATGGTCTCTTACCTTGCAGAATGGCCTTGCTCACCAAACATCTTCTTCAGACTTAGCATGATGTCTGAAGCTAGTTCTACATCCTACATTTGATGCTGTAGAACATTTGAGATAGATGCTAGGATGTAGCACTTGGCCATTTCATTAGATTTCTGCCAACGATCATATCGTTGTTTTTCCTCAAGAGGAGCATCTAATGAAGGAAAGCTAGGACATGGTTTAGTAAGCACATATTTGTGCTCTTCAGCAGTGAGAACTATGTCCAAATTTCTTTTCCAGTCAACATAGTTGGATCCAATCAGTTTGTTTTGATTAAGAATAGTTACAAGTGGGCTAAAAGATGCTATGTTCAAATCTGAAAACAATAAACATGAATATAATAAGTAAACTGGACATTATCAATTTAGCATATAAACATATAGTATGGAACCTTAATAAAACCATAATATAATATATGCAACGACAACCCAATCCCATATTCAATATCCCTCAGCTTAGAGTGAATATAAAATACTATGATTGATTGAGAACTATTCTCATCATTAGTGCTATCATGATAACTCTTATCAAACACTAATAATATGCCGTTATACATTTGGCCTCTAAATAATGATAGTAAGAACTCAACATAGAGGATACTATAATATTTAGTCTAGTGTATACCATTGTCTAGAATCATGTGTAGCCACATTTCATCCCCTTAATAGGCTTATTTTGTAGTACCATGATACAAAACACCCTCCGCATGGAATGCAAAGCTCGAGGCTAAGACAAGGTGTTTGATCAAACCACTATAAACCAAGAAATTCAATCTTGTAGGTCCATGAAATAAATACTCTCCGCATGGAATGCTAAGCACAAGGCAAAGACAAAGTATTTATTCCATACTACTATGAACCGACAATGGAGGCCGTGAGATCCAACTCTTGTATCTCTCTCCCACTAGATGTTTTAAAAGAAAGGTTTTTAGTTTTAAAACATGCATAATCTAATTACACATAGTCTTACTCTTTTTACATGTGAAAACACTTAGAAAAAAATTCTAATTTTCTTTTTTTCGATCGATCGAAAGTGCCCCTCGATCGATCGAAAAAATTAAGAAATTCGAACTTGATAATCTGACTTCTTCGATTGATACTCGATTGCCTCTCAATCGATCGAAAAACAAATTCGATCGATCGACTAACAATCGAAAATCAATTGATCTAAAAGGTCTAATCACTGTCTCATTCGATCGATCGAAAGTGATTTTCGATCGATCAATCGAAAATCGCGAAATTCAAATTTCCAGAATTTTTCCTAAGGCAGTTTTCTTCATTTTTCATGAACAAACATTCAACATATGAACATTACAAACAGAGATTGATGTCAAAACTAAAATTCATTGATGCTAATGCCTTAAGATTCAATTTAACATACTTAAATTTAAATTTAAACAATATCATAACATCAATTTCAGTCTTCATCAAAACATAGTTTCAACAACATGCAGAAAATTAAAAAACATAATCTTCTAACAATATGAAACTATCATCTCTAATTCTAAAACTCACAAAACATGTTATACAATACGAAATTGAAGACCGCTCTGATAACATTTGATGGAAATAAAGAAAAATGTAGCGGAAAAATAAGTTTTAAACGGATCTACTTCATTCGATATTGATAACATGTATTAAGTAAATTTCAAAATTTGAGAACAAGAGATCGTACCTTGAAACAGTGAATTTTAAAATCGAAGATCAAACGTTCTTGGGAATACTTTTAATCTTCACTCCAATTCCACTAATGCCCAAGATGTGTGGTCTCTCAATTGGTAACAAAGGGATGACTAATGAGTGACAAAAACTCACATACACACCATTTCACAATGATGTTTTTTACATATATAATTCTGAACATTTTTTCCTTTGTATCTAAAAAATTATCTAATTGGGCTAGCCTTTTGGGCCTTACCAATTGGGCTTAAGTGTGTGGCTTGGAGTGGGACCAAAAGGGACCAATAAGACACTAGCTCCAATAAGCCTTGGGCTTTTCTGTCAACTCTTGACAAGTCCAAAATTACCATTAACTATATTTAATACCATTATATAAATATAGTTGCACTCTAGGCCTTATCAATAAATTATATCTCAAGACTTTATTATACATGCAACCCCTTCATAAAATATTCGTAGTAATACAAAGTCATTAATGTAGACTGCCGCTTTGTAAATTACTACATCTTGATCCTTGAGTACCCGGTTTAATCGTTTAAGTTATTCATCATATATTTATGAAATCTAATTTCATAAATATATACTTTAGTAACTACTTACTAAAGTGGTTAAGCCTAACTCTCTGAATAACAAACTCATTAAACTTATCTCAAGAGAATATTTTATATCTCCGTTAAGAGACTATGAATTCCATCTTGAGAATATATGTTCCATCAACACTAAATGTGGCTGCCCAACATACTGAGGTTTTGACCGTTACTTTAGATCTCACTCCTGATATATCAAAGCAACTTACACCTTATGATCAAGTCTATTATTCTCTCAGGATTAAGAGTTTATGCAAATGTAAGTCGTGAGATTTATTATTCATTTGACAGTCTTTAGAAAAATAATAAATCTCACAGCGGTCCAATTCAATATGTCTTAACTCTTAAAACATATTAACACATCAACTAGAAGTCTCCACTTCCATGATCAAGACAAATCATCGTAGTTGATATGTTATAGTCTTCACAGATGAAATGCGCAATTTCATCACCGACTACGAACTATAACTCTGAGTTTACAAAGAACTTGTGATTTATATCTTCTGTGACTTTTTACATAAATCACATACTATGCATCTCATGGACTATATGATAATGTCTGAATATTCATGTTACCATTATTTCAGATAATAATAAAACAAATTTATTAAACATAGTATTAAGTCATACATAATGTCAAACACAATGTCACACTTAATATCATACATAGCATCATACAATAGGATTTAAGGGCACTAATCCTAACAACTACCTCAATGATGGAGTAAATCATCCTATCATATAGCAGCACAACAAGTGTAGGCTTTAGTGGTAATATTCAATTAATATCCACAGCCTAGAATAATTTAATAATCTATGAAAAATCATTAGTCCCTGTCTTTGGTTCCTTAACCATTAACATGATTTTTCTACAGAGGTGACATCACATGCCACATTTAAACAATGAAATATACCTATAAAATTATGAATGTGAAAGTAAATTTTTATTATCATATAAAAATGCATAATATTGTTTTTGAGGGCAAATAATTCTAACATGGCTTTCTTTACTTCTTTGCATCTTTTGCATGCTTGCCTACATATTCATGCATGAGTTTGTGTTTCGTCCATACTCCAATCTAATGGAACTATGGACTCTTGATCCAAACCTGCATTTTTCCTCCTAGGACACCCTCTTTTGCTTGATAACATGCTTGTTTGCCATTTCATGTGCTTAGCATGCTTTGTTTGCCCCCATTTGGCTCTCTATGTTCTTTGCCTGCTCTCCTTATCTCTTTGTTCCTTTCTTTGCTTATCTGCTGGCTTGTTTCCTTATTTGTTGCATGTACACACATGGATCGAGGATGCTTGGAGCGAGGGCATGACCTCCTAGGCATGAGCAAAAAAGGCAAAGATGCAAGTAAGAAGACACAAGCCCACAAAAGGCAATTTTCAATAGATTAGAGGCCTAGCCGCCCCGAGTGGTTATGTCCTTCTATCTCCCTCCGTTAGCCTCTCCCTGCGTTCCCTGGGTATGGCAATGTCTGTTTTACATTTCCTGTACCTTGTTAGGCCATACTCTTGGAACGTTGCCAATGTCTGATTTACTTTCTCGATCTGTGTGGTTGCATTGTGCATGATGTAGGTATATCTACATCTGCTTGCATATGGGTGATTGTGCACATTTTATGATGGACTATCGTGGCTACGTGAGTGACCCTCTCTAGTCATGAGAGCTTTTGACCTTGTAGTGTGGGTATATGCTTAAGGCGATTGCCGTAGGTGCATATTCATGCTATATTGTGTGCACGATCATCGTAGTGTGATTGTCTTGATCTATATCACCAAGTGATATTGGTTTCCCTGTGTATGTGGCACACATCAATATGCTTGATGCTTTGAAGGGCTTCGGCTCATCACAATTCAAGCATGTCAATAAGCACTGTATACATAGACGTAAAACCCTGCTGGTGCGCCATAACCCACCAAACGTGAAACTTTGCCAAATTTTCGCTGTGAAAATGGGGCATCCCTATTGCCATATTCTCACATCAAAAGCTTGGTGAGAATAGCATTTAATGTGCTGTAACGCATCTAAGGTGAAGCGCTACCAGATTTTCGCCACAAAAATAAGGCAAAATGGTGCCGAATTTTCGCTGGGGAAATTAGGCAACGATTCCAAACACACTTGAAAAGCATCAATCAAGACCACACCCATTTTGAAACCAAACCTCAAAACCCAATACATTCAAAGCCCCAAAAGCTAATGCCAATAGCTCATTTTCAACTGCCAATGTCTGAAAATTATGATTTTACCAAAACAAAGGACTATCTAAGGACAAGCGTTGTGGGGTGCTTAACACACCTTCCCCACACGTAACCAAACTTCTAAACTCAAGAATCAAGATTTTTTATCCATCCATATTAGATTAGGAAAAATGAACTTTTTCTTAACCTAGGATTGATAAAATCAAATAGACTCTGGTGACCAATCACACCTTAGAAAAACTCAATGATTAGTGGCGACTTCACTTACCCTTGGTAATTTCCATAAAATCGACTCATATTCCAATCACACACCTGAGGTACGACACACCTCCATACCATTCTCGTACTGAGATAGAGAAAGGCGTGCAATGGGTGGTCAAGCAGCCGCAAGACGTCAACACATCCCAATATCATAAGGCATGCCATAACTTTTGGGTCATCTTTTCAAATATTTTCTATCTTTTATTTGTCCTTTAGAATTAGGTGAACTCAAGGTATATCGTTGAACAAACAAGAGATACTAAGGGTACCCTCTTTTGATAGGATCTAGGATATCTCTAAGTGTGGGTAAGCTCCTTAAAGCTAAATAGATCGATCAATAGGTCACTCACAACTAGGTGGGCCATGATTCTAACCTTAGACCTAAATGGACCGTAATGGATTGGTAGCAAATTGTTAATATACTCAAGGCCCATTATAGGTGATGGCACAGATTGTGAGTTGGTGGGATGAACTTTTGAAGATTTTGGCCCGAATAAAGCCTTCATGGCAAGGGACAAAAGAACCAAGTGAAAGTGTGTGCAAAAAATATTAAGCAAGCCTTTATTAAGATTAGGAAATGGAACACATTGGAATCAAACTCTCTATCTCCAGTGGAGTCGCCACTGTGGGCGCAAGTGCTCGCAACGTGGTTTCATCCTTGCAATTGGAAAGTACACCTTGGCTTGGGGTGGACCATGGCAGAGGGTGTCAATGGAGTTGCCACCTAGTTTAGGTCTAGGAACCATAAATATAGTGCCCTTCATGGAAGGACTGATCTTTTACCAAAGCACGTGTCTGAAGTTTAGGTATGGGCATGAAAAGGTGTTAGGCACCCAACCCCACTATCGACACCTTGCGGCTACTCGACCACCCATCGCGGCGATGCTCGCGCACCTCTCTATCTCAGTGCGAGAGATGATATGATGGTGTAAAGGTGTGTCGTACCTCGAATGTGTAACTGGAATCTAAGTCAATTTTAAGGAAATTACCAAGAGTAAGTGAAGTCGCCACTAATCATTGGATTTTTCTAAGGTGTGATTAGTCACCTGACTCTATTTGATTTTATTACCAATCCTAGGTTAAGAAAAAATGTCATTTTTCCTAATCTAATATGGATGGATAAAAAATCTTGATTCTTGAGTTTGGAAGTCTAGTTATGTGTGAGGAAGGTGTTAGGCAACTCACAATGCCTATCCATAAACAATGCTTTGTTTTGGTAAAATCATAATTTACTAACATTGGCAGTTGAAAACGGGCTATTGGCATTAGCTTTCAGGGCTTTAAGGTTTAGTTTCGGAGTGGATGTGATCTCAATCGATGTTTTCCTAATAAATTTGGAATCGTTGACAAATTTTCACGGCGACAATCCAGCAGCATTTCGCCTTATTTTCATGGCGGAAATCTGGCAGCGTTTCGCCTCAAATGCGTCATAGCACATCAAATGCTATTCTTACCAAACTTTCAACGTGAGAATATGGCAATGGGGATGCCTTATTTTGACAATGAAAATCCAGCAAAGTTTCATGTTTGGTGCGCTATGGCGCACCGGCAGGGTTTGAGTGCACACCCACACTACAAGGTCAAGAGCACTCGTGGTCAGCAAGGGTCACTCACATAACCATAAGATTCCATCATACAAAGTGCACAATCACCTACACACATGCAGGCATATATATACATATATATATATATATATACACACACATATACGTACACCATGCACAATGCTATCATACAGAGCAAGAAAGTAAAACAAACATTGCCAACGTTCCAAGGATATGGCCCAGCAAGGTAAAGGAAATGTAAAACAGACATTATCATACCTAGGGAATACGGCCCAAGCAAAGAGCAAGAAAAGTAAATGGTCCAAGGATAGGGAGAACCCTAATACATGCTCAAGAGAAGAGGCTTAGAGAGAGGTAGAAAGAGAAAACCGCTCAGGAAGGACTAGGCCCCCTAATCTACTGAACATTGCCCTTTGTGGGCCTTTATCCTTGCCCTTTTTTTTTTTTGTGCCTAAGAGGTCGCACCCTAGCTCCAAGTGTCCATACTCCATGCGTGTACATGCAAAGACAAAAGAAACAAGGCAACAGACAAGCAAAGGAAGAAACAAGGGAAATAGGGAGAGTACGCAAAGAATATACTAATAAAGAGAGCCAAACAAGGGCAAACAAAGCATCCTAAGTATATGAGAAGGCAAACAAGCATGTTATCAAACAAAAGAAGGTGTCCTAGTAGGACAAATGTAGGTTTGGATCAAGTGTCCATAGTTCCATTGGATTGGAGTATGGACGACACACAAACTCATGTATGAACATGTAGGCAAGCATGCAAAGATACGAAGAAGCAAAGAAAGCCAAATGGGTGGCACAAAGCAAGCAAGGTAAGCATATCAACATTGCACAGAGTGGAGAAAGGTGTGTATCAAGCACACCAATACTACAGAGGTGTATCTCACAAGTGGTTACATACAAACAAGCCCTATGAGGGGAATGGATATAACCACACAAGAACAAGCCCACGAAGGGGCACAAAGCATGGCAAGGCCTAGATTTAGAAAGGCAAACATAAACATAAAGTATAGAAGCAAGTAAATGTATACATGCATAAAGGGAAATGATCCAAACCCTTTGATATAGGCCTAGGTATATGGATGTAGGCCTAGACCATAGGATCTAGATCTACACCCCACCAATAATGGCAAAAACACAAGAAAGAGAGACATCAAGGGACAAAAGGGCTATAGAAGCACATGACATAGCAACCAACATATAATTCTAAGCACACAAATATGGCACGGAGCACATAAACACAAGGATCTAAGCATAGGCATGACATGGTGCCCAAAGAGACATAGATCTAAACATAAAACACAACAAACAACACAATAGGCATGTAGATCTAAGCATAAACATGGTAAGGAGCCTAAAAGCATGTGGGTCTAAGCATAAACATTAAATTTAGATATATCCTAACCCAAAAAGGCTAGGCCAACAACTTCAAAGTGATAAATCATGGCAAAAGCAAGGAAAACATGCTAGAAAAACCATAAAGACATGTTAGGAAGCAAGAACATGCTAGGAAAAGCAATAAAGCATATTATTGAACAAGAAAAGGTTAGAAAGAGCTATCAAAAGAAAAAGGTGTGGATTGTAGCTAAAAAACTACATCCACATCCCTAAACCTCAAATCCAAGGTATGGAAGTAAGGAGAGGAAGATTGGGTGCAAGAACACTAGCCTGTGATTATGGAGAAAATAGAAGAATCAGAGGTGTTTGGATGTGTTTGGGTGAGAAATTAGAGATAAGAGAGAGAGAAATTGCCGCCTAGAAAACTTCCCAAAATCTTCTTCTTCTTCTTTTTTGCAAACTGAGGGATCTATAAGCATTCATAGTGGAATTCTAACCCTTCAACTTCCAACGCCCTTACAATATGCACCGGCCACCACTGCTAACATTAGCAGTTTCGACTCTTTTTGGTCCAACTTTAGACATGTATTTGAAGGTCTTCCCGTACTTTGATTGAGCTAACCTTGGTTTCCTTGAAAAGCTCTAGATGTCTAGTTTCTATAACATTAAAGAAATTGAAAATCAAACGGTCTAGATATCTCAATCGTTTTAACTCCAATTTTGACCATGGATAGTCATTGGAAAGGGAATTTGATAATCTTCACAACGGTGCTAGTCTCAACCCGTTCTAATGGTCGAATCAAAATTAGGGTTTCTAGTGCCCTTAGGAGTCAACGTCGGGTCAAACTTGGTCAAAGTTAACAAAAATCTCTGAGTGGCTCGAGTATGATGTAAAAGCATGAAAAATATCATTTTGAGAGGATTTTGACCTCATTTGACCTTCGGTCAACCCAAGTTTGACCAGAAGCATTTTGGTCAATTTGATCAAAAAAGGCACTTCGAGTGCTCCAATGCCTAAACAGGTTGCGCCAGTTAATCCAAATGTTTCCACAGCCCCAAGGATAAAAAATAATATTTTTGCAATTTTCAAGGTCTAGCACAAAAATCGAGGGCAAACAAAATACGGTATCTACACCCACTCGACCCGTGGGTTGGCTTTCAGTCATTATGTTTCAAATCTTAATCTCATTAAAGGCAAATTTAATATGTTATTCTAACCCACACGCACACTAGCATGCATCTAAGACACACAACATGGCATAATCATGCCAAACCTAATCATTCATCTATCATGGCATTTAAACACAAATCTCCAAGGGTAGAAACATCACATGGTAGAATCAAACAAACACGTTAAATTATCTAAACATCAAAGGCATAGCATTAGACCAAACACATTCACGATATTTAGACAAATCAAGCTCATATTCCAACCAATGCATGTCCATGTGAGTGTATGACTTACCTTACTACATCACAGCACCTATGCATCAATGCATGTTCTTATTCATATGCATGTTCATGGTATTCAAACAAATCAAAACCCCTAATAGACATAAAAGAGATAAAATAAACAAAACAAAACAAAATAGAGAAACAGAGACTTAAGGACAGATAAAAAATGTTAAATGTTAGGACATATGTGAGATTGTTAGGAACATATTTGATGTAATTGGCTAATCCTTTGAGAAAATGCACTTTTCTTGTAATTGAGTAGTTCTAGGATGGATTTAGTACTTCAAGAAACAAGTGTTCAAGTTTAGTATTGAAACCATGCAAATCTGACCAAGAAACAAGTGAAGAATGTGCTGCTCATTAAAGCTCGACAAAAATCTTGACAAAATCCTTTCTATCGAGATTTAATGTTGAAGCTCGACACAAGCTGATCTGTCAAGAATTACGAAATCAAGTTTTCCAGATCTGATTACTTGAGTATTTGTGTAAGGTTTCTTTTCTCACAACCCTAGACATATATAAGGATTATTTTAAGAACTGTCACAAGTGATGCAAGGTGTTGAAAACTTAATACATGCACATTGTGACCGGACACAGAAATTGCCCCAGTTCATCTTTCTTTCTGTAGAAACTACTGCGTCTTTACACCAAGGGTTTTATGATGAAGGAGCTTCCTGATCTTCAATGTAGATGAACTGAAGAACTTAGCAACCAACAATCCTTCTCAAGTTGGTGTGTTAGTTACGTACTGGGATCCTTGCATCATTAGTTAGTCACGTACTGGGATTCATGCATTGAACGGAGAGATTGCCATAACAATGTAAGTCCAATTGGGTATTGGGGTAAGGGTTCAACTGTTGGTTGGTTTTAGGTACTAGGATTCCTTTTACTTGTAACCGTTTGTAATTGATAATAATGGATTCTTGGGGTGGTGACCTTAAATTCACCCAGTGGGGTTTTGCCTCAGCGGTTTTCCCCATTCGTAAACAAATTACCTATGTAAAATTTATTTTTCGCTACATTTAACTTAGTTGGTGAATTGTTTGTGCTACCACGCCATTGCATGTTAAATTGACTTAATTAATTAACTTGGATAATTAATTAATTAATTTGCCAAAGGGGTCAATACATTCTTAGCCTATCAAGTGGTATCAGAGCAGGCACAATTTGATTAGGTTTAATCTTTGCTATGTGATCCATTGACCCCGTTTGTCATGGATATAGGACAGTCCCTTATTATACCTCCTTTATTTGATGGCACTAACTATGCATACTAGAAAGTACGCATGAGAGCTTTCTTGTAATCTTTAGATGAGAAGGTGTGGTAAGCTATGGAGATTAGTTGGACTAAGCCAAAGGAAGCGCTAGCTAATTGGGATAATGTAAAAATCAAAGCGGCAAACTTCAACAGCAGAGCATTGAATGCCATTTTCAATGCGGTCATGAATGAGGAATTCAAGAAAATATACTCAACTGAAACTACAAAGGAAGCATGGACTATCCTCTAGACAACCTATGAAGGGACTAAGGCTATCAAGGATTCAAAGCTCCAAAGGCTCACTACTAGCTTTAAGGAGATAAAGATGGAGGAGGATGAGTCATTTGATGAGTTCTATGCCAAGCTAAAGGAAATAGTCAACTCAACCTTCAATCTTTGGGAAACTATTCCTGAACCCAAGATTGTGAAAAAGGTGTTAAGGTCTCTGCCTGAGAGATTTCATGCCAAGATCACTGCCATTGAAGAATCAAAGGATATTGACTCTATTCCTTTAATGGAGTTGGTTGGCAACTTGCAAACCTATGAATTGGGTTTGACTAGAATTAGGAAAGGAAGCAAAAGTAAGAGCATGGCACTGAAGGCCAAAAGTAATGAGACTGATGAGTCTTCAGATGATGAAGATTCCAAGATGAAGTCCTACATCACCAGGCAGTTCAAGAAGTTCATGAAGAATGCTAATATGAAAGGATTTGATAAGGACAGTAAGCAATCCAATTCGTCTTAGTTCAAAAGCTAAAACATAGGAAAGAAGGATGCTAAGGATGGCGGTTAGTACACTATTCCCTCTGGACCAAAGTGCTTCAGATGTCAAGGTTTTGGACACATGAAACAAGAATGTCCAACATTTCTCAAGTCAATTGGGAAAAGCAAGGCTCTTATTGTTACCTTGAGTGACACCGAGCCTGAGATTGAGTTAGATGACAGTGATGACGAGGGAATTTTGAATGCTTTCACTGCTATAGTTGATCCTACTAAAGGGGTTATAGAAAATGCAGATGATGAAGAGGACTTGGTGGAATCTAAGTTTGAGAAATGGACGATCAAGATGACATCCATACATGCTATGCAAAATTGTACAAGGTTTCTGAGAAGCA
This sequence comes from Quercus glauca, assembly GCA_023736055.1. Taxonomy (NCBI): domain Eukaryota; kingdom Viridiplantae; phylum Streptophyta; class Magnoliopsida; order Fagales; family Fagaceae; genus Quercus; species Quercus glauca. The sequence goes on from CM043318.1 coordinate 42,138,391, forward strand.
TGAGAAACTGTATAGGCTGGCCACCAAGAAGCTAAGTGATGTTGAGCTAGATTGAAAGGAGCTCTCAACCAAGGTTGATGAAGCAAATCAAACCATTGGAGCTTTGTGGTTCGAGAACAACTTCCTTGCTGAAAGGACAAAGAAGCTTGAAGTGGAACTATTCTAGGTTAGAGCTCAATTGGAGAAGACTTCCAATGCAAAACTCGATGAGATGCTAAGCTTTCAGAAAGCTGCTTCTAATAAAACTAGTTTGGGGTATGATTTCTCTTCTTCTAATATTACCTTATCTAGTACAACTGTGTTTGTCTAACCTGCTGATAATGTTAATTCTCAGAATGATGAAGCTAAAACTGAAACAGCTAGTGAGAACTTAGATAAAGGCAAACCTATTTTTGGAGCACCCCCTAAGGTTGAAAAGAAAGAGACTAGAAACCCTAGAAATAAGAAGGACAAAAATAAAAAGTCTCAACAAAAGAAGCCGCAGTAATTGTCATCACTCTAGAGTTTCAGGGCATACTCGTCCAAATTGCTACAAGTGGTTAGCCACTCAATAAAGCAATAGTATGCTCTCATCTGGAAACTAGAATCAGTTTCCATCCTCTTTTACTCCTCTTGGAGATCTTCTCAAAGCCCTCGTGTTTCTTTCAAACTTGAACGATTTCAATTCTCCCCCCTGTCCTCAGGATCAAAGGTTCACACAAAGGAAAGGTTCTTCCAAGGTGTGGAGGTAAAAAGGCTCAAAGTGATTTAGTCACTTTTTCTATCTCTCCCCTTATGGTTATGCATTACTTGTTTGTTTTGTTTTCTTGTTTTAAGTCAGTCTAGTTTTATGAATTGTGTGTTTTTTTATGTTTTTGTTTGGTTGTTTTTCAATTTTTGGTTTATTTTGCTTTCCATAAAAATAAAAAATAAAAAATTTGAAAAATCAGAAGAAAAAAAATATAAAAATAGTGTGTTTGTGTATATTGATACTTGTGTACCTTGGATGGCCATTAAAACAAAGTTTTCTAAACTTTGTATCTCTTGTAGCTTAGATGAGCATCTCAATGCACAACTAAGTAGGTGAGCTTTATGGTTCGTGTTTGTGATAAGTGCGATTAAGTAATCTCTTATACTTAGTACTCATATCACTCTTTTTGATGGAAAGGACTAGAAAATCCTAAGAAAAAGACATAAATAACCATCTTACCACTAAAGCCCGCCAAACATGTATAACATCTATCTACTTCGACATAGCAAAATTGTGATGTTTAAGCTTACATAATTGGGTATTTCTTTTCTCTCTCTTATATGCCCATGCATGCTATGCTTAAAAAGAAAAATATGCAAAGAAAATCAAAAGCAAAAAGAATCAAAATACTTTTAAATATGATTGCAAGCGTGCTTCTAGGAGATGTAGGAGTTATAGGATGTACATTGAAGATGATAGTCCCCATCAAGTAGTTATGATTGTGTATGAGTGTATTTGATTTTCTCATATATCAAATTGTCATAATTTGAGACACTTATGCACTCTTGCTATATTTTCACACACAACGCGCAAATTCTTTGCTACTTTTTATACATGTACAGGTATAATGTGATTTGGCCATCAAAAGAAATACATGTGTTAATATATGCTTACTAAACTGTCTTAACTTGTATTTGAAATATAAAATTGGTTAGACTTGTTTAGTGTGTGTGTCTGTGTGTTTTGGATCTTGAATGCTTTGCATATATGTTGAGAGATGTTTTAAGAGCTTAATATGTTGATTGGATCTATGTTTAAGTAGCTCGCTTGTTGCATTCATCTCTATGTGTTTCTCCCTTCTTGAAAAACTCCTTTTCTTCAAGCTTGACAACTCCTCAACAGATCCTCGACAGATTCCCTTCTATCGAGCCCTTCTTCCTCCTTGTCTCAACAGATCTTATCGGAATCTCTATACATCGAGATTTATGGGTTTCTTCTCGATAGATTCTCAACAGCTTCTTCAATCCATCAAACAACTTTTTGTCTGGCCGATAGATTCTCGACAGATTCTCAATCCATCAAGGTGTTTTTGCCGTCAACAGATCCACGAAAGTACCTCGACAAATTCATTTCTATCAAGATTTAGTGCTTGACAAATCTCGACAGATACTTTGATCCATCCAACTACGATTTCTATTAAAATGTTAATTTCTATTAAAAGGCTAAGCACAAATCAGATATCATTTCTCACTTCTCTCTTTTGCCCCAAACACATTTCTCTCACTCAAATCTCTCTACCCACTACATTTTCGGCCTATATCAAGTTCAGATCACTTGGTAAGCTTCCTAAAACCCTTATTTTTCATGCATTCATGCATTTTAGACCTAGGTTTTGGGGCTTTTGAAAATTTTTGGGGTTTTTGAGATTTTTGTGAAATTTTTGGGTTGGGTGTTTTTGTTTTTATATTATATGCTCATGCATTGCATTCTCATTGCATTTTATCAATGTTTCATGCATTTAGATGTGTGTTTAATATTGTTGAATGTGTGTTGGTAGATTTGGATTGGGTTTTTACCTATGATGCAATTTAAATTTTGCACATCACTTGTTCATGCATACGTTATTTCTTTTCCTTTCTTCTCTTTATCTGGTTATGATGTGCTCTCTCTCTCTCTCTCTCTCTCTCTCACAGATAGACTACGCATGGCACCCAAAGCATGTAAATCTACTCCAGGCCAAAATCCTCTTCTAGGTTCCGGTTCTTCTGCTTCTAATCATGGTCCTGTTGGAAAAATCTGGTTTTGTATCTCATACAAAACACACAGTGGAAGCAACAACACACGGATCTACTTCAATCATGAATGATAAACATGTAACCATGAATTCTAGAATAAAGAAAAAGATGCGTACCTTGGTGTGGTGAAATTCAAAACCTTGAAGATCAAACATTCTTGGGAAAACTTTTAATCTTCACTCCAATTCCACTTGATGCCCAAGATGTGTGGTCTCTCAATCGGTAACAAAAGGGTGATTAGAGAGTGACAAAAACTCACATATTTTCCATTTCACAATGATGTTACACTCATAAAATATTCTGAACGTTTTTCCCTTTTGTATTTAACCAATTATCTAATTGGGCTGGCCTTTTGGGCCTTTCCAATTGGGCTTAAATGTGTGGCTTGGAGTGGCACCAAAAGGGACCAATAAGACACTAGCTCCAATGGGCCTTGGGCTTTTCCGTCAACTCTTGACAAGTCGAAAGTTACCATTAACTATATTTAATACCACTATATAAATATAGTTGCACTCTAGGCCTTATCAATAAATTATTTCCCAAGACTTTATTGTACATTCAACCCCTTCATTAAAATATTCGTAGTAATACAAAGTCATAAATATAGACTGCCACTTTGAAAATTACTACATCTTAATCCTTGAGTACCCGGTTTAATCCTTTATGTTATTCATATATTTATGAAATCCAATTTCATAAATATATACTTTAGTAACTCCTTACTAAAGTGATTGGGCCCAACACTCTGAATAACAAAACCTACTAAACTTATCTCAAGGGAATATTTTATATCTCCGTTAAGAGATTATAAATTCCATCTTGAAAATATATGTTCCATCAACATAAAATGCGGCTGCCCAACATACTGAGGTTTTGACCATTACTAATAGATCTCACTCCTGATATATCAAAGCAACCTACATCTCAAGATCAGGTCCATTATTCTCTCAGGATTTAGAGTTGATGTAAATAGAAGTCGTGAGATTTATTATTCAATTGACAGTCATTTGGAGAATAATAAATCTTACAGCGGTCCAGTTCAATATGTCTTAACTCTTAAAATATATCAACATACCAACTAGAAGTCTCCACTTCCATGAACAAGACAAATCATCGTAGTTGATATGTTATAGTTTTCGTAGATGAAATGCCCAATTTCATCACCGACTACGAACTAAAATTCTGAGTTTACAAAGAACTTGTGATTTATATCTTTCTGTGACTTTTCACATAAATCACATACTATGCATCTCATGGACTAAGATAATATCCCATTAGTTCATAAATAGATAGTCTCATATAATAAAATAATTTAATTATTTATGACATGCCTATAAATTGGATTTTAGGGCATAAATCCCAACAGGTCCCCCTCCTCACGTTCAGTTCTATGATAAGAAGGCCCAAAAGGACTTCTTGGAGAACTTTCAGAAATGTGGTGTTCATCCAGAGCACCATGTTGTCCTGTTGAACTTTTCCGACACTCCTCTACCTGGTGTCATTCTTACTCGGGGCTGGGATTCTCTATATGGGAAACCCTTGAGATGTCCCATCATGTTTATACAGGAGTTCTACTCCAATATACATGGTATTGATACCTCTGTACCTCGGTTTGCCATGACATTTCGAGGTACACGTATCGTAGTTACCCTGGATCTTATATTCGAGGTACTAAATGTCCCGAAGGTAGAGCATCCTAACTACCCAAGCTGTGAGCGTCTTAGGACTATGTCCAAAGACTAACTTCTATCTCACTTTTGTGAGATGCCTTCAATATAGGCTGTAAAGCAAAACACCCTGTGCTTGGGCTTTGCAAAAGGTCCAAGATTCCTTAACATGGTGATGACATTTACTCTTACTCCACTGTCTCACTGTAACCCTATCACAGAGCCTCGTGCTTGCTTTCTTTTGTCTCTCTTAGAGGATCTTTCTATAGACTTGCCCTCTCACTTTATCATTTCTATCCTCAATGTTTATCAGGATACGGCGACCTGTGATAAGCTCATCTTTCCTTTGGCTAACACACAAATCCTTCGCCACTTTTCCATCTTCATCCCTAATTCTCCTTACTACACCACCATGAGTGCCATCGACGCCAGTTTTGCTCGACAGAGCGAGGCTCAGCTTCGCCCGAAGTGGCCACGTGTGAAGTCTACCAGTCTTGCAGCTTCTGCTATTCCTTCCACCTCTGCTTCTTCTTCCCTGACTGGTGATGTGACCCTGGAGGCCATCATGGTGAATCTTCAATGCATGAATGCTCACCTTAACTCTCTCACTGATGAGATGTGTTAGGTGAACACCCGTGTCTAATGTATAGTACGTTGACAGGCTCGCCTTGGTCGTTTCGCTCCTTTTCCATCTCTTTCTCTAGAGGCTTCGGCTGATGAGGATGACGATGTTGGTGATGATGAGGATGATGCTAGCTCTTCCAGTGATGATAAGATGACAACCTTTCAATGACTTACCCTTTGTCATTCATGACAAAAAGGGGGAGTAATTTTGGGAAAAGAGTAGTCTTGTACTTAGGGGGAGAGTTAGTATAGGACTTTTTTGTTAGAGGGAGTGTTTATAGATCTTGAGGGATGTAGTGAGGCTTTTATGTATTTTATTTTCTTTCTTTTTCTTTAGCCTCATGTGCACTAGTCTTGTGACCATTTATTGCCATACATTGTACTTATCTTTTGATATATATGATGATGTGTATGTCTCTTCACCTATCTCTACATGTGTTATTTCTTTTCTTTTTTTATACACGTGTTTCTTTATGTATGCAATCTTTATTTCTGTTTCACATAAAAATGCCTTGATGAGTTTTGTTTAAGTGTTTCAGAAAGACAGGTTGTAAAAGTCTACCATACCATGAACTCTCTTTTTGCAAAGTTTTTTCAAGAGTTTGTGTTAGGGTTAGATTTGTTTTGTATTACAACAAGTGGTTATGTGTTTAGTGATTTAAGACTTCTCTCATGATTCATTTGTTTGTTGTGGTTTTGTCACGAATTGCCAAAGAGGGAGATTGTTAGGACATATGTGAGATTTTTAAGGACATAATTGATGTAATTGGCTAATCCTTTGACAAAACGCACTTTACTTATAATTGGGTAGATCTATGATGGGTTTAGTACTTCAAGAAACAAGTGTTCAAGTTTAATATTGAAACCATGCAAATCTGACCAAGAAACAAGTGAAGAATGTGTTGTTCATTAAAGCTCGACAAAATCTTTTCTATCGAGATTTAATGTTGAAGCTCGAGGCAAGCTATATCTGTCGAGAATTACGAAATCAGGTTTTTCATATTTGAATACATACATATCCTTGAGTATTTGTGTAGGGTTTCTTTTCTCACAACCCTAAACATATATAAGGATTATTTTAAGAACTGTCACAAGTGATGCAAAGTGTTGAAAACTTAATACATGCATATTGTGACCGGAGACAGAAATTGCCCCAGTTTATCTTTCTCTCTATAGAAGCTACTGCGTCTTTACGCCAAGGGTTTTGTGACCTAGGAGCTTCCTAATCTTTATTATAGATGAACAGAAGAACTTTGCAACTAACAATGATTCTCAAGTTGGTTATTGGGGTAAGGGTTCAACTATAGGTTGGTATTAGGTACTTGGATTCCTTTTACTTGTAACCGCTTGTGATTGATAATAATGGATTCTCAGAAGTGGTGACCTTAAATTCACCTGGTAGGGTTTTGCGTCGGTGGTTTTCCCTAAATCACCTGTGTAAAATCTATTTTCTACTGCATATAACTTAGTTGATGATTTGTTTATGCTGCCACGCCATTGCATGTTAAATTAACTTAATTAATTAACTCGGATAATTAATTAATTAATTTGCCAAAGGGTCAATACATTCTTGGCCTATCATTAAACAAAGGCTAGAACATGTGAATAAAACAAAAAGAAAATAGGCAGAAAAGGATTAGGGTTTCTGGGTAGAGATATGCGTGCGCACACATAAGGCATAAGTACACAGCCCAGTTGTATGCGTACGCATTTCATGAGTATGCGTGCGCATGCATAAAGCATGCATATGCATACACACCCGGAACACAGTACCTAGAAAAATGCAGAACCAAAACATGAATCTAACAACCTAACATGCTTAAAACACAAAGAAAAAGTAAACCTATACTAAACAAATATATTACAATCATATAACCACATGTAAAAACATTCATAAAACAAGAAAATTGAAGAAAAGCGAAGAGCCAATGTTAGAAACTTTACATCAACACAAGAACTCTCTAGAGCATGATTTTGACCGTTCCTCTATGTAACACCCTAAACCCATACCAAGGATTTAGATGCACGACCTATCTTATAAATAATCAACATTTGCTACAATGGAACAAAGCATAATTAAATATCCATAAATAAGAATCAAACCATCATGTCTTTCTTATAAAATCTATCAAACTAAAACTTTAACAATTAAGTCTACAAATACAATCCTAAATAGTTTCAAGAATACCAAACTTACTATCTTAAGAAAACATAATAAAACAGTCCATCAACTAACATAGCTCCAAAAGAAGTCTTCAATCTATGGCTCTAATGATCCACCACCAAAATATATTCCACTGCTCTAATCTGAAAGGGTGGAGAATGTGGGGTGTGCTAGAAGCTCAATAAAAGACTACATAACATGAGGATGTCTTTCAATAAAAAAACAATAGTATCATTTACAAAATTTAATCTTTACAAAACATTTACAAATAGTTTTAACAAAAATATAATATATTCTATAAAACTGTTAGAAAGAAAACATTTAACTATAACATTGTAATTAGCAAATAAGAGTACCACTTTAGTTAGCCAAAATACACTAAATAGGTAGAAACAATATATTATAGTTATAAACAACTTTTCCACTTATAAATGTCAATAACAATAAAACAATAATTTGATATGGAAAACATTAAACATTACCCAGACAAAGACATAACGTTACCTAGACAAAGACATAAACTGCTAAACACTTAGTGGGTGATTCCTATGGGAAACAATAACACTACCTCAAAGAGGTACCACAGGCTTCAAAGAGCAAATGATAATATTGGCTCCAAAGAGCAAATGATAACACTGCACCACACCACAATAATACTACATTGGCCAAAGGCCAACACTTTACCCTATTTTGGCAAAGGTTGCAAACTGTCTAGCTGACTACTTGAAAACATTCTTACTTTATTACAATATTTTCAATACCAGTCATATGTCATATAATGAATGCTTCCTCTAAAATATAGTTTTAAGTCATTATTAACATATACAATTTCAAAATAACACACAAGAAATAATAAAATTCAGGTATGTGTATAAAGCATTGACAATGGTATAAGTTTTTGAAAATTCACTTTCGCAAATATGTATATATATAATTATACACGTATTAAGAGACATCATGTTTTGAAGTCTACTTACCTGTAGTTGCTAAACCAAACTTCACTTCAATTGTCTGGAACGATGTCAACTAGAACCTAATTAAGGATCAAATAACTCAACAAGTTTCAAATAACCAAAAAGTCTTATAAATCTTTTCCTTAGCCACTGTGAAGATTTCGCAATATTAAATCTAACATTGCTTTCTAATATACATCATGTCTATACTATATTTTATATAATTGTAGTGTAATCCTTAATACTACAATCTGCTATACCTATATACATACCATTGAACACCAATTATGGATGTCTATATAGGCTTTACTTGTAAAGAATGGTGATGCTACTCCACATATATATTAGGATCTCTTTCAAAATCAATAAACTAATGTGCATTTATATAGATACTTCCATGATAGCCTATTTTCGCATGAATATACCAATATAATTTCTAAGACTTCCATGTGACTATAAGATTATGAATCCTAAGACAAAGATGCATTTAATGATTCCAATAAAGCATGTATAGTTAGATGTTTACCTCAGTACAATATTAGCTTCTTGGTTGCTCTAGTAGTACCACATTATTCTATTCTTTTCAATGTAGAGAAACCCTAAACCTTTACACTCTAAGCACTAACTTCTTCTATTCTTCTTTTCGTTTTTGGAAGCTTGCCGTCTCTCTCTACCTTTGACGTGGCTCACTTAAAAAGACCCAGTATACACACACATATATATACCTCTAAAACAACACTCCAATTCAGTCTAGGAAAACCAATCTCACTCCAATTAGTACTCTTAAATAAAATCAACTTTACACGTTAAGTATGTTTCCTACTTGGGCTAGAGTTTAAGACCCACTAAAACTTGTCTCTTTAGCCTCCAAGAAGCCCATAAAACTTAAATAAGCTTCCAAGACTTTAGTTCCCAATTAAACTCAAATTAAGGTTGTTTAGATAGGCTAAAACTCTAAAGAATTTCAATAACACTTAAACTCCTAATCCAAATAGGTTTTAATCTATTATCCTTTTCCTTAACTGATAAGGAGACTAAAAGTTAAATATGAATAATCCACAAAATAACTCTCCACGTTACATCTTCTTTTATTTATTTTCTTTGTAGATATCATAATATAAAATAATATCACCTTCAAAATAAATTTTATTATTAATTAATCAATTTCACTTTAGAAATAATTAAATTAGATTTAAGTGAGGCGAGTGTTACACTCTTAGTCAATCTAATCACAACCAATTTAAAAACGAGTTAGTAAACTTAAAACTCAAAAATCAAGACTAGAAAATATTCTAATCAAATAAAATTTGAATTGAAAATATTTTGTGAAAAACTCTCTCTATGATTCACTATTTTCTAGTGAATCTTATGTGTTTTACCACTAGAATCCATCCTTTTTGAAAATTAACCATTTATGGCTTTATATAGTCGAAAAATAGGGACCTAGGGCAGCTCCTAGACGTTGTGGGGCTCATCCAAACCAAGTTTTAATACAGAAAACCTTTCCTTTCATAGTTTCTAGAATCCTAGCATGCACACACATGCACGTGTATGCGTACGCATGCATGAAGCATACGTGCCCATATGACTGTATGCGTACGCATGCCCTAGGGTTTTTATGGCCTTTCTTTTCCAAAAATAGTTTATTTGGTCCAAAAATAAGTTATATTTCCCATAAACACTTTGCTCAAGTCAATTTTCATCTGATCAGACCCTAAACCAACTTTGGACTTTAAAATTCTTACATCATTGGGGAACAGGGGCCCGAGTCGTAAGGGGTACAAAATACGGTGTTTACAAACACCATGAAGCCAAGGAACTTTCCTAATGACACCCTGAACACACACTTACCAGGATTAAATTTCATGTTGTAAAGATGAAAGGTCTCAACTGTCTCTCATAGGTCGTCCAAGTGGTGTACTTCCCTCTTGCTTTTTACCAGCATGTCATCTACGTACACTTCTACATTCCACCCTATCTGCTGAATGAACATTTTGTTCACAAGTCTCTGGTAGGTTGCTCCAGTGTTTTTTAGCAACATTTTGTTTACAAGTCTCTGGTGTTGGAAAATCTGGTTTTATATCTCATACAAAACACACAGTAGAAGCAACAACCACAGATCCACTTCAATCATGAAAGATAACGTGTAACCATGAATTCTAGAACAAAGAATAGAAAGCGTACCTTGATGCAATGAAATTCAAAACCAAGACTTGAGAATACCTTTAATCTTCATCTCAATTCCACATGGTGCCTAAGACGTGTGGTCTCTCAATCAGTCTTTTGTACATAGACTCTCAAAGAAAAAATCCTTCTTCTTCTCCTTTAGAGAAAAAACCGATTTCTTTTCTTTTCATCATACGTACGTTAAAACTATTCTGGTATTTTCTTTATTTAATAACTCTTATTAAACAATGACTGATTATCTAATTGGGTTAGCCTTTTGGGCCTACCCAATTGAGCTTTAGTTTATGGCTTGAGATGAGACCAAAGAGAACAAATAAGACTCTAGCTCCAATGGGCCTTGAGCTTTTTTGTCAACTCTTGACAAGTTCAAAGTTATCATTAATTATATTCAATACCACTATAAGAATATAATTGTACTCTATGCCTTATTAATAAATTATATCCCAAGACTTTATTATACATACAACCCCTTCATTAAAATATTCATAATAATACAAAGTCATAAATATAGACTGCCACTTTGAAGATTACTACATCTTAATTCTTGTGTACCCGGTTTAATGCTTTATGTTATTCATCATATATTTATGAAATCCAATTTCATAAATATATATTTTAGTAACTCCTTACTAAAGTGGTTGGGCCCAACACTCTGAATAACCAAACCCATTAAACTAATCTCAAGGGAATATTTTATATCTTCGTTAAGAGATTATGAATTTCATCTTGAAAATATACGTTCCATCTGTTGGTAAAAATCTGGTTTTATATCTTATACAAAACACACACCGGAAGCAACAAAACACGGATCTACTTCAATCATGAAAGATAAAAATGTAACCATGAATTCTAGAATAAAGAATAGGGTGCATACCTGGATGCAGTGAATTTCAAAACCTTGACTTGAGAATACCTTTAATCGTCATCTAAATTCTACATAGTGCCCAAGATGTGTGGTCTCTCAATTAGTCTTTTGTACATAGATTCTCAAAGAAAATTCTTCTTCTTCTCCTTATGGAGAAAAACTGATTTCTTTTTTTTTTTTTTATCATACGTACGTTCCAAACTAAAACTAGTAGTTTCTTTATTTAATAACTTTTATTAAATAATGACTGATTATCTAATTGGATTAGCCTTTTAGGCCTACCCAATTGGGCTTAAGTTTGTGGCTTGAGATGGGACCAAAGGGAACAAATAAGACTCTAGCTCCAATGGGCCTTGGGCTTTTCCGTCAACTCTTGACAAGTCCAAAATTACCATTAATTATATTCAATATCACTATAAGAATATAATTGCACTCTAGGCCTTATTAATAAATTATATCCCAAAACTTTATTATACATTCAACCCCTTCATAAAAGTATTCGTAGTAATCCAAAGTCATGAATATAGACTGCCACTTTGAAGATTACTACATCTTAATCCTTGAATACCCAGTTTAATCCTTTATGTTATTCATCATATATTTATGAAATTCAATTCCATAAATATATACTTTAGTAACTCCTTACTAAAGTGGTTGGGCCCAACACTCTGAAGAACCAAACCCATTAAACTTATCTCAAGTGAATATTTTATATATCCGTTAAGAGATTATGAATTTCATCTTGAGAATATATGTTCCATCAACACTAAATGCAACTGCCCAACGTATTGAGGTTTTGACCGTGACTAATAGATCTCATTCCTGATATATCAAAGCAACCTACATCTTATGATCACGTCCATTATTCTCTCAGGATTTAGAGTTGATGTAAATAGAAGTCGTGAAATTTATTATTCATTTGACAGTCGTTAGGAGAATAATAAATCTTACAGCGGTCCAGTTCAATATGTCTTAACTCTTAAAACATATTAACATACCAACTAGAAGTCTCCACTTCCATGATCAAGACAAATCATCGTAGTTGATATGTTATAGTCTTCGCAGATGAAACGCCCAATTTCACCACCAACTACGAACTAGAATTCTGAGTTTACAAAGAACTTGTGATTTATATCTTCTGTGACTAAATCACACACTATGCATCTCATGGACTAAGATAATGTCCCATTAGTTCATAAATAGATAGTCTAATATAATTAAACAATTCAATTATTTATAACATGCCAATAAAATTGATTTTAGGGCATAAATCCCAACACCATCAACAATAAATGCGGCTGCCCAACATACTAAGATTTTGACCGTAACTTATAGATCTCACTCCTAATATATCAAAGTAACCTACATCTCATGATTAGGTCCATTATTCTCTCAGGATTTAGAGCTGATGTAAATAGAAGTCATGAGATTTATTATTCATTTGACAATCGTTAGGAGAATAATAAATCTCATAGCGGTCCAGTTCAATATGTCTTAACTCTTAAAACATATCAACATATTAACTAGAAGTCTCCACTTCCATGATCAAGACAAATCATCTTAGTTGATACGTTATAGTCTTCGCAAATGAAATGCCCAATTTCATCACCGACTACGAACTAAAATTCTGAGTTTACAAAGAACTTGTGATTTATATCTTTATGTGACTTTTCACATAAATCACATACTATGCATCTCAGGGACTAAGATAATGTCCCATTAGTTCATAAATAGATAGTCTCATATAATTAAACAATTTAATTATTTATGACATGCCAATAAATTGGATTTTAGGGAAAAAAAACCCCAACATCTGGTAAGTTGCTCCTGCATTTTTTAGTCCGAATGGATTGACCTTGTAGCAAAAAAGCCCTTGGCTTGTGATGAACAAAATCTTCTTTTGATCATACTCGTCTAACCTAATCTGATTATAGCCGGAGAAAGCATCCATGAAACTTAACAACTAGTGTCCAACCGTTGAATCTACGAGGAGGTCGATTCGAGGGAAGGGCAGACATTCTCTACTTGCCGATGGCCTTTTTTACCATCACCACATTGGCCAACTAGTTAGGATAGTAGACCACCCTAATGAATCATGCCTCTAACAGCTTGTGAACCTTTTTTGCTATGGCCTTATCTCTTTCCTAAATGAATACTCTCTTTTTCTGCCTGACGGGAGGGAAGGATAGAGAGATATTGAGCTGATGAACACTTAGGTCAATTCCTGGTATGTCCTCATGGCTCCAAGCAAATACGTCCATGTTATTTCTCAAGAAGAGGGGTGAGCTCCTTGTGGACCGAGGGGCTGGCCTATGTGCCAAGACGAGTAATCTAGTCTGGATGGCTAACATTGAGAGAAATGTCCTCTAAGGCTTCCATTAGTTCTACCGTCACTCGTCATTCTTCGATGTTCAAGGCCTGTAGACTACATCCATCTCCAACATGGCTATATAGCTTTCACGAGCTACCATATAGTTCCCTCATGCCTCCCCTATCCCGTACTCCATCAAGAATTCTACTAGCAGGTGGCAAATAGAGGTGGCTGCTCTCCATGTATTTAAAGTAGGTCACCCAATAATGTCATTATATGTCGAAGAACAATCAACAACTAAAAATGTGATCTCTTTGGTGAGTTGTTGAGGATAGGTGCCAATGGTGACTGGCAAGGTGATGGACCCAACAGGGAACACTTTGGAACTGCTAAATCTCACGAATGGTGTGCCTAGTAGAAGCCACCCCTTTTCGACCCTCATCCACTGAAAGGCAGGATAGTAGAGGATGTCAACCAAGCTCCTATTGTCCACTAAGACCCATCGTGTATTAAAATTTGCTATTGATAGGTTGATAACTAGGGCATCATCATGAGGGTGGTGGAGTTGCCAGGCATCTTCTTCAATAAAACTGATAGTTGGGTAATAGATAGCTCATTTTGTACCCAGTTAATAAACTTTAGTCCCCAGTTCCAATGATGAGAGCTTTTCATGTCTACAAAAGGTAATTACAGTTATTTTGATTTTTTTGAAGTAATCACAACTCAAAAATACTCAAATCACTTTGAAAATGATGTTGAAAAATGGCCTTTGCTCATTATTTTTCCCATAACTTTTGATCTACAACGAATTTGTGTACAATTTGTTTTATTAGAAAGTAGACATCCTGGGCTTCAATTTGAACACAAATTGTGCCTAATTAGGGCTTAAATTGAGTAAGTTATGACCATTTGAATTTGGGCCATCAAAGTTGCCAGATTAGGATTTTTGGGGACGCATGTGTATGCATGACTCATGCATTCATGCACATGCCCTAACCATGCGCATGCACACTACTTTTCAAAAGCCTAGAACTTCATTTTTTAGGGCCCTAAGCCTCCCTCTTTGATGGGCCCTAGCCCCTAGATCCTTTGGAACGTCTAAAACCCTCTAAATGAGTTTGAAAACCATAGTTTAATTATATAAATACAATGCTATGCCTCCAAACTCAAACCCTAGCCAAAGGGAGACTCTTTTAACTAGAACTCTTCCAAAACTCTTTCTTTCTCTAAACTTTCTACACATCAAGAATTGGGCGCATTTTTGGTTCTTCAAAAACTCTCTCTACTACTCATTAGGGTTGAACTACTTTCTAATCTAAATCAAAAGCCTTTTTCAAACAATCTTTTCAAGAACATCTTTTTATTTTGAGTTGTGATTACCTATTAACTATTGAATCCTTTGATTCCCTTGATTATCATTTGATCTTGTTGTGTAGGCACTGAGGGCCTGGCCTGTATGCCAATACGAGTAATCTGGTCCAAATGGCTGACATTTAGAGAGATGTCCTTCAAGGCTTCCATTGGTTCTACCGTTACCCATCGTTCTTCGATGTTCAAGGCCTGTAGATGATCATCCATCTCCAACATGGATATGTAGCATTCGTGACCTGCCATCTTGTCCCCGCATGCCTCCTATATCCCATACTCCATTAAGAACTTTACTAGCTGGTGGTAAGTAGAGGTGGCTGCTCTCTATGCATTTAAAGTTGGTCGCCCAATAATGTCATTATATGCTGAAGAATAGTCAACAACTAAAAATGTGATCTCTTTGGTAAGCTGCTAAGGATAGGTTTCAATGATGACTGGCAGGGTGATGGATCCAACAGGGAACACTTTGGTACTGCCGAATCCCATGAGTGGTGTATCTGATAGTAGAAGCTGCTCCTTGTTGACCCTTATCTACTGGAATGCAGGATAGTAGATGATGTCAACCAAGCTCCCATTGTCCACTAAGACCCGTTGTGTATTGAAATCTTCTATTGATAGGTTGATAACTAGGGTATCGTCATGAGGGTGGTGGAGTCGTCAGGCATCTTCTTCAGTAAAACTGATAGTTGGGTAATAAACACCTCATTTTGTACCCAATTAATAAATTTAGGCTCTGGTCCCAATGATGAGCTTTTCATGTCTACAAAAGGTAATTGCAACTATTTTGATAGTTTTGAAGTAATCACAACTCAAAAGTACTCAAATCACTTTGAAAACGATGCTGAAAAATGACATTTGCTCACTGTTTTGCCCATAACTTTGGATCTACAATGAAGTTTTAAGTGTGGTTTATTTTATTGGAAAGTAAACATCTTGGGCTTCAATATGAACACAAATTGTGCTAATTAAGACTTAAATTGAGTAAGTTATGACCATTTGAAGTTGGGCCATCAGAGTTGTCAGATTAGGGTTTTTAGGGGCATGCATACGTATGAATCATGCATGCGTGCACATTCCCTAACCATGCATGCCCTCACTGCTTTTCAGAAGCCAAGAACTTCAATTTTTAGGGCCCAAAGCCTCCCTCTTTGATGGGCCTTGGCCCCTAGACCCTTTGGAACATCCAAAACCCTCTAAATAAGTCCGAAAACCCTAGCTTAAACATATGAACTATTGAATCCTTTGATTCCCTTAATTATCATTCAATCTTGTTATGTAGGCACTGAGGGGCCAGTTAAATATCAACTAAATTGTGTTCCATAAGCAAGGTGAGTCTCTCTTCATGGATCTTCCTTAATTTGGATTTTTATAACTTGTGTTCTTGTTGTTCTTAATTGATATATATTTGTTATACATGCTTAGAAATATGATTGATTTTCTCGGTTTTGATTTGTTATGTCTCACCATATTTTGATTGGAGAGTTGAATGATTGGATATATTGATGAACATATATGATTTGATGTGTTAAGTGTTGCTCTTGTTTGTTGTTAGACCCAATGCATGTTTAAAAATAGTTTTTTTTTTTTTTTTTGATATCTTTGTTGTTAGTTTAGATTGTTTAGTTTTGTACTAGAAGTATGCTAGGGTTTGTTAAATTGCTGTTTTGTTTGTTGTTCTAAAACTGTGTTTCTGGGCGTGTATGCGTGCGCATGCTCTATGCCCGTGTATGCATACTCAAAGTATACATACGCATACAGTTGGGATGCGCATGCATACCTTATGTGTGCGCACGCATACTCGTGCCTAAAAACATAGATTTAGAGTATTCGCTATTTTGTTTGTTTTGATTAGTTTTAATCACATGTTTAGGTCTTGTTGAGTTTAGTTTTCACATGTTTAGCATTAGGGTTAGTAGAATAACTTGTTTCACATGCTTGGTTTAATAGATTGATGATTAGGGTTTATGCTTTAGTGAACCATATGAACATTCATGATAACTTGAACATGCATTGATGCATAGGTGCTGAGATGTTATAGTGTAGCGAGGCAAGTGAGGTAAGTCATGCATAATTACATGAACATGCATTTGATTTGGTTAATGAATATGATGAACTTTATTGATTGAGAACATGATGAATATGCTTGATTAATTCCCTTGATTGGTGATACTGTTTTGTGATGTACTTGCTGCCCTTGGATATATATTGCTAGATGAATGCTAGGGTTTTATGTTATGGACGAGTGTAGGACATATGCCATGTTTGGATGTTAGATGCATTTTAGTGTAAGTATAGAACAACATATTAGAAGATCCTTTGATGGAATTAGGATTTGAAACACAATGAATGGAGGCCGACCTACGGGTCGGGTAAGGTTGGGTGCCTAACACCTTTCCATCCCCATACCTAAACTCTGGACATATGCTCTAGTAAAGATCAATCCTTCCACAAGGGCGCTATATTTATGGTTCCTAAACCAAATCTAGGTGGCAACTCCATTTACACCCTCCACCATAGTCCAATCTAGGCCAAGGCATACTTCCCACGGATTTGAAGAAACCCAAATGCACCATCGTGGGTGCTTGCACCCATATGGATTGTCGACCCATATCATCTTAGGCAAACGACTGGTGATCCGGACACTCTGCACCATCTGTAGATAGATCTTCCTCACCTTTCTAAAGGAACCAGCCACTGTGCTTCCTTTCACAATTGCCCTTATCTCTCCAAGTGGAGCTCTCGGTCTTTCTTCAGTCCGTTGGATGGGTTTCAAATCCTTGAAAGGGTTCTCACTGGCTTTTTCTCTCCTGACGAACCGTTGCAGCTTTACCTGCTTGATGAGCGCTTCTATTTGTCGCTTCAAATCATAGCTCTCAGAGGTGTCATGTCCATGGTCTCGATGGAAACGACAATACTTGTTTACTGGCCTCTTATCGTCCCTTCTGTTATTCGTTCGGGCTAACTTTCTTCCTCTATCCAAACGAAGGTCATCTTGCCTCTGCCTTTTCTTTAGTCTGCCCCCTCAAGCTATCATGGCGTCCTCAGCATTCATATACTTCGTAGCTTTATATAACATGTCAACCATTGTCTTCAGGTCAGTGATTGGAGTCCATTGGTGAAAGCTATGACCAGGATCTTGTCATCGGCTTCGTCAATTACTAAAGCTTCCTTGTTGAACCAGGTCATATACTACCTCAAGCTTTCGTCCTCTTATTGCTTGATGTTCAGCAAGCTCGCCGACGACCTTTTATACCTCTACCTACTAATGAAGTGTGTGACAAAGTGTCGGTGTTGGGGGCTATCTTACTAAACTAAACTCTAGCTGGTCCCTTAAGCGTGGTGGGGAACGCTTTGCACATGATTTCATCCAAAACCCCTTACAAATGCATGAGAGTCTTGAATGACTCTAGATGGTCAAGCAGGTCCGATGGACCAGTTCATCCAGGTTGGTGGACATTGGCCCCCTTATAGCGTTCATCATCATATCCATCTTTTCTTTCGTTGTTTGCTTGTCCTGTGCCATGCACATCACGCTGCCTTCCAGTTCAAATGGACAGTCAGTGTCTTCTTGTCGATCCCACCTACTAGCAACATTGCTTTCTTCCTGATCTTCCCTTTCCTACCGTTCTCTTGTCAAGAGGTGGCTGTCATTATGCTCGTCATTGTCTCGTTTGTCCTGTTGGTCGTTAGGATGTCGTTCATTCCTCTAATTCAATTGCTGCTCCAACTCCTAATTGCGTTGGGTGAGCCGCTTAATTGCCACGGCGAGGGTTTGCACTTGCCTTTCCAAGGCTTTGGGGGGGTTTCTGGTTTCCTGGTTGATAGTAGCCATCAATCTTATCTGGACCATGCAACTCTTTGTCTTAGAAGCGGTGATATGGCTAATCACTCATTCTGACAGACAACACCAACTAATGATGCACAAAAATCATTAGTAAGTTGATCGTCCACATGCGCCAACTAAGGCACCTAAAGAATAAGAGAACAAAGAACTAATAGAGAGCACCGGTAAGGTGCCAACCAAAGACACCCCAAAGGTTAAGTCAGTGATAAGAGAATCTCCAAGAACTTAATAGTTTAAGAGATAGGAAATTTCACGTACCTTAAAGAAAAGGAGATTTAGCGCTTATATAGTGGTGTAAGGCTTGACTAAGATCTTTCGAATGAATAAGTTTTCCTTGTAGAGAAGATTTGGAGTTAAGGCTCTGAGATCTTAGGGCTTCTCTTCCCATATAGGAAAGATGCTAGGACATATGTGATTCACTTGTTAGGAACATATGTCACTATTTTATGCAATTGGCTAATCCTTTGACAAAATGCACTTTACTTGTATTTGGGTAGATCTAGGATGTGTTTAATACTTCAAGAAATCTTGTTTCAAGATTAAGTATTAAAGTCATGCAAGTCTGTCCAAGATTCAGGCTGAAAAGTGCAAGTTTATTAAAACTCAATAGCTAGCTCAACAGCTAGTATCTATCGAGCTTGAAGAGCTGTTCCAGCCCCATGGCTCAACAGCTACTCGACAGATGGCTATCTGTCGAGGTTTATGAAAAATAGAATTTTAGTTCTGTTTTGATTCTAATCCATGATTATGTGTTTGGGCTTTCTTTTCTCACAACCCTATACATATAAAAGGATTATTTTAAGGGCCATCAAAGTGGACACAAGTTGCACAAGTGTTTGAGCAAAGTTTGTTCAAGCAAATTGAGACCAGAGACAAAGTTTGCCCTAGTTCATCGTTCTTGTGTAGAAGTTGCTGTGTTTGTGCACCATAGGGTTTTGTAACCAAGCATCTTCTTGATCTTCATCGTCTGGATGAACTGAAGAACTTTGCAGCTAACAACCTTCTCTAGTTGGTGATTGAAGTCGCGTACTGGAATCTGCGTAATTGGTTAGTCACGTACTGGGAGCCGTGCATTAAAAGGAAAGATTGTCACTACAGAACAAGTCCAATTGGGTATTAGGGTAAAGGTTCAACTATAGGTTGGTATAAGGTATTGGAATTCCTTTACTTGTAACTGCTTATTGTGATAATAGTGGATTCTCGGGAGTGGTGACCTTAAAATCACCCGGTGGGGTTTTTGCCTTGTAAGTTTTCCCCATTAGTAAACAAATCACCGTGTCAATTTAATTTCCGCTGCATACTTAGTTTAATTGGTGATTTGTTTGTGCTACCACGCATCTTGTATGTTAATTTGATTAATTAATAAACTTGGCTAATTAATTAATTAATTTATCATAATGGGTCAATATGTGTTTAGCCTATCAGAAGATATGAATGTATAGTAGGGTCTTTAGGCATGGTGTGAAAGTTATTTCCATGTAGAGACACATGAGTGGAGAACACATAAAGGCTTGTGGGAACCATAGTACTCAACTGTTGGTATGATCATTCATCCGTTGGAATGGTCATCCGTCGATAAGTGAGTGGAGGATGAGGTGTAGATCGTCTGTCGAGCATATACGCGAGCTACTCAACAGGTCCTCAAGAAAAGTGGGGCTCAGAACCAGCAGGGCTTTAAGGATTCGTCCCAACGGGTCTGTGGTAGGTGGAACCCACTGGAGGGGGTATTCATCCTAACAAGTCAAAGTTCCCAAAAGACTTTTTTAGACAAAAATACCCCTATCACCAATGGTCTCGTCTTGCAAGATTTAGAGCTACGGTCGTCAAGATATCACACTTGGAAGGAAGGTGACGCAATGCTGAAATATTCTGTGAGATTTTTCCTAAAAAAATTTGCATCTTCTAATCTGGGGTAGATATCATTAAGCCTTATCATAAAAAGTAGCCAAAACCTTGCTCTTCAAGATGATTAAGCTAGATCACTCCAGTTCCTACCCAATCGATACAGTTTATTGTGCGAAGTTGGCCCAAAAACTACTTGTTTTTCCTTAAAAAAAATAAAAATAAATAAAAAATAAATAAATAAGTGAAGATTTGTTTAGGAATTTTTGGTATTTTGGTGATATCTTATCCGTTTTAACTCCGATTTTGGCCCATAAATTATCATTTCAAAGGAAAAAATATGCCCTGCGAGATGGTCCAAAATTCAACACAATCCAGCAGTTGGACCCTTTAAGGCTTTGAAATTTGTATTTTTGCACATTTTTTTAACCTTTTTTTTAAAAAAAAAAAATTTGGCATTTGTTTTGACGCATGAATCGAGGTCGAACAAAATATGATATCAACACCAAGGGCCCTTGAGGCAAGTTTTCCAAGGCCCTTTGCCATTAGCCAGTGAGGAAGGAAAAATTAGAGATGTAGTCTCAACATATGGTTGGAACTAGTCAGCGATCCCTTTTGAGCTTCCCCTAAATTGCAAGAATAAGCTTTGGGTAACCCCATTTCCTATGGAAACTACTAGCCAAGACATTGTATAGGAGCAACACATGGGGAATTCGATCTCAATAATGCATACAAAATTGCTTCAGGCTTAGGTCCCCTTCAACCTTTCCATGGTAAATGGGTTTAGGACCTTAAAACCCTTCCTAGAATCCAGACTTTCTTATGAAAGTGCTTCCACAATAGTATTGGAGTTAGAGAGTGCCTTGTATCAAGAGGTATGGCTATGGACACCACTTGTCCCCTATTTCATGGTGGTGTGGAATCAATTGTTCATGCTCTTTGAGACTATCCTATCATTAAGTCTATCTGGAATCATTTGGGAATCCCAAGCAGCAGTGACCTCTTTGTTAGGACATATGTGATTTGATGTTAGGAACATATGTGAATATTTTTATGTAATTGGCTAATCTTTTGACAAAACGCACTTTACTTGTAATTGAATAGATCTAGGATGTGTTTAATACTTCATGAACAAGGTTTCAAGATTCAAGTGTTAAAGCCATACAAGTCTGTCCAAGAAACAAGTGAAGAAGTGCTGGTTTTTAAAACTCGACAACTAGCATCTATCGAGGTTTAAAAGTTGTTTCAGCTCGTGGCTTGACAGCTAGCTCGATAGATGGTTATATATCGAGGTTTATGAAATTTAGTTTTTCAGAGCTGATTTCACTCCAATTGTGAGTATGTGTTTAGGCTTTCTTTTCTCACAACCCTAAACATATATAAGGATTATTTTAAGGGTCGTCAAAAGGGGCACAGTTGCACAAGTGTAGAGCAAAGTCTTGTTCATGCAAATTGTAACCGGAGACAGAATTTGTTCTAATTCATCTTTCTCTTGAAGAAGTTACTGTATTTGTATACCTTAGGGTTTTGTGACCAAGGAGCTTTATGATCTTCAATGTCTGGATGAACTGAAGAACTTTGCAGCCAACATCTTTCTCAAGTTGGTGATCAAGTCACGTACTAGGATCCGTGCATATATTGGTTAGTCACGTACTAGGAGCCGTGCTTTGAAAAGGAGAGATTGTCACTACAGAACAAGTCCAATTGGGTATTGGGGTAAGGGTTCAACTGTAGGTTGGTATAAGATACTAAGATTCCTTTACTTGTAACAGCTTGTTTTGATAATAGTGGATTCTTGGGAGTAGTGACCTTAAAATCACCCGGTGGTGTTTTTGCAGTGTAAGTTTTCCCCATTCTTAAACAAATCACCATATCAATTTATTTTTCACTACATTTAGTTATTTGGTGATTTGTTTTGCTGCCACGCATATTGCATGTAAATTGAATTAACTAATTAACTTGGTTAAATCAATTGGTTAATTTATTATAAGGGGTCAATACATTCTTGGCCTATCACTCTCCTTTTCTTAAAACCTCCATATCTGGTTAGCTACAAACTGCACCATAAAGAAAGCCACTTTGCGATGCTCTATTCCTTGGAGGGTGGTGTTTCCTTTTGCTGTCTGGACAATATGGAATAACAAGAATCAAGTGGTCTTTAAGAATAGAAACTCCGATCCAAATCTAGCAAAAGAGATAACTTAGAGGGCGAGGGAATTCTTTTACTATGCTTATTTTCCAAAGGTATCAGCAAACCTTGTAATCAAGCAAATTAGATGGGAGAGACCAACACGGGGTTAGGTAAAACTAAACACTGACAAATCCTCGCTGGGGAACCCGGGTCTAGCAAGAGGTGGAGGAGTAATTCGAGACGAGGATGGTACTTGGATTGTGGGGTTCTCTAGAAATATTGGCATCACATCCAGCTTTTTAGCTAAACTATGGCCTCTTCATAATGGCCTCTTACTCTGAATAAATCGAAATTTTAATGTTGTTGAGTAGAATTAGATGCAAAGTCTGTTATAGATGTTTTTTACTCTCCAAGCTGTCCTAACAATTTGATCTCTCCATTGGTGGATGATTGCAGGAGATTGACTACCCAAATTTCCCAGATTCGTTTTAGCCATTGCTATCGAGAAGCAAACAGAAGTGCTAACAAGCTTGCTAGGATGGGAGCTTTCAAAGAGAACCAATTTGATCTTTTTGAATGTCCGCTTGTGGACGTTTCTAATATTTTTATTTTTGAGTTTAACGGTCTGTACTTGAGCCAGGAATGCCCGAATACTTTGTTTGTTCCTTATTTTTCACAATGATATCCTCTTTTTTTACCAAAAAAATAAGTTTGTCAATTAATGTAAAATTTTGTGAAACTTTTTGTTGCTATGATATATCTGTAGTTGTAGATAAAAAGTGATGTTGATAATGGACCCAAATAAGAACCTGTCAACTCAATTATTATGAAAAATTATGTATGTGAGAAATGTTATTTACACAATATTTTTACAATAAATTTTTAGATGACAAGACCTGTCACCTAAAATTTGTGGTAAAAATATTGTAAAAATATTATAGATATACCACTTCTTCTTTCTTGTATACACAGCAGGTAAAAAATCAAATGTTTTTGGGTGAAAGGAAAAGAAAAATTGTAGTGAGTGAGGAGAAAGCAGGGCACGTTGATAGGGAGATGGACCACAAAATGCATAGTCTCCTTCAGGCAGAAATTTGTTGGACCACCTGCAAAGTGTCAGACAGGCTTCAAATATGGACCTAATTGCAGCAGCCTCAAACCAAAATGTTCATAGGACAATAAAGGAAAAGAATCCAAGACAAGAGATGAGATAAATATATAAATGAAATGGCACCAAATTTTGCTAAACAACCGGGTTATTGTCTTCCTCGTCCTTTGCTACCCTTGACTCCGTACTGTGTCGTTTGTGGTGCACTTTGGGCCATCCCATAAATATTTATGCTATAATCCGCATGCATGGTTAAAGCCTTAATCCGCTTTCCACCTTCCCTAAGACAGCCATTATTATGCATTATTTATTAACTTTTACATTTACTATTTACCTATATCTCGGAGAATGCACATTAAAGCATGGCATGGCATGAAAGAATGCAAAAAGGGATTCCATTCATATCTTACTTTCTGTATTTTATTTATAAATCTCTCTTCTTATCTTATTTTATTTACGCAAAATATGAAAAAGAATTAAGGTTCGATACTTATTTTATTAACTCAAGAGTGCAGTGATTCGATGTTACTATCTAGCTCTTTTCATTCCAAGACTTGGATTGAAATTCCTTCTCCCTGTTTATTGTAAGTAAAAATCATTATATTGTATATATACACAACAATAATAATAACAATAACAATAACAATAACAGTAACAGTAACAGTAATGACGACAACAATCAAGTTTTTGTCAATTATGGACCATTAACAAACTAGTTAGGGTCAGTAACTTACATGTATTCTTTTTCATCATTCTCTTCTATCCAAAATTGTTACTTTTTGTTACCTCCTTATTTGGCATGTCATTTTTAGTAATTCTACTAATATCATTTTAGATCTTCCACTACCTCTTCTTATTTTCTTGACTTGAATCAACTTACAGTTTCTCATTAGTGTATTAATTGCTTAACTATACATGACCAACTACCTTAAGTGATTCACTCTCAACTTGTCATCAATAGGGGTCACCCCATTGTTTAAATAAATTTCATCATTTCGAATCCTAATTTTCCTTGTATTTTAATTTATTCATCTTAACATTCTTATTTCAACTGATCTCATTTTATGAATATGTTTCTTAAGAGCCCAACATCCAATACCATAGAACATAACTAGTTTTATAGATGTCTGATAATATTTTCCTATGTCCTAATGTGCTTCTCTACTTGTATTAATATTATATCTCATCTACTTATTCAACAACATTTATTTTCTAAAGCATCTCTCTAAATTTCTAAATTGACATTAATTCCAAGTTTAGAATGAAACCTATTTGACTAACGTTTGTCCCATTTTTTAAGGTGATTAAGTGTGTGTCCTTCGCCTTTTTTTATCAGTTTGCAATTTTTTTTTTTACAATATTTCCATGGTGAGAATTTGCAAGGAGTCTTCCCTATTTTCACAATGGAAATACAATGAAATTCTAAATTATATCTCATGCTCATGTTTATGTTATCCATCATCAAGTAGCACCAAAGTCTTCGTGCTCCAAGGTGCACCACTAGTCTTGTGCTATGATTTGTCATACACGCAGGGAGGTTAGCACAATTAATTGATATGGGCTAGGGCATCACAATAGTGGATCATTACATTAAGGGGAGTTTGGTTTGTTGTAATGCACATTATGATGATGTGACATTAAAATTTTTAATTTATTTTATTTTTTCTAACATTACAATAATTTAAAATTACAAAATATATCACATCATCTTAATCTTATCACCTTCCTAATTAATGTAATATTGTATTATTGTATTGAAATTACATTAATATAATATTATAATAACGTAATATTATGGTGTAATATAACATCACAGCGAACTAAATACCCCATAAGTGTGCTCTCAAGGCTCATACATCAATCGCCAGAAGCACTCTTAGGATGCGTTTGGTATACTGAATGTAGATTACATTAGGAATAGTAATCTTTATTACTGAGAATAGAAGACATTGTAATGAAATAACTATTACTATTTATAAATTTGGTTGTTACATATGGAAAACTTGTAAAAGATGATGTATAAGGAAACTTTATATTTTTGGAAATATATGAATTTTAAAACCTATTATATATACTAAGGAATAGCTATTACATCCATTTTAAAGAGGAATAACTATTCTTCAATTTAAAGAATAGTTATTCTAATGTAATAACTAATTCATGTAATAAAGATGCAACCAAATGACCGAATTGATATTACACATGAATAAACTGTTCCATTACAAGAACTATTACAACGTACCCTTAGTGTAATGATCCAATATTAAATATATTTCTACTTTAGTTGACAAAACGATCAAATGCATTTTTTAAATTAAATTTATAGCTAACTTTGGCTCCATGTTAAATAATTTGAGGAAGTCAGTTCGAGTCACTCAAGTATACCATCCTATAAATCTTGCAATTTTTGTGATGAGGCTACTTCCTCTTCCATGATCTTGGACGACTTAACATCTTCTAGGGTTATCTTAGAACTTAAGAAAGCCACGAGCTTAGGTAATCTTTTCTCCCTTTTTTTTTTCTAGGGTTCGAGAAATCCACAGTAAGGGAAAGGATCCCCCCCCCCCCCCCCCCCCCTAACAAAGTTCCATTGAGGGTGTGCTTGTTCTTAGTAGTGATCTTCATGCCTTCTTTATAGCACTACCCATACTTGCAATTGAAATCTTGAGCTTTCAATCCAGAAACTTAGTACTAATTCATATGCTAGCAATGTTAGGAATACAAAATATTTTATAATCTTTTTTATAACTGTTGATATGATAAGTTGTGATGGAAGTACATGAATTCTAACATAGGTTTATACAAAAAAATCTGCCTGACCCGCTTACTCATGCCAACCCATGTATGTTTATTATATGAGGCAATGTGGGTTGGGCATATGACTATCAAATTAGCAGGTCAATTTGACTTTTGGGTTGAGATTTTTATAACTTGTTGAGAATCGACTTGTCTGACTACAATTATATATTATATATATATTATATATTAGTATATATTTATTTAAGAATAAATAATGTTGTTATTTATCTCTTTCCTTTTTTTTTTTTTTTTTATTTGTGAGAACAAAGATTTATTTGAAATAATACCCATTAAAAATATCAACTAAAAATCTCTATCTTATGGCCCATTTAAAATGCTTTTAGTATACCACCGCACACCCTTGGTGCAATGGTCACTCCACAAGTATAAGTGCTTGTGGGGTGTGGGGGGCAAGGGCCGAGGTTCAAGTCTCCAAGAGGGAGTTTCACACATATATACACTTAGATTAGGCTAGAGTAGAATTCTATCTTGTATTCAAAAAAAAAAAAAAAAATGCCTTTAGTATAAATGTGTTTCGAGTAAATTCATCAACTTGCTAAACCTACCTAACCTATCGATTCAAAATTGTTTAGATTTTCAACTGTCTTGTTTGTTTTTAAAGGTTGATGGATTGGTAATGGATTGGAATATATCTAACTTGTAAATAACAGTTTGATTAGGAATATTAGCCTCAACCTATGCATCCCAAGTCACCCAACTCTCCCATACACTCCTAGTCTAATAACATTTTTATTGACACTAATCACCAAACAAAAAGAGAGATTCAAATATATCTTAATATTTTTGGAAAATGACTGAAAAAATTTGTCTATATTTATTGTTCATTTTTAAATCTTCATGGGCCAAAAGAAAAAGAGAGTAAAGTCATCAAAATCAAGCCAGATTGTGCTTGTTTGGTATAGATTTCAAGCATCGTTGTTCAAAATGATATAAAAACTGTGGTTTAAAAAGTGTTGTGAAAACACGTGTTTAAAGTATTCATAATGCAGAAAATGTGTTTGGTATCATATTTCAAATAACATATGGGAAATGCTAACGAGTGCCCTTAGGGCACTCGTTAATAATCAATTTAAAGAAATTTTTTATGAGGAATGAAAAAAAAAAGTAATTAATATTTTGACAACTTTTTTCATTTCCCATAAAAGTGGTATCAAAACTTTCCTAAAATTGATTATTAATGAGTGCCCTAAGGGCACTCGTTAGCATGACCCATAACATATTTTAAAATGCGAAAAAACATAATTATGTGTGTTGGTGTTTGATATGTGTATATGTAAAAAAAAATTAAAAAATTAAAAAATAAATAAATAAAAACCTTACAATTAAAGTAAAAGTATTTTTATTTTATTTGGAGAGAGAAAAAGTCGAGAAATTATAAGGTCCTCATGGTGGATAAATGACATAGTCCACCATTTCATTAAAAGACTCTCACCTATTTAAAATTGCTGCGTTAAAATTTTTTTAAAATAAAAATTGAATACTAACCCAACAATTTTAAATAAATGAAAGTCTTTTAGTGAAACGATGAACAGCTAACATTTTCCAAAAAAAAAAACTCTGTAATTTCGGTAGAAAGTCCCTCATTTTACTGTTGCACAGACCCTCTCTCTTTTCTTTTCTCCCCTGCTCCTTTCCTTTTTACTTTTTCTTTGTGTACTCAAAACCCACTGCTAGACCTTCTCTCGGTGGTTCTCATCTCTATCAAGGCATTCCAAGGTGAAGCAAGTAGCCTTTGTCGCCGTCAACAACCACCGCAAAACCCACGTATCAAAGACTCTGGCTTGAACTCCGAAAATCCACAGATCTGACTGCAAATCCAGGTTTGAACAAATCTTTGAAACTGTACGTTAATGGGTTTCTAATGTCTCCATAATCTTCTTTTGCCTCTGCACATTACATTTTAGTTGATAAATATTATTATAAGATGGGTTTTGTGAAACTTGTGAAGGTTTCTTTAAATCTGAAAAAATGCACTTGCCCTGATGGGTCTTCTACAATGCCCTTCATTAGCTCCAACAGTGCTGCCAAATCTGATTGTCTAGAGGCAACTACTACCCACAACAATATTATCAACAGATTACCTGCATTCTTTGATTACACAAAGACCCAGCTCCCAAAAACTTCAAAAAGAGAAAAACAAGGTATTGAAGGAAAATGAAAGATCGGAATGATACATAATCAATACCAGCAACAATAATGAGTAAATAGAGGAGTAAATATGAGATAGAGTCCAATCTCATGTGAAAGAGGGAGAGAGAGGAGTTTGAGGCGTTAGAGGGAATCTAGACCTGAATGGTAGGAGACAGAGAGAGAAAAGAAGTCTTGGGCGCATGAGAGAGAGGAAGTTCTGTTAAGTGTGGTCTGATTGGGGTTGGTCTTTAACATATTTATAAAAATATCATTGAATAATGTTTTTTTTTTTTTTGAGAACCATCATTGAATAATGTTGATTGAAAACTAAAAACTGGGAAGGAAAGTTTTCTAACTTCAGGCCGGTTTGGTAAATATGCTTAAACAATAAATTTATTGTTTAAACACAATAATATATATTTATAATGTAACTAAAAATTTCTTACCAAATTGGCGAAAATGGCCAAATATCACAGTTTTTTGAAATTTTTAGCAAAAAACCACTGTTTCGGAAATAAATGAGAATTTACCACTTTTTCTAGTACTCGAGTTTGGTGAACTCGAGTATCCTATTTTATAGTTCTACCGTGGCTGCTAAGGTGGAAATTGGCGATTAAAAAAAATAAAGTGGTACTCGAGCTTGGTAAACTCGAGTACCATGCAACACAATACTCAAGTATATTAGGCTCGAATACCTTTTATAAAAAAAAATACAAAAATTTTTTTTTCTACAATACTCGAGTTTACCAAACTCGAGTACTGTGTAAATTTTTTTTTTTTTTTTTTTTTTTTTTTTTGCTTAAGGATAATTGACAAATAAACATAAAGATAAAAATAAGTAATTTTTCTATGTTTTATTTATTTAAATAGAAGCATTGTAAGATATAGAGATTTTAATTTTGAAATATGAATTTAATTTCTACATTGATTAAAATTGTTCATTGTTTTCTCATAAAAATTGTTCACTATTTTCTGTATAAACTATTTCTACGATTTTACATAAAATTATTTTCTGTTCAGCATTATTTAAGAAATTGTTTGCTCTCTTTTTTGCATAAATTATTTTCTATTCACTATTTAAAAAATTATTCACTGTTTTCTCATAAAACACCTAGTGAAATCGTATTTTCTAAATTTAAACGCCAAATCTGAATGTTTTTTCATGTTTGAATTTCACAATAATCGAATATATTTTTCTGCATTGATAAAATCTGTTTCTACATTTATGAAATTTTCTCTCTACACATCATATTTACTGTATATTCAAATCTGCTTACTGCATTCATAAAATCTGTTTTTTGCATTAATTAAAACTGTTCACTGTTTTGTCATAAAAATTGTTCACTATTTTTTGCATTAACTATTTCTAGCATTAGCGCAGTTATTGCACTTAAATGGTTTTTGTGTTTTTCTAAATTTGTAACCATATGAATAATGAATAAACTCCATGAAAGAAAAATAAATGATTCGTATAAATCACCTAATGGTAAATGCCTCGAAAAATTCGAATTAGTTGAATGTAGAAATTCGAGAAAAATCAATGGAAAATCAATGAACGTAGCAAATCGTGAATGTGTACATAAGATGTACAGATAGTCTAGACTTGTTGAGAAATTTGAATTCATTGAACATACAAAACTGTGAAAACTCAAGGAAAAATTGTGTATATTAGAGGTACAGATAGTACGAATATGTTGAAAAATTTGAATTCGTTGAGTGTGTAAAATCATGAAAATTCAAATGAAAATTGAAGAGCATACCAAATTGAATAAACTTAATGGAAAATTAATTACATTAGATGTACAGATCATCTATTTTTTTGCGTTGATAAAATCTGTTTCTACATTAATAAAATTTGCTCTCTGCATAAAATTCACTGTTTTCTCATAAAAATTGTTCACCATTTTCTGCATAAACTATTTCTCGCATTCTGCATAAAATTATTTTCTGTTCAGCATTATTTAAAAAATTGTTCACTCTCTTTTCTACATAAATTATTTTCTATTCACTATTTAAAAATATTGTTCACTGTTTTCTTGTAAAACACCTAGTGAAATCGTGTTTTCTAAATTTGCACGTCAAGGGCCCGTTTGGTCATAGAGTTTAAAAATTGTTGTTTAAAAAGATGTAAAAATTATTGTTTAAAAAATGTTGTTGAAAAACGTGTTTTTAGTGTTTATAAAACAAAAAAAATGTGTTTGGTATTATAGTTTAAACAATATGTTTTAGTGTTTAAAAAACATAAAAATGTATTTGGTATGTGTGATTAATTTTATAAAAAAAGCTGAGTAAAAGTTCTTTGGTACCAGCTGCTTGGTTCGGTGTGAAGAGAGATGAGAGGAAGAGAGGAGACAGCAATTGATAAAAGGCTGATCAGGTGGGCCATACTAGTTTTCAATTTTATTACCAAAGTGCCACTGAACATATTGTTTTATTGTTTTAAAACAGCCCGGAGTATGTTTTGAAAAGCCCATATTTTTGAACAACATTTTCCAAACTTCAGCTCAGCTGGGATGAGCCACAAAACGTATTTCTCTGATTTTGGACACATCAGTTATATGTTTTAAACACTAAAAACATGTTTTTAGCTGCATGACCAAACGGACCCCAAATCTGAATGCTTTTTCATGTTTAAATTTCACAATAATTGAAAATCCAAATCTGTATGTTTTTTCATGTTCAAATTTCACAATAATCGAATCTGTTTTTCTGCATTGATAAAATTTATTTTGATACACACTTTGTCAAAATTGTCCGACAATGATAGATTATGATTGGTTGTTTATCACTTTCTAATAAACTCTATTTTTTCTACTTCACCTACAATCTACCATGTAGAAGTATAGAACAAGTGCGACAAAATGAGTAGAAATTAGAGAAGATTTGAATACAATGAATTGTAATGTATTGAAAATTTTCCTTTATTACATTTTATTATTATTATTATTATTATTATTATTATTATTACTCCTTGAAAGCTCGAAAATGTGTTGAAAACACACGAGCGGTTTAGACCCCCAAATTCAAATTATGACTTGGTTGATTTTACACTAACTTACTAACAAGTGCGGAATAGTGTAAACACAAGCATATAAACAAACAACTACTCTAATCCATAATTTAAAGCAACTCAGCATTAAAAATGAAATGAACAAGAGTAGGGAAGAAGGATGCAAACACAAATAACACCGAGACGTGTTATCGAAGAGGAAACCGAAGAACTCGGCGAAAAACCTCTCCGCCGCCCTCCAAGCGGAAATCGATCCACTAGACAATCAATTGGGATACATGGATTAGCAAAAGACCCTCCAAGCCTAGTCTACCCGATGTACCTAAGCCCTCCAAGCTCCTACTCCAACAAGGCTTCTTGGAACCGTGTCTTGTCCTAGTTATCCGGATCCCGCAACAAGCTCCATGTTGCATCTGCCATTCAAGGCTTCTTCCTATACTTCCCAGCAGCACCAAAACGTCACTCAGCACTCTCAAAGGTGTGTCAAGTGTTTGGGCTATCAACCTCTCAAAGATATGGACAATGGAGAGGGAATGGTTGAGGAGATACCATAAGCAAATTGTTTAGAGAAAGTGGGGAAGACAATCTCTAATTACCAATGTGTTTGGCTAGGGTTTTCTCTCTGAAGCGTTCCTCAACAATTGTGGGTAATGATGGTATATATAGTAGAGGTGCAAAAGGTGTGACTCAAAAAGTACAAGCTGGCAGAACAGCTAGTCTCGCGGGTGTCTCGCGGGAAGGCCTTACCCGCGAGATACTCGCGAGACACAGTTGTCTCCACCTGGCATGACTCTTCGCATTCCAGCATGTGCCTGGCACATGTTTCACTTCGCGGGAAGCTTGGTCGCGACATACCCGCGAAATACCCGCGAGAATTCTTCTCTTCTCCAAATGCTTGAGTCTTCAACACTCTTTCTCTCACACACCCCTTACATCAAGTCCCACAACAAATACAGGGTTTTAAACGATTGAACATAATTACAATCAAATTTGGCACGGAATGAAAGCCAACAAATACACAGTTGTAAATTACAACTTTACAATCTCCCCCTTTGGCTATTCCGTGACAAAACCCTAAAACAGACTCTAGACTTAAACGTGAGTTTGGGAACAAAGGCAAAACTCACTCACACCTAATTCTAGATTCTGATGAGCTCTTGAACATATGAACAAGTATCTCCTGAAATACAACAACACACTAATATCATTGCATGTAGAAAAACTTGAAATGCATATGGAGCAATAAATACAAGATCAAGCTAAATGAAATAGAAAGACTAGATCATGGCAAGATCAAACAAGTAATCACTATATGCAAGTAATTACTATGCTCATTTACACATGAAATGAACATCCGGATATGCAAGATGGTAAGCTCATTTGAAGAGAATCATTTGCAACTCCAACACTCAACCAATGCGAAATACTCGAAGTATTTGCATCTAGGAACAATCCTACTAGGGCACAAGAGTGTTCATCACTCAACCAATGCATAGAACGTATATGCATCTAGGAACAATCCTACAAGGGCACAAGAGTGATGTACTTGAAGAAACAATGCATGACATTGAACAACAAGCAAACATGCATAAAGGTTGCATAAGCATGGTATAGCAAATGCATGGTACAAACCACAAAGACCTACAAAACTATGCATGCAACAAACCCTTAAAGCTTACATAAGCAACATGGGTACAAATCAAAATGCCACATAGCACATATGCCACAAAGCATAGAACTCAAAACACAAACATATACTGAAATTAGTACTGAAGTTAAAACATAAGTGTCAGAAGTATAAACTTAAAAACAGTAAGACATTAACTATAAACCAAATAAAAACTTAGTAAACCCGTCTGTAAAACCAATAACCAATAACCAATAGTTTATGTATCTAAGTTATGCTCCCCCTAAGGCTGTGCAAGCTCTTGTTCATCAGCTCCCCCTCAAAATTTTCTCCCCCTTTTTGACCGGAATGGCCAAAGGACTAAAACTGGTCGGATTCGGAGTCTGAACCATGTGTAGGGGATAAGCTCTGAATCTGAGCGGATAGGGTAGTGATCTGCTCCTGAAGGTATGCAAACTGATCCGCTGTGTGCTGCACATGAGTATCAAGTACTGTAGACATGTGGTCCATCTTGGCTAGGATCTGATCAAGCTTGCTGAGACCCTGTGGTTGTGCTGGAGCAGAAGATGATGGCTGTGCAGTCTCTGGAGCAGAAGTGAACCTCTCAATCTCCTCCTCAGTATCTCCACCCTCCTCTGGGATATCCTGAGGCGCACCCCTAGGCGGTGGAATGAGATGAGGACCTCTCTTGGGGCCTTTAATGTGTGCTGTGCTCCGAGTCAAAGTGTTTGCACCAATGGGATAATCCCTCTGAACAACAGTGAGGCCACTAGGGAATTTCAGCTTTGTCTTGGCAATGAGACCCATGATTAGTGAGGGAAAGGGCATTATGGTTCGGGAATTTTGCTTCGTGATGCTCTTCTTTAGAATGTGAAAGATGTGGCTGCAGATATCAATCTCCTTGTGAGTGAAGAGATCGTAGAGAAACCTCGTCCTTGGAGCCGATAGAGTGGTGAGGTTGGTGACCGGATACAAGTTATGGATCATGACGTAGCTGAGAGTTCTCATTTCTGGAGAGAACTTGAGAGTATCCATTGAGGATTTCTTTGGAACCCCACCAAGAGCTGAAATCATCTCCGTGATATGCCCCAATCGCTCATCATACTGAACTGTCATTGGCTGTGAGGGAGGACGAATCTCCAGGAAGTCTTGAATGCTGTCCCTGGTGATCTCAAATTCTTTGTGCCTCACCCAGCAAAGGATCTTATCATCTTCCACCTCAGCATTAGAGAAGAATTCTCTAATAATTTCCGAGTAGACATTCCCAACTGGATTTAGCAACTTTGTCCACGTTCTTTCTTTGAACACATCCGGAATGACTGTGTTCTCAAGATCTTCCAACTGCACCACCCTTTCCATGACAATGGTTGCTCTCTTGTAGCAATCATTGTACTTCATATCTGCCTCTGCGGATTTGAAGTTATCGGAGTCAGTACGAGCACGCTTGGGACCCTTCTTCTTGGTACCCCGGCATGCTTGGTGGGTGACATCTGCATAAGATGACACAACACATAGAACACATGTGTGCAAAACACAAGAATAAAAACTTGATTAGATTCAAGTTAGTTTACACCTAGTGAGATATTCCCAAAACAGAGTAAGGTGTAAAAACAGAGCATTTCCAACACAACAGAGCAAGCTATTCCACAAACATCATTAACCTATAACACAAATGCAATGAAAAACAAGACATTTTGAATGAAATTAAATCATTGTGCAAGTGTGTGTTTGTGTGAATGCATATGTGTGTGTAACATGAAATGCATGAGTGCGTGCCTAAGAATGCCTAGTTGTTTGCCAAGAGAGTGTAACATGTGCAAAGTGTAAAGCACACATGATTAAGGATCAAATCTAGACCAAAAACATGGTAAGATATATGGAAAACTTGAAATTGGGACTCACTTGAGACCAATTGGGCACAACAATGTCATTTAGACATTCAATCAAACACCTAATGTGCATAACAACACTTTAAGTATGAACAATGCATGAACATGGTGAAAATATGCCTAAATACACTTTAAAATGCCACAAGGGGCCAACACAGATGCAACAATATCACATTAAACAAAACCCAATCAAAGATTTGACAAGAACAACACTCAATTTTGAAAAACAACCCAAATTTCGAAAATTCCCAATTATCTAAACCCTAACCAATAAAACTGCAAAATCTAAGTAAAATCTTAAAAAGAAGTGAGTAATCAACATACCTTGAAGAAGAGAATGCAGAAAAAATGCTTGGTTCGGAGTGGGGTTTGATGGAATAGTGATTTTGGTGGGGAAAGTTTCGAAGAAAAGAAGAGAGGGAAGTTTTTTTATGATTTGAAAAACTGTCACATCAGCCCTATAAAACTGAAAACACGCGTTTTTCGCGGGATAGGGAGCCGCGAGACAGTCGCGAGACAACCGTGAAAGGTGCCACTGAAGCACAAAATTTTCGCGAGAAGCTCTAAGTCGCGAGACAGTCGCGAAATTCTCTGTCTGATTTTAAGAAAATCTCAGTTTTTGCCAAACAGTATTTCGCGGGAAGCTTCTTAGTCGCGAGCTTCTCGCGAGAAGGCCACTGAACCAGTTTTTGATGAAAAACACACAAAATTCATTTTGACCAAAAAGAAACACAAGAAAGTCTAAAAACACTTTCAAAAACAAATAAAACTCACAAAAATCTTTTTGGATTTGATCAACAAAGATTGAGCATTGTGAAACACATTTAATCAAGTACAATCACACAAATGATCATGACATTCATAGAACATAGACTTGTGTGTTGTGTGTGGATATCAAAAATGAGATAGTCCTTGGTCCAATGTGAAGCTTCAATGATCAATTCAATCAAGGCATACACAACTAGCACTAGATTATGTGATCTATCTCAATTATGGAAACATGCATATATGACCTCCCACACGTACTTGATAACAATTCATTGAAGCTTTTCATTTGGCTCCATTCTTAACACTTCATTTGCAACTTTTGAGCAAAGAGAATCTCATTTAGAGAAAGATGCCTGAAATTTTTGATATTTCAATTTATGAGATAGCCTTTGGCTTTTTGGGCATCATACATTTTATTTTGGTCGCTTTCCCTTTTTCCTAGTCGAATACTAGTTTGTGCGACAGGCTTTTGCAGCTCTATATCTCTTTTCATTTGGAGATTTACATTTAGAGAGCTCTTTTAAGCAAAGAAAAAATAAAAGTGGGAAGATATATAGGCATGAGTCTATGCATGTCTCAAGATCAACACAACCATTCACTAATCATTCATGACAAAGTTGAAGATCTATTTACAACAGTCACATAGATTTCAGAATTTCTTCCACTATGATATGAGTGCATGAGGGACAAGCTACGCTCGTTAAATGCACAAAGCCATAAGTACAAAGGTACAAGGCAAAACATGATTTGAGACAAAACTCAACAAAGTGATCAAACTTTTTAGATTTTATAATTTTTATGGGTTTTTGAAATTTTTGAAACACACCCAAAACAGAACAAGAAAGGAAAGATCAACAATAACAAGAGCAAACCATGAAAGTAATGCATGATGCAATGCAACAACAAATGTCCCTAAAAATGGAAAGAATTAATGCATGGGCATATTCTAGTGCTTATGCATGAGTACCCCTCTTCACCCACACGTCACGTGCGTTTGGGGTGATATCCTTGACGGATTGGGTACGAGAGTTGGGACTTTCAAACCTCCTGGTGAAACTCTCCAAGCAAGTGGTGAAGGCACCGATCATCTTCATCACATCTGTCACTCCGGGATCACGATTTTGGCTTCTTGAGTTCTCACTTCCCCAAGCTCTATTGTCATTCCTTCTTCCTCGTGATCGAGGAATGCTTGCATTATTGTCTGCCCTCAATTTTTGATAGTTGGGTCTGGTGTGTCCTTGCAATCCGCAATAGTGACACACATAATCCGTTCTAGGACCCCGTTGAGGTCTTGAAAGAGATCTTGCTCTGGTTTCGTGTCTACCTCCAGCTTGATTTCGGGGCTTATTCATCATCTGTTACTCAATTACATTCTTCCTTTCAGCCTTAACATTCTCAGGAACAGCCTCCTCTACAATTGGTTCTACGGCCTTCACAAATTTCACTTCTTTGGTAGCTTTGACTGATGAGCTACTCCCTCCGGTATATCCCAATCCGGACTTGTCTGAAGAATGTTTTTGGGATGAGATAACATCATCCAACTTTCTGGAGGAGACCCTCTCTATCTTGGCTTGCGCTTGCACCACCTCTTGTTCAAGAAATCTGATCTTCAAGTAGGCTTCTGACAGCTCACCATTCAATCCTTCTATTTCGCATTTGGCCTCCTTATGTCTGATCATGAGACTTCGGTAGTCTTCCTCTGCTTTCTTCATTTTTCTCACAGCTGCCTTAGCTATTCTTGCATATTCCCCTGACTTCTCAAGAAGTGAGGAGTAGTTCTCTTGAAGATTAGTTGTATTTTCTTCCTCTTCAACGTCTGATTCTTCCACAATTCCAGCAGATTCTGAATCAGAATGTTCACCAAGTTCCTTCTCAAGGGCACCCAAGTCTTCCGAGGAATCTTCATGAGCAATAGTCATGAAAGCGGAGTAGTTTCCCTCACCGTCACAGCCCTCTTCCGAGTCAGAATCAGAGGATTCAGAGTCACTAAGCGTTGTAGCATATGCTTTTCCTTTTCCCCTCAGAAAATTCGGACACTCCTTCTTGAGATGTCCATGACCATTGCACTCATAGCACACAATGTCTGGAGAAGGTTGATAATCCTTTCCTTCTTTTCTCTTAAACTCTTTATTATCACCTCTTGAGGGAGAGAACTTTTCTCTATTGAACGGTTTCCCACTGTTCTTCATTTTCAGAAACTTGCGGAAGTTCTTTGCAAGATATGCTACTTCTTTCTCCACTCCATCTTCTTCGGAGGAATCATTCATTCTTTCGTTTATGGTTTTAAGAGCAAGCGATTTACTCGTCCTATGGGAAGGCAGTCCCAGCTCATACGTTTGGAGAGACCCGATCAGCTCTTGAATCTTAATCTCGTCCAAGTCTTTGCTTTCTTCTATGGCTGTAACCTTTGCTCTAAAACTTTCAGGCAAGGACCTCAATATCTTTCTTACCACCTTAGTGTCTTCAATCTTCTCCCCAAGATTAAGTTTAGCAATGACAATTTCATTGAGCTTCCCGTAGAATGAGTCAAATGGTTCATCATCACTCATCTTGAGTTCTTCAAATTTTGTGGTGAGCATTTGGAGCTTTGTGTCCTTGACTTTCTTTGTACCCTCATAGGTAGTCTCCAAAATCTCCCAAGCTTCCTTGGCTACTGTCATATGAGATATCCTGTGGAATTCATCAGGGGACACACCACAAAAGATAGCATTTAAAGCTTTACTGTTAGCATTTGCTGCCGCAAGGGCTGCCTTATCCCAAGTGGACTTAGGAGTCACCGGTTTGATCCAACCTATCTCAACCGCATCCCAAACGGTATCATCGATAGAGCATAAGAATGCTCTCATTCTAACTTTCCAAAATGCATAATTGTTCCCATCAAAAAATGGTGGAACATTGAGCGATTGAGACCGGTCCATCTCAAGAAGGGTCAAGGATCACACTTAGGTAATTAAACCTCAGCAAGTGTACCTGCTCTGATACCAATTGAAAGCTCGAAAATGTGTTGAAAACACACGAGCGGTTTAGACCCCCAAATTCAAATTATGGCTTGGTTGATTTTACACTAACTTACTAACAAGTGCGGAATAGTGTAAACACAAGCATATAAACAAACAACTACTCTAATCCATAATTTAAAGCAACTCAGCAGTAAAAATGAAATGAACAAGAGTAGGGAAGAAGGATGCAAACACAAATAACACCGAGACGTGTTATCGAAGAGGAAACCGAAGAACTCGGCGAAAAACCTCTCCGC
Organism: Quercus glauca; assembly: GCA_023736055.1. Taxonomy (NCBI): domain Eukaryota; kingdom Viridiplantae; phylum Streptophyta; class Magnoliopsida; order Fagales; family Fagaceae; genus Quercus; species Quercus glauca. Next base: position 42,177,700 of record CM043318.1, read on the forward strand.
CGCCCTCTAAGCGGAAATCGATCCACTAGACAATCAGTTGGGATACATGGATTAGCAAAAGACCCTCCAAGCCTAGTCTACCCGATGTACCTAAGCCCTCCAAGCTCCTACTCCAACAAGGCTTCTCGGAACCGTGTCTTGTCCTAGTTATCCGGATCCCGCAACAAGCTCCATGTTGCATCTGCCATTCAAGGCTTCTTCCTATACTTCCCAGCAGCACCAAAACGTCACTCAGCACTCTCAAAGGTGTGTCAAGTGTTTGGGCTATCAACATCTCAAAGATATGGACAATGGAGAGGGAATGGTTGAGGAGATACCACAAGCAAATTGTTTAGAGAAGGTGGGGAAGACAATCTCTAATTACCAATGTGTTTGGCTAGGGTTTTCTCTCTGAAGCGTTCCTCAATAATTGTGGGTAATGATGGTATATATAGTAGAGGTGCAAAAGGTGTGACTCAAAAAGTACAAGCTGGCAGAACAGCTAGTCTCGCGGGTGTCTCGCGGGAAGGCCTTACCCGCGAGATACTCGCGAGACACAGTTGTCTCCACCTGGCATGACTCTTCGCATTCCAGCATGTGCCTGGCACATGTTTCACTTCGCGGGAAGCTTGGTCGCGACATACCCGCGAAATACCCGCGAGAATTCTTCTCTTCTCCAAATGCTTGAGTCTTCAACACTCTTTCTCTCACACACCCCTTACATCAAGTCCCACAACAAATACAGGGTTTTAAACGATTGAACATAATTACAATCAAATTTGGCACGGAATGAAAGCCAACAAATACACAGTTGTAAATTACAACTTTACACTCCTTATTTAGTTTATCTAAAAAGTTAAACATTTTTGGGTTTATCCAAAAATCTATGCCACGAAATACATTGCGGGAAACCTGTTGGCAGGTTCATCTCTAGGTAACTCGGTTGAGCGTGCCTTAGGAACTCGTAACTCATGCCAGCGACAATACAACTCCAACTCACACCTCTTCTCGTATAGGGTTGACCATGGTGGTTCTGCTAGGGTAAACTCTATTGCGGTGGTATCTATACTTAGTTTCGTAGGTTTGCCGACCATGATGTGTCCGACACTTCCAAGACTCTCGTACGTGTATATTGGCATATTAAGGAAATCTCTCTTCTTTCCAACCCATTTCCCTCCATAGTGGTCTGTGTATGTCTGTAGTTATTGATCTGCTGGAACTTGAGATAATCCATTTGTTGAAGTAGATCCAAACTTGGTACGCATTGTACGATTTGATGTTGAGGCGTTGCGACTCATAGCTTAGTCAATCTACGAAGTTAGTGGGGTAGAAATAAGATCATTATTGGGGTGCATTTATAACCTCAATTCATGTTCCAAGCATTATAATTTTAGTTATTAGGGCTTGTCATGTCAATACAGGCTGGAAAAACACTACATGAATAGGATTTTAAATGTTCCCAATGTCACAGTGAGATTTGAAGATGTCGGCAGTAGTTGCAATGTTCTTGAACAGAGTATCGTATTTAATTGACACAGTGCTATGTCCCTGGCACCAGGGTACAATTATTCATATATTTAAGTATTCATGTGAATATGGATGATATGACTGGACAGTGTGTGAAATCATGCCGAGCTGTTGAGTAGCACGTGTGAAACAGTGGCGTCTGTTGGCGCATGTGATTCGTATGACTACAGTTGGTGCTATAGTAGCAGGCTGGTGACGTGTCTTCAAAAAACTACTCATGGCACAATTGGGGCTGCATCATGTTTATTGTATATTCAAATCTGCTTACTGCATTCATAAAATCTATTTTCTGCATTAATTCAAACTGTTTTCTGCATGTGGTTCATATGACTACAGTTGGCGTCTGCGTAAATTATTTTCTGTTTACTATTTAAAAAATTGTTCGATGTTTTCTCATAAAACACCTAGTGAAATCGTGTTTTCTAAATTTAAAAGCCAAATCTAAATGATTTTTTATGTTTAAATTTCACAATAATCAAATTGGTTTTTTTGCATTAATAAAATTTTCTCTCTGTACATCACGTTTACTGTATATTCAAATCTGCTTACTACATTCATAAAATCTATTTTCTGCATTAATTAAAATTGTTCACTATTTTCTCATAAAAATTTTTTACTGTTTTCTGCATAAACTATTTTTAGCATTCTGCATAAAAGTATTTTCTCTTTAGCATTATTTGAAAAATTGTTCATTGTTTTTTTGCATAAATTATTCAATGTTCATTAGGTGTTTTATGATCCAGATGTTCTAATACCAATGACTACCCAGGAGAAAGCACAACAGTAATGGATTATCTCAAGTTACAGCAGATCAACAACTACAAACATACACAGAACACTATGGAGGGAAATGGGTTGGAAAAAAGAGAGATTTCCTTAATATGCCAATATACATGTACGAGAGTCTTGGAAGCGTCAGGCACATCATGGTCGACAAACCTACAAAACTAAGTATAGATACCACCGTAATAGAGTTCATCGTAGTAGAACCACCATAGTCAACCCTATACGAGAAGAGGTGTGAGGAGGTGTATTGTCGATGGCATGGGTTACGAGTTCCTAAGGCACGCTCAGCCGAGTTACCTAGAGATAAACCTGCCAACATACTTGCTCGTCTTAAACAAGAGAACAATCAAATGCAAAGGTGATTAGACCATTTTCATGCAATCCAAAAGGCTAAGAAGCATCTAAAGGGGAAGGCGCAAGAGCGAGCCATCAAGTCTATTAATGAAGTTACTGCATTAGATGGTGAAAGAGATATTTCAGACTTCTCAGATTCAAGTAATGATGATTTCCAAAAATTTCTACCTACGAACATTAGACGCTATTGTTAGTGTCTACATGTTTTGTGCAATACAAAATATTGTTGTTAATGTCTGACAACTGATGATTATGTACATTCAACTTTTGCAAATCTAAAGATTAACGGTTCATTAACTGTTGAGTTTACACGATCTTGTTCATTCAACGATTTCGAATTTTTCAACAAATTCGGATGATCAATACATTAGTACACAGTTTTCCATTTAATTTTCACGATTTTGTACATTTAAAGAATTCAAACTTTTCAACAAATTCAGACTATCTGTACATCTAATTTACACAATTTTATTTTGTACTTTCAAGATTTTATACAATCAACAAATTTGAATGATCTGTACATCTAAATTTTGTTTTTTACAAATTTGAACAATCTGTACATCTAATGTACACAATTTTCTCTTGAATTTTCATGATTTTGTACTTTCAACGAAATCAAATTTCTCAACAAGTCCAGAATATTTGTACATCTAATGTGCACAACTTTCTATTGAATTTTCACAATTTGGTTCATTCAACAATTTCGATTTTCCATTAAGATTTCACGATTTTGTACGTTCGACAATTTTGAAATTTTCATCAAATCAGGATGATTATTACATTAGAGTACATTAGTACATAGTTTTAAATTGAATTTTCACTATTTTGTACATTTGACGACTTCAAATTTGGAAACAAATTTGGATGATCTGTACATCTAATCTAATTAATTTTCCATTAAGTTTACTCAATTTGGTATGTTCTTCAATTTTCATTTGAATTTTCACAATTTTACACACTCAACGAATTCGAATTTTTCAACAAATTCGTACTATCTGTACATCTAATGTACACAATCTTTCCCTTGAGTTTTCACAGTTTTGTACATTCAACGAATTCAAATTTTTAAACAAATTCGTACGATCTATACATCTAATGTACATACTTTTCCATTGAATTTTCATTATTTTGTACTTTCAACGAAATCAAATTTCTCAATAAGTCTAGACTAACTGTACATCTTATGTACACCTTCACGATTTGGTACATTCATTGATTTTCCATCAATTTTTCTTGAATTTCTACATTCAACTAATTCGAACTATTTTACAAATTCGAATTTTTTGAGGGATTTACTATTAGGTGATTTATACGAATCATTCATTTTTCTTTCATGGAGTTTGTCCATTATTCATATGGTTACATATTTAAAAAAACACAAAAATCATTTAAGTGCAATAACTGCGCCAATGCTAAAAACAGTTTATGCAGAAAACAATGAACAATTTTTACGAGAAAACAGTGAACTATTTTACTTAATGCAAAAAACAGATTTTATGAATGCAGTAAGCAGATTCGAATATATAATAAATATGATGTGTAGAAAAAAAATTTTATTAATGTAGAAACAGATTTTATCAATGTAAAAAAATAGATTCAATTATTGTGAAATTCAAAAATGAAAAAGCATTTAGATTTGGCATTTAAATTTAGAAAACATGATTTCACTAGGTGTTTTATGAGAAAACAGCAAACAATTTTTTAAATAGTGAACAGAGAATAATTTACGCAGAAAAGTATATAACAAATATAGATTCTATTCTCTCTCAGCCCTTAGACAGAGGGAAAGTATATAACAAATCTGATATTGAAAGGCTTTAAAGAAACAAAATATTTGGTCAAGAACCTGCTTCGAAGTTGTATGTGAAAACTGAAAACCCAACCTACCACCTTTATTTGATCAGGTGGATGTAGTTTCTATTTTTTTTTTTTTTTTGGTTGGTTGGTAATTTATGCTGCTTATGACAACTTATTTAAGTACAGCAACAATGCTGCTCAATTTTTTATTTTGGCAGTTCTTTGGTCTTGATTTCCTGCAATGTATTTCGTGGCATAGATTTTTGGATAAACCCAAAAATGTTTAACTTTTTAGATAAACTAAATAAGGAGTAATAATAATAATAATAATAAAATGTAATAAAGGGAAATTTTCAATACATTACGATTCATTGTATTCAAATCATCTCTAATTTCTACTCATTTTGTCGCACTTGTTCTATACTTCTACATGGTAGACTATAGGTGAAGTAGAAAAAATAGTGAGTTTATTAGAAAGTGATAAACAACCAATCACAATCTATCATTGTTGGATAATTTTGACAAAGTGTGCATCAAAATAGATTTTATCAATGCAGAAAAACAGATTCAATTATTGTGAAATTTGAACATGAAAAAACATACAGATTTGGATTTTCAATTTAGAAAACACAATTTCACTAGGTGTTTTATGAGAAAACAGCGAACAATTTTTTAAATAATGAACGAAAAATAATTTACGCAGAAAAGAGAGTAAACAATTTTTTAAATAATGCTGAACAGAAAATAATTTTTTGCAAAATCGTAGAAATAGTTTATGCAGAAAACAGTGAACAATTTTTATGAGAAAATAATGAACAGTTTTAATTAATGCAGAAAACAGATTTTATGAATGTAGTAATCAGATTTGAATATAGAGTAAACATGATGTGCATAGAGCAAATTTTATTAACGTAGAAACAGATTTTATCAATGCAGAAAAACAAATTCAATTATTGTGAAATTTAAACATGAAAAAGCATTCAGATTTGACGTTTAAATTTAGAAAACACGATTTCACTAGGTGTTTTATGAGAAAACAGTGAACAATTTTTTTAAATAGTGAACAGGAAATAATTTATACAAAAAAGAGAGTGAACAATTTTTTAAATAATGCTGAACAGAAAATAATTTTATGCAAAATCGTAGAAATAGTTTATGCAGAAAACAGTGAACAATTTTTATGAGAAAACAATGAACAGTTTTAATTAATGCAGAAAACAAATTTTATGAATGCAGTAATCAGATTCAAATATAGAGTAAAGATGATGTGCATAGAGCAAATTTTATTAACGTAGAAACAGATTTTATCAATGCCGAAAAACAAATTCAATTATTGTGAAATTTAAACATGAAAAAGCATTCAGATTTGACGTTTAAATTTAGAGAACACAATTTCACTAGGTGTTTTACGAGGAAACAGTGAACAATTTTTTTAAATAGTGAACAGAAAATAATTTACGCAAAAAAGAGAGTGAACAATTTTTTAAATAATGTTGAACAGAAAATAATTTTATGCAAAATGCTAGAAATAGTTTATGCAGAAAATAGTGAACAATTTTTATGAGAAAACAGTGAAGATAGTGTGCAAAGAGCAAATTTTATTAATGTAGAAACAGATTTTATCAATGCAAAACAATAGATGATCTGTACATCTAATGTAATTAATTTTTCATTAAGTTTACTCATTTGGTATGCTCTTCAATTTTCATTTGAATTTTAACGATTTTACACACTCAACGAATTCAAATTTTTCAACATATTCGTACTATCTGTACCTCTAATGTACACAATTTTTCAACATATTCGTACGATCTATACATCTAACGTACATACTTTTCCTTTAAATTTTCATTATTTTGTACTTTCAATGAAATCAAATTTCTCAACAAGTCTAGACTATCTGTACATCTTATGTGCACATTCACGATTTGCTACGTTCATTGATTTTCCCTTGATTTTTCTCGAATTTCTACATTTAACTAATTTGAATTTTTCGAGGCATTTACCATTAGGTGATTTATACGAATCATTCATTTTTCTTTCATAGAGTTTGTCCATTATTCATATAGTTACAAATTTAGAAAAACACAAAAACTATTTAAGTGCAATAACTGCACCAATGCTAGAAATAGTTAATGCAAAAAAAAGTGAACAATTTTTATGACAAAACAGTGAACAGTTTTAATTAATGTAAACAACAGATTTTATGAATGCAGTAAGCAGATTTGAATATACAGTATTTTTCTTTCATAGAGTTTGTCCATTATTCATATAGTTACAAATTTAGAAAAACACAAAAACTATTTAAGTGCAATAACTGCACCAATGCTAGAAATAGTTAATGCAAAAAAAAGTGAACAATTTTTATGACAAAACAGTGAACAGTTTTAATTAATGTAAACAACAGATTTTATAAATGCAGTAAGCAGATTTGAATATACAGTAAATATGATGTGCTGAGAGAAAATTTCATAAATGTAGAAACAGATTTTATCAATGCAGAAAAATATATTCGATTATTGTGAAATTCAAACATGAAAAAGCATTCAGATTTAGCGTTTAAATTTAGAAAACACGATTTCACTAGGCGTTTTATGAGAAAACAGTGAACAGTTTTTTAAATAGTGAACAGAAAATAATTTATGCAAAAAAGAGAGCGAACAATTTCTTAAATAATGCTGAATAGAAAATAATTTTATGTAAAATCGTAGAAATAGTTTATATAGAAAATAGTGAACAATTTTTATGAGAAAACAATGAACAATTTTAATCAATGTAGAAATTAAATTCATGTTTCGAAATTAAAATCTCTATATTTTACAATGCTTCTATTTAAATAAATAAAAAAATAGAAAAGCTACTTATTTTTATCTTTATGTTTATTTGTCAATTATCCTCAAGCAAAAAAAAAAAAAAAAAAAAAATTTACACAGTAATCGAGTTTGGTAAACTCAAGTACTGTAGGAAAAAATTTTCTGTATTTTTTTTATAAAAGGTACTCGAGCCTGGTATACTCGAATATTGTGTTGCATGGTACTTGAGTTTACCAAGCTCGAGTACCACTTTATTTTTTTTAATCGCCAATTTCCACCTCAGCAGCCACGGTGTAACTATAAAATAGGGTACTCGAGTTCACCAAACTCGAGTACTAGAAAAAGTGGTAGATTCTCATTTATTTCCGAAACAGTGATTTTTTGATAAAAATTTCAAAAAATTGTGATATTTGGTCATTTGGCTCCAAACTGGTTCTCTATATATTTTTTTTAAAGAATATTAAGTATTTTTAACACATACATAATAATACATAATAAGAGGGAAAAAAATCTTTAAAAAATATATATATCCAAAAGAACCTAATTCTCAATATTCAAACATCCTAAAATAAAAAAGTCTTATAAAAAATCCCTTATCATACGCATTAAAAAAAAAATTTATCTCATAATTTTCAATATTTAAACATTAAACACGGTTGTTTAGGCTTTTCGCCAGAGAGGTTGATATTCTTTTTCTTTTTGTTTCTTTGTTGTTTTGTTCCCCGGCCGGCTGTAATAATAAGCGGGCCCAGGATGATAAGAGCATCCAATTCCAATCCCAATTTATGTTTGATGTGGCTAGAGCTACCTAGTTGTACGGGTCAAACTAAATTGCAAGAAGAGGAAGAAATAAAGAAGGGACAAAGAGCCAAAAGATGCGCACAGACAAAGGAGCAGTGAGGCAGAACAGTGTCTGAACTGAACTGTGGAGAGTGGAACAGAGAGAGAGAACCATTTCAGTCAAAAAAGAGCAAGCAACAAGGGTGAAACAGTGAAGCGCACACACAAAGTTTGAATTTTGAAGAGAAAGAGAGTAAAGATGGAAAGGAAAGAAAAATGTGGTGGGGAGAGTGAGAGAGAAGAGAAAAAAAAGCTAGGATTAATGGAGAAAAAGTTGAAACAAGGTATGTTGTTGGTGGGGAAAAGAGGAGGGCCTTGTACTCCACCACCCACATGGAGACTTGAGCTTGATAACAACCTTACCTTTCCCAACAACGCTAACATATCCACATCAATCTCTGCTAGAAAGCTCTGTGCTAACCTCTGGGAGATTCAGCCCCACCACCACTACCCCATTGCTAAAATGAGCAAGAATGGTGCTAGGCTTCGCCGCCACAAACGCAGGGAAAACAAGGGGTTTCAGATTTCCAAACACTTGGTTGACCCTCCTAGTACCCCACCTAACCAGGTACCACTTTTACCTTTGTGGGCTCTGTAAGTTAACTTTTCATGTGTTCTTGTTGATCTTTGTCTCTCTCTTGTTTTATTGATGTTTTGCCCGGGCAAGGCTAGGATTCCACTAGTTTGGTTGTTGAAGTGTTAAATTTAGCTATAATCTTCTTGGCTCCGTGAATTGATCACATATTTAAATTTAGCACAAGTTTTATTTTCAATTTTTGGTTCATTACCATATACTTTATAATTTCACATGTTCATTTGGGGAATTCAGTTCCAAGTTTTAAACTGAATGGTTTCTACTTTGGATTCATGACTTTTTGTTTGCATTTTCCTAAGCATGACTTTTCTTGGGCACGTCTTGATGGATCCGTTTCATTGAAATAGGAGGATTTTAATACATGGTTTCTAGTTGTTCAGACCAGTAACAATTCCTCAATTTAAGTTTATAAATCCAATCTGTAACAATTCCTCATTCCCTCTACTTTTTTTTTTTTTTTTGGGGGGGGGGGGGGGGGGGGGGGGGGGGGGGGGGTGTGGGAGCATGCCTTTACTCAACCATGGTGGAGTGAGCATGCTTTTACTCAACCATGGGAGCCACTAACAATATTCGCAGTGACCACTTTTCCCCGTTGAACCATCGGCTAATACCACTTGTTGGCATTTTTCAGGTCGTGAGAGCTTCATATAACATCTTAGGACACCACTTAACCAAAAAACTTAAGCTAATGAGTTTGAGCCCAACAATGTTATCTTAATTACTAACTCTTACAATTATTATATGATTTGGGAATTTACTACTTAAATAACCATACGACTCACACATGAATATTCCAACATATTTTTTCCACGTTTTCTCTTCCTCTTTGTTAAAAGTATATTTTCAATCCAAATTGTAATTTTTGCCATATGTTTTATTGCAGCCAGAAAGTAAACGTAGCTTGAGGAGGCATGTTGCAGCATCACTTATACAACACCCTCAATCTGTTGACAGGAATGATAGTGCTCTACAGCCCATATCTCCCTCAAGTTATAGTAGCTCATTCGAGGTAAGAATTATACTCACCCCCTCCCCCTCCCCCCCTCCCCCCTCCCCCAACACACAAACAAAAACGGTTCTCTGTTATTGGACTTTTCTTCATTTCTTTCTTTATCTCTCTCTCTCTAGCCTGTGAGTTTTTGTAATATTCTCAGATCAACAATTTGCTAAATTACAATATAGAATAAATGTATTTGATTCATAAACTGTGCCTGTATTCCTTTGGAGCACAAAATGGCTGTTTATTGGAAACTTTTTAAGTACAAGAGTGATTAATGATTATGTTGCAACTTATCTACTGTATATTCTGAAGTTGGTATATCATATCTTCTCTCTCTCTCTCTCTATATATATATATAACTCATATGTTAGTGATATATCGAACATTTCACCTTTGGATTTTATGTGAGTGTCAATTTAGTCCTGCATTGTCAATGTGAACAACTAACAGCTTGGACATTATGTTTGTGACAAATAGAACATTCTATTAAATTAAATGTTAATGGAGTTAATCACATTACAAGTGTGATTTTATCGATTTTTCTTGCATTTCAGCCCCCCTCCTCCCCTACTCTCTTAACATCAAATATGATAGAACATAACACATACAGATTAACCAAATTTGCCTGATGTAGAGGCAATAAAAAAAGCTGCATAAATAAATAAATAAATAAATATATATAAAAAAAAGCTGCATAAATAAATAAATAAATATATATATATATATATATATATATATATATATATAAACAAAAGAACATAACACATACAGATTAACCAAATTTGCCCGATGTAGAGGCAATAAAAAAAGCTGCATAAATAAATAAATATATATATATATATATATATATATATATAATCTACAGAAAATGGCCTAGTCCAACCAATCTTACTTGATGTTGACTAAATCACTAAAGTAAAACATCCTCCCAAATGAACCACATACTACAAAAGAAAGAAAAACAAAAAACAAAGATTATGAAAGAAAGGATGCCATTTTTGGTTATTAATTTTACAAAAGCAATGCCAATGCAGAGGGACTAAATTGGCACACAAACAAAATGTCCAACGGTTTAATTGTACAAATAAAAAATGCAAAACTAAATTGGTGCTCATATGAAAATTAAAAGGTGGTATTTTTTTTTTTTTAAACCCTTAATTTTTTTTCCTCACATACAGTCGTTATTATAATATTGTTCAAAAGGGAGGCCTTTCTAAAAAATCCCCATTTTAAATTATACAATATCCTATCAGATTTAGAATTTTTACGTTAAATTTCAGAATGTGCTTACTTGTGATTTCTCTTTTCTAATTACATCAACAGTTGTATTAATCCTTGCCTGTCAAGCTTGTAAATTATGCCAAAGACCCTATTTTTATGACTTCTATAAAGGCAGACACTTGCTGATGAGCATCATGACTGGCATACAGTGGTTGGTTAATTAATCATGAAATGGTGACGAGATGTAATCATATTAGTTTATGATTTGTTAACTTCCTTGTGGAATTGCAGTTACTATGGGCGGAACTAGAATTTTGAGAATTGTTTTTTGGGGGGGGGGCCGCGGACAGGCTGGGGGGAAAAATAATTGTAAATATAAAAATTGAACCAATTTAGAAGTGTCATACAAGAAATATGAAGAATTTAGGAGGCCAACTTCATATCTTTTGAAAATTTTAAGTAAATTTAGGGGTAAAAATATAATATTTAGGAAGTTTGGGGGGGGGGGGGGGGGCAACCATATTTTTTTTTTTAACTTCAAGTAAATTTGGAGGTAAAAAACTAATATTTGAGAAGTTTGTGGGGGCCATGGACACCCCAAGCTTCAATGTGGTTCTGCCCCTGTGCTGCAAGAATGCCATATATCCTACTATACTTATCATAATAGATTCATTAAGTTCACTGCTCATATTCTCCTCTTTATATCCTTCTCAAAATAGTCCATCGACTATTTCACTCTATTTTATGTTAGTGTGCTGAATTTGGAGACCCTTTGCTTTCACAGGTGGTACCTTATAACCCTGTTGTCACTCCCACAAAGTCTTTGGACTTGAACGGTAGAATGGGTGAGTCAAGTTATAGCCTTAAAACATCCACAGAATTACTCAAGGTAATCAATCGGATTTGGAGTCTTGAAGAACATCATGCGTCCAATATATCATTGGTGAAAGCACTGAAAATGGAACTGTATCTTTCTCAGGCTAGAATTAAAGAATTGCTGGAAGAGAAGCATTTGGAAAGGCATGAAATGGATGACTTGATGATGCAAGTTAGAGAGGATAAAATTGTTAGGAAGAATAAGATGCAAGATCGAATCCAAGCTGCAGTTGAATCAATCAGGGATGAGCTAGAAGATGAGAGGAAGTTAAGAAAACATTCAGAAAGCCTGCACCGGAAACTAGCTCAAGAACTTTCTGAACTGAATTCTTCTTTTTATAATGCTTTGAGAGAGCTTGAAAGAGAGAGAAAAGCACGAATTCTGTTGGAAAACTTGTGTGATGAGTTTGCAAAAGGAATAAGAGAATATGAACAAGAAGTACGGTCCCTGAAGCACAAAACTGTGAAGGGTAGTGTTGGTAGGGAAAACCCTGACAGGTTAATTCTACATATTTCAGAAGCATGGCTTGATGAACGGATGCAAATGAAGCTAGCAGAAGCTCGAAATGATCTTGCAGAAAAGAAAACAATTGTGGACAAGATAGGGTTTGACATAGAAACCTTTCTTCAAGCTAAACGGTCTATTAAATCAAGGAAAAATGGGAACTTCTCCCTAGTGGAGCTAAAGAAAATTTGCTCACGTAAACCTTCATTGGAGTCCTTTCCTTTGAATGAGCCCGTTAGTGCAACTCAAAATGCAGCTGATGAAGGAGATTCCTCAACTGATGGTGATTCACATTGCTTTAAACCAAACAAGGAAACTGATGGAAAACAAAGCAAAGGTAGCTGTAAACGAAACAGTGATAATGCTGCGGAAAGCCATCAGAATAAAATAGTGAAATCAAATTCCATAAGAAAAAAATTTGGATTATGGGAAATTGATGAAGTCTGTAACCCATCCAGTTTGCAAGGGCAGTTCAACGAACATATGGCAAAGGCCATGCCATGTAATGGAAACAATGAGTTTCCTGGGAGGCAACAGAGTGAAATGGGTGGAGAAAAGCAAGATGTAATAGACTATCCTGAGAAATTTGGAATGTGTGAAGCTACCGAAGGTCTACATGAAAGACATGGCAAACGGGTTGGGGCCTGTGGATTGAACACAGGACATATGCCTGATAACTTGATTAGAAGTCATTCTTTGCCATTGGAGGATGACAAGATTCATCCCCAGAGTAATTGCAAGGAAGATTCTTGCGTTCAATCCATTTTAACAGGTAATGCTAATCCAGTGCAACAGTGGATGTCAAAATTAACAACCCCAGATGTTGAAAAATCAGAATCTACTTTAAGATGGCCTCAGGGCTTGAAGGAAAATACATTGTTGGCAAAACTGCTTGAAGCAAGGTTAGAGGCACAGCTTTCTCGGTCAAAAGCTTCCAAAATTTCCTTTTAAATTCAAGGGAACCATAGATTTTCCTGTAGAATGAAGCTTCTGAGTATTGGTAACGAAATGTCTCTGAAAAAAAGGGTGGCATAATTTTTTTTGTTTCTTTATCTAGTTATAATGGAGTAAATTTTGTACAAGAGAATTGAATTATTATGTAATTCACATGGTTAGATCAACTGGGAACATTCAAGATAACTACTTCTTAGAGTGGACTTCACTCGTCTTTGCTGTTTGTAATATCTATAAATTCTCTAACAGCGTGTCACTTAAGAAAGTAATAGAAAATATGATTTCAGTGGTAAAGAATACATGTAGTTGATCCTGACTAGTTTGTTGAGGACTCATAATCAATTCCAAAATTTTAAGACTAAGGTTTGGTAGTTTTTGTTTGTTATTGTTTCTCAAGTGTGTGATCAACCCATCTTTGTTGCAACGATATGTGTATGGTGATGAGAATCAACAAGCATTAAAGGATCCATTGTATGTTCCAATTAAACCTATTACTAGAGCAAGATCTAAGAAGATTAAAGAAGCGCTTAATGGGGTGATTTAAGAGATTTGAGTTGATTATAACACAGGACATTCCAAACTTGGCTCAAAGAAAGATGAAGGCGTAATAAATTTAATCCAAGCTATTAAGGGCTGATCTGGCTTAACTGGGCGTGATTTGTAGTGTTGATTAATGGTTGATTGACTTTTCAGCTCCATACCAATTAATAGATATTTTTCAAATTTTGGAGTTGCTAATTTCAAACCAAATCCACCTTAATTTTAGGCTTTTATTATTTAGAACTTTTTTTTAGCTATTTTCATATTTTGGAGCTGCTAATTTCAGACCAAATCAACTTTAATTTAGGCTTTTAATTATTTAGGCAAAAATGCAAAACTAACCCTCTAACTTTTAACTTTTGTCATTTTAGTCCTCTAACTTTCAATTTTGTCATTTCAGTCCTCTAAGTTTCAATTTTTGTCAATGTAATATTCTGTTAGGTATCAGTTACTCCTTTGTTAAGTTTGGCCTTTTTTTTTTTTTTAATAATTTTCGTAATTAAAAGAAAAAAAAAACTGTAAAAAAAAAAGAGTAAGGGGAACGACGTTGTTCCCTTTCCCCTAAAATCAAAACCAGAAAACGGAAAAAGTCAATCTCGATCTCTCTCTCAAGATCAGTCTCTCTCACAAATTGTAAGCAAACAATTTGAAATAGACATATTACTGTTTAGACCAACCTTAACACAACAATCATGAAGACACATCCCAAGACTCAAATGTCAAATGCACCAGAAGCATACACAAAGGTACTAATTTCGCCTCCCTTATTTTACAAAACAACAAAACCCCATCATAAAATCTTGAATTTGAGGTGTACCCAAATATCAAAGCATTGTAACAAATAGTTAGCTTTCTTGATCCACCATTTTCATCAAACACCTTACATGCATATTCAATAGAAGAGCATCTACAGTACATTGAGATTAAAGAAGTTTGTACAAAGGGATCGGGGTCGCACCTAATGGAAATAAAGATAAATGCAGCGGAAAATAAGTTTTAAACGGATCTACTTCATTCGATATTGATAACACGTACTAAGTAAATTTCAGAATTTGAGAACAAGAAATCGTACCTTGAAGCGGTGAATTTCAAAACAAAGATTGAAGCACTTGGAAATACTTTTAATCTTCACTCCAATTCCACTAACGCCCAAGATGTGTGGTCTCTCAATTGGTAACAAAGGGATGACTAGTGAGTGACAAAAACTCACATTCACACCATTTCACAATGATGTTTCTTTTTTTATAAAATTCTGAACGTTTTTCCCTTTGTATCTAACCAATTTATCTAATTGAGCTGGCCTTTTGGGCTTTACCAATTGGGCTTAAGTGTGTGGATTGGAGTGGGACCAAAAGGGACCAATAAGACACTAGCTCCAATGGGCCTTGGGCTTTTCTGTCAACTCTGGACAAGTCAAAAGTTACCATTAACTATATTTAATACCACTATATAAATATAGTTGCACTCAAGGTCTTATCTATAAATTATATCCCTAGATTTTATTATACATGCAACCCCTTCATAAAATATTCGTAGTAATACAAAATCATTAACTTAGGCTGCCACTTTGTAAATTACTACATCTTGATCCTTGAATACCCGGTTTAATCCTTTAAGTTATTAATCATATATTTATGAAATCTAATTTCATAAATATATACTTTAGTAACTACTTACTAAAGTAGTTAGACCTAACTCTCTGAATAACAAACCCATTAAACTTATCTCAAATGAATATTTTATATCTCCGTTAAGAGATTATGAATTCCATCTTGAGAATATATGTTCCATTAACACTAAATGTGGCTGCTCAACATACTGAGGTTTTGGCCGTTACTTTAGATCTCACTCCTGATATATCAAAGCAATCTACACCTTATGATCAGGTCCATTATTTCTCAGGATTAAAAGGTCATGCAAATGTAAGACGTGAGATTTATTATTCATTTGACAATCTTTAGGAGAATAATAAATCTCACAGCGATCCAGTTCAATACGTCTTAACTCTTAAAACATATTAACACATCAACTAGAAGTCTCCACTTCCATAATCAAAACAAATCATCGTAGTTGATATGTTATAATCTTCGCAAATGAAATGCCCAATTTCATCACCGACTACGAACTATAATTCTGAGTTTACAAAGAACTTGTGATTTATATCTTCTGTGACTCTTCACATAAATCACATACTATGCATCTCATGGACTATATGATAATATTCGAATATTCATGTTGTCATTATTTCATATAATAATAAAACAAATTTATTAAACATAATATTAAGTCATACATAATGTCAAACACAATGTCACACTTAATATCATACATGGCATCATATAATAGGATTTAAGGGCACTAATCCTAACAATCTCCCACTTGTCCTAAAGACTATTGTGCACTAATCTAACTCCCATTCTTTCCAAATGCGACTCAAAAGTCTTTTGAGGCAAGACTTTA
Source organism: Quercus glauca (assembly GCA_023736055.1). Classification (NCBI taxonomy): domain Eukaryota; kingdom Viridiplantae; phylum Streptophyta; class Magnoliopsida; order Fagales; family Fagaceae; genus Quercus; species Quercus glauca. The sequence goes on from CM043318.1 coordinate 42,193,947, forward strand.
GTAAATGGATCTGCTAGATTGTTTGCACTTTCAATCTTTGCTACCACCACATCTCCACGAGTAACAATATCTCGAATGATATGGTACTTCCTCTCAATGTGCTTTCCTTTCTTGTGATTCCTTGTTAGATTGTGCAATTGCTCCACTGTTATCACAAAACAATGTGATTGGAACTTGCTCCATTCTTATTACACCAAGATCAGAAAGGAACTTCTTGAGCCATACAGCTTCCTTTGCTGCTTCACAAGCAGCAACATATTCTGCCTCCATGGTGGAGTCTGCAATACAAGATTACTTAATACTCCGCCAACTAATGGCTCCACCTCCCAAGGTGAAAACACATCCTGAAGTGGATTTTCTGAAATCTAGATCCGATTGAAAATCTGAATCTGTATAGCCAATGGAAATCAAATCCTCCCAATGGTAAACAAGCATATAGTCTCTTGTTCTCCGTAGATACTTGAGAATATGCTTTACAGCTTGCCAATGTTTTGGTCCTAGATTTGATTGATATCGGCTGACCATGCCAACTGAATAGCAGATATCTGGTCTAGTATAAAGCATGGCATACATGAGACTTCCTACTGCAGAAGCATAAGGAACTTGTCTCATCATATCTTCTTCCTCTTGAGTCTTAGGCCTTTGGTCATCAGACAAAGGAACTCCATGTCTGAAAGGAAGCAATCCATTCTTGGAGTTTTGCATGCTAAACCGTTCTAGAACCTTATCTATATATCCAGCTTGTGATAAGCCTAACATTTTATTCTTGCAATCTCGACAAAGCTTGATCCCTAAAATAAAGTTAGTCACACCCAAATCCTTCATATCAAATTGGCTTGACAACCAAACCTTTACAGATGACATTACCCCTACATCATTTCCAATGAGTAGAATATCATTAACATAAAGCACTAGGAACATTACTACTTTATCTTGATGTCTTTTGTACACACATGGTTCATCAAGATTTTGTTCAAAACCAAATGTCTTGATTGCTTGATCAAATCTGATGTTCCATGACCTAGATGCTTGCTTAAGTCCATAAATGGACCTTTGCAATTTGCATACCAAATGCTCTTGGTTCTTTGCTATGAAACCTTCCGGTTGCAACATATAGATTTCCTCTTCAAGATTGCTATTAAGAAATGCAGTCTTGACATCCATTTGCCAAATCTCATAATCAAAATGAGCAGCAATGGATAAGAAAATTCTGATAGATTTAAGCATTGCTACTGGAGAAAAGGTTTCATCATAATCAATACCTTCTTTTTGTGTGTACCCTTTCGCCACTAGCCTTGCTTTAAAAGTTTCAACCTTTCCATCTATCCCTCTCTTCCTCTTGTAAACCCATTTGCAACCAACAGGTTTAATGCCGTTAGGCACCTTTACAAGATCCCAAACTTGATTGGAATACATGAAATCTAATTCAGATTTCATAGCTTGGACCCAATGATGTGCATCTATATCATTTATTGCTTCATCATATGTGTAGGGATCCGATTCAACCTCTTCTGAGATTGCTTCATAAGTTTCTCCCAAACCTATGAATCTTATAGGAGGCCGAACAATTCTCCCACTACGACGAGGCACTTAAGTACTAGATATGTCATGAGTAGTATCTTGTGGTGTATCTAATACAGCCACATCATCCCTAGTTTCATCTATTGGTTGTTCATTTACAGATTCATTCATTTCAGCCAACACAACTCTATTTTTAGGAGTATAATCATTCATATAGTCATTTTCCAAGAATTTGGCATTTGTGCTAACAAACACTTTATTATCTTTATAACTATAGAATAAACCTCCAACAGTTCCTTTTGGATACCCAACAAAGAAAACCACTTCTGTTTTAGACTGTAACTTGTCAGACTTTCCTTTTAACACATGTGTTGGACAACCCCAAATATGGAGATGTCTCATGCTAGGCTTACGCCCATTCCACAATTCCACAGGTGTTTTAGGAACAGACTTTGAAGGTACTAAATTCAGAAGATACATTGTTGTGTTTAATGCATATCCCCAAAAAGAAATAGGTAGAGTTGAATAACTCATCATGGACCTAACCATATCTAAAAGAGTCATATTCCTTCTTTCTGCTACACCATTTTGTTGTGGAGTTCCAGGTGCACTCAATTAGGATACAATCCCATTCTTAGTTAAATAATCCTTGAAATCCCCAAGAAGGTATTCACCACCTCGATCAGATCGAATGGCTTTTATGTGTTTACCTAATTGATTCTCAACTTCAGCCCTAAACTCTTTAAACTTTTCAAAGGCTTCGGACTTCCGTTTCATTAGGTACACATAACCATATCTTGAGTAATCATCAGTGAAAGTAATGAAATACTCATAGCCACCTCTTGCTTGGATTGACATAGGACCACAAACATCAGAATGCACTAGCTCTAGCAAATCTTGGACTCTTCTACCTTTTGCATTAAAAGGTCGTTTGGTCATTTTACCTTCCAAACAAGATTCACAAACTAGAAATTCATCCAAATCTATGGGCTCTAAGAGTCCATCTTTGATCAGTCTTTGAATCCTATTTGAATTAATATGACCCAAACGCAAGTGCCAAAGATATGCATCACTAGTAAAACAAAATTTTCTCTTTAATGATTTTACATGAGAGTCATTATCTAATTTAGATTTTGATAATTCATGCTTATCAGGAGTTAAAATATAAAGACCATCCACAATATTGCCAGAACAGATAAACACTTTATCCTTTTTTATTATAACATTGTCTTTTAGGATAACACAATATCCATGTTTACCTAAGTAAGTAGCAGAAATTAAATTCCTACGAACATTAGGTACATACAAACAGTCTTCTAATATTAGAACTCTAGATACAAAACATAAATTATAAACACCAACAGCTACAACTAGAATCTTGCTCCCATCAGCCAAAGTAAGAAACAACTCCCCTTCTTTAAGCTTGCTGGTCTCCTGGAACCCCTGTAAGGAATTGCAGATATGATTAGTACAACCTGAATCCACACACCAGGAATCCGTGGGATTCTGTACCAAACATATTTCAAGAAGGAATGTATTATTCATACCTTTATTCTTGGCAGCCTTGAATATTGAACAATTTCTCTTCCAATGTCCTTTCTCACCATAATGGAAACACTTTCCTTTGATCTTCTTTCCTTTATCAACAACCCCTAAGGCAATTTGTTTACCCTCTTGTTTGGTGAAGTCCTTCTTCTTCTTCTTCTTACCCTTGCCTTTCGAATTAGGTTGAGAAATAGAAGCTTCACCAACATTGGCTTCAACATTGGAAGTACCAAGAATGCCTTCTGCCGCTACCGATTCATTCATTAATTCAAACAAGATATAAATCTTTTTGTTCATATTATAGTTAAGTTTGAATTCCTTGAATGATTCTGGTAGCGACTGGAGTATCATATCCACTTGGGATTCTCCATCTATATCGGCACCTAAAACTTCTAATGTATTCAAATTAGAGATCATTGTAAGACAATGCCCTCTCACTGAACTTCCTTCAGCCATTCTAGTATTATAAATTTGCCTCATGGTCTTATGCCTTGCAGAACGGCCTTGCTCACCAAACATCTCCTTCAGACTTAGCATGATGTCTGAAGCTAGTTCTACATCCTGCATTTGATGCTGTAGAACATTTGAAATAGATGCTAGGATATAGCACTTGGCCATCTCATTGGATTTCTGCCAACGATCATATCGTTGTTTTTCCTCAAGAGGAGCATCTAATGAAGGAAAGTTAGGACATGGTTTAGTAAGCACATATTTGTACTCTTCAGCAGTAAGAACTATGTCCAAATTTCTTTTCCAGTCAACATAGTTGGATCCAGTCAGTTTGTTTTGATTAAGAATAGTTACAAGTGGGCTAAAAGATGCCATGTTCAAATCTGAAAATAATAAACATGAATATAATAAATAAACTGGACATTATCAATTTAGCATATAAACATATAGTATGAAACCTTAATAAAACCATAATATAATATATGCAACGACAACCCAATCCCATATTCAATATCCCTCAGCATAGAGTGAACATAAAATACTATGATTGATTGAGAACTATTCTCATCATTAGTGCTATCATGATAACTCTTATCAAACACTAATAATATGCCGTTATATATTTGGCCTCTAAATAATGATAGTAAGAACTCAGCATAGAGGATACTATAATATTTAGTCTAGTGTATACCACTATTTAGAATCATGTGTAGCCACATTTCATCCCCTTAACAAGTTTATTTTTTAGTACCATGATACAAAACACCCTCCGCATGGAATGCAAAGCTCGAGGCTAAGACAAGGTGTTTGATCAAACCACTATAAACCAGGAAATTCAATCTTGTAGGACCATGAAATAAATACTCTCCGCATGGAATGCTAAGCTCAAGGCAAAGACAAAGTATTTATTCCATACTACTATGAACCGACAATGGAGGCCATGAGATCCAACCATTGTATCTCTCTCCCACTAGATGTTTTAAAAGAAAGGTTTTTAGTTTTAAAACATGCATAATTTAATTACACATTGTGAGCGGTTTTAGACCCCTTAAAAACAATCAGATTGCGTAGCCTAGATTAATTAGCTAAGTTGTTACTTAGTCAAATTAAACAATTCTAGGTTAAAACAATCAAATAATCATATCATGCATATAAAACATATAAAGCAGCAGAAATAATAAAAAACACAAGATATGATCACCCAAGAAACCACACGGAAAAACCTGGGGAGGATTTGACCTACCGATCCTCAAGGCAAACCAGAATTCACTATAAAAGAATTGAAGTTCTTACAAAAGGACTACAAGCTCCCCGCTCAACTTCCTAATGCTACCCACCAGTAGAACTTCCTGACACGACCACGTGCAGGCTCCGAATCCACGAACTACTTCTTTCTTGAATTCCTCAATCAGCTACAAGCTCCCCGCTTGTTTATCTTTAAGTTCCAATGGTTGCAACTATAATGATCTTCAAGATATTGAAATCATCTCTACCTTGAAAACCCTAAGTTTTGTGTAAAGGAAAGCTCCTCTAAGATCTCACAAGAGATTCATACAAAATAGAAAATATGAGCAACAATACAATATGGAGTACCTTCAAAAATGTGGCTAGGGTTTAGTTTATATACCTAGGGTAAAAACATAAAACCCTAAATGTTTAATGAAGTAGGGTTGAGTTGGAAATTCTGCAGAAAAATCAACCTGTGCAATTTTCGATCGATCGAGCCTATCCTTCGATCGATCGAGCCAGGCCGAAAGTCCCAAGTACTTCTGCAGCCACTTGATTCCAACTTTACAATAATGAACCAACTTTGAGCAAGCCTAAACAAGACTAAATACATTGTTTTGATCATGATTTGCCAACATTACAAATTAAAGTTCTAAATATATAAAATCCTAAGACCTTAGAACCTAACAAACTCCCCCTTTGGCAATCCGTGACAAAACACAAACTAAATGCTCAAAGTTTACAATAAAAAGCCCTTTACAAAAGGTAATGCTCATAAACCAAATTTAAACCTAACTACTATCCATCAGTTGCAAGTGTAGACAGCAGCCAAATCGAATGCACTTGTATATTCCTGAAACACTCAACAAACGCATAAACGCATGTGTGACAGAAAAACAGTAAATCAACAGATATGATCTAACTCTCCCCCTATGTTAGATACACCAAAAATAAACAATTCTTGAAAGTTCACACAACACATAATAAAGACATATATCAATGAATAATCATAAATATAAATCAATAAACAGTGAACACATAAAATCAAGAATCATATATATAAAAAATGTATTTCCCAACAAGTATAGCCCAAAAAGAAAGTATACATAGTGAAGCACCTAGATACAAACTAATCTCAAAAACTCCACTAGCTCCTTAAAAGTAACCAAAACTCCCCCTAGCTATAAAAACCCCTCTACAAGTATCCAAAACTCTACTCCCTCTTTTTGTGATGGAATGTCAAAGGACATCACAAGCCATCATCAAAAGTAGGTGGTGAGGATGAACGAAGATGCGCCAAATCCGCTCTCAGAGCACGAATCTCATCGAACAAGTCCACCAAAAAGCTGACCATGAGCCGCCTGAACGGTCATGACAGTCTCCAAAGTACGATGAACATCGAAGTTAGCCGCAGGAGGTGGAGGAACAGCAGCAGCAGTAGCACCTACAGGATCAGGAACAGCCTCACGAGCATGACCTGTAGAGAAGAAGGGGGTGTGGAACTAGAAGGTTCAGACCTAGCATGTTTAGAGCCAGCTTGAAGATGAGCAGTCCTCTGTCTAAGGAATGAGGCACCTATGGGAGCAATCACATGAACGGGCTCAGAAGAAGGGAAATCCTCTAAACCAAGATGAAGTAAAATCCTATGGATAAAGATAGGATGAACAAGAGCATGAGCAGTAGATAAACTCCTATAAACTTCGTTCAAAGACCGAAAAAAAAGATGAGGAAAACTGATAGGAGCATCAGTGACAAGAGCGTATAAGAAGACACACCTCTCGAGAGGAATGGTGTGCAGATGAGAAATGGGCCAAAGAGAGTGACAAGCTATCCTAAAGAAGAGATAGACAGTCTCAAGAAGCTCAGCAGTGGTGATCCTAGGATCAGAACCCCACTGGATAGAAGACCCAGTGATGTAAGACATGACATCACTCAACTCTGGTGACTCATCATAGGGATAGACAGGGTGCTGTACCAAAGGTACCCCAAGAGCATCTGACACTACTGTAGGAGTAATGACATACTCTACGCCTCGTATCCAACTCTTAACTAGAGTGTTGGAATCATAGACGCGGATAGAGATGTTCGAGAATAACTCTCTAATCAGGGTAACTGGAGGTGGAGGATCAGAAACATCCAACAGTGGTAACCAGCCCCTACGCTCAAAGTTTGCCCTAATGGCAGGATCAACCTCATCTAGGGTGACAGAACGCTCAGCCCAAACTTTTCTCTTAAGGTTTAAAGTCTCATAAACCTTTTGGTTTTTCTCACTCGAGAACCTCTCACTATCAAAGGAAGGTGGGGGTGGAGAAGGAAAGGGAATAGTCCTACAGGCTCTAGTCTTCCTAGGCATGATGCTAAGGAAAGGACAGAGACACAAGGAAAAACCAAAAAGAATAAAAACAAAACCAAGGGCAGACTGCAAGTTAGCACAATAAACAATAGAATAACAATCTATATGATGCATGAACAATAACAATGTTGTGATGCATGAACTAGTGCAGTAAACAAGTTCAAATTAAGTTTAATTACATAAAATTGGCTTGAACATAGAGTTTCTTAACAAAAACCCTAAAATTTTGAAAACCACTTGAAAAATTTTGCAACAAATTGATGAATTAAGCATTACAAAACACAACACAAGGATTATAATAACTAATTACATCAACACAACAAGCCAATTTCATAAAATTCAACTCAATTTCACAAAAGCCCCAATTCTGATCAAATAGAAACCCTAGAATTTTCAATTTTTCACCAAACTCAAAATTGATCAAATTAACAAGTAAGAATCATGTTTATGATGTGTCCCCACAAAAAGCCAATGATCAATATCACAAAATAGAGCTTGAATCAATCAAAAAATCCCAATATGCAAAGTCCGAAAATCTCCCTTAAATGCATGAAATAATGCATGAAATCATGAAAATAAACTCAAAAGGAAGGGTAAAAGAGTCTTACCGGCTTGAGGAAAGAGAGATTTTGCAAAAAATTCGGAGGAAAACGACAAAAAACTAACTGTGATGCTTGCCTCGTCGGAGAGAGAAAGAAAAAGTTTTGAAAAAGTTTGAATAGAACTTCGAAAAAGTCAGATCTGAACTTTTTTAAAAAAACTTCTCCACGATCTTTGATCGATCGAAAATTACATTCGATCGATCAAATGAGACAGGCATTTTGAAACAAATTAGAGCACTTTTTCGATCGATCGAAAATCAGACTGGATCGATCGAAATGGGCAGAGGCTCACAACATTTTTGAGAAAAAGCACAGTTTTGAAAAACACAAATCTAATTTTGAAAACAACTCCTCAACGCATTTGGACAATGAAAACAAAATGCATGAGTATGTGATGGAATGCTTTTTCAAAAAACCCAAAATTTTTAAACCCATTTTTCTCAAAAACAAGTTTCAATCATTCTCCCATTTAATTTTCTCAAGCAACAAATATGTTGTGCACAAATCTCAAGATATTTTCAAACTTGGTTGGTCAAACCAAAAACACACACACTAGCATGTACAGTGTTTAAAAAAGAGTAACTTGTGTAATGTGTGAAACTAGCAAAAACTTGAGATACATGTTAGGTGATATGTGAATAGCAATCAAACACAAAGTCTACACAATTCGTCACATAGAATTTAAAAGAGACTATCACCTAAAGAGTTACATCCTATAACTCCCACATCTCCTAGAACAAAAACTTGCAATCATGTAAGTTTCTTGCATTTTTGCCTCTTATTTATATGAATTGGCATTCAGCCTAATAGTACACACCAGTTTGAATTAAGTGAATTGGCATCAAGCCTAATAGTACACACTAGTTTTAATTTAATTGAGGCTACACCTTATGTTCTTTTGTGCATGTGCTACACTTTCTCGAGCACAAAATCTTATGATATGTACTAAGGTGTTCATGATTGGCTAGTGAACAGTGGTGAGATGGTTATTTATGCCTTTCTTAAAAGGATCAAGTCCGACAGTCAAATAACATATGACTTCATGATTAAGACAAAGTGACTAAGAACCACACACATCTTTCCCACACAACATGCACTACAAAATTTCAACTAGTCAAGTGCAATGAATAAGTTCATCAAAGCTAAACAAGGTACACAAGACATGACATGTGAAAATAGATTGACCAACCTTGTTTTCAAAAATCAAGAAAAATAGTGTCAAACATAGTTTTTGCTTTCTCCCTTTTCTCCCTTTTTTTTTATTTATTAAAAGAGAAAACAAATAAATCCTAGAATGAAATGCATGAATGTAATGCAATGTAAGTCCTAGAACAAAAAAAGACACAAAAACCAAAGAACAATGGTCACAGAGGATAGAGCAATGAAGCACAAGGACCATGTCAGAAAGACTCAGTTAGTTCGAGTCTTTTGCATCCAAAACTTTTTAGATGCACCACGAGCATTGGAGTTCTTATTCACATTAAAGTGATTCCCAACTCCAGGATTGGAATAAAGGTTTAACACCTTTACCAATTCACCAATTAGTGCCATAGGATTTTGTGCTTGAGGCACAGGCACTTTTGGTTTCTTTGCTCTCTTATCAGCTTGAAGCTTGAAACAATTTGGACGAATGTGTCTAGATTTTCCACAATAATGACAAACCGAAGCAGGTTTACCATGCATCTTGTCCTTAGATTTGGTAGGCTCCTTAGGTTTAGATTCTCTTAAGTCTACCCTAATCTTCTTGGGTGGTGAAACTTCTACAGGTTTAACAACCTCACTCACAGGGGGTTTAACAGTTTCACTCACAACCTCACTCACAGAAGGTACAGAAGAAGAAGAAGGAACAAAGACAGTGGAATGGGGAGCAGAATCAAAGATGCTTTCAACATATCCTAACCCAGATTTATCAGAAGGATACTTTTGAACATTCAGCATGTGATCAAGTTTAGAACTAGCAGATCTAGCAACAGATAAATCATGTTCCAAAGTTCTAACTTCATCAAGCAAAAGCATGTTCTCAGATTTAACATTATTCAAAAGTTCATTTGCATCAAACAGTTTAACAAGCAAATTTTTCTTTTCAAGTTCAAGAGCATTAATTTTCTTTAGGTCAAGTTCAACTTTCATAGCATCCTTTGCAGCAATTTTGCAAAATTTGTTATAGGCCTCTTGAAGATCTGCATCTTCAGAGAGTTCCCCATCAGAAGGGTTCTCCTCAGCAGATACGCTTTCATTGACTATAGCAGTAGCCATGAAAGCAATGAAGTTTTCATTCTCGTCACCACCGAACTCATCATCAGAAACCTCATTATCACTAAGGGTTACAGCCATAGCTTTACCCTTAGTCCTTAAAAATGTAGGACATTCAGATTTTACATGGCCATACCCTTGACAGCCAAAACACTGAGGACCCAAAGAATTAATTGAAGATTAACCTACTTTTTCTTTAGGTTTTTCAAAGTTATTAACCTTAGTGGGATCATTCTTCCTAAAATTTCTAGGTTTATCAGTGTAAGTACTTCTTGCCTTTTTGTTGGTATTCCTAAGAAAATTTTTAAAGTTTTTGGCAAGATAGGCAATCTCTGTAGCAGAGAGCTCATTATCAAATCCATTACCTTTAACATCATCAACTGACTTAAGAGCCATTGATTTGGATTTGTTCACTTTAGATAGGTCAGACTCATAGGACTGAAGAGATCCTACAAGCTCATCAACAGGGATGGTGTCCACATCCTTGCTTCCAGTGATGGCAGTCACTTTGGGTCTAAAGTCTTCAGTTAAAGATCTAAGTATCTTCCTAACAATTTTAGGTTGATCATAAACTTCACCAAAATTAAAAGCAGAATTAATAATATCATTCAATTTAGCAAAGAATTCATCAAAAGATTCATCATCAAACATTCTAATGCTTTCAAATCTAGAAGTCAATTGTTGCAATTTATTGATCTTAACTGCCTTTGTGCCTTCATGCACAGTTTGGAGGATTTTCCATGCAGTATGAGCAATCTCAACATTTGAGATCCTCTTAAATTCCTCCATTGAAACAGCATTGAAGATGGCATTCATAGCTTTGCTATTGAAGCCTGCTGCTTCTTTTTCAGAAGTTTGCCACTCACTCACAGGAGTAGTGGGCTTCTGCCATCCGTATTCGACGGAATTCCAAACCCTCTCATCAATGAATTTCAGGAATGCTTTCATCCTTACTTTCCAATAAGCATAGTTGTTCCTATCAAAGTGAGGAGGAACAAACAGAGAGTGTCCATGCTCCATGACAACCGGGGTCAAGGATCAACTCAGAGATAAAAATCTCAAACAAAAGAGCAACCTGCTTTGATACCACTTGAGCGGTTTTAGACCCCTTAAAAACAACCAGATTGCGTAGCCTAGATTAATTAGCCAAGTTGTTACTTAGTCAAATTAAACAATTCTAGGTTAAAACAATCAAATAATCATATCATGTATATAAAACATATAAAGCAGCAGAAATAATAAAGAACACAAGATATGATCACCCAGGAAATCACACGGAAAAACCTGAGGAGGATTTGACCCACTGATCCTCAAGGCAAACCAAAATTCACTATGAAAGAATTGAAGTTCTTACAAAAGGACTACAAGCTCCTCGCTTGACTTCCTAATGCTACCCACCAGTAGAACTTCCTGACACAACCACGTGCAGGCTCCGAATCCACGGACTACTTCTTTCTTGAATTCCTCAATCAGCTACAAGCTCCCCGCTTATTTATCTTTAAGTTCCAATGGTTGCAACTATAATGATCTTCAAGATATTGAAATCATCTCTACCTTGAAAACCCTAAGTTTTATGTAAAGAAAAGCTCCTCTAAGATCTCACAAGAGATTCACACAAAACAGAAAATATGAGCAACAATATAATATGGGGTGCCTTCAAAAACGTGGCTAGGGTTTAGTTTATATACCTAGGGTAAAAACATAAAACCCTAAACGTTTAATGAAATAGGGCTGAGTTGGAAATTCTGCAGAAGAATCAACCTGTGTGATTTTCGATCGATCGAGCCTATCCTTCGATCGATCGAGCCAGGCCGAAAGTCCCAAGTACTTCTGCAGCCACTCGATTCCAACTTTACAATAATGAACCAACTTTGAGCAAGCCTAAACAAGACTAAATACATTGTTTTGATCATAGTTTGCCAACATTACAAATTAGAGTTCTAAATACATAAAATCCTAAGACCTTAGAACCTAACACATTGTCTTACTCTTTTAACATGTGAAAACACTTAGAAAAATTTTTGATTTTCTTTCTTTCGATCGATCGAAAGTGCCCCTTGATCGATTGAAAAAAATTAAGAAATTCGAACTTGATCATCTGACTTTCGATTGATACTCGATTGCCTCTCGATCGATCGAAAAACAAATTCGATCGATCGACTAGCAATCGAAAATCAATTGATCTAAAAAAGTCTGATCACTGTCTCATTCGATCGATCGAAAATCGTGAAATTCAAATTTCCAGAATTTTTTCTAAGGCAGTTTTCTTCGTTTTTCATGAACAAACATTCAGCATATGAACATTACAGATAGAGATTGATGTCAAAATTGAAATTCATTGATGCTAATGCCTTAAGTTTCAATTTAACATACTTAAATTTAAATTTAAACAACATCATAACATCAATTTCAGTCTTCATCAAATCATAGTTTCAACAACATGCAGAAAATTAAGAAACATAATCTTCTAACAAAATGAAACTATCATCTCTAATTCTAAAACTCACAAAACATGTTATACAATACGAAATTGAAGACCGCTCCGATACCATTTGATGGAAATAAAGATAAATGCAGCGGAAAATAAGTTTTAAACGGATTTACTTCATTCGATATTGATAACACGTACTAAGTAAATTTTAGAATTTGAGAACAAGATATCGTACCTTGAAGCGGTGAATTTCAAAACAAAGATTGAAGCACTTGGGAATACTTTTAATCTTCACTCCAATTCCACTAATGCCCAAGATGTGTGGTCTCTCAATTGGTAACAAAGGGATGACTAGTGAGTGACAAAAACTCACATTCACACCATTTCACAATGATGTTTCTTTTTTTATGAAATTCTGAACGTTTTTCCCTTTGTATCTAACCAATTTATCTAATTGGGATGGCCTTTTGGGCCTTACCAATTGGGCTTAAGTGTGTGGCTTGGAGTGGGACCAAAAGGGACCAATAAGACACTAGCTCTAATGGGCCTTGGGCTTTTCTGTCAACTCTTGACAAGTCAAAAGTTACCATTAACTATATTTAATACCACTATATAAATATAGTTGCACTCTAGGTCTTATCTATAAATTATATCCCAAGACTTTATTATACATGCAACCCCTTCATAAAATATTCGTAGTAATACAAAATCATTAATTTAGACTGCCACTTTGTAAATTACTACATCTTGATCCTTGAGTACCCGGTTTAATCCTTTAAGTTATTCATCATATATTTATGAAATCTAATTTCATAAATATATACTTTAGTAACTACTTACTAAAGTGGTTAGGCCTAACTCTCTGAATAACAAACCCATTAAACTTATATCAAGGGAATATTTTATATCTCCGGTAAGAGACTATGAATTCCATCTTGAGAATATATGTTCCATCAACACTAAATGTGGCTACTCAACATACTGAGGTTTTGACCGTTACTTTAGATCTCACTCCTGATATATCAAAGCAACCTACACCTTATGATCAGGTCCATTATTCTCTCAGGATTAAGAATTCATGCAAATGTAAGTCGTAAGATTTATTATTCATTTGATAGTCTTTAGGAGAATAATAAATCTCACAGCGGTCCAGTTCAATATGTCTTAACTCTTAAAACATATTAACACATTAACTAGAAGTCTCCACTTCCGTGATCAAGACAAATCATCGTAGTTGATATGTTATAGTCTTCGCAGATGAAATGCCCAGTTTCATCACCGACTACAAACTATAATTTTGAGTTTATAAAGAACTTGTGATTTATATCTTCTGTGACTTTTCACATAAATCACATACTATGCATCTCATGGATTATATGATAATGTCTGAATATTCATGTTGTCATTATTTCAGATAATAATAAAACAAATTTATTAAACATAATATTAAGTCATACATAATGTCAAACACAATGTCACACTTAATATCATACATGGCATCATACAATAGGATTTAAGGGCACTAATCCTAACAGCACCCAGTTTTGATGACATGGCAATGGAGCTGTGAGCCGAAGATTGGAAGGGAGAGAGCGGCGCAGGACTTGAGAATGAAAGGGAAAGTGAAGGCATTAGGGGAGAAGCCAGAGCGGAGCATTTGGAGGTAGAGAGTGCAGAGAACAGGGAGGTTGAGGATGAAGACTAAAGGGGCATTCCATGTTTTCCTTTTTCTTTTTACAGCTTTTTTTTTTCTTTTAATTACAAAAAATATTTTCAAAAAAAAAAAAAAAAAGGTCAAACTTAACGGAGCAATAACTGAGACCTAACAGAATACTACATTGACAAAAATTGAAACTTAAATGACTGAAATGACAAAACTAAAAGTTAGAGGACTGAAACAACAAAAGCTAAAAGTTAAAGAGTCAGTTTTTCATTTTTGCCAATTATTTATTATGTTTTTTATATTTTCTTATTTTCAATCATGTCTTATAAATAGCATGCACTCATTGTAATAGAGGATTATTTTATAAAAATCAGAAAAAACATGAGGTTTTGCTTCTTCTCTTGGTTCTTCAAGAACTGTGAATTTATCAAGGATTCTTCCTTTTGGCGTTCAAATTTTATACCTTCAGTTCGTGATTCAATTATAAACATTATGTCGGGGTCTGTTACACATTTGGTTCGCGTTTCATTTATAAACATTGGGTTGGGGTTTCTATCAAAATTTGAATTTTAGGTTTCTTGGGCAAGTATTCTAATATTATTTGTTGGATCTCAAAGTGTGTTGATTAATGTTCGCATCATCTGGTATCAGAGCACAGGTTCTAAAATCAGTTTTACTCTCGTTATCTTTTGTTTCCTGTATCATCCTATCTTGTTCCTTTTGTATTCTTTATTCTTTATTCTTATTTTGTGACGTGCACCAGGTCAAAATTGTGCACCAAGTTCAAAAAAAAAAAAAATAAAGTGAAAAAAAAGAAGAGACGTCAAAAAAGAAAAGAAAAAATTGTTTGTAATTTCAGTTCTCTCAAACTAAAATATTGTTTTTTTTTTTTTTTTTTTTGCCCTCTTCCTTTGATTCATTGTTTATGTAATATTTTCTTGCCGTCGGTATTGGTTCAAATACTACAAGTTGAATTTCTTGATCAAGTTTATTAATTTAATAAAGAATTGAAAAAGGGAAGCTATAAGTGGAAAAAGGCAAGAAAGTGTGAGTCTAATATCGGGAAAAAGCTAATTTAAGAATGAAACACGAGTGTGAGTGACATAATTTGAGTGCAAACACGTGAGGGAGTGTTGTAAGGAATTATTTCTAACATTTCTCTATAGTTTCAAAAAGTATGTCTTCCAGAGGCGAAGCATCAAATAGAAAAGGAAGGGAGGAGTCATCCTTAATGTTGTAGGCTATGCAACAACAATTTGAATGCATGAACATGGTGTTTATTGAGATTTGAGATCAGATGGATAGGCAAGACGCTGTTATTGCTACTTTGCATGAGGAGCGTCCCCAAAGAGTCCCTAATGCTAGAAGGCAAGCAAGGCGTGAATGCATGGATGATTCTGATGACGACCACGAGAATGAGTTCAAAGATGAAGAGGATCAAGTTTCATTGAACAATGAGGGCAGGTTTGTGCCAAGGGGAGAAGGCGTGGTAGAGGTTTCCGAAGAGATCCAAGATGGCAAGATGAGATTGACAGAACTTAGGAAACATCAAAATGAAGATACCATCATTCCAAGGGAAAAATAATCCTGAAGCATACTTGAAATGGGAGATGAAGGTGGAGTTAATCTTTGAGTGCCACAACTACTCTGAGGAGAAAAAGGTAAAACTTGCTATCATTAAGTTTACTGACTATGCTATTATATGGTGGGATCAACTTGTGATGAAAAGAAGGAGAAACCATGAGAGACTTATTGAGATGTGGGAGGAAATAAAGGCCACAGTGAGGAGGCATTTTGTCCCTAGTCACTACTATAGGGACTTGTATCAGAAATTATAGTCTTACTCAAGGCTTTGAGAGCATGGATGACTACCAAAAGGAGATGGAGATTGCTATGATTCAGGCTAATGTAGAAGAGGATAGAAAAGCTACCATGACTAGGTTTTTGAATGGGCTGAAACGGGACATTGCCAACGTGGTGGAGTTGGAGGACATGGTGCATATGGAAATAAAGGCGGAATGACAACTTAAAAGGAAAGGAACTCAGTCATTTCAAAATTTGGGCTCCTCTGCTTCATGGAGGTCGAATGAGAGTAAAGATGAAGGGGTTGTTTTTAAGTCCAAAACTGTAGAACCAAAAAGGAGAGACAAAGTTCCCAGTGTCAATAGACGTAAAAACAAATTACAAACTCATAATCGTGATATTAAGTGTTTTCGTTGTTTGGGAGTAGGTCATATAACTTCATAATGCCCAAATAAGAGGACCATGATCACACGTGTTGATGGAGAGGTGAAAACCAAAAGGGAGGGTGATGATTGTTAGGTTCTAAAGGTTTAGGAATTTATGTATTTAGAACTCTAATTTGTAATGTTGGCAAACCATGATCAAAACAATGTACTTAGTCTTGTTTAGGCTTGCTCAAAGTTGATAAAATATTGTAAAGTTGGAATCGAGTGACTGCAGATGCATTGGAGCATTTCGGCCTAGCTCGATCGATCGAGGAATAGATTCGATCGATCGAAAATCGGCCCAGATGCGTTTTCTGCAGAATTTCCAACTCAGCCCTAACTCTTTAAACGTTTAGGGTTTTATGTTTTTGCCCTAGGTATATAAGGCAAACCCTAGCCACGTTTTTAAGCGTTGCACAAGTTGTATTGTTGCTCATATATTGCTGTTTTGTGTAAATCTCTTGTGAGATTTAGAGGAGCTTTCCTTTACACAAAGCTTAGGGTTTTCAAGATTGAGATTACTTCAACATCTTGATAATCAACTTGGTTGCTGCCTTTGAAGCTTAAAGAATATCAAGCGTGGGTGCTTGTAGCTGATTGATGGATTCAAAGAAAGAAGTAGTCCGTGGACTCAGAGCCTACGCGTGGTCGTGTCAAGAAGTTTTACTGGTGGGTAGCATTAGGAAGTCAAGCGGGGAGCTTGTAAGTCCTTTTGTAAGAACTTCAATTCTTTCTTAGTGGATTCCGTTTTGCCTTGAGGATCGGTGGGTCAAATCCTCCCCAGGTTTTTCCGTGTGATTTCCTGGGTGACCATATCTTGTGTTATTTATTATTCCGTTGCTATATATTCTTGATATGATTGTTTGATTGCTTTAACCTAGATTTGCTTAATTTGACTAAGTAACAACTTGGCTAATTAACTAGGCTACGCAATCTGGTTATGGTTTAAGGGGTCTAAAACCGTTCAATGATGACCAGATGCCATCACCTGAGGATGCTTGTGACGATGATGTAGAGTATCTAGTGGAGGGTGAGTCACTTGTGGCTAAGCATGCTTTAAGTGCCAAAGTCAAAGAGGATGACATGGAACAACAAAGTGAGAACATTTTTCATACCAAATGCCACATCATAACATTTTTCATACTAGATGGGGGGAGTTGTACTAATTGTTGGAAAAATGCATGTTTGTATTGCATACAAAACATACGCAGCGAAAAATTAATGGATCTACTTTGTTCTCAATTCATAACATGTACTATGCAAATTTCAGAATATAAGAATAAGAGAGTGTACATTGGTGCGGTGAAATTCAAAACAAAATATTAGAAGTACTTGGGAACACTTTTAATCCTCACTCTAGTTCCACTTATGCCCAAGAAGTGTGGTCTCTCAATCAATTTCTATGAATATGTTCAGGGGAGAATTAGAGAGTGTCCAACACTCACATACAAACCATTTCATTCTCTTACAAAATTCTGTATATTTCTCTCGTTGTAACTGATTATCTAATTGGGCTAGCCTCTTAGGCCATTCCAATTGCGTTTTAGTATGTGGCTTGGAATGGAACCAAAAGGGAACGAATAAGACACTAGTCTCAATGAGCCTTGGAATTTTCTGTCAACTCTTGACAAGTCCAAAATTACCATTAATTATATTTAATACCACTATATAAATATAATTTCACTCTAGGTTTTGTGAATAAATTATATCCCAAGACTTTATTGTACATGCAACCCCTTCATAAAATATTCGTAGTAATACAAAGTCATAAATGTAGACTGCCACTTTGAAGATTACTATATCTTAATCCTTAAGTACCCAGTTTAATCTTTTAAGTTATTCATTATTTCATAAATATATACTTTAGTAACTCCTTACTAAAGTGGTTAGGCCTAACACTCTGAATAACCGAACCCATTAAACTTATCTCAATAAAATATTTTATATTTCCGTTAAGAGATTAATATATGTTCCATCAACACTAAAAATGGCTGCCGAACATACTGAAATTTTGACCGTTACTTTAGATCTCACTCCTGATTATCAAAGAAACCTACACTTCTTGATCAGGTCCATTATTCTCTCAGGACTAAGAATTTATGTAAATAGAAGTCATGAGATTTATTATTCACTTAACAGTCGTTAGGAGAATAATAAATCTCACAACGGTCCAGTTCAATATGTCTTAACTCTCAAAACATATCAACATACCGACTATAAGTCTCCACTTCCATGATCAAGACAAATCATTTTAGTTAATATGTTATAGTCTTCGCAGATAAAATGCCCAATTTCATCACCGACTACAAACTAAAATTAGTTTACAAAAATCTTGTGACTTATATCTTCTGTGACTAAATCACATACTATGCATCTCATGGACTATATGATAATATCTAAATATTCATGTTATTATTATTTTAGATAATAATAAAACAACTTTATTGATTACAACATTAAGTCATACATAATGTGATACATAACATCATACAATAGGATTTAAGAGTATTAATCCTAACACTAATGTGGCTAGCATTACTTTAGTTGAAAATTTGAATTTACCTACCTTGAAATACCTTAGACCGTATAAGTTGTAGTGGTTGAATGATTGTGGGGAGGTTAAGGTAAATAAGCAAGTACTGGTTTCTTTTTCAATTGGTTGTTACAAGGATGAACTACTTTGTGATGTTGTTCCAATGTACGCGGGTCATATATTATTGGGTAGGCCATGACAGTTTGATAGGAAGGTCAATCATGACGGGTTCAAGAATAGGCATTCTTTTGTAAAAGACAATAAAACCATTATTCTTGTACCATTAACTCCAAGACAAGTGTATGAAGATCAAATGAAATTGAAAAGAGAGAATGAGTTGAAAAAAAATTGTGAGACTGAGAGTTCACAAAAAGATGATGAGAAAGAGAGTGAACAAAAAAATGAGAGTGAAAAGAAAAAAGAGGGTGAAAAGAAAATAGAGAGTGAAAAAAATAAGAGAAAAACAAAAAAAACAAGCAAGGTTTTATGCTAAGGCTGTTAGAATTATTTGCCCTCAAAAACAATACTATGCATTTTTCTTTGATAATAAAAATTTATTTTCACATTCATAATTTTATAGGTATATTTCATTGTTTAAATGTGGCATGTGATGTCATCTCTGTAGAAAAATCATGTTAATGGATAAGGAACCAAAGACAGAGAGTAATGATTTTTCATAAATTATTAAATTGTTCTAGGCTGTGAATATTAATTGAATATTACCACTGAAATCTACACTTGTTGTGCTGCTATATAATAGGATGATTTACTCCATCATTGAGGTAGTGACTTTAAGCAGAAAAGTGGGTGTAATGTAACAAGTACATATACTGAATTAGATCCGATCAAGGACACCTTATGGAGCGATCACTGTTAATTAAAAGGTTGTCCTATCACAATTTTTCTATTGTCCTCAAACATGAGGGGTTTGTGTATATTTATTTATTATGCACATAACTTTGACAATGTCAACTGGTGATGCCGATTTTAAAGGCTATATACAGACACGTTGGGCTATGTGTGTAATGAGTAAAATATATAAATGCTCAACAATGAATCCACCAGTCTCTAAAGAAGATAGTATATTCAGTTGATTTTCATATTAAAGTTGGACTCAAAACAAAATCGGCCGGTGACATTTTTCGAAAATGTTTTTCATATATATAATATTGTGTATATATATATATATATATTTAAAGAGTTTTTTCAAAAATATTTTGGAGTCCAATAGAAATTATGAAATCAAGAAATTATGAGTTACATAAGCTAGGGACATGACAGTGATATTAATCCAGTTCTAGTGGCTTGTGGGAATATAGTATGGTGGAAGGACATAGATATAAAATTGTAAGTAATGGGACCTTATTTGTAATTCTCTAATTTTCAGGGGTCAATTGTAATGTGTTGATGAACATTATTGCAATCTGTAGAAGTTCAAATATTTTCCTAATATGGTTGAGAAAATTAAAGAATAATTTTGGAAAGAGTTTCAAGATAAGTCAATAATGTTCAAAAAAGTTATTGATGAATCCTACGATTGAAGAGTAGGATCCTTAAGGATCCCACGTCCAATCTTTCTCTAGGATTTTAGAAGTCTTAAATATAAATAAGATTTTAAAAATCACATCAGTTGTTGGCCATCAAAATTACTGAGTGATACTGCAGTCTTCTGAAAACTCAAAAAGAAACAGAGAGAGAGACATGAATACCTTGGGAGGCAACACACTTGAGTTGCTAAGAGAGGTACGCAATTTTGTTCTATTTAGAATCTATGATTGTGCGGTACAACAATCTTTAAAAATGAAAATATAAATTTTTTTTTCTATATTGCTTCCGCAAAACTTTCAAAGGCGAGTGATGTCAAGAGTGATTTTTATACAAACCAACCTATATTTGTACTTGTGGGGACCTGGTTCGGGCACTTCCCTCCTTGGGATGAGTGGACCCAAGCCCAGTTAACTCCATACAATAAATTTGTAGAGAGTAGATAGAAGAACTAGGCATTAGTGAAAGATACAATGGTTGATGTGGGTTTACAAGATCATCAAGTGAGATTTAGCTAAGTTTTCTAAGGGGAAGTTCTTCCTCGGCCCAGTCCGAAGAGCTTTTCCCTAAGTGCTAATGAAAAATAAGGGTTGTCCCCGAACCTTCCGAACCCCCCAACCCCCTGAACCCTGGGGATTCATTCTATTATATAGTCCTGTTCAGCTGATCTCTGCCATCCACTTGTTGGTCATCTGAGCCTATGTCTGAGGGCTTGTCCCATCAGCCGTCTTTCCAGACCTTCTATTAGTTGAAGTAACCAAGGCATCACTGTTCAATGGTCAATTCTCCATTAATGGGGCCAGAGTGTCAGTTGCATGCTTTTAATGTGGGGATGACAGCTCCCCTACGAATTATTCCTTCGCCATATTCCCCCATCCGACCCTGGGTACTTGTTTTTTTCTTTGGTATGCTCTGAGAGGGTGCTTTTGGTGGGGGCGCTGACCTTCCCCTCTTCAATATCGGCCAGCCGAGGACGTGGTCGTCCTCGACGATGCTCCTTGACAATTTGGGCCTTCCTCGCTCATCCTCGGATACTGCATTGTCCTCAGCATGGGCCTTGAGCCCGATATGGAGTGGGCCGAGGTTGCCAAATCTTTGGACCCCACAATACTCTTGTACAAAGAGGCATGTTTTAATACTAATGAACTTGACAAATCTTTACCTAGTGTTGTTATCTCTTTGTTACAGAAATATGAGGACGTGTTTCCTAACGATGTGCCTAGTGGATTGCTGCCTATTAGAGGAAAATAGCATCAAATTGATTTCATGCCAGGTGCGACAATTCCTAACCGACTAGCCTATAGGAGTGATCTAAAGGAGACAAAGGAACTTCAAAGGCAAGTTGAGGAGTTGCTGACCAAAGGACACGTGAGAGAGAGCATGAGTCTGTGCGCGGTGCCGGTGCTGCTTGTGCCTAAGAAAGATGGAACTTGGAGAATGTGTAAAGTATAGACATCCCATCCCTAGGAGCTGCTGATTTCAGACCAAATCAACTTTAATTAATGATTTTATTATTTAGTACATTTTTTATATTTACCTATTTTCAGTCATGTCTTATAAATAGCATGCACTCATTGTAATGGAGGATTATTGAATAAAAATTAAAAAAAAAAAAAAAAAAAAAAGGTGAGGTTTTGCTTCTTCTCTTGGTTCTTCAAGAACTGTGAACTTATCAGGGATTCTTTCTTGGTGTTCAAATTTTATACCTTCGGTTCGTGATTTAGTTATAATCATTGGGTCAAGGTTTGCTACTTATGCTTTTGGTTCGCATTTCATTTATAAACGTTGGGTTAGAATTTCTATCAAAATCTGAGTTTTAGCTTTCTTGAGCAAATATTCCAATATTATTTGTTGGGTTTCAAAGCGTGTCAATTAAGGTTCGCATCATATGGTCTATGATTGATAAAATTTAAGCCAACTCGCATGAAAGGACCTATTTTCATGATGTTTTTTGAAGATGATCATGGACTTTTCAGACTATGCCTTCATATCTCACACAATCATCATGGTCCATACCCAAGACCCTGTACATGGTAGTTAGGCTTCAAGGAGTGTTTAAAAGGTGCTGGTTTTAAGCTAATGGACTATACGTACATTTGGTTGCCACTTTTGTGTCAACGGTGGTATTTATATGACAAGTCATGTATCTAAATCCTTGGTATGAGTTTGGGATGTTACAAACTTTGTCAAATATTGACAAGAGTTACACCAAGTATAAATTATATATATAATGTGTAATAAAAATATATATGCCTTTTTTTTAGCAGAAAATATGCCTAAATTTTCATCTAATAATTAATTTTATACCATAATCAAATTATAAATCAAAAAGTAAATAATATATATTTGTAACATTGTGGTTACATAACAAGAATATTTATAATATCTAGTTACATAATAAGGAGTCCATTAATCTATGGTAAGCCTAATAAAAACAAATTTCAAATATCAAATCAAGAAAAGAAAAAGAAAATATATATATATATATATGATGAATCAAATCAATAATTCAAATTGCTTAAAATTTCTCGTGGCAATAATATCAAATAAGAGAATCAATTTCAAAATACATATTTTAAGAAGGAAATAGAAAAAAAAAATTATATTTTGTTCATGATTGTCAAAATCGAGATCCTAAGTAGGATCTATGTAAAGGTTATATGGATCGAATTAAGGATCATAAAATCCTACTTTTCATTAAAAAAAATCAAAATAACATTGGAAAATTGATAATAACTATCTAGGTTGAATAACAATTAGAATTATCTATGTAAACAAGTTAAAATTTAACATAGTGCAAGATTTCCACACACACAAATTAACTAAAAGGCTTTAATGCCTTTTTGATCCCTACATTTTGGGCCATTTTTCACTTAGGTCTCCACATTTTTTGGGCTTTTTTTTTTTTTTTTTTTTTTGAGAAACAAACACACACACACATACACAAGGGAGAGGAAAAGGGATTCTAACAAAAATTATTTTCAATTTAGTCTATACTATCATCTCACAAATAGAAATAGTCTACATGGTAGACGAAATGCAATGCTGGCACATTAGGCACTAACATAGCTAATAAAAAAATATTACGCATTTTTTACCTCATCATCATTTTAATAAATAAAAAGAGCCACCTCAAAAAATTTACACAAAAAAAATTAAATTAAATTAAAAAACAAACCTTCAATCTAATTAAATTAACTCCTTTTCTTTTTTCTTTTTTCTTTTTATTTTTACTTTTCCTAAGACATTCATGTTCTTCCCCAAAGAACATGTTTGGCTTTTCTTTTCTTGCATTTTCTTAGCAACCAAATATGCAAAAACACGTGCAAAACCATGATCAAAACCAAATTAAGATATAGCCAACCACTCATGATCAACTCAATAAATTCTAACACAATCAACAAATTGATTTCCAATAAATAATCAAGCCCAAAAATTCAAACCCAACATACACCATCAGACCTAAAAAAAACCCAGAAAACCCTCACTTGCAAAACTAAAAAATGCACAAAATCATTCAAATCAACCCTCCAAACCCATAAAAGATTAAGAGATAATTTGATGATTTTTTTTTTTTTTTCATTTCAACTGATGTTGATCTCTCTCTCAACGCGTAAAAGCTTTTCTAAGGGAAAAATGTCACTAAAGTCAACACCAAAGAGATCTGCATCTTCCTCATTCACAAAATCAACACCAACCGCCAAAATAAAAAACATAAAATCAAACTTAATGTACTAACAACGGTATAAGTGTTGGATTTAGACTTGATCTAGGTGACGGTAGTCATCATTGCTTGATTCGGATCCAATCTCTACATCTTCTCTCTCAAGTTTGTGGGAGGAAAGCTCTTTTAAGCTTGTTCATGGAGGAGGGTACAAAGAAAGAGAAAGGAGATTTAGGTGGGGCTGAAAAAAAAGAAGAGAAGACGGAGGGGGTGGGGGTGGGGGTGGGTTGTCAAAAAATTTATAGAAAATGGGAGTAGATGTGGATTCTGTTGATGCTTTTTCTTGTGTATTGAGAATCTCTTTGTATATTATTTTATGTACTTGTGTTCTGAGGGTTCTTATTGCGTTTTTGTGTTGTTTTATGGGTTTGTGTTCTTGTGTTTAAATTTTTTGGGTTCGTGTTCGTGTCTTCTTTTTTTTTTTTTGGGTAAAATATCATTTTCGTCTTTAAACTTTCACAAAAGTTCGTTTTTCGTCCCTAAACTTTCAAAAGTTCTTTTTTCGTCCCTAAACTTTGCAAAACCTTCTACTCTTCATCCCTCCGTTTATATATGTTAGTTTATTACCTATGTGGCCTAACAGAATGCTGACATGGTATGTAACGTGGACTAAATTATTTTACTTTAAAAAAAATTAACACGTGGCTAGCAATGATTCGCACACATTACAACCATTTTTAATGGTACAAAAATACCCCTCACTCCATCTCTTTGACACAACCTGGTAGGAACACAAACACACCCACCGGCAACCCCAGCGTTCAAACCCACCGGCAACCATACTTATCAAACCCTCCAGCAACCCAATCGCACCACCACTCTCTAGTCTCCACAACCAAACCACACTCACAAACCCACCACCCTACCAAAAAACCCAAACTCATAAATCCAAACACAACAAAACCACCCCCCAAATCAAACTCATTCCTCTCAACCAGCGACCCTAATTATCAAACCCACCAGCAGCCCAATCGCACCACCACTCTCCACAACCAAACCATGTTCACAGACTCACCAGCCCACAAAAAAATCCAAACTCATAAATCCAAACAACGACCAAACCTTTCCGCAGGAAATAAACACAACAAACCTACAGGCGACCCCAAACCGATCCTCTTCAGTACTCTGGTGTCGTTCACTCCCAACTCATCTCCCTAACCCACCTTCGATACAACGATGTTTTCTCAACGTGGGTATTTTTATCAGTGAAATCTAGGATGTGTTCTCGGCCTCGACCCGAGGTTTGCGAAGCTAGGTATCAATCGGAAGAAGTTTGTCGTTGAATGATTGGGCCCGTGGGTTTGTTGTGTTTGTTTCCAGTGGAAGTTTTGGACGATTAAGAAGTGAGGGGCAGAGAGAACTTTGATTGGGTGAGATTGAGAGGAATGAGTTTGATTTGGGTGGTTTTGTTGTGTTTGGATTTATGAGTTTGGGTTTTTTGGTAGGGTGGTGGGTTTGTGAGCGTGGTTTGGTTGTGGAGACTGGAGAGTGGTGGTGCGATTGGGTTGCTGGGGGGTTTGATAAGTATGGTCGTCGGTGGGTTTGAACGCTGGGGTTGCCGGTGGGTGTGTTTGTGTTCCTACCAGTTGTGTCAAAGAGATGGAGTGAGGGGTATTTTTGTACCATTAAAAATGGTTGTAATGTGTGCGAATCATTGCTAGCCACGTGTTAATTTTTTTTTAAAGTAAAATAATTTAGTCCACGTTACATACCATGTCAGCATTCTGTTAGGCCACATAGGTAATAAACTAACAGATATAAACGGAGGGATGAAAAGTAGAAGGTTTTGCAAAGTTTAGGGACGAAAAAAGAACTTTTGAAAGTTTAGGGACAAAAAACGAACTTTTGTAAAAGTTTAGGGACAAAAATAATATTTTTCCCTTTTTTTTTTTTTGCCAATGTGTTCGAGATAAACCCAAATCTAAATTCATGCATTTTTTTTAGTTTTTAATTATGTTTATTTTTTTATTTTGTTAAAATTGATAAATTAATTTTATTTAAATTAGATGCTGATGTGGAAGAAATTAGAGCGAATGAAATTAGTTTTAATGAAAATTTTACTAAATCTCCCAAAAATACCCATACATATTTAGCATTTTCTTTTAAAATAAGTATTTTCATAAAACGATTTCATTCTTTTCTTTCCATATTACTCCCAAATAAAATTACTTACCTTGCATTCTTTTCCATTCCATTATTTTAAGACATTCATTTCCATTCATTTGTGATCTATTCATTCCATTTCATTGTATTCCTTTATGAACTCCCAAATGAAGATGATTTACTTTATCTATTCCTCTGTGTTTCACTCATTCCATTACATTCTATTCCTTTATGTACTTCCAAACGAAGTGTTAAGGAGTAAAGACCCTAAACCAAATGTTGACACAACCCGACAAACCACTCATTTTATTTATTTATTTAAATCTAACTCCACTAATTAAAAAAAATGTAAAAACACTCATGGGGTTTCAATTTGTCTTTATAATTCCCTAAGGTTTCTATACCCGCCAAATTAATTCCTAAGGCTAACTTTTATAGACGGAAAATCATGTGACCATCATATGAACACGTTAAGAAAACTCACAAGCTAATTTGTGTTACTGCTCACGTGATTTTTTTTTTTCCATGAGAGCAAATAAAAATTAGTCATATAGGTCAATTTGGCAATATGCAAACCTCATGGGCTAATAATGAAGATTTGAAAACTCATAAGGTGTTTTTGTAATTGACCTAAACTTTAGGGGATGTTTTTGCACTTAGGCCTTAAGCAAACTAAAGGCTAAATTACAATTTGCATAGTTTAACTTTGCTTAAAATTTAATTCATTTCTTTAACTTTACCCTCATTCTATTCAGTCCTCGAACTTTTAACTTTGTTCAATTTTGTCCTCTCATTAGTCTTTGTCAACATTGAGCCATTAAAGACCCTAAAAACGAAGTAGTTTTGTATTGAATAAAGTTGTAAACAATAGGACTTAGACTGATAGGAGAACTGAAATGAACAAAATTAAAAATTAGAAGACTGAATTGAAATAAAATAAAATTAGAGGACTAAATTGAGTTTTAAACAAAATTAAATAGTGCAATTTGTAATGCTTTCTTCTTCCAAAAATAAAAAGTAAACTAAAACCTCAAAAGGAGCTAAGTGTTGAGTGAAGCTCAAATTTCGTGGCCATTGTCGATTGATTTAATTCTAAGCAGCCAACACAAGTATGTGTAAATCCGCAACATTCTCTCTCTCTCAACCAAGAGTCAAGCCCCTTTTTTTCTTCTTTCTTGCAATTTCTTTTGCTTTGAATGAACAACCCGTTTGGTTGCTAAGAACTCGCCATAAAAAAAAAAAAATTAAAATTAAAAAAACCCCGATATTCGAGACCAAAAAATTTTTGTTTAATGGCTATCGTTAACAATGGTTATCGGTATGGTTAAAGAACCGAAAAAGGGACTTATTACCAGTTTTATGGTCTAATCAAGGTTTAACCAGTAGTTGAACTGATGACGTGATAAATAATTTAATTTATAATTTTTAAATTATAAAAATATAAAGTATTGCCAATTAGTTATGTGTGTATTTAACTTTGATAATGTTAATAAGTTTTTATAATTTTGATAATATTAATACTTTTATGCACAACTTATATAATAAATATTATTTAAATCTTAAAAGTAAACTATCTGTCCACAAATATTTTTAAAAACCTCCATGATAAATTGATAATATATATATATATATATATATATATATTAATAGGTAAAACTAAGAGAAAATTCAATTAGATTTCAAGTTGGAATTCAATTAAAGTCTAATTTTGCGCCATGTATCCTATCTAATTAAGATTTTTCAATTTTTGTGCCAAATGAGTTAATTTAGTATACAAAATGAGAAGCTCAATATAAATAAACCATAAAAAACCTAATCATATATTTAACTATATATATATATATATATATATATATATATATAATTAGAGGAAGAGAGATTTTGAATGATTTTAAACTTATGAGCCATTTTTGTTTGTAAACTAAAAACAATTCAAATTTATAAATCATTTATGTAATATACCATGATTATGTACGGTCCATTACTAACTAGGTAATATATATATATATATATAAACTAAAGTTTAGATAAAATTCAATTAGAATCAAGATTGGATTTTGATTTTTTTTAGCTTTCCATACAAATTAAATTTTTTAGATTTTTGCTATTACTTTTTCTTTGAACTAATGAACATATTTTTTATACTATTTCTATTAAGATATTTTGTATGCGAAGATATTGAACGTAATAAAATATAATTGAGCTAAATGTTCTCATGGATCTATCCTCATTCAATTTAGGAGATACTATTTGACCAATTTATTATTTTATTTTGTGTTGCATATAGTAGAATTTCACAGATAATAATTGTAAACTAATATTGTATATGTAGTATCCAATAACAATTTTCAAAATTATATACGTAGAAGCAATATAATGGGAAACTTAGTATAACCAACATCATGAAAATTGTAAGGAAAAACTATTTTAATACCTCCAAATGTCCTAGTTGAACTATATCCTATATGTTTAATAACTCAAACTAACATCAATAGCACCATTATAATTCATTGCACGGGTTACATACCAGGTGCGGTTTCTGTCCAGTATCTATGACACTAGACCCATTGCGATTATGACATGTGTCCAAATAATGGACACATGTCATGATCGCAACGAGTTTAGTGCACTAGAGGCACTAAACAGAAGCCATGCCCTTACATACTAGTAGTAATGTAAGTAGGCCTACTTGATTGGGATCAATTAGTGCAGCGCATGTCTAAGAATATTGTAAACTAGTCGCTAACCCATGTGATGCACAGGAAAATTTTGATTGTATTGTTTTACTAATTTCTTCCCAATGCAATTATTGAAATAAATTTGCAACATTTTCAGTGATCCAACATCTTCTTTTCTATTTCCGTACTTTTGTTGTATCCAAATAGAGAATAACACTAAAAATTATTAAACCCATCCCAAAGCCTATAATTCTCAAAGTTAAAAGAGAGTCCTAAATTTTGTTTAATTCCATTAACTGCTTAAGTCAATAAGCACATTGATATGAATAAAAAAATGAATGGCATCCGTGTCTATTTAATTATCAACCATATATCTGTTATAGTAATTAAGGTGCTTTATAAATTTCAACCAATTTGTTTTGTAACACCCCTTTTTTTTTTCTTTTTTTTCTTTTTTTTTTTGGTTGAGATATATACCTAATAGAATGACTTTTATTCAGAAGTAGAAAACTATATACAAAGGTAAAGACCTGGGTACACTGCCCCGGCTAGTTCGTTAGCCATACAAATTAGGAAGCAAAAAAATACAAGGCTTCCCTCTGAACCAACTAAACAACGAAGACCCTTCTGCATTTGCTTGAGTAGCCGAGAGCATCTGATATCTTACTAGCAATGCTAGAGCTACATCTAAAATGACTTTAGGTTGTGTTTGAACTTTCTCAAAGTATGCTTTGTTTCTTGCATTCCAAATTGCCCAAGTCGTTTTGGCCCACAGTTCCAATTTCTTTGTTTTGTAACACCTAATTTACTGTAATTAGTAAAAATCTTAAGAAGATTCAATAGAAAGTAGGAACACATTGATATCACTTTAGTTATTAAAAAAAAGTCTCAAATGATGACAATTATAAAACAAAATTCTTCTCAATGAGTTTATAATTAGACATATCTATTGTAGAAGCAAGCATATATGATGTCTTTGAAATAAAACTGATAGCCTTCTTCATGGACATACAAGGCCCCAGATTTTTGGGTTTTACATGTTGCCAAAAAAATAAACATTCTTAAGGAATATTACAGAGACAAATCATTATGATCGTTTGCAATTCAGAATCACTTGGAAATGATTTTTTTATTTTACATTAAAATTAAAAAACATAAAATTATACATAGACATTTGGATATTGTACTTCCATACGGATATCTAAAAATTTCACTAATACATATCTGCAAAAAAAAAAAAAAAAAAAAAAAAAAAAAAAAAAAAAAAAAAAAAAAAAAAAAAAAATGACAAAGTGTTATCACACAACCACAATTGAATTGAAGGATAGTCAAATTAGCATGTTTTGTCCCAAGAGTCAAGATATCACATAATCTAAGAATTGTATAAATATTGGACTAATAGATGCATTCGTATCAATCTTTGTCAAAAAAATATATAAAGTATTTGGAATATGCATTATGTAGTAGAAAAATGTAGTTATAATACATTTGAATTCGCCAACAATTATCATCTAATATCTAATACTATATATAATAGCAGAAGCTTTTACGAGGTGTTGACACGTAAGCAAAAAAGCCCCCCTTAAAATGCTACCACGTTTCCAGTTTCTTATTTAAAAAACCGTACGGTGCACCGTTTAGGAAAAGTCTTATAAAAACCCAACCCACTAAAAAAAAAAAAAAAAAAAAAAAAAACCCAAAGCAGACATACGCTGCAGAGAGAAAAAGAGAACCGAGAAAGAGAACGATGGAGAAAGAACTTCGGTCTGCGTAGATGGTGGAGAGAGGAAAATCTGAGAAGAAAGTCAGGATTTGCCACCATCAGACCATCGTACCCTCCACTAGTATGTTTTCTGTCTTTTTGTACCGAAGGTCAGCGTACTCCCTTCCTCTTCAAATACTGTTTTTGTTGTTTGAAAGATTGAAGCTCCTCATCATCGTTTTTCCTATTCGAATTAGAATCCTAAATATTCAATATTTTAATGTTTTTGAATCCAAAACCGACAATTCCCCTTACTTAATTTTCTAGGGTTCTTCTTTTACCCTTTAAAAAAAAAAAAATTAGATGGGTTTATATCTTTTTTGGTGGTAACATTAGGGATTTTGCCCTTGATTTACTGTGGTTAAAAGTCAAAATTCGCCTTGGATTATTTAAAAATCCGAATGTATTAGGCAAACAACTTTATTTTTAATATGCAATTTGTTTGATAAAATTACTGATCGATCTTTTGTTTTATCCTAGAATTCTTAATCCATGTTGCCAATTAAATTGTGAAAGGTTGTTTCGTACGCATCTCAAAACTCTATTTTTTTTTTTTTTTTTTTTGTTGAATGGGTTTAGATTTGATTCGTTTTTGTTTTGGGTTTTTGGGTTTTCTATCAAAATGTTTGTTTCCTCAATTTTAGATATTTGCTTTTGTTTTGTTTTGTTTTGTTTTTTTTTTTTTTTTCTTTAAGATTACAGAAATCACCTAAATCATTGAGATTAAATAAGTGTAAGATTGAAATCATTGGGTATTTCCGTTTCTAACGTTTATTTTCCTTCTTCAATCTTATTTTAGGCTTTTCCTGCCAGGACAGCATGCACCAGATAGAGTCCGTAAGGCATACAAAGATAAGCGTATACCGTAACAGGTAAAGTTATCCTTTTTTTTTCTTTTCGTTTTTAAATTTGGGGATTGAATATGATTTAGGTTTGAATTTCTTGGTTGGATTGGTTTAGATTTAGTTATAGTTAGTTTTGGTTTTGAGTTAGGCTTCGATTAGCATGCCTCTGATAGGTAATTTGGCCCGTTGTTTATTTTTTACATTTTAAAATTTTTTTGCATTAGTTCTGGCTTGATTTAGATTGGTTTGGTTTTGAGTGATCGTTTACGGAATTCATTGTATTTGTTTCTCAAAAAAAAAAAAAAGAAAAGAAAACTGTTGTCTACAATTCCATCTTCTCCTACTTTTCTGCTCCTTCCCTATAACAAGAAAGGTTCCATTCTTAATTTCTGATCTTACATAGTTTATGCCTTATTATTCTTTCTATACTATTCACTGTTGTTTATATAATTATATTCCATCTTCCTTATAAATCTTCCCTTTCTATTCTGTCTTTTCTCCAATCGCAGAATACTGATTTTCTATGCCAGATAAAGCCATTGGGTTTTCTGCAAAAGGAATTACTCAATCAAGGTTAAAGGTTTGGCTACCTATTACCCTAATATCGCATTTATTTTTTCAATTTCTTAAGTTCTGTTTTGTCAATTATTGTATTGGTTGGATTTTGTTTTTTTTTTTTTTTTTTTTTTTGGGCCTCTTTTTGTTAGATTTGTACTTTTTTTCGTTTGCCCCTGAAATTTGAATTGATTTATGTTTTGTTGATTATTGTATTTTGGTTAGATTTGGTTTTTTTTTTGGCAGTTTTTTTGTTAGATTTTCTTTTCCTGCCTCTGAATTTTGAATTCATTTAATTCTAGCATTAAAAATGCTTCAAAATTATGCACATTTCAAGTCCAAGAATTAATTCAGTTTTCACTGTTTCTAGACTTCCATTTTTTTTTTTTTTTTTGCCACCTTTAAAACAAAATCTTTCCAAATCAGGATCAGTACCAGTAGGTTTATTGTTAGTCACTTTAAACTCGATGCTTTTTAAAAGTTCACACTTTTGAAACTTTTGATTAGATAACTAAATGAATATGAATGCTGCTTAAAGAAAACACACACATTGTTTACATTAAACTTTAGGTAGACGGTATAGCTTTCATACAAGAAATTAATAGATGAGTATGGATTAAAAAAAATAATTGTTTAAGTTGTTAGTGTTATCCCTTGAATCCTCTGTATAATTGATACATGCCTTTGTAATTAATATTTAGGATATAATAGCCCTACAACTCTTTGGTAACAAAGGCATTCTTTCTATTTGGTGGAAAGTGAAGCCCTTTTGGCATTTATAGCATTGTGTTGTGGTTTAATGTTTAATATTCAATTGTAGAAGTCTTAAAATAACATTTTGCAGCTGAAAATGCTATTACTTTACAATTTGATTAAGAATTTAGTAATGAAAACAATTACCACTGGTTATTGACGGCATTACAAAACTCAAGTAGACTTTGCCCTTCCTGTTTTTAGCAAAAATCTTGCCTCTTAGTCTTCAATTAAATTAGAATCATCTATGTTATGAGTCAATTTCTGTTTCTACTTTGTTTCTTGAGGAAAATAAAAACAGGAATTTCTTTTATTAATTTGATTAATGTATATATCTTCATCAATATTCTTAATGTGACTCACTTATCAAAGACAGAAAAAATTTAAGGCTTTTTAAAACAAAATAAATTCAGGCCCGGTCATCATTTGCTTCTGAACTCTAATTTCAGTGTGGGTGTGAGGAAGAATGAAGGGTATTATTCATTTGATGGAGAATTTCTATTTGGACTCATTAGAGAAATTTGTCTTTTGTAAATTTCATAAATTAGTTTAGTTGCTGTAATTTTTTTTTTCATCTCCGCTAATTTCCTCATTTTGTGTTGTATGTTTTCATTCTTAGGTTTTCTAACTTTGCCTAATAGAACCACAAAATTATAAGATTTGGGGAGAATTAAAAAGAAGTAGCTTCTTCTTCTTTTGGAATTTCTTGAGTTGGAGGTATTTCAATCTGGCACAGGAGCATACTAGAGCAAGATGACAAGTCAAGATGGTGCTGAACAACCTTGAGAAAACATGTAAGAACCTACAACTTATTAATATTTTATGTAAAATCAATTTTTGACAGGTTTAAAAATCTGCTCCTATTACAAAGAATAAAATTTTTATCTAGTGTAACATCAATATTTTTCATGAACACTAATTTCCAGTTAGATACCTACTTGAGTCTTTTTCTATTCTTGATTTAGTTTTGGTTGATTGGATGAGGTTTGATCCTTTAGTAATTTCAGATTTTGTTTGTTCATTTCTCCAGTGCATTTTAATCAATGGTTATTTCTGTGTGCAAAAGAATCATTTTCTATAAGTAGATCAATTGTTTTTACGACGTTATATAGCTATTTGTTATTTTTTTTGGAACCTGTTTTGTGGTGGTTGCAAGTTAGAGTTGGTTAACTAAATCTTATTTACTAATATAATGTCAGAGGTGCCTTTTCTCCGCATGTTATTTGGTCTTCGCATTATGTGGGAGGCATGTCTTTATATAAAAGAAGCTAGATTACTTATGAAACCAATTCTTTCTCAGCGTCCTAATTTTTCTCAATGTTTGTCAATGTCACATTAAAATTATAAGCGCTGCAACATTGCTATTTTTTTTTACCTTGATGACCAAAAGTGAAGCGCAAATCCACTATGTAAAAAAGAGGGAAAATTAGAAGAACTAACCTGGGATTCTACTTTCAGTGATTTAAAGTGGGTGTGTAGTGTGATCCTCAATAGCCAAGTACTCTTTGTAAGCCTTTTGTTATTTTGGCTATTGAATTATTAACATTCTATTGTAGGTTTAGACAAATGGCTATCTACTTATGTTGGTTTCACAGTTTAAGAAAACAATGATCTTACATAAGGTGAGTTTTTCTCTATTTATTACTGTTATTTCAAACATTTTACCAATGAATTTATGTTGGTTTGTGGTCGGTAAACTTTGGGTAGTTGTGGATTTGTGTTTGGGTGTTGAGACATTTGTTGGTTGCAATGATATGACCATTTTGGAGCTTTGGTTGGTGTTTCAGTTCACTAAGAAATTATATACGTTTGTGCATCCTATTCATTTGAAAAACTGTTTTGGAAGTCAGTTACATCAATATAGACTAACTACATGAATTCAACATTTTTTGTAACAAAAAATTTGTTTATTGCTTTTTTGTAACTGTGGGGCATTTGCATCTCATAAACAGTTAAAAGAGTGGTTAAACTATACATATGTTACAGCCTGTAAATAGCAATGAAGCATAAATTTTAGTTTTTTGCCTATTAGAGGAACTTTCATTCATATTTCCCACACACCCCCCTCAAACTTCCAAGCCTTGACTTCACATTTTCATCATTTTTGTTTCTCTGTTGCTCTTTTCTTTTTTCTTTTTTTGATCTTATAAAATTTGAGGAATTTAAAACGTGATAATTTACTGTTTTTCAAATTGGAGACAATGAGGGTTTTTATTTTAATTTTTTCATCAGACTTCCAATTCTATGTCTTTCAATGACCTCATTTTAGTGGGCAAGAAAATGAGTACAAACTACATTTAATGCTTACCATAAAAATGATTTTTTTTTTTCCTTAAGCTCATAGGCAAGTTACAATAGTAGAAATGACCAAATGAATTCTCCAACTGACATTGGCTGAATTCTCTTTTAGATTGTAGATTGATACTGAAATTGTTGAACTCATTTAATTCTCCTTTGTAGTACATCACTACCACAAATGATTTACAATTTTTTTTTATTAATATTAATTTTTTTATGGTAGTTGGTAGATGCATTATAATTGGTAAACAACTGAACATGCATATACATTAGCCTTATCAATTTTAGTATCTTCTATTTGGGTTTTTACCAAGTTTTTCTTTTTTTTTACTCTTTGATCTTCCATGGAAATTCGGCAACACCTTATTAAAAGATAAGAAAAATATGACTATATTTTAATAGATACTTTCCTATGTTTTTATTTATTTATTTTATTGGACTTTGTTTTATAAGTAAACTTTTTATTAGACATGTTTAAAGGAAAAAGAAATTATAAGAGCTATCTAACACTCATTCATGTGATCTAGATTTTAGATGGTAGAACTAATTTCGCATTTGCATGTGATCTTCATTTGGAATCAATTTAACATTAAAATTTTGTTCTGAAACTTTTGATATGTCCAGGTATGCAAAAAGATCCTCAATGGCTTGGTTGCTTACAACATTAGACCCATAAAGACTTTTAAGAGAGAAAGCATGAAGTCCATAAACAAAGGGTTAAACTATTTGACTTTCGGTTTATTTTAGGATTTTAAATGTTATTTTGAGCTATGAATCTAAATTTTTATGATGTTATGAAGAAAGGTATTTGTTTTTCTTCTGCTGTAAGTTTAATTTTTCCCGGTTATTCAAATTGTGTTAATATATATTATTATGATGAAGTATTATTTACTTTAGATGATGTTATATAAAAAAGAAAAGTACATTGATGATGCTATAAACAAACAACCAACACAATTATAAAATCCCGTGCATTTGCACAGGGTTATAAGCTAGTCTATATATATATATATATATATATATATATATATATATATATAAAACCGAAGCTTTTGAAACTCTCACAATTTTCCACATCATCACTATTTTCTTTTTCTTTTTATTTTTGATTCTTTTTATTTTAGGTTTTATATCTTATAACAATAATATTGAAAAACGTATACAAACTTGGAGGCCTATTTAAGAGCTCCGTAAAACTTGATGGACAAGAAAATATATTCTAAAATAAGCCCTAATTAATACCTAACCATTATAGGAACCAAATTTGACCTAAAAAAACATTAAAAGAGCCTAAAAACAAGGAAATAAATTACCTAGACCTAAAATAACGTTTTTTGCATAAAAATACCAAAATCTCTTCTCTCTTTAAAACCCTAGCAATTACCATCTCAAAACCCTAAACTCAAAGCGTAGGTTTTGTCTTTTTTTATTTGCTTTCATATGTGCCTGAAATTTTCATTCTATCTTATTGTTTTATTATGTTTAGAATTGATTTTCTTATAAGTATTTGGGTTAATCTCACAATTTTCTACATCATCACTATTTTCTTTTTCTTTTTATTTTTGATTCTTTTTATTTTAGGTTTTATATCTTATAACAATAATATTGAAACACGTATACAAACTTGGAGGCCTATTTAAAAGCTCCATAAAACTTGATGGACAAGAAAATATATTCTAAAATAAGCCCTAATTAATACCTAACCATTATAGGAACCAAATTTGACCTAAAAAAACATTAAAAGAGCCTAAAAACAAGGAAATAAATCACCTAGACCTAAAATAACGTTTTTTGCATAAAAATACCAAAATCTCTTCTCTCTTTAAAACCCTAGCAATTACCATCTCAAAACCCTAAACTCAAAGCGTAGGTTTTGTCTTTTTTTATTTGCTTTCATATGTGCCTGAAATTTTCATTCTATCTTATTGTTTTATTATGTTTAGAATTGATTTTCTTATAAGTATTTGGGTTAATCTCTATATTTTGATAGTGTTTTTATGGGTTTGGTTTTTGAGTTGAAATTCTAATAATTATTTTATATTGTATATGGCAGATAAAGCATCTCTATTTTTTGGAGAAAAATCAAAGCTGCAACCTATGTCTTCCAGCCCAAGGTGTGGAAGCATAAAACCCAACAAAAACTTGGTACTCTCTCTTCTCTGTTTGCAATCTCTACTACTTTTTATTTTTATTTTTTATTTTTAACTTTTGCATTGCTACAAGTGTTGTAGAGGATCCTAAAGAAGTATATGTGAAGCCCTAGAAAGCCTTGATATTTAATTATGTATTATGCAGTTATGATTACAATGCAATTCAAATCTTAGTGCTTAAGACCAGCAACAAAGCCTATTGATTGTCTGTGCATGGTTTGTATCAATTTTATATAATTATTATTTGCAGTTGTGATATAGAAACTTGAGTTAGAGAACATGCAACCCTTTAATTTGAAGTTGGGAATTTGCTTTTGATAATCAAGTGTGCTATTCATAAATCACCGTTGAATTTCCAATAAATTTATACAAATTCTGAAGCACAATTATTTCTTATGATAATCCCCCTTTGGTTCTTAAATCTTTTGGTATGTGGCTATAAATTTTCCACAAATTAAATTCATATACAAACTAAGGCACATTTATTTCTTATGATAATCCTCTTTTGGTTCTTAAAATTTTTGGTTTGTGGTTATATATCTTGACAAGTTCTAAAATTATTTTGCGATGAATATTGTATATTTTATGTTTATTTTGATAAGTTATGATATTTTTTCATTTTAAATTTTATTTTAAGTAAAGTGAAATATATTCCGTGCATCGCACGGGTTAGCGACTAGTTATACATAATAGCAGAAGCTTTAACGAGGTACTGCCACGTTAGGAAAAAATGCCCCTTAAAATGCTGCCACGTCTACCATTTTTCCTTTAAAATACCGTACAGTGCGTTTGGAGGGGCTTACTTTCACAATTTTAACCTCGTTTGATAGTTTGTCAGTATATAAAACAAAACAAAAAAACCGGTTAAAATACAATTAGCCTTGCGATTTAGAGATAGAGAAGGAAAAAAAGAAAAAAAAAAAGCTTATGATACGGAGATGAGAAGGAGACAGAGTTTGTACCGCCAGCCGGCTATCAACATCATTTTCTCACCACCGTCCATCCCTTGCCAGACTCAGACCGCCAGAACCGGCACCGATAACCTAAAGGTGCATGCAGGATTTGAGACATGGACATAGAGAGAGAACTATCACTGGTAATTTTTTTTTTCTTAGATCTGTGTATGAAATAAGAATTAGTTTTGAGAAATTTGGTTGGATTGATTTGTATTTAGGTATTTGGGTTACATTAGATTTTGATTTGATTTAGTTTCTCAAAATACCAAAAACTTTTGGGAGTATTTGGATTCAATTAATTTTGTGTTTGATTTTGTTTTAGTTTTAGGGTATTTACAATTGGCTTTGGATAATCAAGGTTTAGAGGCCAAAAGTCCAAGAACGGTAGAGAGAGAGTCGGTTAGTCACAAAGTGCAGAGACATCGACCGATTGGATTTTTTTTTTTTGGAAGAAGAGGAAGAATAATCGTTAGACTATTAAGTTAATGCGCCATGGATTGAGAAAGGGACACCACCACAAGTTCTGTCATCACCGTAAGCCTCCACCCACTATCGGACAACCGGAATTGCTTTTGGTAAATTTTTGCTTTAAACTAAAAAATTAAGGGCTTTTGGTTTTTATTTGGAGAATCAATTGGGGATTAATTATGATTTAGATTAGTATTTTGGGTAAGGTTTGGTTTTGATTAAGGGATTTTGGTTAGAAGAAGTTTTGTTTTTAGGGTATTTGGCTTGGCTCAATGTTTTGGGTATTTAGAATCGATTTTGAATATTTGGGTTGCTTTGATTTTGAATTCACATAAATTGAAGATTTGCTTTGTTACTCAAAGCACAAACCTTTGAGTAATCAAAACTATACTAAAGTTTTATTTTAAATTTTAAAGTTTTTGCATTTGTTGTTTCTGAATGGTCCCTTTTTTAAAGCCTTGGAACTATGCAGATTAATCTTGAACCACTGTAAGTATTGTTAAAAATGTACCTTCATTTGAAATTGAAATTGAAAAGAGAGAAATAAATTAGAGAAGAAGATAACTATTTGAAGTGGTAATTCTGGATCTAACACTATCCAAGTTGCATTGGCAAGTGTATCTGCTATATGTATATAGTTGTTTTCCTAACTTATTGTAGAGAAACTTAGTACAAATTATATTTACTATGATTGATTGCACTAGTTTCATTTAACAGCTCCTTATGGTGATTGTTAGGAAACATTATCTAGGACATTAGGTGAACTGTCCTGTTCATTATATGCACGTACATTTTAAAAGCGAAAGGCTACACCAGGTTTGGGAATCTTAATACACCGTTAAGATCGATGTAAAATAAAGCAGAAGGGCTGCCTTGACTGTTAGTTTTCACACCAACGCCAGCCTTAGACTGCCAGAACCATAGGCAAACACACCATTAGATCTTCGAAACCTCCACCAGGAAAGGTTTTTTTTTTTTTTTTTTACCCTTTTTAGATTTGGGTTAAAATACGAATTAGTTTTGGACATATTGATGGATTTGTATAGGTTTAGGTATTTG
Organism: Quercus glauca; assembly: GCA_023736055.1. NCBI lineage: Eukaryota > Viridiplantae > Streptophyta > Magnoliopsida > Fagales > Fagaceae > Quercus > Quercus glauca. Next base: position 42,233,649 of record CM043318.1, read on the forward strand.
TGTTAGATTCAGTTTTGTTCTGGATTTTGGTCTTCTTGGTTGGTGCTGTTATGGTTCTATGGTGAGATTTGATACTTTGGGCAAATCTTAATTCTCAAATGATGGCCTTATTGGAATTTTTGTATTTTGATATGATACTATGATGTGGGAATTCTGTCGGAACTATGGCATCTTTCTATGATGTTAGATCTTACAATATGGCAGCCTTGAAATCTTTTTTTTATTTTTCTAATTTTCTGGGGTGTTGTTGTTGTTCTTTTATCTTCTCCTCTCTTTTTTTTCCTTATATCTGCTTATGGGATTTGATGATCTGCATATGTAATTAAAGTTTTTGAATTTTATAGGCCTTGATGTTTGAATGACAATGAGCTTAATAATCTCATATTGAATTCGTTATATCATTTTTTATTTTATTTTATAGGCTGAGCTGGTAGCTATTCTTTGACGATAACTTGATATTATCCAACCAACTGATTTGAATGCTCTTAGGGTGTGTATGTGTGTATGTATCTATGTCTATCACACACACATTGAATCCCTATGTTTACTAGAAATTAAAAGTTACTGTTTGTCTCATATATGCAACACTATTCATTCTAAATAAAGAAATGGATTACTTTACTTTAACTTGGTTGATTCAAGCAAAATTTAAAAATTGATCATCCTTATGTTTATAAAATTATTTGAACAGTTTAGATTTATAAAGAATATGATTATTATACATAAAAAGGGAATTTTATAAGGCACCATTGCATCATTGTTTTGCCCTATATATATGAAAAACTATGACAGGGTGTTGCACTAATAAATGATAATCTTAGTTAGCCCTCACCATTCTTTTACTATATATACATATGTTCTTCTGTTTTTGTTTCTTTTTTATTTTTTTTTATTTTTTTTTCCCAGTTGGTTGATGAGGAAAGGGATGAAATCTTGATTTAGATCTGAATTTGGTTTATTGTCCAGATGATGGCACTTACACTATGAAAAAAGTTATGATTCAGAATACTAAACAGTTGGAGTTGGTGAGGGAGGAGATCTGTGTTTCCTAACTGTTCAGTCATCCCAATCTGCTTCCACTTCTTGGTCATACTATCATTTCTGTTAAGGTAAACAGTCAGTGTGGTTATTCCTATCTAATTTACAATTGTTATTCATATATTTTTCTTAATATAAAACTTGACACTTACAGAATTGTTACATGACTGTTGCTTTGGTTGGACTACTTTAGTATAAAATTAATGGTATCAAACCATAGTTTTGGCTTTGACTTTAGTCACTAAGCCACAAGAAGTTGAAACATTTCATTTAAACACAAGGAAATGTGGTAAACGCGTTGGTAGTTATTATTGTTGGGGTTGCAATGTTGCATACCTTGAAGTTCAAGAGCATGAAGTCTTGCCATGTGTGCAACTTAGCTCTCGTTTCTCCTTCTTCTTGGTATTCTTCATAAAATGGTTGTTCTTGCTTCTTATGTTCCAATTTTCTTTGCCATTTCTACCTCCCTCTCTTTCTCTCGTGCCCCTCTTCACTTCATCAAAGTTAAACCCCCTCAAATGAGACTACCAAAAAAAGGGTAGATAATCACTACTAAGGAAGAAAGAAAACAAGAACTTGACGGCTAAAAGAGACCATCACAGATACAAAAGAAGCAATGTGTCACTATGAAAAAAGAAAAAATGGTTGCAGGTCACGTGTTTAATGGAATTCTCTTAGACATGTGATTTGTAATCCTTTGTCTCATTTTTTTTTCTCATCTCAGAATCATTCCCACTCTGTCTCTTACTATCTCTCTCCTTCCCAAATCTTATTTTTATTTATTCCTCTCTCTCTCTCTCTCTCTCTCTCTCTCTCTCTCTCTCTCAACAAAATAGTAATGCATATTACTTGATAACGGTTATTGTGGCAGAGCACAGGTGGTGGCTTTGATTTTATCTTCTAATTCAAAATAAATTGAATATCTGCAATGTTCTATGTACATTCTTTTGGTATTTTGATTATATGTTATTGACTTATTGTTGCATGCCATATGTTAATTGAAATTTTCTTTTTGATGTGATATGTGAAATTTCATATTTTATATGAGCCATGTTCTTCCCATTTTGTGACAAGGTTGATTTCCTTGAAAATTATTTTTTGGTTGGAACAAAGATTATGGTGGTTCAATTCAACTTATATCAAAGTTTTTTGACAAAAAGGGTAAAAGGGATTTGGCTAATTAGACAAAGGAATTTTTACACATTAAATTAGCCAAACAACTCAAATCTTTGGTATGCGTTTATCACTTTACATGTTTAAGATAGATTCAATGCAAAATTAATGCAGAATTGCAAGGGTTAAATACAATGGATTGGTTGATTTGTTATTTTTTCTCTACATATTTTTCCAATCAATATATTCTCTTCATCAAACTTTTTTGTCATTAAACTTGCAGGAAAATTTTAGAAGGGAAAGAAGAGGTGGTGGAGGAACTTTTTGTGATAGCGTGGATGTTGTGCAATTAAGGAAATTAATGGCTTTTCAAATAATAGTACAAACTGTCCGATGTGATGGCCAAAGAGGCCATATGTTTTGCTGCAAGAGATGTCCTTCAAGATAAACTTTGATGGAGCAATGTTTAAAGAACGAAGCACATTTTGAGTAGGAGTTTTTATACGAGATGATAATTGGTAGCTCATTGCCACATTGAGTTGCAAAGGGAGAGCAATTATGGATTTGGAGGAGGCAGAACTAGCAGCAGTTGACCTAGCTATTAATTTTGCAATTGGAATAGGTGCAAGAGATATCATCTTAGGGGGAGATTTAGCAAGTTTTTTTTGACAAGCTATGATCTGAGGAAGAAGATAATTCATGCTGGGAGCTATGGTGGAGGAAGTAATAGTAAGAGCAAATCTGTTCAAACCATGAAAGGTAAAGCAGTTCTAGGTGAGAGTCGAATCAGCATGCGTATTTATTGGTGTGACTTGCTTATTGATTGGCTAAACACTGATGTAATGAATACGAATAGTATTTAATGCAAGTTATCATTGATTAGTTTAAGGGGGAAAACAAAAAAAGACCAATACCCCCAACATACTATCTCTCTCTAAAATGCTTCCAAAGAAGAAAAGTTTCAGTTGCTCCGTATACTCCATGGTGGTTTTGATATGAGTATGATTCTATGTTTTCCACTTTGTATTTCATTTGTTTTGACTCTTTCTTTTTTTAAATATTATTATTGTTACCTTTTCATTGATTTGTTTTCTTTTATCCTCTATGGGCAAATGCACTTTCAGTGTGGACCCTTATGATCACTATTACATTTGTAGAAGTTTTTATGTTGATATCAATTTCCAATCATTAGATTCGATCCATATGTTGAACCCTAAGAACGTAATAATTCTAATAAATTTATTGCAAAAATAGGTAGGAGGATGATTACTAATTTACTGTCTAACACTTTCGTTCATTTACACATCTAATACATGTTGCATTGAGTGATTTATTTTGAAAAATTACTAATTTTCTCAAAATTTGCTATAACCTCAGTGATTTTTTCCCCTAGGGGATGATAAAAATAAGCAAATATGGGGTTTTTGGATGTCACCCTTTATGCACTCATAAAACATGATATTGATTAATAAGTTATTTTTTACAGAGTTTTGATCAAAGTAAATTCTTAAATTGCCTATTTGTGTCTTTCTTTTTGGTGTTTTGTCAAAGTTACATTGACACTTATGGTTTTTGTAAACTGAACAGAATGACTAGGATTCAAAGTTTTGAAGTCCTATCAACTATGACTTTTTTCAACATGCATATCAATATTTGATAGCATAAGAGCATTGATAGGCTTAATCAATGAAGTAGGAACCTATGTTGCAACTCAAAATTTGTGCCATGTATCTTTCTTTTTATTTTTTTATTTTTAATTTTCTATAGAATTATCTTTCTATCTTGAAAGAACATTTTCTTTATTTAGCCTTCACAGGTGCCATTTTAGTTTTAGTAAACTTAACAATTTAAAATATCATTATTAGGTTCATATTCTTTTGTATATTAATCTTAACAAATTATATTTACTCTATTTTTAATAAAATGTAATATGATTGAAACTAATTCCTCAAGCATTAAATCACATACTGAGTATTATGCATGGTCATAAAGATAATTTATTATAAAATATTTTAAAATAAATTTACATTGTGCCCGTGCATTGCACGAGAACATCAGCTAGTTTGAATAATTACACTGACTTTATAGTTTTTATTTATTTATATCATGTACTATATGCATAGATGTCTAAAAATATGGTAGGGGAGTAAATCGAAAACTAAAATGGGATGAAGAAGCTCATTTGACAATCCCAACTCTTTTTTACAAATCAAATAGAAGCAGCAAATTAAAAGGAAGCAAATTGCGTGATGCTGATCTTGCCTATTTATCCATCTTTAGGTGTTTAGAACTTTTCTCTACACCTACACATCAATCATTATGATTAACCTATCACTAATTGTAATTGGTAAAAAATCTAACAGCCTAAGAGGGTTTAACCATATGCCAAAAGAGTAACTTTGGTTCCACCCACGGGCAACTTTACTTTGTTTAACCAAATTGTAGTGTTTTTTTTTTAATATCCTAGAACTTTTTAAGAACACAGGCTAATCCAATAAGTTTTTCATATAAATTTAACCCAGCATGAGATCAAAACTCTAACAGTGCTTGCAAATCAAGAGGCACAAAACCAAATTCTTTTAAGTTTAATTTATAAAACCAAAATCAGCAAAATTAAATCTCAATACAAACCATGACAAAGCAAACAATAACAAAAGTAAATCTCAACGTACATGTAATATTTAGAAATGAGTTCAAGGCTTACATATGAATGTTTGGAACATATGTTCCTTCCATGTCATTACACACCACAGCTACCTTCTCAGGTAGAACATTTTGTCCACTATTTTCTAAAGACCTGCTTCAAAAATTGTCACAAAATTAGGCTTAAAACCCGATGATAAACTCCTTAGTCTATAAATTCAAATATACAGTGTTAGAATTATTTGCCCTCAAAAACAATACTATGCAATTTTTATTTGATAATAAAAAATTTAATTTCACATTCATAATTTTATAGCTATATTTCATTGTTTAAACGTGGCATGTGATGTCACCTCTGGAGAAAAATCATGTTAATGGTTAAGGAACCAAAGACAGGGAGTAATGATTTTTCATAGATTATTAAATTGTTCTAGGCTGTGGATATTAATTGAATATTACCACTGTAGCCTACACTTGTTGTGCTGCTATATGATAGGATGATTTACTCCATCATTGAGGTAGTGACTTTAAGCAGACAAGTGGGTGTAATGTAACAAGTACATACACTGAATTGGATCCGATCAAGGACACCTTATGGAGCGATCACTGTTAATTAAAAGGTTGTCCTATCACAATTTTTCTATTGTCCTTAAACATGAGGGGTTTGTGTATATTTATTTATTATGCACATAACTTTGACAATGTCAACTGATGATGCCGATTTTTAAAGGCTATATACAAACACGTTGGGTTATGTGTGTAATGAGAAAAATATATAAATGATCAACAATGAATCCACCAGTCTCTAAAGAAGATAGTATATTCAGTTGATTTTCATATTAAAGTTGGACTCAAAACAAAAACGGCCGGTGACATTTTTCAAAAAAAAAATGTTTTTCATATATATAATATTGTATATATACATTTAAAGAGTTTTTTTAAAGATATTTTGGAGTCCAATAGAAATTATAAAATCAAGAAATTAAGGTTTACATAAGCTAGGGACATAACAGTGATATTAATCCAGTCCTAGTGGGTTGTGGGAATATAGTATGGTGGAAGGACATAGATATAAAATTGTAAGTAATGGGACCTCATTTGTAATTCTCTAATCTTCAGGGATCAATTGCAATGTGTTGATGGACATTATTGCAATTTGTAGAAGTTCAAATATTTTCTTGATACGATTGAGAAAATTAAGGAATATTTTTGAAAAGAGTTTCAAGAAAAGTCAATAACGTTCAAAAAGGTTATTGATAAAATCCTACGGCTGAAGATTAGGATCCTTAAGGATCCCACGTCCAATCTCTCTCTAGGGTTTTAGAAGTCTACTATAAAATAAGATTTTATAATATCATATTTAGTGGTTGGCCATCAGAACTACTGAGTGATACTGCAGTCTTTTGAAAACTCAAAAAAAAAAAAAAAAAAAAAAAAAAAAAAAAAAAAAAAAAAACAGAGAGAGAGACGTGAATACCTTGGGAGGCAACACACTTGGGTTGCTAAGAGAGGTACGCAACTTTGTTTTATTTAGGATCTATGGTTGTGTGGTACAACAATCTTTAAAAATGAAAATATAAATTTTTGTTCTATATTGCTTCCGCAAAACTTTCAATGGTATCAGAGCAAACCACACCTAATCATGGATTTTGAATCGTTATTTAATTTCAATATGTGTGCCGAGAGTCTTTTCCTATATGCCATGATTGATATATGTGATACTTTAATTGTTTTTATTCGGAGAAGTTGAGAACAACGAAGATCTGTGCGTGATTAATATATATGTGATATATTGATTGTTTGGTTCCGATGCGTTTTAGTATTCTTGATTTAATATGTTGATCTATGCCGTGATTGATTATATCATTATGTCTCTTGCATCATACTCTTCAGTTGTGCGCCATAGTGCTTTATGGATTGTCTATTATAGTTTGATGACTATTGCTTTATGGATTGTCCATTATGGTTTTCTATCTATTGCTTTTTGGATTGTCTTTCTGTGTAATCCATATTGATATATATTGGTTCAATGACTCACTTTTTTATATTGATAAAATATTGAGTATTGCTAAATTAAGGTATTGAATCTTGAGTATTGCCGAATAGAGGTGTTGATTTTCAATTAGTGGGAATTGTATAAGATACATAAACAATATTTTTTAAAGTGTCCCAGTAGTAGTATATATTAAGTGCTAAATAGGATTATTTTACAAAATAATTCCTATGGCCCTCCATTGTCGGTGAATAAAGGTTCTATTAAATTAAAATTTCGTCGAAGCCAAAAGGATAAACTTGATTTTGGATTGGTAGTTCCTCTTGTTTACTTCTTGGGAAGACAAGTGTGTGTATGATTGGTGGGAGTGTGGCTAAAATAGCAACATAATCATACTAGTACATATATCACACTCAGATAATGGTTTGCACTTATCCAAATAAACATAACCACTAAAATAGTGTAAAACATGTTTGATTTGAAGGCCAAAAGTAAATCGGGAGTCATAGATAAATTAAATAAAATTAAAAACATGAGATGAAATTATGATGAATAGTATCTATTTGCCTTTATATGGTGTGCACAGTATATTTCAAAAGAAATTATTGGAGCATGCAAGGTAAGGGTTCCCAATGCCCACTTCAAACTATTTATGAATATAATTGTTATATTCTGTTCTGGGAATCTATGATATTTTGTTCTTATGGGAGGTACCATTAGTTATTCAAAAACCTGAATATGATGGATATATGAATGTGAAAATATTATTTTATATTATTTTGCAGATTCATTATGACCAATTTTAATCCCTTAGCTAAGATTTTGGATGAAAATCGCTTGTCTGGACCAAACTATGTAGATTGGAAAAGGAACCTAATCATTGTTCTCACTGCTGATAAGATAGCTCGTGTCTTTAATACTGAGGCACCAGAACTTGCTTTAGCTGATGCCACTGAGGCGCAAAGAGATGCATTTAATAAGTGGCATGAGGCTGATGAAATGGCTAAATGCTACATAATGGCTTCTATGACCAATGTGTTGCAAAAACAATGCCAAGGCCTAGTTACAGCACAAGATATGATGCTGCACCTCAAAGAGATGTTTGAAGAACAAAGCAGAAGTGCACGGCAAACTGCTATGAAAAATCTCATGTCCACCAAAATGGTGGAAGGAACTCCAGTTCAGGAACATGTCCTGAAGATGATTTCTTTCATCAATGAACTGGATATGCTTGGTGCAGAAATTGATAGTGAGACCCAAGTTGATGCGATCCTAGCATCTTTACCTGATTCTTTTAATCAGTTTATCATGAACTATAACATGAATAAGATGGTAGTGACATTGTCAGAGCTGCTCAATATGTTGAAAGCAGTTGAAGATCTCATCAAGAAAGAAAAACCTACTGTAATGTTGGCTGAAAAATCTGATACTTCTCTTAAGTTGAAGCCTAAGGGTAAGAAATTTAAGAGAAAAGGGTCTCAGTCATTCAATAAGGCTCAAGGTGACAAAGTGAATAAGGACACTGAGAAAAAGAAAGCAAAATGAAATTGTTTCCATTGCGGTAAGCCTGGTCATTGGAAGAGAAACTGTCGCCATTATTTGGCTTCTCTGAAGAATGACAAACTTGCAGAAGGTATGCCTAATTTGCTCGTTATTGAAACAAATTTAATGGATGGTCCATTTGATTCTTGGTGTGTAGATTCTAGTACAATCTCACACATTTGCAATATGTTGCAGGGGTTCAAGGAGACCCGAAGGCTAAATGAAGGGGAGGTGATCCTAAAGATGGGGACTAGTGCAACTGTTGCAGCCACTGCCATTGGAACCTTTTATTTAGAATTATCTTCTAGTAGAACTCTTGTCTTAGAGGATTGCTTATATGTGCCAGAAGTGCGAAGAAATTTAATTTCAGTTTCAAAACTTGGTTGTTCAGGATATTCATTTCTTTTTACTTCTAAACTTGTTGTTAAGTTTAATAATAAATTTGTAACTTCTGGCATTTTGCAAGATGGTCTTTATTTTTTGAGTTCTATTGATAATTCTATTAATTGTGTTGAGAATGATATTGCTGCTAGTGTGTTATCTCTTAAAAGAAAAAGAGATGTTAATCCTACCTATTTGTGGCACTTAAGGCTTGGTCATATCAATATTGACCGAATCAATAGATTGGTAAAGGATGGGCCATTGAATCTTTTGAAGGTAGAGCCTTATCCAATTTGTGAGCCTTGCTTACAAGGGAAAATGACTAAAAGGCCCTTTACAGGAAAGGGAGCTAAAGCCACTGATGTATTAGGATTAATACACACTGATGTTTGTGGTCCTATGAATCACATGGCAAGAGGTGGTTTCTATTACTTCATTACTTTTATTGATGATTATTCTAGGTATGGTTATTTGTACCTAATGAAACATAAATCTGAATCCTTTGAAAAGTTCAAGAGTTTCGTAATGAGGTTGAGAAACAGGTTGGAAAATGCATAAAAGTTCTTCACTCTGATAGAGGAGGAGAATACCTCTTGGATCAATTTAAGGAATATCTAAAAGAAAATAGGATTATTTCTCAATTGACTCCCCCTGCCACACCTCAACATAATGGTGTAGCTGAAAGAAGAAATAGAACCTTATTAGATATGGTTCGTTCTATGATGAGCGTGTTAGAGTTGCCAATTTCATTTTGGGGTTATGCTTTGGAGACTGGTGTTTATTTATTAAATAGAGTCCCTACCAAATTAGTTCCTAATACCCCATATGAGTTATGGACTGGTTAAAAACCAAGTCTAAATCACTTAAAGATATGGGGTTGTCCAGCACATGTTAGAAAGTCTAATATGGATAAGCTAGGACTTAGGAGTGATAGATGTTTATTTGTTGGCTATCCCAAGATGTCTACTGGTTTCTATTTTTACAATCCTAATGAGCAAAAGGTGTTTGTAAGCAGGAATGCTATTTTTCTTAAGGAAGATTATAGCTTAAATGAAAGTAAAGTAAAAGTTTCTCTTGATGAACAAACTGATAACCCAATGGCTGAGTTGAATGAGAATAATGAGGAGCAAGTAATAGTGCCTACTGAACCAAGCAAAATACAAGAGACTCGACGTAGTAAAAGGACTATCAGGCCTCCAATTAGACTCACTTTGTTAAATGAGATTTATCTAATGGAATCAGAGGAGCATGATAATGATCCTTTTACTTATCAAGAAGCAATGACTGATAAGGACGTTGAGAATTGGAAAAGAGCCATGGAATCAGAGATGGACTCAATGTATACCAACCAGGTCTAGACCTTAGTAGACAAACCAGAAGGTATTAAGCCTATTGGTTGTAAATGGGTCTACAAAAGGAAGATAGGACCTAGTGGTAAGGTGGAGACCTATAAAGCTAGGCTAGTGGCAAAAGGGTATAATCAAAAGGCTGGAATTGATTATAAGGAAACCTTTTCGCCAGTAACCATGCTAAAGTCCATAAGGATTCTATTGTCAATTGCTGCACACAATGATTATGAGATATGGCAAATGGATGTTAAAATAGCTTTCTTGAATGGACACATTCGAGAAGAAATTTTTATGGACCAGCCAGAAGGTTTCATATCTCATGGTCAAGAATCAAAAGTGTGCAAGTTGATGAGATCTATATACGGCCTAAAGCAAGCATCACGCAGTTGGAACATCCGTTTTGATGAGGCAATCAAATCGTTTGGTTTCTCACAAAATATGGATGAACCTTGTGTTTATAAAAAGGTTAGTGGGAGCACTATTACATTTTTAGTTCTTTATGTAGATGACATACTACTCATTGGCAATGATGTAGGAGCAATGTCATCTATAAAAGTATGGTTATCTAGTCACTTTGCAATGAAAGATCTTGGTGAAGCGTCCTATATACTCGAAATCAAATTGTTTAGAGACCGAAAGAAAAGGTTATTGGGACTCTCACAGGTCAATTATATTGACAAGATATTGGCTAGGTTTAGCATGCAAGATTCCAAGAAAGGGTTTTCACCTTATAGACATGGAGTTCATCTCTCAAATCAAATGTGTCCTAAAACACAAGAAGAGAGAGAGAAAATGAGAAATTGTCCTTATGCTTCGGCTGTAGGAAGTCTCATGTACGCAATGCTTTGCACTAGGCCAGACAATTGTTATGCAGTGAGCATTGTGAGTAGATATCAATCTAATCCAGGTTCTGAGCATTGGACAGCAGTGAAACATATCCTCAAATATTTAAATAGGACCAAACATTATTTCTTGGTGATTGGTGGTGAGGATTTGACTGTCCAAGGGTATACAGATTCAAATTTTCAATCTGATATTGATGATAGAAAATCAATTTCTGGATTTGTGTTCACTCTTGGCAAGGGAGCAATAAGTTGGAGAAGTTGCAAGCAAGATACTACTGCAGATTCTACTACAGAAGCACAGTATATAGCTGCAAGTGAAGCTGCAAAGGAAGTTGTGTGGATTCGCAAGTTCATTCAAGAACTTGAAGTTGTTCCTTCTATTAAGTGACCCATTACTATCTATTGTGACAATAGTGGGGCTGTTGCAAATGCAATAGAACCAAGGGCTCATTAAAGGACAAAACATATTACACGTAAATATCACTTGATACGTGATATCATACAGAGAGGTGATGTAGCAATAACAAAGATTGCCTCTGCCAATAATGTTGCAGATCCACTCACAAAGGCATTGTCTCAAAAGGTGTTTGAGAAACATTTAGAAGCAATGGGTATTAAATACATGTATGATTGGTTTTGAGTGCAAGTGGGAGATTGTTAGAATTATTTGCCCTCAAAAACAATACTATGCCATTTTTATTTGATAATAAAAAATTTATTTTCACATTCATAATTTTATAGGTATATTTCATTGTTTAAATGTGGCATGTGATGTCACCTTTGGAGAAAAATCATGTTAATGGTTAAGGAACCAAAGACAGGGAGTAATGATTTTTCATAGATTATTAAATTGTTCTAGGCTGTGGATATTAATTGAATATTACCACTATAGCCTACACTTGTTGTGCTGCTATATGATAGGATGATTTACTCCATCATTGAGGTAGTGACTTTAAGCAGACAAGTGGGTGTAATGTAACAAGTACATACACTGAATTGGATCCGATCAAGGACACCTTATGGAGCGATCACTGTTAATTAAAAGGTTGTCCTATCACAATTTTTCTATTGTCCTTAAACATGAGGGGTTTGTGTATATTTATTTATTATGCACATAACTTTGACAATGTAAACTGATGATGCCGATTTTTAAAGGCTATATACAAACACGTTGGGTTATGTATGTAATGAGCAAAATATATAAATGCTCAATAATGAATCCACTAGTCTCTAAAGAAGATAGTATATTCAGTTGATTTTCATATTGAAGTTGGACTCAAAACAAAACCGGCTGGTGACATTTTTCAAAAAAAAAATGTTTTTCATATATATAATATTGTATATATATATTTAAAGAGTTTTTTTAAAGATATTTTGGAGTCCAATAGAAATTATGAAATCAAGAAATTAAGGGTTACATAAGCTAGGGACATGACAGTGATATTAATCCAGTCCTAGTGGCTTGTGGGAATATAGTATGGTGGAAGGACATAGATATAAAATTGTAAGTAATGGGACCTCATTTGTAATTCTCTAATCTTCAGTGGTCAATTGCAATGTGTTGATGGACATTATTGCAATTTGTAGAAGTTCAAATATTTTCTTAATATGATTGAGAAAATTAAGGAATATTTTTGGAAAGAGTTTCAAGAAAAGTCAATAACGTTCAAAAAGGTTATTAATAAAATCCTACGGCTGAAGAGTAGGATCCCACGTCCAATCTCTCTCTAGGGTTTTAGAAGTCTACTATAAAATAAGATTTTATAATATCATATTTAGTGGTTGGCCATCAGAACTACTGAGTGATACTGCAGTCTTTTGAAAACTAAAAAAAAAAAAAAAAAAAAAAAAAAAAACAGAGAGAGAGACGTGAATACCTTAGGAGGCAACACACTTGGGTTGCTAAGAGAGGTACGCAACTTTGTTCTATTTAGAATCTATGGTTGTGTGGTACAACGATCTTTAAAAATGAAAATATAAATTTTTGTTCTATATTGCTTCTGCAAAACTTTCATACAGTTGCCCCAAAAATCAATTGGAGGGAAAAGAATTGCACACACACACAAAAATAGGGCAGACATACTTCACATCTGGCTGACATTTTTCTAAAGCTGATAACTCATAATTAGACTTTGCTTTACAATTTGGGAAATAGTAATCTACATTCTCCAGATCCTTTAAACCATACACAAGTCAGTAAGTAAACACAAATACGACAGAAACAGAAATTAACATCACAATTCATAAATCAAGTATATTAAGCACACCTTGAAAAGCTTGTTGGAAATATTCTCACACTCGGCATGCACCCAAACATTATAACCATCACAACACACCTAATCAACATCTCTGAATTCATTGAATTGTTTTTTAAAAGGAAAAAGAATAGGAAAAATTATAAGCCTAATTCAGATTTGCAGGTAATCTCACCCAATTACCGAAAAAGAATGGTCTGATATTGAGGCCGGGAAGGAGAATCTAATAATTAGAAGAACAGAGACTAAGATTGAAATTCCACTGTGTTCCAGAAATTTAATGCTAAAAATTCTAGAAATTTTCAATCAATGCAAACAAAAAAAGAGAGGAATAAACTACAAATTTTTTACTAATATATTGCTGTGGCAATGTTTCTGAGAAATAGTTTGGTACAAATCAGTTGATGAATGAAAAAAAATCACTCACTCTCTCTAAAAAATCATAATTTTTCAACCAACACAAACAAACCCACATTTCTCCTTTAATAGAACTTGACGTACGAAACAAAAAATTGGTTTATAGAAAGTTATTCAAAACAGTGTGCAGTGCAGATTTTTGAGACCTTATATCAAACACACATCATGCATTATTGTTGCAACCATTCCTTGCATATAATGTGATCAAAGAACTACATTGTTGTCAGAAGAACTACCTAGAATTTCAACAATAATAGAATAGCATAATACCTCCAAAACATAGTCAAATAACAATTTCAACAATAACCGACTCTAATCAAGAGTATAGTAGAAACAGACAACACAACAGTTACAGTTCCAAAGCCACACACAAAAAAGCGCCGTTTCCAATTCTCTTAAAGAAAAAATACAACGTTTTGAACTCTTGGGTAGCACATAAACCAAAAGTCACCTCTTTTCATGTTTTAATAAAACAATTCATCAACAGCAACATAAATCTATAATATAAAGAGCTAGAATTTCCCAATTCAATATAATTGAAAAAAGAAAACCTTGGATTTGAAAGGCGACCGTAGGTCAGCCTTGCAGGCCGTCAAGAATTCTGGCTTCTTCATCATTGTACCAGGTTCCTTTCCTTGTTTTGTCAGATGGAGAGTAGGGTGAGCTCTGAGAGGTAAAGATGATGGGTCAATCGTTTCCCAACGTATCCGATCGGCTCTTCCTTCTTTCTCATCCTAAGTTTTGGATTTTGATTTTGGATTTTTGGGGGAAGGAGAAGGTTTTGATTTTTGGAGAGAAAGAGGGTTTTTGAGGAGAGAGAGGAATGGTTGTATATGTTGCCCATGGTTTTGCTGTGGTATTGATTAGAATTTAGGTTTTTGTATTATCGGTTTTAGAAAATAAAAAAATCAGCATTTTTGTTTTTTATTTAAAATAATGTTGACGTGAAAAATTGTGGAAGTTTCAAAGGTTTTCATTTTATACATACTAGTGTTTAATCTGTACAATGCACGGGATCATTTTACATATTAATGATCTTTGCACCCAACAAAAACTTAGTTCTCATACTTCTACTACATACATTCAAACCTAAATAATTTAGTATATTTAAGCATATAGTATCCAATATCCCCTAAAAATTTTAAACATTACTCTCTTCAAATCACATCAAGTATGTACTTCCATTCTCCAATAAACCACTTGAAGTAACATATGAAATGAGCAACCACCACTTTTATTACTTTCATTGCGTTCAATTGAGTTTGAATGAAGGGAATTCTCTAGAATGCTTCTCTATTTTGCATGCAAAAATGTAATATCTTCAAATCCATCCAATATCTTCAAAGCAATTAAAACTTGACTTACTTTGAGCAAGAAGATTGACATAAAAATCTAAACTTAGTGTACTTGTCGTAAACTTGGTGTACTTGTCATTAACTAACAAACATCATTTAGAAAATAATAACTTATGAACACAGGAAAATCAAAAGGCTGAATGTCTCAAACGTTGATGATCTCAAGGTTACTTAGAATGTCCTGAAAAGTAAACACAAAATCAGAGAAGACCGGGGAAGACTAGCCAAGAATCCTTCGATGGTAAAGTTAGTATTTTTGGAGTTCTAATTTGTGTGGAAGTGTCAAAATGACTTACCCTTTTGTAGATGAATGCTTATATAGCGCACACTTGGGGCGGTTACTATAGTAACTATTCCTATCATTGAGGAGTTCGGAAGACTCAGAGGTAACTTCCATAATCGCCATGGAAGTTATATGGACTTATTTTCTGTAACCGTCATTGGAAATGATTTATGGTAAAGGACCTTGATTCTTGTGTTCCAAGCAAGAAGTATAGAGCTTGTCTTGAGCTCGCATGAGGAGATGCACTTAGAATATAAGGAGGTCGTCCAAACCTTTCTTGGACGGACGACCTCGTTCATGGACGAGAGTGCTGTACTCGCGTAAACCATCTTTTCTATATATGTCCTGTTTGCTCTGTTAGCCTTGGACGACCATCATGGACTAGTCTGGAGTTAGGTGGTCATAATGCACCATCAATAACAATTTATTATAGTGGAAATCATTTAGAAAATAGTGCAAATATATCCAAATGAATTGGTATAACATCATTGTCTAAACATTTGGGACTAATCTTCAAAGTTGAGTTAGTACATTAAAGAGGATATTCATCAAGGGTTTGTTGTAAATAATATTTTGATGGGACATTTGTTTTTAATCTCTAGGGACCTATTTCTAATAAGCCACCTGAAAATTAAGTGAATCCAAAATATCACTGTAAGAAGCAGATATAGAACCAAATTTGTCAGGAGTTTGATGAAACCTAACACAAAAAATGAACACAATAATTTCATAGTGGCAAGATAATAGGTCTGTAATTTAGATCATATATAGACCATCAAGAAAATATATTAAAAGGCAACCATAATAAAGAATAGTCCCTTTGGACTCATCTCTATTCAGTATTAATAGCATCATTACAAAACTCATATAATGTGTCCTCTCCTATAATTCCAATTCACATGAAAATTGCTCTAGGTATTACAAGTTCTATTGCAATTTTGTTACAAACCGATTTGGAAGCTGAATTATGATGCCATGCATAACCAGTCGACAAGTCCACATCAATTCACAACAAAAATGTACCCAATGTCTAGTAGTATAGATCATTGTGAATTAACTTCAATGCATAATTAACCATTATTCCTCACTAAAACAACCACAATAAATTTGTAGTGGAGTGCTCTACGGTTTTGGCTTTTAATAATCTACCCTTTAGTAATCTCACTAACAATCTGCAAAGGTCATTTTATTTTTAAAGCATGTACTAAATTGTTTCAAGCAAGAATCTACAAAAAATGATACACAGAAACAAACTAACCTAAGTAAAAAAAAAATTTTAAAAACCACATAAACGCTTGAAACACACAAATCTAAACTTACATGACAATTTCAAACACCATATCTGCTATTCCTAGGAACCACAATAAATCACACCAAACTAAAGCTTATATGACAATATTAGTTAGAGCCATTAAGATATGTATCATAATTTGTGTGAAGGTATGAAGGAGCATATAAAAAGTTAAAATAAAAGAAATATCACTTATTGTTTTTGTGGATTAAACCCAATTTATGACCACTTTTAACCCCATTCCTCCCCTTTTTCTCTTTTGGGTATTACAAAAAGTATTGGAAAATTTTAGCCCATAACATTCTCATAAACTATACATAATTTCACAAATGATGATTTAAAAAATGAAATATTATATAGGAACTCCTTATATTGCCTAATTGTGCTAAGTGCTAATAAATACTGGATTGTACGATAATTTAAAACAATATATTAAAGCAATCACAATATAATGCACACACAACGAACATGATAAATCAACTCTAACATTTGTGAAATCACCCAACAGGAAAAACTCAGAGATTTGTGTAAAATCAATTCTAAACAAATTTATAATCAATATTGTGGTATCCAAAACCATTGTCGATGTCCCATATGCTAACATATACAAAACAGTAGAGCTTCTATGTCCACATGGTCTTTTTTGCATCAAGTAACATGGTCTTTCATTTTTCATCCTCTCATGACTAGCACAATTTAAAATAATGAAAATCTTCTTCAATTTTCATCAAATTATGATTGCTAAGCCTTAATAAATGATTTTGTAAACTATTCAAAGGATTAATTAATATGCAAATATCTTCTACATTAGATACCATATCCATATGCTTAAATACCCTTTTCCTGAGTAGATCTTATTTATACAATTAAAGTATAATTACTTCAAATTCATTATACTACAAAGTACAAAGAGGCCAAACACAAATATGAATAAGGATCTCCTCAAACTCTACACCACAAAACGCAATACCACTTCCAAAATGACAATAAAATTGACATGTACGTTAGGAAATTTAAAAAAAAAAATTAATAATCAACATTTAAATTTCAAGTTCTTAGCATCAACACACAAATAAAACCCATGATGATAAAACTTCAATTGTTCGTTACATACTAAAAACATATTAAAAAAAAAATCAAAACAACATTGTAGCAATTGTTCATCCCATCAATTCTGTTTTCTCTAATTTACATTGGTAAAAATAGAGAATTAGAGTCCTTGAATCTGTAGAAAACTTTCACAATCAAATAAAATAATTTAAATATAAATCCAGAACTATTTAATATAATATATAAAAAAATGGTCAGTTTGTATAGCAAGTACAAATTTCTACCATGAGTAATACAAAGTGCATTCTCGTCATTCCTTCTAGTAATTAATATATATGTTTTTTCGAAAATGAAGGAAAGCCATTGAAAAAAAAAAGATTCCCCATATTTTCTTTCATTCCAAGAACTTACAGGCGGTTCTTAAGGGTAATTCTTCTAATTCTTGACCTGAATGATTTGCTACAGATGTTTCAAGTGCTTGCCTTTGGATTTGCGTGAAACAAAGGTGGGTTGGCAACACTAACCTTGCTTTCACCACATGTATCTCCTTCTTCTTCTTCTTCATGGAAACTGGATATTACTGAAACAGTGAATGCTTGGAGGTTTTTTTTTTATTTTTTTTATTTTTTTTAAGATCTTTTTGCACATTCGGGAAAATAAGGAAAAAAAATATTTTCAGATTGATTGTTTATTTTGCATAAATATTTAAAATTGTAATAAGAGTAAAAATTTAAAAAAAAAATTTATGAGAAAGGTTATGATGAAGCAAATAATATAAAATTAGTAATAAGATTTTGTTTTCTTACCAATTTTGCATTTTCAAAGATATCATCTATTATGTTTTCATTAGCTATATCCTTCAAGCTGGCAAGCTAACTGGCGTTTCTAAATGTTTAACATGAATGCTATTAGCAACAACATCTCCTTCATGTTTGTTAGATTTAGATTTAAAGGCACTTGTGATGGTGTAAGCTTCCCATTCCTCTTTGACATTGTAATCATCAACTTTTATTTGGAATGTATAAGATTTTCCAATCAAGTTCTGAATTTTTTGAGGTACTTATTTGGCTCTTGATTCTGCAAAGAGTGATGCAAAATTTAAAGTTTGTTAGTATTATAAAAACTTTAAGCATAAGTAAAAAATTGGAAATGGTTAAGAATTTAGATTAAATTTTTTTTTAAGAAAGCTTCTGAGTGAATGATTTTTTTTTTCTGCTTTTTTATGAGTCGCAATGTGATCTTTCACTTGGATTTATACTCCATAACAGAATATAATAATGAAAGAAATTAGAAAATGTAATAAACATTACAGATATAATTAAAGCAAGGCGTAAATGCACTTTTACTCCCTACGTTTTGATTTTTTTTCCATTTAGCCCCTACATTTTAATTTTACCACTTTTAGTCCCTAAATCAATTAACGCGTTCCATTTTGGTCCTTTCCGTCAGTCAACCGACAGAAATTGCTGAGGTGGCAGTCGAAGGAATTAAAATATTATAAAAATGCCACATCACTCATGACACATCAGCATATAAATTTAAAAAATTAATTTATTAATTTTAAAAATATTAAAAAACATAAAACAAAATTTAAAACATAAAAATACATTAGATTTGAATCAAACACACAAAAAACCCAGAATTTTTCTTCAGAAACAAACACACAAAAAAACTCAGAATCTCTACCTCACCTCCACAAAAACCCCAAGACCCTACTACCTCCTCATCTTCTTCAACGCCACCCAGCTCCACGACAAGTCGAAGCTCCAGCTTAAAACCCTCCACTCCGAATTCTCTCTCCTCGCCCAATCTTTTGTCGCCAACAACCCTAACCCTAGTTTTAGCAACCCAAACCTCTTCTTCTGCGACATCGAGTTCAAAGAGTCTCAGTAGAGCTTCGCTCTCTTCGGCGTCAATGCCCTCCCTCACATTCGCCTTGTCACTCCGCACTAGTCCCCGAAGCAATCGGAGCAGATGGACCAAGGCGATTTCTAGTGACTTGCCTAGTCGATGGCTAATTTCGTCCAGGCCAAGACCAAGCTTAACGTCAGTCCGATTCACCAGCCTCAGTTCCTCTCCACCAGGCAATTGGGCTTCATCGTGGTTGCGACCCTGGTTTGGATCCCCTTCGCGATCAAGAAGATAGTGAAAGGCGAGACCTTACTTAACGATCCTAAGCTTTGGCTCGCCGGCTTGGTTTTCGATTACTTATTCAGCTTTCTCTTTGGATCTGGGTTTAGAGAAAGAGATGGTGGGTGCTGGGTTCGACTGGGTTTGTTGGGATCTGGGTTCGTGGGTTTTTTTTTTTTTTTTTTTGGCTACCTGATCTGAAATTTTTGGTGGTTGGTGATGGTTTGGTTGTTATTTGGGTGGTTGATGGTGGTTCTGGGTGGGCTGGTGGTGATTTCTGTCAAGGTTTATGGGTGGTTGGTGGTGGTTTCAGACTGGGCTTGTGGGTTGTTGATGGTGGTTTCGAAGTGGATTTGTCGGAGGTTGGTGGAGGTTTCAGAGTGGGTTTATAGGTGGCTGCTGTGGTTGTTTTTCTTCCCAATCTAGATTTTTAGGTGATCAGTGGTGGTTTGTGCAACTATACTTGCATTTCATGTGTCTTGAGAACTGGAAATTTTTTTCATTTTACAAGAAACAAACATTGAAAAATGAGTTCCACTGCATTTTCAACTACATGACCATTGTAAAATGAAGATGTTTTACTTAAAATATTTCTCATTTTGGGTTGGCTGGGAGATTTATGTTTGCTACTGTGTTCTTTGTGTGTTTGTTTCTGAAGAAAAATTCTAGGTTTTTTGTGTGTTTGATTCAAATCTGATGTATTTTTATGTTTTTAATTTTTTTTTTATGTTTTTAATTTTGTTAAAATTAATAAATTAATTTTTTAAATTTATATGCTGATGTGTCATGAGTGATGTGGCATTTTTATAATATTTTAATTCCTCCAGTTACCACCTCAACAATTTCCGTAGGTTGACTGACGGAAATGACCAAAATGGAACGCGTTAATTGATTTAGTAACTAAAAGTGGTAAAATTAAAATGTAAGGACTAAAATGGAAAAAAGTCAAAATGTAGGGACTGAAAGTGCATTTACGCCTTAAAGCTATTATCATTTTGTTTTCCAGTACAATCATTTTCATAGGTATATAATATATGTAATGAACAATTTCTACTTCTTAAGGTAACCAACCAATTAGTGAGATATACTCTCTAAAAAAGTGGAGGGTCTGATGTGGAGATTGGCAAATGTACAAATAATCTATTTATGCATCAAAAGTTAGAACAATGACTAACTTGAAGGAAGAGAGAGATTACATGTTACCATAAACTTTCACTTCCAAAGCATCTTTAATCAAAGATTAAAATGAAACTACAATTCAAAATAATTCCAGCAATTAGCCGTGTCCCAAATTCTAAGTTTCAATTTTTTTCCACCAATTGTAAGCAGCTTAATCTTAAATTTTCATCTCATAGATTATTCAAAACAATTTTTTTAGATCAATAAAATAAAATAAAATGAAAGAAAATTTTAGAAAAAAAAATTACTTATTTTATACATCACCTTGCTTCTCTTTCTGCTTGTACTCTTGACTTATCTTCTTCTTTTTTGCCTCCACCAATTGCAACTTATCTATATTAAATTCCTAACCAATATAGAAAAAATTTCTAAATTTCAAAAAATTAAAAAGAAAAAGGGAAAATGAGACTATTTTATGTGACAAATATATACTTATGAATTTCAAAACAATGTGTAAATCTTATGTGATATAGAAGAAAAAAGGCACTCAAATAGCCCAATTACATTTTCCTCCCCAAAAATAAAATAAAAGGAAAAATCAAAATCAAATTCAGCTATCCCAAAAAAATAAAAATCCAAAATCAAAACAAACACTTAAACTCCAAGCAACCATATCAATTCCCGCACTGTTTGTAGGAAATGGAAAAAGGAAAATTACTTGAGTCTTACATTGAGCACTAACAACCAGGTATTCCTGTCCTTAGAAAAAGCATGCAACCTTAGTAAAAATGAACATTACAATTGGCAAACAATTTTAGCCACCATTGACAGCTGGACCCATATTAATCAGTCATTGATGACCATAAAGAGGATCTAAAATGCAACATCAGACTCATAACATCAAGATTACATGAGAAAAAACAATTCTCATGTAGTCGCAAATATCTCAATAACATGGCACTACATAGTACTAAATATCTCATTCCAACATTGCATGTTAAAATAAGAGATAATTACAGTAAACCCACCTGTGGTATGACCCGTTTTCACTTTGCCTACCCGTGGTTTAAAACTTTACACTTTGCCCATCTGAGGTTAGTCCCGTTAGCCTTCCGTAACCCACCTCTTCGTTTGCTGTTAGAAAAACACATTTTTAGGCAAAAACAAATATAACAGGAATCAAAAAGCAAGTGTTTTTCATTGCTCATGAGCTTCGATGAGAACAAAGTGGAGGAACAACACACCAATCAAATGGCTCAATGAAATTATTTTTAATCTATAACAATATCAACAATTTCACAACAACTCAAAATTTTGAACCAAATTTTACAAGAAGACCACCATCTCAAAACAACCAACAACGTTATCAACAAAGAGAGAGTGAGATATAGATAAGCCAACAACTGAAGTGTGAGGTATAGAAAAATCTAGCCGTGGGTTTGGATCATGGTAGATCAGCCATGGGTTTGGTGTCATGGTGGTGGCTTGTAGGTGCTAGATCGGAATGTAAGACAGGGAGAGAAATCCAGCACCACGTTTTGAGAGTGGGTTTGGTTTCTTACTGTTGTGGATTGACCTTGATCTCAACTTGTCCCTCCCCTAATTTCCAGTCTTTTCTGCACAACCAAACACCACCAAGGAAAGAAAGAAAGGAACCCTCCAACTTCAAACCTATCACCTGAATCTTAAAAAAAAAAATCCCAAAGCAAATATCTGCCACAAGTTAGCTATGTCCTCCTAGATTTCTTCCCCAACCACTATTGTCCCTCAATGTCCTTCTCTCCAACAAAAATCACACAAAGGGAACTTGGTGAACTGCACTTCTTCTCCGTTACACATATTCACCCATATGTATAGAAGGACCGGTGGTTCAAGTAAGGCTTGGCACTTTAAAAAGATATTGCATCTAAAAGTTGGTATTGTAGTGTTTTTCTTTTGTCTTTTATACATTGATTACATTTTTTATTTATATATTTGATGAAATAAGAAAGAAAGAATTGATAGAGATGAGAAGAGAAGAACGAAAGAGCAAATTTATTGGTGGACTACTGCAACTATGACAGGGAAGGGACCGGGCTCAACTTGAAATTGTGTAAATTTGGTTGCCCAATTCTTAATTTAAAAGCCTAACTTTTTTATTCTTGTTATATTTGTTTTTACCTAAAAATGTGTTTTTCTAACGGCAAACGGAGAGGTGGGTTATGAAAGGCTAATGGAACTAACCTCAGGTGGGTAAGGTGTTAAGTTTTAAATCACGGGTAGGCAAAGTGAAAATGGGTCTAACCACATGTGGATTTATTGTAATTTTCTCTAAAAATAAAGTGAGGACATTGGTCAATGAGGTACCGCTAGTCATAGGCAGGGGGAGCCTTTGGTGCAGACATCTCAGCCATTGCAACATTGATTTTAAAACCCCTCATATCATAATCTGTGAAGAAAGGCTCTTGGTAAGAACACTACTAATAAAATGATGATATCCCAAAAAAGTTTAAAGTTAAGCACTATTGTAAAAACAGCCAGCTGAATGCGTAGCAAACGGATCTTCATAGGACAAAATTGCATCGCCTTTGTTGTTTCCCATCTCAATTGTATATATTCTTATATTCCATGGCCATTGATCCTTATATCCTCGCTTTTGCTTAATTCTTCCAACCTAAGTAACATGTGAATAATTAGATTTCTTTTTGATACATCAAATAGTTGGGGATGGGGGAATTGGAAACTTCAAATTCATCACACTAAAATCCCTTTTCCACTGTCATTCCATCACAGTTGAGACAGATGGAAATCCAACACATTCATCTTCATTCAAAAACAACCAAGATGGAAAATTTTTTTTTAACAAACAACCAAGATGGTAATTTTTTTTTAAGTTTATTAGATTAGATAGTATTTTCATCAAATACATTATTAAGATAGGGTTAGAGGAAAGAGAACCCCATGGTTTGATAATTTCAAGGTCAAATCATCCTCCTGTTATATAAAACAATAAAGTAAACTAAAAAACAACACTCGAATACAGACAAAATGTTGTACACATATTCTGCAAAGGGCACACAGATGGACAACAATATCATACTTCAAAATTAAGTGATAAAAACTTAAATGCAAGGAGTTCAAAATTAAAGATGTAGTATATTACTTGTCCAATGCCTCCAAAAAGCTCCCTTAGTTCTTCAATTGTCACATCTGGGGCCTTAGTAGAAGCACCACCATAACCCCCCTTGACCACCAGTACCATGCCCACCATCATATCCACTTGGTGGGCCAAATAATGATAAGGTGCAACCACAAATGGAGTTAGCCTACTCAAATTCAAAGACTACATGATCACAATCACTTTCACATAAAAGAGATAAGATAGAAAGAAGCTGAAGCTATATTCTAGGAGTTTTGTTTATATTGATCTTGTAGTTTAAATTTAAACATCTATATTGTAGTTATCCAAATCTGTAAATTGAATCCAGTGTATAATATCTATATGGAAACCTTAACCATTGTTTTGGTAAGGCAGAACATTACCTCATATTTGTTCAATCACAATGACCTAATGCTTGTCGTGCTATTTTATCTCTTAAGCTTTATCTTACATCTGGCTTCCTGGACAGCTTCTACATCTGCTTGCCTTCATGCTTCCACTCACCTAAAACTAAAATCAGAATTAAGAAGCAATTGACCAAAAATTCAATTCAAGCCTTTCTTTGAATAGTTTGATGGGAATTGAGAAACCAAGGAAAAAATTGATTTGAAAAAAAAAATAGATAATGGAAAATCCTTAAGAGAGAGTTTGAAGGTAGCTATGAAAGCAAAGATTGTTGGAAGCATAGTTAATCTGTGTTTTCAATGCCCAACAACGATGGAGACAGATTACATGTCACTACTTTCATTTTTGCAATAAATCTAATGAAACACACATGAACAATTTTTATCTATTCTGAAAACTCATTTATCAATGAGGTTTACCAACAAAATAATTGGGATTATTCAACTGACAAGATTATCATTTTTCTTGTTAACCCTTCTCATCGGCATTTCTTCAAACATATGAAACCATAAAGATACAAAAATTGGAATTATTATTAGTAACAAAATTAATGGCAATGCAGGCAATCCATGGTAAAAGAGAGAAAAGAAAAGCACTTAATATTTCAATATAAAACAAATATTGAAATCAATAGAAAAGTAAAAACACCAAATAAGAGATACGATAAAGGGGAAGAATTGACAATTTCTTCTTCTTCTTTAGACTTGGCTTCCCATTCAACACCATGAAATTCATTAAAAAAAAATTTTAAAAAAAATTGGCTTTAATTAATAGTAAACATCAAATACCAAATCAAATTCACGTATAAACAAACAAATGTTTTCCAAGTTTCACACGATAACAAAGCAAAATGAAAAGAAGAAATCATAAAAGCACTGCCCATTTCATAAAGCAGAACATTCACATACAAAATGACAATTCCTGAATCACAAATAAATTTAGCAAAGAAAGAACAGAATGAATGAATGAATCATAGTTTCCCAAATCAAAAGTTACAAAAAAAAAAAAAAAAAGTGAGCATAACTTACTGAGATTGTGAAGGAGTGAACTGAGATAGAAAGAGAAACATGGTTGTGAAGAATGGGTCACGCCATTATTAGAACAACATTCAATCCTATGCTTATTTAATCCCAATGATTTCATTAAGATTAAATCAATATTTTAGTGATTTCTGTAATCTAAAAAAACAAACAAAAAACAAAACAAAAGCAAATATCTAAAATTGAGAGGACAAACATTTTGATAGAGAATCCCAAACCAAAACAAAAACGAATCAAATCTAAACCTATCCAACAAAAAAACATAATTAAAAGTCACCTTTCACACCCAAATCTAGAAACTGCATCGTCAAACTGTTCCACAATTGCATCCCCAAACCCTACCCATAAGTTGTTCTCCCTCTCTGCCTCTCTCTCAAAACCCCAAAACCCTAACCCTTGAGAACTGTTATAATAATTTGACTCTAGGATTCAATTTGTTATATTTTGCAAAATCCAGGGTTTAACACTTTAGTTGCTTTCGAAATGATACACAGGATGCGAAATAGAAGACATGGTAAGGTTGGGCACATAGTAGTCAAGCTTGACATCAGCAAAACTTATGACAGGGTGTAATGGAATTTCCTAGAAAAAATCATGTTGAGCCTAGGTTTCCCTATGCAATGGGTGGATCTTGCAATGTCGACAGTGCGTTCAGCCTCATATTCGGTCATCGTTAACGGTGAGCCGTGCGGTTATATTACTCCCTCAAGAGGCATTAAGCAAGGCGACCCGTTGTCACCGTACCTCTTCTTATTTTGCGCCGAGGGACTCTCGTCCCTGCTACGGAGGGCAACCATAAACAATCACATGAAAGGACTTCTATCTTGTCATGGAGGTGTACGTATATCACACCTTCTATTCGCCGACG
The DNA here is from genome assembly GCA_023736055.1 of Quercus glauca. Lineage (NCBI taxonomy): Eukaryota > Viridiplantae > Streptophyta > Magnoliopsida > Fagales > Fagaceae > Quercus > Quercus glauca. The sequence continues at coordinate 42,259,905 of CM043318.1, forward strand.
ACTCTTTACTCTTCTGTGAAGCCAAGATAGAAGAAGGTTGCCAATTACTTGGCTTACTCACTCAATATGAAGCCGCTTCTAGGCAGGCTATCAATCGGCAGAAAACAACCTTGTTCTTTAGCCCAAACACTAGTCGTGAGGTATAAGAAGACATACGGTCTTTGTTTGGGGCACAAATATTGACAAATTGTGAGAAGTACCTCGGCCTACCCATGGTGGGGGGTAGGTCAAAGGTAAGCACTTTCAGGGAGCTTCAGGAAAGAGTCTCTAAGAGGGTGATGGGATGGAAGGAGAAAAATATCTCAAAAGTTAGGAGGGAAGTCTTGATCAAATCGGTGGCTCAAGCTATCCTGACCTACTCTATGAGTATCTTCAAGATACCTAGAGCGGTGTGTGATGGTATGAACTCAATTTTGGCTAAATACTGGTAGAGGTAGACTCGGAACGAACGGAAGATACACTGGATCAACTGGGGCAGGTTGTGCACTCCGAAGGATAGAGGTGGAGTGGGGTTTCGAGACATTCATGCTTTCAATCTCGCAATGCTAGCGAAGCAGGCATGGCGGTTGACTCAGGAGACTCACTCCTTGTTTTACAAGGTGTATAAAACTAGGTACTTCCCTTCGTGTTCCTTCATGGAAGCAGTATTGGGAAGCAATCCCTCTTTTGTCTGGCGCAGCCTTCTTAGTGTAAGGGATGTGATTAGGGAAGGGTCAAAATAGAGCATTGGAGATGGAGGCAGTGTAAGGGATGTGATTAGGGAAGGGTCAAAATGGAGCATTGGAGAGGGAGGCACAGCTGGCATTAAGAGCCATAGGTGGCTCCCTAACCCCCCGACTTTTCATGATGGTGTGGACACGTCGCTAAAGGTGGGTGATTTCATTGACCCACACACTAAACAATGGGACAGGCGAAAGGTCAACGCCTGGTTCTTGCCACCATCAAGGGACGAACTGTTGGGGACACGGCTGGGGAGGTTGGACATTCTCAGTGCGTTTAGCGTACCAAGTAGCCTTGCAGATTCACCGGAGGTCAAGTGCAGAACACTCCGGAGCGGGTGACGAAAAGAGGTTATGGAATTGGCTGTGGAAGCTACCCATCCCTCCTAAGGTGCGTAACTTTGTGTGGAGGGCTTGCTCGGACATCCTACCAACCCGAGCAAACCTCTGCCGAAGGAAGGTACACATGGACCCTAAGTGCGGGGTGTGTGGTGAGCACGACGAGACTGTTATCCACACCCTGTGGAGTGCCCCTTAGCACAAAATGTCTGGGCACTTGTTCGTGGAAAGCTCCAGAAGTGTATTTCCTCAGCTTAGCCCGGACATTGGTGGAGAAATTGAGTAAGAAGGATCTCGAGACGTGGGCAATGGTGGCATGGTCAATTTGGAACGCACGAAACTGGGTCCAATTTGAAGCAACTCAAACTTCGCCGCATGCTATTCTTAAAGGAGCAGTCTCGCTTCTAGATGAGTACTAGCGCCTGAGTAGAAGCATGGCACGTTGTTGAGCTCATGCATGGGCTACCTGCTCTTTAGGAGGCCCATTGTACATTTGGAACGCGCGAAACCGGGTCCAATTTGAAGCAACTCAAACTCCGCCGCATGGTATTCTTAAGGGAGCAGTCTCACTTCTAGATGAGTACTAGCGCCTGACTAGAAGCATGGCACATTGTTGAGCTCTTGCATGGGTTACCTGCCCTTTAGGAGGCCCATTGTACACCTTTTCTTTATTTTTCCCTCTTTGGGTTCAGTCCCCCTGTTGGATATTAAGTTTGGTGGGCCGGGTCCATTGTACACTTTATTTTGAAGTTTTAATTTACATCTATCTTTCGTCAAAAAAAAAAATTGTTATATTTAAAAGTTGAGGGTTTAATTTGTTATCATAATAAAACCCCTAAGGTGAGGCTTAGGCTAGCTATCACTGCCTCTCTCGCCTTCTTCATCCTCTTCGCTGATCTCTCTCTCTCTCTTCCCAAGTGTTTGCGTTAAAATAGGTTTCGATTTCATTATAGTTGGACAATAAATCTAAATCAAACCAAACCAAACAGGTTTCTGGGACTCACTCACTCTCTCTCTCTCTCTCTCTCTATTGTTCGGACTAGGAATAACTTCATCTTAGTTTGTTCTGCTGTTCATCCTAAGAGATGGGGAAAGCGAAGAAAGGTCCCAAATTTGCTGCCATGAAAAAAATGGTCACCAAAAAATCCATTAAAAAGTAAACCTCTTTTTTTTTTCTTTTTCTTAAGTTTTTTATATTATTCTCTAATCAGTAGTTTTTGCTTTTATGTACTGGATTCAGTTACAAACAACAAGTTTTGGACCCAAAAAAGAATGATAACAACGAAAAGAAGCTCCCAAGAAATGTGTAAGCCTTATTGTGTAGTTTATCATTGTTATTTATCTAGTTTTCCTTAGAATTTTTGAAGTATTTATAAAAGCCTATATATATATATATATATATATATAGATTTTTGGTGTTAAATTTTGGGTATAGGAGCTTTGGGATTTGTAAAGGGTTCATATTGTGTTGTAACGTGTTTAATTTTGTGTGATATAGGCCGAAGGTTTCATCGGCACTTTTCTTCAATTACAACACCTCGTTGGGACCACCATATCGGGTTTTGGTAGATACCAACTTCATCAATTTCTCTATCCAGAATAAAGTGAGTGATTTGTAGTTTTATTCCATTTTATTTTAAATGGGTTTAGTTTATAAAAATGCATAGTTTGAGAGAAATTTTTGTTGTTCATGACTTACTGAATGTTTGTAATTACCAACTGAGAAGGAAAAAAAATTTAAGAATGAGATAGAAATCCTTTTTCAATTTCAGAGCTTGTTCTCTTCCCATTAATGCATTGAAGGATATGTTCTGGAAGCATGGATAAAAATAATAACTTTTTTAATGTATTTTGACTCGGTAACTTTGCATTATAATCCTAACTTATGCAATTTCTTTCATTGTTGTGTAGCTGGACTTGGAGAAGGGAATGATGGACTGCCTATATGCAAAATGTGAGTTTAGAATTACTGGTTTCTTCAATTTAATGTGAATATTAATTTGCTGCAAGAATTGTTGTGCCGTGTTGATGAGGTATCCTAAATTCAACATAGTTGTTAATGTGGTTTTATAACAAGCATTGAGTGCCATGTATCATTGGCGAATGCTTAAATATGTGTTGGTTGCTTAATGATATTTATCAAAATATTACTCTTGGTTGTGTGGATGTACATGAGAATGCTTAAGGAATAAAATGAGGATCTTTTTTTTTTTTTTTAATTATGATTTTATTGAATCTGCCTACCTTGTGGATTGAAGGCACTCCTTGTATCACGCAATGTGTGATGGCAGAGCTTGAGAAGCTAGGTCAGAAATATCGAGTTGCTTTGAGGTATCTTCCCATGCTTTTTACTTACTCTGCAATACTTTCCAATAAAGTTTTATATGCTTGTCATCTACGTAGCCCAAAAAAATTTATGATTGTCAATCACATTTCTTTATCTATGTAGTATGAAGAGGATCAAGATTTGTTGGATGCATGTGTTAATGTGTATGTGGGAGTAGGATTAGTTGTGGATCTTATTCAATATACTCTTGTGTACTATTTTGTTCGTTTAATTCCATATCCAATAGTATTAGCTATCAATTTTTTTTTTTTAATAACTAAAATATTAGATATCCATATTTATAATCTGAGTGAGAAATGAGAATTCTTATGGTGTTATGATGTGCTATTTAAGAAAAAATGTTATTGTTTTATGGAATGATTCTCATTCAAGTTGATTTCAGTTTTCCCCTTTTGGATGAATGAAATCTTTCAATCAAAAGGAAAAAGAGTAAAAAGTAAATTATTAATTATATTGATTATGCATTAAAATTCTGAACCTTGCATGTTTTCTGTTGCCATTCTCATGCATCAATGGGTAATAAACTAGCGTTTTTCTGCTCTCTTTCTATTAGATTTTGATATTGAGAATCTCGTTGTATACTGATAACCTAGGATTTTTATTTTTTGGGAATAAGTAAACAATTGAAGATACAACCAGTGATGATCATCAGCTAATGAGTACTGTCCTTTATACTTATTTTGGTACAGGATTGCTAAGGATCCTCGTTTTGAAAGACTAATTTGCACTCATAAAGGGACCTATGCTGATGACTGTATTGTTGATAGAGTTACAGAGGTATGATTTGAATTAATTTGATGTGAAATTTCTTGTGTGCATCACCCATATTTAGTAATAGTATCAATTTTCCCTTTTTTAAAATGTCTGACAAACTTAAGCTTTCTCCAAGAATTATTTAAATGCTCCAAAATATATGTGAGGTCAATATGATAAGATGTAAGGTTAGACAGTTAACTGCTTCTTGAAAGGGTTTGGGATAATTCTTGTTTGAGGAAATTTTAGGAACTTACCTCCTCGCACTAGAATGGCACTATATGACCCTTAAGGAGATTAGATTTTACAAGTCAAGATGATATGGATATAAGTCATATAACCTTCTTACGGCAATGATCCTACCATTTCTGAAGGAATTAGAGTTGTCATCTAATCAATGTAGGACAAACTGAGGGATGTTTACTTGGGCTTGTGGTGGGTTAAGGTTCAAGTGGATTTGTGGATTTGAGGATCTAGGGTTTATAACTTTGAATAGGGTTTTGTAGGGAAGAGAAAAGATTTGATAGGGTTAAAAAGAGGTAAGAAGAATGGAAATAAAATCTGTTAAAAATGGCCACGGACAATGGAGATGAACAGTATGGGTGAACAGTACCATAAACAGTACTGCAAGAAAGAGTAGAAGAAAAAAGAGGAGAAGAAATAAGAGGAGAGAAAAAGGAAGAAAAGAACAACTAGGCCTACATGCCTCAATACTCAAAACACAGCAATTTTTTTTAATCAACTTCCTGTTTTGACTTTTGAGTACAATACAACACATATTAATAAATAAAACCTAAGATACTTAGAATCTCCTTGAAAATTTTAGACTCAACTAAATTATCAAAATACCTTAATTAGCAGGGATTGCAGAAAATAATATTTGAAAAAATAATATCCTGTCTAAGTTCTTCAGGGCGCATGAGACAATAGGTTGGTGTAATTGACCCCAGGATTTGACAGACATAAAAGAACTGTGATTTGAAATTGAAGGTGCTCCTCCAATTTTTTTTTTTCCAAAGCATATGTTATTAGAATGAATACTAGAGAAACTTACAGTAATGGTGTTGAATAAATGCGATAGGTAGTCAGCACCCATATTCGTTCTCAAATGTTCACTGGATTTGTTAATAGATCAGCATGGGGGTGTTTCAATTAAATTTACAACTAAGAATGACACGCCATTAAAATTATGCATCAGAATACCCAAGCCACGTCAATGTCCTTGTTTCTTGGATATCAAATTGCTACAATGTTTATGGACTGACTGATACAAGTGTTTTCAGTCTTATGGTAATAGCAGCTTCATTTCAACAATATTTATCGAACATTGAATGGATTACAGATCATTTGAAATACAGACTAAAAATTGGTGGCAAATAGAAACAATAACATTAGTTGGAATGTGATGAATGAAAAAGTTCTTAAACTTGGTGAATCCACATTTGGCAAGAGCACATCACATTTGTTGACTTAATGATATGCATGCTTCACCTCTCTTTGCTCACAAAGCTGTAGTAAACACCTGCAGTCATCCATGACAGCACATAGCAGCCTATTATTAGATTTGTAATTTGCCCACTAATGTCACTGTATCCTCACCTTCTGTGGCTGTAGTACCCAAATGCATATCTCTGCCATTAAACTAGTGCCAACAACAGATCTAGAGTAACTTCTAACACTCCTTCCCTGAGTATCTCTGGCTAAACCCCTTCCTTCTGTTAGCATAGGATTAACTAAGGAGGATTCATCAGAGTTGTGTTTAAATCATTCCTCAGTTGACTTGGTCCATTTAATTTGGAGACCACATACTGCGTTTTATTTTTTTTTGTCACAATAGATGAGGTTTACAGGTATGCCCAGCCAATTTAAAGGGGGAAAAAAAAGACACAAGCAAAAGGGCAATCACACAAAACCTGAACAAGTGATTTTGTACATGAAAGACAAAGGGACATTGATTAAGAAGGGAAGTACCTCGTGCCAAAAAGAAATAAATAAATGACTGGCAAGCTATTATGCATGCACAACCACACAAAAAGTTTCACCCTAGGAGTCATCCTGTGATTTCTGCACCCTATCCTCAAATGACTTTTTCATTAGGTTTTTAAAATTAAAGCACTTATATGCAGATTTAAGAAAATATCAAATGAGTAGAGAAGGTCCAAACCAAGGAATCATCATTGCTGGAATGTTGCTGGATAGGATGGCTTTCAAGGCTAAGTAGGTAGAAGATAATTTAAATTCCAAGCACCTTTATCTGCCATGTGATCCATTACCCATCATCCTCTCTAGTTGAAGCCTCAGAAACAGGATTACAGGTTGGGCTAACCAATTATTAGTCCAGAATAAGGCCTCGTTTCCTTTATGGTCTTCACTTTATGCATTGTTCTCAGTCACTGAGACTATGTTTAGATTAAAGTTCTTTGTCAGAATACTTGGGTTGTTTTGAACAGATGGAAATTTTCTTTTCCGCAGTCATGTTGCTCTGGTATTATTTATTATGTTTGTAATTTTTGGGCTCTTTCCGGATGAATGCAATTGTAAATTAAGTTTATTGTTGCGTTTAGCTCTTTTTCCTTTTGGTAACATTTGTGAACTATTTTGTTGGAAACAGCATAAATGCTACATTGTTGCTACATGTGATCGAGATTTGAAGCGAAGGATCCGAAAGGTATGATCTATTAATAATGGCTTGACACTCACCAAAATGGAGTCCAATATTATGTGAAAGTGGGTTATCATATATAAGGTTGCTTATTTACTGGCAGGTTCCTGGTGTACCAATTATGTATATTACTCGGCACAAGTACTCAATTGAACGGTTGCCTGAAGCAACAGTCGGTGGAGGTAGGCTAATGACTAATTATTAACTTACCGCTGTAAATAGTTTGAGAGTTTGAAATTACCTTTTGCTATTTTGACTGACACAGTTTTACTAGATTGACCCTTTTTTCAAAGTTAACTGACGTAGGACAAGGGGGGACAACAAACTCTGATTTAGAACACCAGGGCAGATCTGGTATAGCATGGGTTTTGAAGAATTAGGGTTAGGTTTTGGTGGGGAATAGGCTAGAAAATAATAGGATTATAGGGTTTCCAAAGGGGACAAGGATTAGTAGGGTTTTGGAATGAAAACAAAGGTGAAAATCAAGATTTGGGTAACTGTGAACAGTGATATGAATAGTAACCATAAATAGTAAAATTAAAGAAAATAGATAAATTCTAGGCATCACACCTAGACTTCCTAAGCATCACACGTAGGGTTCCTTGGCATCACGCCTCGTTTCACACAAACCTTAAGAAAGCTTCATAGCTCTCAAATTCTGAAAACATTCATTTTTAACCAACTCAATAGAAAGTATTACAACTCTTTAAATAGAAAACTAATACATAATCCCCTTGTTATTGATTCCGTTCCGTTTCGGCTGGAACGGCCGGAATTTTTCGTATTGGTATGCAAACCGGTACCGGAATACCCCACGTTTCACCTCGGGTCAAATTCTGGTCCGTTCCGGCCAATTTCGGCCGGTACCGGATTTGGCCTATTATTAAAAAAAAAAAAAAAAAAGAGTAAAGGTCCAATGGGTGCTAGTAGTTCTTGGGAGTTCTTTTGATGATGAATTTGATCCTTCTCTCATAGATGATGATGAGGAGGAGGAGTAAATCTTGTATTTTTTGATATTTAGTTATTGTTTTGTAAATCTTCTTATTGTGTGATGTTAAATTGATGTTTAAAACTTAAGAGTTAAGACTAAATGATTTGTATTATTTGATATTTAGTTATTTATTTATTAGAATTGACAATTTTATGTTCAACAAGAATATATATAAATTATTTTTTAAGAACCCCAAAACACCTTGAAACGGTATGCCAAAATCGGCCGGTACCGAAATATTCCATTCCACTGGACAAACCGAAACGGGGTCCGAAACGGTATTAATAACAATGCATAATCCTAGTTGAACTAGGATTTCTTAAAACCCTAATGACTTGGACTTGGACTTGGGCTTTTACTACTCAGCCCAACTAAATAACCAAACTTAAAATAAAGCCCAAAAGAAGATCTAATGGGCTGTTAGCACAACCCATTCCAAAATATTATGAAATTACAAAACTGCCCTTGATACATAAAATCAAATAAAATATAATAAATCTGTCTTCCCATTGCCTCCTGCATCATTAAATGTGCACTATGTAGTTTGGATCACTATGAACTATATGTAAAAATTATAGGCATTTTTTTCTGTTTACATATATATGTGGCTGGCTTTCCCCTTTTTTGGGGTAATATTTTCTGAGACTCTATTATGGTTTTTCTGGTGCAGCTCCAAGGTATTGATGATGGAAGTAAGATGTTCAACAACGGGAAGGCTTAGATTCTGTTATGATTAATCAGGTTGAGTACTGATCTTTGTTTGAACTTCCTTCTGTCCTGAGTGAAAGAAAGGGAGAAAGAAGTTTTGTGTAGGTTATATAATTTTGGATTCTCACCTGTTAAATTGAATTAAAGTTTTGTCTTGATTTATCTTGACTTCTACAATTAAAGAACCCATATATGTATCTCCTACTTGTTAACTACTGGAGTTTGTCCCAACAATTACTCTCTTGCTATGGTCTAAAATCTATTCAACTCATAAGCACTGAATGTGCCAATGCGTGTGTGAATGTGCAAAATGATGTATAGCTGAGCCCCTCTGCAACTACAATGCATAAAATATGATGATGCTTACTTGTAGTTTATGTAAACATGTGGAACTTTTTTTGCACAACTAATTAGAATTCACATACGATGGGGCATTTGGAGATGCATGAAATGGAAATAGACTAATTTGGTTCCCATTGATGACATAAAGCCCTCTCTCTTTTACACACCTGTCCAAGTTGTACCATGAATGCTTTTAGGGAAGTTGCCAGTTAATACTTCTCTTGAAGTCTTATTTCTAGTATATGTTTGGATCCACGTTTCCTCACCCACGTTTGTGCGTTTGCACGTTTTGTCCTTTTTTTTTTTTTGGTAGCCGCACTTGTTGACTTTTTGTCCGTGAACAGTGCACCCGTGCACTGTTCACAGACCCACAAATTTCACTTTACAACCCTTTTTTCATTAAAAATGGGTCTTACGGTACTATTAACACATTTAAAAATTATTTTACTATAGTGTTTTCAATTTTCAGTTTCAGCAAAATAAGTTGTATCTAAGCAGACCCCTAGTAAGAGTATGTTTGGATACCGCTTATTGCTGAAAACTGAAAACACTGTAGTAAAAATAATTTTTAAATGTGTGAATAGTGTCATGGGACCCAGTTTTGAAATTGTTTTTGCTGAAAATAGTACTTGCAGGTCCCGTGAACAGTGCACGAGACCCACTGGAAAACGTGGGACGCAGCTAAAAAGTGCTATTCAGCACTATCCAAACATACACTAAATGCTTTTAGGGAAAATCCTTTGCTGCATAGGGAGCTCCAATTGGTTCAATCGTATCTCTTGATGGTATTCAATTCTTCCATATTAGCACCTTCATTTTACCTTCAAAAATTAAGAGTAATGTTATAAATATAAACTATTTTACAACATTTTTATAAAATGTTGATGTGGTCATTCTTTTGTTGGTTTTCATATAGATCCACCATTAATATCACTTTTTCATTTACCAATAATCATTCACCACATCAACTATTCGTAAATTTTTTTGTAAAATAGTTTATATCTCTAGCATTATTCAGAAATTAAAAGGTAGTTAAATTGCTATTTGTGGAAGGGTACTACTTATTCCACAAGAAAAGCAAACGGGGAAAAAAGGGTGTTTGTTTGCCTAGAAGGAAGGTGGGTGGCCGGGGTTGAAACGTGTTACAGATTGGAACAGAGCGGCAATTCTCAAGCATGTGTAATCTTCTTCTTATAGAAGTAGGCTCACTATGGGTAGCGCGGGATAATCGAAATTGCTCTTGGGTATGGACAAGCTATTGAAGTTAAAGAGAATTGGCTTGGACCTTTTTCAAGCGTCTGAGTGGAAAAGGAGATAAAAGTTTCCTTAATTTGATGATTGATGATTGATATCTTGGCTTCTAAAGTTGGGCATAGGGTGGCTTATGATACACTGTTAGTAATCTAGTATTGTTTTGGTCAAAATTCCCGAGTGTGCTCTGATTATTCTTCAAGTTGGTTTGCCCTCAGTTCAATTGTTTGAGGAGTATATACTGTGGTGTAGAAGCCTTCCAAATTCGGAATCTTTTCTTGTCGATCAGCTTGGAATGTTATTAGAAATTGGTCGAGTTTGGTGTGGTCTTACCGTGGTTCCTAAGCGTTCTTTTTGTTTTCTGGTTGGCTACAATGAGGAAAGGGTATATCCTCTACCCGCTGGATGCAGCAGCAGGTCTCTCAAATGTGTGCTTCATTCATTAGTGTGTGTTGTGCTTGTGCAAGGACTCGTTGTATATAGTGGGTATACCTTTCGCCTACTTATGATGGGCTTGTCAAATGTGGAATACATAAAGGCTCTCTTTGGTTGGGAAAATAAAAAGAAGACATAAGAAATTTTAGTTTTCCACTTCGTCTGTTTAGTTGGGAGAATAGAAAAGTTGTTTGGTTGGGAGAATAGAAAATAAGACTGAAAAATAAATATAATTTTTTTTTATTTAGTTCGGAAGAAAAATGAGATGATGAAAATGATGCTTTGCATGAATTTACTATTATGTCCATATTACATAGTGTATAAGAAGTTTTTTTTTTTTTTAAAGTATAATATAAGAAAAATATTACTTCTTATTAATTAAACCAGTAAAGATTCCATTCTCAAAAAAAAAAAAAAAAAAAAAAAAAAAAAAAAAAAAAATCAGTAAAGATTCATAAAGAGACATCTTATAAAAGTTAAGACATCATTTTCAATATATATTAGGGTCAAACATGAAGACAAGATAATTAAAAAACAAAAAAGAAGGAACCAGTGCAAAGTTGAAAGTTATAATCGAAGGGCAAAGAAGTCTTTTCATTTAAATGCTCTTTTTTCTCATTTTCTCCCCAATTCGGGGAAAATTATCACATGCATCAAACACATGAAACACGCCTCTCACAGACACGTGACTTCACATGTTTGTGAGAAATGCGCTGGGCATATGGAGCACAAGATACCAGCTCCCGATTTGGTGGAGATTAATTTTTGTGCGCTAAGGTAGAGAATACCCAGGACCACCCATTTTCTCTTTTATTTTTTGTTGTGAACCAAACAAAGAAAGACACATCTTTTCTCTCCGCTTTCGCCCCCACAACCAACCCCCCCCCCCCCCCCCCCCCCCCCCCAACACGTTTCCCATCAGCTATTTTTCGCCATAAAGGGATGCAAAGAAATGCTTGGTTCATAATGCTAACATCCTATCAGAGGAGAGAATTTTCCAATCAAATAAGCAAGATACTGGTTTCTGAGCTGGGGCTTGTCAATTGGACTCATAGTGTTAATGAATCTTGCCAATAGAAATATGTTGTTATCTATACTACTTTTTTTTTTTTTTTTTTTTTTTTACAAGACAGAAATTCTACTCTAACCTAATCTATCTGTATATGTGTGTGAAACTCCCTCCTGGAGACTTGAACCCCGGCCCTTGGCCCCCACACCCCACAAGTACAAGGTACTTGTACTTGTGGAGCGACCATCGCACCAAGGGTGTGCGGTGGTTATCTATACTACTATTTAAGGGGCTTTCACTGTTTGGATTCTTCAATTTTTTGGTTCAAAAATGCTCTTATACCCCTATGTTTAAGTAAAGACAAAACTAAAGGACAATTCGATAAAAATATAACTCTTAACTTCCACTAAAACATTGCCTAAAAAATAGGGCCACCCTTCTGTTGATTTTCAAATTGTTTTATCCACTTATAAATTAGATTTTCAAAATAAAAATTATATATATAAAATAAAAACACAGGTTTTTTTTTTTTCCTACAAAATAGGACCACTTATCCACTTATAAATTAGATTTTCAAAATAAAAATTATATATATGGAGTGCCTCACTGTATTTTTCTTTTCTTGCTTACTCCCTGTACCTCGGGAAGACAATTTATCATATCTAAAAGCATCTTCTCTTTACTCCTACTTTCTTAATCAGTTGTTTAAGCCTCCCTCTGTGGGATTTTTACCTTACGTGTATGATAAATAAATTGTGTAAGTTAGTTATCTAGACATTTGTGCTTGGCCAGTGGTGTTTGGATTTCTTTCCCCCATAATTGGCACTGTTTGTGAGAAAATTCCACCAAGCAGTAAGCTTAGAAGCTGGTTTAAGTAAAGGGATGGCAAATCGATCAAGGAATGGGCCTACCCACTTCTCTCGTCCAAGCATCTTGAAAGAATCAATCCACAAGAACAAGTGTGTACGGTTTGAAGTGCACAGGGAGAATCAGGAACAATCCTCACGGCGTTATAACCAAGAGCTTGTATCCCCCCCCCCCCAACACACACACACACACACACAGGGAAAGGTCGACTACTAACACTATATGACCATCTCAATCCAGCAGGGATAGGAAGATGGACAGGTTGAGGGAGCAAGTATTGGACCTACAACGGGAGGCTAGAAGGAATGAAGAGCGCCTTTGAAGAAGGGATGAAGAACGCCTCCACCGAAAGGCCCTAGTCCTACACCTAATCAATCTTGAAGAGAGAAAAGTAGCATGGGGGAGCGACAAAGAAACTAAGATAGAAGACAATCTCCACCTCACAGGGAGAGAACGGTTTCTCCTCCTTAGAGGTGTAGAAGGGAGGAATCCCCACCTCATAGGGAGAGAACGGTTTCTCCTCCTCCGTGGAGAAGCAGGAGGGAGGAGTCCTCGCTACATAGGGAAAGGATCAGGATACCACCCCCTCAACGTCTAGCATTCTAAAGTCTCGAAGAGCCCCTTACCTCTCAAACCTCAGGGACCGATGCTATGAGCAGAGCACTGAAGCAAATATCACGTTCTCCATTCTCAAAAGAGATAGAAAGCGCGGATCTATCGCGAAGGTTTACTAGGCCTACCTTTACCATTTATGATGGTAAGACCAATCCCGTAGAGCACGTCAGCCATTACAGTCAAAGTGTGGCAGTCTGCTCTAAGAAGAAGGCCTTGATGTGCAAGCTTTTCCCCTCTAGCCTAAGGCCTACTGCGATGAGACAGTTTGATGGGTTGGAGAAGGATTCTATCCGTGGTTATGACGAATTGATAAGATCATTTGGAGCACGATTTATAACATGTAGTAGAACTCCGAAGGCGTTTGACTCTCTCCTCACCATGTCCATAAAGGAAGGTGAAACCCTTAAAGCATACTAGGATCATTATTGGAATTTGTACAATGAGATAGGTGGAGACAATGGAGGAATCGCAGCTAACACATTCAAAGTAGGGCTCCCCATTGATTTCAAGCTGAGGGCTTCGCTTGCTCTAAAGCCAGTCGCAAATATGCATAAGTTGATGGAATGGGTAGAAGAGTATAAGGGGTTAGAAAATGATTAGCTACAGGATAATGTTGAAGCCAAGGCACCTACTAGGGAGAAGAAAGAGGTTAGGATAGACCATCCCCCTGGGCCGAGAAGAGACTTCTTCCCCTAGGTTCAAAAGCCAAGGTCCGAGATGGTAAATTCACTATATAAGAAGCCGGTCTATCCAATCATGGAAAAGATAAAGAGCGAGCCTTACTTTCAGTGGCCAAACAAGATGAGTGGTGATGTATCACGGAGGAACCAAAACCCTTTCTACTCTTATCATCGAGGACAGGGGTCACACAACCGAGGACTATCAAACTTTGAAAGATCATTTGGGCCAGCTCGAGAAAGTGGGATACCATAAGGACTTTATAGCCCAAGATAACCCTCGGCCCCAATAAGGAAGGGGGCGAGTTCGTCGCGGGCCTCAGCTCCCTCTCTGGGGCTCATAGAGTTGATTCATGCTGCAAAGCCCTAAGCCAAACTGGGGCAAGCCACTTCCCAAATTCTGAACGTGGCCCCGGTATCAAACCTGGAGATGGGTCCCTCCCCTTCAAAAAAAAGGCATGGTGGGAGGAAGAATATTTAGGTTTTTCAAGAAAGGATAAGGAGGGCACTATTCAACCCTATGATGATGCACTGGTGGTTGCTTTACAGATTGCAGGTTTTAATGTAAAAAAGGTAATGATAGACCAAGGGAATGGGGCTAAATTTATGTATACAAATCTATATAAAGGGTTAGGTCTAACCCCCAAGGACCTAACCCGATACGATACTCCCCTAGTTACCTTAAATGGCACTATCGTCACACCAGCCGACCAAATAAGGTTAACCGTAGAGATAGGAGGAAGAAAGTAGTTAGTGGATTTTATAGTGGTTCACTCCTATTCCCTTTATACAACCATCCTCGATCGTCTGTGGATTCACTTTATGGAAGCCGAGCCAGACAATCCGTTATAGTAATTGCGGACGAAACGCGTGGTTTGGGGAGTGCGCCTCAGCCGAGTGGACCAGGGTGAAGAAACAAGGAGTCGCCACCTAGTTTTATGGTCTAGGAACCATGAATATAGCACCCTTACATCAAAAGAATGATCTTACTACCAAAGTATGGGTTCGGAGTTTAGGTACGATTTTAGGAAGGTGCTAGGCACCCAAAACCGCCCGACCCGTGGGTCGGCTTCCACTCATTGTGTCTTACATCTTAATCTCATTAAAGGAATGTTCAACATTGCATTCTATACTCATATACACACTAACATGCATCTAACAATCAACATGGCATCAAGTATAACAAAACTGAACATTCATCTATCATGCTTACATATCAAACCTAGCATACATCTACCATACATATCAACCATCACAAACCCTAGCATGTTCCTTTCAAAAGCATCTCATCTCATATGGCATTATATCATGGTCAAGGTAGCACATCGGCATGGCAGCAAGCAAGCATACATCATATCCAAGTTAGCAAACAAATCATGGAATAATCAAACAAACATTGTAATGCATCTCATTATTGAGGGGGGAAAAAAACAAACAAACCTCATCCATGTTCATCATCCAAACAAGATCATATTCAAATCAATGCATGCTCATGTGAATGCATGACTTACCTTACTGCATCTTAGCACTTATGCATCAATGGATGGACATGTGAATGCATGATCATGGCATCAAAGCAAGAAATAAAAGAAAACCCTAATCTAGCATGTTAAAGACAAACAAACAATTAAACAAAGGAACAGAGACTTAGAAAGCATAAAAAAGGAACAAAACAATGGCATATGATATGAAAGAAACAAAGAAACAGAAGCAGAAAACCTAAATTAGGGTTTCTAGGCACGAGTATGCATGCACATACATAGGCCGGTGTACGCAAGCCAGTTGTATGTGTACGCATACTACGAGCATACATACGCATACAGAAACATGCATATGCAAACACGCCTAAAGAACCCTAACCTAGAAACTCAAAAACATATAAAGCAGAGCAGCACTTTAAAACAGTAAATCTAGCAACCTAACATGCTTTTAAACAAAAAAAAAAACAAAAAAACAAAAAAAACAAAAAAAAAAAAAACAAAACCTAAACTAAACAAACATATCTAAACACAAATTAAGCAAAAAAAAAAAAAAAAAAAAAACAAATTAAAATGAGATTAAAAGCAGAAAAGAAAGAAAAGAGTGTTAAGAATCAGAATGGGGAATTGAATGGTAGATCTCTTCGAGGGGATCTAGGCCTCCAAGAACACGGCATAAGGAGAATTGTAAAGAACTAGAGAGAGAGAGAGATAGAGAGCGAGAAAGAGAGATAACCAAATCTGGAAATATTATTCAATGAATCAATCCATAACCAATCCTCTTCATCTCATACAACAAGTCCCTAACTAACTAACCAACTATAACCAATTGCCACTAGCTAACTAACTACACTCAGGTATACACTACACACTCACACGCACAGCCCTACACATCATTAGTACACGCACCCCCTTGGATCTGTACATGCATTCCCATGTACTGGCACACACACACACACACTTGTACCCAATTACACATATAGAAGAGAGATGCCTAACAAAGAGGTTAGAACATATACCTCACAACAAAAAGCTCTTTGGCTTGATTTTGACCGTTCCCCTCAGTCAAATCTATTCACAACCAAACAAAAATGATTAGTGAACTTCAAAATTCGAAGATCAAGACCAGAAAATGTCTCAATCAAAATAAAATTGACTTAAGGTTGTTTTGTGAAAAAAAACTCCCTTTTTTATACACTATTTCTAGTGAATCTTAGGTTTTCCCTTAGGATTTTCTGTGTGTTTTTGAAATATACCATGTAAGACTTTATATAGTTGAAAAATGTGGGTTTGGAATAGCTCCCAGATGATGTGAGATTTATTCCAAACCTCATTCTTTAATGCAAAAAACTTTCCTTTCATAGGTTTCTTAAACCTTGGCTGCGTGCCCAGGTCCATGCTCACGTACGTAGGCCGAGGGTTTCCTTGGCTTTTTATTTTTCAAAAATAGATTTATTTGTTCATAAAAGTTATATTTTCCATTTTGACACCTCTCAAGTCAATTTGTAATCTGATTGGCCCATAAACCAACCTTGGGCCTTAGAATTTGGGCATCATTGGGGAACGGGGGCCCGAGTCGTAAGGGGTACAAAATGCAGTATCTACAGCAGCTATAATCTCCCTTAGAAGATCTGTGAGAACAATTGGAGAAGGTGTACATAGACCTTGGAGATAAATATTTTCAAGTAGGAAAAGCCTCCAAATCATGGAAAAAGTGGAGCTTCTACTATTTATAGTAAATAATGTGGATGTGTTTGCCTGGAGCCCGTATGAAGCCCCCGGGGTGGACCCCGAGTTTATATGCCATCAAAGAGGCTATCAATGAGGTTTTCTACCCCGAGTAGCTAGCTAACACGGTGGTAGTGAAAATGAAAAACAAAAAGTGGTGAATGTGCGTGTGTGGATTTCACGAATCTAAACAACGCTTGTCTAAAAGATCCCTTTCTGGTACCCAAAATTGATCAGCTTGTCGATGCTACCTTTGGACATCCAACAATGAGTTTTCTCGATGCCTTCTAGGGTTACCATCAGATAACCCTAGCTCCCGAGGACCAAGAGAAAACCTCATTCAACACCCCTATAGGTAACTATCACTATAGGGTCATGTCGTTCAGATTAAAGAATGCAAGGTCAACATATCAAAGGATGGTTACCAAAATGTTCAAGGGACAATTAGGGAGGAGTATGGAGGCCTATATAGACGATAAGGTGGTGAAAAGTAAAGCTGTAGAAAAGCATAATTCGAATCTCAGGTAAACACTTGAAACTCTTTAGAAGCATCGCCTAAAGTTGAATGCCTCTAAATGCGCCTTCGGGGTAAGTTCAGGGAAATTCTTGGGATATTTGGTCACAAACTGGGGTATTTGAGTAAACCTACCAGATCATAGCATTGCAAAACCTAAAACCCCCAAGGAATCCAAAGGAGGTCCAGCACCTTACGGGAATGACAGCAGCTCTTAATCATTTCATCTTTAGGTCTACAGACAAGTGTAGACCCTTCTTCCAGTTGTTAAAGAAATGGAAGGATTTTCAGTGGACAGATGAGTTCCAAAGGGCTTTTCATGAGCTGAAGTTGTACTTAGCCCAAGCCCCAATCTTATCCCTATCGGTAATGGGAGAAACACTGTACATGTACCTAGTTATGACGGACCACGCAGTAAGTGCTATACTAATCTAGTTAGAGTAGGATATTCAGAAGTCGATCTATTATGTTAGTAAAACCCTTGTGGAGGCGGAGATGCATTATCTCCCCCTGGAGAAGGCTGCTTTAGTAGTGATCCACGCTACTCGGAAACTACCTCACTATTTCCAGGCTCATACGGTGGTAGTCTTGACCGAGCACCCACTGCAGACCTTGCTCAGGAGGGCGGATTTCTTGGGCAGGATAGCGAAGTGTGAGGCATCTTTGGGGGTCTTCGATATTCAGTACAAGCTCAGAACCTCCATCAAGAGACAGGTCCTAGCAGATTTCATCGCAGAATTCACTCCAAGACATCCCAGAATCTTGCACATCAGAGGAAATAAGCAAGGAAGTCCCGAGAAATGCGCAACATGGAAAGTATACGTGGATGAAGCCTCGAATTGTAGACGAACAAGAGTTGGTATAGTTCTAGTCTCTTAGAAGGGTATCAAGTTGGAGAAGTCATTCAGGTTGGGCTTCCAGGCATTAAACAACGAAGCAGAATATGAGGCTCTCTTAGCGGGGCTTCAAATGTCTAAGCAGGTAGGGGCAGCTAAGCTGTTATTACATTATGACTCTCGGTTGGTAGTCAGCCAAGTCAATGGTGAATTTGAAGCTAAAGACCAAAGAATAATGAGCTACCTAAAAGAAGTCAGAGCCCTAAGGGGACAATTTGAGAAAGTGAATATCTTGTAAATCTCCAAGGGGAGCAACAGTCATGCTGATTCTCTAGCTACTCTGGCCTCATCAGTGATTGATCCATTCCCAAGAATCATATCGGTAGAATTCTTGCCTTCTCCTAGCACTCTCCCCCCTAAAAAAGCTGCGATCTAAAGTATACATCCATCTCCTAGTTGGATGGATCCTATTATGATATACCTTTAGGAAGAAAATCTTCCCCAAGACAGACAAGATGTCGAAAAGATCAGACAAAAATCATCGAGGTATTGGATATTCGAGGAAGGAAAGTTGAGATCATACTCGGGACCCTATTTGCTATGCGTCCACCCCAAGGCAGTTGAGGTACTCCTAGAGGAATTACATGAGGGGATATATGCAAGTCACACGGGAGGAAGGTCTTTGGTACATAGGGCTCCTACCTAGGGGTACTAGCAGCCAAGCATGGGAAAGCAAGTCTAAGAGTTTTCTAAGAAGTGTGATCAATGCCAAAGATTTTCTCCTAGCATCCATCAGCCCGAAGGAGTTCTTAATCTGATATCCAGTCCCTGGCTATTTGCCTAGTAGGGCCTCTCCCTAAGGCAATTAGCAACATGAGGTGGCTCTTAGTTGGAAAGGACTACTTCACCAAATAGGTAAAAGCTGAACTCCTGGCCAACATTCAGGACACCGACGTCAAAATATTTGTGTGGAGAAACCTTGTGACCCAATTTGGCATACTTAAGGTTTTAATATCAGACAACGGACTACAGTTCGATAGTAAAGCATTCTGACGATACTGCTCAAAGCTGGGAATCATTAACAGATACTCCATTCCATCTTATCCCAAGGTAATGGTCAAGCTGAGGAAACTAATAAGTCCATTGTGAATGGTCAAAAGAGAAGACTAGATGATTCTAAGGGAAGATGGGCCGAAGAACTACTAGCGTGCTATGGGCATACCGAACCATTCCAAGAAGGTTAACCGAGGAAACCCCGTTCTCAATGACCTATGGCGTAGAAGCAATAATTCTTGTGGAGACAGAACTACCTACTTCTCAAACTAATAGATTTGGTGAAGAAAGAATAACCAATTACTCAGTAGGCACCAAGACCTTGTGGACGAAAACTGTGAGGTGGCCTCGACGAAGTTGGCCAATTATCAACAAAAGATTAGCTGTGGATACAATAAAGGCATCAAGTGTAGGGAGTTTAATCCAAGAGACTTAGTGTTAAGGAAAGTCCGGGGGAACACGAGAGATCCCAAAATAAGAAAGCTAGGACCAAACTGGGAAGGGCTGTATTAAGTTACATCCATCGCGGGGACAGGAGCATATCGGTTAGAAGACCTAGACTAAAGACCTATAGCTAGGCCATGGAATGTATTTAATTTAAAGAAGTATTACTTTTGATTGATATATAAAGGAATGTACATTATTCACGTTTATTACTATTAAATCTTGAGAAAAATGAAGGACGTCAAGAAAATCCAAGCTGCGGCATCAAGATTATAATGCAAGAGAACAAATCTCATGGTACTACACCCTGTTTTTGCCTCGGGTGGGCCTTAAGCTAAACTTTCTGCCTTACTCCAGGGTCACTAACGGAAAGGGAAAATAAGACTTAACAAAAGTGGTGAGAACAAATCCAATGGTACTAGACCCTATCTTTGCCTCGAGTGGGCCTTAAGCTGAACTTTCTGTCTGAGCTTGACTTCAAGGTCACTAACGGAAAGGGAAATTAAGACTTAACAAAAATGGCGAGAACAAATCCCATGGTACTAGACCCTGTCTTTGCCTCAGGTGGGCCTTAAGCTGAACTTTCTGCCTTAGCTTGACTCCAGGGTCACTAACGGAAAGGGAAATTAAGACTTAACAAAAATGGCGAGAACAAATCCCGTGGTACTAGACCCTGTCTTTGCCTCAGGTGGGTCTTAAGCTGAACTTTCTGCCTTAGCCTGACTCCAGGGTCACTAACAGAAAAGGAAATTAAGACTTAACAAAGGATGGTAGTAATAAACCCCATGGTACTAAACCCTGTATTTGCCTTGGTTAATGCCTGAAATGAACTTTCTGCCTAAACTCAAATCTAGAGTTAACAGTAGTAAGAGAAACGTAAAATAATAGAGGAAAAAGGGGTCTTGTGGCCTCAAACTTTACGATGCCTTCAAACACATAAGAGATTTAAGCACGGCCACAATGTGAAGATCCCAATCCGCGGGATATTATAAAGCAACTCGCATTTTACCACGGTTCTTCAAATAACAAACAAAGATGAACATGTGAGAAATACGGAACAACAATATAGATAAGGATAGTCAAATTACAAAATTAGCCCTCAAAACGGGGCACCCAAAAAAAAAAAGAGAAAAGAAAATGGAAACAACCAAAACTAAAGAGTTTAAAACTTAGTCTAAGCACATCTTTTAAGCCGGTCCCCCAGAGGACAGTTCCACGGCAAAGCTTGCCAAATCCCCCACTACTGGCATAACCATGGCTGATCCCCTGACTTCCCTCACAGAGGACTCATCATTGATGATAGCCTGGATCAAGAGGTTGGGAACTATTATCAATTCAGGTGGAATTGGGATGCTGTCAGCCTACCTTAGAGTAGAGGTAGCCTCTACTTGCATTTTGTCTAAGGCCACGGTCCACCCTTTGGTGAAGTAGACTTGTAGATTCTACTCCACTTCAGGCTTCTTCAAGATAATGCAATCAGTTTGGCCTTGATAGTAGGCAACTTGTATTTTCTCATCATCTACAGCTACAAAGGCCTTCAGCTCGGCAGTCTTGGCCACTAGGTCCTTCTAAATTTCTTGGAGCTCTTTCTCTAAGGCCTCTTTCATCTCGATTATAGCCTTAGTATTCTTCTCGGCCTCAGAGCGAAGCTTCTCAGACTCAGATACCTTGTTCATCACATCCAAGATTTTCTTGAGAAGATCTTCGTTGTCTTTGGTCAGCTTCTCCAACTTGGCCTTAGTTGCTAGGTACCTAATTTCCACCACCGCAGAACATTGATAACCCTGCAAACTAGGAGTTAGAAATAAAAGTAGCTTAAAGGTAAAGAAAAGAAAATAGAGAGACAAAGGGTTTACCATGATTGCCTCCCTCTTCATGTTGAGAAGGAGGGCATCATCTTCCCATTGCTCCCAATGACTCATGTCTTCTAGGAGGAGGAGTGCTTTACCCATGCACTCAACCACACGAGCCCCGCCGCCCTCCCTCTAAGGCTTGACAAGAAAGAGGCTTCACATCCACTATGAAAGTCCTGGTGTAGGTCGAAGCTCCTGCGGTGTCTACAGGAGCACTAACTTCCTCAACTAGGGAGCTCTCGGGGTCAAGGGCTGTCACTTGAGGCCCTGAACTTCCACTCTCCCCCCTCTGACATTTCCGTCCACCTCATGGTCCTCAGGGTAGAGTAGTAGACACCGAGGTAATTTGTTAAGCAACAAGAGTAGAGGGGGCTTAACTTTGAGGAATAGGTGGATTTAGGACTTGAGCTATAGAGGGATTAGCCAGAATCTAGCTAAGGTTGACCCAAGACCTCTGATAAGACATCTCAATCGAAGTATTTTTTGTAAAAAGGGTGGTCAGGAATTCAGGTTCTTGAGTCCCGGTAAGGAGACTTAGAGGAAAAGAATTTCCTGTCTTCCTCTTCCTTCAACGACGTAAGTGTTCGACAAGAACAACTACTGTTATTCCAAGATCGGCCGGGTTGAAAGGAGGTGGGGAGTTGCTACGTCTTCTTCCTTGTTCCTTACAAGCGCTTTCAGATGGGGATAGAACGTATCCCTTTACTCGGATGTCAATGTATGGGAGAAAGGAATGATTCTGTGTGATTGCCATTCCTATGTTCTAGAAACTCCATTATACGGGAGTATACCCAAGGATAAGGTAGGCAGCTCGAAGCTGCTCGTCTGAGTGAGGGTATATGGGGGATCTCAACAGCCTGTTCAGGTCTATGGAGTTGATCAGCTGCCTTTTCTTTTTGAATGCATGGTCATATGAAAAGACAAAGGGATGAAACAAAATTTAGCGTGGGAGATAAGATCAAGTAAACAACATGGATATAAAAATTGTTGGGATTTATGCCTTAGAATCCTATTGTATGAAGCTATGTATTATATTATGTATAACATGATGTATGACTTAATATTGTAATTAATAAAGTTGCTTTATTATTATCTGAAATAATGGTAACATGAATATTTGGATATTATCATATAGTCCATGAGATGCATAGTATGTGATTTATGCGATTTAGTCACAGAAGATATAAGTCACAAGTTCTTTGTAAACTCAGAATTTTAGTTCATAGTCGGTGATGAAATTGGGCATTTCATCTGCGAAGACTATAACATATTAACTAAGATGATTTGTCTTGATCATGGAAATGGTGACTTCTAGTTGATATGTTGATATGTTTTAAGAGTTAAGATATATTGAACTGGACCGCTGTGAGATTTATTATTCTCCTAACGACTGTCAATTGAATAATAAATCTCACGACTTATATTTGCATAAACTCTCAATCCTGAGAGAATAATGGACCTGATCATGAAATGTAGGTTGTTTTGATATATCAGGAGTGAGATTTAAAGTAACAGTCAAAACCTCAGTATATTGGGCAGCCACATTTAGTGTTGATAGAACATATATTTTCAAGATGGAATTCATAGTCTCTTAACGGAGATACAAAATATTCTCTTGAGATAAGTTTAATGGGTTTGGTTATTCAAAGTGTTAGGCCTAACCACTTTGATAAGAAATTACTAAAGTATATATTTATGAAATTGGATTTCATAAATATATGATGAATAACTTAAAAGGATTAAACCGGGTACTCAAGGATTAAGATGTAGTAATCTTCAAAGTGGCAGTCTATATTCATGACTTTGAATTACTACGAATATTTTATGAAGGGGTTGCATGTATAATAAAGTCTTGAGATATAATTTATTAACAAGGCCTAGAATGCAATTATATTTATATAGTGGTATTAAATATAATTAATGGTAACTTTGGACTTGTCAAGAGTTGACAGAAAAGCCCAACGCCCATTGGAGCTAGTGTCTTATTAGTCCCTTTTGGTCCCACTCCAAGCCACACACTAAAGCCCAATTGGAAAGGCCTAATAGACCAGCTCAATTAGATAATCAGTTAGTTATAAAGGGAGAAGTATACAGAATTTTATTTAAGAGAGACATCATTGTGAAATGGTGTGCATGTGTGAGTGAAGCCACTCGTTATTCTCCCTTAGAAACTGATTGAGAGACCACACTTCTAGGGTGTAAAGTGGAATTGGAGTGAAGATTAAAAGTGTTCCCAAATACTTCTAATTTTTTATTTTGAATTTCACCACACCAAGTACGCTATCTTGTTCTTAAATTCTGAAATTTACATAGTGCATGTTATCAATCATGAATAAAATAGATCCATGTTTGTTGCTTCCGCTGTGTGTTTTGTATGAGATACAAAACCAGATTTTTCCAACAATTGGTATCAAAGCCAGGTTTTCATATCATGCTTGTATAACATGTGATTTAGTTTTAGAATCAAAGAAAATCATTTTCTTGGTGTTATGGGATTCTTGAATCTGCAGTGATTGTTCTATATAATCACATTTAGGATTTTTGATTTCATAATTTGTTTTAAGAGAAAGTGATTGACTTTGCGTTGATGTGAAGAGAATTTCTATTAATATGGAATTCCATCTTCAAAAGAAATTCTCTTGGCCACACAATTAAGATACGGATCCATTCAAAGAAAGTAGTTATTGTCTAAGAGAAATTCTTTTTAAAGAATTTCATTGCCAAGGATAACCATTCATGATGATAACCATTGTATTGCATTGGTTTGTTCGAAATGGACATCTTGGCTTAATATTTACTTATTGGATGGTGCCGTGTCTTAGTAATTGCCAAGGATATAGTTATTGAATGTAATTCAAATAACTGTCATGTGCATGAACCAATTGATTGCACTGGTTGGACTTTCTTGCACCGCTTGGCTATAAAAGACAATTTAATAGTTATTGCCTTGATTGCCATCTTGAAATCATATAGGTTTTCATGTAAGTTATATGTAATGTAATAATCCGTATGTTATATTACTTCATGAATTGATTATTACATTATATATATTTATATATATTAATGCTAGGATTAAAATTATTCATTTAATGAAATTTATTCCTAATGAGATTAGGATTATGTTTTCAAGGGTTTCTTGCATTATTATGGTTCTTGATCTTAAAAACCTTTAATTTAAAATATCTAGTGGGAGAGAGATACAAGGGTTGGATCTCACGGCCTCCATTATCAGTTCATAGTAGTGTGGGTAAGTGCCTTGTCTTGGCGTATATGCCTTGTGATCCCAAAAGAGGGTGTTTACTTCATAGTACTACAAGATTGAACTAACCTGTTTAAAGTAATGTGGACAAGCACCTCATCTTGGCATATATGCCTCGCGATCCCAAAGGAGGGTGTTTAGTTCCATGGTACTACAAGTTTAAACATTATAAGGGAGATGAAATGTGGCTACACATGATTCTAGATAATGGTGTACACTAGACTAAATGTAATGTTAACCTCCCAAAAGAGCTATGTCATTATCATTGAGAGGCTAAAGCTAATACGGCATATTATTAGTGTATGATAAGAGTTATCATGATAGCACTAATAATGAGAATAGTTCTCAATCAATTAATATGTTTATAATAAACTTGCTACCAAGGAATTATAGACATGGATTGGTTTGTCGTTGCATATATGATTTTATGGTTTTATAAGGTTCCATATTATATGTTTATATGCTAAATTGATAATGTCTAGTTTACTTATTATATTCATGTTTGTTATTTTCAGATTTAAAATCATGGCATCAGTTAGCCCACTTGTTGCTATTCTTAATCAAAACAAACTGACTGGATCCAACTATGTTGACTGGAAAAGAAATTTGGATATTATTCTTACTGCTAAAGAGTACAAATATGTGCTTACTCAACCATGTCCTAGCTTTCTATCACTAGATACTCCTCTTGAGGAAAAACAGCGATATGATCGTTGGCAGAAATGAGATGGCTAAGTGCTATATTCTAGCATCTATTTCAAATGTTCTACAGCATCAAATGTAAGATGTAGAACTAGTTTCGGATATTATGCTAAGTCTGAAGGAGATGTTTGGTGAGCAAGGCCGTTTTGCAAGGCAAGAAACAATGAGGCAGATTTATAATACCAAAATGGCTGAAGGTTCTTCAGTAAGGCAGATTTATAATACCAAAATGGATGATCTCTAATCTGAATACATTAGAAGTTTTAGGTGCCAATATTGATGGAGAATCCCAAGTGGATATGATACTCCAGTCACTACCAGAATCATTCAAGGAATTCAGACTTAACTATAATATGAACAAAAAGATTTATACATTGTCTGAATTGATGAATGAGTTGGTAGCGGCGGAAGGCATCCTTGGTACTTCTAGTGTTGATGCTAATATGGCTGAAGCTTCTACTTCTCAACCTAAGTCGAAAGGCAAAGGTAAGAAGAAGAAGAAGTAGGACTTCACGAAGAAAAATGGTAAACAAGCTGCCTTAGGAGTTGCCAACAAAGGAAAGAAAACCAAAGGAAAGTGTTTCCATTGTGGTGAGAAAGGACATTGGAAGAGGAATTGTCCAATATTTAAGGCTGCCAAGAATAAAGGTATGAAAAGTACATTCCTTCTTGAAACATGTTTGGTACAGAATCCCACAGATTCCTGGTGTGTGGATTCAGGTTGTACTAATCATATCTGCAAATCCTTGCAGGGGTTTCAGAAGACCAGAAAACTGAATAAAGGGGAAATGTTTCTTACCTTGACTGATGGGAGCAATATTCCAGTTGTAACTATTGGAGTGTTTAATTTATGTTTTGAATCTAGAATTTTAATATTGGAAGACTATTTGTATGTACCTAATGTTCGTAGGAATTTAATTTCTGCAACTTATTTAGATAAACATGGATATTATGTTATCCTAAAGACAATGTTGTAATAAAGAAGGATAAAGTGTTTATCTGTTCTGGCAATATTGTGGATGGTCTTTATATTTTAACTCCTGATAAGCATGAATTATATAATTCTAAATTAGGTCATAACTCTCATGTAAAATCATTAAAGAGAAAGTTTCCTTCTACTAATGAAACATATCTTTGACACTTGCGTTTGGGTCATATTAATCCAAATAGAATTCAAAGACTGATCAAAGATGAAATCTTAGAGCCATTGGACTTTGATGAATTTCCAGTTTGTGAATCTTGTTTGGAAGGCAAAATGACCAAACGACATTTTAATGCAAAAGTTAGAAGAGCCCAAGAGTTTCTTGAATTAGTTCATACAAATGTATGTAATCCTATGTCAACCCAAGCAAAAGGAGGTTATGAGTACTTCATCACTTTTACCGATGATTAGTCAAGATATGGTTATGTATACCTAATGAGACGGAAGTCCGAAACCTTTGAAAAGTTCAAAGAGTTTAGGGCTGAAGTTGAGAATCTATTAGGTAAACGTATAAAGGCCATTCGATCTGATCGTGGTGGTGAATACCTTCTTGGGGATTTTAAGGATTACTTAATTCAAAATGGGATTGTATCCCAATTGACTGCACCTGGAACTCCCCAACAGAATGGTGTAGTAGAAAGAAGGAATATGACTCTTTTGAAAATGGTTAGGTCCATGATGAGCTACTCAACTTTGCCAGTTTCTTTTTGGGGATATGCACTAAAAACTGCTATGCATATTTTGAATTTAGTTACATCAAAATCTGTTCCCAACACACCTAAGGAATTGTGGAGTGGGCGTAAGCCTAGTATGAAATATCTCCATATTTGGGGATGTCCAACACATGTGTTGAAAAGGAAGTCTGATAAGTTGGAAGCTAAAACCGTAGTATGCATGTTTTTAGGGTATTCAAAGGAAACAAAGGGTTATTTATTCTATAATCATAAAGATAACAAAGTATTTGTTAGCACACATGTCAAATTTTTGAAAGATGATTATATGAATAATTTTGATCCAAGAAATGAAGTTGTTTTGGCTGAAATGAGTGAACCTGTAAATGAGCAACCAATGGATGAAACTAGGGATGATGTGGCTGTATTAGATACACCGCAAGATATTACTCATGAGATGACTAGTACACAGGTGCCTCGTCGTAGTGGGAGAATTATTCGACCTCCTATAAGATTTATAGGTTTAGGAGAAACTTATGAAGCTATCTCAGAAGAGACTGAATCGGATCCCTACACTTATGAAGAGGCAATGAATGATATAGATGCACATCATTGGGTCAAAGCTATGAAATCTGAATTAGATTCTATGTATTCCAATCAAGTTTAGGATCTTGTAAAGGCGCCTAACGGCATTAAACATGTTGGTTGCAAATGGGTTTACAAGAGAAAGAGAGGGATAGATGGAAAGGTTGAAACCTTTAAAGCAAGACTAGTGGCGAAAGGGTATACACAAAAAGAAGGTATTGACTATGATGAAACTTTTTCGCCAGTAGCCATGCTTAAATCTATCAGAATTCTCTTATCCATTGCTGCTCATTATGATTATGAGATTTGGCAAATGGATGTCAAGACTGCATTTCTTAATGGCAATCTTGAAGAAGAAATTTATATGTTGCAACCAGAAGGTTTCATAGCAAAGAACCAAGAGCATATGGTATGCAAATTGAAAAGGTCCATTTATGGACTTAAGCAATCATCTAGATCATGGAACATCAGATTCGATCAAGCAATCAAGTCATTTGGTTTTGAACAAAATCTTCATGAATCATGTGTGTACAAAAGACATCAAGATAAAGTAGTAATGTTCCTAGTACTTTATGTTGATGATATTCTACTCATTGGGAATGATGTAGGTGTAATGTCATCGATAAAGGTTTGGTTGTCAAGCCAATTTGATACGAAGGACTTAGGTGAAACTAACTTTATTCTAGGGATCAAGCTTTGGCGAGATCGTAAGAATAAGATGTTAGGTTTATCACAAACTGGGTATATAGATAAGGTTCTAGAATGATTTAGCATACAAAACTCCAAGAAAGGATTACTTCCTTTCAGACATGGAGTTTTTTTGTCTGATGACCAAAGGCCTAAGACTTAAGAGGAAGAAAATATGATGAGACAAGTTCCTTATGCTTCTGCAGTAGGAAGTCTCATGTATGCCATGCTTTGTACTAGACCAGATATCTGTTATTCAGTTGGCATGGTCAGTCAATATCAATCAAATCCAGGACCAAAACATTGGCAAGCTGTAAAGTATATTCTCAAGTATCTACGGAGAAGGAGAGATTATATTTTTGTTTACCAAAGTGAGGATTTGATACCCATTGGCTATACAGATTCAGACTTTCAATCGGATCTAGATTTCAGAAAATCCACATCAGGATGTGTTTTCACCTTGGGAGGTGGAGCCATAACTTGGAGGAGTGTCAAACAATCTTGTATTGCGGACTCTACCATGGAAGCAAAATACGTTGTTGCTTGTGAAGCAGCACAGGAAGCTGTATGGCTCAAGAAATTCCTTTCTGACTTTGGTGTAATGAGAATGGAACAAGTTCCCATCACATTGTTTTGCGACAATAGTGGTGCAGTTGCACAATCAAAAGATCCAAGGAACCACAAGAAAGGAAAGCACATCGAGAGAAAGTATCACATCATTAGAGATATTATTGCTCGTAGAGATGTGGTGGTAGCAAAGATTGAAAGTGCAAATAATCTAGCAGATCTCTTTACCAAAGTCTTGCCTTAAAGGACCTTTGAGTCACATTTAGAAGGAATGGGAGTTAGATTAGTGCACAATAGTCTTTAGGGCAAGTGGGAGATTGTTGGGATTTATGCCCTAGAATCCTATTGTATGATGCTATGTATTATATTATGTATGACATGATGTATGACTTAATATTGTAATTAATAAAATTGTTTTATTATTATCTGAAATAATGGTAACATGAATATTTGAACATTATCATATAGTCCATGAGATGCATAGTATGTGATTTATGTGATTTAGTCACAGAAGATATAAGTCACAAGTTCTTTATAAACTCAGAATTTTAGTTCGTAGTTGGTGATGAAATTGGGCATTTCATCTACGAAGACTATAATATATTAACTAAGATGATTTGTCTTGATCATGGAAGTGGTGACTTCTAGTTGATATGTTGATATGTTTTAAGAGTTAAGACATATTGAACTGAACCGCTATGAGATTTATTATTCTCCTAACGACTGTCAATTGAATAATAAATCTCACGACTTATATTTGCATGAACTCTTAATCCTGAGAGAATAATGGACCTGATCATGAAATGTAGGTTGCTTTGATATATTAAGAGTGAGGTCTAAAGTAACGGTCAAAACCTCAGTATGTTGGGCAGCCACATTCAATGTTGATGGAACATGTATTTTCAAGATGGAATTCATAGTCTCTTAACGGAGATACAAAATATTTCCTTGAGATAAGTTTAATGCATTTGGTTATTCAAAGTGTTAGGCCTAACCACTTTAGTAAGAAATTACTAAAGTATATATTTATGAAATTGGATTTCATAAATATATGATGAATAATTTAAAATGATTAAATCGGGTACTCAAGGATTAAGATGTAGTAATCTTCAAAGTGGCAGTCTATATTCATGACTTTAAATTACTACGAATTTTTTATGAAGGGGTTGCATATATAATAAAGTCTTAGGATATAATTTATTAATAAGGCCTAGAGTGCAATTATATTTATATAGTGGTATTAAATATAATTAATGGTAACTTTGGACTTGTCAAGAGTTAACAGAAAAGCTCAAGGCCCATTGGGGCTAGTGTCTTATTGGTCCCTTTTGGTCCCACTCCAAGCCACACACTAAAGCCCAATTGAAAAGGCCCAATAGGCCAGCTCAATTAGATAATCAGTTAGTTATAAAGGGAGAAAGATATAGAATTTTATTTAAGAGAGACATCATTGTGAAATGGTGTGTATCTGTGAGTGAAGCCACTCGTTATTCTCCCTTAGAAACTGATTGAGAGACCACACTTCTGGGGCATAAAGTGGAATTGGAGTGAAGATTAAAAGTGTTCTCAAGTACTTCTAATCTTTTGTTTTGAATTTCACCGCACCAAGGTACGCTATCTTGTTCTTAAATTCTGAAATTTACATAGTGCATGTTATCAATCATGAATGAAATAAATCCAAGTTTGTTGCTTCCGCTATGTGTTTTATATGAGATACAAAACCAGATTTTTCCAACAAAAATATATATACATACCAAGCAAATATGTAAAGGAAGATCCTAGAATTTCTACCCAGCTACTCTACCTGAAGTTGTAGGACAGTGGATTCCATCGGGATACCAATTCCCCGAGATGATCAGATAGTCCCCTTCTGTCTCTTTGTCAAAATCCAGGAGACCCGATATAAGTCTAACCTCCCCGTGCCAGATTTTGAAGTAAAATCCTGAGGTTTTGCTAACTTGGAAACTATATACGTAATTGATATCATGCTCAGTTAAGCTAAGACCGAGTCTTTTATTAAGTTCATCTACATAACTAACTCTCTAAATACATTAAGGGTACATTGGTCAGGGCAAACTTTAAAGTGCCTCAGAAAATTGGTTAGCAACCTACTCATATGGATCGTAACACCCTCTACAAATTCTACCAAAGGGATAATGACCCTTCCTTCCCCCCTTGAGAATATCACCTCAGACTCAGGGTAATACCTCACTTCTACATCCTTGGGGATCCTATACACCCTTTTAAACTTGGCCAATCTTTCAGGTGTGTCAATCATAGACTTGAATTTTCCCATTATCCTAATTTACTATCAAGTCAAATAAAAAGGGGGGGGGGGGGGGAAGGGACATACAAACAAGAAAGAGCGATGACGTAATACTTGGGATCGCCTGAAAGTGGCCGGAGAAACTCTTGGTGGAGAAAGAGGAGAGAAGCTTGAGAAAAAGATTGAAGAGAAATTGAGGAAAAAATTGGAGAAGAATGAAATTTGGGAACTCAGAAACTGGTTTGAGTTCCCCCTTTATATAGAAGAGGAGGGAGCAGGAAAGGCAAGGAGCGACCTTTGGTTTCCCGCACCTTCCCATTTTCCTAAGCTTTAATCTAACCGTTCACAAATACACGTGCCATTCATCGAAGGGCGGGGAATCCAAGCACATTTGGGGCAGTTAATGCCTGACGGTGCCACCTCCCATCAATGATAGTTAATGATTACCCCCCATATATCTCGGGCCATGATCTCCACCTCAGCATTAATGACATAGAGATAGTGGAGGGCTATTGTGGGGGGTGGGGGGGGGGGGATGAACTTGATTCCAGGCCGAGGCCCAAAAGCCATAAGGTTATACTTAAAGAAATGGACCAAGCCCATCAATGTGAATACAAGCTAGGGTTCTAAAGATTCACGGGTAACTCATCAAAGCAGCTCCCATGGAGATCCGAGTAGACCACTATTACCAAAACTCCTATCCAAGGTAAGGAACATGGATGGCCCTTCAACGAAAAAGAGCGGGACCGCAGGTAATTATTTCCCTTTTTATTTCGAGATGTTACTCCCATCAAAATCTCCTCGGGAAACACCCTGAAAGGATAAGGATCACAGAAATAGTCACATCCGCATTAATGAGAGGTTCTCTACCTAATCTCTTCCACATTAAATACAAATAGGACAACCTGAACAGTGCATACACCCCCAAAAGTCTTACTTTAGAATGCCACTGTATTTTTCTTTTCTGGCTTACTCCCTGTACCTTGGGAAAACAATTTATTGCATCTAAAAGCATCTCCTCTTTACTCCTACTTTCTTAATTAGTTGTTTGAGCCTCACACTATTAGATTTTTACCTTATGTGTATGATAAATAAATTGTATAAGTCAGTTATCTAGACATTTGTACTTGGTCTGTGGTGTTTGGATTTCTTTCGCCCACAATATATATATATATATATATATATATATATATATATATATAGGAAGACACCCCTCCTTGCTCAAACCCCTTATAGATCTCAAATCTCTCACATGTTCAGAACTCCTTGCTACACAGCCAAGCAAGACTCAGTTGTCAATGAGGATGACAACCATAGTAAGTCTACTCCATCCCCACCTCACACTGATATGGAGCAGGAACAGAAGCAGCCTTTCCAACCTGAACCTCTAACTGACCTGGAGCTCATGGTTATAAAAAAAGGATTTCACCCCTGACCTGGTAGCCCTAGGAAAAGAATTTGATTCTGAAGAAAATAGAGCCAAAAGAGAAGCCTACAGAGCCAAAAGAGAAGCTCATGGTTATATATATATATATATATATATATATATATATATATATATATATATATATATATATATATATATATAATTTAGAATTTAATTGGTTTTAGACTCTTCAATTTTTGCACCTAATAATTTACTTACCAAAAAAAATTAAAAACTTAGATGGATACATGGCGAAAAATTGGAAATTGGACTCCAATTGAAATCCAATTTAGAATCTAATTGGATTTGAACTCTTCGATTTTTACACTCAATAATTAACTTGACACAAAATTAAAAATTAAATGAGACATGTGGCGCAAAATTGATAATCTAATTAAAATCTAATTGGATTTTCTCTAAGTTTTGGCTATTAATATATACTAGTTAAAAGCCTATGCGTTACACAGTTTTATCATAAACTTATAGAATACATATTTTATCTTATAAACAATAATGAATATATATTTTATCCGATAAAAAATAACGAAATAAATAATTATTATAATAACAAAAAGAATAGATTTTATTGGTATGATAATTATCAAGTATAAAATTTTAACACCTAAACGAAAATTATTATTTTGTAACATACCAATTGTACTCTAATCAGAATTTTGTATCTTTGGAAGATTGCTGAATACCTCTTTGTACACAATATTTTAGTATATCCTTGTTTTTGTTTGTTATTTTTCTTTATTAGAAAATTTAATGATCGATAAAAATTATATCAAGCCATATTTAATGATTGATTGAAAAAAAAAAAAAAAAAAACATTAAATGGGCAACCTGCCTTCTTTTATAGGTCAAAGTTTACAACTCTAATAGTTAGCCAAAGCTCTTTCAATCAGGAAAAAAAAAATCAAATTGTTATAAACAATTTATCATCAAATTTATATCAAGACATTCTTAATAATAAACTAAAAAAGATTGTTCTCTAAATCAAAATTGATGGGATGAAAGCATCATATCACCATTGGAACCCATATCATAAAACACAAAATAATTTTAAAAATAATGTCTAAGCATATTTAATGATTGATTCTCAAACCATAATCATATAAATTGGACAAAAATTTAGCAAATTAGGTTAAACAAAAGACAAAAAATACACAAAATCTATTCAATTTAATGGAAAAAAATTAGAGTATACAAATACATACCTGCAGCTCTGCAAGGTTGTAAGTAGAAGAAGAGAATAAAGAAAGGAACCGTACAGTACGTATTCATTATGAATTATTTGATATATATATATATATATATACACACTCCACGTTGAAGAAGTTGATATAAACAAATAGTGGAAAAGATCAATCCATAGAGGAAATCAATAATCTTTTCATATTGGGACCAAATAGCCATATCTGGAAGGTAAAACCCTGACTGTGGGAAGGGATGAATGAAAGACTTCGGGGCTCAGTCACAGGACAGTTATTGGCTGAATGTTTTATGATAAGGGTAAAATTGTGAATGTGAGTACTCATGAATATAGTATCATGAAGCGATGTTCAAAATAGACCCGTCGACCTCACTTGTCATAAATGGCAGTCAAACAGCTTTAGGACGTCTACAGTTTTAGGAAGACGGGGTTAACTTGTCATAAATGGAAAGCTGACACTACTAAGCTGAAGGGAGTAGCGAAGCTGACGACCCCAACGAGGGAGTAGGCGAAGCTGACAACCCCGACGAAGGAGTAGGCGAAGTTGACGACCCTAACGAGGGAGTAGGCGAAGCTGACGACCCTGATGAAGGAGTAGGCAAAGCTAACGACCCTAAAGCTAATGGCTCCAATGTATCCTTGACTTGGCCACCACGCATGAGT
Source organism: Quercus glauca (assembly GCA_023736055.1). Lineage (NCBI taxonomy): Eukaryota > Viridiplantae > Streptophyta > Magnoliopsida > Fagales > Fagaceae > Quercus > Quercus glauca. Next base: position 42,294,550 of record CM043318.1, read on the forward strand.
ATATAAGGAAATGTCTTGTATCCCATGCTTAGTGTTAGTCTCTTACAAGGAAAGAATTCCGCAATATACACTCATGAGGATTCCTATAAGAAAAAGACTTCTAGTCCAAGGAAGAGAGGTCAACCCTCTACTACTATAAAAGCCCCAATACCTTCACAAACCAAAATACGCATAATTGACCCCGCTCTAGCACTTTAGAGTTGTGAGAAGTTCTAACTTGACCTTCGAAGGGTATTTGGCCGGTGCTACACCGGTACTCCTCTTAAGGTCTTCAGCTTTTGTGTTGTGCAGGTTCTTGTCAGGAGCACGTAAGGATTGTGTGGCTTACTGGTGATTTTTTGGCATCATTAGTTAGCACCGTCTATGGGAAGTTTGCGATTTGTAAGCCATATTATCGCTTCCCGGACAAAAGAGTTGCATGGTACTCACTCGCTTGATGGCAACCACTAACGACATTCAAGAAGAGGAACCACCCACGACTGCCCTCGAGAGACAGGTTCAAACTCTCGCCGCTATCATGGAACGCCTCACCAAACAAAACCACGACTTGGAAGAATAGCTGCACCAGAAAAATGCAACACCGAATAACCAAAGAGAAGATCAAGAAGGAACCAGCGTTGAAAGAAGGAATCAAGAGGGACCTGAAGGCAACAACGCCCCAAGCCGACAAGAACGACAGGATACCAGCCGTCCCTTAAGCTTAGATACAACACCTCCTTACATGGTCGGAGAGATGTAGATGATGAAGGAAAGGATGGACCTTATGATGAATGCCCTCAAAGGACGGGTGTCCAACGACCTTGACGATTTGGTCCACCGAACCGATTCGCCTTTCACCACCTTCGTCAACTCCTTCCCCCTTCCACCAAAGTTCTGTATGCCGCAGGTGGAAAACTACGACGGAAACAAAGACCCTCTAGATCATTTGGAGTCCTTCAAGACCCTGATGCACCTTCAGGAGGTACTTGACAAGATCATGTGCAAAGCTTTCCCCACTATGCTGAAGGGTCTCGCAAGGATATGGTTTAGAAGGCTAACGCCTAACTCCATCAGTACTTTCAAGGAGCTAAGCGCCCAGTTTGCTTCGCACTTCATTGGGGGACATAGGTATAAGAAGTTTACAGGATGCTTGATAAGCATCAAGCAGCGGGAAGATGAGACGCTAAAGTCTTACATAGCACGCTTTAACAAAGAGGTGCTTTCAATCGATAAAGCTGACGACAAGATACTTGTAGCCGCTTTCACAAATGGGCTATGGAAGGGTAAGTTCCTATTTTCACTATACAAGAACGACCCGAAGACTATGTCGGACGTGCTTTACAAGGCAACTAAGTACATGAATGCTGAAGATGCGCTTCTGACTCGAGAGAAGAGAGAAAGGTAGGAGGATATGCGACAAGACAGAGAGCGGAAGATAGCAAGAACTGGAGACGCTGGACAGACAGAAGCTACACCACCCATGGAACACCAAGCACCTACAGAAATACTACCAGTAAGAAGGATGGCATGAAGAGCAGCACCCCTTTATTTCTAGTTTACCTTAGTGAATTTTAGCTATACTCTTCAGTTTTTCTATTTACTTTAGTTTTTGCTACAATAACTCTTTTAAAGCCCAAAGGGCAAATCTTTGTTTTCTTTTTAAGAACTAATTTTTCTACGAATGCATGGTTTATTATAATAAGAGGAGTTTATTCAGACATGGCCAAAGTCGCCTATGGGTGGACGGTCACTACGTTAAGTCACCTACGGGTAGATGTGTGGCCAAAGTCACCTACGGGTGAATGTTCACTACATTAAGTCACCTACAGGTAGACGCATGACCGAAGTCGACTATGGGTGGATGATCACCATACTAAGTCGCCTACAAGTAGACGACCAAAAAGGTGACGAGGCACCAAAATTTAGTCACCTCAATTAGTGCACGACCCCAAGTGTACGACTCACAAGGTGACGAGGTACCAATACTTAGTCACCTCAACAAGTGCATAAAGTGGAGGAATCCAAGTCTACAAAGTAGACGACCCTAATATACAGTCCATCAAGTGGACGACCTCATCTCAAAAGGATGAAATGTTATCAAGTCCATAAAATGGACAAGCTTGTTAAGTACACAAGATGGACGATTTCATCCCAGGAGGATGAAAAAATTATGAAGTCCATAAAATGGACACAAAGTGGACAACCATGTGTTATTAAGTCCACGAGCTGGACGACCTTATTAAGTCCACAAAGTGGACGACCTCATCGTAAGAGAATGAAAAATTATTAAGTCCACAAAGTGGACGAGTTTATCATTAAGTCCACAAATTGGATGAGTCAGTTAGTAATACCCACGAAATGGACGATTGCGCCAAGTCCCCAAAGCGAACGAGCCCATAGAGCTGACAAGTTCGTCCACCAGAGGATATGACTAATATTACAAGACGATAGTTTTAACATAAAAGATAACGAGATGAACAAGTCTACTGAAGAGACGAGTTGGAATTATCCAAATGAAAAGGACTTAAACTCCATAAATCTGTCAGTTTAAGCAGACGAGATCATGGAGTGGGGGGCAGCTGATAAGGGTAAAATTGTGAATGTGAATACTCATGAATATAGTATCACAAACCGACGTTCAAAATAGACCCTTCGGCCTCACTTGTCATTAATGGCAGTCAAACAACTTTAGGTCGTCTACAACTTTAGGAAGACGGGGTTAACTTGTCATAAATGGAAAGCTGACACTACTAAGCTGAAGGGAGTAGGCGAAGCTGACGACCCCGACGAGGGAGTAGGCGAAGCTGACAACCTTGACGAAGGAGTAGGCAAAGCTGACGACCCTAAAGCTGACGGCTCCAATGTATCCTTGACTTGGCCACCACGCAAAAGTATATAAGGAAATGTCTTGTATCCCACGCTTAGTGTTAGTCTCCTACAAGGAAAGGATTCCGCAATATACGCTTATGAGGATTCCTATAAGAAAAAGACTTCTAGCACAAGGAAGAGATGTCAACCTTCTACTACTATAAAAGCTCCAATACCCTCGCAAACCAATGTATGCATAATTGACCCCGCTCTAGCACTTTAAAGTTGTGAGAAGTTCTAACTTGACCTTTGGAGGGTATTTGGCCGGTACCACACCGGTACTCCTCTTAAGGTCTTCAGCTTTTGTGTTGTGTAGGTTCTTGTCAGGAGCACGTGAGAATCGTGTGGCTTGCTGGTGATTTTTCGACATTATCATTTTATAAATCATCTGTTGGACTTAGGCAAGCAGTTGCCCGATCAAAATGATGGAGAGGCCATTCATCTGACCACAACTCCATGGCAAATGTATTTCAATGGCTCCAGTACGCAAGGTGGTGCGGAGCAGGTATTGTTTTTATCTCTCTTAATGACATTATCATTTTATAAATCATCTGTTGGACTTAGGCAAGCAGTTGCCCGATCGAAATGATGGAAAGGCCATTCATCTGACCACAACTCCATGGCAAATGAATTTCAATGGCTCCAGTACACAAGGTGGTGCGGAGCAGGTATTGTTTTTATCTCTCTTAATGGTCTACTTTCTCACCATTCATATCGGCTTTTTTTCCTATGCACAAACAACGTAGCTGACTATGAAGCCTTGCTTATCGGATTAGAACTAGCTGCGGCAATGGGCATGTGATCCATCCACGTTAACATTAATAAGGGTGATTCTCAGCTAGTTGTGAAACAAGTCATTGCTGAGTATCAAGTAATAGAAGCAAAGCAGCAGCCATACACAAAAAGAGCCCTAGACTCGATTTGCCAAGTTTGATGAAATTTAGATTGACCATGTACCTAGAAGGCCCAATGTTGAGGTAGGAAATCTAAAGACTTTAGTGTTTTATTTAAACACTAAAAGTAGTTGCTTTTTTTTTTTTTGTACATGTAGTAGTATAATTTAGATAATAATAAATAAATAAAAAAAGATTAGTTGAAGATTTTGGATTGTAATCAAATTGATATTATTTATCAACTTATAAATTGTAATAAGAAAAGGATTAAATGAAGAATTTGGATTGAAGTGGCGCGTGAACAGGAAATCTAAAGAATTTTTTTTTTTTTTTTTTAAGTCACATTGTGTGAAGAGGAAATCCAAAAATTTTAGTGTTTTATTTAATCACTAAAAGTAGTTGCTTTTTTTTTTACTTTTTTTTTTATCCGTTTAGTAATATAATTTAAAACCAAAAAAAATAAGGATTAGTTGAAGATTTTAAATTGTACTCAAATTGATATTATTTATCATCTTTTAAACTATAATGAGAAAATGATTGGATGATGAATTTGGATTGTAATTAAATTAATATTTTTATCAAGTTAGAAATTATAGGAGAATAAGATAAGAACAAAAAAAAAATTATATCTATATTTTTAAAAATCTAAAAAAATGTCCTGCAATTTGGTGAAGCCATTTGGTATAATCATGGCCTCTAAGCTAACTTTTATTATATAGTATATTATATGATACATAGAATAATATTATTCATTTAAAAAAAATAAAAAAATAAAAAACTAACAGAACTGGTGTTGAAGAGTAATTTATTTTATTTTATTATAAATAAATAAAAGAGGCTGCCTCACCTTTTTTTTTTTTTCTTCTTCTTTCTTTTTTGGAGAAGAAAGTATTACCTCACTTAGATTGGAAACTTTTTCCATAATAATTATTTCAATTAACATTATTTTAAAATTATTTGGGAATCTAGCCTTAAAATTATTTTTTAAATGAAAACACGATCTTATTTTTAAAAGATTTCAGAAATTGTATTTATATAACACAATTTTTTAAAATAAATAAAATGGTTTTATTCCCAGTAACTTAAAAACAATGTCAATTTTTTTTTAGGGTAAAGTATCATTTTTGTCCCTAAACTATTACAAAAAAAAAATTTTTTAATCCCTAAACTTTTAGAAGTTTTATTTTCATCCCTAAACTTTACAAAGCATTCTGACTTTTTCCTTCCGTCTATTTCCATTAGTTTTTGTTTTACATGTCTTTATAGAATGTTGATATGGTATCCGGTTCGGACTAATTTATTTTATTTAAAAAATATTGACACGTGGCAAAGACTTATTGGCTCACGTGGGAACATTTTTTTTAAAAGGCCAAAATCACCCCACCAAAACTCCCAAGTCTCAAGCATGCCGGCGCTAACCCAAAATCTTCAAACCATGAAAACCCACCACCCTCACTCCCTGAAAACCTCAAACCAGCGTCCCTAATCGTTGTTAGTTTTTGCCGCTGTCGAAGTAACATAGTGCTTAGTGCTTACCATGTGCGGCAAGCCAACCAAATTTTATTAAAGCCACTCAAATACAACACGTGGTTCATCGATGTGTGATGGAGTCTTCAACAATAGACACTAGGGACCACTAAATTGGTTTATATACAACATCTAATGGAGTCTTCAAGAACAATGTCTGACGGATTCTTCACAGTAGCACAACCCCCCCAATAAGCCCATACCCATCAAGCTATAGAAATGGTATATATACTAATTATATACATTCAATAAAGCAATTAAGCAAAAAAATAAACAAATAAAAAAATTTTACCTTATAAGGGAGTCTAGGACAACGAATCTATTTTGCTGATTTTGGTCACCAATTGGGCTGTTGTTGTGGGGGGTTTCACGGATGGAAGTGGAACTTCCAGGGAGTGAAAGGTGATTTTGGCCTCTTTTTTTTTTTTTTTTTTATGTTCCCACGTGAGCCAATAAGTCTTTGCCACGTGTCCATATTTTTTTAAATAAAATAAATTAATCCATATTCCAACACCAACACTCTGTTTGCAAGTTTAAAAATGAAAATAAAACTTTTGAAAGTTTAGAGGGAAAAAACAAACTTTTATAATAGTTTAAAGACAAAAGTAATATTTTATCTTTTTTTATATTTTAAAATATAATATTTTGTAAATTTTTCCCATCTAGACCTGTTTTTTTTTTTTTTTTTTTTCCATGTTTTTCATTTCCCATATAAAATCACACTTTGGAAATACATTATACTCGTCTGTATACATATGAAAACAATGTTTCTGACAAAGTAACTAATCATTGATCTACACCTCTCCATTCCTTTAGTTTCTTTTCCAAAGAATTTATCCTCTTATAAAATTGGGATAAGAAAAAGTTATAAAAAAAAAAAAAAAAGTAAACTATTATACATTTCAGCCACTAAACAAGATCAATGACCAGAAGGATGCAGTTGTACATACAAAACCCTCACATGAAAATCACAAATTGATGCATCCTTCCAAGCAAAAATTACAAAAACTAAAAAAAATAAATAAATAATAAAAAAAGAATTTGCAAATTACACTACTCTAAATGAAGCTCAAACCCCATCACCATGACATTAATTTAAGCCTGCAGTAGCAGTAGTCGTGTTTGAATTTTTCATCTCAGGTGGAGGCTTCACATACTTCCCTATTACTTTTTGGTGGGTGCGCTTCCTAATCCTATCAATTTTGTCTTTACTTCTTTGCTTCCTATCTTCCTTTTGGCGATGCCGTAATTTCCTTTCTCGCTCATATACACCTTGCCAGAAGATCTCACCAGTTGATGGCCACAACCACCGTCTAGTAGGATGCTCAGAATCAGCCTCCTCCGCCAAATCCTCATCCATGCTCTTTAGTGTTGCATATGAGAACCATCTAATCCACATTTGACCTCTCCGGCTCTTGAATTTATGGTGTTCCTGCATTATTCCTGTGTCGGGGTTCACATACACCATCCGCCTTGCACTGTGGTATGCCCAAACATTTATAAGTAGCTCAAGAAGCCGTGAATAGCACTGCTTATCCTGCAAATTGTAAACGATTATTCAATTACCACAAAATAGACCAATATCCCACCTACCTTATAATTTGCAAAATTAAAATTTAAGAAAATCCATCCACACAAATAGTTTATTCCAAGGCATATAGTAATTTTCTTTTTCATTCTTTTGTAATATATCTTTAGGGCCAATCAAGCAGGACATCCAGAATTCAAGAAAAAAGCAAATTATGTAAGAATGGAAAATTAAATAAGTAGAAAAGTACTTTGGAAAAACTCAGATAACATTGTCCACTTGAATGGTGCTCGTCATACATATGTGCATCCAATGCATCTACAAACATTCTGCACATGGGATCATATCAACAGGTTGAAAAGTGAACAACTAGTACATAACTTTCTCATTACATGAAATAAGCAAGTAGTGCTAGAGAAACCAAGTTGTTCATTATCCTACCTAGAAAACATCACAAACTCTAGGAAGGACCTAGTTGGCAAAGCCCAACTCTGCATGACAGACCATGTGCCGCCATCAACAGGCATGGGTGGTAAAGAATCCAAATCGTGCTTTATGCCATACATCCTCTTAAGAGCCTCAGCAAAAGCGAACCTTCAATCATCAATGATGAAGAAAATCAGATTAAAATTTTAAACTAGAGAGAGAGAGAGAGAATGGATATATACAAAATTATTCATACAAATAAAAATTTCATGTCACATTTTTTTTTTGCTGGTCTTACTTGCAATTTCCAGCATTTATAGCATCACAGAATGACCAAAAATCCAGCTGCAAAGAGTTTCGTGGATCCAAATCCAACCGCACCCAAAAGTAGAGCGTGTCCCCATGCCTTTGAGTTTCGATGGCATCTAACAATGCATTTTCAGCAATTCTAGATAAAGATGCCTGTTTAAACCCTCCACATTAGATATAAAACTGGATCTAGAGGCCCGCATCGAAAAAAAAAATTTAATCAAAAAAGTTACTTCATTGCTTTGCTTCACTAACCTGTGTGTGCGCGCACGCACATCCAACGGTCGGAGGTTCAACATAGGTGTTTTTTTTTTTTTTTATTAATGGTTCATTTGAATTGAGGGAGAGGGAGGGAGAGTAGGGTAGAATTGGCCCAAAATTAGTCTATTTTCAACCAACTCTACTCTACTTCCCTCCACTCTTCTCCCTTCCCCCTCAATCCAAACAGGCCCTAAGTTCAAACTAATGACCTCCGCTTCGTGAAGCATGGTCCCTAGCCGATTGTGCTACCCCTTGGAGTAACAAATGTTGCTGTAATTTATTTCTTTAACAATTTAATTGTATTCACTTTTTCTTGTATGTTTCAAAAATTGATCACAGCTCAAAATTTATAATTATAAAGGTAATTATAAGAGGCATGAATGATCACAAAATTCAAGTAACAAACACTAGGGACACATATTGCACCACCACCACTAACAGCAACAACAAAGCATTAGTTTCAAAAATTTTGGAGTCGGCTACTAATCCTCAGCAGATTAGTTAAGGTTGGCCACATGTTCCACCATCCCATCAAAAACAAAAAGGAGTTTCATGTACTATCATATGACATTTTAAGATTCACATAATACAATGATTGCAGTCAGGTGATCCATGTTGCCATCCTTGTAAGACCTGGAAGTTCAATGACGACAAGAAAAGTTGAGATAGACCAGTCATCTTCTGACATGCCTTATAATATCATCACATGACACAGCCCACTGTTTTAACTTACAAGATTGATGGGTCATAGAAAATGCAAAAACGGCCGCTAGTTAGATGTTTAAAAATATGTTGAAATCAAGTGTTTTTTTCACTTGAGAGAGAGTAAAGACTTAAAAAAGAAAAAGGTACTCGACCAGATCCATGTAAAAAACAATAGGGATAAAGCAATATAAAGAGCATTAACAAACCTTCCGCGCTGTTGCTCTCCAAGACTGAAACCCAATCCAAGCATTCTTATGAACACGGTCGATCCGATTTGCAATTGCAAAAAAGGCTCCATATTCACCAAGTATATCTCGATAGTAAGGGTTATCAAGAAGTGGAAGACGAGCAGATGCATCAATATCTTCTGCCCCAGGTCTTCGGCCTTTAGTGGACTGCAAGTACCCAGTACATGTATACATATGAGATTGAATGTAATAGCTCATCTCATCCAACTTCAACTTAAGAGAAACAAGTACAATAACTATTAGATAAGTATTAAGGCCTGCTCAAGTAGAGTACAAAGGTGGCCAGGAAAAAAAAAAACCCATACACACACACACATCCCCAAGGAACACATCTAGAAAGCAAATTTGCATACTACAAATGGTTGTCTGGAAAGAATTGCAAAAGCATATATAAGAAGAAGAGCAACTATTGAACCTACCAACCCCCATGCTCAAGAGAAAGCATACTATTGAACTCTGAATCTTATATTGCTAAACAAGGTATATATAATATTGACATGAAATGAGACTATTACCAAAAAAATAAAAAATAAAAACCAATGCCAAATTGCATAGTTCGAAGGTTGCATTTGTTTCACCTGAAAATATTTTTCAACAATAAAATATTTTCAGGAGAAAAATTTTTCCAGAAAATAAAATATTTTCAAGTGATTGGTTGCGTTCCTAAAAATTCTTCAAAGAATATTTTAAGAGTGTTTGTTTGCATTCCTAAAAATGCTCCAAAAAACAGATTTTCTACTACTTTCCCACAATTTCTCAGCTCCCAAACAGGCATCACATAATAAACAAATTCAGAAATTAAAATTTACAACCAAAACCAACAAAAATCCACAAGCAAATATGCAGATAGACAGAACACCAAACTGGCATCCCCTGGGTGAATGACAGCGACATAGAGGGGTGACGAGACAAGGTGGCAGTGACGAGGACAAGGCAGAGCGGCAATGAGGATGAGGCACAAAATCTAGGGATGGGGTTGGGTGAGTCACGGAGGTCGGCTGGGTCTAGTGGTGGGTGTGGCTGGGTGGAGTGGTTCTGCTGCTCAAATGTTAAGGACTCTTGGGGTGTAAAATTTTATGACTGAAATAAGGGCCAAAAACGTTTTACGCCAAAACAACCCATATTTTACAGTCAACCCAGTATAATTTCAGTCACCCCAAACATCTGCAAATACTGAAAATATTTTCCGGAAATCAATCTCAGGTGAAACAAACACAGCTTAAGATTGATATTTTTTGTTGGAAAAAAATTAATTTGGAATTCCATATTAATATAAATGTATGAACCTACAAGTCTACAACTATGTCTGTTATAAGGAAAAAAGTGAAAGAATGTGCTTGGTAACTCACCAGCCCAATCCCGCGATAAAGAGAAGAAAGGTGTAGGAAAGGCCAGGTACCCTCCCCAAAGTACGGTTCATAAATGCTCAGTGGCTGACCAGTCCTTTCAAGCTCCCCCTCATCCCTTTCATGCAAATCCAGCTTAGATCTATCAGCCTTTTTGGCACTTCGATATACTTCCTCCCAGGTTCCATGAGACTGATCAGATCTATCCTTCAACTTCATCAAATACCAAATAATGTGAGTTTTCAAACACACACACACAAAGGAAAAAAAAAAAGGTCATCAAAATTATTTACCAATATATTACACAAAAAATACATAATTTCACAGGATATCACTTACCTCTTCTTCCTCTTTTCTTTTTCTGGCATTAGCAATCTCAATGTTTTTCTCTTCCTCCCATATGCTATATAAAAAAGGTCCATCATCAGCACTAAGTGGTCTATCTTTTGGAGCATTGTTCCACTGCTGCTCAAACTTGTCTAAAAATGTGTAACTTCTCAAAGTGCAGTTAATATATGTTGAATTTGATAGTGCTTCAAATAAATGCCATTGCCATTTTTCCTTAAATTTGAGAGGCATTTCTGCAACATCCTTAGGAGGAGCAACTTCTGATGGGAGCTTGAGAACATTTACAAGGAGTGATGCATATCCCTCAACAGTTTCTGAAACCATCAGGTTTCTTGCAGTACTTCTTCCTATAGAGGCAATATTGCGAGCTAGCGATGATAGTTTTCCATTTGAGAACACTTGCCTTATAACTTGTGTCAAAAACTTAGGATTCTCCTTAGGGAAAAGATAGCCATTCACCCTGTCATCAACCTAGTTGTTATTGCCAATGCAGTTAGTAGTTTGATTAGAAAAACAGTTGAAACAAACTGATTATTCAAAATGAGAAAACTATTGGAAAGCATGATGTTTGAGATGCCTTATAAGCAATTACTCTAGCTGTCTAGCATGGCAACATATTAGAAATGAATACCCACATTTTAGTTAGGTCCTGCCTTGAGATTCACTACGTCAAAAATTATTTTTTCTTGATAGGTCCTTATTTCAAAAATTCTATGGCTGGTAGATAGGCTTAGCTACATGAATTTAAGATAAAAAACTCAAGGTGACTTTTTTTTTTTTTTTTGGGAAGCCTCAGGGTGATTTTTCATACTAAAATAAACTTAATATCTAACAAAACCTTTCCACAAGGGTCTCCAAGCCAACTAGTTAGAAGAATGCTGAATGTACAAAATTTAATTTTGTGTGTTAAAAAAATGGACTGTCAATACTGTTAAATTATCGATTGTCCCAAAAGCTTAAACTATTGAGATAAGGTAAATTTAATCATTCAACCATACAATTCTAACACTTCCCCTCACATTTGGCCCGCATGGGAATTTAAATGGGAGGTAGAATGGAGGATGCAATGATAGAACTTAGGATCCCTTGCTCTGATACCGTGTTAAATTATCAATTGTCCCAGCTTAAACTATTGGGATATGGTAAATTTAATTATTTAAACAAACAATTCTAACAAACACTTCTTATAGTACTCTTCATAATATAGGGAATAAAGTTTCATATACTGTAAGGCCAGCCATGGGCATTTAAAAGAATATTTGTTCATGAAATCACTAGACCTCAAATGAGGATGTTGGTAGATGAGAGGCAGGGGAAAAAAAAATTAAAAATAACATAAGAAATGAACAAATCAGGAGCTACCACACTGGTAAATACGAGTGTCCTTTAAGTCAAAGGCCTAACAAGGAACAAGAAGACAGAAAAGAACCAGGTTCAAGTCTTTGGTAGACGGGAAAATAATAATTTTAAAGACAACAACCTAAAGTATTGGGGACACGTATTTGCAGAGCTGAATTGAGATTATGAATGCATTATCCTCCCATGAAACTTTTGTTATTTACTGCATACACTTAGTTGCTTTGGAACATATATGTGCGTGTTGATCAGAGTTGGTGTGTGAAGAGATTAGAACAGCATTTAGAAACATATCAGAGTTGGCGTGTGAAGAGATGAGAACAGCATTTAGAAACATACATATTTCCTTATCATGGAGAGGTCTGGGGCAATGATTGGCTTCTCGAAGCACATGGCTTTCATTAAAATTTCCGGAAAAGATTGCTCTTCAAGGAAGGATCCATATATCACAAGATCAGCCATGCTTAAAACATTGTCTGCATCCACATCAATAGCTTTGTGCTTTACAATGCCGCTTGGATATGTCAAGTTAATAGCAATTTCCTAAGGACAACAAGATAGCCAATAAGATGATGACTAAATCTATCCAAAAATATTAGAACCACACTTCAGCAGATGTTTACCTCAAATACCACGCCATAGTTACTTGTTGAATCCCCACTTAGAACCACAATTTTGAGATTAGAATTGGAATTATTATCTAAAGGGAAGTCTGAAAGAACTGGTAATAAAGCCTGTAAAATGATGGCATGCTCCAACCACAAACCCCTATACATAAATTGGCTTCCCACAATGGCTATAACAGCATCTTCAAGCTCATAACCCATCTTGACACGCAGATTATCTTTGTGTAAGGCCATTACAGTGTCTGCTTCCCATGCTTCAGCAGGAGTACCCGGAATAACAAAAAAGTTTCCAACATCAAATGTGGAGTAAATCATCTGTTGAAAGACCAGAATGATATAAGACCACTAGAAATAAGTGCCAACTTTTATTGGGGCCAAAAACTCACTTATCCAAAAAAAGAGTGCTAATTTCAGAACCAATTTCAATGCTTTGTTAATTAGACAATGAACAAGTTATCATCGGCTCACTTTATTCATAAACTAGGATGCTTTCTCAATGTCACATGAGTTTTATTGGCATATGGTTTCCAGTCTGCGCACTTAGATCTCATGAGTCATTTATACTCTATCCTAATTAAAAAAGATAGGAAATTGAAAAACCAAGAATGGTGTGGAACAAGGAATTTAAAGAGGATTTAGATTTCTTTCTTTAGTTTAAATAAGTTGAATGGAGTATGAAAAAATAAAAATAAAAATCCTATTGATTAAAAAATTTATGGAGGAGGTTAAGATTTATTAATATATGGATTTGAAACGTATGGATCATTTCGATCAAGGAATTTAAAGAGGATTTAGATTTCATTCTTTAGTTTAAATAACATGAATGGAGTATGAAATGAAATAAATAAATAAAATAAAATAAAATCCCATTGATTAAATTTATTGAGGTTTAGATTTATTAATACATGGATTTGATACAACTAAGTGTTAGAGGTCATTTAAAATCCATAATATTACAAGTGTTTTTGTTTGAACAAATCTCTAAAACTCACATCATAATAAGGTGTTAAATTTATATCAAGCAATTTATATTAACAATTATTTTTCAAATCCCTTGATTTTAAATCCTAAAATCCAAACGCAACCCAAAGCAGTTTTATCACTGGATACTGGAAATCACCCATTCCATGTGTACTAAATGTAAACAGATTATCAACAAGAATGAGCATCTACAAGAATTTCCTGTTAAATATTACCGGAAGGATATAGTTTGGAAAGACAACAACACTAGAGCGGTTGAAGATTCTTTTCCAATCATTTAAAAGATCGATATGACCACTTGAAATATATTTTCTTGAACGAGTAGCAAGCGATCTTTCATGGATGGTCCATATCAGAGGTAATGACTTGAAAGGTTCCTGCACAAAACTGTAACAAGTAAAATCATTCTATTAATTGGATAAGCACAATGCTGATGAGAAGAAATCTTAAGCATCATTGGCAACATACTTAGAAATATTTCAATAAAACTAAGGAAAATTAAAACACACAAATAAGAAACAAATGAAACTAAAATGGAACAAAATCAGAGTGATTACATTAACTAGCAAAAGAGTCAATGAGTTTTCCTTATTAACCTTTTACGATAACAGAAGCTTCCACACTTAATTCGTAACAATCTAATGAAGAAGCTCTCTCATTTTTATTTTTATTTTTATCGGTGAAGAAGTTCTCATTATTAATAATGCATAAGGATGGTTGAGAGCTCACTATCTCAAGCAATCACATTCTTGCTATGTTTGTCTCCTCGATAAAACTATATAACCAAGATTTTGTTCTCCCTATAAAAGAGTGGAAGAAATTTTTACACTGGCGACATTAGTGCCAGAGATGATTGTGTGTCTGAACCAACAACGCACATATACAAGATAAAATGACACATTATTGACTACGCAAACACAGCATAATCTTCCATGCCCAAAATCTCAAACAATGTTTTTCAAGACTCCTAAATAAAAATTACCTCAGGCCTCAGCCCACATGGGTCCCCCTTGGCACCACATTGTCAAGCCATCTGTTGTCATCCACACTTGTGCAGACAACCAAGAGACCTTAAGCTACATAATATAAGGTCAATTCTGGTCTATGTTAAAGCCTCTGGTCCATCACAGATATCTACCAAATCATTATAGTCTATGTGACGCAAGACAAGTAGAACAAAATTAAACAATAGGAAAATAAAAGATAGGAACCTAGGAGTCAACACCTTGATTTGCTTGGAGTCGGCAACAAGTGAGGAAAACTACTAAGAGTCAGCACTTAGGGTTGGTTGGAGTCAGCACTAGACCACAACCAAAAGGAAACTTTTAATTCATCCAAAAAATCATATCTAAAATCGAGTACAACATTTTGCTTATATTGGAAAAACTTTTTTTTTTATAACTAACTTATATAGGAAAAACTAAAACCTAACGCGTAGGAAACCCTACTTATTGAATGACACAGAAATACCCTTCACTTCTAAATAAAAATACAAATTAACCTAATTAAATACTAGGGCCTGAAATAAAAATAAACTTGATGTGCAAAAACAAATATTAATAAATTATAATAAAATTCTCCTTGTGCATCCCACATCACTATACCTCATTACCAAGACCACAACAACGTGCTAGATAGACAACTTCCTAGTTCCCATCCAACTTTTAAACCAATATTGACGCAGGACAACCAGAACAAAATTGAAACAACAATAAAATAAGGGATATGACCTAGGAGTCAGCACCTAGGCCTTGCTTGGAGTCAGCACCAAGCAGGGAAACCACTAGAAGTCAGCACCTAGGGTAGACCTGGAGTCAGCACCAGATCAAAGAAAGACCAAACGGCCATTGTTTTTCATTCATCAAAATATCAACTATCTCCTCAAGGAGTACAACAGGTTGCTTATTTGCTAAACCCTAATTCTAGTTAACTAGGAAACCCTAATTGCCTTATTACAAAAATAACCTTACTTCTAAATTAAAATACTAAAAGCCCAATAAACTAATAGGACCTAAAACATAAAAATACAATGAGCTTGCAAATATAAATAATACTAAATAATAATCTTTTTATGTCTCATGCATCATTTTCCTATGGTTGGAGAAAACTCGACCTCGAGTTCTAAAGTGTTGAAGGATTAGGATGCTGACAAGTAACACTTGCTTTAAATCTAAAATCACCTTAGGGAGCACAGGGAAAAGAAAAACCTTAAATTCCACCACATCAAACTCATTTGAAATAACAAAATCAATGTGTGGAATCAGTATAATCTCGTCTTGAACCTTATGAACCATAGGAAGCACTGTAGTTTTAACCTCTTCGACTTCACCAAGATGTAGATCTTCAAGGACTGTGGAGGGTTGATCAGAAGCACATTCAACAGCTTCAACTTTCACATCATGTGCACCCTCTAACATAATACTCTCTTTTAGGCACCATCTTTTCACCTTGCTGCTCTTCAATAGATTCATTTCCTTGCACGCTTGTTAAAGCAACACTTGTCGAGGCATGTATGTCTGTGTCAACATTAGGCTTTGCTGTTGCTGGAGGATTCTCCACGACCAAGATATCACCATTAATGTTGTCTTCCATGGGGGCAGCAATAAGTTCATTGTGATCAATTATCCTTGGTTTCCCAATTGAATCGGGTTGAGTTTTCATTTGCTTCATCTGAGCAATCCTGTCTCGAATATTTTTCATGAGCTTTACGGTTAATTCTATTACTTCCCTGGTAGATGATTCCTTGGTAGATTGTTCAAAAGTGCGCTGAGGATATGAAATAGGATGAGGATGAGAATTCATCGTATTTGCTTCAACTGGAAAAGTACCACACTGAGATTGGGGTAGATACTTAGCTCGATAGTATGGTGACAAATACTCATCACAAAGCTTTTCTTTCATATCTTCCTACACACTGATGGCAGGTTCATAATCCATATAGCGGAAATATTCAAACTTCTCCCAAAACTAGGGCTGTCCACCAGAAACTGAAAACCGACCCACCCGCCCAAACCGCCCAAACCGACCCGAAAACCGGCCGACCCGACACCGATGGCGGTCGACGGCGGGTTTTCTCCGCAAAAAACCGATTTAGGCGGGTTGGATGGCGGGTTTTCTTCTCCAAAACCCGACGAACCCGATCCAACCGACGAAATCCGTGAAAGAAGACCGGATCTACCTAGATCCACTCAGATCCGGTGAAGATTTGGTAGTTTTTGGTTAGATCCGGTGATGAGATGGAAGTTTTCACTCAAATCTGGGCTTGAGGTGGTGTTTTTTGCTTCGATCTTGTGGTTGTCACACAGATCCGGCGAAGATCCAGTGAAGACACGGCGAAGATCCGGCGATGAGATGGAAGTTCTCGTTCAAATCTGGGCTTGAGGTGGTCTTTCTTACTTCGATCCCGTGGTTGTCGCACACATCTGAAGAAAAATCAACAGATCCGGCCAAGATCCAGCAAAGATTCGGCGAGATCTGATGAAGATTTGACGATTTTCAGCGAAGATCTGGAGGTTGAAACTCACTCCGACTTCGACCGACCCGACCGTTGTCCACCGGAGCCCGATCCGACTTGACCCGAGGTTGTCGGCGGTCGGCGGCAGGTCGTTCAACCTCTCACCCGATCTGAGTGGGTCAGTTCCGGGTTGGGCACAAACCCGACCCGGACCGACCCGTGAACACCCCTACCCAAAACCTTTGTGCTCTACCTCTTAACTTCAACTTAGCATACCTAACCTTTTTGTTATCTGCCCAGTTTGCTTGCTCAAAGAATTGCTCCATCCCATTTATCCAGTTGACAAAATCTCGTGGATAAGTATCATCACCATCAAAATAAGGTTGCTTCGGATATTACCATAGCTCACTGGGCAAAAAGATCTTGCCAACTTGACTTGCTAAGTATGGCCCACTAAAGAAGGGATTGTCATGGCATTAACCAAATAAAGCTTCACTGTTTGAAGTTTGAACACCAATAGAAAAACCAATGCATCAACGTGGATTGGGCTGTGGATTTTGCAATAGGATGACTTTTTATTTAAAAGAAAAAAAAAAATTTTTTTTTTTTTTGGGTTGCTGGGCTATTGGATTGAGCTAAGTTTATAATGGGCTGTGTTGGGGTCTTTATTTGGGCCAAGTAAAATTATGTTTGAGTGGCTAATGGATTAGGTAGAATTTTGAGAGACAAATGCGTTGGGTTTTTAAAACAAAAAGCTTGGTTACGATTACCTTATGAGGCTGTTGGTGGGATTGCGTCGGCGGCGGTAGCATTGGGCAAGTGAGGGTGATGTTGGCGCAACATCTAGAAAGGGATGGTGGTGGCATGCGAAGCAAACTTCATAAAATAATTCGACCAGATCTGACTGTGGGCATTTGTTGGCGGTGGTGTGGTGTGACAGCAGCAATGACTCAACAAGCTCTCTCTCTTCTTTCTTTGTCTTTGTGGTTGCAAGGGATTTGGAGACTTGATTGCGGGTTTTGGAGTAGAGGTTTTCGGTTGGCTTGAATATCTGGTTTTCTGTTCAGTAACACAACTATAGGACAGCTTTCTAGTACTAAGTAGAAAAATGACAAAGATAACTTTCTAGTGGTGGAAAACACGGCAGTGATGGTTTTTTTTTTTTTTTTTTTCTGTGATTTTTCTTGTTCTGGATTGACTGCGGGATGCTTCAAACAGATCGATGTTTGCTCTGATACCAAAACTGACGCAAGACAACCAGAACAAAACTGAAACAACAATAAAATAAGGGATACAACCTAGAGTCAGCACCTAGGCCTTGCTTGGAGTCAACACCAAGCAGGGAAACCACTAGGAGTCAGCACCTAAGGTAGACCTGGAGTCAGCACCAGACCAAAGAAAGACCAAACGGCCATTGTTTTTCATTCATCAAAATATCAACTATCTCCTCAATGAGTACAACAGGTTGCTTATAAAGGATTGCTAAACCCTAGTTCTAGTTGGTTAGGAAACCCTAATTGCCTTATTACAAAAATAACCTTACTTCTAAATTAAAATACTAAAAGCCCAATAAACTAATAGGTCCTAAAACATAAAAATACAATGGGCTTGCAAATATAAATAATACTAAATAATAATCTTCTTGTGTCTCCTGCATCAAATATTTAAAAGAAGGCATAAGTATATTTGTATTTTTTTTTTTATCGTCGATCAATATATTTGTATTTTTTTTTTTATCGTTGATAAGTATATTTGTAATTATTGAACACTCAAATGATAAATTTTTTTATTAAAAAAACTACTGGAAGTTGTTCCAATCATCTATATGTACTACTCTCTTTGTTCCTTTATGTTTTAAAAAATCTGATGCTATTATAGTGAAACAGTATCATCAGCTCTAATAGTTTTCCAAACAAGTTTCTATACTGAAGAAATTTTAGAAGGGAGAGTGCAGAGAGTTCATGTGACCACAATAACTTGAAGTTTATTGTTTCAAAAACATAGATAAAATCATAAAATAACTAATCTTACCATGAAAAGACACCTCTGGCTTCAAAAGAGTTGACAAGTATGCCATCATAGCTGCAAAATACATACATTCTTGTTATATGTCCAAAAGTTACCAGATCCAATAAACTGAACCACATTCATATACTCTGACCAACAACTCAATAATTACATTTTATATATTTAGTAATAATGGCAAAGTCACCTTGATCAAATTTCAATAAGCGTTTAATTTAATATTACACAAAACTAAATGATAATGGATAACATCAATTTCATTCGCATGAGAATCATGACAAAAGACCAAAAAATCTATTCGTAATTAATTGATCACCAATTCAGAAAAATCAAATCATGATATTAACATAGATTTTTTCACAACACACTGAACACAGCCCATCAAATGCCAAATGTATTGAAACATCTTTAACATCATTTCAACATTCCTTGGTAAGATTAAGTTAGAACAGAGTGCTAGTTTTCCTTCTTTTTTCTTTTTCTTTTTTGTTATAAATTATTTTTATTAAATGAACAGACTGCTCTTTCTGGGAACCGGAGCAAAACAATTCTTAATTTTGCTTCAATCTAAACAAAATCCCCTAGATAAATTATTTTTTCCTAAGTTCAAGGTACATTGGAAAAGTAGTATGAGACACGTACTTTAACCAATCAACAACAATCCCTGTCTTATTAAATGCTTGAATAATGGTGACTGGAATTCCTATTGTTCTCCAAACATCATGCACAGGACCATCTTCAAGTGAATAAACCTGCAAAATTAATAGAAATTTGATGTCATCATCTGATATAAAATTTATAAAAATTCCATTTATAATTTTATGGTTCACAGTGAACTCAAGGTAAATGCTTTTAGTCACCATACAACTTTTCCAAGACCTGAGATGGGCAACTCTCTCATGACAAGCAACAACCAAAGAAACATCTTATAGTCATTTGCCTCCATTGCTAAGGGCATATAATTCTTTGGACAAAAAGGAAATTCTATAAGAGTATACAAAATGGAATGAGTTACAAGTTACAACCACTAAATGACTACTGCCAATTTGAATTTCGTTTATATTTTCACAGAAGTGAGGAAGTTGGGGTATAAAATCTGAATCTCATATGTTAAATACTTACAACAGGTAAATGAATCAATATTTAAAGATCCCAGAAACATATATCTAGTCCTCATGCTCACAATTACTGTCCCAAATTAGGCCAATCTTTCAAATTTTCATAGCCTGGCAGTCATTTGATTCAATCATATTTCCATCAAATTCAAATTGTGGTCAAATTATTGATTTTCATCACTCCATCTCTTCATGGTCATTTCCTTCAAACCCTACCATGTACTAGAGCTTTTATACCATTCTGTATGTCCGGAAAATTTTATGGCAAAATTTGATTCCACAACATACATAACTTTCACAGGTAAGGACGTGTAGAACATTAAGAGTTAGGGAAAGACAAGGACAAGAGACCAACTACAAAACAATTTGAAACTTGCAATAAATTCTCTATAAATTTTGACGGTGATTCCAGCAGACCATTAAGATGGTTTGATTTTAAATTTTAATGAAGAGGTAGCAGGAAAAGCATTTAATAAGATGGCTGCAAATATTCCAGTAAGTTAATTTTGCTATTCAATTCAAGTAAAATTGCTATATCCCCCTTCTAATCTCATTTTCCATCAAGAGAAAATGAACAAAAAGGAAAAAAAAAAACCTTGATTTCCCTAGCATAAAAGTGAGTAACCATTATGAATTTGATAGGTCCAAGGTTAACAGCAATAACATAGGTCTAATTTACTTATCAAAAAAAATTGGTCCACTTCACTTCTAATTCCTACAATTGCCAATGTCTAAGAACCAGAATATCAGAACACTAAGAGTGGATTACAGTCGCCTAAGCAAGAACCAAGTGATAATTTGAGAATTAGGATTCAAGCCTAAATGCCATTTGTAACACTTAGTTAAAATTTATCCCATGCCTCTGCACTACCCAGCTAGTGATGTTGCAGTCATCGCTCAAGTAAAAATACCATAGTCCTAGAAACATTGTTTACTCTCTTCACAACCATACTCCAAACGTAAAAAGTACAAGAACACATACAAATGAAACTACCTGAAATTCATAGCCAATCTCCCGCAAAGCAGCTGCAACTGTCACCATCAGTAATTTTTGTGAATCAACCAACAGATCTGCAAAAACCTTCAAGTAGAAAATGAAAAAAAAAAAAAAAAAAACAGTCACGCACCCCAAAGAAGCAAAGGATCCTCCAAAGTAATTAATCTCACTATAGAAAAAGTAAACATCAAACCACACAATACCATTGATCAAACAAACAAACAAACAAACAAAAATGTAAGAACCCACAAATAGTTCTGACAATAATTGAATACTGACCATTGCAAGCTGGGGTTTTCTGTAGCAAAAACGCTGTTTTGTCCTGTTGAATGCAGGAGAATAGGGAATAGCCTCTCTAGCTTCTCTTTGAAATTTGTCCAAAAGCTTTGAAGGCTCAAATCTAATATCCTCCCCAAAATCCAACACACCCATCTCCTTCAAAAACTTGAAATCCCCAGAACTGACTTCCACATTATCTTGCAATGAAGAATTCCCAGACTTTTCCACAGAACCAGGCAGAAACATCTGGAAGAGCACCACAAAGAAGAGGAACACAGCCACAGTACAAATCCATTGCAGGTAATCTAGCTTCTTGAAAAGCAAGAACCTTGAGAACCTTGATCTGGGTCTCTGTGAAAATGGGTGCCTCTCAGTTCTAACAGAAGAGAAAGACCTGAAACGGTTGTCTCTTTTCAATGGAATCCCAGTTTCCAAAGAACCCATTTAGAGTCCCATCAAAATAAAGGAAAACACAGCTTCAAAATTGACAAGAACACATCAAAATCAGCTCTTCTTATAGTGTTCTTCTTCTCAGTACAAAACAAAAAGAAGACAAAGAAAGTTTACACGGGAGGGGGAGGTTTGTGTTGTGATGTTAATAAACAAGCTTGAGGTGAAAGGTCAGAGAAAAGAGAAGGATTACTTGGGGTCATCATATTCATAATAATAAGGATGATGATGATGATGACGTGTATTTGGTCATAGTCATAGACATAGACTGTTTTTTTTTTTGTCAACCAGAGGTTTTTACAGTACTTTTAGTTTCTGATCACAGACTCGTGTAAAAGATTGGAGAAACTGGTTTTTCATTTTTTTTTTTTTTTTTTTTGGTGAAATCAAATGTGGTGTTTTTAGAATAGAAGTAGTAGAAAGAAAGTAGTAGAAAAAGCAAACACTGAAACAGCTACAAATTCGAGAAGGGACAATCTAAAATCTAATAGAACCTTATTTGTAGCGTGCGGTGTCTCAAACTACAAGTTTGTTCACAAGGATAGCCTAATCCCGTCTGTTTAAGTATTAATTTAACTATTCACTGTTTTTAACTTATCTATACTTATAGCCAATCGATACTGGCATTCTGAAATTTTGATTGGCTTATATTTTATATTTTTAAATTAATTCTAATTATTTAGTTCTTTAGAAAAACAAAATATGCCAACAGCCAATCCCCTGTCCTTACTCCTTATAAATTGTCAAATTATTAAAAAATTTAAATAAATAAAAAAAAGAGTAAAAGAATTATTAGTCCAACTCCCAAATATGATTTCTTGATTTGATAAAAAGTGAACTAAGTTGCTTAAAATCAATACTATACATTAGCATGATAATTTGTCAATAACCTTTTAAGTTAGATGACATCTTCTTATGCTTATTTTTATTTTAAAAAAATAGACATATTCTTATGTTCTTATTATTTTTAATGAACGTTTTTATATTCAAATCTTCTTCTTCTTTCTTTGAAAAAAAATGTGGCTTTAAATCATTATAGAGTGATTGTGGTATATATATAATTCGGTAAAGTATTTGATCCCTATCCTATACACTATATTTCAATTTGATCCCTAACCTTACAATTGTGTCAATTTAGTCCTTAACATTTGTTGATGCCCATTTTTTTTTGCAAATTTGTACCCAAAGGCCCATAAAGAGGAAAGCCTAGTGAGAAGCAAGGCCCAACTCTCTAAAGAAAGGGACAAGTCATAAACATTGGCCTACCGGAAATGCAATCCACACCAGAAAAGGCCAAAAAGCACACGGCAGGATATGCGCACCCATTTTTAGACCTCGGCAAACGTATGAAATATCAAGAAGGTAAAACATGCGTACGACCCAGGCATCACTAGCCTATACCCAGCCACTATGGGAAAAGGTGAGGTCATGGGAGAGGGCACGGTCTGGCAGTGGGGAGAGGAGTGGAAACCTATTCTTGTGTTTCTTGCCCAAGCTCTTTCAGTGGGCACAGTCCTGCTGGGATGACATGCCACCCAAAAGAGGTAAGGCTGGGTAAGAACCACTGGGTGCATGCCATGAGAGACCGAGAGGGAGAGGGTACACACTAAATGAGTAGAAAAGGAACCGTCGTTATCTGAAAGCCACAAGTCAATGGTGGTAGTTAGAACCATTAACTCGGTAAATGGTCGGCAAAAGGTTCCCATATCAGATAAAGGCCATGAAAGGGCTAGAACAGTAAAATCGGTCACGGCAGGCTCTATATAAGAGACCCATAGCTGTGTACAGAAGGGGGGGGAATTCGAAAGAAAAAACAGAGGAGGAAGAAGGAAAAACAGAGTGTTTTATGGCAGGCATGCACCCAAATGGGTTAACCCCCTCTCTCCCTCAATAGCCTTGTCCTCCATTGGAGGGAAATACGACTTATACTCGGGCACATACCATTTGGGGCTGATCTCTCAAAGCAATTAATTTCTCCTTTGAAGTTACTTGCGTTGAGGGAGCAGTTTTTCCCTTCCCTGGTTAGAGTCCCGCGGTGATACTTGGTGTGGTAGACTCATTCTTTTTACTCTACTAATCCCGCCCTAATCCTTTGTTTAAATGTTATTCTTTAAAAGCGAGGCATTTTAAGTTATTTATCTTGTTTATTGCGGCAGAAATAGTGACTGCATTTTCTTTACGTTTTCTATATATTGTCTGCCTGCCATAACCTCTTAACAATGATTCTGCCTGCTGTAAGCTTATAAACAGATTTTAGCAAACGTGGTGTGGCTTGCGCACAAGCCAGGCCAAGGAAGTGGAAAAGTATTTCTGCAGTAAAAATGAAGAGTAGTCATTCACACGGCAGACAGCTCTATTGCACAGCAAGAGGCTTTACGGCAGGAGGCTTTACGACAAGAAGCTTTACTGCAAAACAGAAAGCTCTTTCGCACAGCAGATAGCTTCATTGCATAGCAAAAAGTATTGCTGCACAGCAGAAAAGTCAAATCTGTGGCAAAAATCGGAGAAAAGTTCATTCTGCGGCAGAAACGTCAATCCTGCGGTAGAAACTGGAGAAAAGTCTTCTGCGGAAACAGAGGATAACTTGGACTCAACGTTTGCGCACAAGCCGGGTCAAGGTGTGCTCCAATTGGGCCGGTCTCGACTCCTCACCCAGAAACAACTCGGGCCTAGTGTGGCAAGAATTTGCCCAATACCCCAATCCAGGCCCACCCCCCTACAAATGGCGACTCCACTGGGGAGTTGGGATCAAGATGGGGAGAATGAGAAATTTCTCCCTCGCAAACATGTTTCCAAGTCCTTACCAAAGCAAGACATGCAGATGTTCTTAAACCTTCCAAGCTATACTCTCAAGAAAGTATCCAAAACGTCATAGCAGTCCCATAGCAGAATCCTGCGGCAGAATACAGCAACGTTACAGCAGGACAGTGTTGTAGCAGAATTCTGTGGCAGAATACAGCAACGTTACAGCAGGACAGTGCTATAGCAGAATTCTATGGCAAAATACAGCAATGTTACAGCAGGACAGTTTTGTAGCAGAATTCTGTGGTAGAATCCAGCAATGTTACAGCAGGACAGTCTTGTAGCAGAATACAGCAACGTTACAGCAGGATAGTGCTGTGGCAGAATCCAGCAATATTACAGCAAGACAGTTTTGTAGCAGAATTTTGTAGCAGAATACAGCAACGTTACAGCAGGATAGTGCTGTGGCAGAATCCAGAAATGTTACAGCAGGACAGTTTCGTAGCAGAATTCTGTGGCAGAATACAGCAGCGTTACCGCAGGACAATGCTGTAGCAGAATTCTGCACAGCAATGTTAAAACAGAGCAGAAATATATTGAGAATTCTACAATAGAAGGCCTTCACAATACTTGGTCATATCCTTTAAATGCCACTTGTTCTCCTTGTGATGCATGTGGGACATGTGGCAAGCCACTTATTCAAACATACAAAACCAAGAGTTCCTCCACTTTTTGCTCTCATTTATTTTAAGGAAGCACTAGAAGATTTCTAAACTCTCTTCATCTCCACCTTCAGGTCCAGCATTTAAAATAGAAAAATCCCTTCATTCCCTCACAAGGTTTCAATCATTTTTTTTTATGCCAGTAATTCTAGCTCTACTTCCCCTGAAGAACCAAAAGCTAGAAACAAAAAAAAAAATGAATCTATTGTAGCCAAAGGAAACTTTACATCATTACTATACTGTTGCAAATAACTATTTCCTCCATGAAGTATCCCCTAGCAGACTTTTCCAAAAGTGTAAAATGTCCCTCCGCAGAAATTTTGTAGCAGAAAGTACAGATCCTTCGGCAGGTTGTTCACCGCAGAATCTGTTGAATTTCAAAAGTGCAGAATGCTCATCTGCTGAATATTTTATAGCAGAAAATATCAGAAGCCAGAACGTAGATCTCTCCGCGAATTATTTACAATAGAATTTGCTGAATTCCAGAATGTTCTTCGGCAGACTGTTCTTCGGCAGACTGTTCACAGCAGAATATTTTGTAGCAGAATATTTTGCAGCAGAATTTTGTATTCCAGCAGTCCCTTTTACAGAATATCCTATCACAAAATTTAGCACAACAAATTTGAGATTTGTTCTCAAAGTAAGAGAGGTGCATACAAAGCCTTTCATATTCACTTTTGCCGAATCAATTTTTTGCTACTATATCAGCAAATATATCAGTATCAATGAAGGGAAGAGGGAGAAGTAATCGATTCGGCGATATCGAAACATCCGCTTTCAACCAAAGCATATATTAAAGGCATGTGATATGGTGGTGAAGTGTCCAAATTAAATCCAGACCTTGGGGGATGAAGCCAACCACTCAGTAATTGCGTACTCTCCATAAAGAAGCCCAAATCTACAAGCTGCTCTTTGTCCATCATTAGGTCTAGGAAACCGATTCAACAACCTTGAAGAGTTGAGAAGTTTTCTGCGAATCACCTCAGAGGATTTATGCCTAGAGTGGCATTAATGATCATTATCTTTATGATGTTTCTAAAAAAAAAAGAATGTATCAGATTACTTGTCCTACGAACTATGCAACTCCACCATCACTCTTCAAGTCATGAAGCTCATTGATGCCTATGTCTCATCCTAGAAGAACTGTGCAATAGTGACAAACTCAAAGCTCTTTCTTTTGGCTTGTGTACAAAAGGGAAATAGCAAAAACAATTGCTGACTCACATCCTGCCGTAAATAGAGTTGCTTGTCTTATTACCGCAGAAATCTATTACGTGGTTTTTATTGAAGGCGTTCTGCTGCAAGGGCATTCTGCCACAAGAATAAAGAAGCATGCTGTCCCAGGAAGATGTTGGCACGTCATGGGAAATTCTATATTAGAAGCCGCTGACTTTTGGCTATTACTAGCCAACCATGAAGTAAGAGACGTAGCAAGCTCCATCTAAATATGCCCATACTCAAAGCAAGCAAAGAAGAAACCCATGAAATATGGGTCTTGGTAGCAATAGCCAGCAAAAGGGTCGTGGTTATGATTTCTTGGCTAAAAGCCAGCAAAGGAGCCATGGTTGTGAGTTCTTGGCAAAAGCCCATAATGGGGGCTACACTCAATCAAACCCGCAAAGGAGCCAGGATCGCAAGTCTTTAGAAAGAATCTGCGGAAGAGCTATGGCCACAATCATATGTAGCAGAAAATACATGGGAAGCAATTGTGCTTGCAGTGGAACGAAGTCAAAGCATGCTTGGTAAGTAACTTTTTCCCAAATTCTCTAGCAATGAAGAATTGCTACAATATGGCAACTTGTAGATCCATGGCATCTAATTTTTTTTTTTACTGACGAATGCATGAACCATATGATGGAGCATCAACACCAAGAGAATGTGATATCAAGCTTATCCAGTTGTCTCACACGCTGAGGGCTAAAGCTTATTCTGCGGCAAACATGGGAAGCCTCCTGCTGAAAGCTAAAGGCTTATTCTCGTATATTAGGGGCTATCCCATTTTGCAACAAAATTTGGGAAGTCTTCTTCAAAAAGCTAAAGACTCATCCAGTTGTCTCACATGCTGGGGGGTTAAAGCCCATTCTGCAGTAAATTTAGAAAGCCTGCCGCAAAGTGCTTAGAGTAACAATATGAAGCAACAACCTCATGTATCTTCTACAGAAGCTTGGTGTGTTGCGTGGTTCAAGAAAGTTTGGAGGAGGAGAGTAATGAAGTGAAAAACAAAGAAGTTGCGGCAGAAAAGGATGTATAGGTTGTGGCAGAAGAAGAAATGAAGGAAGTTGACCTGAGGTTTGTCTCGCAAGGACCAAGGCCCATCTCAATTAGTGCAAGTTTGACAGAAAAATAAAAATCAGAATTGATATTGTTGCTGAAAGAATTCAAAGATCTCTTCACATAGGGTTACAGTGAAAATGCCAGGATGGGATTCTGGGTTAATAGTGCATACATTGAATGTGGACCGCGAGGCTAAGCTAGTAGCCCAGCCTGCCAGGGCGTTCCACGCTGAAATAGAAGGGGCAAAGTTTTGAGAAAAGAAGTACAGCAGGCAGCCTTCAAAAGGCTACAACAAATCATGATGAACCTTCCTACTGTGCAAGCCCCAATCCACAAAAAGCCATTGTTACTCTACCTAGCCACCAATTCATGTGCCATTGGTGCATTAATGGCCTAGAAGATGGAAGAAAAGTTTTGAAATAGAACATGCTTCAGGGAATGAAAATCGGTTTGCCAATGTTTTGGCCGCACTAGGCTCGCAAATAATGTTCGAAGGGGATAGCACCAGAGTGAAGGTCGGCAAGAGAAAAGAGTCCATAATTGAGAGGCTGAAAGAAAGATTCAAAGAAGAACATCTATAATGGCACCACCTGTAGGCGCCTTAAAATGAGTGGCAGACTCAGTCACTTCTACAGAAAGACAATTTTGCAGCAAAACCAGAATTTATGGCAGGATCAGAAACAGCCCACAATGCAAACAACAAAGGTACAAGAGTATTGATGATCTTAGGGGCTAAAAGGTCCTCTACTATTGCAACAATACATTTGCCCACGTTAGTAGCAGCTCCGAATAAGGAGGCCTTCCATAAATACATCATCACTAAAAGAAACTTGCCTTTTCACAAGGCCCAACATCTTTCCCTGCAGAAACTTCATCCTGGCAAAGAATACATGTGTTCTTCAACATAGCAGAAAGTATTATCAGCAAATGAAAGAGTACTCTACCATGATAAAGGCTTGCAATGTTAACTCTACGCTTTGTTTTGAGCAAAAGAAATGAAGATGTGTAAACGCAAAGAGAAAGAAGAGTCAAAGAATCCAAAGAGCCAATTTTGAGCATTCTACAGAGATGTAGAACATCATAATGAAGAAGAACCCAACAAGGAAGGATTCCATGACGTCTGTGTCTTCCAACCATTCTTAGAGAGCAACAGCACTTATGGAAGAATGAAGAGATGATACAAAGGAATACATGGGGAAAGTAAGCAGTCAAGCCTAATCCTTCAGCCCCAGAATCTGCTACAACCTTCACTTCCTACAGTATAGGTGCTGCTCTAGCAGAAGCAGAGTAAGAGGTGTATTGATGCAGAGAAATAAGTGCATGTATTATGGCAGAAAGTGTCTACATATTCTGCGGAAGCAGAAAAAAATGAGTATCTATCCCTACAGAAGCAAAGAAATGAGTACGTGCTGCGGCAGAAACGTGAAGAAATAAGTATACGAATTGCCGCAGACATAAAGAAATCAGTACCACTGTAGAAGTCCAAGATCACAAGGAATCTCCAAGAAGCAAACCCATGGGCAGTATATGATGTAGAAAAGAGAGAATGGGCCACAGCAGGCCCGAAGTAATGTAAACAAAGAAAGTAAGAGGTTGATGGCAAGCCCATGAGCCCCAAAGATAGTATACAGTAATTGGGTCGGGGAAGCCCAATGAAATTAGTAAAAGCCCATGGGAGTAAAGAATTGAAACGGGCCAAGGATGCCTAAAAGAGTAAAATGGGACAAAGGAGCCCAAACGAGACAAAGGAGCCCAAATGGGACAAAGGAGCCCAAAAGTGATGAAACGGGCCGAGGATGCCTAAAAGAATAAAATGGAACAAAGGAGCCCGAAAGCGATGAAATGGGTCGAGGATGCCCAAAAGAATAAAATAGGACAAAGGAGCCCAAATGGGACAAAGGAGCCCAAATGGGATAAAGGAGCCCAAAAGCAATGAAATGAGTCAAGAAAGCCCAAAACAGCATAGTACAAATGATAATACTGGGCTAATGGAATTTAGCGAAAAGGAAAACATACAGCAGGCCTAAAGAGGCCTAGCAAGCACAAGTCATGAAGAGCAAAAGAAAGCATACAGCAGGCCCAAAGAGGCCCAGCAGGCGCAAGTCAAATAATGTCGTGCAGGCGATCAGCAGAAAGAGATGCAAAGCTTTCAACAAACTCACTTTGGGGTGACAGCAACAAAACCACTACCCTCATGAAGAACAACTTTTCGGCTACCTTTAGAGGGTCATAAATTTGTAGAAAGAAAGACAACGACTTGCTTAAGGAGAGTAAAGATTGAAATAGTAGGCCTATGAAGAAAAGAAGAGAGGCATTCATATGTGAGTTGTAAAACAATCTGCAAAAGAAAACTGCATGAGTTTTCACATACGAATTGCAGAAGCAATCCATATGCTCAGGGGACTAACTGTTGATGCCCATTTTTTTTTGCAAATTTGTACCCAAAGGCCTATAAAGAAGAAAGCCTAGTGAGAAGCAAGGCCCAACTCTCTAAAGAAAGGGACAAGTCATAAACGTTGGCCTGCCGGAGATGCAATCCACACCAGAAAAGGCCAAAAAGCGCACAGCAGGATATGCGCACCCATTTTTAGACCTCGGCAAACGTATGAAACATCAAGAAGGTAAAGCATGCGTACGACCCAGGCATCACCAGCCTATACCCAGCCACTATAGGAAAAGGTGAGGTCATGGGAGAGGGCACGGTCTGGCGGTGGGGAGAGGAGTGGAAACCTATTCTTGTGTTTCTTGCCCAGGCTCTTTCGGTGGGCACAGTCCTGCTGGGATGACATGCTACCCAAAAGAGGCAAGGCTGGGTAAGAACCACTGGGTGCATGCCATGAGAGACCGAGAGGGAGAGGGTACACACTGAACGAGTAGAAAATGAACCGTCGTTGTCTGAAAGCCACAGGTCAATGGTGGTAGTTAGAACCATTAACTCGGTAAGTGGTCGGCAAAAGGTTCCCATATCAGATAAAGGCCATGAAATGGCTAGAACAGAGAGTTAGGTGGGATGCATTTAATGTGGAGGTAGCAGCTTTTTAGGAGATATTTGTTACCTTTTCCATTTCCTCCTTTAATCAATATTCATTTAATTCAGCTTACATGTAATTCCGTGGAATTCCCTGGCAACTGAGATAGTTACACCTACTCCTAAAGTTGGTTTACGGAATGAACTCTATCCTCGGACGAATGATTGTCCTCGGACGAAGGAGCATCCTCGGACGGATGGGTATCCTAGGTTTGGGCCTTTGGGCCGCAAGCCCACTCTTACGGACCCTGTTAGTTTTTCGGGCAACTGGCCCCACAATAGCCCCTCAAAATCTCACTTTTCGTCATCTCAGAAAAAGGGGGATTTTGACATTACCCCCTTAACTCCTGTGTTGGGCTCTCCTAAATTCCAGACTGTCTTTTCACCTGCCCAAGACACGTCCCTGACGTTTCGGCTTCAAGAGCACGCCATCATTAAATGATGGCAGTTTCTCAATCCTCCACGTTTCAGTAGGATGCGGATCTAACGGTGAGGGGTTTCCGAAATTTATGAGCGGGACTTTTCCCGCTTACGATTTCTGTGCCCTTATTAAGAGCTTTTCAAATCAAATTTCTTTTTAGTTATACAAAAGATCTCTCGATCTTAACGGGCATTCGCTGATCTTATCCCTCCTTCCTTCTTCTTAACGCTCTCATATATACCTGGAGTTTGTCCGAGGAGTCTATTTTTCACAACTGTAAGTTTCTTTGACCCTCCTCAGTTTTCCATTATTCTCTCTAATTTCTTTTCACAATCTTTATGAAATGGGTCGGTTTAAGAGTCTAGTCGAATCCGAGGAGAAAATAGAGACGTTTAGGGCTAAGTATAAAATTCCTCCGACGGTGGGCATGAGGTACGCTTCCGTGGAGGAATGGTACGATAAAAGAAAAACGGGGGAAGTAGTCATCCCAATGATCACTTTCATAGAGGGGGGAATGACTATTCCGATGGGCCATCTTACTAGTAGTTACCTTAGGTTCTTTAGATTGTCCCCCACACAATGTGCCCCCAACATGTTTAGGGTGTTAGGAAGCATAGAAGCCCTTAACACGAGATTAAACCTGGGCCTTACCCATCACGATGTGAACTGGGTATATAATCTCCAAAAATTACAGGACGCGGGGTATTACCTTAGGTCCAGGTTCCCCTAGATAAGGTTAATCCAGTGTCTCCCTTCGTCGAACAAGGGTTTGAAGGATGATTTTCTTATTTTTTTCTGGTGCATGGCACGACGGTTTACCCTGTCCGACTCAGGAGGGCACACCAGGTGGGGATTCTTAGGCCGGATACCTTTACATTTCAGTTTGTGTTTTTCAGTTCCGGCCAGCTTTGTTCTTGACGGGAATTTCCTTGCTGTTTTGCTGATCTTTGCAGATAAGCGCGCCACCAAGCCTCAACCCAGGCTTATTAATAAGGAGAGTTTGGATAAGATTCTAAGGTCTGAGATATACATAAATCCATCCGACGGCCAACTAAGGGCGGCGCACGTTATCCTCCGGTACAAACCGATTTCCACTTCCTTTGCACAGCCCAAGTGCGTAATAAAAGCTAAAGATCCTCGGCTGCGCCGGATAAGCGTAGCCTACGAAAAGAGCAAGTTCATCGTTCCTGAGGGCGTTCCCATCCCCGAGGGCATCCCATTTTCTCAGCCTTTATCTGAAGCGGCTACTTCCGTCGGGGCTTCCTCGTCACGTTTTGCTATTCGGGAAGTGGAGGAGGAGCAAGACAAAGAGGAAGAAGAAGAAGAAGAAGAAGAAGAAGCTGAAGAGGTCTCGGGTTCTGCGGACGGGTTCGAGGTGTTCAACCAATCCTATTCTCCCGAGGTGATTATTGGTGACATGGGCATCCAGAGAAAGAGCCAAAGAAGCTTGTTTGACGTCATTGAAGGTTCACCGGGGAAAGGAACTCAAGGGAGGTCATCCCAGACTAATCTCCCTCCCCCTCCTCCTCCTAAACCTCCTCAACCCCAAGGGGTTGAATCTGCTGATCCTAAGAGAAAGAGAGAGGAGAAGGGTAAGGAAGTGACAGGCACGGGGAGGTCTCCTCCGACCAAGGAGAGTGAGGACTAGCAACCCCTAAAGCAGAGAAAAACAACTCGTGGGTCTGTAAGAACGGGTGCGAAGCAAACTGTTCAGCCTTCTGAGCCCGAAGCCTGGCTTCCTGCCCCCATGCTCGGTGGTGAACCTCTGAGGGCAGACGCATCCCTCAGGGATTATAACGGTGGGATTGGATGCCACGTAGCCTCGGCCCTAGAGGAAACCCTCCTCCTTCCTCGGGATATGGCCGAACTTAAGCAGATGAAGAAAAATGAGCTCTTTATGAACATAAAGAGGCATCTGGGCATGGTATAGAATCCCTGCCATTTCACACTTTTCCTTCTGGTTTGCTTCGTTTTTTACTATCCCATTTTGTGCATGCAGGTCGTTCAAAACACTTTTCGGCTAGAGAAGGTGCTCAATAGCCTTCATCTCCAGTGGATCAAAGAGAGGGAGCTTAGAGGTGAAGCTTCTAAGGCGCTCGCCAACAATGAGCAAAGCATAGAGGCGCTGAAGAAAAGGTTGGCGGACGAAGAGTCCGCTCGAAAGGTAGCTGATCTAGCCGTGTCCAGCTTTCAAAAGCAAGCTGAGGATCAAGGAAAGAAGCTTAAAGAAGCCATTGATCAACTGAAGGCGTCTAAGGAAAGCGCATCGCTGCTGATGAAGCAACTGGAAGAAGCTCAAAGTCTTAGGGCTCGAACTGAGAAAGAGAGGGACGAAGCTGAACAGCGGGGGTACGACGAAGGCGTAGCCGAGACCGAGGAGAGGTTCGGAAAAGAGGTCCCAATTGTGTGCCGAGCATACTGTGCTCAGACTTGGGAAGAAGCTCTCAACCGCGCTGGGGTCGAGCCTTCATCAGTATTGAGAAGTCCTGGGAACATCTTTTTTCCCTCGGCCATACGAGCCTCAAGTGCTCTTTCTCAGCAACAAGACGTTTCCCCCACTGTGGTTGACTCAGCTAAAGAGGCTCAGAGCCAGAATCCTCTCCCAACCAGTCAGCAGAAACAACCCGAAGCGTCTGATGCGGAAAAACGGACCTCTCCAACCAAAGTCGCGGAAGCCCCTAAAGGTGGGCAGGCTTCTCAAACCTTCAAGAAGGACTTAGCTTCCACTGTCTTACCTGCTGGGGAAGTTCCAAGGGAGAAGGAGAAGGATAAGGGTGCTCATCCTCAGGAAGCAGTCAACGTTCCCTCTCCCAAGATGCAGATAAAATTAAATAAATAGTTGATGTATTCAGGACAAAGTTCCCTTTTTTTGAATTGTATAAGATATTATGGGTCTATATTTTTCTCGTATAGTTCCTTGCATATTTATACTTTCTCGCTTACATTGTCTTGAGCAATAGAAGGGCAAAGTTCAATACTGCGAGAGAAAATTTGGTCTTATTTCTGCCAATTGAGAGTCAGGCGAAAATGGAGATCGTGTCTCGAATAGTTTGACCTTAATTGAGTGTCCTAGAGTGCTTTGAGACGACGCTAATGGAACTTGCCTTGGCATATAAGGATGATCGCACTGATATTCTTTAAGAAGTGCTAACACTTATGGCGTGTCTTATCTTCCTCCAAGTCGTGGAATGAGGACTTTTTGCGCCTTAATTTCTGTTTGATAATTTGTTTCACCATCCGAAGTATCTAGTTTTCTTATTTTAAGTGGTTAGTTTCCCCAAAGTCTGGTGTCCGAGGACCATACAATGCCTTGGTTCTGTCTAACACTTCATTTTTTCATCTGAAGTATCTAGTTTCCCCGGAGGCTTGGGTCCGAGGACCATGCAACGCCTTGGTTCTGTCCAGTACCTAGTTTTCTTATTTACAGTGGTTAGTTTCCCCATAGGCTGGTGTCCGAGGACCATGCAATGCCTTGGTTCTGTCTAACACTTCACTTTTTCATCTGAAGTATCTGGTTTCCCCGGAGGCTTAGGTCCGAGGACCATGCAACGCCTTGGTTCTGTCCAGTACCTAGTTTTCTTATTTACAGTGGTTAGTTTCCCCATAGGCTGGTGTCCGAGGACCATACAATGCCTTGATTCTGTCTAACACTTCACTTTTTCATCTGAAGTATCTGGTTTCCCCGGAGGCTTGGGTCCGAGGACCATGCAACGCCTTGGTTCTGTCCAGTACCTAGTTTTCTTATTTACAGTGGTTAGTTTCCCCATAGGCTGGTGTCCGAGGACCATACAATGCCTTGGTTCTGTCTAGCGCTTCATTTTTTCATCTGAAGTATCTGGTTTCCCCAGAGGCTTGGGTCCGAGGACCATGCAACGCCTTGGTTCTGTCCAGTACCTAGTTTTCTTATTTACAGTGGTTAGTTTCCCCATAGGCTGGTGTCCGAGGACCATACAATGCCTTAGTTCTGTCTAACACTTCACTTTTTCATCTGAAGTATCTGGTTTCCCCGGAGGCTTGGGTCCGAGGACCATGCAACGCCTTGGTTCTGTCCAGTACCTAGTTTTCTTATTTACAGTGATTAGTTTCCCCATAGGCTGGTGTCCGAGGACCATACAATGCCTTGGTTCTGTCTAACACTTCACTTTTATTTAAGGAATACAAGTAATAGAACTCTAAGTATACCAGGAAAGAAACGTATGGTAGAACTGTTCGTGTTAATAGTAATACCTTCTTAGGTTGCTTACATTCCAAGGGTGGAGTACCCTTTTTTCATCAAGATCTTCCAAATAGTAGGCCCCTACTCCTGCCACTGATGTGATGCGGTATGGTCCTTCCCAATTGGGCCCTAGCTTTCCCCACGCTGGGTTTTTGGTATTCCCCACAACCTTTCTCAACACTAGGTCTCCTGGAGCTAACGGCCTCAGTCTTACATTCGCGTCATAGCCTTGTTTCAGCTTATGTTGGTAGTAGGCTAGCTGGACCATCGCTCTATCTCGTCGTTCATCTATCAGATCTAGACTCTTTCCCAAAAGCTCGTCATTGCCCTCTGGGGTGAAAGTGCTGGTCCTTAACGTGGGAAAACCCATTTCTATCGGAATCACGGCCTCAGCCCCGTACGTCATTGAGAATGGGGTTTCTCCCGTTGACCGTCGGGCTGTTGTTCGGTACGTCCACAGAACGTGCGGCAGCTCCTCTACCCATTTCCCTTTGGCCTCGTCTAATCTCTTCTTGAGCCCACTCACAATGACCTTATTAACGGCCTCGGCTTGTCCGTTTCCCTGTGGATAGGCTGGGGTGGAGTACCTGTTCTTAATTCCCAGGTTGGAACAGTACTCTCTGAAGGCCTTGCTGTCAAACTGGAGGCCATTATCCGAGATAAGGGCCTGGGGGATCCCAAATCGGGTGACGATGTTCTTCCAAACAAACCTCTTGACGTCCACGTCTCTGATATTGGCCAGGGGCTCGGCTTCCACCCACTTCGTGAAATAGTCCGTCCCCACGAGCAGAAATTTTTTGTTCCCGATTGCCTTAGGGAAAGGGCCAACAATGTCTAATCCCCATTGCGCGAAAGGCCAGGGACTAGAAAGGGGGTTAAGGACTCCCCCGGGCTGATGGATATTTGGAGCGAACCTCTGGCACTGATCGCATTTTCTAACGTACTCCTGCGCTTCCTTCTGCATGCCTGGCCACCAATACCCTTGGCTGATTGCTCGGTGAGACAGAGACCTCCCTCCAGTATGACTCCCACAAATCCCCTCATGCAGCTCTTCTAAGAGGGCTTCTGATGCTTCGGGGTGCACGCAGAGTAAATAAGGTCCGGAGAAAGAGCGCTTGTACAGCTTCTTGTCCCCAGACAACCAAAACCGTGGAGCTTTCCTTCTTATCTTGTCAGCTTCCAGCTTGTCCTCGGGCAGTATGTCCTTTTCAAGGTATACCGTTATGGGATCCATCCAACTTGGTGCTGAACTGATCAGGTTGATCTGAACGGGGCCCTCCACTACTGGAGTGGGTGAGACTAAATCTTCAACCACGATTATTCGAGGTAGGCCCTGCGCCGAGGATGTGGCAAGTGTAGCCAGAGAGTCTGCATGCGCATTCCCGTTCCTAGGGACATGGGATAGTTCAAAAGACTCAAAGTCTTTTTGCATACGCCTAACCCGGCTCAGGTAGCCTTGCATCCTGACGTCTCGAGCTTCCAGCTCTCCTCTAACTTGGCCTACGATTAAGCTCGAATCTGAGAACACCTCTACTGCTTTTCCTCCGAGCTTCGTGACAGTCACCATTCCTGCTATCAAGGCTTCATACTCCGCTTCAGTGTTGGTGGCCGAGAACCCCAACCTCAAAGACTTCTCCACCACGGCCATCTCGGGAGATATTAGGACTAGCCCCACTCCCGACCCCCTTTGGTTTGCTGCTCCATCCACATACACCCTCCAGGAATGCGGACGTTGCGTGGATATGAGGCCCACCGATTTTTCCTCTATGCCGTGTGGGCCTGCGCTTATTTCCTCCGGGCCCTCAGCAAATTCAGCCACCAGGTCGGCGAGCACCTGGCCCTTTACAGAGGTGCGGGGCATATACTTTATGTCGAAAGCCCCAAGTATCGTGCCCCATTTAGCAACCCTGCCAGTGTAGTCTGCACTCCGAAGTACGGCTTTGAGTGGGTATTGAGTCAAGATAACCACAGTGTGCGCTTGAAAGTAGTGGGGAAGCTTCCTCGTAGCGTGCACTACTGCCAAAATGGCCTTCTCCAAGGGCAAATACCGCACCTCGGCCTCATGAAGGGACTTGCTCACGTAGTATACTGGCCGCTGTACGCCATTATCCACTCGTATCATCACAAAACTAATAGCATGAGTGGCTATTGCCAAGTAAGCGAAAAGAACTTCGTTTACTTCGGGGCTGGACAGGATAGGTGGCCGAGAAAGATACTCCTTGAGTTGCTGAAATGCTAAAGCACACTCCTCGGTCCACTCGAACCCCTTCCACTTGTGAAGTAAGAGGAAGAAGGGTCTGCACCTGTCGGCTGATCTTGATATGAATCTGTTTAGCGCAGCGGTCATCCCAGTCAGTCTCTGGACTTCCTTAGGATTCCGAGGTGGCTGCAAGCTGTTTATGGCCTTAATCTGGTCCGGGTTCACCTCAATTCCCCGGTGGGTCACCATATAGCCCAAAAATCTCCCAGAGCTAACCCCGAAGGAACACTTGGAGGCGTTCAGCCGCAATTTATGCTTTCTCAAAACTTCAAAGGTGCCAATTAGGTCCGTCGTATGTACCGACGCCTCTTTGCTCTTTACCACCATGTCATCTATATAAATCTCTATGCTCTTGCCCAACTGTGGTTCGAACATCTTTGTCATCATCCGTTGGTACGTTGACCCTGCGTTCTTCAAGCCGAAAGGCATTACCTTGTAGTGGTAATTTCCGTTGGGAGTAAGGAACGCTGTCTTCTCTTGGTCACCTAATGCCAATGGGATTTGATGGTAGCCCTGGAAAGCATCTAGGAAGCTCATCCGAGGATGGCCTACTGTTGCGTCAACCAGCCGATCTATGCGGGGCATAGGGAAAGGATCCTTAGGACAGGCTCTATTGAGGTCTGTGAAATCGACGCATACTCGCCATTTTTCGCTCTTCTTCTTCACCACTACGGTGTTCGCTAACCACTGAGGGTAAAACACCTCTTTGATAGCCCCTGCCTGCTTGAGCTTGTCCACCTCGTCTTTAATAGCCTCGGCATGTAATTTCGACGGACGCCGAGGTGGCTGCTGCTTTGGAATCGCTGATGGATTGACATTCAAATGATGACAGATGAAGTCTGGATCAACCCCTGGCACTTCATATGCGTTCCATGCAAACACGTCTATGTTCTTTCTAAGGACCTCAACCAGCTGCTCTTTCTCTGGCGAGGGTAATAGCGCCCCGACCTGAAAGTACCTTTCCGGGTCATTGCCGACGGTCACCCTCTCCAACTCCTCACACTCGGCTTCCCCTGCGGTATTGCTGGAGAAGGTTCCTCGGTCCCTTAATTGCTATAAATCATCCTCGGCCCTGGCCGACGAACCTATCTCAGGCTTGTGCTGAATAGCCGCTACCATGCACTGCCTTGCCATGGCCTGGTTTCCCAATATTTCTGACACTTGACCACCCGACGGGTACTTCACCTTCTGGTGAAGGGTGGAGGATACAGCCCCTAGAGTATGCAACCAAGGTCTTCCCAAAATAGCTGTGTAGGGGGAAAAAACGTCAACCACGATGAAATCCACCTCCACCACATCAGAACCTGCCTGCACAGGTAACCTAATCATACCCAACGGGATGACCGATCTGCCCTCAAAGCTTATCAATGGGGAGCTGTAGGTCGTCAGATCTCGGGGCGTCAAACCCAACCCCTTGTATAGGTCGGGATACATCACCTCAGCTGCGCTCCCTTCATCGACCATCACCCTCTTTACGTCGTACCCCCCGATTCTCAGCGTAACCACCAAAGCATCGTCATGCGGCTGTATAGTTCCTCTTTTGTCCTCCTCTGAGAAGCCTAGTACCAGTGAAGCGTTCAGCTTTGCTTTCTTTGGCGCTGCATTCGAGCTCCCCTCCGTGCAATGAGACACGGACAGTATTCTTGAGGGACAAGACCCTGTCCTTCCTGGGGCCGCAAATATGACGTTTATGGTTCCCAAGGGGGCTCCCGAAGAGGCATTTCCTCTAAACGTCTGCCCTGCCTGGCTTCCTCGGGCACTGGTGTGGTGCAGAAGGTTGGTCAACCTCCCTTCTCGGACTAGCTCTTCCAAGTGGTCCCACAAGTTTCTGCAGTCCTCAGTTTTATGTCCATGGTCCTGGTGGTACTGGCAATAGAGGTTTTGGTTGCGCTTCGCAGGATCCCCTGCCATCCTGTTGGGCGCTCTGAAGAAAGGCTCGTTTTGTATTTTTTCTAGAACCCGCTGGACTGGTTCTCGGAACACGACGTTGACTGCCTGGGGATTTGCAGATCCTGACTGCCCCACAAAATCTCTCCGAGGTCGATTGTTATTATACCGATCCGACCTAAATTCCCTCCTCTCCTGGGGGATTGCCTTGGTCTTTCCTCTACCCCGTATCTGGTCTTCCTCTATTCTTCTAAACCTGTCAATCCTGTCCATGAGCTCTCGCATACTGGCAACAGGCTCACCAGTTAGGGAGCGCCTCAGCTCATGATCGATTTGAAGGCCCTCCTTGAAGGTGTTAATAGCCACCTTGTCGTTTGTTCCCTCTACCTCATTATACATCTCCCAGTATCTGTCAGAGTATGCTTTTAGGGTTTCTCCCTCTCGCTGAGACATGGATAATAACGACCCCAAGGGCTGGACAACCCTTCTGCAAGTGATAAAGCGAGCCCCAAAAGCTTGGATGAGCCTCTCAAAGGAATCAATAGTGTCCTCCTCCAGGCCGTTGAACCACCTCATCGCCGCCGGGCCTAGGCTTGAAGGGAAAACCTTACACATCAGAGCCTCGTCTCTAGAGTGAATGGCCATCCTCTGATTGTAATGGCTAACATGCTCCACCAGGTCCGTCTGACCATTATAAATGGTGAATGTAGGTTGATGGAACCTCCGAGGAAGGCTTGCGTCCTCTATACGTCGTGTGAACGGTGACCTGGAGACTTGACTTAGCGCCTTGTTCAAAGCCTCGTTCCCCAAGCCCCGTTGAGGTGGACTTTTGTGCATCCGTCGACCGTAACGCTCTTTACCGAGGGACAAAAGTTCACTGGGCGGGGTTCTGGATCTTCGCCTGTAACTTGTATCGTCTGACTCATTGGAGGCCGGCGTCGCTTCCTTATTCGTTTGCTTCC
This sequence comes from Quercus glauca, assembly GCA_023736055.1. Classification (NCBI taxonomy): domain Eukaryota; kingdom Viridiplantae; phylum Streptophyta; class Magnoliopsida; order Fagales; family Fagaceae; genus Quercus; species Quercus glauca. The sequence goes on from CM043318.1 coordinate 42,334,783, forward strand.
GTCGTTCGTACCGCAATTCCCTTTTTAACGCGTCGATCTCATGCTGCATGTCCTTGCCGTCCTTCGCATGGGATACATGGCTCTTCCCTCGAGTCCGGCTCTTCTCTGTATGGGTTGTTCGCACACTTCCCTCGCGATATGCCCTTCGTTCGCGGTTCATCAATGGTGTGCCATGCTGGGGTCCCCTAGACTCTGCCTGGTGTGGACTAGTGTCCATCTGCGGTGGTGGTCCTTCTGCCATCAGCTGTTGCACTTGTCTTTTTCTACGGTCGGATCAAGCTCTTCCCACAGACGGCGCCAATTGTAGGGACTCAAAATGTAGTGGACCCTGGACAATAAAATTTGTAGAGTGCGGGCGTAAGAACTAGCTCCAGTCAATAGAAAAGGACGTCAATCTACCGCGGCAAAAGGAACTTCTTCTGTGTCAAGGGACGGATGTTCTCTCTTTCTTTTCTCTTAGTCCTGCTTTCAGCCTCCTTTCTTTTTTCCTTTTTCACCCCAAAAGTCCTTTCCAAGTATTTCAATTTCTTCTTATATACTGCTTTCCCGGTGCGTCTTCACCGTACACGTGTAAGTTCCCTTTTGGGACCATCTTTCTGTCCCATCCAGCACGTCCCGGATCCTCCGCTTGGTGGTTGTAAGACTGCTTGACTGTTGCTCAGGTATCACCTCCACATTAATGCGGCCAGAGAGTTAGGTGGGATGCATTTAATGTGAAGGTAGCAGCTTTTTAGGAGATATTTGTTACCTTTTCCATTTCCTCCTTTAATCAATATTCATTTAATTCAGCTTACATGTAATTCCGTGGAATTCCCTGGCAACTGAGATAGTTACACCTACTCCCAAAGTTGGTTTACGGAATGAACTCTATCCTCGGACGAATGATTGTCCTCGGACGAAGGAGCATCCTCGGACGGATGGGTATCCTAGGTTTGGGCCTTTGGGCCGCAAGCCCACTCTTACGGGCCCTGTTAGTTTTTCGGGCAACTGGCCCCACATGAACTAAATTAAAATATAATGTAAAAATTAAGAATTAAATATGTAGTTTAGCCTTTATAATCTTATGTAAACATTAACCATAGGTCTGTACAAAGTTATATAAATTGTACAAATAAATGTCAATGTCAATATCTTTACTACTATTCATTTTGCAATAAATATCACAAACTCAAATGCGTGTACTTATAATATTCAATGATTCCCTAATTATAATTTCTCAAAAAAAAAATCCCTATTTTTACAATTAAAAAAAAATAGAGAATAAATGTACGGTTCTCTACTTGCTTCTACCTGCTTGATTAGGTTCCTTCATCGCTAAGATTCTGGATAGAGATAGTTCCAGACCATATGGTATTTTGGGTAACAAAGATTATTTTTTTTTTTGGATAACCAAAGATAATGTTCAGTAAACATAAAAAATATTAGCGATATCCTTTGTTTTTATGGAATTGATAACTTTTTTTATAATAAAAAAAATGGAATAAATATGTGGTTGGCACTTGGCAGACTCAATTTTAACTATACACCCAAAAAATAAAAAATGACAAGATTTTAATCTTTAAATATACAGTAAAAACTGCTTTAAATTGGATAACAACAAAGTTTTGTTCCTTTTATTTAATTTAGAAGCAGGGAAATCATAAATGAACAAACTCATAAAAAAATATTTTCAAAAAAGAACAAAAAAGAAATCAATTAATAAAAATAAACTATTATAACAGTTTGACCACTGGAGTAGTTGCAATAATTAACTGTCAAGCACAGAGATGGGCACTTACTCCATTTTCTTTTGCGAGTGCTTACTTTTTCTTTTTTTCTTTTTTTTCGGCTTAAGACTTCTACAGTGCTACTTTCCTCTTGTGGAGTTTAGAGATGTCTAATTTTGCAAATCTCATCTTCCCCAGATCCAGATTTTTATTAATATTTAATAGTTAAATATTTCCAACTTTCCCAACCCCATTTAACAAAAAATATTTACAAAACTTTTTTTTCCCCTATATTCCAGTCAGATTTCTCTATAAATATCAGAGGATAAACAACTTGTTATTTATGTCCAAATCCTTAACCCAGATTGAGCTGTTGTTTTGTATCCACTATTTCAATCTAGGAGTGCTTGTTCATAGCTTAATTTAAACCTTATATTAAAAGCTTGCCATTGCCGACAATTCCTTGAGTCTCTTCATTGCTAACTAGAAGTAATAGATTGCTTCAGTCGAATAACAGTTCAGCGTTTGTAGTCCAACGGTTAGGATAATTGCCTTCCAAGCAATAGACCCGGGTTCGACTCCCGGCAAACGCACGTGTTTGAGGGACATTTTCTTTTGCCTCTTTAGGAGAGGGTCAAAGCTAAGGAACAAAAATGTAAATTTGTGAGACATCATAAGCCAAATGTGAGGTTTGCACATTATTGTACAAAATTTCTCTCCAATTCTGCACAATTTATAACAAGAAATGGGACTGGTATTTTTTTTTTCCTTCCCTTTTTACTTATTTCTTTGCTTTCATAGCAACCCTATAGTAGAAATTGCAGTCTTTCTCTTTCTATACTTTCCTTTCCCTCCTTCACTTGATCCAAATGCAATTTTAGGTTTCTACAAAAATGAGAATAGGTGTGTTTTTGGCATTGACTAATAAGCCAGCTTTTTACTTTTTAGTTTTTATGTACAGCTTTTTAAAACTTCATTTGAGATTTCTTATGTTTTTTCACTTTGCAAAGTACAAGTATGCTTTAACACACTTTCAATAAAAAGCTAAATAAGGTGTTTCCAAATAGACAAAAATCCAAGAAATATGATTTCATTTTCAATAAAACTAAAATCACAACAAAATTTCACATCCCTAATTTGTCTACTAACTCATTCACGAACACACCACAATCTACAATTTAATTCTATTTTAATGGTTCATGTGTGAGATGATAGACAAATTTGAAATTGTTGTGAAAATCATCTCATCTCTCTCATTCCATTTTAACCCAAGAAATTAAGGAAGTGCTTTAGTCCTTGAAACCCTTTAAAGCTCTTAGTCCATATGGGCTTCATGCTGGGTTTTTTTTTTGTATTTTCTAGCCGTTGGTTGAAACTTCAGTAATAGAAATAGTTCAAGGAGTTTTTTTAAAGTGAAGAGTTCCCCACTTCATTAATAAGACTCTTATTACGCTTATCCCAAAGCACCCTGGAGTAGATTGTCTTTACAGCTTTTAGCCAATCAATTTATGCAACACTATGTATAAGGTTATCATGAAGATAATTGTTGCAAGACTGTGCCCTCTTTTGTCAAATTCCATAGCTTCTATGCAAACCACCTTTGTCCTAGGTAGAAAAGGCATTGAAAATTTTGTCATTGTCCAAGAACTTCTACACACCATGAGCTCTAAGAAAGGCAATATGGGGTACATGGCTCTTAAGATTGATCTTGAGAAGGCGTATGACAAATTAAATGAAGCCTTATTGATTGTTATTGTTCAACATTCCAAAATACCTTGTGAATGTGATCATGAGTTGTGTTTCCTCGTATAGTGTTGATGTGCTTTTTAATGGAGGAGCTTTAAAGGAGTCCCAACCTTCTCAGAACATTAGGCAAGGTGACCCCTTATCCTCATACTTATTCATTATATGTATGGAAGTTCTTGGTTTCCTAATTAAAGACAAATGTGACTCTGAGCTATAGGACTTGGTGAAAGCTTAGTCGATGACAAGGTCTTGCTTAGTCTTTTTGTCTAAGCTTGAGCCAATGCGTGTGATCTTCTTCGAATTAGATTTGTTCAAGGGGACATCTTCTAATTCTTTATCAATTGAAAGGTTACCCTCCTTTCTTCAATGTTCATGGTTGATAATCGTTCAACTATCTCTAACATAGCCAGATATCACTCCCTGGCTGTTAGTTGATCTCCCTGAGCTTTTTCTATCCCATACTCCATTGGAAACTTGACTGCTAGATGGTAAGTGGACGTTGTTGCTCTCCATGTATTCAAAGTAGGTTGTCCTATGATGGTATTGTAAAAGGACAAACAGTCCACAACAAGGAAATTCACTTCCTTTGTGATTTGTTGTGGATAAGACCCAACATCAATTGGTAGGGAGATTGTTCCCACGGGATAAAATTTTGTTCCTCCAAAGCCTATCGGGGGGCACTTGCTAGACAAAGTCGTTCCCTGTTAATCCCCATTTATTTAAAGGCTGGATAATAAAGAATGTTCACTAAACTCCCATTGTATACTAACACTTTCTTTGTGATGAAGTCAACTATCGTCAAAGTGATGATTATAGCATCGTCGTAAGGATGATGCAATCTTTTTGCGTCCTCTTCTATAAAAGATACCGTTAGCTCATCCATCCTTCGGTGGACAACTGCACTGCACAAAGATAAGTCTTCTTTGATTTAGACAACCCTCTTATTGACGTTCCTCCTACTATCACCCTTATCTCTCCAAGAGGAGGTCTCAGTGGTTCTTTTGCTCTACTCTTCAACAACTATCTTTTGTCCCTTTGATCTCATCCAACAAAGTTCTTCAACTCCCCTTGTTTGAATAAGGCCTCAATCTGTTACTTTAAGTCATAACACTGGTCGATCTCATGTCCATGGTCATGATATAATTGACAATATTTATTCTTTGATTGCTTGCTAAGGTCTCCCTTCAACTTTTCTGGCCATCTTAAAGATGGATCATCCTTAATCTACATGAACACTTGATTGAGTGAAGTATTCAGGGGGGGTGTAGCTTTAGTATCGTCACGTGGACAATCTTGCCTTTTTGCTATATTTCTTGTTAGACGTTTTGGCCTTTTAGGCCTCAAGTCTAGATGTGGCATCTAGTTTGGATGCAGAATATAGAATGGACAAGAACCTAATTCCATTCACTCAAACTTCTTTTTCACTTTCTTTACAATAATAGTGTCCTCCGCATTCACAAAGCTCTGTGCTAAGCAATAAATTTGCCGTCGTCCGAGGGCCTCTGTCAAACATACAGAAGATGAACGACTCTAAGAAGACTCCATTTTGGAAAGCGGTTAGGAGCATTTTATCATCAGATTCGTCTACCAAGAAAGCCTCCTTATTGAAACAATTGATGAAGGACTACAGACTTTCATTGTCTCCCTGTTCTATCTGCAACAAACTAGACGTTGGACGCTTATGTCTTTAGCCTCAAATGAAATTGTTAACAAAGGACTTGCTCAACTCTTGGAAGGACAATATATTGTTAGTAGGTAACTTGCTAAACCAAAATCTTGTTGAGCCCTTTAGCATGGCAGGAAACCTCTACACATAATCTCATCATGTATCCCTTAGAGATGCATCAAAGTTTTGAACAAGGCAATGTGATCACAATGATCTCTTGACCCATCATACGAGTCCATATAAGGCATTCTGAATTTAAGAGGTAAAGCACGAGCAGTGATTGATGTAGTGAATGGGAAGTCTATACGATGGACTAAGTCGTCCAAGTTTATCTTCCCTTTCATGGCATCCATCATTTCTTACATAGTTGTCATCATTTGATTTACTTTCACTTCTAAGTGTGGTGCACGCTTAGCCATTGGGGCCCTTGACTGGTTTGAGTCCTCCATGTTGGCATTACTCTCTGTACCTTCTTCTCCTTGGACTTGTCCAAGCGCTTCCCTTCTGGTGATGGTTTTGATGATGTTTCCTTTGCCAATGGATCTGCTGTGCTAAATCCCAATTTTGCCATGTCAATTCTTCAACTGCAATTGCCATCGACTGCACTGTTTGGATGGGATCTCTATGGTGAGGACCTTTTTGGATTGGATTAGGTTATGGGCTAGACGCATCTCTTACCTCAGGATTTTCTAGGTTGGTAGCCATTGATTAAGTTTGGATCATATAGCCCCTTTTGTCTTAAGAACATTAAAATGACTTTTCACATGAATTCCTATAGATGGCGCCAACTGATGAAGTATGAAATCAATGGTTTGTATACTCTAAACTTTGTGTATGCTTTGAAGACTTGAAGAAGAAAGAAAATACTATCAGAGTGCACCAATGTGGTGCTGGCCAAAAGCCCTCTAATGGTTAAGTCAGAAATTCTCCCATGATCTCCATAACTCTCAAAAAGTGTAAGAGTTAGCAAATGGCTTTTTGTACCTTTGATTTGGTGAAGTCTGCCATTTATGTAGGGCATCTTGAGTGGGTTACTTGTTTGGTTCCACTACTCTCATGGGAGATATGTGGGCTTAATGGAGTAAGTGGGAGCAAATTTTAGGGAATTCAATCCCATGTTTTGAAGTAGTGAATTTGTGTGATAAACCATAAACCTGGTGAAAGTGGCTAAAAATTACTAAGTGTCGAGCTTTTGATATTGTGGATGATGACCTTACTTAGACTATCCACTTAGACGAGTTTCTCTCTTCCTCATTAAACGATCATCTTGAACGATGGTACATTTTTATTCTTCATCAAAAATCATATAAATTCATATTTTTATGTACTTGACATGATTGAATGTGAAACTACAAAATTATTTATTTGTTTATACAATTATTTTATATAATTGAAGGATTAATTATATCTTAATTCTTTTTTTGTTTGGGTATGCTTTACTATTTTTGATATTTTCTTATATAAGTTGTGTAAATATGTTAGAAAATTATTTAAATTTGTGTAGATTATTTATTTATTTTATTTAAAATCAAGTTTGCTGATTTCTATAGATTTTGTCAATTTATTTATTTTTTAGTCTTTAAGACATTGAATGCAACAAATAAAATGTGGAGAAACTACCATCTTAAGAGCACTCACATCAGTCAATACAAAATAGAAAAAAGTTATCAATTTTACACATTTTTGCTCAAAAACTATTCACATCAATCTGTGTATTACGCTATTCATATACACAATTGCTACAATAACATGTAAATATATACGTTTATTGTAGTTTTTCATTTTTTAAATATTTTTTTCTCTCTCATTTCCCATCAGATTTTCTCTTTCTTCCTCTATTCTCTACATTGACTTTATTCTTTTGTCAAAGCCATCCTAAATCTAGATTCAAACTCATCAAACCCATACGGATCACAAACCCAAATTGCAAAGAAGAAATAGAACATACCCATGTTAATCATCAAATCCAAATTGCAAAGAAGAAGAACAAACCCATATGAAAAATTGTAACGAAGAAGGAGAAGAAGCAATGGCAGGAGCAGCAACAGATGAGGAAGCAGCAGCAATAGCTGAAGAAGGAAACAGAGGTCCAGCCATGGAGGTACGCCTTTGTGGTGGTCATGTGAGCTTCGGCCATGACCATGGAGGTACAGCCATGGAGGTTTTGTGGTGGTCAGGAGAGAATAGAGATGAGAGAGGGCGTGATGGTCAGGAGAGAAGAGAGAAGAGAGAGAATGTGAGAAGAAATATAGGTAAAAATAATAATAATAATAATTATTTAAATAAAATGAGGTGTATAATAGATAATTTGACGTAAGTGTTTTGTAAAATTAGTTGGATAAAATAGAAAAAATAGGTTTTTATACTAGAATAAACAAAAAAAAATTTAGTCAAACTGATGTAAATGCTCTAAATCGGATATCTTTTGGATATATTTTCTAAACTAGGTTGGTGCAATTTTAGGTAACTCAAATTTGACCGGAGCTTTAATTCACATGGTATTTACCAGTCAAATCTAACCACAAACACCACTCTTAAACTGAACGAAACAGAGAGATATAAATGGGCCACTTTTCATTTTGTTGATGGTTAATGCAAGTATCTAAAAACATAAGATAATCATCTCAGAAAAAAAAAAAAAAAAAAAAAAAACATAAAATAAGATTGCTTCAATGTTTGTAACGGTTGAAGAAAATGACTTATTTGGTTAGCATTACACAAAAAGAATAGAAATATTGAGGAAAACTTGTCAACAAAATTGAACTTCACAGAAAAAATAAACTTGGTTGAAAAAGAGAACGATGGGCAATAAGGCATTATCCCAACTGTTACCACTGGTTGACATCTCCTTTATGCTAACTGGACCTCACCAAAGAATTGGAAATATCTACCCCGTAAAATGCCTGATATTCATTTTCAATTCTTGAAGAATCCATCAGTGCACAATAATGTTTAGCTGCAATGACAAATGTTCTTCACAGACTTCTTAAGAGTAGTCATTTTGCAAGAAGTCCCAAGTAGGCTGGAAGCATTTCCAACAGTCTCCAACAAGTCTGCTTGGTCCCTACAGGGAGCTATATGGTCTTTTGGTTTATCATAATCTGCCTAGAGGGGACTTACGGGCGTGATCATCAACCAACCAAAGGCCAAAGTCATGGAAGCGCTTTATCTTTTTCTCAAAACCTGTGATATAATTATTATGGATTATGACATGCATTCCCTTGGTCTCTTGCACCCATGTCTTGTTCTTGAAGTATAATCCTCCTGTTGGGAATGCAGCTTGGGGAAGCAAGTAGAGATCCACCTGCACAAAAAACTTCAACATCTAAATATCTCAAGATTCCAACCAATACAAATTGTGAAGACAATGTTAGAGATTTCAGAAGCTCAAAAATCCACTAGTTCTCACTGTAGGCTGCATAGATTTGTTCTCATACTATTAAAGTATATCTTACAGGAGAGTCGAAGGAAGACCTTCATAAGGAATAGCTCTGAAACACATAAAAATCCACCTAGAACATATTCTGTACAACGCAGGCTGTGTTTGGCATCTCTAGTGAGGATACATTTCACAGCTCTCTAAGCAAAAAAAAAAAAAAAAAAAAAGCCTTTTTTGGTATGCAATTTCAGGTTCCGAGGAATGCACTTTATTGAGAATGCATTTTCCATTTCTCATTTTATGAAGCAAAAGAAGAATCCTCAAATTCTCGTTTGCATTTCATCCTCAAAGCATTCCCTCCCTGGGCTTTCCTAGTATCTACTCATTGTCATTAAACTTCCTCAATATTAAAGGATTCATAACAATAACAACAACAAAGCCTTAGTCACAAATTTTTTGGGGTTGGCTTAAAGGATTCATAACAAGGCAAGAAAAAATTATTTGCGTGTTACAGGCCAATATCAATACAATAAGTGTCTCAGGGAGGATTGATTGTGACAGTGCCCTGTGATTGTCTTCTATGAAGAGTACCAGTAGAGAGAGAGGCTGGTAAGTCGTCCTTGTTACAAGATTGAAGTATCTAGCATTACAAATTTAAGGGAAAAAAGGAATTACTGAAATTTTGACATGTGTCTTGGAATTAGGTTTTTTTGTTTGTTTTTTGTTTTTATTCCATGACACAATTGTTGTTTTTGTCCTCCTCCTTAATTGGCTTCCAGTCTTCTTATTTTGGGCCAATTATCACATTCTTTTGTTATTTTGAAGATCTTGTTGACATACCATCCATTGATTATTTGACAGTGCTTGAGTTTGATCTAAATTCAAAAGGATTGTGATTCTTTGGGTTCTTGATTTGACAGGTACAGCATGTTAACACAACATTATCTGCTAATTCTTTCTGGTATTGTTTTATCAATTTAAAGATACTGCGTATAGCATGATACGTTTTTAAAACAACTATCATGAATAGTTCGTAATTTATATGTGCAGGTCATGATACGTTTTTAAAACAACTACCAGTCATTTTGGGACATGTATAGCAACATTGGACACACACGCACACATGATGCAAGTACATCATATTCAGAAACCTGTAAGGGACAGCAGGGGTGGATTATATGTTGTTGTTGTGCCATTAGAATTTCACTGTCATTATGTTGTTATTATTATTTCTATTACTTATGGTGACCGTATTTAAGTAGACATTTCCAATTTTATGCACTGAATTTTACATTTTTAATTTTGGGATTTTATGTAATGGATGTCAATATAAATGCATGTAATCTTTTATGTGTAAAATTTATGATTCTTAAAAAGATATTACTATTGCCATCCTATTAAAATTTGGTTTAAATGGGAATAAAAATGCACTCTGCACTTCTTAAAACCAAACGCAATTTCATTTAGTATAATTAATTTTTAGTAAGAGTTTCAGCATAATGCCAAACACAAATTTTCAGGAAAAAAAGAAAAAGAAAATTTTTTTTTTTTGTCAGAATACTGAAGAAGAATCCATTCTGCTCCTAAAGTAGAGTTACCAGATGCAACCTAAATCAACCAGATTACACAGACAACTCCAATATATCAAGATTTCCAGATTATTTAGTTCCTACACCATATTGCAATACTTTCAGCAGAAGCATAAAATCCCCACAGGCCTTTTGAGACTTTGCTCTAAACGGATTATTAAGATGACTAAGCTTTCCTAGAAATAAAAATTTAGTAGGGAATTCTGGGCTATGAAATAAACTAGGAAGGCAAATAGAAAAAAAACCTCTCCAGCAGTTTTATTCAATGCCCAGTTAAAACCAGGTTGGTCATTTGCTTTCTTTGCTTTGGACCATGGTTGTGATTGAAGTTCCTCAATCCACTTCTTCATAACCAGTTTTGCTCCACTAGTAGGACGAAGGAAAATCATGCAGCTACATATGTAAGGGCGCCCTTTTTTCCCTGGAGGTGGCAAATCATGAGAGTGATACAGTGGTTTAACCTGGTCAGTCAAAAAGAAGAAATTATTGATGATAGTTACAACGAAAAAAAAATTACATTTACATCTTGTTTAAGATAATGGTGCAAGTTCAAGATAAATTTACATTCAAGAAGCCTCAAAGCTCAATTAGATCTAGTTTACTTGTTAGATCCATGGCAATGCTAGAGGCATTGAATAACTGAATTCTGAGAACATCATCATATTGACTCAGCTTAAATCCACAAATAACTTTCACTAGCACTCCTCCACTCATTGCCTCCTCCCCACCCCCCCCCCCCCCCCCCTCCTCCTCCTCCTCCTCCTCCTCTTTGGGGCAGTGATCTAGATTGATTTTGAAATTCAAGGCTGACATGTCATTTGTTTTTCAGTTTTTCTTTCTCCTCTTTTTTGAGCCAAGATAGAAAATTTTGACAAAGAGACACAAAAGCAGCAGTTCAGTTGCAATTGGAAGGCATCCAAAACATCTCAAGAAATCAAAATTCTGAGGCAGGCTCCAGTAGAATGGAACTTGGGTGTGTTCGCTGATGTGATGTTCTTATGTTGCAAGACAAAAACAGAATAAATAAAATTGAAAAAACATTTCAACTAGTAACTGAGAAGATCATGATTTGTCCCTCTATTTCCCAATTTACGGCCATCAAATTACAGACAAATATAAATGGTTATGAGGAAACAAACGGCCAACATATTTAGATTTTGTTACAAATCGAGTTTGTATAGAATAAAATGTTTTTGGTAGCTTATATGCAACACTTGGCACTATTTTCCATAAATGGCACACAGCAAAGGCAAGAAGCAAAGTTGGTGTACTTAGGGTCTGTTTAGATACCGCTTATTGCTGAAAATTGAAAATACTGTAGCAAAATAATTTTTAAATGTGTGAATAGTGCCGTATGACCCAATTTTAAAGTTGTTTTTGCTGAAAAAAGTACTTGCAGGTCCCGTGAACAGTGCACGGACCTACTAAAAAATGCACAGGACAGCACAAACGCAAACGTTGAGGAAAAAACGCTGTATCCAAACTAACACTTACTGCTGCCATATCATCTGTGAAGTACACATCATGACTCCCTTGCAAATAAGGAAATGGATCAGCCAACCAGACCATATCAACATCATTGTACATTACATTATATCCAAGTTCCAAAATATGGAGTAGGTGACGTGGCCTTCGGGATGTAAAATTGAAGAATCCCTGTACATATGAAACCAATTAGGATTGCATCCAAATTGCAATGAAGTCAACAGAAAAATGGAGATAAAAATTTCCAAGCATTGTATACTAACTGGCAGGAAAACAAGGAAATATTCAAGTGAAAATTGAAATAACACTGTAGTTTATACTACCAAGAAACATCAAAAGGACAACAAATTAGTAAAGCAAACATCTAAATTCCAAACTCCTTGTTGCACTGATGCAAACAAAAAATACAACATGATTGATGTGATAAAAAGGATTTATATGTGGTTTTTTTTTTTTTTTTTTCAATGATTTAGGCAATGACATTGGCATAACAACTTGGTCATAGCAAGAAAAGTAGTTTTCAATTCAACAAATAAATTCAATTTTCACAAAAAGCGGTTAGGATCAATACACCTTACATAACTACAAATGTAGCACAAAAGCCTAAGTTCTAGAAGAACTAACAAAAAAGATATGTATAAACAGTTTTTTTTTTTTTTTTTTTGATAGATAATAAAGATATATATATTCAAGAACACTACCTTATGCAGAAAAACATAAGGCAGAGAGAAAAATACAAAGGGAAAAGAAAGAGTATAAAGATAAAGAAAGAAAAAGATACTAAGTACACAGGAGAGAGCTAAGGAACATAGAGAGAGAATCACTAGAGGTGAGTCCCTAAGTCCTAGACCAGTCAAACAGAATGCCATTGAAAGAGGCCAATAGTTGGTCATCCGAACTTTCCATGTCCTCAAACGTCCTCCTATTTCGCTCCCTCCAGAGACACCACATCAAGCATAATGGAGCTAAATTCCAAATGCTAGACAAATACTTTCCAGGCCAATTCCACCAATCAAATAGAGTATCCGCAACCGATCTTGGCAAGACCCAAGAAAACCCAAAGGATCTAAACACTAAACACCAAACTCCACAGCCGATAAGCCTTTCCACAATGTAATAACAAATGATCCACCATCTCCCCATTACTACGGCACATGATACACCAGTCGACAAAATCCAACCCTCTAACCCTCAAACTATCATCTGTAAGGATCCGATCCCATACAACAGTCCACACAAAGAAAGAAACACGCCGAGGAGCCTTAACCTTCCGAACACCTTTCCAAGGAAAAATAATGGGCAAGGGGCTTCTCAACTTATTGTAAAATGATTGAATATCAAAATCCCCATTCTTTGTCAACTTCCATCGCATACGATCTCCGTTCTCAGTAGGCGGTAGATTTGAGCCCAAGGTACGGAAAAAATCATTCACGCCACCCATTTCCCAATCATTTGGTCTCCGAGTAAAATGAACATCCCAGCTTCTCCGCTCATCTATCCCCCACCGTTCAAGAAAAGAGGCCACCGATGCCTCTTTATTGGATGAAATCCTATACACACTCGAAAAAGTCAATTGAAGTGGAGACTCCCCACACCATTGATCTGTCCAAAGCTTCACTCTAATCCACACCCCTACCTCTTCTTGCTAAAATCCTCCCATCCCATGCAGATACTTCTCCACAAGCCACACCCATGCACCCCTCTACTTAGCTTGGAAGTCCATCCCCCCATTCTTCCCCAAACTTAAGAGCTACAACCCTTCTCCAAAGCCTTGTCTCCTCAATCTCAAACCTCCATAACCACTTCCCTAGTAAGGCTTTATTAAAAGTAGTTAATTTCCTTACTCCTAACCCATCATTTTTCAAAGGAGCACACACCTTGTCCCATCCCACCAAATGTAACTTGGAGTCCCCCCAGTTAAGCACAACAAATGCTGCTTACAATCACAAAGACTTCAGATTGACAACTTTTAACATAAAAATACCACCTTTAAACTCACATAAAATAAGAAAATATAAAGCCAAAATACATTTTTAGTCCCTAAACTTTTAACTGATGAGCGATATAATCCCTGAAGTTCAAAGTGTGATCATTGTTAATCCCTAACAAACTTAACCTGATTGCTTTTAGTCCCTAAAAAGCTTAAGGTGATCAATTTTAATCTCTAACAAACTTAAATTAATTGGTTTTTGTCCAACGTGTCTAACAGAGTGATGACATGGTAATTTTTAAGAAACTAAATAAAGCAATCACATTAAAAGAACTAAATTGCTCATGGGCTTAAGTTGCAAACTAAACTATAAAATAACTTAGGTTAGGATCAACTTATTTAGTAAGTTGGACTCTTTTTGGAAGTCGATTTTAGTAAACTTGACATCTAGGCGAATTCAACCCCTCATCCAGCAAGTAAATAAGTCTGATTTGTACTGCACCTGGAAGTCGAGTTCAACATACTCGACTTTCAGGTGTTCTATGCTTTTGCAAATCTGATTTTTTGTAGGAAGTCGAGTTTGTTAAAATCGACTTCCAAAAAGAGTCCAACTTACTAATTGAGTTTGAACGCATGCCATCCGCCTAATTTTTTCCCGGAAATATACTGTTTAGCAAATTTTGCCCACATATTACATAACTACACATGTAGCACAACTTGCAACAATATATAAGCAGTTTAGCACAACTTGCAATTCCAATTTACAATGACTTTAGATTGCCAACTTTTTAACTTAAAAACACAGCATTTGAACTCACATATAAAATAATAAATGCTTAAATACATTGTTGTTCCTGAAAATTTAGCCCATTAGCGATTTTAGTCTATGATGTTTAAAGTGATCACTTTTAGACGTGGCCAAACTAAAATCAACCAATATAAGTTTGTAAGGAACTAAAATCGATCACTTGAAGTTTGTTAAAGTTTAGGAACGTACAGTTTGGGCAAAAATAAAATATAAATGAAACCCAGATGTTAAAAAGCACATACCTGAGAACCAAACTTATGGGCAGTTTGAGAATCAGGGGCAGGCGGGACGAGCACGGCGTGGCCAGGCCAACGCTGATTAACCTTAAAAAGCGTGGCATAGTCCTCGGCAATGACAAGCACTTTGTCCTGATGCTTTTGCCTGGCAATGCTAATCAACCAGTTGTTAAGAAAAGGCATGTAAGGGTAACTCACAGCGCAGACGATCACTGTATCGTTCTTGGCCACAAATGAAGCTGCTTGGGCCAGCGTGTAATCACGCCATTTGGATTGGGAAGAAGTGTTAGAGTTACTGGAGAAGAGGAAGTCGGGCATGCCAGCCCAGGGCAAGAAGACACCGAGAATGATGAGAAGAGATAAGAGAAGAAGAAGAGCAGTTGGGGTGAAGATTGAAGACATGATGATGAAGGGTCTTGAGGAGGAGGAGCGTCGGGATAATAATGGGTTTGGACCTGAAAACGGGTTGTGAATTGGTCTTTGGTGTAAAAAAAATGCTGACATTTTTTGTGAGATTTCTAGGAGAGGAATTTCTTGATTTTGGAAAGGGATTTACTGAGAGATCTTTGAAGATCGGATCTGGGTGCTTCCCAGCCCAGGTGGCAGATCATGAGATGACTATGAGAGCATGTTTGGATTTTGATCATTTATGCAGTATTGCAATTTTCACCTTAATAACATGCCTAAAAAAAGAGAAAAAAGAGACAATATATTAATAGCTTATCTATACGTATATAAAACTAGTCGCTAACCCGTGTGATACACGGGATTATTTTAGATCAAATGTTTACATGTTAAAGTTTAAAAGTTTCTCTAATTTCAACTATTGAAAGCTAAATCATCTCCAATATAAGATGAAAAATGTAGTTTGAACATTTCTTATGATGAAATTGTCAAAATTTTACACACAAGATCATTAAAAATGAGATACATACAAATATTATGAAGTAATATATTACAATAATCATAATGTGTTCTTAAATTTGGTTTAATAAGTATTACAAAAGAATCAGTAAATAGAATATATATACAATTGTGCTTATAGAACATTACAAAAGCCCCATTTTTTTAGTTTGGCTCAGGCAGTTTTTCAAAAACTTTGAGGGTGAAGGGTTGGCCATTCTTCTCTTCTCATGTATGAAGAACTATCAAAGCCTACTGGTTTACATTATTTATTATGAAGTAATATATTACAATAAGTAAATAATAATCAACAATAATAAAGATGCAAGTTAGAATGGCACAAACCATAATATTTAGGCTTTAGCAGCTCAGTCAATTTGATCCAACCCCTACACCAGATCCAACAGCCATTCCACTAAATCATATAACATTGACAATTTTGTTGACATCTTAAATTCTGAGCAAAACTAAAACTGCATTTGATGAAGCAAAATCATAAACAATCAAATGCATATTATATAAACACAATCAAATGAAAATAGAATAAAAAAAAGGCATATTACTTGACTTGTAAACAGACCCACAATGTCTGCACAATAATACAAACGCCATGAATAACAATGTTGATTCATCGAAACAATAACCACATGTGCAAACAAATCAAAACCAGTAAAACTATCACAACCGTAAAAACCCAAATATGCACAATTAACGCAACCCACAATATGTTGACAATATTTGGTAATTACAAAATAGATTGAAACCTAGACTCTTAAAACAAATGATCAAAACACGCTCATTAAACGCAAACACAAATACAATGTAATTGCAAAATGCAATCACAAAATGCAGAAACTCAATGCAAAAACATAAAATCTCTTGGATTACAACTTGATAGACCCATTGCAAAGTTCTCCTCAAAAATTAAGAAATAATAATAATTGCAAAGGACAAAAATCTCTTTCTACACTTGCACCCCTTGGCTTTGCTCAATGATCTTAAAAAAGTTAGTCCAGTAAGAGTGAATTAGAGAGAATCAAAATTTGCTTCAAAAATTAAAATATGACTCAATAACTAGAATTGAAACATTAAGATGAAAAATGGCGTTAAAACCCAAAACTTTCCCCATATAGAGAGAAAGTTTGTCATATAGAGAAAGGGAGTGAAAAATGAACTGAAGTTGTTGTTGTTGTTGTTTTTTCTTTTCTTTTCTTTTTTTTTTCTAAAGAAATATAACATGAAATGTATCAATAATTGTGCAAAATTAATAACTACCAAGTGGAACAGTGCAATTGAACACCAACGGTTGCAAAAATAGTTTTGAAACGGTTTGCTTGAACAGACACATTTTTTGTGTGTTTTTAAACGTAGACGTGGCATTAATTTAAGTAGCCATGTGGTGCAATGAGGAGTGGTCAACAAAAAGTCAAACGTTTCGACTATTAGTTATTATATAGATATAGATAAATTTTTCAAAAGCTATAATAATATTATGATACATATTTAAATAATAAGCAATTAAAAATAATATTATTTCTCATGTTCAAACCCATATAATAATAAAAAAACTAAATAAGAATTGCTGTATTTTTAAAAAAATGACAAAAAAGCCACAAAACCAAATACAAACCCACTTTTGAGAAAGCCAAGAACTGTTTGAAGAACGGGATCAATTAGGACATATGTCATGTGAAGAAACTTTCACTTGTCAAACTCATTGAGTGATTTTGAACTTGTGTATTTGTGCTTTAGGTCGGTGTTGATCTTGTGGAAGAAAGCATGCAGATGATTGGAGGTTTGCAGCTTGTACTCAATCTTCTCAATATGTGGTTAATGAAATAAACTGGGTAAAAGATAATGCTTCCCTAATGCTTTTTCTTGAATCTCCATGATAATGGATCTAACACTTGTCTCTATTGATTTTTCAGAACAACCAAATGGCAATGGCTGATGTCAACACAAGATCCTTGGAGGAAAGGATCAGAAATCTTGAACTTCAGAACCGGCAACAAGAATCTTGGTTTTATGCAAGTCAGGAAGGAGACACTAAAGGTGGCTCTTCTAGGGGTGGGTCTAGGAGATCTTCCCCCCGCAGGCGGATGCGAAGTCCAAATGATGCTTGACTTATATCTTAATTTTCCTACAAGGATAAGAAAAAGAGTTCCTTAGAGAATTTATATTAATTTCAGCTATTAGCTCTTTATCTTTGGATTGTTCTTGATCTTGCTGAAACTTAGATGAGACAAGTTTAGAATTCACCTGATTAAATGTTGTAGTAAACAATTTGAACTTTTCTGGCCACCTTTGATGTGTCACCCGAATGAGTTAGGGTCGAATGCCCCTAGCTTGGAAACCTTATGCATGATGACCTTTTATTTTTTGAAAAGGGTTTCTTTCTTCTTTTTTTGAAAAAGGGTGAGTGATTTTTACTTGCTTCAGAGAAAGGGGATAAGGCATAGTCGAATGCCCCTAGTTTAGAAAATAGATGCATGACTTCGAAAATTCTTGATTTGGTTAATTTTCTTTTTCTTTTCTTTTCTTTTTTTTTTTTTTTTTTTTTTGAAAACAAATGGACAAGGCATGTCTAAATGCCCCAGTTTGACAAACCATGCAAATTTTTGAGAACTTGATTGCACAACCAAAAAAAAATTTAAGTGAAAAACATAGTCAAAATAGACCCATGAAGTGCTTGAAGACATAAAATAGGGTGATTGGGCCATGGTTAAGCTGGGTGCTAATCGACACTCTTAGAGTGCCGACTAGCACTTTGGGGTACCGACAAGCACACCCAATTTTGTCCCAATTCCTCACGTTTTTCCAATGCATTTTCTGTATTTTTATATTTTTTGAAAAAAAAAAAATTCTTCGTTTGGGACTATGAAACACTTTCCTAGGAAGCTACAAACTCTTGAAACGTATTTAAACCTGGTTATGGATTGAGGTAACCTATTTTAGCATCAAATCTACAAACAAATCTTTGTATCAAAGTTATCAAGAAACAACAATCACATGCAAGAGTTATACATGGCTAACAATCAAAATTTTCCTCGTTTAACCATTCATCATATCAATAAATGGGTTCGTAGCTTTGATTTGAGCATGAAGGCCAATTTTACAGCCTACAAACTCGAGGGAATCAAGGCTTTGAGGAATGTCAAGATCAAGTGAGATTTTCTTCGTGCTGCTATGAAGTTCTGGGATACTGAAGACCATGTGTTCCGGTTTAAAACTGCTGAACTATGTCCCACAATTGAAGAATTTTCAACTATTTTGGGTTATGATTCTAGCAAAAAATCCGTAGCAGTTTATTGTGATCCCAGACATAGGGAGATTTTATCTGGTGCTCTAGGACTTTCTACTTCAATTACCAGTAGCATAATTGAAGGCCACATGGTGAATCTTCGTGCAGTTGTTTCAAGACTAATTAACAAACGTACTCATGGAGTGACTGACAACATGCAGAAAAATTTTGGCTTAGCTCTTTGCTTCATGGGAAAATTTTTGCTTTGCTCTAAAAGGCCTGGTTTTATGGATGCTCAAGCCATAGGCATCGTAAGTCAAGTTAAGGATGGTGATAACCCTGTTTCTCTGATCTTGGGAGAAACTCTTTTAGGATTGGATTTCGTATTTCTTGGTGGAGAGTCTCAACACTTTCTTGGGAGTCCCTTGACTTTGTAGATATGGTTGATGGAAATACTAGATATGATTGGCATGCCTATCTGGCAATTTCCTCAGTAGGACTGTCCTCAAAATCAAGTGTCAAACCGAAAGCAACTAGGTGAAATTTCTGAACAAGAAATCTAGTGTCTCAATTCAATGGAATTGTTATTAGTGGAAGTGTCCACCTCCTTTGTTGTGATCCCCTGGATCATATCACATCTTTATAGTTGGGTTAAGGAGGGCAACTTTCTATAAGGCCGATAGACTTTTGAGACAATTCCAATATGAGCAGGGAACGCCTGGTGGAAAAGGAAGAAAACCTTTCATTCTTGCAGACACAAATCCTACTTCTATAAGGAACATGTTGTTGGGCTTGGAGATGGCTGACCAAGTGGATCAATCTTTTTTCAAGGTTCACTTTCACAGGATGGCCACAGAATATTCTAACTGGTTGGTGAACAAAATTGCGGATGAGGAGGCTAACATGGTTGCCATGAGAAAACAATTTCTCAGAGACAACCAAGAAATTTATGAGGCTGACAACTATGAGTTTAGAAGGAGGGACAAAGATGACAGAGTACCTAGCACAGATGGTGAGGTACTATGTCCTCCCAATTTCGAGCTCTAGTATCTTCCATGTTAAGGAACCATTTGAGGGTGGCTCCGATCAGAGTATTTTGGAACATTTGGTTTAACATCTCTTCAGTTGCTCCCAAAGGCCACATGGCCCTCATGTACATCTTTAGGTGAGACTTAGGGCAATTAGTGCCATCAAATTTGTCCAAGACTAGCATCTTGAACTTTGGAGGTAGCCTTACATCTGGGAAGAGAGAGAGCAATTAATAATCCATAAGATCATCCATCCTCCGTGCCCTCTTGATCATTTCTTCCATCTTGCTCATCTTCTCATTGATCTTCTATTCACCCTCTGTGATGGGGGAACTTTTATCAGTCTTGTCTACTTCTTGACTATTCTTCATATTCTAGAACTGTTGCACCATGAGATTCATGTCTTCCCTCAGTTGGATTTGACTAGCCGCTATTGTGTTTAGTAGCTCTTAAGTACTCATCTGTTCCTCAGCATTTTGGTGTTCATCTCCCTTTGCTATAGTGATAGAGTCTTCAGATCTTTTGTGGCTTGGGCTGTCTTGTAAATCAAACACTGGGTTGCGGTACTGTAACTGTAGGGTACCTTCTATGCACAATGACTTCAATACTGCAATGGGCTTGGAACTAGAACTTGCTTGGCTATCACTCTTTGGTTCTCTTTGAAGTCTTTCCTCTGATCTTAACCAGATTTTCCCCTAAGAAAATGTAGGTTGGCTCAATCAAGGCTAAGTCCCCATCTATTTCAATCCAATCATTCAAAACAAACACACAGGATGCAATGCAATTTTACTTGGACCGGCCTAAGGACAGGTTCTAAGTCATTACATTGTAGGGTGGGTTTGTTGTTTTATTGTTTCCCATAGCTAGGACATTACACCTCCCAACTTGTAACATAATGAATGCTGTGTTGGTCCAAACGGCATGGTTTAACATTTTCAACTAACAATAAATGATCTAGTGACTTGGGCTATAAGTTGTTGATCGAGTTCACCACTGGGTACCTGAATCTAATGAAGACCGGTGATCCATGGTTACTATCACTAGATTTTGAGATGGGTTCATGCACAATTGTTGTTTCATGGCATACACAATGATAGTTAGGGAAAGCTATAAACAACCAACATGGCCTTTTAGACATTATTTCATACAATATCATACAAACAATATTATACAAACATAAGCAATATCATACAAACACAAGGGTATTTAATTGGTCATTTAAAGTCTAATGTGAAGCTTAGCCCTTGACATCTCTAGTGGAGTTGCCACTGTGAGAGACTGGGAACTCGGCTCTCAAAAAGAGTTAGGCATCAGCACCTTCTCTTTTTGGGATTATATAGTGTCGCCACTTATTTTATAAGAAAAATAAGAAAACTATACAAAAGATTACGAGATGTCTTAAATAATACACATTCTCATTAATTTAAATGAATACAACTTGATAGAAGGAACTGTACATAGCTTTGTTTCCTAGTTACAATGTAGTAAAAAAGTTACAAGGCTTTGTTTCCTAGTTACAATCTATCAAAAGAAAATAATACACTATTCTACGAACCAAAAACCTAAAGTTTGGGGGCTAGGTTACAGAATGGGAAGGTGTTAGGCACCCATTCTGGCCAGACAGAGTGTGATCTTCTAGACTTTAAATGACCATTTAAATACCCTTAAAAAATGACATGCAACTTGTTGTATTTATATTCCTAGACCTATGGTTGGTTAACATGTAAAAATCTTAGATTTGTTGCATTTATGTAAAGAGAAATTAAATCTAAATTTTAATTATGTGAAAAGGATTTTTAAATAGAAGTTTCAAATCTAGTTTTTAAATTAACAGACAAAATGAATTTTTGATGAAAAAAATTTAGATATGATTTTTACATTTAAAAAGAATGGTTTTTTTTTTTTTAAAAAAGAGTTATCAAATCTGATTTTTTTTTAATACAAAAGGAATGATCCTTTAAAAAAGGAATTTTCAAATCTGGTTCTTTAATTTAGAGAACAAAATAGGTTTTTACAAAGTTTCCAAATCTGATTTTTTTTAATTAAAGAAAATAATGAACCTCAAAGAAAGAATTCAAATCTGATTTTATAAACTAAAATACAGAATGGGTTTTGAAAGGAATTTTCAGATTTGATTTTTTTTATTTAGAAAATAGAAGAGATTTTGAAAATAATTTTCAGATCTGATTTTTGGTTTAGAAAACAATACAGATTTTATAAATAATTTTTAGATCTGATTTTTGGTTTAGAAAACAGTAGAGATTTTAGAAATAATTTTCAAATTTGATTTTTGCTTTAGAAAACAATAGAGATTTTAGAAATAATTTTCAGATCTGATTTTTGGTTTAGAAAATAGTAAAGATTTTAAAAATAAATTTCAGATATGATTTATAATTTACATAGAGCAACAAATCTGAGATTTTATCATATGTATTATACATCTACATGATCAAACTCATGCACATAAACAAACAATCATGATATGTTTACTTGAAATAAAGAAAAATCCAAAAACAAAAGAAAGATCATGTTAGAGAAGTATGAAGAATTGAATTGGATGCACAAATATGTAAATAAAAAGAGTAGAAGCTTACCTGCATCAATGCATCAATGAATTCTACAAAGGAATGGGAAAATTACTTTAGAGTAAGAGAGAGGATGAGTCTCTCTAAGTCCTAAAGAAATTATACTTAACTAAAAAGAAAGTCTTAAGTTGAACTTCCAGAATTTCTTTAACGTTAAGAGCTGAGGGGTGCTGAATTCTGAATTTAATTTTGTATTTATAGAGGTGTTGTGCTTAAAAAATAAGCTAGGGTTGCTTAGAAAATCAGCAGATACGAGTTAGGTTGAGTTTTATCCCTAAAAAATTGAATCTGATGTGTTTTGACCTGATCTAAAAATTTCTGGGCCAGATCTCGAGCTTGTGCCAATTGGCACTCCAAGAGTGGCGATTGGCACTCTTGGTGCTCAGCCCAGTTTTCTCTTTTGGTTCAATTTGGACTCTTTTTTAGGCATTTTTCTAAGATAGGAATTGCACCTAGATGTTCTTTAAACTTGTATTCCAAATAAAATCCATTTTAATTTGATAATTAAGTCCTAAAAATAATTTTCTAAAAGATAATTATTTTTTAAAAGCTTAATTATCAAAAATTCCCTTATTATCTGATTATCCATTTTATTCCTATGCAACCAAGCTTATTTTTGATCAAATCCAACAGTCAATCACATAAATTAGTTAATTAATTTTAATTATTGACCAATCAAAATTAATTTCAATTAATCACATGTGATTAGCCTTACTCACACAAAATGCATGCAGACCGTGAAAACTTGATCTCGTGATATCTTCCAATCCGACGATCCGATTTGGGAATCGGGCATATCGTTGCGATTATTAGAGTCTCAAGATCATTTTTATGATATGTGACGAACAATTTAATGCATGAAATGCAATTATGATTTTTGGGTATTCAGAATGATCATTTCAATCATCTTCCAAGATTAAATTATGGATGCAAAATTGAGTGTCTACACCAACCATCATGCCACCTCATCAAAATTAACCCAACTTTTTCTTTTTCTTTTTAATCTTTATTTTTCCAATACTTTCCTCTTTCCAAGGTTCAATTTCCACCACATATTTACTCCTTTCATTTATTCACTCCTTTCAATTATATTCCTCACTCCATTGTTGCAACTATAGAATTACCTACAATTTGGTTATTTCCATTCTCATGGCAATGAAGAGTGAAGATCACTATTTTAAAAAACCAAACTAGACCGGCCGATTCAACCAGTTGAATCAAAAATTGGACATAGAATTGGTCTTGTAAAACAAGAATAACTGGTAAAAATCAATCAAAATGGTTTTTAAAACCATGGTGAAGACTAAGAAGCCACTGTCACTTCTCAGCTCCCATCATTCCCAATCTATAGACTTGTGTGAGATTCAATTTGAGTTATGAGGGAGATTGGAGAAATGGGTCGAGATCGAGAAAGAGAGAGAGAGAGAGAGATGTTAATTTTTGTGTATTTCTCTGTTGCTTTCTCTTTGGGTGTCATTAACCCTCTCAAGCTTAATTTTTTGCTATAGAATCAATCATTTTTTGGTTTAAGAGGTCTAGATTATGTGGGCGGGGGGCCAAGTTTAATTTTTCTTGGGTTCAAATTCTCATTCATTGACAATGTTAGACCCTTACCTTAAACACAAAACCTCTTTGAGCTTTAATTTTGATCATTTTATTCAATCAATCTATCAAGACAAAAACTAGAAGGTTAGTAAGCTTAAAACTCAAAAGTCAGGACCATCAGAGGTCCCAACCAAGTAAACTTTAACTTGAGGATGTTTTCGAAGAAGAACTCTATCTTTTATTCACTATTTCTCTAATGAATTCGGCTTATTTTGAGAATAGAGCCTTTGGGGCTTTTTATAGTGATTAGAGAGGGATGCATGGCTCTTCCTAGCCAATGTGGGATTAACTTTGCATGAATTTTACACTAAAAACTTTCCTTACAGGGCATCTGAAACCCTACATGCGTGCACATATTAGAAGTATGCATACGCATGCTTACCAACATGCACACACATACTTAGAGTTCTTGCAGGTTTTTCTTAAACCAAAACATCCTCCAAGTTAAAGATTTTACATGATTAGGCCCTAGATTAGTCATGGACCTCCTAGTGATATCGTCATTGGGAGGCTTGAATCATAAGGAGTACAAAATGAGGTGTTTACATAATGTCATAGGCTGAAATTATACCATACCTATCAAAAACTAACACTTGAATATATACGTAATTTTAAGAAGGTGAAGTTAAAGCTAACATATACCTCTTCATTGAGGAGTCTGAAGGTAAGGGGTTAACTTGCTTTAAGCAAGGCATTGAATTTTAAAAGGAGTTTTTAGAGTAAATATCCAAACAATTTTTTCCATTTGAAAATGCACTTGAAAATTAATAAGCTTACACTTTTTTTAAACCATACATTTCTAAAATATGTAATGGTTTCTCATATTTTATATAAATATATATATGTGTGTGTGTGTATGTGTAGACATTCAATTTTGCACCCATAATTTAATTTTGGAAGATGACTAAAATGATCATTCTAAGTACCCAAAAATCATAATTACATTTCATGCATTAAATCATTCATCACATAACATAAAAATGATCTTGAGATTCTAACGATCGCGACAATATGCCCGGTTCCCAAATCAGACGTGGGATTGAAAGATATTACAAGATCAAGTTTTCACGGTCTACATACATTCATTTGGGTGGAACTGATCACATGTGATTAATCTATATATATATATATATAACCGAAGCCTTTGAAGCTCCTACAATTTTCCACGTTAGCACAATAATTAAAAAAAAAAACCATAAAAAAAATTCTAAAACGAAAAAAAAAAAAAAAAAACATAAACGCAAAATCAGAGAAGCCCCAACATGCAAAACCAGCTCTCTACCTTCTCCTTCCTCCAAAACACAGGCCTACACTCTACCATTCCTCCGCACGTAAAACGTAGCTCAACGACTCCACCTTCTCCGGCACTACCCTTCTCCAACTCTATATTTGTCTACGCTACCCATCTCTCACTCACAATAGTTTCTCCCCTTCTCTCACCCTTAATTCTTCTCTCCCACAACCCTATTGACACTTGAGTTTTTACCACCGGATTTGTTGTTGGGTTCTACCCCTATCGAATTTTTATTTTTATTTTTGGTAGCTAATTTGAGTTTAGGGTGAGTTTGTAGAGAAATTTGAGTTTGGTTTTGAGAATATCTGCTTATACATGGTTGTATTTTGATTGAAATAAGAGAAGCCCCTGAGGCAGAACAACCCCACTTGAGGGTGTGGCTGCCTTTTTGGTTGTCATCATTGGAATGCTTGAAATAAATAATGGAAACTAGTAGGCGTTCTTTATCACATAAGAAGAGAACAAAATCCCAGCCCTTCACCCTCGAAGTGTTTGACAAAATTCCTATGCCAAACTGAAAAAGGGGCTTTGCCTTTTTGTTTTTGTTTTTGTTTTTGCAAAGTTTCCATGTCTTCTTCTTCTTCCTTTGGATTGGATTTCTGATATTGGACTTTATTTTTCCCTTTTTCTTGTATGAAATTTTTATTGGATTTTAACAAGTATGTTTTTAACATGGAGATTGAGACTGTAAACTAATGAGTAATGAACCCCACACACTAGGACAAAGTTTGTTATTTCAACATGATTTGGTTATTATTGTGCAGGCAGATCTGCAAATGCTTGCAATCCTTTAGCAAACTCAATCAAAATATGAGCAAATATTATGTTCGTACTAACATCATATCATGGCTCTAAGCCAACTTCAATTCTTTGTTTTTCAATGATTTTTACACTTTTTTTTTTTTTTTTGCTCAAAACCTAATTTCCCAACAGCAAGATGCGATTAGGCTAACTATATATTACAAATTGCAGATGATATGCTCCCCTTTATGCAGATGATTGCTATGGTTGATATTAATTTTTCCTTAATTGATTTAGAGAGGGCAAAGATGCCAATTGCCAAGGTAAGCTCTAAATCCAATTTCTATAAATAAATAAATAGATAAAAAAAAAAAAAAGAGCCATGGTTAATAAATAGAGCCTTAAAGTTTATAATTGAGTAGATGACAGATTTCTTTAACTTATAAGACAATTTTGTCCTAAACTTCTCTGAGCTCAAGTGGGATGGTTTGAAGTAACTGCCCAGCTGGTAATCCACTTGGAGTGGGTACTTTCTCTTTTTAGGTAGCTGTGGACCAGTTGCCCCATTAGGCACAATTATACTGCCCCGACACTAGGTGGATGTGATGTTGACAATAGGCTTGTATTCTTGAAGCTAGCATGGTATTTTAACAAGTCTGTTTGATTGACATTGTGAGTACAAGCACTAGAAATTTGGATCTTTACAGACTAATATTACTGCTTCGTCCTAACATCGGTGTCCAGAGCTCCTCAAGCACACAACTATTTCTTTGGATGTGTTTAGTATCCCCATCTCTCTTACATGTACATAAGCTGTTTGATAAAATTCCTATGTGATTTTTTTTTTTTGGTTATTCTAGGAATCATATTACATGGAGATTGGTAAGGAAGAAGATAAGTAAAGAATGTGATGCTATGTTGCTAATTTAATCAGGTTGAGATATGTTTGTCGGCCTTCTTTTTTCAATGTCATTTTTTGCGATGTAAAAAAATGACTGGCTAGGTTGCTTATGCCTCTAGACAATTAAAGAATTTTGAATAAAAATTACCCAAACTCATGATTTGGAATTGGCTGTTGTGGTTTTGGCTTCAGATCTGATGGTAAAGTATTGAATGTTAATAATAGGCCATTGGTTACAAAATTGTTATGATCTGATATGTAGGTATGATATATAAAAGGTCCATATATGATTTTGGATAAGGGATAGCATGAATGGTTTATATAAATAGTGTAAAGAACTCCACTCATTTTTCTTATGCTTTTTCAATTGAACCAGGATGGATTTTGTTTCTCCAACTTAAAATGAATGACTGGTGCTACACCTATTCTTTGAACATGCCTTCAAGTTTCATATGATTGTATTCTTTAAGAAAACATGTATTAAAAATTTGTTGTTTTTTACCATCTGGAATATGCTTTTACATCCTTTATGATATTTTGTGTTACCAAGATTTGCTATAGCTCAGTTTGTTTTATAGTTTATAGTGGTGGAACAACTGAGTGTGTATTTTGGTTTCTGCAATGAAAATAGTTGGTTTAAGATCTCTAAAGATGACAAGAATTATCTACAAAGTTGTGAAGTTTGTTTATGGTGGGAAACAGAATTCTGTGTTGGGCAAGAAGCATAGACAACCACAAAATTTCAAGGGTGGTTAGAGATGATAACTCAGAATGGAAGTGGTGACCAAATGGTATGGATGATATAATGTATTAAGTAAATGCTATTTAGGAATGAAATTTTTTCTTTTCTTATCTTTGAGTTGTTTTAGTAGTGAATATTATTTTTTCACTTTGACATTAGAGAAACTGTTACATCAATTATAAAGTATATATATATATTATTTTGTATCAATATATTTTATTATATTTTCTCCTTAAAATTTTGATAGAGATGGTAGTACATTGATACAATTCTTTATTATGTTCAAAATCCTAACTTCCTTGATGTGTGGCTCTAACACCTTTCATATGAAAGCCAGGAAACTTAGAAATTTTAAATTAATAATATAGATCATGTAGTCCAAACAAGATGTTCAAATTTATGATTTATGTCCCTTCCCATTCATCTCTCTCATTTTAGATAAAATTTTTCTTGGGGAATGACCTTAATCTGTATAGCAGATTGCTTGTAGCCTTGCAATGTTGTTGACTACAAGTATTCTCTACATGGGTTGCCAGTGGATTCTGATGAGTACCTTCATGTATTATATGAGGTTTCTTTTAAACCTTCTCTCTTTTTGTACCATTGCAATTTTTTTTTAATAATGATTTCTGTTTGGTTACTAAGAAAGTGTAGCAATATAATACATATAGTTTTAGGTTTTTATTTAGTTTGGTTGGGATTTGGGCATCTTCTTTATATAGCTGTTTGGGCTTCGTTTTTTTCTCCCCCTCCCCAAAAACAAATTCTATTTGGTTGCTGAAGGAAATCAAGTTCAAATTAGAATCTCAAATAAATTACATTGTCGGCGAAAGAAAGCAAAAATATTAAAATTTTTACAACATTATTAGATTGCATGCATGGGATCTCTTATGGTCATTCTCTCAAAATTTTACACTATACTACTAACAAATATGGTGACTCTTAACAACATCATATGCATTGAGAATTGACTTTTTGAAAATATGTAACAAATTTTTGGAGAAAAAACACCATTGTCTAATCCTTTAAGCAAATATAGATTCTAATTTAAAAGTGGTTTACACATTCCAATCATTTAAAAGGGTGTTGATGATTTTGCTTTAAATTACTAGGATTGTTTTTCTAATTGAAGGGGTTGCTGATATTTCCTAGAGGTATGAAAGACTTGATTTAGCATTGACAAAAAGTAGATAACTCAATTCAATTATGATCCTGCTTTCATGGAGGAAATGAGGACAAGAAGACAAACATCTCATGAGTTTCACATACACAGTTGCAAAACCAGTTCATAAACCATAGAAATATGGACTATGCAAATGGAAAATTGTCCATGTACAATGATAGATTTTCTAAGAAGTGTTCATAAAAGAAATATTCAACTTGTGGTGGTGTTCATAAAAGTAACATTCAACTAGCATTGATAACACCTACTCTTCTAAGTTTATGAAATTTTACATGTATTACTTTTGTGATCTTTTGAAATTATGTTGTTTTAGGTTTCTACAAGTTCTGTATTTATTTTTATTTTTATGTGAACTTTTATTTTGAACAAATTGTTCTTATTTTCATATATTTTCAAGTCAATACCTTGAACAAAATAAATATATTTAATTTCTATTTAACTATCCCGTGCATCGCACAGGTTAGCGACTAATTGAAATTAATTTTGATTGGTCAATAATTAAAATTAATTAAATAAATTTATGTGATTGGTTGGTGGTTTTGATTAAAAATAAGTTTGGTTGCATAGAAATAAAAGGAATAATTTAATAATGTTGAAATTAGATTTATGATTAAATTTTTAAGATAATTATCCCTACGATAATTATTTTTAAAGATTTAATTATCAAGTTTAAATGGATTTTATTAAGAATACAAATTCAAAGTACATCCAAGTATGATTCTTGGCTTAGAAAAACACCAAAAAAGAAGAAGTCCAAAACGTACAAGAAGAGGAAATTGGGCCGAGCACTGAGTAGTGCCAATCGACACTCCAATAGTGGCAATCGGCACTTGTAGATTGCCAATCGGCACTTCCACAGTGTTGATTGGCACAGGTTGTAAATCGGGCCCAGATGCAATTAGTTCAGATCTAGACCCATCAGATTCGATATTTAAGGGATAAAACTTGACCTAATTCGTATTTGCTGATTTTCTAAGCAACCCTAACTTATTTTTTAAGCAAACACACCTCTATAAATAGAGGAGAAAAACTAAAATTCAGCACCCCTCTGCCCCTTAACATTAAAGAAACTCTGGAATTCTGACTTTAAGATTTTCTTTCTTGTTAAGTGATAATTCTTTAGGACTTAGAGATATTCACTCTCTTTAATTCTAAAGTAATTCCCCCTGCAGAATTTGTTCATGTAATTGATGCATGTGTCACTTTTACTCCTTTATTAATATGCATGTTTGAGTGTTCTTTCCTTTTATGAGCATGTGTACTTGGCTATACTTTCCATGTCAATATGTGAAAAGTAATTTTTTATATGATTCTGAATCTTTCTTTGATCCAAAAAAATGCCATGATCTTTTAATTCACATGTTTGTTTGCATATAAATCCATGATTATTCATGTCTTCCTTTCATATTTTATGATTAATATTCATGTGTTCACATGATTCATGCATCATAATAGATCTAAGATAATTTATGAAGTCTCCATTGTGAATCTATAACTCTTTCATCCAAATTCTTGTTTTCTAAACAATAATAAAAAATAGATCTGAAATTTTTCTATCAAAACTCATATTTTCTAAATAATAAAAAAATATATCTGAAACTTTTCATCAAAACTCATTATTTCTAAATGTAAGGACCAGATTTGAGTCCCTAGCCCAAAAGATAGATGGACTCAGGCTTAAGAAGCCTAAAACAATGAATTTGTAGAGAGTGGGTTGGAAAAACTGGGCTTTAGTGAATCATACAACAAATAAGGTAGATCTTGAAGAAAAAAGAATGAAGATAAACAAGTTTAAACTGAAGAAAATCGTCCTCGACAAAGTCTGAGGAAATTGGTTCTTATATATCTTTTTCAAGTTTGATTACAAAGTCAGTTCTTGATGCTACAGTGTTTTTCTCTTAGTTTCGATACCTTCATCGTGGAGGATCTCTTCCATTATATAGTTCTCTTTAGACAATCTTAGCTCACCACTTGTTGATCATCCAAACTACTACTTGAGTGCTTGTCCTATCGAACATCCTCTCAGGCCCTCTATGCGTTAGGAAAGCCAATGCAGTACTGGTCAAAGGTCTTAGGTTTCTGTAATGCTTATCCGTACCTACAGGACTTCCTGGAACGTTCCTTGGATGGCAGACCACTTTTTCGGACCTCAGCTTTGGTTGGTCGAGGAGGCATTGATCCTCGATCTACCCTTTTGGGCCCTTATAACCGAAACTAACTTTTTCATTTACAAATGCAGACCCCTTTGACAATGTTTTCTCCTCTTCAGACAACCTTTCATCCTCAGATTGGGCCCCAAGCCTAATATATATATATAGGTAATGAGCTTCTGGACCCAATACCCCTACACTAAATAATAAAAAATAGATCTGAAATTTTTCTATTAAAATTTATGTCTTCTAAATAATAAAATGCAAATTTGAAATTTTTCTATCAAAATTTATGTTTTCTAAATAATAAAAAACAGATCTGAAATTTCTCTATCAAAACTCATGTTTTCTAAATAATAAAAAAAACAGATTTGAAAATTTTCTATCAAAACTCCTGTTTTCTCAATAATAAAAAACATATCTGGATTTTTCTTATTAAATCTTATGTTTTCATTTCATAACGAAAACAGATTTGGATTTTTCCATTCAACTTACTGTTTTTCTTCCTAAATAAAAAAAACATATCTAGAATGCAGTCTTTTTCAAAGTTTCCTCTTGTTCTAAAGAGAGTAGATTCATAAAGCTCACTTCATGATTTAATTTTAGATATAATTGTTAAACATGTTGCATCTCATCATTGTATGTTAACGGGTACTTAAATGATCATTTAAAGCCAAGAAGACCGGAAATTATCTGGGCAGTATGGGTGTTTAACACCTTTCTATTTTGTAACCTAGCCCCCGAACCATAGGTTTTGGTTCATAGAATAGTGTCTTGTCTCTCACAATATGATTTAGAGTTTAATTGGTTTTAGACTTTTTGATTTTTGCACTTAATAATTTACTTGCTACAAAAATTAAAAACTTAGATGGATACATGACGAAAATTGGACTTCAATTGAAATCCAAATTTGAATCTAATTGGATTTGGATTCTTAGATTTTTACAATCAATAATTCAATTGGTACCAAATAAAAATTAAATGGACATGTGACGTAAAATTGAAAATCCAATTAAAATCTAATTAGATTTTCTCTAAGTTATAGCTATTAATTTATATATATATATATATAGAAATGTTATTTTATTTAAAAATATTTTTTAATAATGTAATAAAAATAAGATTTTTTAATAATGTAACATTATGCGATTTAGGTAAGTGTAATTGTGTGTATGTATAAATTAGCCTACTTAAAAGGATTTTTTATTTTATTTTTTAAAATAAGTTTATTGTCAAAATTTCTCATTAATCCCAATTTGAGGTATATGCACATTTTTAAATATGTTTATATACTTGTCAATCACCAAAATAACCAATAGTATGATGAGACGTAGCACCAAGTCCAAGTCTAATTCAAAGCTCAACTTCTAAGGGTAATTATTAAGTACTCCCAAAGTACCACTACATCCTCCCTCCTCTTATATAATTGTGGATCTAATTAATTAAATTTATGGTGATGCTTATAATTCATGTGAGAGGGGAGAGTATGCAATTATGGTACTTCTGGAGTATTCAATAATTTTTAAACTTCTAATTATGAATCTTATTGTTGCTATTCATTTTCTCTAATTAATAACTTTCTCTAATTGAGTAATAATTAAGACAAGTAGCAAAGCTGCAAATATTATATTATATTGAATACAAATCTTCTCTCTCTCTCTCTCTCTCTCTCTCTCTTTAAACCCCAGACTACTACTATAAAGGTTAGACCTTTTTGTAGTGGTACTCTGGTTATGTAATATATTATGAGTTTGTTTAAAAAAACTCTATATACTACTTTTGTGTCCGTGTGTTCTAATAAACATTATTGTTTCCTCAAAAAAAAAAAAAAAAGGATGTTTATTCCATATTGGTTGTGTGTGTTAGAGTTTTAGTCCTTATAACCCTAAGCTACTACTACAAAGGTTAGACCCTTTTGTAGCGATACTCTAGTTATGTAATATATTATAAACTTATTTAAAAAACTCTATATATTACTTTCGTGTTCGTGTGTTCTAATAAATATTATTGTTTTCTCAAAAACTCTATATACTACTTTTGGTTTAATATAATTTTTTTTATTCATCCCAATTTAAAGTTTAAGCGATTGTCCATGGATATTTATGCATTTGTCAATCACCTATATAGTCATGGACGGAGTCAAAACTTTGAGTTAGGGAGGTGATTTTACTGTTGACTGTGTATGGCAGTTTCAATCTTTGACTTTGCTACTACTTAACCGGTGATTTTTTTTTTTTTTTTTTTGGGTAGGAAAAATTTATTTTTGTTTAGAATTTTTTTAAAGGGTATGGTTGTTTGTTTTTGATAAAATTTGTTGATTAGGCTAAATTTTTTTTAGTTTTACTATTGGTAATTTTTGTTGTTGAGCTAATTTTTTTTTTTTTTTTTTTTTTGGCTTGTATATTTTGTTTTAGATTTTAGATCTATAAATTTTTTTGGTCACTAAAATGAGAAAAATACTAGAGTTACAATTTTTTTATAAATTGCTGAGATAATAAGTGATTATTAGTATGTAAAAAAAATGATGTAAGTAATGGGCCTATATGCGAACTAATAAAAATTTGCTACCAAAATAGTTTTTGTAAAAGGTTTGTGAGTATAGTATTACTCTTAAAAGAATTAATTTTCTTGTTTAAGAGGAGTAAAATATAATTTTATTAAATAAAATTGCTAAAATTAGTGTACACATATAATAATATATTAAAAAAATTAGGGGGCGGCTCGGTCCCTATATATAGCTAGAAAGCTAGAAGTGTAATGAGGCCTTATACCAAAAATTAAGAATGAAAGTAACATTGAAGTTGGTAGGCTAAGATATATACACACACACACGTGTACGTGTGTGTGTGTATAAAAGCATAAAATAGACTTACCATCATCTCGGAAAGAATAAATAAAATCAACCAATTTTATACCTCTTGAACAAAATCATCTCGAATTAGCCTTCCATTTCTGTTGGCATTTGAGAGAGAGAGAGAGAGAGAGAGAGAGATATATATATATATATATATATATATATATATATTTATTTATTTATTTATTTATTTATGAGAGTATATTTGTATTTTTATAGTAAAATTTTTTTTTTAAATAGAGTCTACTTCTAATAATAACTTTTTGTTATTAGATCAAGACATTAATCAGTTTTAATGTAAATGAAAATTGAATTTTAGATCTCTTATACAATTATAAAAAATTTTACTTGTTGAGATAACCCAATTATAGTAAATCCAAATCCTTTACAATTGTAGTCACATTAACGGACCAAACATAGATTTATGATTTATCTCATAAATTTTTATTTTTTGAGAAATATATATTTCTCTCTTAAATTTGATTAGTCACGTAACGTAACGTAACGTGTCCTTTCCTCAAATATTTAACCTATTATTTATTTTATTTTTATTCGTGGAACTGGAAATCAATTCCCATTCTCTTCAAAAGATGAGATGTGAGATGAGATGAGATCTGCCAAAAGTTTCCCCCTCCCGCAAAATCAAATTCTCGCTCGCTCCCATAGCCATAGCCATAACCATAACCATAACCATAACGGATTGAGATTTCTTCTGCTCCGATTTCTTAATCTGAGAAAATAAGCAGAGTTTGTGAAATAGGAGATGTGGACTTCGTATGCAAATTTCAAAGAAAAAGTGAGCAAGATCGCGCTCGAAGTTCACGACGATGGCGATGAGGAGGAGGAGGAGGAGCTCGGGATCTATGGCTCACGCAATGGAGGACTCCACGATTCGTATTCGAATTCACACACTTTCGCGCATTCCCAGTCCCTCTCGAATGGGATCGATTCAGCGTTTAATCCCGAGGTATTTCACATTGAATTTCGCTTTGTATTGTATGTAAATTGGATTCGAATTTCATCCAATTCATTTTCAATTTTAATTTTTGATTGAAGTCTACATAGATGAAGTTTTGTGAGTTAACTTCCAATTTTGGGGTCTCTCAAGATTGGATCTTATGTACTAACTTTGGCTCGGCAAATGTGCACTGAGTCTGAGTAATCCCGATATTGGATCAACCAATAATAAATCTTAATTATTAAATCGTTCGTTCTCATGTATTGATGTTGTATGAATCATGTTTACCTTGGCTTATCTTACCAAATCAATATTTCATTAGTTGGAGTATAACGAAAAAACAACCACCAAGCTTGAACTAATTTTCTGAGCCCGTCCATAACCAGTGCAAAGAGGTATGAACTTATTATTGATCCTTGATGCAAACCTATAATAATAGGAACCCATGCCTCTACTTGTAAAACCAAATTGATTCCTTAATGTTGTTGCTTCATGTCTTAATCTATGTTCAATTGCTCTTTCTCAAAGTTTTATAGTGTCACTCATAAGCTAAATTCCACGGAATTTGGACAGTTTTCAGTATCTGGTTCTTGTATATAGTTTTTAGAGTGTTTCTCCTTCACTCATTACGTATTTATTATTGAAAATGTTTGTCAAACCAAGCACTTCCAAATTTCAGTAGGAATTTCATAGGTCCCACGGCTTTTTTGGTTTGCATTCTCCTCAATGCGTGCTTTAATTTGGTCATCCTAATTCTTCTAAAAAATTTACGGTATCTATTCCTACTTGGGTTGCTTAGTTCACTCCGATCTCTTGTATGGCTTCCCTTAAAAAGTCATCTTTCTTAAATCTCTTCTTCTTTTACTTACACTCTTTGATCTTCATCTTTAATCCACTAGGTATAATTCAAGTCTCTTATTTTCATTTCCTTTGTCTTATCAAGTTTACACAAATGATTTTGTCCATCCTTCGTCCCCAACTTTCTGAATAATTCATCATAAATCATAAACCTAGCACATTGGACATTTAATTTTCCTTCCGTCTTTGCCACTTTATAATTTGAATGAGTGGCATGCATCGTCTCTACATTTAAGTTGGCTTTTATAGTTCTCTCTCTTTGATCTTACTGTTGTTTGTACCTCCTCATTCCAACACCAAATCTCCTTAGTTGGTTGTCCACATTCTTTAGATTATCCGAGCACTTCTTTAGTCACTCTTTTAATACAACTAGCCACTTCCTTCCAAAAGTTTTCTTAATGGATTCTTCCAAACCTATTGGAGGAGTGTATGCACTGATTATATTAATTTTTTCTTCTCCTAAAAAAAGTTTTATTAACAAATTCTATCCCTTATCCCCCTAATCTCAAAAATGTCTTCTTTAAGACTTAATATGACTGTTTGTACCTTGCTTTTACTTTTATATTTTCCTGAGCAATGATGTAGCTTGTCACTTACAGGGAACGACCTAGCTAACCTGGCCCACTTTTCATTGAATCCGGGGTCTGATGTAGTGTGTTTGCCAGTTGGGGACATCCTAAATTGTATTTGTTTTTGTAGATAATCAGAGAAATATTATTGATAAGAATAGTAAGGAAAAAAAAACATGTTGTTCATGATGATGAACAGCAGGAAAAGGAAAAAACAAACAAAGAAAAAAGAAGGAAATCAGGAAGCTAATTTAAGAAAAAACATAAACTCAGAGAGAGAGGAACCATCAGTAAAACCCCAACACCGAGACTAATCAAAAATTGTATCCTGTAGTCAATCCATTTAAAAAGTGGCTAAATTTTACCCTAACCGACAACCTATCACAACTCTTCTCTTTTATTGGGGCTTCGTATTGGCTGTGAACAAAACATATGACACTAAGCACAGACACTGGCAGAGTTGTTTATTAGCCAGAGTACTTGGTTTAACTGATATATTGTTCCATTATATTTTTTTTCCTTTATCATAGATTGAAGGGTACAAAGCTGAAATCAAGAGATTACAGGAATCTGAAGCAGAAATTAAAGCTTTATCAGTTAATTATGCAGCTTTGTTGAAAGAACGAGAGGTACTCTAATGATTTCAAGAATCTCAATATTTATCCCAAATATGTTTCAAACTACTGTTTTAAATCCCTTTGACATTTTGAAGTTTTTTCCTCCACCTCCCCCATTTGACAGGATCAGATTTCTAGATTGAGTAAAGAAAATGGCTCTCTAAAACAAAATTTGGATGCAACAAATGCAGCTATGAATGTGTGTAGAAGTGAAAGTGCCAAAGCATTATTAAATGGTGTTAATGTGCATGAGGTACTTGATTTATAGTAAAATGTAGTCTATTGTGTATTTGTGTGTTTAATATGCTTTTTAGACAATGTTGTGCTATTTTACACTATTTTGGTAATCTTTGTTTGTATGTTAAAGGTGTTTGACACACTATGACTTAGAGAGAAGCCGATCAGCTTTGTAGTTCACCAAACCTTATGTTTAGGCGAAAGTTTGTATGGCTTTGCTCCATAACCTTCCCTTACCCTTACCATGTAATTTTTTTTTTCTTTTTTTTTTTTGGGCTAGACATACCCTTAAATTAGCGTTTAAAGCAGAGTTATCTTATGAAGTGAGTCACTTAAGAGGAGCCTTTATTCATTAACGTTTCTAGCTAAGATGTACACATATAGTGGAGTCCTTGACATTATTTAATGAATGCGTGCCTACAATTTTGCCTATAATAGCCATTGTTAATGTCCTTCATAAGATGACCATTGCTGCTGTGAAAGTAAGGAGAGGGCTTGTAAATTGAAATCAGCTTTTTTTTTTTTTTTTTGCTTGTTATTATTATTATTATTTTTTGTTATAAATAATTAGCTATTGGTTAGATTGGTCTCTTTCCAATAGGACTTGACACTTAATTGGTAATTGGTCATTACCAGCACACCTCTCTAGGAGACTACGAGTGGTGTTGTGTAATCAGTAAGTGGTTTTGTGTAATCACTCAATGGTTTGAATAAGGAGAACAATGAAGAAAGATAAGAATTTACATGGTTTGACAATATGCCTATCTATGTCTACAGAGAAAGAAAGATTTATTTCACTATATTGAGTATATTTAATGAGGATTACAAAGCACAACCTTACAACTTAGCTGCTCACTAAGTGAACTCTTTCTTTTTTGTCACACTTTTTTAAAGTTTTGTACAAGAGTGTGTGTATAAAAGATAAGTTCAAGTTACACCTAGTGTAACTCTACAAAAGTTACATATTTTTTAAACCGTAGATTTCTATGAGATCTAATTGTTAGAAAAACACAACTATCAATGTCATAAACATTTATTACTAGCCAGCCAACCTAATTAGTTTTTAATTAATTTTTACTACTTCCTCTTTCTTCTCTTTTTTTTTTGATAAGTTCTTTCTTCTCTGTCTCTCTCTTTTATTTTTTACTACTCCCAAAGTTTAAGCGATGAGAAGGATTCACCATTGTTGTTAGTCTCCCAAAGTTTGGCTATAATGCACACATATATGCACTTCATATTTGATGTTTAGTACAGTCTTATATGTGAATAAGTAGACCAACAAGTCATTAGTTAACAAAGCTAGGGCATTCCACAGTAGCTGCTACATGTCAAAGAGGCATGTTATCATATTTGATATGGAAGAAGAGATCATAAGGAGCGTGCAGTAATTAGATTGAGTGCAAGTTTCTTTTTAGTTTTTTTTTTTTTGGTTTTGTTTTTTGTTTTTTGTTTTTGTTTGTTTGTTTGTTTGTTTGTTTTTTTTTTCATTTGTTTTAAGACTTTAGCTCTCTTATTATTGAAGTTGTAAAATTGGATGGGGGTTTGCACTTCCACAGTAATATTCCCACAATATTTCCAGGAGTGAAAAATACTAATTTTCCCACAATAAACCTTCAACACTACTAAATCGTGTTCTGTGGATCGTAGTCCATTCAAAATACTAGTGCAAAACTTCTTCTCTGATCAAAATTCTGTCATACACAGGTTTTTTTCCCCCTATCTCTCTAAACGTTAGATGGTTAAATTTAATAAATAAGATATAAAAAAACATGTTATTAATTGGTAAGCTGAGGTGGAAGACGGTAATAAATATTTAATAATGATATGGGCAGAAATGTTTTTCAACTGTTAGATCTCTTAGAAATATACCGTGTAGAAAAGGTGTAACTTGAACCCATCTCTCTCTCTCTCTCTCTCTCTCTCTCTCTCTCTCTCTGTATATATATAGTGATTCAACCGTTTACTTCATTTCATAATTATTGAATGTCATATTTGTGTATATTTTGTAAAACATGACAATTTTATAAAATGTTATATTTCAATTTTATATGATTAGTTGATCACTTGATTGTTATATTGTCCTTAAATAATTATTTCAAATTTATCACGTTATTTATTAAGCATGTGCATTGACTTTTTTAATCTTTTAGAGTGTCCTGTTTATACTTCTTTTGGACTGGGGCCTTCCCCATTTTGATCAATGAATTCTTTTATTTACTGAAAAAAAAAGAGTGCTTCCACCTTGTTAGAAAAATCACATTTTTTGTTTATTAGTTAAAAAAAATGATTTGACATGGAGTGGCTGGGTTATTTTGAATTTGTGCAGGGAAGTCCTGATCAATCAACAAAGCGACAACATAAATTTACAACTCAAGTGAAAAACCGATATTCTGGAAACCAAACACACAATGGTCAGGATGGAATAAGCAATGGAATCACTCACGCTGGAAACCAGACACACAATGGTCAGAAGGTAATTGCACCTTTTATTCTGAAAACTTGAGTTTTCTGAGGAAGTTTGAGCAACTTCATAGTAAGTTTATGTGTGTTCTCTGTTCCATAGTTTTGGTTGGATCTTGATACTACAATTGTCTATTCATTTCTACTCTTTTCTCTTTTTAATACTTTTTACCCTTTATTATTTTTAATAATGAATGAACTTGACGGCAGATATATGAATGCATTCTAGTTGCTTGCAGATACAATAGAAGAGAGCAATAGGTCCACTGCAAGAGTGCAAGTTAATACTGAGATAAAACAATTGAGGATGGAACTTGAAAAAGAACGTGATAAGTTGGCATATATTCAGTCAAAATTACATGGTACATTTGTGCTTTCTGAAGATTCAGAAATTATTCACAAGTTGTTTTAATATGTCTGATTTTTTCTTTTTCCATTCTCAGAGGAACACAAATTAAATGAATCTTTCCAGGAGGAACTCAAATCACTAAAATTAGACAGAGACAAAGTGAGTTTTGA
Organism: Quercus glauca; assembly: GCA_023736055.1. Lineage (NCBI taxonomy): Eukaryota > Viridiplantae > Streptophyta > Magnoliopsida > Fagales > Fagaceae > Quercus > Quercus glauca. The sequence continues at coordinate 42,374,773 of CM043318.1, forward strand.
AATCAGGTTATGATTTGCTTGATAGGCTTTTGACTTTGTTTGATTTTCATTTATAAGGCTATAGCACTCATCATTTCCCCCCGCTTTCATATGTTCAGTTTGTTTTTATTGTTTTTAAGTATTAGGTACTGGAATTGTCTAATTCTTGTTTAAAAAGGGAAAAATATGTACACTACTTTGTTTAAAGTTACTAGGGGTATGTTGGGGACACAGAGAGATGGAGGAAGAGGAGAGGGGAAGGTGGTCATAATATACTAATTTTTAATAGCATTAGATTAAATATAATTTCCTAGTTGACTACCAATTGATTAATATTTCTGGAAAAGGCATCTATAAAACTAGAGATGTAACAATCTTATATGCACAAAATGTTAAATTGAATTTCTATATTCAGTTTTCTTTGACAAATTTTCGGACCTTATTTTTGGTTGGGCTTACACTTAGAAAGTTAGGATGTTTCTTTAACAGGTAATTTTAGGGTCTGTATAACATATATATACTGATATAATTTTTTGTGAATGACCCCTGCTGTCAGCATACTCTTGCATCACTTACACATAGAAATAGGGTTTTAGATATATATTTTTTAAATGGAGTCTTAGTGTCTAACTGTGTTGGGATGTTTTCTTCTTGCATGTCATGAGCAATCAGGCATATTTGAGTATTTCTTATTTCCTTAATTTTATTTTCTCTTGTTTTTGGCATCTAAGCTGTGCTCTTGGTATGGCATGTAATCTTCTTTGTTGGCAGACCTCCATGGAAATGAGCGTATTGCATAATGAACTGGGTGAGAAAATTTCAGAAATACAAAGACTGCAAACGGAGCTGAATAGACGGGAGGATGAAGGTACTGATGACGTTTTGGAGAGTTTGAAAAGAGTAATTGCAAGCCTGGAAAAGGAAAACAGTAGTCTTAAGGTTGGTAGTTTGTGTATCATTAGCTTGTGTTTCACTTGTGAAGAATCGTATTGTATTACTCAAAATATTTTATATTGCTTTTTATTAAATGATGAGCCCCTGAATCCACTCAAATTATATATCATTGTATAGATGGAGAAAGATGAACTGGAGGTTTCTTTGAAAATGAGTAGGAACTCTTTAACTGAGAAAGTATTATCAGGTCCTTCAGAGTCTTTGACTAAGCATCCAACTATTGTGAATGAGGTATATAAATTGTTGGGAACACAATGCCTTACTTTTCTGTTAGTGCTTAAGATGGTTCTCACTCTCTGTCCCCTCTCTAGCAAGTATTTGTGACCTTTTCTGGCAGGTCATGTTTACTGGGCCCCCATTTGTAATGATGTTAAGTGAAATATTTTACATCATTGTGAATTTTTGATATGCTATTGTATTGTCTCCTTGCCTTGTAAATGAGTTATTATTTATTGTTGTTCTTCACAGATGGAAGATTCATCTGGAAGTTTCCCTGGAAAGGAAGAAATGGAGCTAAGTTTGCAAAAACTGGATAAAGATTTAAAGGAAACACGCCGTGAAAGGGACAAAGCATTACAAGAATTGGGCCGCCTTAAGCAACATTTGTTAGAAAAGGTCACATGCCTTAAGTCTTTAATTATATCTAGCAAAATCCACCCAATTTTTTCAACTGCACTAACATGTTAGTTATAAGCAATGTGAAATTTCCGAATTTTTCTTTGTAGTGATATTTTTGGTGAATCTTTATATAGATATATATATATATATATATTTCTTTTTTTTGTGGGGTTAATTACTGATTATGCCTTACAAAGCTTCAACTGTTAGCACTTATCACTGGTATCAAAATGAAAAAATTGAGGATAATATGCAGTGGAACAATCTCTTTCAGTCTTTCTTACATGCATTTCATCTCTATTTTAAGATGACATATTATTGGGTGGCCTGAATGATCAGAGGCATATGTAAGGACCATTCATATTTTAATACCAATGATATGTTGCTGCATCACTTGTAATAATTAGAAGAAATAAGCAGTTGATACAGTGGTTGGCCCTTTCAGTATACTTTCTTTAACTAGGACTTCGATATTTGATTTTTTAATGACCAGGCTTCTTATTTTGAGCTTGTATTTACTGCATTGGTGTTATATTTCCCTCTATCTGTGTGCATGGAAATGTTTCTAATTTACATTTATATACTGTCAATGTTTCTGTTGTCTGGATGTTTAACTTTTACTCTGGCTGTGTCAATTTCACTTTTCATTGCTTTAGTAGACTCTGTGGCTGTTTCTCAATATATCTAGTTTTAAAACTTTCCAAAGCCAAAGCTAAATGTAGTTTTCTTGTTTAAATAATATAGGAATTTGAAGAATCTGAAAAGATGGACGAGGACAGCAAAATCATTGAACAACTCCGAGAAAATAATGAACATCAAAGGGCTCAAATATTACGTTTGGAAAAGGCTTTGAAGCAGGCCATTGCGAGTCAGGAGGAAATTAAGACGTCCAACAACAATGAAATTCTGAAGTCAAAGGATATTATTGATGACCTGAATAAAAAACTTGCGAACTGTATAGCCATTATCGATGCCAAAAATGTTGAGCTTCTTAATCTTCAAACTGCTCTTGGCCAGTACTATGCAGAAATTGAAGCTAAGGTAAACAAATGAATACTTTGTTTTCTGTTTTGTGTGTGTGTGATTTTGGGGGTTGTAACCATTAGAAACTCAAAGACATGTTAGTAATAGCCTTGCTGTCTCTAGGTCATGGTTTTTATTTCGCTTTGATTATTGTATGTATAGGAACATTTAGAAGGAGATTTGGCACGGGCAAGAGACGAAGCAGCTAAACTTTCCAAGCTGTTGAAAGTAAGATTTCTTTCTTTCCTATATTATGATTTTGTTTCATGAGTCATTGTCATATATATTTTATAAGCTATCTGGTGTGCACTTTCTACTATGGATGCCACAATAAATGGGCTCATGCAACTGGTTATTTATTTTAAAGTTTTAACTGATTTTTGGTGGTTTATCTTTTGTATACTTCCAGTGTATATGGGTTGCCCTTGTATTACGCTCTTCCAATAAATTAATTACTTTATATATATATATATATATATATATTATATTATATGTATTGGTTGGGTTCAAGTAACTTTTAGTAATGGTACATTGCTCAATATTTTTTTATTGGATGTGTATTTTGACAAGTCTTTCATTAATTATATTGTCTCCTTATACTTTCAGTGCCTGCGAAATATAAACATGCGAAATATAAACATGTTTAGAGATCAATAACTATTTTATTTAGAAAATGAAGTAAGGATTCCTTCTTTCTAGTCTTATGATTTTGTTTCATAAAGTCATTGTTATATTTAATTTATAAGCTAGCTGGTGTGCACTTTCTACTATGGACGCCACAATGAGCTCATGCAACTCGCTAATTTCATTTTGTTTTTCTTAAATTTTAATTAATTGTTGTTGGTGTATCTTTTGCAAACTTCCAGTGTATATGGGTTGCACTTGTATTACACTCTTCTAATAAATTAATTACTATATATATATATATTGATTATATTATATGTATTGGTAGGTTTCAAGTTACACTTGGTGTAACTTTTAGCATTGGTACATCACTCAATTGTTTTTTATTGGATATCTATTTTGACAAGTCCTTCATTAATTATATTTTCTACTTATACTTTGGCCTGCAAAAAATAAACATGTTTAGAGATCAATAACTATTTTATTTAGAAAATGATAAAAGTTTTTCATAACTCAAAATTCTTCACAAAATATTAGATTATGGATCGAATAATAAATAACATTTGATTAACATGAAATTTTGGTGTGCGTATTAATAAAAATGGGAATTCAGAATCCAACACGGTATAATTTTTAAAAGGACAAAGTTTTCCTCCAAACCATTATGAAGGAAAGTTCCTCCTATTCACTATGTGTCAATTTAGAAGACTATCCACTTACTTTTAGTCACGTGACCTACTTAATAGTCAATGTGACTTGTTTAAATAATTTAATGAATCATGTAATTTAATACATGTGTACGTTTAGCCACACGACCTATTTAATAGCCAATGTAACTTTTTTAGATGAAGTAATGCATTATGTAATTTAATACACATGGATGGTCCTATGAACCACCATGTAATGGGTTGGAGGAGATTCCTCCAAACCAATTTGGAGGAAAACTATTGTCTCTTTTAAAATTTGGTCCAAAACGTGGTTTGTTCACTTTTTCATCACCTGCAAAAGGTCAGATAACAGCAACATTTAGATGCAAATCAGCCCTGCAAAGACCTCATCCCCCCTTCTCAATTAAATTGGAATTCCCCAAGATCTTGCTCATTCAGAAAAGATCCTAACCTGTCTCATACACTCTTTTAACACTGCTTTATTCTTCATAGCCTGTTTACTCTTTAACCTGGGTGGACCTTTATCTTCACAGCTTTGGTTGTTCAAGTGAGAAAGAAAGGGAAAAGGGGAATATATGAGGGAGAGAGAGAAAGACAGACAGAGGTTGCTGAGAACATAAAGGTTTAGTGGATCTTGAATTAACCAGTCTCTTTCCAAATTGTAACACTGCAATGTTTTTTGTAGCATGTTTGCTCTATAACTAGGGTGGATGTTTCCTTTTCACAGCTTTTAATGTTGAGTTTGAATGAAAGGGAAAGATCAAGAGGAGAGTTTTGTGGGGGGGGTGGGGGTGTGTTTGGTTGGGGGGCGTTGGTGGTGATGAGTGACTATTGGCCAAGGTCATTTTATTAGTTATATATAATTTAAGAAATTTTTTTGGTGCCATTTCACTAATGATATAAAAACTTTATATATACATATATTTCTGTGAAATACAATTTTAATAACATTATTGACAATCTTTGTAATCAATAAATAAATAAATTAAGACTAAAATGTACTTTACAACCTCTAAGTTTGGGGTCATTTGAAATTGGTCCCTCTACTTTCATTTTAATTAAGGCAAAAATGCACTATACACACTTTTAAGTTTGGGGTTGCTTTCAAATTGGTCCTTTGACTTTCAAAACTTGCAATTTATACCCTTGACTAGTATTGAGCTGTTAATGTGCTCCTTTTGTTATGATCTATCACATTTTTTCGTTGTTAGCCCACTCGAAAATGATGTCATTTTTCTATTTTCTATTATTTAAAATATGTCATTTGTGGGTGGTTAACTGTAAGACAAAGTGTAGCTATAAAATTAGTTGTAGTCTTAGGCTACAACCTTACTCAATATTTTTTTATTGGAGATAAATTTTGACAAATCCACTATTGGGTTACATCTTCTTATATCCTCCATGTTTGTAAAATTTATAAAAAATTAAAAATCAATAGCTATGTCATCAATAAATTGTTTAAATTGCAAGTTTTTCTAGTTTAAAATTATGCATAAAATTTAAGTTTATAGATAATATATTAAATAATATCCGATTGATACAAAATTTAACATGTGTATTGAGAATGTAAAGAACATGCAATTCAACGGTTAGATTTTCAAAATATGAAATAATGTTTATTTTATTAAGTAAAGTTGTAGCTATAGGCTACAACCAATTTTGTAGCTAAATTTTGTCCAAGATTTTAATGGATGTTGATGGAAGGGGCACATTGACATTCTTGATATATTTGATGGTGTAAATTGCTAGTTTTCATAGCCAAGGATCAATTTAGAAGTGATCCAAACTTAGAGGATGTAATAGGATTTTAGCCTGAAATGATTGTTAATTAAATTATTTATGGTGGTACGGTTTGATTTTAGTTGAACCTTTGGTTGGATCTCTAAATCTTGAACTACTTATTTTTATAGTTTTCTTAATGGTCTATTCTTTTAAACAATGATTTTTCCTTTGTCATCTTTAGGATGCAGATCAACGGGCAGAAGTATCAAAGGAGGAGAAGGAAGAAATTTTGGCCAAGCTTTCCCAATCTGAAAAGACGCTAGAAGAATGGAAAAGCAGAGTAAATAAGCTTGAGGAAGACAATGCAAAAGTACGGCGTGCTCTTGAGCAGAGTATGACAAGGCTTAATCGGATGTCAATGGATTCAGATTATCTTGTTGACAGGTTAGTAGGTTTAAATTTTTAATTAAAATTATTGCCATTTAACATTGGCTATCATTTTATTATTGTATATGAACACATTATCTTCACTACTACATTGCCTCGTGTGAGGTGGAGACTGTATACACATAATAATATGACTGGTAAATGTTGGCAGGCGCATTGTGATCAAGTTACTGGTGACCTACTTCCAAAGAAATCACAGCAAAGAGGTATGTTTATTTCATATTAAGATTATAGTTCCTTCAGGATGCACGCTGGGAATGAATCTCTGTTCCCAACGTGTGCAAAATTGCTCATGCCAAAGTTAGTGAGGTATATAATTGGGTGACTTCTATCTGGATATCACCAAGGCCTTGGATGATTATCAAGTTCTCATTTTAGATGGTCTGGATTTCCAAGTTGAATATTCTAAAAGAAATGAGCCCATAGTGGAAGGAAGGAAAGTAAGGGGAAAGCGGGAAAAGATAATATAAAGAACTATTAAAAGGAGAAAATACATTTACTAGATTGACATCCCAGACTCAGAAGTTAAACATTTGTTAACATACTAGATTGATGTGGGGACCTTTCACTGAAAACGATCTTGACTTTGACAGTTGTTTCCTGCAGCCACTTAAGACAGTTTGGCCGCATAAATTCCACTGGCCTACAGCAGTCTCATGTTGACTATTATTGCTGGGGAAGCTAATTGCTTACTCTTCCATACTGGTTGAAGTAGTTGTCCTCAGAAATTTTTATTATATATTTGGGCAGGTTCTGGATCTTATGGTTCGCATGCTGGGATTCTCTGATGAAGACAAGCAAAGGATTGGTGTTGCTCAACATAGTGCAGGCAAAGGTGTTGTTCGGGGAGTACTAGGGCTACCTGGCCGCCTAGTTGGTGGTATCTTGGGAGGAGGTTCGGCTGAATCAACTGCAACAATGGCATCTGAAAACCAGGTAATCATTTTTTCTAAAGATTGACTGATATCCATATCTACAAAAATGTATTTTGCTTGCTCATGGTTTTTTAATGCTTTCCATTGTTGGTGGGTTTGTTTGTTGTTGTTTTTTTTTTTTTTTTGTGCATTTGTTTTTTTTTGTTTTTGTTTTTGTTTTTGTTTTTGTTTGTGCGCATCTGGTCATTAGTGCATGCTCTGGACTCTAGGCTAGATTTGGTGCAGATACGATGGCCTGAAAAATACTTATCAACAAAATACACTGACCTGAAACATGCCCCCAATGTTGAAATTGAGGCTGATCAAATTGTTCTATTGTTTATATTACCATTTTGATGGCAATGGTTAGCATGACTGGGCACTTTCTTCTCTTATAATAATGAGATGGTGGGTGAGGTGAGTTCAAGATCCATTGGGTGTATGTAACTTATCAATAATAATAAAAAATACTGCCATTCTGACATTTACTGCAAGCATTAACATTCTAGTCTGATATCAAGTATGCATTTGTGAATTCTGTCCACTAAGCAAGGGCAATATTTAGCCTAAAGCATATATTTTCTCTACCAGTCTTTTGCAGATCTGTGGGTTGATTTTCTTCTCACGGAAAATGAAAGAGAGAGAAGGGATTTGGCAGATGTTGCTGGAAGATCCAAGGAAGATTCACATGGAAGAGGTTCCAATGCTGGAGTTGCTGGTGCATTCATGGCCAACCATACAACAAATTCTGCCGGTACTGCGTCATCAAGTTTCTCAAGATTAAATTTCTCACCTAACCAGGACTCTAGTCCTTTTCCCTCTCGTGGAGATTTTCGGCATTCTGAACATTTTGATTCTGAGTTTTCAACGGTACCTCTCACATCATCAGATAACACCCCACAAATCTCAAGACTGCTTCCAAAATATTGAAAATGAAATGGATGTAATTAATCAAAGGTATAGATTACTATGTGTTCATGTTGTAGCAATCTTTTTCAATCAATTCTTTTACATTCAAATAAAGAGTTACTTCAGTTAGCTGTGGACTGTTCTTTTTGGATCTTAAATGTAACTGTGTATGTGTAATTCGGGAGAACCAACCCGCTCCCCTTCCTTTCCAAAACAGGTAACACCTTCCCTACGTTCTCTTCATTTATAAAGTGGGGGTGAAGGCGACGACAAACTTAGTTAAACAAATTGAAAGTTTCACATTGATAAACAAAATGAACTTTCTATGACGAAATTTTAGGGCTTGAAAAAATTCTAGCATCTCAAGCGACATTGTATTGTTTCATTTCAATTTTGTTGACTGGAACAAAAAATGTGGGTGCTATGCAGTCCAGTGTGCTACTATTTCAGGATTTTGTCACGTTTACACACACGAGCTTGTGATTGTTTTTGGGGGGGGGGGGGGGGGGGGGGGGTTTGGATGGTGGTGTGAGGAATTAGTTCTTTTAAGCGTTACACACCAATTAGTAACAGTGCATGTGTGTGTGAGGTTCAACTTATATTTAGTGTAATTATCGTTAGCATTACACCAATTAGTAACACTTTAATCTCTTTATCAATGTTTCAAAAAAAGATGTATTATTGGTAGCTTTATATATTCGAGAATTTTGAAGCAGTTATTTTTTACGAAAGAATTTTGAAGCAGTTAAATGGTCTTGATGTAGTGTCACAATGGGGGTATGTAATTTAAAAAACAAGCATTCAAGAGGCATCCTTAAAAGTCAGTTGGAAATGTGGTTGTGGTCAGTCCTTGTCTTGAAAATAAGCTTCGTATTTACTAAGTCGAGTTTGTGTTGTGTATCTCGTTTTTTTTTTTTTTTCAACTGAAAAATGGTTAGAGGGCTGTGACCAGTGCAGCTTATCTACATGGGCGTGACTATAGTAGCACCTTAACAGCTCCCAGGCTAAGATCCCACACCACAATTGTTGATGAGGTAGGTAAACAACCTTTAGGTGGAGTATAAGGAGTCGCAAACTTCTGCTAGTGAAGGAATTCGAACTCATGCCTTGAGGCATGTTGGCCCAAGCCCTTACCACTAGACCAACTTACATATTTTCTTGTGTTAGATCCTTGATGCTTTAGAGGATGTGACGTATGTATTGCCTCTTGGTGGAGCACCACCATGCAAGTGGCTCTACGATAGCGGCTCCGCAAATGTGATGGTTCGTGGCTATGGCATGGGGCTGCATGTCATGCATGTGTTGTGGCCTTGTGGGCAACAAGTGCAGTGAGGTATGGTAGCCTTTTGTGGGTTTGGCCTTGGGCAGTCAGGCATGCGATGGGTAAGTTGCAGCGCCTCATTTTTTTTACCACTCCACAAAACCAAAAGGAGAGTTACATAATTTAATCTTAATAACATTATTGTGTGATTTAATTCATATAGACATAACTAGATGCCAGACTAATATCTCTAACAGATTTGTGTTTATAAATATAAGTATACATACTATTATTAAATAAACCAGAATGCATTTATTAATAACATACTATTTAATAATTAGTTAATGTAAGAGTTCTCCAATAATTAAAAACTAGTCGCTAACCCATGCGATGCACAGGAAAAATTTTAGTTTATATTGAATATTTATTTATGGTAGTTTAAAATATTATTTTAAATCTTCATTTCATTTTATTTTAGTTCGAATAACTTATATAATTAAATGAAATGCTTACAAATAAGAGATGACATTAATAATATACTATATATAGTTAGTGATAATTCAAGATATCATTCAAATATGACAATTTTTTTTTTTTAAAGAACAATATTAATGCATTGAAACACAAAATACTATATTCTCCAATAGATATTACAACTTTAAAACTAAAACATGAGTATTATTTTTAATGGACTGGGATAATAGCACAACTTTTAATAGGAAAAAAAAAATCTGATTTAAAATATTTTGGAGTAACACTGTAGTAAAAATGCCGAAAGGAAGCAAGGAATTCCCCTGAAAAATGCTACAAATACATTTGGTTTTTTTTTTTTTTTTTTTTTTTTTTTTTTTTTGAGCAGGTTCATCACTGCTCAACAGGCTATGTAGACTGATTATTTCTCTAAGCTTCCATATATTCCATAGCAAGTGTACAGGTTGGTTGCACCAAATAAACAAGAAATTGCTCTGATATCACTTGTTCGTTTTTAGACCCCTTAAAACACAACTAGATTAACCTAATTAATTAGCCAAGTGATTAACTTAGTCAAATTATCAAATCTAGGTTCACACAAATATATCATATCAATGTAAAGTGCAGAAAATAAAGAACATAAAGATATGATAACCTAGGAAAACCAAACCGGTAAAAAACCTGGGGAGGATTTAACCTAGCTATCCTCAAGGTAAAACTGAATCCATTATGAAAGAATTGAAGTTTACACAATAGCGACTTAGACCACTAACATCCTATTGCTACCTCGAGTAAGAAACTTACTATCACAACTACGTGACAGCTCTGAGTCCACGGACTACTTCTTTCTTGGATTCCCAGCAAGTACAAGCACTTTTGCTTGTGTATCTTTAAACTCTTGAATATGCAACTGAATGATCACTAAGTTCTTGACATAGTCTTGAACCTTGGAAACCCTAAGTATGTGTGAAGGCAACCACCTCTTGATCTCACAAAGGATTCACACACACAGCATAAGAAGCAACCTAAAACATGGCCAGTGTTTTTCCTTTTATACTTAAGACAAAACATAAAACCCTACACATCAAATGGGCTTGGGCTGAGTTGGAAAAATTCTGCAGAAAAAAAATCTGCACGAGCTTCGATCGGTCGAGTCTAATTCTTGATCGATCAAGCCAAACAGAATTGCACATTACATTCTGCAGTAACTCGATTCCAACTTTACATAAAAAGAATAAACTTTGAGCAAGTCTAAATAAGACTAAAAACCGTTTTGATCAAGGTTTGCCAACATTACAAAATAGAGTTCTAATACATTAGTTCCTAATTCGTTAGAACTTAACAGATATTTATAAGAAGGTTTGGAGATTTAGGATTTGTAGGATTTAGAGATCTAGGATTTGTAAAGTTTCAATTTACAATTATATAACTTATAAGTTTATGTAATTACTCACTTTTTTTTTTTTTTTTAAAGTTTAAAATATAGGTTGGATATAAAAGGCATTTGATAAATATAAAATAAAATGAATATTTATTTGTCTTACAAGTTAAACAGATTGACTTAAATGAGTCATTTCAGGTTAATACAAAAAAAAAAAAAAAAAAAAAAAATTTGCATGTCAAACGTGTCTATTGTGTGTCAAAAAAGTTGACCTGCTTATGACAAGTTTTTTATCGTGTCGCTTTCGAGTCGACCCATTTATAACCCAAACCTATTAAGGACTGACCTTAACCTGCAAAAACCCGTGTTGTGTTCTCAAGTCGGGTCAAACATTGACACCCCTACTTTGAGTTGAGTATCATCCCACCTAAAATAGGATAACCGAAAGTCTAGGTTGTTTTTAAAAAATTCATGGGAAAGTATTACACAGTTTAAGAATGTCTTACTCAAATGATTTTGTTGTCTAAACAAGTTTGTCTTAAAAAAAAATAATAATAAATAAAGTGACACATTAAAGATAAATACTAATTAAAATTTAAAAGATAAAGGTCTCTCTATTTTCCTAGGTTCATTGTTATAGGACTTTCCTCTCTCTCACAAAGCACAAAACTTTTCGTGTTTCCACTCACCATTTTTACTCCTTGCACTTCTGGTACTTTATATATATGTATCCATTGCCTTTTATCTTCATGCCATAAGTTAGGTGCTTTTTTATTCTATTTTAGCCATCATAATTTATTGGTTTCTTTGTAATTTTGGACTACTATTTAGTGTGGTATTGGTATGAGCCTTGACCAAAAAAGTAAAACGATGATTATTTTGGAGTTTTCTTTGTTGTGCATCAAGATTATCTCAACTTTAATTGCAACCTCAAGTTTCTTTGCAGCTATTCAAGAATAAAGTGCAAACTGTGTACAAAATATAGTCATATTGTTAGTTCTCTCCTTCAAATATACAATTAAGTAGTTCTTCACATAATGTTTATGTTCTTTCCCATGTATCTTTCATGCATAGTACTTATCCACTTGTATCTTTTTTATTACTTTTCTTAGTGTTGTTCATTATATTTGTTGCGGTTTATAAGAATTAGTTTCAAATTATTTAATTTGTTGTTACGGTTTTGATATACATTTTTTTTTTTGAGAGAGTTCGCTTCTAATGATAGCTCTTTATCATCAGACCTAAACACCAATCGGTTTTTGGTGTAGGCGGGGATTGAACTACAAATTTCTTATACAACCGCTCCTAGTTCTCTATATAAAGATAAAGCTTATGTGTAAAATTAATAATGCAATATCAGTTCTCCCAATTTTAGCTATACTTTTCTTAAGTTTTAGCATTTTCTTTGGTTTTTTTTTTTTTTTTTTAGGGATATAAAGGCCCTATTAGAAGAAATTAAATATTGATAAATGGAAGTATTTTTAGCCAATTTTTCTTTGTTTGATTACATTCTCTTTATGTTGTTACACAAATAATTTTGTTTGATTTAGATTATGAACAAAGTGTTTGAGATTAGGGTATTGGGATTTGGTGGTGGGAATGAAGTGATTGGAGAAGTGTTCGGTTCTAGAAATAAACTCTACTTTTTATCCAGATGTTATTTTATTGTTTTAAATTTTAAATGTATAATATGGTATAAACTCCTAGAAATTTCTAATATTTAGTATTCTCAAAAAGAAAAAAATAGTGGGTTAATCCCACATTGGAAAATGAGTGCGAGTTAATGAGGTTTAAAATCTGTACTGTGTATCCAAAAGTTAGGCCCTTTTAAATATACACCATTGTCAGTTTCTTCAAGACTTTTTCCCCTCTCCTCGTGTGTGTTTTAAAATATTTAGTGTTCTAAAAAATATATATATCCCATTTATATATATATATATATATATATATATATATATATATTAGCAAAGAAAACCCATTCAATAGTTAGAAACTACTTCTAGGATAAGGAAAAATTATAAAATATAAATTAAGAAAATTAAGCGTCAAAGCATTCATCAATATTATGGGAAGCATCATAAATCTATATAACAAAATGAGTATTATATATGGGTCTTAAGAAATTAAAAAAAAAAAAAAATTACCAAACATTCACGCATCGCGTGGGACATTGTCTAATAATCATTGTAGGGACTCAAATTGTAATAGACCCTAAACAATAAAATTTTTAGAGAGCGGGCGTAAGAGCTGGGCCCTATGGGTAGAAAAATGACATGATCGCTCTGTAGTAAAGAAAGCCTTAAACTAGTTTTCTACCACCTTTCTTCTTCTCGGCTATGTTTTCCTGGGATATTTTAAAGTCCACTGTAATCTCTCTTTCTCTCTCTCTTCTTTTTCCCTTTTTCTTTTAAAAGTCCTTCTAGTGTACTCCGATTTCACATTATATACTACCTTTTTCGTCCAGCTTTCACCGTACACGTGTAAGTTCCATTCTGAGAACTCCTTTCTATCCCATCCAGGACTTCCCGGATCCTCCGCTTAGTGGCCATAAGGCTGCTTGGTTACTGTTCAGGTATCACCTCCACATTAATGCGGCCAGAGAGTTAGCTGGGAAGCATTTAATGTGGAGGTAGCAGCTTTTAGGAGATATTTGTTACCTTTCCCGGTTCCTTCTTTGTTCAATATTCATTAGCTAGTTTGCATATAATTCTGTGAAGTTCTCTGACAAATAAAACAGTTACATCCACCTCGAACGCTGATTTGAGGAATAAATCTCATCCTCAGACAGATGAGTGTCCTCGAACAGGTGAGTGTTCTCGGAATGGGCCGTTGGGCCACAAACCCACTTTCTATGAACTCTCTGTTAAGCTTTCGGGCAACTAGCCCCACAATAGCCCCTAAAAATCTCACTTTTTGTCACCTCAGAAAAAGGGAGATTTTGATATCACGTCCTTAACTCCTTCGTTGGACTTTTCTAAATTTCAGAACGCCTTTTCACCTGCCCAAGACATGTCCCTGACGTTTCGGCGTCAGGAGCACGCCATTATTAAATGATGGCGGCTTCTCAGTCTTCCACGTTTCAATAGGATGTGAATCAAATGGTGGAGGGCCTCCGACATTTATGAGCGGAATTTTTCCTGCTTACGATTTCTGCGCCCCTATAAAGAGCTTTTCAAATCAAATTTCTTTTCAGTTACAAAAAATCTTACGATCTTAGCGAGTATTCATTGAACCTGTCCCTCTTTCTTTCTTCTCAACGATCTCATAAATACCTGAAATTTGTCCGATGAGCTCATTTTTCACATTTGTAAATTTCTTTAACCCTCCTCAGTTTTCCATTATCTTCTCTAATTTTTCTTCACGATTCTTAAGAAATTGGTAGGTTTAAGTATTTAGTCGATTCCGAGGAGTAAATAGAGAAATTTAGAGCCAAGTATAGGATTCCTCCAACAGTGGGCATGAGGTACGCTTCTGCGGAAGAGTGGTACGATGAAAGGAAAACAGGGGAAGTAGTCATCCCCATGATTGCTTTCATAGAGGGAGGGATGACTATTCCGATGGGTAGTCTCACTAGCAGTTACCTTAGGTTCTTTAGATTGTCCCCCACACAATGCGCCCCAAATATGTTCAGGGTGCTAAGGAGTATAGAAGCCCTTAACGCGAGGCTGAACCTGGGCCTTACCCATCATGATGTGAACTGGGTATACAACCTCCAGCATTTAAAGGGTCAGGGGTATTACCTTAGGTCCAGGTTCCCCGAGATAAGGCTAATCCAGTGTCTCCCTACATCAAACAAGGGCCTGAAAGATGATTTCCTCATTTTTTCTGGCGCATGGCATGGCGGTTTACCCTGTCCGACCCAGGGGGGCGAACCAAGTGGGGTTCTTGGACTGAACGCCCTTACACCTTAATTTGCATTCCTTGACTTAAGTTAACTTTATTCCTGATGGAAATTTCTTTGCTGTCTTACTAATTTTGCAGATAAGCGCACCACCAAGCCTCAATTCAGACTAGTTAACAGGGAGAGCTTGGATAAAATTCTACGATCTGAGATATACGTGAATCCGTCCGACGGTCAACTAAGGGCAGCGCACATCATCCTTCGGTACAAGCCAATTTCCACAGCCTTTCAAGCGCCCAAGTGTGTAATAAAGGCTAAAGATCCTCGGCTGCACCGAATCAGCGTAGCCTTTGAAGGGTTCGGGTTCATAGTTCCTGAGGGTGTTCCAATCCCTGAAGTCACCCCCTTCCCTCAACCATTACCTGTAGCTGCTATTTTCGTAGGGGCTTCCTCGTCACGCCCTGCTATTCAGGAAGTGGAGGAGGAAGAGGAAGAAGAGGAACAAGAAGAAAAAGTTGTAGAAGTCTCAGATTCTGCGGACGGATTTGAGGTGTTCAACCAACCCCAATCTCCCGAGGTAGTTTCTGGCGACATGGGCATCCAAAGAAAGAGCCAAAGAAGTTTGTTGGATGTCATTGAAGGTAAATCTGGAAAAGAGGCACCAGGGAGGTCTACTCAGACCATTCTCCCTCCTCCCCCTTCTCCTAAACCTCCCCAATCTCAAGGGGCAGAACTTGTTGATCCTAAGAGGAGGAGAGAGCAAAAAGGTAAATACGTGGTGGAGATTGGGAGACCTCGTCCAATCCAGGAAAGTGAGGATCAGCGGCCTCCAAAACAGCAAAAGACAACTCGTGGGACTTCAAGAATTGCTGCCAAGAAAACTGTTCAGTCTTTGGAGCCCGAGGCCTGGCTCCCTGCTCCCATGCTCGGTGGTGAGCCCTTGAGGGCAGACGCATCCATCAGAGACTACAATGGTGGGATTGGATGCCATGTCGCCTCAGCTCTAGAAGAAACCCTCCTTCTTCCCAGGGACATGGCTGAGTTCAAGAAAATGAAGAATAATGAAATCTTCATGAACATGAAAAGGCATTTGGGCATGGTATAGTATCTTTACAGCTTTACTCGTTCCTTTTATTTTACTTTATTTTTGACTCTCTCTTTCTTTTTCTTTTTTTTTTATTATTTTTTTTATAGGCTGTTCAAACCACTTTCAGGCTAGAAGAGTTGACCAACGCCTTTTATCTCTAGCTGGATGAGGAGAGGAGGAGAAGAAATGAAGCTGCTAAGACACTTACAGTCAGTGAGCAGAACGTAGTAAAGCTGAAGAAAAAGTTGGCCAACGAAGAATCCGCTCAAAAGAATGCTGATTCAGCCTTGGCTAGTTTTCAAAAGCAAGCTAAAGATCAGAGGAAAAGCCTCCGTGATGCCAATGACCAACTGGCAGCTTCTAAGGAACAAGCATCAACGCTGATGAAACAACTGGAAGAAGCTCAAAGGCTAAGGGGTTAGGCTGAAAAGGAGAGGGATGAGGCTGAAAAAGCAAGAGCTGAGGCTGAGAAAACGAAGGATGAGGTCGAACAGCGGGGATATGACGTCGGCGTAGCCGAGACCGAAGATAGATTCCGAACTGAGGTCCCAGTTGTGTGCCGAACATACTGTGCGCAAACTTGGGAAGAAGCTCTCAATCGTGCTAGGGTCGAGCCATCATCTGAGCTGAGAAGACCTGAGAACACTTTCTTCCCCTCAGCCATACGAGCCCCAAGTCCTTCTCCTTAACAACAAGAGGTCTCCTCTACTACTTTTGGCTCAGCTGAAGAAGCTCAGAATCAGAATCCTCTCCCAACCAATCAGCAGAAGCAGCCTGAAGTGTCCGAAGTGGTAAAAGGGACCTCCTCAGCTAAGGCCGTAGAGGATCCTAAGGATGGACCAGCCTCTCAAAGTTTTGAAAAGGACTTAGCTTCTACCATTTTACCTGCTAGGGAGGCTTCAAAGGAGAAGGAGAAGGATGTTCCTCCTCAGAAAACAGTCAAAGTTCCACCTCCCAAGATACAAATAAAATTAAACAAATAGTTGATGTAATAATTATTATTTTTTTTTATGAGGATATTTTTGGCTGTGATGTATAGTTCCCTTCTCAGATTTATATAAGACATTATCGGTTTATCTATTTCTTGTATAATTTCCTGCACGAATATTCTTTTACTTTTATATTATCTCAGGCTATAGAAGAGCAAAATCTGACACTATCAGAGAAAATTTAATCTTATGTATGCCAATTGAAAATCAAACCAAACTGGAGATAGCATTCCGAACAATTAGTCCCTGAAGGTATTGAACACTCTAAAATGCTTTAAGTGATGCTCATGGAATTTGTCTTGATATAAAAAGATGATCACATAGATCTCATTTAAGAAGCGCTAACTTTCATAGTGTGCATTAATTTTTATGATTTAAGTTCTGCTTAACGCTTCAATAAAAACGAGTGTATTAATTTCCACCAAGTTGTGGTCCGAGGACCTTACATGACTTAATTTCTGTTTAATTCTTCAGTAGATGTCACAGTTGTATTAATTTTCACTAAGTTGTGGTCCGAGGACCTTACATGACTTAGTTTCTGTTTAATACTTCAGTAAAAATGAGTGTATTAATTTCCACCAAGTTGTGGTCTGAGGACCTTACATGACTTAATTTCTGTTTAATACTTCAGTAAAAATGAGTGTATTAATTTCCACCAAGTTGTGGTCCGAGGACTTTACATGACTTAGTTTCTATTTAATACTTCAGTAAAAATGAGTGTATTAATTTCCACCAAGTTGTGATCCGAGGACCTTACATGACTTAGTTTCTGTTTAATACTTCAGTAGATGTCACAGTTGTATTAATTTCCACTAAGTTGTGGTCCGAAGACTTTACATGACTTAGTTTCTGTTTAATACTTCAATAGACTTAAGGAACACAAGTAATAGTATTTCCATTAAGTTAAAAGAGAAACATATAACAGAACTGTTCGTATTAATAGTAATACCTCTTTAAGTTGCTTACATTCTAAGGATGGAGTATAGTTTTCTCGTCTAGATCTTCTAAGTAATAAGCACCTATTCCTACTACAGATGTGATACGATATGGTCCTTCCCAATTGGGCCCTAATTTTCCCTAAGCTGGATTTTTGGTATTCCCCAAGACTTTTCTCAACACTAGGTCCCCTGGAGCTAGTGGCCTTAGCCTCACATTCGCATCATAACCTTGTTTCAGCTTATGTTGGTAATAGGCCAACTGAACCATCGCTCTTTCTCGTCGTTCATCTATCAGATCTAGACTCTTTCCCAAAAGCTCATCATTGCCATCTGAGGTGAAAGTACTGGTCCTTAACGTGGGGAAACCCATTTCGAGGGGAATCACGGCCTCCGCCCCATACGTCATTGAAAATGGGGTTTCTCCTATTGACCATCGGGTTGTTGTTCGATATGTCCACAGGACGTGCGGCAGCTCCTCCACCCATCTTCCCTTCACATCGTCTAGCCTCTTCTTGAGCCCACTCACAATGACCTTATTAACAGCCTTGGCTTGCCCATTTCCCTGTGGATAAGCTAGAGTGGAATATCTGTTCTTTATTCCTAGGTCGGAACAATACTCCCTGAAAGCCTTGCTATCAAATTGAAGACCATTATCCGAGATAAGAGCCTGAGGAACTCCAAATCGCGTGATGATGTTCTTCCAAACAAACCTCTTGACATCCACATTTCTGATATTAGCCAGGGGCTCAGCTTCGACCCACTTCGTGAAATAGTCCGTGCCAACTAGCAGGTATTTCTTATTCCTAATTGCCTTAGGGAAAGGACCAACAATATCTAAGCCCCATTGCGCGAAAGGTCAAGGACTAGAAAGAGGGTTAAGGACTCCCCTAGGCTGATGGATATTTGGAGCAAACCTCTGACATTGATCACATTTTTTAACATATTCCTGCGCTTCCTTTTGCATGCCTTGCCACCAATACCCTTGGGTGATTACCCGATGGGACAAAGACCTTCCTCCTGTGTGACTCCCACAAATCCCCTCGTGCAGCTCTTCTAGAAGTGCCTCTGATGCTTCAGGGTGCACATAAAGCAGATAAGGCCCAGAGAAAGAGCGTTTGTATAACTTCTTGTCCTCGGACAGCCAGAACCGAGGAGCTTTTCTTCTTATCTTGTCAGCTTCCAATTTGTCCTCGGGCAGTATATCCTTCTCAAGGTATACCGTTATAGGATCCATCCAACTAGGCGCCGAGCTAATTTGGTTGACCTAAATAGAGTCCTCCGCTACTGAAGTGTGTGAGCTCAAATCTTCAACCACGATAATCTGAGGTAAGTCCTGCGCCAAGGAGGTAGCAAGGGTAGCCAGAGAGTCTGCATGTGCATTTCCACCTCTAGGGACGTGGGATAATTCAAAAGATTCAAAATCTGTTTGCATACGCCTAACTCGGCTTAAGTAGTTTTGCATTCTGGTGTCTCGAGCTTCCAGCTGTCCTCTGACCTGGCCCATGACCAGGCTTGAATCCGAGAACATCTCCATTATTTTTCCACCAAGCTTTTTGATCGTCGCCATTCCTACTAACAAAGCTTCATACTCCGCCTCATTGTTGGTAGCTGAGAATCCCAACCTTAAAGACTTCTCGACGATGGCCATTTCAGGAGATATTAGGACCAGCCCCACTCCTGACCCCCTTTGGTTTGCTGCTCCATCCACGTACACTTTCCTGGGAGAGGAACGTTGCGTGGAGATAAGACCAACCGATTTTTCATCCATGCCATGTGGGCTTGCATCTATTTCCTTAGGGCCTTCAGCAAATTCAGCCACCAGGTCAGCGAGAACCTGACCCTTCACAGAAGTACGAGGCATATACTTTATATCGAAAGCCCCAAGGATTGTGCCCCACTTAGCAACCTTGCCAGTGTAGTCTGCACTCCGAAGTACAGCCCTAAGTGGATACTGAGTCAGAACAACCACCGTATGTGCCTGGAAGTAATGGGGGAGTTTCCTTGTAGCATGCACCACTGCCAAAATGGCCTTCTCTAGTGGTAAATAACGCATTTCAGCCTCATGAAGTGATTTGCTCACGTAGTAGGCTGGCCGCTGCACGCCGTTGTCCACTCGTATCATAACAAAACTAACAGCATAAGTGGCTATCGCCAAGTAGGCAAAGAGGACCTCGTCCACCTCAGGGCTAGACATTATGGGGGGCCGAGATAGATATTCCTTGAGCTGCTGAAATGCTCGAGCGCACTCCTCAGTCCACTCAAACCCTTTCCATTTGTGGAGTAAAAGGAAAAAGGGTCTGCACCTATCCGCTGACCTTGATATGAACCTGTTTAGCGCAGCTGTCATCTCAGTCAACCTCTAGACCTCCTTGGGATTCCGAGGAGGTTGCAAGTTTTTTATGGCTTTGATCTGATCGGGGTTCACCTTGATTCCTCGGTGAGTCACCATGTAGCCCAAAAACATCCCAGAACATACCCCAAATGAGCATTTGTGTGCATTCAGTCGTAATCTATGCTTTCTCAGAACCTCAAACGTGCTGGTGAGGTCCTTCATATGCTCAGCTACTACCTTGCTCTTTACTACCATATCATCAATATAAACCTCTATGTTTTTGCCCAACTGTGGCTCAAACATCTTTGTTATCATCCGCTGGTAAGTTGACCCCGCGTTCTTCAAGCCAAAGGGCATCACCTTATAATGATAGTTTCCATTGGGAGTGAGAAAAGCAGTCTTCTCTTGATCAACCGGTGCCAGTGGGATCTGGTGATAGCCCTGAAAGGCATCTAGGAAGCTCATCCGAGGATGACCTACTGTTACATCAACCAACTGATCTATACGGGGCATAGGGAAAGGATCCTTAGGACAGGCTCTATTAAGATCCGTAAAATCAACGCACACGCGCCATTTTCCATTTTTCTTCTTCACTACTACTGTGTTTGCCAACCACTGAGGGTAGAACACTTCTTTGATAGCCCCAGCCTGTTTGAGTTTGTCCACCTCGTCTTTAATAGCCTCGGCATGTAATCTGGACGGACGCCGAGGTGGCTGTTTCTTTGGAATAGCTGAAGGACTGACATTCAAATGATGACAGATAAAATTTGGATCCACCCCTAGGGCCTCATAGGCATTCCACCCAAACACATCAACATTTCTCCTTAGAACCTCGATCAACTGATCTTTCTCCAACTGAGGTAACAATGCTCCAACTTGAAAATACTTGTCTAGATCATCACCAACATTCACCCTCTCCACCTCTTCACATTCCGCTTCCTCGGCGGATGTGCTGGGTAGGATTCCTACATTCATTGATTGCTATAAATCGCTCTCAGCCGTGGCCGACATGTTCACCTCTGGTCGGTGTTGGATGGCCGCTATCATGCACTGCCTTGCCATGGCCTGATTTTCCAATATTTCTAACATCTGGCCTCCTGATGGATATTTAATCTTCTGATGCAGAGTGGAAGAAACAGCCCTCAGAGTATGCAACCAGGGCTTGCCCAAAATCGCCGTATACAGAGAAAAAATGTCTACCACAATAAAATCCACCTCCACCACGTCTGACCCAGCCTGCACTGGTAACCTAATCATACCCATCGGAATGACCGATCTACCCTCAAAACTTACCAACGGGGAGCAATAAGCTGTTAGATCCTGTGGCATCAAATTCAACCCCTTGTATAGATCAGGATACATCACCTCGGCCACGCTCCCCTCATCAATCATCACCCTTTTCACGTCATAACCATCGATCCTGAGCGTAACCACCAAGGCATCATCATGTGGCTGTATGGTTCCTTTCTTGTCCTCATCTGAAAAGCCCAATACCAGAGAGGTGCTCAGTTTTGCCTTCTTCGGCACTGAATTAGAGCCACCCTCCAAACGTTGAGACACAGACATTATCCTGGAGGGGCAAGACCTCGTTCTCCCTGGGGCAGCAAATATAACGTTTATTGTGCCCAGGGGGGCTCCCGAAGAGGCATCTCCTCGGAATGTTGAACCTGCCTGACTTCCTCGGCCACTGGAATGATGCAGAAGGTGGGTCAACTTTCCTTCTTGGACCAACTGTTCTAAGTGATCCCATAGGTTTCTGCAATCTTCATTAGTGTGCCCATGGTCTTGGTGGTATTGGCAAATTGCGTTTTGCAGGATCCCCTGCCATTCTATTGGGCAGCTTAAAGAATAGTTCATTTTTTATCTTTTCAAGAACACATTGGACTGGTTCTCGGAATACCGCATTAACCACTTGGGAGTTGGCAGACCCTGGTTGCCCCCCAAACTCCTTCCGAGGACGATTATTGTTATACTTGTCCGCCCTGAAATCCCTTCTCTCCTGAGGGATCACCTTTGCCTTACCTCTACCCCTTATTTGATCCTCTTCTACCCTTCTATATTTGTCAATTCGGTCCATAAGTTGTCGCACACTAGTAACAGGTTTACCAGTCAGAGATTTCCTTAGGTCATGCTCGGTCGGAAGGCCTTCTTGAAAGGTATTAATGGCCACGTTCTCATTGGCTCCATCTACTTCATTGTACATCTCCCAGTATCTGTCAGAGTAAGCCTTCAAGGTTTCCTCCTCTCGCATGGACATGGATAACAAAGATCCCAAGGGCTGAACGACCCTCCGGCAGGTAATAAAGCGAGCGCCAAAAGCTTGGATGAGCTTCTCAAAGGAATCAATAGTGTTCACTTTCAGCCCATCGAACCACCTCATCGCCACTGGACCTAGACTAGATGGGAAAACCTTGCACATCAAGGCTTCGTCCTTAGAATAAACGGCTATTCTCTGACTGAAGTGGCTAACATGCTCCACTGGATCTGTTAGGCCGTTATAAACGGTGAACGCAGGTTGATGGAATCGCCGAGGAAGATCTGCATCCTCAATGCATCGCGTGAAGGGCGACTTGGAAACCTGGCTCATCGCTCTGTTCAGCACATCGTTCCCCACTCCTTGGCGAGGTGGACTCTCATGCCTTCGTTCACGATGGTGCTTCTCACCACACGAAAAAGACTCATTGGGTGGGGTTCTCGACCTCGGCCTGTTACTGGTGGCATTTGATTCCTCAGAGGAATCCTCAGAGTTGTGAGCCGCATGCTTCCGTCGCTCGTACCGTAATTCCGTTTTTAGCTTGTTAATCTCATGCTGCATGCCCCTGTCGTTCTTTACCTAGGAGACGTGGCTTTTCCCCCGGGAATGACCTCTATCATGGTGGTGTGTTTGAGCACTTCCCTCACCATCGTCCCTTTGTTCATGCACTACCAGCGGATTACCGTGTTGAGAGCCTCTGGACTCTGCCTGGTGTGGATTAGCATCCATCTGCAGTGGGCCTGCCACTGGTTGCTGTGGTGCTCCCTTTTCCATCTTAAACTCTACACCTGCCTTTCTCTACAACTGGACCAAGCTCTTCCCACAGACGGCGCCAATTGTAGGGACTCAAATTGTAATGGACCCTAAACAATAAAATTTTTAAAAAGCGGGCGTAAGAGCTGGGCCCTATAGGTAGAAAAATGACATGATCGCTCTGTAGTAAAGAAAGCCTTAAACTAGTTTTCTACCACCTTTCTTCTTCTCGGCTAAGTTTTCCTGGGATATTTTAAAGTCCACTGTAATCTCTCTTTCTCTCTCTCTTCTTTTTCCCTTTTTCTTTCAAAAGTCCTTCTAGTGTACTCCGATTTCACATTATATACTACCTTCTTCGTTCAGCTTTCACCGTACACGTGTAAATTCCATTCTGAGAACTCCTTTCTGTCCCATCCAGGACTTCTCGGATCCTCCGCTTAGTGGCCATAAGGCTGCTTGGTTACTGTTCAGGTATCACCTCCACATTAATACGGCCAGAGAGTTAGCTGGGAAGCATTTAATGTGGAGGTAGCAACTTTTAGGAGATATTTGTTACCTTTCCCAGTTCCTTCTTTGTTCAATATTCATTAGCTAGTTTGCATGTAATTCTGTGAAGTTCCCTAACAATTAAAACAGTTACATCCACCTCGGACGCTGATTTGAGGAATAAATCTCATCCTCGGACAGATGAGTGTCCTCGGACAGGTGAGTGTTCTCAGAATGGGCCGTTGGGCCACAAACCCACTTTCTATGAACTCTCTGTTAAGCTTTCGAGCAACTGGCCCCACAATCATAAAAGCTTATCAAATTAGAATCCTCGTGCAAATGGAAAAGACTATATTACATAAACAGGTAGGGCGATATGGACATGATAAATGAACAAAAAAACTCAACATTCATCCCTTCCCTTTGTTGTGCTTCCATTCCACCTTGGAAAAAAATCTTGTTGTGCCTCACATATTGCAATCTTGATCTTATTTTTTTTATTGATAAAATTTAGTTACAAAATTGGTTGTAGTCTTAGGCTACAACCTTACTTAATTTTTTTTTTATTGAAGGTGAATTTTAACAAATCCATAATTTAATTACATTTTCTTCTTATATCTTCTACGCTTGCAAAATTTCTAAAAAATTAAAGATCAATAGCTATGTCACCAATAAATTGTTTAAATTAGCAACAAAATTTGTTGTAGCTTATTGGAGGTGAATTTTGACAAATCCACCATTGGATTACATTTTCTTTTTATATTCTCTATGTTTGCAAAATTTCTAGAAAATTAAAGATCAATAGTTATGTCATCAATAAATTGTTTAAATTGCAAGTATTTGTAGTTGAAAATTATGTATAAAATATAATCTTATAGATCATATAGTAAATAATATCTTATTAACACAATATTTGACATGTGTATTAAAAGCATAAAGAACATGCAATCTAACAGTTAGATTTTCGAAATATGTAGTAATGTTAACAATATTAAGTAAGGTTTTAGTCTTAGGCTACAACTAATTTTATAGCTAAACTTTGTTTTTCTTTTATGAAAGATTGTGCCAAAATCCAAAGGAACATATAGTTTCCACTGTACAACCACCCAATCCTATTCACACATGAACCTACACAGCCAACATGGCAGCAAACGAGTCTCACATCTTAAAAGGAACAAATTTTATCTCCAAACTAGTTTAAAGCAAAACTTTTCAAAGTTTTTATATATTTCTTTTTTAGTTATAAATTTTGAAAATCTAACTGTTGAATTTTATGTTCCTTATGTTCTTAACATGCATATCAAATTTCATTCAAATTGAATGTTATTTACTATTTGATAAATAAACTTTTTTTTATACATAATTTTAAATCACAAAAACTTAAAATTTTAATATTTGTTTCATGACATAAAAATTGATCTTTGATTTTCTTGAAGTTTTACAATCTTGAACAATATAATAGGAACATGCAATTCAACGGTTAGATTTTCAAAATTCACACTCAAAATAAGAATATATAAAAAGTTTGAAAGGTTTCTCTCTAAATTAATTTAAAGAAAAACTTTGTTCTCTTAAAAGACGCATTGACCCGCATGAGTCATTTATAGAAGTTAGAAGAAAATATCCAACCCATCCAAGGTATAAGTTCAAATGATAACACAAAGGGTATATTTGAAATCTGCTTATTTTACTGAAAATATTATAGATAAAGGTAAAAGTTAACTCAAGTAGTATAGTAAAACTCATTAATAGTAGCAAAAAGTGTCATGAAACCCATGAATAATAACAAAAATAAATTGAATAGTAAAATAAATTGGCAAAAATAATCTTTGCTAAACGGATACTAACTTTGTCCCCCCCTTTGTTTTGATTCCTCAACATTTGGTCCCACACAAGTAGTACTTACCATCCACTTTCCAAAGAGTAAGAATTTATACGAGTTATTACTGTTATTTTTTGATGAGTTGTTCTCCACAGCACTTCCGGCCATGTCTACTGTCAGTCTTCCAACCAAAGCATGTTTGAGCATTCATGTCAACCGGCCACATAATCGCATCACAAACTGACCATGAACTTCAGAACTTCCATACTTTTCAATTGAGACACCACTAGATTTCTGTTGCTCATACATGATACAAACAATTCAGTCATTAAGGAAATAATGCTCACAACCAAAAATTAATAAGAGCATGAATTATAACAAACGTTCTTCGAAAGTTACAACCCAATACACAGGCACAAAGTGATATCACATACTATAAAGTTCATCAAAATATCACTGCTACATAAAATACCATTACAAAATTGCCAAAACAATATGAAGCAAAACTCATACAACTCCCAACTAAGTCCATTAATATGCCAAATCCAACATTTTGCAAATCAATGTGCTGACACGCATGTGAAGAGCTCTAGCAAATACAAAAAGAGCGAGCATAATCACAACCTACAAAATCCAGTGCTAGCTTAGAGTCCACCACAAGCAAAAGCCTCAACTTCTCTAAGTCAACTTCCCTTTCAACGGACCTTTTGGAATTTTACTCAGAACCTTGGCATCAAACACTAGATACTGCTTTTTAATCTCAACCATTGCCTTCTCGGCAAATGGGTCAACCTTGTCCTCATACTTCTCATACAGAACAGGCACTGTGTGCAGCAAAACAAAAGCTGATTTCAAATCAATATGATCAGAATTAAGCACATCATATGAAACTGATTATAAAATACATATGTATAAACACAAGTTTTATTGTCCTTACATATGTAGAACAAGGTCAAGAAATTACACCAAGTCCCCACAGTGGAAAGAATCCACAAGCCAGCAATAACCTGACATCCAAAAATTGATCTTATTAGAAATCAGATAACTAAATAAACTACCCATAGAATTGCTAGTCAGGATAATGTTAAAGATCCTGAAACTAGCAAATGTAGTAAGCTCCACATGCATCCAATGAGTCTTGGGACCAAGGCTTAGTTGTTGCTTTTGTATGCAACTTATGATAATATAGTGTAAATTTAACAGTAAAGATCAAAATCTCAAAAATAGCAAATTTTAAAGCCTTTATGACACAATAAAAGTATTTAATAGTTAGATCAACAAGAGTGCTAAGTTAAGAGGAAATGATACATACAATGTGCAGCTGTTACCAAAGAGACATGGAAGTAAAATAATACATACAATGAGAAATTTCTTCAAATCTCTTCCTGATGCAATATTCCGCAAGACAGCAAAACCCTGATTAATTTCAATTCTCAGTGCAGAAGCAACTTGCAAGAATGGCTCCTCAGGAAGATGAGCTTCTGGAATCCAGGGAGTAGTCCTATAAATAGAGATCTTAAGCAATGAGTTAAATGAAACCAAAGATACAATGCATGGCCTCATGACCTAAGAACCAATGTAGTCAAAGGACATAAAAAGCATGGCATAATCACCTAATTAGGACCAATGTAGGCCCTTCTAGTGAGGCTATGCGAGTAACTAAGCACCTTAAACAATCTGTAAGGCGCTCAACAGCCTCAATGAAATTAGAATTCTCCTAATAGAATCAACCATCTCCTAATAGAATCAACCATCTTGACAGTCTTCCACTTAAAGCTGGTTTTTCAAATAGGTACTTCAAGGGATCCATTCTGGCTACCACCCATATCTGAAATGGTAGGATGATGTGTCTCGACTCCTGTACAGCCCACACGAGTGCAAAGCATGACTTCTCTATAAGGGTGTACTAGTCTCATAATCATGGAATCTTTTGCTCAAATAGTATACTGTCCTCTCGTTCTTATCTTCATCTTCTTGTGCAAGCATGCTCCCAACCGCATCTCCTATGATTGAGAGGTATAGTAGTAAATGTTTTCCTTGTTATGGAGGTGCTAGGATAGGCGGATGGAGGGGGTATTCCTTGATAATTTCAAAGGCTTTCTAACATTCATCATTCCATGTGTGGGGTTCATTCTTCCTTAGGAGTTTGAAAATGGGCTCACAAGTGGAAGTGAGCTTGGCAATGAATCGATTGATATATTGTAGTCAACCTAGGAATCCTCTTATTTCCTTCTCATTCTTGAGTGGAGGCATCTCCAATATGGCTTTAATCTTAGATAGATCTACTTCTATCCCTCTATCACTTACTAGGAAGCCTAGCAACTTCCTAGCTATTACTCCGAATGTACACTTTTAGGGGTTCAACCTCAATCTATACTCCTTGATCCTTTCAAAGAACGTCCTTAAGTTAATGATGTGACCTCCTCTATCCTTGGATTTTACAATCATGTCATCAACGTATACCTTAACCTCATTATGCATCATATCATGTAACAAAGTCATGGCCATTCTTTGGCAAGTTGCACCTGCATTCTTGAGCCCAAATGGCATTACTGTATAACAATAGATCCCCCATTCCGTGGTGAAAATGGTTTTAGTCATATCCTTAGGAGCCATCTTGATATGGTATACTTTGAGAAACCATCCATGAAAGACATCAAGGCACTACCAACCGTGTTATCCACTAAGACGTCTATGTGGGGAAGGGGGAAATCATCTTTAGGGAAAGCCTTATTCAAGTCCTAAAATCCACACACATCCCCACCTTCCATCCTTCTTAGGTATGGGCACAACATTGGCTATCCATTCAGCTTGTTTCTTTGGCTTAATGAACCCTACTTTCAACTGTTTCATGACCTCTTCTTTGATCTTTAAGAGCCCTTAAGTTCTCATGCGCCTTAACTTTTTGCTTAACAAGCATCATGTGGGCATGGGTATTAATGTGATGTTGGGCTATCTCGAGATCAATTTCAGGCATATCTTCATAGGACCATTCAAACGCTTCTTGGAATTCTATGAGGAGATCCTTGAGATCTTTTCTTTCTTCTTCATTTAGGGTTGAGCCAATTTTAATTAAACATGGATTCTCAGTATTGCCCAAATTAAGAGTTTCAAAATTTGGTCCATAGGTTCAATTTTCTTTTCCAATTGTTTATTAGTTTCATTTTCAAATTCATTTGAATCATTTAAGTGCAGAATTTCAATATTATGGGACACATAAAAATAAGCCAAATCAGAATTCATCTTATTGAAAATATTGAAAAGTATATTAGGACTTGTCTTACAAAATTTCTTTTCCCCACTCTTAAAAAACCCAACCCAAGTCCAATTATTAAGTTTCCCCACAGCGGGCACGATGAAGGTAGAAGGGTTAATTGGTTCCTCGATGGCGATGGCGAGCCCCCCCCCCCCCCCCCCCCCCCCCCCCAACTCTTCTTTAGCATAGTATCCATTACTTCAACATTCATGTAGTCCACCTAGTTGACTTCTTTTGGAACCTCCTTGATCACCATAGTAGGCTTCACTTTGAAAGTAAACTTCTCATTGAAAAACATCTCCCATCTTGGATACACCTTCCCATCCTTGCCTCCCCAAAGCTCGGGGAAGCCATAAAAAGGACAGTCTCCTCCTTCCTTCACAAAATTTCCATTGAAGGTTCCAAGGTTCTTCTTGATTCCGTCGTAGCCTTCAAAGAATCACAAACCTTCCTTGGTCAGTTAAGTCTTGAATTCGGGGAATTTAGCCACCCCTTTTCCTTCTTTTCCAAGGCCCATACTAGACATATACCTCATGTTCTTCATCATTGCAATCACCTCATGACTACAATATAAGACCAAATCTGAAGTATACTTTTCATCCTTCAATCCATAATTAGCCATGTTCACAAACTTGAACCACTCATTTGGAGCTCACTTCCTCTTTCCTCAAGTCCACAAACTAGTGCTAGGATTTCACCATCACCAAGCACTACAGCAATTCCTCCCTTCAATGGGATCTTCATCTTTTGGTGTAGAGAAGAAGAAATAGCCCCAATAGGATGAAGTCATGCCTTTCCTAAGAGAAGGTTGTAGTTAGGAGTGATATTCATGACGTGGAACTCCATAGTTGTTTCCAATAGGCTAATCTTGCAAAGGGCTTTAAAGGCTCTTATAACTTTTCTTGAAGTGTTATCATATGCCCTAACACCCCAAAAGAAGTACATACACTTCAATCCAAATTCAAAATAACATAGTTCAACAAAAATATAACATCTATAGAACTCACTAAATTCTAAGTATCAATATTGAAAGAGTTGGAGCAAACAATAGACTACTCATGACTACGACTACAAGTATCATCCATAGATTCTTTGTTGATGTTGAAATTCATAACATCTTACACAAGCTCATCCAATTTCAATCGTGCAATTTCTATG
This sequence comes from Quercus glauca, assembly GCA_023736055.1. Taxonomy (NCBI): domain Eukaryota; kingdom Viridiplantae; phylum Streptophyta; class Magnoliopsida; order Fagales; family Fagaceae; genus Quercus; species Quercus glauca. The sequence goes on from CM043318.1 coordinate 42,404,660, forward strand.
CCAAAAAAAAAGAATATATATATAAAAGTATTAGTGTAGACACAACGAGGAGTCACCACTTAGTTTTTGCAATGGTCTAGGAACCATATATATAGCGTCCTCTTGAAGAAGGATATTTTGATCTTACTACCAGAGATATGGGTTCGGAGTTAAGGTACGGTCTTGGGAAGGTTTTAAGCACCCTAAATCGCCCAACCCTAAGGGTAGCTTCCCCTCATTGTGTCTTATGTCTTGACCCTATTAAAGGCATACTCAATATTGCATCTATACTTACACACACAATAGCATACATCTAAACACACAACATGGCATCAATCATCCCTAACCATACATCTATCAAGGCAATTAAACAAAGCCTAAACATTCATCTAATCATGGCACATCTTTGCATCCCAAACCCTAGCATACATCTAATCATGGCATAACATCGCATCCCAAACCCTAGCACATATCTAATCATGGAATTTCCTATCATATTACAACATCTAAGGTAGCAATCAAAACAAGGCAGAAACACAAACATGAAAGATTCAAGCAAACATGTGACTAAGTGCAACTCATCGAACAAGCATGTTCAAATCCATTGTGAAGCAAAATCATATTCAATGTGTGCTCATGTGAATGCATGACTTACCTAACTTACCTTGCAGCGACTCAGCACCTATAGCATTATGCATGGACATGTGAATGAATGGCATGGCGTTTAACAAAGAAATGAAAACAAACCCTAATCCAAGCATGTGAAAGGCAAACAAATATGTGAAACAGAGACTCAAGCTATGGACAAATACATGGAGGATCAAAGCAGAGGTATAAGATATGAAACAAACTAAGTAAAACATAAATTAGGGTTTTTGAACAACGGCTTGCGTAATCATATAGAAGCCTACATACATAGGCCAAATATCTGCATGCACAAGGTTGTTCAAATACCTTAACCCAGAAAACAGTAAACACATAAACAAAACAGAACTTAAAACTATAAATCTAACACCCTAACATGCTTTTAAGACGTACAAGAACATAAACCTAGACTACATAAATATATTAAAACATAAAGCACGTAAAGGAACAAACAAAACAGAATTAAACTTAAAGAAAATAAAAGAAAAGGTTTGACATGAATACTTTAAAGCAAAAGCTCCTAGGCTTGATTTTTTACCGTTCTTCTCAGTCAAATCTATCACAAATCAATAAAAATGTGATTATTAATCTTTAAATTCAAATATCAAGGCCAGAAAAGGAACTAATCAAATAAAATTTACTTGAGGATGTTTTGTGAAAAAATCTCTCTTTGATTCACTTTTTCTAATGAATCTTAGTGTTTTCCCGTGGGTTTTTTGTGTGTTTTGAAAAGATACTATGTATGGCTATTTATAGTGTGAAAATAAGAGTTTGGAACGGCTCCCAAACGATGTAGGATTCGTTCCAAACCTTAGTCTTTAATGTAGAAAACTTGCATTTCTTATGCTTTTGAAACCCTACATGCATGCGCAGGCTCGTGTTACGTACACAGGCCTAGGGTTTTTTTTTTCCTTTATTTTCTAAAAATATATTTTTTGCTCATTAAAAATTTATATTTTCCATTTTAACATCTCCCAAGTCAATTTGTAATTTGATTAGACCCTAAACCAACCTTGAGTCGTAGAATTTCAACATTATTAGGGAACGGGGGCCCGAGTCGTAAGGGGTGCAAAATGCGATGTCTACAATTAGTAGTTACAAAAAATTATCATGACTTAACAATGTTACAAGAACTAAATAATAATTTAAGAGTAACAATAAAAAAATTAAATTAGATATTTATAAGAAGGTTTGGAGATTTAGGGTTTGTGGGGTTTAGAGATGCAGGGTTTGTAAAGTTTCAATTTACAATTATATAACTTACAAGTTTATGTAATTACTCACTTTTATTTTTAATTTTAAAATATAGGTTGGATATAAAAGGTATTTGACAAACATAAAATAAAATGAATATTTATTTGCCTTACAAGTTAAACAGTTTGTGTTAAATGAGTCATTTCAGGTTAACACAAAAAAATTATCATGTCAAACGTGTCTATTGTGTGTCAAAAAAGTTGACCCACTTATGACACGTTTCTTATCATGTCACTTTCGAGTTGACCCATTTATAACCCAAACCTACTAAGGCCTGACCTTAACCCGCAAAAACCCGTATTGTGTTCTCGGGTCGGGGCAAACATTGACACCCCTACTTTGAGTTGAGTATCATCCCACCTAAAATAGGATACCCAAAAGTCTAGGTTGTTTTTAAAAAATTCATGGGAAAGTATTACACAATTTAACAATGTTTTACTCAAATGCTTTTGTTGTCTAAACAAGTTTGTCTTAAAAATTAAATAAATAAATAAAGTCCCACATTAAAGATAAAGATTAATTAAAATTTAAAAGATAAAAGGCCTCTCTATTTTCCTAGGTTCATTGTTTCAAGACTTTCCTCTCTCTCACAAAGCACAAAACTTTTCGTGTTTCCACTCACCATTTTTACTTCTTGCACTTCTAGTACTTTATATATATATCTATCCATCGCCTTTTATCTTCGTGCCATAGGTTAGGTGCTTTTTTCATTCTATTTTAGCCCTCATAATTTATTGGTTTCTTTGTAATTTTGGACTACTATTTAGTGTGGTATTGGTATGAGCCTTGACCAAAAAAGTAAAAAACAATGATTATTTTGGAGTTTTCTTTGTTGTGAATCAAGATTATCTCAACTTTAGTTGCAACCTCAAATTTCTTTGCAGCTATTCAAGAATAAAGTGCAAACTGTGTACAAACTATAGTCATATTTCTAGTTCTCTCCTTCAAAGATATAGTTAAGTAGTTCTTCACATAATGTTTATGTTCTTTCTCATGTATCTTTCATGCATGGTACTTATCCACTTGTATCTTTTTTATTACTTTTCTTAGTGTTGTTAATTATAGTTGTTGCGGTTTTTAAGAATTAGTTTCAAATTATTTAATTTGTTTTTACGGTTTTGATATACAATTTTTTTTTTTTTTTTTTTGGAGAGAGTCTGCTCCTAATGATAGCTCTTTATCATCAAACCAAGACACCAATTGGTTTTTGGTGTAGGCGGGGGATTGAACCCCAAATCTCATATACAACCGCTTCTACTTCTCTATATAAAGATAAAGCTTATGTGTAAAATTAATAATGCAATATTAGTTCTCCCAATTTTAGCTATACTTTTCCTAAGTTTTAGCATTTTCTTTGTTTTTTTTTTTTTTTTTTTTTTTAATGTATATAAAGGCCCTATTAGAAGAAATTAAATGTTGATAGAAGTATTTTTAGCCAATTTTTCTTTGTTTGATTACGTTCTCTTTATGTTGGTACACAAATAATTTTGTTTGATTTAGATTATGAACAAAATGTTTGAGATTAGGGTATTGGGATTTGGTGGTGAGAATTAAGTGATTGAAGAAGTGTTCGGTTCTATAAATAAACTCTACTTTTTATCCAGATGTTATTTTATTATTTTAAATATTAAATTTATAATATGGTATAAACTTCTAAAAGTTTCTAATAACTATGAAATTTCTAATAACTCTACTTTAAGACCTTTTCCCCTCTTTCCGTGTGCGTGTGTTAAAATATTTAGTATTCTCAAAAAGAAAAAATAGTGGTTTAATCCCACATTGAAAAATGAGTGTGAGTTAAAGAGGTTTAAAGTCTATGTTGTGTATCCAAGAGTTCAGCCCTTTTTGAATATACACCACTGTCAATTTCTTTAAGACTTTTTCCCCTCTACCCGTGTGTGTGTGTTAAAATATTTAGTATTCTCAAAAAATAAATATCCCATATATATATATATATATAAGCAAAGAAAACCCACTCAATAGTTAGAAACTACTTCTAGGATAAGGAAAAATTATAAAATATAAATTAAGAAAATTAAGCATCAAAGCATTCAGCAATATTCTGGGAAACATCATAAATACTATATAATAAAATGAGTATTATCTATGGGTCTTAAGAAAATTTAAAAAAAAAAATAAAATTACCAAACATCCACGCATCGCGTGGGACATTGTCTAGTACTCATAAAAGCATACCAAATTAGAATCCCCGTAAAAATGGGCAAGACTAGATTACATAAATAGGTAGGGCGATAGGGACATGATAAATGAACAAAATAACTCAACATTCATCCCCTTCCCTTTGTTGTGTTTCCATTCCACCTTGGAAAAAAAATCATGTTGTGCCTCGCATATTGCAATCTTGTTCCTATTCTATTATGGATAATATTTAGTTACAAAATTAGTTGTAGTCTTACCTTACAGCCTTACTTAATATCTTTTTATTGGAGGCGAATTTTAACAAATCCACAATTTGATTACATTTTCTTCTTATATCCTCTATGCTTGCAAAATTTCTAGAAAATGAAAAACAAATAGCTATGTCATTAATAAATTGTTTAAATTAGCAACAAAATTGGTTGTAGCTTATTGGAGGTGAATTTTGACAAATCTACCATTGAATTACATTTTTTTCTTATATTCTCCGTGAATCTTCAAAATGGGTATAAATCACCCTTGAACGTTTAGACCCCAAATTACAAAATATCAATTCAAGTTTAATATCAAACGTTTAACGTGTGGGACTTGAATATAAGCTAAATACAGAATTGATAAACAGTCCAAGCCAATTATAATCACATCCACAATAGAAAATAAAAGGCAAAGATAAAGGAAAGAGAGATGCAAACACAAGGACAACACACGATGTGTTATCGAAGAGGAAACTAAAGCCCTCAGCATAAAATCTCTCCACCGCCCTACAAACGGTCAATAATCCACTAGAAAATGTAGTTGGGATACATGAACAACAATAGACCCTCCAAGCCTAATTTACCCGATGTACGGCCTTTAAAGCTTTTTGTTCCAACGAGGTTGCGCCAAACCTTTTTCTTCTCTAGCTTACTGGATTCCGCTATAGCCCATAGCATAAACCAATGTGAATTGGTTCCTTCCTAACTGCTTCCCAAAGTACCAAATAAACCTTCTCACAGATATGGGTATGGTGAGAAAAGGATTTGGTCAAGAACCTTTCAAGGATGTATCAATAGAGAGGAAGAGAGTAGAGGAATTTGAAGAGTCTCTTAGGTGAAGATTGTGGAAGAATTAATCTTATTTTTCTCTAAGGTTTTTCTCTCAAAATTCTCTCTGGAAGCTCTCTACATTTCGTGGGTATAAGGGTCTATATATAGTGGTGTGTGTTTGGAATGCGAAAAGTTAGTTTTTCCCAAACAGGGTGTTCTGGAGGCTTGGCCTCGCGATTGGTCTGAGTTGCGAGTTCCAGCCGTGAGTTAACGGCCTGGCCAGCCTGGGACTTTTGTCCTGTAGTGCGACAGCTGGCGTGACCCTTCAACTCCCTTGCGTGCTTCTTACGTGTGTTACAGTTGGTGACTTGCCAGTCACGAGTCAGCTGCAAGTCCTAGCTGCGAGTCTCTGCATTCTTGCACAATCTTGAGCATTTCTTCACACTCTCTCACACACTACTGTTACATGAATCCCACATAAATACAGGGTTACTAATTGCTAAAATACAAGCAAATTTGGCACGAAATAAAACCAACAAGATGGTTGATTAAATTCAACCTTATAATCTCCCTCTTTGACTATTCTGTGACAAAACCCTACAACAGACTCTAGACTTAACGCGTGAGTTGGGAACAGTTGAACAAAACCCACTCACACCTAACTCTAGATTCTGATAAGCTCATGAACCATAAGAACAAGTATCTCCTGAAACACAACAACATAGCAATATCATTGTATGCAGAAAAACTTGAAATGCACATGAAGCAAGCACAATGTGATCAAGCAAGATGGAATAAAACAATAGACCATGGCTTGACCAAAACGAGTAATCACTATACAAAGTGATCACAATGCTCATTCACACAAGGAATGAACATCCGGACATGTAAGCTGATAAGCTCATTTGCAGAGTATCATTTGCATGTCAAATACTCAACCAATGCATAAAACATATATGCATCTAGGAAAAATCCTACAAGGGCACAAGAGTGATGTACTTAAAGAAAATGCATGACATTTAGCAACAAGTACAAAAGGTACAAAGCATGGATACAAAAACCTAAAAGCTTATAAAAGCAAATGGTTACAGATGTATCGTACAAAAGACATAACTAACTGAATAACATCATATATATAAATATAAACCAAAATAGATCCATGAGTTTACCAAACCCTTAACCATAGTGTATTAAACTCTCCAATCAGCAAAACATTATCCAAAACATAATATCATAACCATAGACATAACATAAACAAAGTAAATATCATTGTTTTTGACTTCTCCCCCTTAACTAGCACTCCCCCTCAAGAGCTGCTACTCAAAATTCTCCTCCTTTTTGACCGGAATGGCCAAAGGGTCAGTGCTGGGTGTTGAGGTTGTCAAACTTGGCTGAAAGTATGTTGAGCTAATCCTAAATAGCTGCCATCCTGTCAATATGCTCGTTTTGGACCTCTCAGAGTCCATCAATCCTTTCTAGAATAATTTAAAATGCATCCGGAGGTACAGCTGATGAGGTGGAAGCCCTGCTCCTTTTGCCTCTACTCCTGGGTGTGGATGTTTGTCCTGTAGCCTCTGCTTCTGTTTCCATTGGATCACCTTCTCCTTGGTCACCCTCCTCTTCATCACCCGGAAGGCGAACTTGTATCCTTGTGATGGTTTGTTTGTTAATGGCTGAGAGTGGAGTCATTGGACTAACATCTTGAGGAATTGCAACTCCCTTTGCTCTGAAAATCCTCATAAGAAGGCTAGGAAAGATCAACTTGGGCCGAGAGGTGGTTTTAGTCTCATCTACAATTGTGTTAAATATGTGGGAGCTGATGTCAATGATGGTTTTCTCCTTGAGTTCCATGAGGAAGATGACCCGAGCATTGTTAATTGTGGTTAGCTTCCTCACTGGATATAGATTGAACATCATGATGGTGGCCAGACACCTCATGTCAGCAGGAAAGGCATTAGTATTGAGATATCTCCCCTCTCTCTGTCCACTAATTCGATTCTGGACAGTTTCTATAGACATCATCCTGTCTTTGTAGTTGGTAAATTCATAATCCTCTAAACCCTTAAGCCCTAGTACTTCATCAATATCATATGCATCTAAGGTGAACTCATGTCCTCTGATCCAACAATTTAGCTCATCCTCTTTTATGATAGCATTTGCATAAAATTCTCTTATTAATGGCTCACAGACTAGAGGTAGGACACTTAACAATTTATCCCATCCTCTTCCCTTAAAACACTCTGGAATGAAAGTGTCTTTCAATTCCCCTAAATCTACAAATCTTTCCTGTATTATGGTTCCCTTCGAGAAAAAATCTCTGTATCTCTCAAAATGTTGAACAGACCTAAATAGGTTATAGCCCATTTTCAGCCTTTTGTCTGCCTTGTTAGTAGGAGTCTTTTTCTTTGTAGGTGTGGGAGTCATCTGTGAACAAACAGAAAAGGCCACAACAAGAGCAAAACACAATATGTGGAAATGCACACATATTAGTAACAAGTTAGATGAAAAGAGAGTAATAGAGTGTCAAGTTAACACATAGACCAAGCATAGTAGAGAACCAAGAGAGGATAGCTTAAATTAGAATTCAGCAACTCAAACAAGTTCAGACTATATTGATGCAAACTGGAACAAACATTAAACAACTATATAATGACAATGCAATCCAAAATCAGGCAAAAGAGAGAATATGTCTATGAGACATATCTTAATGAAAATGAAATGTTCAAGATATATCAACAAGACAAAAGCACACACAATATATGGCAGCTTAAAACCATAGCATTATAAGTTATGCAATCTGAAATCTCAGACAATCTGAAACACCAAAACTTTCATTCAGAGAAAATCACAAAAAAAACAGAACCCATAAACCTAATGGGTATGAAATCTATCAAATAGCAAAGCTTAGAACAAAGACAAGCCCAATGAGACTAAATCATGATAGCAAGTATATAGGCAAAAAAACAACCAGCCCCAATCAACCAAACCCAACAATTTAAGCAATCCCATGTTTGAACAAAGCAAAGAGCACAAACTCAACACAAAACTCACAAAATGAAGAAATACACATGTAAACATGTAAAATAGAGTGTGAAATTGAAAACTCATACCTTTTTCTTGAAGATTAGAGAAGAAAAAAAATGCAACAATGGAGATTTTTCGAAGAGTGACACAGTGAGTTTAAGAGAATGAAAATGGGAAAGACAATGAACAATCACATAAATTCGAGGGAAAAACTAAAAAGTTTTAAAAACTTACTTGAAAACGCAAAACATGCGTTTTTCATGACTGAGTGAAGCCGTGTGCAAGTCACCAGGTTAAGCCGCCAGAACACTTTAGACCAAAATTTTTGAAAAATTTTCTAAGTGTTTTTCGCGACTGGAAGGTCTACCTGCAAGAGAGTCATGAGATAAGCCGCGAAAATCTCTGTGTAACCTCGCAACTGGACCTTCCACTCGCGAACAAGTCACCACAATGAGCGCGAGAATCATAAAAACTCAACTAGAAAAATATTCTAAGTATTTTTCGTGACTGAGACATTTACCAGCCATTGAGCCGTGAAAAATCTCTGAATGGGCTCGCGACTAGGGTATGCGACTGGGCCAACCCGCGACTGAGTCGCCAAAATAGGGCAAAACTGTTTTTGAAATTTTTGACATTTTTGTATAAAAAAAAATATTTTCCAAAAATAACTAAAAACCCTTAAAAATCTTTTTGTGTTTGATCAACAGAGATTGAGCATGTGAAAACACATTTAATCAAGTATAACCACACAAATGAATATGACATTCATTGATCATAGACATATATAATGTGTGTAGGTATCAACAATGAGATAGTCCTTAGTCTAATGTGAAGTTTCAATAATCAATTCAAACAAGTCATACACAACTAGAACTAGATAGTGTGACTCATCTCAATTATAAAAATATGCATATATGACCTCCCACAAAACTTGATAACTTTGAAACTTTTCATTTGGCTCCGTATACATCATATCATTTGAACTTTTTGAGTCAAAACATCTCATTGTGAGATCGATGCTTGAAATTTTTGATATTTCAATTGATGAGTTAGCCTTTGGCTTTTTGGGCATCATACAGTTTATATATGGTCCCTTTCCCTTTTTTCTAGTCAAATACTAATATGTGCGACAGGCTTTTGCAGCTCAATATTTCTTTTCATTTGGAGATTTACATTTTGTGAGCTCTTTAAGCAAAACAATAAAATAAAGAGTGTGAGGATATATAGGCACAAGTCTATGCATGTTTCAAGATCAACAAGACCATTTACTAATCATTCATGACAAGGTTGAAGATTTATTTACAACAGTCACATAGATTTCAAAATTTCTCCTACAATGATATGAGTGCAATAGAAATAAGCTAAGCTCATAGATGCACAAAGCCATTAGTACAAAGGTAAAGGCAAAACATGCTTTGAAACACAACTCAACAAAGTCGATCAAACTTTTTAGATTTTTTACTTTTTATATATTTTTGGATTTTTGACACAAAAGTAAGACGAAGATTGATAAAAAACAATAATGTAAAAACATTTGAAACAAATACGAAACAAACAAACAAACAATATTTCAAATCAAACTTGCAAAAAGCACACAACCAAGCATATACACGAAACATGGGGAGTATTAATGTATGGACATGTTGTAATGCTTATGCATGAGTACCCTTCGTCACCCACACGTCACATGCATTTGGGGTGATATCCGTAACGGATTGGGTACGAGAGTTAAGACTTTCAAACCTTCTTATGAAACTTTCCAAGCAATTGGTGAAGGAACCCATCATCTTTATCACGTCCCTCATTCCTGAATCACTGTTTTGACTTCTTGGTTGCTCACCACCCGAAGACCTCCTGTCATTTCTTCTTCCTCGTGACCGGGGAATGCTTGCATTGTTCAATGCTTTCAGCTTATGGCAGTTAGGTCTAGTATGTCCTTGCAATTCGCGATGGTGACAAACATGACTAGTTCTAGGACCCCGTTGTGATCTTGGCAATGATCTTCCTCTAGCTTTAAATCTGGCTTCAGATTGATTTCGGGACTTACTTAACACCCGTTGATCAGCCACCTTCCTCTTCTGTTCAACCTTGACTTTCTCAGGGATGGATTCTTCTACACTCGGCTCTATGGCCTTCACAAATTTCACTTCTTTGGTGACATTGGCCGATGAGCTACTCTCTCCGGTATATCCCAACTCAGACTTATTTGAAAAATGTTTTTGAGATGAAATGACATCTTCCAACTTCCTAGAGGAGGGCCTATTTATCTTGGCATGTGCTTACACTACCTCTTACTCAAGAAATCTCATTTTTGTATAAGCTTCTGATAGCTCACCATTTAGTGTCTCAATCTCACACTTTGCCTCCTTATATCTGACCAGGAGACTTCTGTAATCTTCTTCAACTTTCATCATTTTCTTTATAGCCGCCTTTGCTACCTTTGCATACTCTCCCGACTTTTCAAGAAGTAGGGTGTAATTCTTTGAAGACTAGTTGTTTTCTCATTCTCTTCATCCTCTGATTCTTCAACAATCCCAATGGATTCTTCATCACTATGCTCTCCGAGTTCTTGCACTAGTATACCCAAGTCTTCCGAGGACTCAACATGATCTATAGTCATGAAGGCGGAATAATTTCCTTCTCCGTCATAACTGTCCTCAGAATCAGAGTTTGACAAGTTCGAGTCACTTAGAGTAGTGGCATAGACCTTGCCCTTCGACTTCAAATAATTGGGACATTCCTTTTTGAAGTGTCCATGTCCATTACACTCGAAGCACGTGATTTCTTGTGAAGATTGAGAATCTCTACCATCTTTCCTTCTGAATTTTTTCTTCTCTTTCTCAGAACTCAAAAATTTCACTTTGTTACCAGATTTCCCATTGTTCTTGAGCTTTAAGAACTTCCGGAAATTATTCACAAGATACGCCACATCTTTATCTACAGCATCTTTATTTGAAGAGTCATGAGATACTACCCTCTCATCTATGGTTTTAAGAGCAAGGGATTTGCTCTTCCTCTGCATAGGCAGCGACAATTCATATGTCTGCAATGAGCCAATCAACTCTTGAACTTTAATGTCGTCAAGATCTTTGCTCTCTTTAATAGCTGTCACTTTAGCACGGAAACTTTCTGGCAGTGATCGAAGGATCTTCCTTACTATTTTAGAATCCTCCGTCTTTTCTCCCAAATTGAATTTGCAGACAACCACTTCATTCAGCTTACTATAAAAAGAGTCAAAGGACTCATCCTCGCTCATTTTGAGCTCCTCAAAGCGAGTGGTTAACATCTAAAGTTTGGTGTCCTTCACTTTCTTAGTTCCTTCGTAAGTTGTCTCTAGAATCTCCCATGCTTCCTTAGCAATAGTAATATGTGAAATCCTTTGAAATTCTTCTGGAGAGACACCACAGAAAATGGCATTCAAGGCTTTACTATTAGCATTAGCTGCTATAAGAGCTGCCTTGTCCCAAGTGGATTTGGCAGCCTCCAGCCTAGTCCAACCAACTTCAACTGCATCCCACACAGCATCATCAATAGAACACAAAAATGCCCTCATTCGAACCTTCCAAAAAGCATAATTATTACCATCGAAGAGTGGTGGTACATTTAGAGATTGAGACATATCCATCTCAATAAGGGGTCAGGGATCGCACTAAGGTAATGAAACCACTAGGAGTGCACCCACTTTGGTACCAATTGAATGTTCAAAATGGGTATAAACCACCCTTAAACGTTTAAACCCTAAATTATAAAATATCAATTCAGGCTTAATATCAAACGTTTAACGTGCGGAACATGAATATAAGCTAAATACAGAATTGATAAATAGTTTAAGCCAATTATAATCACATCCACAGCAGAAAATAAAAGGCAAAGATAAAGGAAAGAAAGATGCAAACACAGGGACAACACACGATGTGTTATCGAAGAGGAAACCGAAGCCCTTGGCGTAAAATCTCTCCGCCGCCCTCCAAGCAGACAATAATCCACTAGAAAATGTAGTTGGGATACATGAACAGCAATCGACCCTCCAAGCCTAATTTACCCGATGTACCTAAGCCCTCCAAGTTTCTTGCTCCAATGAGGTTGCGCCGAACATTTTTCTTCTCTAACTTACCGGATTCCGCTATAGCTCATAGCATCAATCATTGTAAATTGGTTCATTCCTAACTGCTTCTCAAAACACCAAATAAACATTTTCACAGATATGGGTATGATGAGAAAATAATTTGGTCAAGAACCTCTCAATGATGTATTAATGGAGAGGAAGAGAGTAGAGGAATTTGAAGAGTCTCTTAGGCGAAGATTATGGATGAATCAATTTTGTTTTTCTCTAGGGTTTCTCTCTCAAAATTCTCTCTAAAAACTCTCTATATTTCGTGGGTATAAGGGTTTATAAGAGTCAATTTTTCCAAATAAGGTGTTGTGGCGGCTTGGCCTTACGACTGGTCTGAGTCGCGAGTTCTAGCCGCGAGTTAACGGCCTGGCCAGCCTGAGACTTTTGTCCTGTAGTGCGACAGCTGGCGTGACCCTTTAACTCCCCTGTGTACTTCTCACGTGTGCTATAGTTGGTGGCTTGCCAGTCGCGAGTCAACCACGAGTCTTTGCATTCTTGCACAACCTTGAACATTTCTTCACACTTTCTCACACACTACCCTTACATGAATCCCACCTAAATACAGGGTTACTAATTGCTAAAATACAAGCAAATTTGGCACGGAATAAAGCCAACAAGATGGTTGTTTAAATTCAACCTTACACTCCGTGCTTGCAAAATTTTTAGAAAATTAAAAATCAATAGTTATGTTATCAATAAATTGTTTAAATTGTAAGTATTTGTAATTTAAAATTATGCATAAAATATAATCTTATAAATCATATAGTAAATAATATATGATTAGCACAACATTTAACATGTGTATTAAGAGTATAAAGAACATGCAATCTAACTGTTAGATTTTAGAAATATGTAGTAATGTTAACGATATTAAGTAAGGTCGTAGTCTTAAACTAAAATTAATTTTGTAGCTAAATTTTGCCTTCTTTTATGGAAGATTGTGCCAAAATCCGAAGGAACATACAGTTTCCACTATACAACAACCCAATCCTATTCACACATGAACTTACACAGCCAACATGGCAACAAACAAGTCTCACACCTTAAAAGGAACAAATTTTATCTCCAAACTAGTTTGAAACGAAACTTTTCAAACTTTTTATATATTTCTTTTTTAGTTATAAATTTTGAAAATCTAACCATTGATATTTATGTTTCTTATATTCTTAACATGCATATCAAATTTCATTTAAATTAAATGTTATTTACTATTTAATAAATAAACTTATTTTTTATACATAATTTTAAATTACGAAAATTTAAAATTTTAACATTTATTTGATGACATAGAAATTGATTTTTAATTTTCTTGAAATTTTGCAATCATGAGCAATATAATAGAAAAATGCAATTCAACGGTTAAATTTTCAAAATTCAGACTTAAAATAAAAATATATAAAAAGTTTGAAATGTTTCTTTTTAAACTAATTTAAAGAAAAACTTTATTTTCTTAGAAGATGCACTGACCCACATGAGTCATTTATAGAAGTTAGAAGAAAAGATCTTACCCATTCAAGGTATAAGTTAAAATGATAACACTAAAGGTACGTTTGAAATCTACTTGTTTATTGAAACTAAAATTTTTTTGCTGAAAATACTATAGATAAATGTAAAAGTTAGCTCAAATAGTACAGTGAGACACATGAATAGTAATAAAAAGTGTCGTTGGATCCATGAATAGTTGCAAAAATAAGTTAAATAGTAAAATAAATTGGCAAAAATAATATTTGCCAAACGGACACTAATTTTGCCTCCCCTTGTTCTGATTCCTCAACATTTGGTCCCACACAAGTTGTAACTTACCTTCCAGTTTCCAAAGGGTAAGATTTTATACTAGTTATTACTGTTATTTTTTGACCAGTTGTTCTCCACAGCACTTCCGGCCGTGTCTACTGTCAGTCTTCCAACCAAAGCATGTTTGAACATTCACGTCAACCGGCCACATAATCGCATCAAAAACTGACCATGAACTTCGGAACTTCCATACTTTTCAATCGAGACACCACTAGATTTCTGTTGCTCATACATGATACAAACAATTCAGTCATTAAGGAAATCATGCTCACAAACAAAAATTAATAAGAGCATGAATTATAACAAACGTTCTTCGAAAGTTACAACCCAATACACAGGCACAAAGTGATATCACATGTTATAAGGTTCATCAAAATATCACTGCTACATAAAATGCCATTACAAAATTGCCAAAACAATATGAAGCAAAACTCATACAACTCCCAACTAAGTCCATTAACATTCCAAATCCAACATTTTGCAAATCAATGTGCGGACGCGCATGTGAAGAGCTCTAGCAAATACAAAAAGAGCGAGCACACTCACAACCTACAAAATCCAGTGCTAGCTTAGAGTCCACCACAAGCAAAAGCCTCAACTTCTCTAAGCCAACTTCCCTTTCAACGGACCTTTTGGAATTTTACTCAGAACCTTGGCATCAAACACTAGATACTGCTTTTTAATCTCAACCATTGCCTTCTCGGCAAATGGGTCAACCTTGTCCTCATATTTCTCATACAGAACAGGCACAGTGTGCAGCAAAACAAAAGCTGATTTCAAATCAATATGATCAGAATTAAGCATATCATATGAAACTGATTATAAAATACATATGTATAAACACAAGTTTTATTGTCCTTACATATGTAGAACAAGGTCAAGAAATTACACCAAGTCCCCACAGTGGAAAGAACCCACAAGCCAGCAATAACCTGACATCCAAAAATTGATCTTATTAGAAATCAGATAACTAAATAAAATACCCATAGAATTGCTAGTCAGGATAATGTTAAAGATCCTGAAACTAGCAAATGTAGTAAGCTCCACATGCATCCAATGAGTCTTGGGACCAAGGCTTAGTTGTTGCTTTTGTATGCAACTTATGATAATATAGTGTAAATTTAACAGTAAAGATCAAAATCTCAAAAATAGCAAATTTTAAAGCCTTTATGACACGATAAAAGTATTTAATAGTTAGATCAACAAGAGTGCTAAGAAAGAGGAAATGATACATACAATGTGCAGCTGTTACCAAAGAGACATGGAAGTAAAATAATACATACAATGAGAAATTTCTTCAAATCTCTTCCTGATGCAATATTCCGCAAAACAGCAAAACCCTGATTAATTTCAATTCTCAGTGCAGAAGCAACTTGCAAGAATGGCTCCTCGGGAAGATGAACTTCTGGGATCCGGGGAGGAGTCCTATAAATAGAGATCTTAAGCAATGAGTTAAATGAAACCACAGATACAATGCATGGCCTCATGACCTAAGAACCACAAAGGACATAAAAAGCATGGCATAATCACCTAAGGACCAATGTAGGCACCTCTAGTGAGGCTATGCGAGTAACCAAGCACCTTAAACAATCTGTAAGGCGCTCAACAGCCTCAATGAAATTAGTGAAGAGAAGTTCTATACTATAATTCAAGTTAGTGGATGTCTCTTTCTCTTACTTTCTTCTCTCTATCTCACACACTTACATTTCTTTCCGCATCAATTTAGAAATAGATTTTTTCCCCCATTAATTTCAGCAATATAATCTCTTAGCTTTAATAATTGTTCTATTTTTGTTTTATAAAATTGTTTTTAAGTTTATTTAGTAGAGGAATTTTTTTTTTTTTTTTAAAATGAGTTATTGAATAAAACATTCGAACAATGTAAAAATTCTCATTTAATGCATATGATTTGAGGTACATTTAGAGCTCATAGCCTCTCTTGCGGTGTGTTTGGTTGGAGTGAAAACAGGGAAGATGGAAAATAGGGAGAGAAAAATAAGGTAGAAAATGTTGTTTTCTACTGTTTGGTTGAAGAAAGAAAATAGGAGGAACAAAAAATAGGGGAGAAAGTTTTCTCTCCTGGACTCACTTTTTTTATCCACCCAAATTGGGAGGAAAATGACGAGGGAAAAGTGACAAGAAATGCATTTTACACAAATACCCCCACTTTATTACACTCACCTATCCCTCTCACTTTCCCACTATTATATAACAATAACATAATAGTCAATTTATATAAACTATATTTTCTATTTTCTCATTTTTTCTCTCTAACCAAACAAAAAAGTTTTCCACCCTCCCATTTTTCCACCCCTCCAACCAAACACACATGAGGAAAAACCAAATTTTTTCTATCCCCCCACTTTTCTATCCTCTCACTAATTTTTCATTTTCCCACTTTTTCACTCCTCCAACCAAACGGAGCCTTAGACTCTAGTGAGTACTATTTAGTGCCTCACTCATCACGCCTCAGGCGATACAAGGATTTGATATCTTAAGGTAGCCTTTGACTACATTGGTATGGCTGAATCTTGTATAGATTATTATAACATTAAGGGCTAATAATGTAAAATCCCAAAAAGCTTACTTGTTGATAAAGGTATGAGCATTGGACCACAGGAACAAGATTGCAATAGCAAGTATCAAAACATGACATACAAGAGTAAGCAGGTGGTATTCGACCAATTCAAAAAGAACCCAGGTGGCTGTAGCTCCACCGAGTACACCGGCTGAAATCTTCTTGTTCCTCCATAACAACACATCAGCAGCTGCACCACCAACACCATTTAAAGGCATTAAATCAACACTTGCACACAACATCAACGACAACAATAGCAAAGTCTTTTTTCTTTTTTTTTGGGGGTCGGCTATATATTCTCAAGGCATAGATTAGAGTCCGCGTCAACCACATATATTATTTTCCTCCATTCTATTCTATCAGAAGTCCTAGTCTCTGTTACAGAAATTCGAATTCGATAGTTATCTTTTTATTAAATAATAATTGAATTATAATATTTATTTAACATTAACCGAAGTCCAAAACCATACTTGAGGAATCCAAATTTGAACATTTTATTATCAGCAACCAAACAGAGCACGAAAGCCACAGTGTGCCATTGCCGATTCTCACCTCAACTCAATATTAATCACAGTCACAGATCGCTAAAAATCACTAAACGCACCGTTTTGCCTTCATTTCAAAAGCACTTTTCAGAAAATGAAACAAACACACGTCACATGACATGACATCCACATTGAGCTTGAAATACACACACATTTAATGCCTAATGAATCAGATTACAGATCTCATACTGAGAGAGAGAGAGAAAGAGAGAACATACGCTTTCCACCACCGAAAACCTTGTGAACCGGTTTCTCTCTGCCGAAAAGCCGGTAAATCTGAGCCTTTACAGATGCCGGTTTCTCGGAATCGGAATCGTAATCTGAAGACGAAGATGAATCGTGCGCGTGGATCTTCTCGCTTATCTTTTCCATCACTGCCGAAACATCACCGCTCTCAGAATGCTCCGCCATTTCACCAAAAGAATAAATAAACAATAAAAAAAATAATAATAATAGGGTTGGAGAATGAATCTCACTCTCAGTAGAATTTATATATAGACATAGTCCCAACCTAAGGTTTGGGATCCCCAGCCTGGTGGTTCGGGGAATTTGACGGCGTTAAAACGGGGTTTATGTTCGAGAAAAGAAGACGTTAGATTTGACGGCGTATTTTTGTGTGTACTGTACTGTATACTGTACTGTAGGCGCGGGTGGGCTGTGTCTGAGTCTGAGTCTGAGTCTGATTGATGGACGATGGGGATTTGGGAAAGTCACCGGCCTGGTGAAAGGTTGGGACCACGTGGCTGATGTTTGAAGTAGAAGGACGGCTGTGGGTGGTACTTTGTTCTCTGGTCGGCGTAGTGGGTTCCACGTAGACTGACTTACTTGCCTATGCTTGCCAAATCGTATCTATGATCTATTATTTTTTTTGTTTGGAGAGATTAAAAAAAACACAATTGATTTTTGATAAATGTAAATGTGATATTGGATTCCAAACTTCTTATTTAATAATAAAAAATTTTATTTGTTGAACTAACCAACTCACAAGAACCATTTTATATATAATATATTATCATCTACAAAAGGAAAAAGGAAAAAAAAAAAAAAAATATATATATATATATATATATATATTATTGGTCAACTTTTGAAATACAAAATTTTCACTGCATAATACTTTTTACAACTTTTGCTTAACTATGTGACAAGTTGTGAACTCACTTTTTTTTCTATCATTCATAACTCTTCACATGGGTGAATTGTGGCACTAAACTTATTGATTTACATATTCAGGGTAATTATCAGATACTCCCAAAATACCATAAATGTATACTTCCACCACTTACATAATTGTGGCTCTTACTAATTAAATTCATAGTGGGACTCACAATTCATGTGAGATGAGGGAGTTCGCATTTATTGTACTCCCGCAATATTCAATATTTTTCCACATATTCAAAGTCATACACATCAAAAAGAAAAATCAGAAAATCAGATTTTAACCTAGAGTATAACTTTGTGATAAATTTAGGGCAATTAATTACTTGAAAAAATAAAAATTGGTAGATTGTTTAATCTTTGGTCCCAGAAGAAAATCCAACTCATTCACTCACTTGAAAGCATTGGAATATCTTTTGTAATTTTTTTTTAAAATAAAAAAATGCTTTAGGGAAAATTGGTTAGGGTGTGATGATAATAAATTATGAAGAGAAAATTTAGGTATGAAACATTACATTCCTCCACTAAATTTAAACACATGGCTGTAAATTTTTTTTTTTAGTTGAAAACATGCTTATACTAAATTTAATTGTCTTCGAAAAAGAAGCATTTAATTAGAAAGTTTGTATGGCTTTTAATTTATTGTATCTGAGTTTTGTTTACCTCTGCACCAATTGTTTCTCTCCCTCTCTCTTGATAATTCTAAGGTTACAATGAGGGAGTTAGGATTTGAACATTTAATGTTTTCATTGAAAACATTCAAATTATGCTAATTGATCTCTCTCTCTCTATTATAATAATAGAGGAGGGTGATTCGAAACTTGATTCTCTTTATAAAGGAGAATAGATAATATCATAATATTACGAGACTTTTAATGCAAATATTAATTGTAAAAAAAAAAAAAAGTAGAAATTAATAGTCCTTAAGTTTGAACCATCATCACACTGTCCTTTTTGAGGTTCAAGATGCACAACATACCAAGACCTTAAGTAATGAGCGATGACTTTGGTTGGTAAGCACATATAAAGTATGGATGGTGGAATTAGAATCACTTTCCATACAGGCCCCATGCTAGGCTAGAGCACATTAAAACAGATCACTAGGAAGCAAAATTTAAAAAGAGCACAAGACCTCTGAAAATGCCTCGAGATCCCTCCCCCTTTTGATTCTAATACTTTTGTTGACAGTTGAAAACAAGTACTTAGAATTCTCTTTCACATGTTTCTAAACCCAATTTTTAAATGGCATCATGCAAGTATAGTCGATTAGATGAGTAATTCAGGCAGATGAGGGTAAAATTGGATGGGGTCATAGAGGCCTTCAAAGGGGAGTAAGGGAAGGCCTCTGTAGCAGAAGGTTATTGGAATTGGTCCAAAATATAATTGGTGAGGAATTTTTAATTAGCTAGGCCGATGGCAGGCTAGAGCACTGTACTGGCCCTACTAGGACAAAGGATTTTGGTAATTTGGTTCGCCCTCGCTTCTAACTCTTCTGAAATTTGAAACAACATTGACTTTTTTGTTTGTTTATTTGTTTGTTTTTTTTTTTTTTTTTCCTATAAATTTATTAAAAAAAAATTAAAATAGGATCTTGAATCAATAACATTCGCTAAATAATAATTGTTCTTTATTATCATGTTAAAAAATCAATTAGTTTGTGTAGACAAAATTCAAACTCATATCCTCTTATTTGATAATAATAAGCTGTACCAATCTAACTAGAACCCACGAAACCATTTGAGTTTTAAATGCTTACTACCATAAACCAGTCAAGTATATGAAAATTATGGTTATGAGATCTATAAATGAAAAATTGTACAATTATCATAACAAAATAGGATGTATAATACTCCAACAGGTAATTATCAGAATGGCCGAGGCGGCTTCTCTAATACGGCTGAAAGGAACACCTCTCTGTCATCTTTATCTAGCTTTGGAACGACAACCCATTTATGCTTCTTATACCTTAGCATCTTGAAAGCTTTCAAATAATCATCCAAATCCTCTTTCAAACAGAAAAAGCTATCAACCCATAGCAAACCCCCAGGCCTTAAAACTCTATCCCAATCATACAATATGAAGTCTAGGAGCACATAATCAATCCAACCATCGAGAAATCTGGTTGTGTGAATCAAATCTAGAGTATTATCAAAGAATGGGAGCCGTTGATTTATTGTCAGGTAGAGAGGGACAAGTCCTCGAAGAGCTATCATTTCATTGAAGGGTGCCCCTAGATTGATAGTTGCTGAGACTACTGTTACATTGAACTCCCTCATTCTAGCTGCGAAAGTCCCGGTTCCAACACCGAAATCCAATCCAATTCTGATCTCTCCTGGCTTAATACCAAGCACTTCCGGTATAAGGAAATCTGCGGTCAGGTTTGAATTCGGGACTATATTTACTTGTTGAATCCATCTGGGCATTTCATGATATGAAAGGTTGAAGCAATCAGCACATTTGAAGAATCCTTTGCCAGTGGAATTGTTGGCCAAGCAAGTGAAATTCTTGCATCGATACTGACTCCATCGAACATTTCTATTATCAGGGAGCTTCCACATGGACTCGTTAATGGGGAACGGCTTGAAATATAGTTGTGGAGCTCTTGAGAAGCATCTTCTCCTTGGTAATGGATCGCACCCATGAACCATGAGCTTTTGAGCTAGTTTCCAATCATCATTGCAGATTTCTTCAATATCATAATTCATGTATTCTTCGAGCTCTTTCTTCATAGCAAAACAAGCATGACCAATGCTAGTGAAAGTTCCATTTGCTCCCATGAAGTTCTGTTTTCCTAGTCTGTTGGGCTTCATCTTGACGTACTTACGAATCTCTTCAATGAAGAAATAATCAGAAAATTCATTGGATTGTTGCTTTAGAGGATGTGCACTACTGTTTTCACTCTTCTGCTTATAAGTTTTTTCATTCAATGGCAAAGATGCCTGCACTGACTCAATAAGCCTTAAGATATCAGCTAGAAATGCAGTGTGTCTCAATAGAGATGCTGGTGAGGATGATTCGGTGGGCATATCTCTCATCATAATCAATTCCTGTTGAATTTTTTGAATGACAGTTTGGATGGTAATTCTAACTTCACTTCCACTTCCTTGATGGCTCTCAGGGGTAAGGTGGTTGATGAAAGTATTAGTAACAAGAAGTGATCTGAGAGAGTAGAATTTGGATAAACTGGCAACAGAGATAAGAATAATAAAGGTAGCCAATACAAAGATTGGCCTGTGAGCCACTCTGCATCTTCCTGACTTTGTAAAAACATTTGGTTTTCGCATTGTTGTTCTTCCAAGATTGAATTTGAAAATTCTTGGGTTCTTCTGAGAAGAAAGAACAGCAGCGGCAGTCACAACTCTAGAAAATCATGAATATAATGAAATTCACATGAATTTGTTCTAAAACTCTCAACTCAGATTTAGAAATGACATAAGCTCAAAAAGTAGTATGATAAGTAATTGATTCTTGTATCTATCAAAATTCTTGTATTAGGTGACTTGCAATTTATTGATGTGGAGTATCACATCACATCAACTGTATTTCACTCAATAAGAAGATGCTTTAACATGTTCAAATTATAAAAACTAATGATCTTTACACCAATAAATCATAAACAATGAAACTATAAAATCAGGATTCAGATTGAGAGTCATAGAAATGGGCAAAATGGCATATAGAAATTACCTGGGACTGAAATCTGAAGATGAGGGAATTGGAGGAATGGTACCTGGAAAAATGGCAAATAGAAGTACCTGACACTGGAAGCTAAAAGCCTTGGCTGGAAGAGAAGAGTAGGAAGGGTTGATCTTGAGTCTTAACCAATTTATGCAGTTTAATTGTTGCTGAAGAAATGGGGACTGAAGCATATTGAGATCAGATCAGATCAGAGTCTAGAGTTTTACGTACTTTCTTATTGGTAATATTATTTTGGTTTTAGTGTCGTTTGAAACAATTTATTTAATTGAAATTGAAATTTTTTTACTGAGAGTGTAAAAAAAAAGATAAAAAATACACTGAATAGTACAATGAGACCTATGAATAATATCAAAAAGTGCAGTGAGATTTATAATAGTATCAAAAAGTATAATAAAACCCATAAATAATAGCAAAAATAAATTAAAAATGAAGATAAGCAAAAAAATTCAGCTCATCCCAAACGCACACATACTCGTAGGAGATTTTCCAAGCACTTGGAGTAGTTTATTTGAAGTGCCTACTTTCAGTTCATAGAAGTTAGCACTTTATAGTGCTTTTAAGATAGCTCATCATCCCCTTCAATCCAATACTTTATAATTTTTACATCACCGTGTACCATACTCCAATGCACCCTGTTCTTTCTTTTTATATTATGTCAAACTGAATTAATATATAGATGTTAAAAAAAAGATGGTACCTCATCCTCGTGGTCCTACCGTCGTAGCATAAAAACAAACAAAACTCTCATGTATACGTATAGCAGGTGAGGCTTTTAACTCATACACGTGCATGAGAGACATTACACAAGAAGATACTACCTCTACCTCCCCTCCCTCCTTTTGACAGTGTTTTTTATTAGTGGGACCAACCAAAGGACTTATTTGTCCCAACCAAAGGACTGACTTATTTGAATGGAAGAAGAAAAAGCGGAATAGGGTAGAGTTAGTTAAAAATTGGTTAAAAATAAGCTAATTTTAAGTCAAATCTACTCTATTTTACTTTACTCTCTTTTCCTTCCCTTCAATCCAAACGGATCATTAGAATTTCTGCGAAGCTTCAAAAAGGCTAAATTACTCATAATGTTATGTTGGGGGTTAGAATAACGGATTGGTAATTGATTTTGAGTTTGATACACCATATTCATATGTCACACAATTGCAGGGTAATCCTTACAGTCTAAATAGGATCCTGAGTCTGCTTTAAAAGACTATTTTTGCAAAGCACATGACTTGAACCCAACATCTCCTAGACTCGCAGGTGTAAGTGTAACTAAATCCAGGACTCCTACCAATGCTCCACGTCCCAAAGGGCGCTTGAAAAGTCTTATTAGTTGGAAGGTAAAATAGAAACATCATTGTATATTCTATAATCCTGACCAGCGCTATTTTTGGCTATAAGCTTATAAAATATCCGTAGCTTGCAGATTAGCAAAGCAGTAGTACCTCAAAAAAAGAAAAAAAAAGAGATAAGCCTTTTTTTTTGGTTACATCCATAATCGAGGTTAGGGATTTAGAGCATGTTTGGATGAAGGTGTTTTTGGATCATATCACTCAGTTTTCATAACTGAGTTCTCAAAACACATGGGTCCCACAAAAAAAATTATTGTTTGGCTTGGTTTTCAACCCTTGTTTCCATCACTCAAAACTCAAACATTTGAGTTAGAGTGATTGAAATAGGAAATAACAAATGGGTGAGAGTAGTACTAGGATGGGTGACCTCCTGGGAAGTTCTCGTGTTGCACCCCTTTCTTTTTACCTATAAAAAAAAAAAAAAAAAAAAAAAAAAAAAAAAAAAAAAAAAAAAAAAAACTGAGATAGGAAACTCAATGGCACCAACGTAAATATTCGAACTCTGTGGGGCCCATAGCTTGTGTGTTGTCATATCAGTTTAGAGCCTATTTGATATTACCGTTGCAAACAACTACAACACCATCACCACAAACCTAGTGCCGCCACAGCACTACCACAACAAAGCCAGTGCCGCCAACAACCACCGTGAAATTGAAACTCAACCACTGCAAAAACACCAAAATCAACCCACAAAACCAACCGCCGATCCACACCACCAAAACACAAACCCAGCCCCAACCGATTCGAGCCACGCCTTCACCACTCTCCATACCGACCACCACTGGAACTGAGACACAAGAACTGAGACCAAGAAACAACTGAAACCCAAAAACCCAATCTCAAACTCGATCTCCATCGTGACCCATAACCCGATCTCCACCGTGACTTAAATTAGATCTCCACCGTGAAACCCAGCCAACACCCAAATGACCACCACCGAAACCCACCATCACCAATCCAAACCTAGCAACCACTGAAACAACCCACCACTTTAAACCCAATAACCACCAATTCAAACCAACCAAAAACAGCTGAGAAAGAAACAGAGTAGAGTGGAAAAAAAAAATCAAATATAAAGTGAAGAGAGGAGAGACCGAGAAAGAGAGATAGACAAAGAATTTTGATAAAAAAGAGGGAGAGCTAAAGAAATGAAAAAGTGAGAGGATGTCACAGTGGGAGAAGTAAAGCAGAACAAGATTTTTTGTTAATGAGACGCGGGTAGCAATAGCAGGCAACATTGGGTAGTGTCAGTAGGTAGGGTCCACGGTTTTGGCAAAAAGTTGTAGAGATATGTAACTGAGTTGTAAGTCCAAACATGTGTTTTGTAATTTTTGAGTGAAAGTGAGATTTGAGTAGGGAGTTATGAGTTTTGGGTTTGAGTTATGAGTTTTGAAAACTGAGTTATGAAAATTGAGCTTGAGTGAAAGTGAGATTTGAGTAGGGAGTTATGAGTTTTGGGTTTGAATTATGAGTTTTGAAAACTGAGTTATGAAAATTGAGCTATCTCTAAACTAAACGGGCTCTTAATCTCCGTCAGAAAAACCAAAAATTGTCAACTAATTGAATTATGAATTTTTTTTTTAAGCATTTAGAAGTTTATTTATTTGAGGATGTTCTTGAGATTTTTTTTTTTTTTGACCAACTAAATACCTATTAATATATTGTGAAGCCATTAGTGCTGAAATCTCTACTCTCCTATATATAATTAAATTATTAAAAAAAAATATTGTGAAATTTGTTATAATAATCAATAAATACTTGAAAGTTGAAACCAAGAAATTAACATAATAAATCATTAAATGAAATTCCCTATGGCTCCTCCATATATCTGTTACATCAAAGACCAGTAGATATCCCAGTGTCCATTTTGCGTAGAAACTAGAAAGTAGCAATATCTGTTCTGTTGTAATTGTGAATCCAACATAATGGAATTAAAAAAATAATAATAAAAAAAAATAAAAAATAAAAAATAAAAAATAAAAAAGAAAGAATAGGATTTCCGAATAACAACCCAAAGTGAACGACTTCCAGTGAATTAATCACAATGAAAGCAGATGAAAATTCAAATAGTAAAAAGAAACTTAAAATTTACAAATTGTAAGAATTTCATTCCATTCAAGGATAGTAATGCACTGAACTAATGTAACAAACAATTTGTCGCAATTCTCACTAATTCAAAATTAAACAGGAACTCCATACTCCGCAATTGTCACAGACAATCACTAATACTGAATCAAACATGTCATGTAAGTTTACAACCCAAGCAATTTGGTTAAATTCCAGAACTCAAACACCTATGCGAAACACTAACACCCAAACTGTTCCATTAGATTAAAGATAGTCACGAGTTTATGAATTTTCCATTTCCCTCTCTAATTTAACCGAAAACCATAACAATTTATAAAATAAAAAAAATAAAAATAAAAAATAAAAAAAAACAGAAATTTAGATCAAAACCCAAATACTCCTACCTACCCAAAAAATATACATTGACCCCCCCACAAACAACCATCCAAAGTCCAAACACACACAAAACAAAACAAAACCCCAATCCACCCAACACCCAAATGAAAGCAACCTAAAATCCATCACCTACTCCGCCTCCGATCCGCGGCGTACTGCGACAGCGGCACGACTTCAGAAAGCGGCGTCGACAGCGGCGTTGGCAGCGGAGAGTTTCGACAAACCGGGCACGACCCATTTAGCTTCAACCAAGCATCGATGCACAACAAGTGAAAGTAGTGGCGACACTCAGGCATCATCCTCAGCATCTCGGCTTCCTTGTACTCGCACAAACAGATCGAACACGTCGTGTTATTACTATTACCGCCAACACTCCTAGTGTACTGAAACTTGGGGTACGAATTAATTACATTCTGGTCGAGCCCAACGACGGCGTTTTCATCGTCGCGTTGGTCTTCGTCTTCATCCTCGGCGACAAAGATTATGCGAGGGAGAATAATACCTTCTTCGTTGATGGTGTTGGTGTTGGTGTTGGTGTTGTTGTTGATGTTGTTGTGGTAGTTTTGAGAGCGGCGAGAGCGAGAGACACGGCAGCAGAGGTAGGAGGAGAGGAGGAGAGCAGAGAGTAGTACGAGGAAGCCGAGAGCGATGGCGATGGCGTAGCCGAGGCCGAGGTTGGTGAGGTCGTTAGTGGGAGTTGGGGGAGTGATGGTGGTGGAAGTGGAGGTGGACATTGGGAGAGGAAAAGAAGAGGAAGAAGAGATTTATTAGCCATTTGTGAGGGTGAAAAAAAGAGGGGAATTAGGGGTGAGATTTTTTTTTGGGAAGGATGGGTGGGTGAGTATTCCAGCTGCTGCATTTAATTCTCTTTAGGGTTGTGGAACGCAAGAGGACTATACTCTATAAGGAGCATTTATTTTTCTTTTTCTTTTAGGGACTGAGGTGGGAGGAATTTTTTCATTATTTATTTATTTAATTTTTTTTTATCTTTGTGGGCTTGGGCTTATTAAGAGATGATCAGCTTTGTTTTTGGTACTGGTTACTACTAATACTATTTAATGAAATTAGTCTCTAATTCGTGTGATGTATGGGATAGTTAAATAAATATTTAATTAATCAATCTCACGTTAAAAGAAAATGCTAGTTAAATAAATATTTAGTTAATCAATCTCACATTAAAAGAAAAGGTTAAAAGAATCACGGAAATGCTGATTTTCCCACCAAGAAAAAGATAAAAAGAAAAGGAAAAAAAAAAAAAAAAAAAGACATTGAAAAAGAAAGAATAAAAAAACTATATTTTTTTAGAAAATAATGTTGAAAACTAAAGCAACATTAAGACAATGGGAAATCTATTTGCAAAGAATTGCAACCTTTGTATGTATACTTGGCTTAAGGTCAAAATCCAAATTCAATTTTGAAACAATGAAAACATACTTCATATTAATTGTAAATCAGTCTCACTACATAAATTCACTTTTCGCTCTAATGTATTTTGTAGATCAAATATTGTCAAAAGAATTCCAATAAACACTATTGCCACATCCATATTTGTTGTAGGCATTTAATTTACATAGAAGCCAATAGCAATCGCAATAGCTATCACAGTTGCTCAATGCTACGACAATCTAGATCCAAACATTCTCCTTCTAGAATCTCATCTCTTTTCTTTAAACTTGCACATCAAGCTTTGTGAACATGCATTCCCTTCATTTCATGGAAAAAAAAATTTGAAGTTGATAGCTGTATATTTATTGGTTGCTTTGCAAAGGAACACCACTTCTTTAACTGATGACGTAAGTGTAGCTTATACATAATAATCACCAAAGGCAATGGTGAAATTGACCAAAACATCAATTACAGATCTGAAAATAACATGTATACATATACTGTATAAGAGGTTAATACTAACTGATAATTATCCACAAAACCGCATGAAAAAAAAATAAAAATAAAAAACAACAACAACAACAACAAAATACGCTTTACAAATTAATGCCAACTGCATGTTCTTTCCAAATGATCTCTTATGCAACCCCTTTTATGTTGACCATAGACTAACCCAATTTCCTAAATCAAAATCAATCCACCACAATATCAAAACCTAAGTCATTTTTAAAATCCAAATTTTAAAAAGGGAAAACAAAAACCTTACCAGCGGATGTATATAGAAATGGACCCAAATTAGGGTTTCAACCACTATAAAACCAATTCTAACTCAAAACCAAATCTACCACAATTACATACAATGCATTTAGTGAGTCATTGTGGTGTAATGCGTGGACTTGTTTGATAAAATATGTCAAAGCATCCGTGTGGAATTGGGGGAAGGAGAAATAAATTGAAAGCAATGGGATAATGTTACTATATTATTTTCTTGGACACCTACCATGCTTGGTTAGTTAACAGTCAATAGCATTTTTTTTTGTTTTAATGTAGGATGAGAGCACGTGTGGTGTTTTAGTGTGTTAGCAATTCCTATTACAACTAAAACCAAGAGACACAAACAATGAAGTTGACTTAAAATAATGCGAGAGTATAACTATCAAATTCTAAATAAATAAAAATAAAGGCAAGAGGGAGTGAGATTTTTTTTTTCAAACAGGTGGTGTACATGTTCTAAATGGGAATGAAAAGATTCTTTGCAGTATACCTAACACACGCCGTGGTGTACAAGTTCTAAATTGGAATAAAAACAGTCTTTTCATTCCCATTTAACACATTTTATTTTTGATATTGTTAGGTGTACTAGAGGCATGGAGGCATGTTAGAACATGTTTCAATTCCCATTTAACTCATTTTGTTGTCTTCTTTTTTTTGTTTTCGTTTTTTTTGCTCATTAGTCAGCCGAACAAATGCTATTTGACAACAATAGTCACACTTTCATACAACTTGACATTTGTAGCAACTAAACCAAGTTCATGGACTGTATCAGTTGAATAGATCGTGAGAAAACAAATTTAAACAAACAATTAGTCAACAGCAACATAAATCTATAATACAAAGAGCTAGAATTTCCCAATTCAATATAATTGAAGAAAGAAAACCTTAGATTTGAAGTGCAACCGCTGGTCATGGAGGACTCATACTCAGGCTTGCAAGAATTAGTGCGACCAAATCATGGACTGTATCAGTTGAATAGATCAGGAGAAAACAAATTTAATCAAACAATTAGTCAACATCAACATAAATCTATAATACAAAGAGCTAGAATTTCCCAATTCAATATAATTAAAGAAAGAAAACCTTGAATTTGAAGTGCAACCATTGGACATGGAGGACTTATACTCAGGCTTGCAGGAATTAGTGCAACCAAATCATGCTCTGATTAGGTTTTCAAAGACCTATTTGAAGGCTTTTTAGAAAGGCTGGCAGATACAAATTTGAGTAGAGCAACAGTCCCTGGTTGCAAGAATTAGTGCGACCAAATCATGGACTGTATCAATTGAATAGATCATGAGAAAACAAATTTAATCAAACAATTAGTCAACATCAACATAAATCTATAATATAAAGAGCTAGAATTTCCCAATTCAATATAATTAAAGAAAGAAAACCTTGAATTTGAAGTGCAACCGTTGGACATGGAGGACTTATACTCAGGCTTGCAGGAATTAATGCAACCAAATCATGCTCTGATTAGGTTTTCAAAGACCTATTTGAAGGCTTTTTAGAAAGGCTGGCAGATACAAATTTGAGTAGAGCAACAGTCCCTGGTTGGCACCAGATTACTTGCAAAGAATAGTGAAACCATTCAAACGAAACCTAAATAACTCAACATATCAAAGTATTTAGCCTTTAGAGAGAGAGTAAGTAACAATTAGATAGCAAGGACCCAAGGTCACACACAAACCTAATAGGCAAACACAAATTGAATATACCAATATGAATATGTATGTGGAGCTTAAATAGGTCAATCCCACATACATATAAAAGATGTGTTCAATACATCTATTCCATAAGAAAATTTTAGACAGAACCTAATATTTTAAGGTGATATCCAAAGCATAGCATTTGAGTGCTATTACATAGCTTTGCCATTTACGCTACATATATTCAAATAAAAATAATTTTATGTAGTGAAGTCATAGGTTGCAGCATCATTTTCAGTCTTTTAAAATGATTACTTAAATAAAAGCACAACATTTAAAAAGAAAACCAATTCCAGAGAACTTATCAGTAAAAATCATTACTCTTAACCAAAATTCGAAACGCTTATAGTTCTCTATTAACAAAATTATAACTCACAATTCTAGTTGGGAGTTGCAAGACAAATTCTCACCAATAGTACTTGCTGTAATTCAAAGATAACCCAAAAAAAAAAAAAAAAAATCAACTTATAGCAACTAATAACCTGAAATACTAAACTTAACAGCATAATAACATATAAAGAGAGCAATAAAAAATTCTAGACTTTTTCAACCAATCCAAACATATTCTAAATTTTACCAATCCAAAATAGAGGACTTTCAAAAAACAAATGTAAATTTTTTACCAAGCCTTTAATCTACACTGATTCTAATTACATTGAGATATTTTGTCAAACACTTAGGGTTGGCCTATTTTCACAAAGGATACCAATTCTTATATCATTCTTTCAACCATTATACCAATAAAAACATGTGCGAGAGAGAGAGAGAGAGAGAGAGAGAGAGAGAGAGAGAGAGAGAGAGAGAGAGAGAGAGTATTACAAAGAGACAAAGCAGGAAATCTAGTGAATTTGTTGAACAAAATTGGATTTTGAATAACATAACTCTTCAAATTGATCATCCTACTACAGTTCCATAAAGTGCTGAGTACATATTTCAAGAGTAATGTCTAGTCTCTACAAAATCAAAGCTATTAGAACCAATTCTCAGAGCAAACTCTAAATTTCAATCCCCATTAAAAATGCTTTAAGTTGGTCAGCTTCCAAAGTCAATTCTGCACTCTACTATTCATACTTTGTTAGGTCCTAATATGGATTTCAAAATTACAAGGTGGCATGTATATAAACTTCAATTTAAAGCACTACATGTGCATAATTGAAAAACTTTTTTCTTTACATATTTTGAGCCAATAAAAACTCATCATAAGATGAAGAAAGCTTGGGAGGTGAATTGGTGAGGGAATGAGACTGAATTGGAAATCCCCACTTGATATTTAGCTTGAAACCAAAACCCATTGTGTTTGTTGGAAGCAAAAGGAAAGAGAAACATGGTGTATATATATACACACACACACACACACACACAAAATTTAAAACTCAACTTTGAGAAAAAATATTGATGAATTGATAATGGTGATGATGAGAGAAAAAGTGAACTTTACAGGAAAAAATGATAATGAAGAAATTACACATGAATTCTTTGAATTTACTACCATCTCAAAAAGTTTTAACGCAAAAAGAAATAAACATGTTGATAAAAATGCACACAGTATTCACCTCAAAATTCAAGTTGTTATACTTACACACCCAATGGTATGGGTCCACCCCATTGAAATAGGATCCAAATACCATAGACAGATAAAAAAGAAACAAATATAGCTCATAATATCAATGGAATAACAAATTTGTGAAAAATATAAACTATGCTGTAAACCAAAAAAAAAAACACAAAATAACCAATCAAAGCAAGATGCTTATCCTAAAAAAGAAAAAGAAAAAAAGTGAGATGCTTATCCACAAATCTATTGGATTGAATAATCTATAGAAAAGATAAGCAATGAAAATCAAATAGAATACCATAGGGTATAGACATATCTTATTAGCAAGAACATAAAGAAAACGGTTATTAGAAGAAGAAAAAATATATAATAATAGCAGAGCTATAGTTCATTGCTTTGTTAAATCTCTACCTAAGAAAATATCTACCAAAACCTATAAAGTAATCCACAATTGGCAAATTAACAAAGAAAAACTCACTTTTTTTTTGGGATAGGTAATCAAAGATTTATTGCATAAAAAAAGACATCATGTGCATAATGGTGAACATTCTAAACATTAACAAAGCAAAAGTCACAGTTCACCAACGTATCTAAAAAAACCTTTCACAACTGATTGTGCTTCCATTTACTTTTGCTTCACTATTTTTTTTGCTCAACACCCAAACAGATGCTCAATTAAAATTTTGAGAATATAATCCAACATTTCAAACCCAGAAAAGTTCATGAATTGGTGGGTAGACAATATTTTCTCAGTAATAACTTGCAACTCCATTAAGCCTTTACAACGGAACTTTAAACAAAGGAATAACTCAACGTGTGGCTTTTCGAAAGGCCACACATTTATTAACAATTGTTACTTATCAATACAAAGGCAGGGAAAGAAATAATTTTATGGTATAAAAACACAAGTCCTCAAGCAAAGCCTAAAGCCTCTTGGCTGGTAATTTCTAACAAAATGGAACAACCTCAACATGCATAAAAAAATTCAACACCTAAAATAATAGAGCAACCATTAGTCAACTCAACAAATCAACTAAGCCTTAATCGTAATTGCAAGCTGACTTCGTTGATGTAAAGATTACAAACAAAAAATAAATAAAACAATTTATGCTAGTACAATTTATGCAATACTAATGTATAATAAATTATGAAAAGGCAACAAACAACAAAATTAAAACTTCCAATGTTAAAAACTATACATGACATAGAAGCATTAACTCGATTTCTTTTCACTTTGTTGCAAAATATGAAACAGCAAATACCAAACCACATAACTATTTATACAAAAAAAAAAATCACAAACTTGACCATCCATAAAAATAAAAAATAAATCTGGCTGTTCCGAATTCATCAACAACACGAAATTTAAACTTTAATCAACCACCAATATATCCAAACCTACTGTATCTGAAATTTCAACAGGTACATACAATCCAAAAGAAACCAATACCAAAAAAACCCATTCTTTGCTTCATCTCTATGTAGGGTTGTTGGTGTCTTCGATCGTGCAATTCTTTTCATTTTTCTTCATCATTCAACTTTAATCAAAACCTGAATGTTCAAAATGTGTATAAAACACTCTTGAACGTTTAGACCCCAAATTACAAATTATCAATTCAAGCTTATTATCAAACAATAAATGTGCGGAACATGAACATAAGCATTTAACAAAATTGATAAACAATCTAAACCATAAACAATCACAATCACAGCAGTAATTAAATGGTAAAGATAAAGGGAAGAGAGATACAAACACAAGGACAACGCACGATGTGTTATCGAAGAGGAAACCGAAGCCCTCGGCGTAAAACCTCTCCGTCGCCCTCCAAGTGGTCAATAATCCACTAGAAAATGTAGTTGGGATACATGAACAGCAATAGACCCTCAAAGCCTAATCTACCCAGTGTACCTAAGCCCTCCAAGCTTTTTGCTCCAACGAGGTTGCGCTGAATATTTTTCTTTTCTAACTTATCGGATTCCACTATAGCCCATAGCATCAACCAATATGAATTGGTCCCTTCCTAATTGCTTCCCAAAGCACCAAAAAGCCTTCTCACAGATATGGGTATGGTGAGAAAATGATTTGGCTAAGAACCTCTCAAGGATGTAACAATGGAGAGGGTGAGAGTAGAGGAATTTGAAGAGTCTCTTAGGTGAAGATTGTGGATGAATCAATCTTGTTTTTCTCTAGGGTTTCTTTCTCAAAATTCTCTCTGGAAGCTCTCTACATTTCGTGGGTATAAGGGTCTATATATAGTGGTGTGTGTTTGGAATGCGAAGAGTTAGTTTTTCCAAAATAGAGCTGGCTGGTGGCTTGGCCTCGCGACTTGACTTAGCCATAAGTTCCAGCCGCGAGGCAACTGAATGGCCAGTCTGGACTTTTTGTCCTGTAGTGCAACAGCTGGCATGATGCTTCAGCTTCTCCGCATGCTTGGCACGTGACTTACTTCTGGAAGCTTGCCAGTCGCAAGCCACCCGCGAGTTCCAGTCACGAGTCCCTGCTTCTTTGTACAATGTTGAACATTTCTTCACACTCTCTCACACACTACTCTTACATGATTCCCACCTAAATACAGGGTTATTTAATGCTGAATTACAAGAAAATTTGGCACGGAATAAAGCCAACAAAATGGTTGATTAAATTCAACCTTACAATCTCCCCCTTTGGCTATTCCGTGACAAAACCCTACAACAGACTCTAGACTCAACGTGTGAGTTGGGAATAGTTGAACAAAACTCACTCACGCCTTACTCTAGATTCTGTGAAACTCTTGAACCATAAGTACAAGTATCTCCTGAAACACAACAATACAATAATATCATTGTATGCAGAAAACTTGTAATGCATATGGAGCAAGCACAATGCGATCAAGCAAAAAATTGACTAAAGCAATAAAGCATGGCTTGACAAAAAATGAATAATCACTATAAATAGTGATCACAATGCTCATTCACACTTGGAATGAACATCCGGACATACAAGCTAATAAGCTCATTTGCAAAGTATCATTTGTATGTCCAACACTCAACCAATGCAACAACACTAGATAATTGCATTAAGGATAAAAATCCAATAAAAGGCACAAGAGTGATGTACTTAAAGAAAATGCATGACATTTAACAACAAGTACTTAAGCTACAGAGCATGGGTACAAAAACCTAAAAGCTTACAAAAGCAAATGGTTACAAGTGTACCATACTAATTTAACTGAATAGCATCATTAATATATACTAGAACCAAGAGCTTTCAAAAAGAACAGATCCATGATTTTACCAAAACATTAACCATAAAGTCTCAAACCCATAATAAAAGCAAAACATTATCCAAAACATAATACCATAACCATAAACATAAACAAAGTAAACAAGATAAACACTGTTTTTTACTGCTCTCCCTCAAACTAGCACTCCCCTTCAAGAGTTATTTCTCAAAAATTCTACCCCTTTTTGATCGGAATGGCCAAAGGGTCGTGCTGGGTGTTAATGCTGTCAAACTTGGCTGAAAGTATGTTGAGTTGATCCTGAATTACTGCCATTCTGTCAGTATGCTCATTCTAGATCTCTTTGAGTCCATCAATCCTTTCCAGGATGATCTGAAAAGCATCTGGAGGTACAGCTGATAAGGTTCAAGCCCTGCTCCTCTTGCCTCTACTTCTGGGTGTGGATGTCTGTCCTACATCCTCTGCTTTAGTTTCCATTGGATCACCTTCTCCTTGGTCACCCTCCTCTTCATCACCTGGAAGACGAACTTGTATCCTTATGATGGTTTGTTTGTTAATGGCTGAGAGTGGAGTCATGTGATTGATATCTTGAGGGATTGCAACACATTTTGCTCTGGAAAGCCTCATGAGAAGGCTAGGAAAGATTAGCATGGGCCTAGAGGTGGTTCTAGTCTCATCCACAATTGTGTCAAATATGTGTGAGTTGATGTCAATGAATGTTTTCTCCTTGAGCTCCATGAGGAAGATAGCTTTAGCATTGTTAATTGCAGTCAGCTTCCTTACTGGATACAGATTGAACATCATGATGGTGGTCAGACATGTCATGTCAGCAGGGAAGGTATTAGTGTTGAGACATCTCCCCTTTCTCTGTCCACCAATGCGATTCTGGATAGTTTCTATAGATATCATCCTGTCCTTGTAATTTGTGAATTCATAATCCTCTAAACCCTCAAGCCTTAGTACTCCATCAATGCCATATGCATCTAGGGTGAACTCACGTCCTTTGATCTAGCAATTTAGCTCATTCTCTTTTGTGATAGCATTTGCATAGAATTCTCTTATTAAAGGCTCACAAATTGGAGGTAGGCCACTCAACAACTTATCCCATCCTCTTCCCTCAAAGCATTCTGGAATGAAGGTGTCCTTCAAGTCCCTTAAGTCTACAAACCTTTCCTGTATAATGGTTCCCTTCAAGAAAGAATCTCTGTATCTCTCAAAGTGTTGAATAAACCTAAACAGGTTATGGTCCATTTTTAGCCTTTTGTCAGCTTTCTTAGCAGGAGTCTTCTTCTTTGTAGGTGTGGGAGCCATCTGTAAACAAGCAAAAGAGGCCACAAGAACAAAGCACAATAGATAGACACTCAACACATTAGAACCAGATTAGAAACACATTGAGGAGTAGAGATTAATATAACATGCCATAGTATAGAGGATTTAACAACAATGACCCAAAAACTCAATGTGACAGTGTGCACAAGCATAACAAGATCACCAAAAGACCTAATACTTAACACAGATGAAGATGTGCAACAAGCAATCTGTGAACCAAATGCAGCAAGTAACCAACTTTAACAAACTCTGAACACTTAAGCATATGTCTACCAGACATTACACAATGGGTATGATATGAATGCTGAGTCTAGAAAAAACAAAGGAACACAATACAAAATAGCAAATATGGGAAAATGCATATCAAACATTAGATTGTTAAATGCAACAAATCCCATTCAAACAAACCCAACAAAATATCCTCAACCCATATCTGAATCCACTCAAATCTCAAAAACAACAACACAACTCACAGATTCAAGAAAATAACACTCAAATCATGAAGAATGAAGTGAAAAAGAGAAAACCCATACCTTTGTCTTGAAGATTGGAGTAGAAAAGGTGTAAAAATGGAGGATTTTAGTAGAGTGACACGGTGAGTTTGAGAGAGTAGAAATGGGGAAGACAATGAACAGTCACAAAAGTTCGAGGGAAAAACTGAAAAGTTTTAAAAAAAACTTTCTTTAAAAAGCAAAACATGCGTTTTTTGCGACTGAGTCAAGTCGCGTGTAAGTTGCCAGATCCAACCGCCAAAACACTTCAGACCAAAAATTTGAAAAATTTTCTAAGTGTTTTTCGCGACTAGAAGGTCTACCCATGAGAGAGTCGTGATGTGAGCCGCGAAAATCTTTGTGTATCCCTCGCGACTAGACCTTCCACCTGCGAACAAGTCACCACAATGAGTCGCGAGAATCATAAAAATTCAGATTTTGAAAAATATTCTAAGTATTTTTCGCAACTGGGACATTGACACGTCAGTGAGTTGCGAAAAATCTCTGTGTGGGCTCATGACTGGGGTATGTAGCTGGATCAACCCGCGACTGAGTCGCCAAAATAGGGCAACACTATTTCTGAAATTTTGACAATTTTTGTAAAAACAAAATACTTTCCAAAAACAAATGAAAACTCAAAAATCTTTTTGTGTTTGATTAACAAAGATTGAGCATGTGAAAACACATTTAATCAAGTACAATCACACAAATGAATATGGCATTCATTGATCATAGACATGTGTGATGTGTGTGAGTATCAACAATGAGATAGTCCTTAGTCTAATGCGAAGCTTCAATGATCAATTCAAATAAGTCATACACAACTAGCACTAGATAGTGTGACCCATCTCAATTATTGAAATATGCATATATGACCTCCCACATAACTTAATAACATAACTTTGAAACTTTTCATTTGTCTTCATATACATCATATCATTTGATATTTTTGAATTCACACATCTCATTATGAGATTGATGCCTGAAATTTTTGATATTTCAATTGATGAGTTAGCCTTTGGCTTTTTTGGCATCATACATTTTATTTTAGGTCGTTTTCCCTTTTCCTAGTCAAATACTAATATGTGCGACAGGCTTTTGCAGCTCAATATCTCTTTTCATTTGGAGATTTACATTTGGTAAGCTCTTTAAGCAAAAACATGAAAATAAAGAGTGAAAAGATATATAGGCATAAGTCTATGTATGTCTCAAGATTAACAAAACCATTCACTAATTATTCATGACAAGGTTGAAGACTATTTACAACAGTCACATAGATTTCAAAAATTCTCCCACATTGATATGTGTGCATAAGAAACAAGCTAGGCTCGTAAATGCACAAAGCCATTAGTACAAAGGTACAAGGCAAAACATGCTTTGAGACAAAACTCAACAAAGTCGATCAAACTATTTGGATTTTCTACTTTTTATGTGGTTTTAGGATTTTTGATACACATGCAAGAAAAGAATGATCAAAAAACAAAAATGTAAAAACATTTAAAGCAAAAGCAATTAACAAACAATTTTTTTTTTTTTTTTTTTTTAACTCAAGCTCACAAAAAGCATACAACCAAGCATATTCACAAAACATGAGAAGTATTAATGCATGGACATGTTGTAATGCTTATGCATGAGTACCCTTCTTCACCCACACGTCACGTGCATTTGGGGTGATATCCTTGAAGGATTGGGTACGAGAGTTATGACTTTCAAACTTCTCGTGAAGCTTTTTAAGCAAGTGGTGAAAGCACTGATCATCATCATCACGTCCATCATGCCTAGATCACCATTCCGACCTCTTGGTTGCTTACCACCCCAAGACCTCTTGTCATTTCTTCTTCCTCATGATCGAGGAGTGCTTGCATTGTTCAATGCTCTCAGTTTATGGCAGTTGGGTCTGGTATGTCCTTGCAATCCGCATGATGACAAAAATAATTTGTTCTAGGACCCCTTTGTGATATTGGAAGTGATCTTCCTCTAGATTCAAATCTGGCTTCTAATTGATTACGGGACTTATTTAACACCCGTTGATCAGCTACCTTCTTCTTCTTTTCAACCTTAACTTTCTCAAGGAGTAGAGTCTTCTACAACCGGCTTTTTGGCCTTCACAAACTTCACTTCTTTGGTGACATTGGCCGATTAGCTACTCCCTCCAGTATATCCCAACCCGAACTTGTCTAAGAAATGTTTTTGAGATGAAATAACATCTTCTAGCTTCTTGGAGGAGACCCTCTCTATCCTGGCATGTGCTTGCACTACCTCTTACTCAAGAAATCTCACTTTTGTGTAAGCTTCTGACAGCTCACCATTTAGTGTCTAAATCTCACACTTTGCCTCCTTATATCTGACCAGGAGACTTCTGTAGTCGTCGTCAGCTTTCTTCATCTTCTTCACAGCTGACTTCGCCACCCTTGCATACTATACCGATTTCTCAAGAAGTAAGGTGTAATTCTCTTGAAGACCAGTTGTATCTTCATCCTCTTCAACATTCGACTCTTCAATAATCCTAATAGATTCTTCATCACTGTGTTCTCCAAGTTCTTGTACAAGTTGATTCAAGTCCTCTGAGGACTCAACATGTTCAATAGCCATAAATGCGGAGTAATTTCCTACTTCGTCACAGCTATCCTCAGAATCAGAATTTGATGAATCCGAGTCACTTAGAGTAGTGGCATAGACCTTGCCCTTCGATTTCAAATAATTGGGACATTCTTTCTTGAAATGTCCATGTCCATTACACTCGAATCACGTGATTCCGTGTGACGATTGGGACTCTCTACCATCTTTCCTTCTGAATTCCCTTTTCTCCTTCCCGAAACTCTGAAATTTCACTTTGTCACCAGATTTCCCACTGTTCTTGAGTTTTAAGAACTTCCGGAAATTTTCCACTAGGTACGCCACATCTTTATCTACAGCATCTTCATCCGAAGAGTCATGAGATACTACCCTCTCATCAATTGTTTTAAGAGCAAGAGATTTGCTCTTCCTCTATGTGGGCAGTGAGAATTCATATGTTTGCAGTGAACTAATCAACTCTTGGATTTTGATGTCGACAGGATCTTTGCTCTCTTCAATAGCCATCACTTTAGCATGGAAGCTTTCTGGCAGTGACCGAAGGATCTTCCTTACTATTTTAGAATCCTCAATCTTTTCCCCCAAATTGAATTTGCCGACGATCACCTCATTCAGCTTATTGTAAAAAGAGTCAAAGGACTCATCCTCACTCATTTTTAGCTCCTTAAAGCGAGTGGTCAACATCTATAGCTTGGTGTCTTTCACTTTCTTTGTTCCTTTGTTAGTTGTCTTTAGAATCTCCCGTGCTTCCCTAGCAATAGTGATATATGAAATCCTGTGAAATTTTTTTGGAGAGACACCACAGAAAATAGCATTCGAGGCTTTATTATTAGCATTAGCCGCCGCAAGAGCTGCCTTATCCCAAGTGGATTTGGCAGCCTTCGGCCTAGTCCAACCTACTTCAATTGCATCCCATATAGCATCATCAATAGAACACAAAAACGCCTTCATTCGAAATTTCCAAAAAGCATAATTATTACCATAAAAAAATGGTGGAACATTTAGAGATTGAGACCTATTTATCTCAATACGGGGTCAGGGATCACACTAAGGTAATAAAACCACAAAGAGTGCACCCGCTCTGATACCAATTGAATGTTCAAAATGTGTATAAAACACCCTTGAAATTTTAGACCCCAAATTACAAATTATCAATTCAAGCTTATTATCAAATAATAAATGTGCGGAACATGAACATAAGCTAATAATAGAATTGATAAACAATCTAAACCATAAATAATCACAATCACAGCTGTAATTAAATGGTAAAGATAAAAGGAAGAAAGATGCAAACACAAGGACAACACACGATGTGTTATCGAAGAGGAAACTAAAGCTCTCGGCGTAAAACCTCTCCGCCACCCTCCAAGCGGTCAATAATCCACTAGAAAATGTAGTTGGGATACATGAACAGCAATAAACCCTCCAAGCCTAATCTACCCAGTGTATCTAAGCCCTCTAAGCTTCTTGCTCCAACGATGTTGCGCCGAACCTTTTTCTTTTCTAACTTACCGGATTCTGCTATAGCCCATAGCATTAACTAATATAAATTGGTCCCTTCCTAACTACTTCCCAAAGCACCAAAAAGCCTTCTCATAGATATGGGTATGGTGAGAAAATGATTTGGCTAAGAACCTCTCAAGGATGTAATGATGGAGAGGGTGAGAGTAGAGGAATTTGAAGAATCTCTTAGGTGAAGATTGTGGATGAATCAATCTTGTTTTTCTCTAGGGTTTCTCTCTCAAAATTCTCTCTGGAAGCTCTCTACATTTCGTGGGTATAAGAGTATATATATAGTGGTGTGTGTTTGGAATGGGAAGAGTTAGTTTTTCCAAAATAGAGCTGGCTGGCGGCTTGGCCTCGCGACTTGACTGAGCCGCGAGTTCCAGCCGTGAGGTAACTGAATGGCCAGTCTGGACCTTTTGTCCTGTAGTGCAACAGCTGGCATGACGCTTCAGCTTCTCCGTATGCTTGGCACGTGACCTACTTCTGGCGGCTTGCTAGTCGCGAGCCACCCGCAAGTTCCAGTTGCGAGTCCCTGCTTCTTTGCACAATGTTGAACATTTCTTCATACTCTCTCACATACTACCCTTACATGATTCCCACCTAAATACAGGGTTACTAAATGCTGAATTACAAGTAAATTTGGCATTGAATAAAGCCAACAAAATGGTTGATTAAATTCAACCTTACAAAACCAATAGCCCAAATACCTAAATCAAGGACAATCAACCCAAAATTAAAAAAAAAAAAAAAAAAAAAAACTTAAATACTCTTGGTGTTAGACTAAAATAAAATTTCAACT
The DNA here is from genome assembly GCA_023736055.1 of Quercus glauca. NCBI lineage: Eukaryota > Viridiplantae > Streptophyta > Magnoliopsida > Fagales > Fagaceae > Quercus > Quercus glauca. The sequence continues at coordinate 42,445,788 of CM043318.1, forward strand.
TATATTGATTTACAAACGATGTGAACTTTACCGTAGAATCTTTGTTTTCCTCAAATGAAAATACATATTTTCTAACCACAACTCATTTTGGCATAAAAGTAAACCACAATCAAGTGAATAAATCAAAAGTTCTCAATGCTTTAAATCAAGGCCGTTGAAACTAAAAATAGAGTTTAGAAAATTTCATGTCCCAAATCATTTCATTAAGCAAAACATTGAAGCCAACCACACAAACACAGAAACCTAGCCACAAATACAAAACCAATGGAACAATATGAAACACGTAGCATTAATTTTAGCGAAGCTTAAATACATACATAGTATGTACGCAACAATTAGAAAATAAATATACATACAGATCAAACGGACTCAAAAGCAAAATCAACTCAACAGATCAAATGAGTAGTGAAGACCAAACGATTCATTGAAAAAATTCAACAACAAAAAAATGATCAAATCAGAATCAAGCAGATCAGTAACCGAACAAAATTTACAAAACCCTAGTTAAATTTCTAGTCCACTGAAAATCCAGAGAGATTTTACTCAGATCAACAAATAGTTTTTCAAATCCGAACACACACACACACACACACACAAAGTCGAAGTACTCAACATTGTTTTTGTTTAGAGAAAATATCGGAGGAGAAAAGAGAGAGACTGTGAGAGAAGAGAAAATCTAAATTATTTTAATCAATTGCTAATTAATCGAATCGAACCCTAATAATGAAAAAAAAAATCAACTTTATGCAATTTTGATTGTAAATCTCAAAAAATAAGAAATAGAAGAAGAAGAAGAAGAAGAAGAAGAAGAAGAAGAAGAAGAAAACGAACCCTAATTTTCTGAAACAAAGTTCTAATTCAACCATCTGATGCAATCTGTATATTTTTTAATGAAAAAAAGAAAAAACTGAATTCAAATCAATTGAAAATTTCAGATCCGATGTGGAATCGTATAGTTACAAGTGTAAGCGTGTAAACTTTAAAACACTTTATGACTGTGATTTGCTATATGTTCGAAAGTTTAAAAGTTTTTCAAATAAAGCTCATTATCATGATAATTGAACAACTATAACTCTGATTTTTATATCAATCATAAACGTGTATTTGATAAATTAAGTACTGCACTAACTTGTTACAATCCTGGCAAGAATCTGCATATATTGAAGAAATATGTTGAAGGTCTTAGTTTGTTGCTTGTAGCTATCATGGAACTCTGCTATGAATAACTTTTACTGCTGTGTTTGGAATGGAAGCAACACAAAGCTATTTATTTGGAATACCATATTAATTTCCAATTATCACGATAATTCGACAGTTATAACTCTGATTTTTATATCAATCATAAATGTGTATTTGATAAATTCAATACTGCACTAACCTGTTACAATTCTGGCAAGAATCTGCATATATTGAAGAAATATGTTGAAGGTCTTAGTTTGTTGCTATCACAGAACTCTGCTATGAATAACTTTTACTGCCGTGTTTGGAATAGGAAGCAGCACAAAGCTATTTATTTGGAATACCATATTACTTTCCAAAGTCCTTAACCCGTACGTAGCCCCAAAACTGAAGAGAAGCCCTCTTCTTCGTGTAATTTTTAAAAAAAATTGGTTTGAGGAATAAAGAGAGAAAGCACAGAGAGAGAGCTCAAAGGTTAGGGTTTTGGGTTTTAAGAATGCGTATAGGTTAGAGAGAGTGAGTCGCATAAGACTGGAAAAAAATTGAAATTTAAAAAATAGAAAAAAAGAATTAAATGCTGATGTGGAAAACTGTGGAAGTTTCAAAGGCTTCGGTTATATATATATATATATATATATATATATATTGATTAGTAAATGGACTATAGATGATTTGACTCATTTGACTCCTAAATCTTAAGTTTTCGAGTGACCATTTGAATTGAGGGGGAAAGAGTAGAGTTGATAGGAAATTAGCTTAATTTTATGGCAACTTTATTATACTCACCTTCTCTTTCCTTAATCCTAATGGAACAAAGTTTCTCTCCAAACTAGTTTGGAAAGAAACTCTTCAAACTTCTCACATATTTCTTTCTTAGGTGTGAATTTTGAAAATTTAACTGTTGAATTTTATGTTCCTTATGTTCTTAACATGCATATCAAATTTCGTTCAAATTGGATATTATTTACTATTTGATCAATTAACTTATTTTTTATATACAACTTTAGATTACAAAAACTTGAAAGTATTCTATTTATTTGATGACATAGCAATTGATCTTCGATTTTCTTGAAATTTTGTAAGTATTAAGGATGTAATAAAAACATGCAATCTAACGGTTAGATTTTCAAAATTCACACTCAATATAAATATATATGATGAGTTTGTAGGGTTTCTCTCCAAATTAGTTTGGAGAGAAACTTTGTTCATCCCAATGGACTCTTAGTCTTTTTTTGGAAGGTGAGAATAGAATGAAATGAAAATAATATTATTTGGGAGTTTTGACGGACTTTCTATTCCCTTGTTGGGGAGTTTAGGTAGGATGAAATGGAATGGAATGATTATGAGAGAATACTCATTCCTTCCTTTTTCCTCAAAATCTCAAAATTTTATTCCCATAAAAATTTGAGAGGAATGGGAGGGAATGGGAGGGCATAAACTTAGGTTTAAAGAAATTTTTTTTAAAACTCCTAAAATATCCCTTTAATCTCAACCCTTTTTACGGACAAAATTGCCTTTTGCCCTTTTTGGGCAAATTAAATAGCTTTATGCCCCCCTTCCCAAACTAATTAGGGAAATGCCTTTCTTTTAAAGCTCGATTTTTGATAAATCGAGTTAAAAAAAAATTTCTGAAGCCCTATGGTGATGTTTTAAGGAGCCTATAGTGACGTTTTTTTAACTCGACTTCAATGAAATTGAGTTATAGGTAAAAAAACGCCACTATAGGTCGATTTCATTGACTACAACTCAATTTCATTGGAGTCGAGTTAAAAAAAGTCACTATAGGTTCTTTAAAAAAGCCACTATAGAGCCTAACTCGATTTATCAAAAATCGAGTTTTAAAAGATGGGCATTTCCCTAATTAATTTGGGAAGGAGGGTATAAAGCTATTTAATTTGCCCAAAAATGGCAAAGGGCAATTTTGTCCTCCTATTTACATATCACGACACCTTTTTTTCTCAACCAGCCGTAATATATATATATATATATATATATATATATATATATCATTCTTGCATTTTATTGCTCACGCTGCTGCTGCTGTTCTCTTCTTGTTGATTCATCAAATTCTGTGAGTTTTTATTTTTTATTTTATTGATTGCAAGTCTATTGACCATTGATTTATTAACTTTATATATTCAAGTCTGCACTTTATGTATTTCTATCATGCCACGTTTTTAAGATAGTCGAGCCCCTTTCAATAAAAACAATATAAGGATTTAGAACTCTTTTTATTAATTTTTACTATATTTACTACTTCCCAATATAAGTGAGACTCGTTTTATTCTAGTTAACGATTGCTATATGGGCACTAGTTAACACACCTAACAAATTAATATATGAATATTTTATAGAAGTCTGTAAGTCTTATTTAAATTGATAGCCTACATAAGATTGTTAAGAGGGTGTTCTTGATTGAATAAAAATTCATAAGAATCTACTTTTCATTGAAAAAAAAGGTGAACAATTACAATTAAGAATGATGTGTTTAAGAATCATCAACATAAGTGTTAAAGTCTTCTTTAAGGGAAAATAAAAATGAACATAAAAAATAAATAAGGTTTTAACTATAAAACTTTATAGCAATAGCATCAACATGAGTTTTTCTTTTGAAAGCATGAATCTAATCCGATAGAAGTTTTTTTTTTTTTTTTTAATAGTTATTATTATTATTATTATTATTATTATTATTATTTTGAGAAACAAACTGATAGAATGTGTGAGTACTGTTTCCTTTTCTATTATGGTAAATGGGGAATGAAGGGGGCATATAGTACCATCTAGGGGTTGAGACAAGGGGATCCTTTATCTCCATACCTTTTCCTATTATGTTTTGAGGGGCTTAATGGTTTGATAAATCAGGCAGTTAGGGAAGGAAAAATTCAGGGATATTCTCTTTGTAGAAATGGCCCAAAAATATCTCACTTGTTTTTTTTTTTTTGCAAATGATAGCTTGCTATTTTGTAGAGCTAGGTTGGAAGATGTCACAACAATACAAAATATTTTGGAGGTCTATGAAACTGCTTCAGGCCAATAAATAAACAAGGAGAAAACTACACTCTTCTTTGGCAAATCTGTTAGTGACATGGCAAAAAATTCTATAAAAGAGCTACTTGGGGTGCCAAAGATAAAATAGTATTAAAAATATTTGAGACTTCCAGCAGTTGTTGGCAAAAATAGGAGAGCAAGCTTGAATTACATAAAAGATCGGGTTTGGAATAAATTACAAGGGTGGAAGGAAAAAACTCCTATCTCAAGCTGGAAAAGAAGTGTTGTTAAAAGTGATGGTCCAAGCTATTCCCACCTTTGCAATGGGATGTTTCAAACATCCTGTGGGCCTATGTAGGGAGATTGAGAAGGGGGAATGGATTTTAAGGAGTTGGTGAAGTTTAATGATGCTATGTTGGCAAAACAAGTATGGAGACTTATCCACGATAAAAACTCCCTATTTTATCGTGTGTTTAAGTCAAAATACTTTCCAAATGGTACTATCTTTGATGCCAAGAAGTCTTCGGGTTCGTTTGCTTGGACAAGCATTTGAGGGCGAGAAAAGTATTATCCATAGGTGCAAAATGGAGAATCGGGGATGGTTTGTCCATAAGGGTATTTAGTGACAACTGGATACCAGATGCCACGAGTGGGAGAGTAATATTCTCAACATTGGCAGGGATGCAAACATGAAGGTAGCAGAATTGATTGACACCGGCATGGGTTGTTGGAAAAGCCAAAAATTGATGAATGCTTGGTACCGTTTGATGCCCAAAGGATTAAGGCCATTCCTCTGTGTATCACTCCATAACTTGACCTTTTATACTGAGCACTTATAAAGAATGGGCTATATTCGGTAAAATCCGGGTATCGAGCATTGTGTGAAGAAGCAAGGAGTGGGAAGCATCGGGTTCAAACTCAGGTCTGATCGCTGGGTTTTGGTCGAGTATATGGAAGCTAAATGTGCCGAGGAAGGTGAAGCATTTTATGTGGAAAGCATGCTCAGACAGTTTGCCTACGAAAACAAACTTAGTGAAAAGGAGAGTGTTGACGGAATCGGTTTGTCATTTATGTGGCTGAGCTGAAGAGGACACGCACCTGCTTTGTGGGGCTGTGAAGCACTTAAACAAGTATGGGATAGAGACTTTCATTGGGTAAATCAATTCGAAGCATCACAGGGTTCGTTTAAAGACTTGGTGGCGTTAATCATGACGAAACTGAGAGTTCGTGAAGTCTTTGCTACAACAGCTTGGTTCATATGGTCTCACAGAAACAAGTCAAGGTTACAAGAAAAATCGGATCCTCTTAGGGGCATCAGAGAGGAGGTCTGCAACTTCTAGCAATTGTTTAACTCTTGCCGTGAACACTCTGACAGCAGCAAGATGGTGAGGCAACGTAAATGGCAACCTCCAAACCCAGGTGAATATAAAACTAACTTTGATGGCGCTATGTTTAATGAATGTGATGAAGCTGGCGTGGGCATTGTGGCGCGAGACTCTAATGGTCTGGTGGTGGGTGTGATGGCGAAAAAAAAAAAAATAAAAAAAATAAAAACTCATTCAATGGAGTGTTTAGAGCTATTGGCAGCAAGGCGGGCTGTGATCTTTGCTAAGGAAATCAGGTTACAATAGTCCCACTTTGAAGGTGACTTAAAAATGGTTATCAAGGGGTCGTAAGGGGTTGGTATGCAGTTCTCATCTCTTGGGCATTTGGTTAGGGACACTTTATCTCATGTTAGCTCCTTATGGAGTTTTTCTTTCACTTATTTTGTAAGATAAAGTAATGCGGTGGCACATGCTTTGGTCAAAAGAGCAAGGTTATCTTTTCCTTTTTCTGCTTGGATGGAGTTTGTTCTGTTTGACATTGACATTTTTTGTATATGCCGATTTTCAAGTTGTTGAATAATAAAACAAGTAGGCGGTCTTTTCACTCAAAAAAAAAAAAAAAAAAAAAAAAAAACCCGATAGAAGTTAATTAATTACTCATTAAATTGTGTAGTGGGTCCTTACTTAGTTTGGTTTACTATTCTACAATAGATTTAGCTCTCCAAAGCTCATGTAAATTCCATTCTTTAGCAAAAGAAAAAAAAAAAAAAAATATATATATATATATAGAGAGAGAGAGAGAGAGAGAGAGAGAGAGAGAGATTCTCATATTGGTGATTGACTCAATAGACATGAAATTAGTGTTTACAAAAATTATATAATTTAAGATGCCAATTAGACCTTGAGATTTATCTTCGAAAAGTGATTGACTCAATAGTTGTGAAAATTAGAGTTTACAAAAATCATAATATGTAAGATGTCAATCATAGCATGAGATTTATCTTACAAAAGTTATGGATTCGTAACAAAAAGAAAAGTCTTACAAAACCTAATTTTTTTTTTCATTGAACCGAAAAACGTCCAAACAATTGATTATAAATGTGTTAAAATTTAGGTTCAAGTGGGATTTGTGATTCTATCAATCCCCGGACTCATTTAACAATTCAAAAATTATATAGGATCTTTAGATCCTATGATCCAGATTGAAGTTTTAACAATTATGTTGTGAGTTAATACATAAAATTTTAACATGAATGATTGTAATGTGTCGTGCCCACTTTTATGATGATTGACTATTTGTAGGGACACGTTTTGTAGCCCAAACCCAAGATGTATGGATGTTGGCCCAGTGAGCCTAGTACAATAAATTTGTAGAGAGTGGGTTAAAGAACTAGGCACTAATGAATTTGACAACGGCTAGTATGGATGTAGAAGATGATTAAGCAAGAACAAGGAACATAGAGCTGAATGAATTCATTGTCCGAGGAGGTAAGTTTTCATATAAATTGATTAAACAAAGTACAAGTACAATTTAGATTTCTACAGTGCATCTTCTCTATTTTTCTCGGGGCCTTTCCTCATGGAGGGTCTTTTACATTATATAGCTTCCTTTAGACTATCTTGATCCTACATTTATTGATCATCTGATCCCTTATTTGAGTACATGTCCTATCAGACACCCTCTTTGACTTTCTATGAGTTGTGGTAGCCAAGGCAACACTGTTCAAAGGTCTTTTCCACATAAATGCGGCCAGAAAAGTAGCTGCAGTGCATTTAATGTAGTGGTAACAGCTTTTCCTTAGATATTTTTGACTTCCTATCCTTCTTGTACGTTCATGATGCATGTCCCTATCATTAGAGCTTCTTGGAAGGTTACTTTGATCATTAGAATCTACATCTGATCTATATTTAGCTTATCCAAGGAAATATTTCTCCTCAGACCATCTTCCCATTTGTATCATACTCATTAAGTCCTGAGTCTGAACCATTCATTACCATTCGTTCGTCTTCGGACTACTCACGCTCTTGGCCAAGGCCCAAGGTCCAATATACAAATTTGGGCCCTTACCCCCACAATAGCTCCTTAAAATTCTGATTTTTCCCTCTTATTTGAGGAGAAAAAGTGGGGTTTTGATCTCACAATAATTAAGGACTTTAATTTGCTTAAAGCCAACCATCCGAGAGCTGGATGTCTGAGGTTCCGTTTGATACTTGGATTGATGCCAGGAAGTATTAATTTCCCAAAAGCAGATGGTCTGAGGAACCAGGCATAACTAAGTTTCTGTTTAATACTTAGAAAAATATCTTAACGTATCAATTTTCCCAAGGTATGTGGTCTAAGGAGCCAAGCATGACCAAGTTTCTGTTTAAGCACTTGTAAAGATGTCATAGAGTATTAATTTCCCCTTAGCATCTGGTCCAAGGACTTAGGCATGATTAAGGTTCTATTTAAGCACTTTTAAAGATGTCATAGAGTGTTAAAGGTTCTGTTTAAGCACTTATAAAGATGTCATAGAGTGTTAATTTCCCTTTAGCATCTGGTCCGAGGACCTAGGCATGACTAAGGTTCAGTTTAAGTACTTGTAAAGATGTCATAGAGTGTTAATTTTCCCTTAACATTTGGTCCGAGGACCTAGGCATGACTAAGGTTCTGTTTAAGCACTTGTAAAGATGTCATAGAGTGTTAATTTTCCCTTAGCATCTAGTTCGAGGACCTAGGCATGACTAATGTTCTGTTTAAGAACTTGTGAAGATGTCATAGAGTGTTAATTTCTCCTTAGCATCTGGTTCGAGGACCTAAGCATAACTAAGGTTCTGTTTAAGCACTTCTAAAGATGTCATAAAATGTTAATTTCCCCTTAGCATCTAGTCTGAGGACCAAGGCATGACTAAGGTTCTGTTTAACATTTTCTTGATAGCCCTTACCTGCTTGAGCTTAATCACCTTATCTCTGACAAGATCTACATGTTCCTTGGATGGGCGTCGAGGTGATAGCTTTTTGGGAGTGATGGATGGGTCAATATTTAAATGATGACAGATGAAGTTCGAATCCGCCCCCAGGGCTTCAGCCCCTTATACAGGTCAGCGTACATAATCTCAGCACCACTACCCTCTCGATCCTGTTCATGCTCACGATCTCTTTCACGCTCAAGATTAAGAAAATCATCTTGTCATAGAGAAACTACGGGTTCTGCCCGGTGGATCCTATCATAGTCGACTGTTGCACTCACTAATACATAAGTTCTCCGCATAGACGACGTCAATTGTAGGGACATGTTTTGTAGCCCAAACCCAAGATGTATGAGATGTTAGCCCAGTGAGCCCAGTACAATAAATTTGTAGAGAGTAGGTTAAAGAACTAGGCACTAATGAATTTGACAACAGCTAGTATGAATGTAGAAGATGATTAAGCAAGAACAAGGAAAATAAAGCTGAATGAATTCATTGTCCGAGGAGGTAAGTTTTCATATAAATTGATTAAATAGAGTAGAAGTGCAATTTAGATTGTTACAGTGCCTCTTCTCTATTTTTCTCGAGGCCTTTCCTCATGGAGGGTCTTTTACATTATATAGCTCCTTTTGGACCATCTTGATCCTATACTTGTTATATTTGAGTACCTGTCTCATCAGACACCCTCTTTCGCTTTCTGTGAGTTGTGGTAGTCATGGCAACACTGTTCAGAGGTCTTTTCCATATACATGCGGTCAGAAGAGTCGCTGCAATGCATTTAATATAGTGGTAGCAGCTTTCCCTTAGATATTTTTGAGTTCCTATCTTTCTTGTACATTTATGATGCACGTCCCTATCATTAGAAATTTCTGGAAGGTCACTTTGATCATTAGGATCTACATTTGATCTATATTTAGCTTATCCAAGGAGATATTTATCCTCGGACTCATTAAGTCCTGAGTCTGAACCATTCATTACCATTCGTTCGTTCTTGGACTACTCACGCTCTCGGCCAAGGCCCAAGGCCCTATATACAAATTTAGACCCTTACCCCCACACTATTTTTTTCCAACAATTTTATATTTATTTTTATTATTATTATATACATCAATAGTTGAAGGTGGAGGGATTTAGATCTTAGATGTCTTTGTTGAAAATGCTAGAAGATACAAGTTGAGCTACAAGACTTTTTTCTTTTTTTAATAATTTTTTTAATTTTATTTATGGAACTACTGCAAGACTCTTGGTTGTTGACCAAGGCTATAATTTCTCAATTTGGTTTATTGTGTCAAAAAACAATTCAATAATGAGAGGATTTAAATTTGGCTTATCACATACAAAAAGAATGTAATAAAAAACAAAATTGGACCCAAGGAAGAAGAAGCGGAGGTGGAGACAAATTTGGCCACTAAAGTTCACATGCGTTGCGATTCATCCGTTGGTATCTTCTGCCATGATAGAGAAACCTACGACTATGGAGAGGTTCTGTGTCAACATCTAACCAACTGTCGTAGCCTCATAATTTCTTGTTGAGAAATAACGCATTTTTGGTACTTTGTTAGTCAACTTCCATGAGTTTTAATGTTTTATATAATACTGTTTCCTATCTTCCCTTCCATTATCTAGGACTAGATTCTCTTCCTCCACAAAGGCCCACTTCTGAAATTGGATGAAGATGGAATTCTGAATAAATTTCTGTTTGCTTATGTAATTGTAAACATTTAAGACTCTTGCTAGGAATTTAACCTTAGACATGTGAGATGTAAAAATAGAGAGAAAAAAAATATGCGTACAAAAAACAATCACACAATACAATATTTACGTGATTCGACAATTTGTTTATGTCTACGGAGTTGCAGTAATTTCATTATTTTCAAGGAAAAATACAAGATGCAATAATACAATTTTTCTCTTTCAAAATAATACGACCAACCTTAATCTAAATCATCGGTATTTATATTTTACATAAAAAAGCCTCCGCTACATGGACTAAGTCTTAAAAAATCTCTCATTAAAAACTGTAACACTTTTATATAAAGCTGGATCATAATCTAGATCAAACACAAACTAAGTTCCACATAAGCCAACAACTCTTGGGTCTTAACATTGTGTCTAATATGGCTAAAAGTCATTCGGATCAAGACTACAGATTTTATGAAATTTTTCCTTCATTTTTATTTTGATTTTGGTAAACCATTCGTTTTATAAAATAATAATAGTCTTTGATTTGGCAGTTTTCCAAGATCCAATATAATATTAAGACACCCTTGAAAGCAAAGTGGCCTCAAAATTTACAAAATAAAATAAATTATATAGGTAGTTTTCCAATATGGCAATATCTAATTTAATATCAACTCTCCCGTTACAGCAAAGTGGTCGGATCCTATGATAGAAATAATGTGTATACTTCAGCATCGAGGTGCTCACACAATGCTTACGAAAGCTCACATCATCCTTTTCTATTTGTGTTTTTATTTTTTCCATACAAGTGTGCACTGGCATTAAAATATAGTTTGATTTTGCATAAATTGAATTGAAAGTAATCGTTTTGCACGTTGATAAGAGTTTATGCTCTAAAATCCAATTTATTGGCATGTTATAAATAATTAAATTATTTAATTATATAAGACTATTTGTAAATGAACTAATTAGATATTATCATAGTCTTTGAGATGCATTGTATGTGATTTAGTTACAGAAGATATAAATCACAAGTTCCTTGTAAACTCAAAATGTAGTTCGTAGTCGGTGATGAAATTGGGCGTTTTATCTACAAAGACTATAACACATTAATTAAGATGGCTTGTCTTGATCATGGAAGTGGAGACTTCTAGTTGGTGTGTTAATATGTCTTAAGTGTGTAAGACATATTGAACTTGACCGCTGTGAGATTAATTAGTCAATTAATAACTGTCACTTGAATAAAAAAACTCACGACTTCTAATTTCATAAACTCTTAATCCTGAGAGAATTGTGAACCCGATCATGAAATGTAGGTTACTTTGATATATTAGGATTGATATCTAATTTAATGATCAAAACTTTAGTATGTTGGGTAACCACACATAGTATTGAGGGAACACATATTCTCAAGATGGAATCCATAATCTCTTTCTATAGAGACTTGAAATATCATATTGAGATAAGTTTATTGGTAATTGGTTATTCAGGGCTGGTCATTTTAGTAAAGAGTTACTAAAATTTATATTTATTGAAATTAGATTTGATAAATATGATTAACTAAAAGATTAAATCGGGAACTTAAGGAATAAAATAGTTGTTTATAAAGTGACAGTTCATTATGACTTTGTTCACTATGGATATTTCATGAAAGGGTCAAATGATATCATATTAGAGTCTTGGGATATAATTTATTAATAAGGCCTAGAGTGCAATCATATTTCCATAGTGGTACTTGTTATATAATTAATGGTAACTTTTGAGCTTATCAAGAGTTGATAGATAAGTCTAAGGCCCATTGGAGCTAAAGTCTTATTTGTTCCTTTGGTCCCATCCTAAGCCACATACTAAAGCCCAATTGGGCTGGCCCAAAAGGCTAATCTAATCAGATAATCAGTTGTTTATTTAATAAAAGTTATTAAATAAAGTAATTGCTAAGAGATAGTTAATACATACGTATGATTAAAAGAAGAGAAAATAGTTTTTCTTAGTAGTATCTTGGTGAACACTTTTCTTTTTGGAAAATCAACGTACTTAAGAACTGATTGAGAGACCACTCATCTTAGGCACTATGTGGAATTGGGATGAAGATTGAAGGTCTTCTCAAGTATTGTTTTGAATTTTACTGCATCAAGGTATGCTTTCTCTTCTTTGTTCTAGAATTCAAGGTTATATATTATCTCTCATGATTGAAGTAGATCCTTGTGTTACTTCCACTCCGTGTTTTGTATGAGATGCAAAACCAATTTTTCCAACAGATACATATTAAAAGTTTATCAATTGTTAATATCCATGTTATTTTACATTAAAATAAAGTTTAATGAATGCAAACTTTTAGCCATCCGATCATAGTTGTGCCTGTTGTATTTATACTTTTATAGTGTAATTGTTACACATGTTAATACATATTGAAAGGGTTTGAAATTATTAATTCGATCACCCGAGATACAATAAAATTCTATCACTAAAGAGAAAGCTTGTCACTTCTTATTAGAAGTTGCTGTTAGATGTGGATCATGATTATATATGTGGAGGAGTGGACCTAAATCTGCCTTGAAGATTTTAGCCTAAAGAAGAAATTTGAGGAGTAGACCCGGCCTGGGGTGCAATAAAAGATAAAAGGGACTTCTGATGGGAAGAAACCATTTAGGCCTGTAGCCAAGATAATCTGCTACACCCATGCTTCTTGAAGGCCATTTGGGCACGCTACTGAGGCAATCCGTAAAACTATTCTTTCCTGAGGACATGGAGACTACTAGAGAAGCGACCTTCCTCTTAAGCTTGGGACACCCTTAGCTCACCTTTCTCCTGAGGAATACATTGCAGAAAATGCAGAGTCTAATATAACAGTCACCTTCGCATTAATGAGCTCCCCCCACCTAATGTCAGCCACATTAAATGTTGAATAATTGTCCTGAATAGTGAAAATACCTCCAAAAGTCCTTTTTCATAATCAATAAATGGTAGGGCAAGAAGTTGATGGGACAAGTATCCCTTAAAGGAGGAGGAGAGCAATAGGAATGTGGGTTCAGAAAAAAGAGGACTTAAGGAAGAACAAGAGAGAGTGTGAGAGTTAGAATTTCTTTACTTGTACTTAACACTTAAAACCCCTTTTGGTACCATAGAAACACCCTTTTTCATATATAAAATGCACAATTTAGTTACTTTTCATTTCCAACTATCTTGTTAATCTTCCCATTGTGGATTCATACCACCTATTTTTTAGAAATTAGTTGTGTTGATCAAGAACTTTTGTCTAGAATCTTTTTCTGGTGTTTTTAACTCCTACACAATTAGTGTTGTCTATGGGAAAATCCACTAAGCAGTAGGATTAAGAGCCAGTTGGAGTGAAAAATGACGAGTCAGGCAAGGAATAGGGCTCCTAATCAGTCTCGGCTAAGCATGTTAGCTGAATTCGTATCAAGAAATAGGAGATTGCAATCTGAATTAAGAAGAGAAGGCCTGAAGGAGTCCCCCCCACAATTATAGTAGGGAGCAAGGGTCCCTTCTTTCTTAGAGGGAGAGATCGGTGACTAACGCTACGAGACCCTTTTAGTCTAGCAGGGATCGAGAAATGGATTGGTTGAGGTCTCAGGTGTTGGCCTTGTAGTGGGATGTAAGATGTAGAGAGGAGCATTAAAATCAACTGGATGTTTGCCTTGCAAGGGGACATTCCTGTAGAGGAGAAGATAGCTTAGGGAGTCATCGAAGGGACAGAGAAATGATGGATTCCCCACCTTGGTGGTATAGGGAAAGATCTGCTACTCCTCCGTACAGGTAAAAGGATAGATCGGTTTCTCTAGTTAGGAGATACGGAAGTGTGGATTTTCCCTTGCGGAGGGATAGGAATAGAGGGCCCTCCCCCCAACAGACAGTGGGGAAAGGAGATTTACCCAGGAGGTTCAGGGCACAGGGAAACCATGAAGAACCCTATTCCCCTTAGAATTTGGGAAATGATGCTATAAGTAGGGCTTTACAACAAATATCTCATCCTTCCTTCTCTGAGGAAATAGAGAGTACTGACTTACCTTGGAGATTTGTCAAGACCATCTTCATCAATTATGATGGCAAGTCTGTCCCTGTTGAGCACATTAATCACTACAACCAAAGCATGACCATTTCTTACAAGAATGAGGAATTGATATGCAAAATTTTTCCCTCCAACCTTGGACCCACGGCCATGATAAGGTTTGATGGGTTGGAGAAAGGCTCCATTCACGGGTATAACAAGCTTGTTAGGATTAGTGCCCCAAAATCCTAATGTATGCTATGTATGACATTATGTTCTATGTAATAAACTTTTTTTATTATTATTTAAATGCGTGATATGAATAATTGGACATTATCATATAGTTCTTGAGATGCATTGTATTTGATTTATTGATTTAGTCATAGAAGATATAAATCACAAGTTCTTTGTAAACTCAAAATCTTATTTCGTAGTTGGTGATGAAATTGGGCATTTCATCTGCGAAGACTATAACATGTCAATTAAGATGATTTGTCTTGATCATGGAAGTGAAGACTTCTGATTGATATGTTAATATCTTTTAAGTGTACAAGACATATTGAACTGGACCGCTGTGAGATTTATTATTCTATTAATAACTGTCAAATGAATAATAAATCTCACGACTTTCGTTTACTTAAACTCTCAATCCTGAGGGAATAGTGAAGCTGATCATGAAATGTAGGTTGCTTTAATATATCAGGAGTGAGATTTAGACAAACAGTCAAAACCTCAGTATATAGGGCAACCACACATAATGTTGAAGAAACACATATTCTTAAGATGGAATTCGTAGTCTCTTTATAGAGATATAAAATATTTCCTTTAGATAAGTTTAATGGGTTTGGTTATTCAGAGTGTTAGGCCTAACCACTTTGGTAAAGAGTTACTAAAGTTTATATTTTATAAAATTAGATTTCATAAAATATATATGAATAACTTAAAGGATTAAACCAGGTACTCAAGGATCAAGAGGTAGTAATTTTTAAAGTGACAGTTACACATTAAGATTTTGTATTACTACAAATATTTTCATGAAGGGGCTAAATGTTTAATAAAGTTTTATGATATAATTTATTAATGAGGCCTAGAGTGCAATTATATTTATATAGTGGTATTAAATATAATTAATGGTAACTTTGGGCTTGTCAAGAGTTGATGGATAAGTCCAAAACCCATTGGAGCTAGAGCTTTATTTGTCCCTTTTGTCTCACTCCAAGCCACACACTAAAGCCCAATTGGGCTGGCACAAAAGGCTAACCCAATTAGATAATCAATTATTTATTTAATAAGAGTTATTAAATAAAGTAACTGCCTAAATGCAGATATATACGTATGATTAAAAGAGAGAAATATTCAGAGCTTTCTCAAGACACTTGGTTATTCTCTTAAACAAATACGTATAGAACTAATTGAGAGACTACACATCTTGGGCACATTGTGGAATTGGAGTGAAGATTGTAAGTCTTCCTAAGTTCAATCTTCATTTTGATTTGAATTTCATGGCATCAAGGTACGCCTTCTTGTTCTTTGTTTTTAAAACTCAGATGTTGCATGTTATCTCACATGAATGTAGTAGATCCGTTTATATTCTGCTGCATGTTTTTATATGAGATGCAAAAATGTATTTTTCTATATGTTTTTCCAAAAATTGGTATCAGAGCAGTCCTCAATCCCATGTTTGTATAACGTGTTGAGTGAGTTTTAGAATCAAAGAAAATTGTTTTCATGGTTTTTTGAAAATTCTGTAGTAATTTTTCTGCATATTTTAGTTTTAGAACTATTTTTTGATAAAACTGATATTGATGTAATGATGTTGTTTAAGTTTGATTTTAACCATGCCATATTGAACTTTAGGACTATAGCATCAATGAAATTAAGTTTTGATCTTAATCACATTCAGATATGATCAAAGGACTATGTTTTTTTGAAGTGAAACGTCAAAAACGGTTACCAGAAAAATCTAAAAAATTCAATTTCACAAGTCTCAATTGATCGAGAATTCCTTTCGATCGATCGAATGTTCTTATCGATCGATTGGACAGGAATCAAGAATCAATCGAGTCATCCAGAGACTTCATAATGAACTTCTTCAATTTTTTGATTGATCGAGAATTCCTTTGTTTCTTTCAATCAATTGAATAGGAATCGAGAATCAATCAAGTCATCCAGAGACTTCAAAATGGATTTATTAAATATTTCAATCGATTGAGAAATATCTTCGACCGATCGAATGAACTGTTTTTGGAATTTCACTAAGTGTTAAAGCATAGATAAAGTGTAGAGCAATGTGTGATGAGATTACACATATTTCCAAAATAAAAACATTTCTTTTAAAATTTCTAGTGGGAGAGAAATTCAAGGGTTGATTCTCACGACCTCCATTACCAGTTCATAGTAGTGTGAAGTAGGCACCTTGTCTTGGCCTCGAGCCTTGCATTCCATGCGGAGGGTGTTTATTTTATAGTACTACAAGATTGAACTTCCAGGTTTGTAGTGGTGTGAGCAAACACCTCGTCTTGGCTTTAAGCCTTGCATTCCATGCGGAAGGTGTTTTATATCATGGATCTACTAGATTAAACTTTTGTTGGTAGATGAAATGTGGCTACACATGACTCTAGGTAATGGTGTACACTAGACTAAATATTATAGTATCATCTTTGCTGAGTTCTTACTATTATTATTTAGAGGTTAAATGAATAACGACATATTATTAGTGTTTGTTAAGAGTTATCAAGACAACACTAGTAATGAAAGATATTTTCAATCAACCATAGTATTTAATGTTCACTCTATGCTGAGGGATATTGAATATGGGATTGGGTTGTCGTTGCATATTTTATATTATGGTTTTATTAAGGTTCCATACTATATGTTGACATGCTAAATTGATAATGTCCAGTTTACTTATTATATTCATGCTTATTGTTTTCAGATTTAAGCATGGCATATTTTAGCCCACTTTTTACTATTCTTAATCAAAACAAACTGACTAGATCCAACTATGTTGATTGGAAAGAAACTTAGACATTGTTCTTACTGCTGAAGAGCACAAATTTGTGCTTAATCAACCATGTCCAAACTTTCCTTCATTAGATGCTCCTACTAAGGAAAAATAGCAATATGATTGTTGGCAAAAATCTAATGAGATGGATAAGTGCTATATTCTAGCAGCTATTTCAAATGTTCTACAGCATCAAATGCAGGATGTGGAACTAGCTTCAGACATAATGTTAAGTTTGAAGGAGATGTTTGGTAAGCAAGGCCGTTTAGCTAGGCAAGATACTATGAGGATTATCCAGAATACCAAGATGGCTCAAGGGACTCCTATATGAGAGCATTGTCTTAAGATGATCTCTTATCTGAATACACTGGAGATTTTAGGTGCCGACATTAATGGAGAATCCTAAGCGAATATGATACTCTAATCCTTGCCAGAATCATTCAAAGAATTCAGACTTAATTATAATATGAACAAAAAGATTTATACCTTGTCTGAATTAATGAATGAATGAGTGGCAGCAGAAGGCATCCTTGGGACAGCCAGTGTTAAAACTAATATGGCTGAAGCTTCCTCTTCTAAGCCTAAGTCAAAAGGCAAGGGTGGTAAGAAGAAGAAAGGCTTCACCAAACAAGATGGTAAACAGCTTGCCTTAGGAGTTGCCAATAAGGGAAAGAAAAAGGTAATGGACTACACCAAAGGAAAATATTTCCATTATGGTGAGAAAGGTCATTGGAAGATGAATTGTCCAAAATTCATAGCTAGCAAGAATAAAGGTATGATGAGATGATTCATTCTTAAGATTTGTTTCATACAGAATCCCACGAATTCCTGGTGTGTGGATTCAGGTTGTACTAATCATATCTGCAATACTTTGCAGGGGTTTCAAGAGACCAGAAGGTTGAATGAAGGGGAACTATTTCTTACTTTGGCTAAAGGGAGAAAAATTCCAGTTGTAGCTGTTGGAATGTTTAATTTATACTTTGATTCTAGGATTTTAATATTGGAAGACTGCTTATATGTACCTAATTGTGATATCGTATTTTGTCTGCCCTCAATTTACGAGCCAGACCTCGAAAAATGCAAAAAATATTATTTTCTCTCCATGGGGCCGTGAGAAGATCTAGAATGACGTGGCGCAACCCGTTTGGACATTGGAGCACCCGAAGTGCCTTTTTAAGCTAAAATGACTAAAATGCCTCTGGTCAACCCTAGGTTTGATCGAAGGTCAAACAAGGTCAAAATCCTCACAAAATAATATTTTTCATAGTTTTAAATCAAACCTGAGCTTCTCGAAGATTTTTAACAACTTTGACCAAGTTTGACCCAAAATCGATCTTAGGTGGGCTCAAAAAACCCTAATTTTGATCCGGTCGTCAGAATGGGTTGAACCAATGCCATTACGAAGATTATCAAATTCTTGTTCCAACGACTAACCATGGGTCAAAATCGGAGTTAGGACGGCTGAGATATCACGAAAACCGAGATGACACATCGATCGATGCATCGCTATCTTCCGAGAGCCATAACTTTTGATTCGACCGTTGGATTTTCAAGGTCCATACCTTTTCAAAAACAGGAAGTCAAGATCTTTCCAAGGGTGCTAAGATCAACCCAATCAAAGGAGGTTTGAGGCTGGCAGACTTTGAAGGGCCGCCGCCTCAAAAAGCGTATCGGGTCTATAAATAGCCCCAGGCACTCCTCAGATCGGGAAGACCATTTTTTTTTTTTTTTTTTGCTAAGTTTTGCTCTCTACTTGGTTTTTCTACACGTTTTTCTCTCTTCCAAACATGAGAAAATACACAAAAAAACACCCAATAACACATTAAAGCTTCTTGATTCTTCTCTCTTCACGAAAAACACAAGGTATTATTCTTATACCCAATCATCTTTTCCTTGGTTCTACACTTGGGATTTGGGGTTTAGGGGTGTGGATGAAGCTTTTTTAGCTACCATCCACACCCCTAACCTTTTAAATCTTTTCTTAGCATTTATTTTGCTCTTTTGCCTTGATAACATGATTTATTGCTTTCTCTAGCATGTTTCTTGCCTTATTTGTGTTTCTAGCTTAAATCTATTTGCTTTTATGCTTTTTGCGATGTTTCATGCTTAGATCTACGTCCTTACATGCTTATATGTTTAGATCTACATGCTTTAGCCTTTATGCCATGTTTTCCTATGTTCTGTGCCTCTTTTTGTTCTATGTCAACGTTAGGGTTACATGCTCACATGCTTGTATGATGTTGTTGGCTATGCCTTGCCTGGATCTATGTATTTTATGTGTTTATTTCCATGCTATATGGTTAGATCCTTGTCTTTACATGCTTATATGTTTGGATCCATCTTCTCCCATGTCTATGTGTTAAGCTTATACATGTTTATGTGCATGTTTCCATGCCTATATGTCTAGATCTATGTTTTCACATGCTTATGTGCTTGGATCTATGTTCTCTAGATGCTTTATGCTATCTTCCATTTGCTTGCGCACTCCATGCCATGTTTGTGTGCCTAGACCTAGGCTATGTTTGTCATGCCATGTGCTATTGTAGCCCTTTTGTCATTTTATCTTTCTTTCTTGTGTTTTGGCCTATTGGTTTGGACCTGATCTAGACCCTATGGTATTTGTCACTGTCTACACCTTGGCCTACATCAAAGGGTTTGGATCACATTTATTTGCATGTCTATGCTTGCTTGCCTTTATGAAATGCTTGTGCTAGCCTCTCTTGTTCTAAGCTTTGCCACTTTTGACGCCCTTAGTGGGTTTGCGGTTGCGTGGTTACATCCGACGCTCATGAGGCCTTATTTGGATGTAACCCTTTGGGATGCATCACCACGATGCCGGTTGCTTCATGCATATCTTTCCCTTTTTCCGCTCCATGCAATGATTTGCTTACCATGTTTTTTTGTGCCTTCCGTTGGCTTTATATGCATCTTTACATGCGTGCTTATATGTCCATGCATGAGTCTTGCTTGCTAGTATGTCGTCCATGCTTCAACACAATGAGGCTATGGACAACCGATCTAAACCTACATCTGTCCCCCATGGACACCACTTTTTGTTTGCTTTCTTACTTGTTTGCCCTTCTACTTGCTTGCTTGCTTTATTGCTTCTTTGCTTGCCATGCTTATCCACTTTATGCCTTTTCATATGCTCTTTACATCTTTTCCTTCCATTGCTTGTCTGCTGGTTTCTTGTCTTTGCTTTTGCATGTACACATATGGAGCAAGGATGCTAAGAGTTAGGTGCAAGCAAAAAGGGCACATATGCAAGCATGTAGATATAAGCCAAGTGGCGTGTTCAGCAGATTTAGGAGTTTAGCCTTTCCTTTTTGGTTATGTACTCTTTTAAACCCCCCCTTCCTCCTCCCTCCTTTCTCTTGTAGATGGGTTGTATTAGGTATATCATGTCGTGTGTCATTCGTCCTCATCTCTAAAGTATGGCGACCCCTGTTTACTTTCCTGCACCTATATTTTGGGCGATGCTCTAGGGATGTAGGCATTTACTTTCCTGCTCCGTGTGGTAGAATTATGCATGATGTATGTATATATATACCTGCTCGCCCTTTTTCGGTGTGGTTATCACAGTCCATGTCACCTAAGGCAAAGTGATGCCTAATTTTCGCTGCGAAAGTAAAGTGACACGTCGCTAGATTTTCAACGTGAAAATCTGGTACTTTTTTTGAATGCCTTAGGAAAGCATAGATTGAGACCACACCCATTCAAAAGCCAAACTGCAAAGCCCCCATGCATGCAAAGCCTTGAAAGCCAATGCGAAAATCATGTTTTTACTGCCAATCTCCAAAAATTATGGTTTTATCAAAAGAAAGGATTGTCCTTGGTAGGGCTGTCTAGATTGATCCGGTAACTCGACCTACCAGAAGAACCGATTAGAACTGACCCGACTTCTTCGGCGGGTTGGGGGCGGGTCTTCATCACTAGAAATCGATTCCGATGGGTTGGGTTTGGTTTTCCTCCCCTAAAACCCGAAAAACCCGAAAAACCCGAACCGACTGAAAGAGTTCTAGATTCCAGCAAAATTTCCAGAATCCGACGATAGTTTTCTAGAATCCAGCGATAATTTTCCAAAATCCGGCGAAGGAACCTAGATTCTGGTGATATTTCCCTTAGATCTGGTGAGATTTTGACCAGATCTGGCGAAATCTCATCAAATCCGGTGAGATTTTCACCGGATCTAGCAAAATCTCACCAAATATAAGGGAAATATCGCTGGGATCTGGAAAACTATCGCCGAAATCTGGGTTTCTTTGCCAGATCTGTGTTTTTTTCAATGTTTTCTCAGCATCTTCTCAGATCTAGGACTCCAATCGACCCACCCGCCACCCGTTGATGGTCTGAACCGCCCGACCCAATTACTCTGGCAGGTTGGCGGCAGGTGCATTTTTTTTCACACCCGATTTCGGTGGGTCGGTTCCGGGTTGGGCACAAACCCGACCCGGACCGACTCATGGACAGCCTTAGTCCTTGTACAGGCATTGTAGGGTTCCTAACACCTCCCCTACACGTAACCCAATTTTCGGATATAAGAATTAAGATTTTTTACCATCAACATTAGATTAAGAAAAACGCCATTTTTCTTAGCCTAGGATTGGTAATAAAATCAACTAGAAACAGGTGACCAATCACACTTTAGAAAAACCCAATGATTGGTGGCGATTCCACTTACCTTTGGTAATCCCTTAAAGTTTGGCCCAGATTCCTGCCATAACACCAAAGGTAAACTTACCTTCCTCCACCGAGAGAGAGCACTCGAAGCCCCGCGCAAACCATGCCACACACCACACACACGCACACTATGCAATACCATTTTCGAGACAGAGGGACCCTCCAACGGGGCCTTGCACGCATGGGAGCGTCACCACGACGGGTGGTCGAATGAAGGCTCGCAGCGGCGATTTTTTGCCCCCGATCGAGGCCGAGCATCAATAGATTGGCAACTCCACTGGGGATCGATGAGAGTTTAGCCTTTAAAGCTTTTGATAAAACCATAATCTTTGGACATTGGCTTTCAAAAACATAGAAATTGGCATTGGCTTCTGGGGCTTTCCTTTTGAAAAAAGGCTTCTACTATATCCTAGTAGACTATTTTCAAAAGAGCAAAAAAAAAAAATATTTTTCCAAAAAATCATTTTCTAATGGGAGGCTTTGAGGTATCTTCACATGGGGCTTTATCACTTTCCACACATGCTTTATCGCTTTCCTCACATGCTTTACAGCTTTCCTTCACTTGCAAACATAAGGTAGCAAAGTTTAATTTCTACTACACCTTTATCCACTTTCATATATATATATATATATATATATATATATAAATCTGCTATGTCTAGAAAAGTCTTTCCCCTTCATTAAGGATTACATGACATATACACCCTTTTTGACCAAACCCAAGCTCTGCACTACTAGCGTAGTCACATCACTTTGGGGATTTCATCACCCCATCTGCAGATGCCCAGATGAAAACATCGGCAGTGTTACCTATAGTTAGATTTGGGGCTGATTTTGTAGGCACTTCTAGGTCCATGGATGGACAGGAGTAGCTGAAAAGGCCCCTTCCATCTTTCATGTCCCATAACTTCTATGAAGGAAAAGGTATGGCGATTGAGTACTCTAGGATAGGAACAACTTACCAGTTAAGCCTTTGCATACAGTTGGCCTAGTTATGTCAAACCCGTGAGGATTAGATCAAGCCTAGAGCCCATCAGGACTAGGTAAAGCCTAAGGAGTGAACATCCGAGCTTAGGAAAGGATACCCTTATAGGGCTAGAGGTCAGAGGAAAGTGTCTTGTAATAGGTGCGTCCTTTGTGCTTGCGCCAAAGAAATTGTGCTCTACTCCAGGTTCTTTCTACCCTGTTCGCACAACATCCATGATTAAACCCATAGGGAAAGTAACCTCGTTGCTTGTACTGATGGAATTAAAGATTAATGCAGCGGAAAAGTAAGTTTTGAACGGATTTACTTCATTCGATATTGATAACATGCATAAAGTAAATTTCAGAATTTGAGAACAAGAGATCGTACCTTGAAGCGGTGAATTTCAAAACCAAAAATTGAAGCACTTGAGAATACTTTTAATCTTCACTCCAATTCCACTAACGCCCAAGATGTGTGGTCTCTCAATTGGTAACAAAGGGATTATTAGAAAGTGACTTTCACTCACTTACACACCATTACAATGATGTTTTTCTTACCCACAAAATTCTGTACGTTTTTCCCTTTGTATCTAACCAATATATCTAATTGGGCTAGCCTTTTGGGCCTTACCAATTGGGCTTAAGTGTGTGGCTTGGAGTGGGACCAAAAGGGACCAATAAGACACTAGCTCCAATGGGCCTTGGGCTTTTCTGTCAACTCTTGACAAGTCCAAAGTTACCATTAACTATATTTAATACCACTATATAAATATAGTTGCATTCTAGGTCTTATTTATATATTATATCCCAAGACTTTATTATACATGCAACCCCTTCATAAAATATTCGTAGTAATACAAAGTCATTGAAGTAGACTGCTACTTTGTAAATTACTACATCTTGATCCTTGAGTACCCGGTTTAATCCTTTAATGTTATTCATTATATATTTATGAAATCCTATTCCATAAATATATACTTTAGTCTTACTAAAGTGGTTAGGCCTAACTCTCTGAATAACAAACTCATTAAACTTATCTCAAGGGAATACTTTATATCTCTGTTAAGAGACTATGAATTCTATCTTGAAAATACATGTTCCATCAACACTTGATGTGGCTGCCCAACATACTGAGGTTTTGACCATTACTTTAGATCTCACTCCTAATATATCAAAGTAACCTACACCTTATGATCAGGTCCATTATTCTCTCAGGATTAAGAGTTCATGCAAATGTAAGTCGTGAGATTTATTATTCATTTGACAGTCCTTAGGCAAATAATAAATCTCACAGCGGCCCAGTTCAATATGTCTTAACTCTTAAAACATATTAACACATCAACTAGAAGTCTCCACTTCCATGATCAAGACAAATCATCATAGTTGATATGTTATAGTCTTCGCAGATGAAATGCCCAATTTCATCACCGACTACGAACTATAATTCTGAGTTTACAAAGAACTTGTGATTTATATCTTCTGTGACTCCTTACATAAATCACATACTATGCATCTCATGGACTATATGATAATGTCCGAATATTCATGTTACCATTATTTCAGATAATAATAAAACCAATTTATTAAACATAATATTAAGTCATACATAATGTCTAACACAATGTCACACTTAATATCATACATAGCATCATTCAATAAGATTTAAGGGCATTAATCCTAACAATCTCCTACTTGCCCTAAAGACTATTGTGCACTAATCTAACTCCCATTCCCTCCAAATGTGACTCGAAAGTCCTTTGAGGCAAGGCTTTAGTAAATGGATCTGCTAGATTGTTTGCACTTTCAATCTTTGCTACCACCACATCTCCACGAGCAACAATATCTCGAATGATATGGTACTTCCTCTCAATGTGCTTTCCTTTCTTGTGATTCCTTGGATCTTTAGATTGTGCAACTGCTCTACTGTTATCACAAAACAATGTGATTGGAACTTACTCCATTCTTATTACACCAAGGTTAGAAAGGAATTTCTTGAGTCATACAGCTTCCTTTGCTGCTTCACAAGCAGCAACATATTCTGCTTCCATGGTAGAGTCTGCAATACAAGATTGCTTAATACTCCGCCAACTAATGGCTCCACCTCCCAAGGTGAAAACACATCCTGAAGTGGATTTTCTGAAATCTAGATCCGATTGAAAATCTGAATCTGTATAGCCAATTGGAATCAAATCCTCACAACGGTAAACAAGCATATACTCTCTCGTTCTCCGTAGATACTTGAGAATATGCTTTACAGCTTGCCAATGTTGTGGTCCTGGATTTGATTGATATTGGCTGACCATGCCAATTGAATAGCAGATATCTGGTCTAGTACAAAGCATGGCATACATGAGACTTCCTACTGCAGAAGCATAAGGAACTTGTCTCATCATATCTACTTCCTCTTGAGTCTTAGGCCTTTGGTCATCAGACAAAGGAACTCCATGTCTGAAAGGAAGCAATCCTTTCTTGGAGTTTTGCATGCTAAACCGTTCTAGAACCTTATCTATATATCCAGCTTGTGATAAGCCTAACATCTTATTCTTGCGATCTCACCAAAGCTTGATCCCTAGAATAAAGTTAGCCTCACCCAAGTCCTTCATATGAAATTGGCTTGACAACCAAACCTTTACAGATGACATTACCCCTACATCATTTCCAATGAGTAGAATATCATCAACATAAAGCACTAGGAACATTACTACTTTATCTTGATGTCTTTTGTACACACATGGTTCATCAAGATTTTGTTCAAAACCAAATGTCTTGATTGCTTGATCAAATCTGATGTTCCATGACCTAGATGCTTGCTTAAGTCCATAAATGGACCTTTGCAACTTGCATACCATATGCTCTTGGTTCTTTGCTATGAAACCTTTCGGTTGCATCATATAGATTTCCTCTTCAAGATTGCCATTAAGAAATGCAGTCTTGACATCCATTTGCCAAATCTCATAATCAAAATGAGCAGCAATGGATAAGAGAATTCTGATTGATTTAAGCATTGCTACTGGAGAAAAGGTTTCATCATAATCAATACCTTCTTTTTGAGTATACCCTTTCGCCACTAGTCTTGCTTTAAAGGTTTCAACTTTTCCATCTATCCCTCTCTTTCTCTTGTAAACCTATTTGCAACCAACAGGTTTAATGCCATTAGGCGCCTCTACAAGATTCCAAACTTGATTGGAATACATGGAATCTAATTCAGATTTCATAGCTTGGATCCAATGATGTGCATTTATATCATTTATTGCTTCATCATATGTGTAGGGATCCGATTCAACCTCTTCAGAGATAGCTTCATAAGTTTCTCCCAAACCTATGAATCTTATAGGAGGCCGATCAATTCTCCCACTACGACGAGGCACCTGAGTACTAGACATGTCATGAGTAGTATCTTGTGGTGTATCTAATATAGCCACATCATCCCTAGTTTTATCTATTGGTTGTTCATTTACAGATTCATTCATTTCAGCCAAAACAACTCTACTTTTAGGAGTGTAATCATTCATATAGTCATTTTCCAAGAATTTGGCATTTGTGCTAACAAACACTTTATTATCTTTATGACTATAGAATAAACCTCCAACAGTTCCTTTTGGATACCCAACAAAGAAAACCACTTCTGTTTTAGACTGTAACTTGTTAGACTTCCCTTTTAACACATGTGCTGGACAACCCCAAATATGGAGATGTCTCATACTAGGCTTATGCCCATTCCACAATTCCACAGGTGTTTTAGGAACAGACTTCGAAGGTACTAAATTCAGAAGATACATTGCTGTGTTTAATGCATATCCCCAAAAGGAAATAGGTAGAGTTGAATAACTCATCATGGACCTAACCATATCTAAAAGAGTCATATTCCTTCTTTCTGCTACACCATTTTGTTGTGGAGTTCTAGGTGCAGTCAATTGGGATACAATCCCATTCTTAGTTAAGTAATCCTTGAAATCCCCAAGAAGGTATTCACCACCTCAATCAGTTCGAATGGCCTTTATGTGTTTACCTAATTGATTCTCAACTTCAGCCCTAAACTCTTTGAACTTTTCAAAGGCTTCGGACTTCCGTTTCATTAGGTACACATAACCATATCTTGAGTAATCATCAGTGAAAGTAATGAAATACTCATGGCCACCTTTTGCCTGGATTGACATAGGACCACAAACATCAGAATGCACTAGCTCTAGCAAATCTTGGGCTCTTCTACCTTTTGCATTAAAAGGTCGTTTGGTCATTTTACCTTCCAAAAAAGATTCACAAACTGGAAATTCATCAAAGTCCATGGGCCCTAAGAGTCCATCTTTGATCAGTCTTTGAATTCTGTTTGAATTAATATGACCTAAATGCAAGTGCCAAAGATATGCATCATTAGTAGAAGGAAACTTTCTCTTTAATGATTTTACATGAGAGTTAGCATCTAATTCAGAATTATATAATTCATGCTTATCAGAAGTTAAAATATAAAGACCATCCACAATATTGCCATAACAGATAAACACTTTATCCTTCTTTATTACAACATTGTCTTTTAGGATAACACAATATCCTTGTTTACCTAAGTAAGTAGCAGAAATTAAATTCCTACGAACATTAGGTACATACAAACAGTCTTCTAATATTAGAACTCTAGATTGAAAACATAAATTATAAACACCAACAGCTACAACTGGAATCCTGCTCCCATCAGCCAAAGTAAGAAACAACTCCCCTTTTTTAAGCTTTCTGGTCTCCTGAAACCCCTGCAAAGAATTGCAGATATGATTAGTACAACCTGAATCCACACACCAGGAATCCGTGGGATTCTGTACCAAACATATTTCAAGAAGGAATGTATTATTCATACCTTTATTCTTGGCAGCCTTGAATACTGGACAATTCCTCTTCCAATGTCCTTTCTCACCATAATGGAAACACTTTCCTTTGATCTTCTTTCCTTTATCAGCAACCCCTAAGGCAATTTGTTTACCCTCTTGTTTGGTGAAGTCCTTCTTCTTCTTCTTCTTACCCTTACCTTTCGACTTAGGTTGAGAAGTAGAAGCTTCACCAACATTGGCTTCAACATTAGAAGTACCAAGAATGCCTTCTGCCGCTACCAATTCATTCATTAACTCAGACAAGGTATAAATCTTTTTATTCATATTATAGTTTAGTTTGAATTCCTTGAATGATTCTGGTAGCGACTGGAGTATCATATCCACTTGGGATTCTCCATCTATATCGGCACCTAAAACTTCCAATGTATTCAGATTAGAGATCATTGTAAGACAATGCTCTCTTACTGAACTTCCTTCAGCCATTTTGGTATTATAAATTTGCCTCATGGTCTCTTGCCTTGCAGAACGGCCTTACTCACCAAACATCTCCTTCAGACTGAAGCTAGTTTTACATCCTGCATTTGATGCTGTAGAACATTTGAGATAGATGCTAGGATGTAGCACTTGGCCATTCCATTAGATTTCTGCCAACGATCATATTGTTGTTTTTCCTCAAGAGCAGCATCTAATGAAGGAAAGTTAGGACATGGTTTAGTAAGAACATACTTATGCTCTTCAGCAGTGAGAACTATGTCCAAGTTTCTTTTCCAGTCAGCATAGTTGGATCCAGTCAGTTTGTTTTGATTAAGAATAGTTACAAGTGGACTAAATGATGCCATATTCTAAATCTGAAAACAATAAACATGAATATAATTAATAAACTGGACATTATCAATTTAGCATATAAACATATATGCCGTTATATATATTTGGCCTCTAAATAATGATAATAAGAACTCATCATAGAGGATACTATAATATTTAGTCTAGTGTATACCACTGTCTAGAATCATGTGTAGCCACATTTCATCCCCTTAACAAGCTTATTTTGTAGTACCATGATACAAAACACCCTCCGCATGGAATGCAAAGCTCGAGGCTAAGACAAGGTGTTTGATCAAACCACTATAAACCAAGAAATTCAATCTTATAGTACCATGAAATAAATACTCTCTGCATGGAATGCTAAGCTCATGGCAAAGACAAAGTATTTATTCCATACTACTATGAATCGACAATGGAGGCCGTGAGATTCAACCCTTGTATCTCTCTCCCACTAGTTGTTTTAAAAGAAAGGATTTTAGTTTTAAAACATGCATAATTTAATTACACATTGTCTTACTTTTTTAACATGTGAAAACACTTAGAAAAATTTTTGATTTTCTTTCTTTCGATTAATCGAAAGTGCCCCTTGATCGATCAAAAAAATTAAGAAATTTGAACTTGATCATCTGACTCGTTCGATTGATACTCGATCACCTCTCGATCGATCGAAAAATAGATTCGATCGATCGACTAGCAATCGAAAATCAATTAATCTAAAAAATCTGATCACTGTCTCATTCGATCGATCGAAAATCGCGAATTTCAAATCTCCAGAATTTTTCTAAGGCAGTTTTCTCCGTTTTTCATGAACGAACATTCAACATATGAACATTACAGACAAAATTTGATGTCAAAACTGAAATTCATTGATGCTAATGCCTTAAGATTCAATTTAACATACTTAAATTTAAATTTAAACAACATCATAACATCAATTTCAGTCTTCATCAAATCATAGTTTCAACAACATGCAGAAAATTAAGAAACTTAATCTTCTAACAATATGAAACTATCATCTCTAATTCTAAAACTCACAAAACATGTTATACAATACAAAATTGAAGACCGCTCTGATACCATTTGATGGAATTAAAGATGAATGCAGCGGAAAAGTAAGTTTTGAACGAATCTACTTCATTCGATATTGATAACATGCATAAAGTAAATTTCAGAATTTGAGAACAAGAGATCGTACCTTGAAGCGGTGAATTTCAAAACCGAAGATTGAAGCACTTGGGAATACTTTTAATCTTCACTCCAATTCCACTAACGCCCAAGATGTGTGGTCTCTCAATTGGTAACAAAGAGATTATTAGAAAGTGACTTTCACTCACTTACACACCATTACAATGATGTTTTTCTTACCCACAAAATTCTGTACGTTTTTCCCTTTGTATCTAACCAATATATCTAATTGGGCTGGCCTTTTGGGCCTTACCAATTGGGCTAAGTGTGTGGCTTGGAGTGGGACCAAAAGTGACCAATAAGACACTAGCTCCAATGGGCTTTGGGCTTTTCTGTCAACTCTTGACAAGTCCAAAGTTACCATTAACTATATTTAATACCACTATATAAATATAGTTGCACTCTAGGTCTTATTTATATATTATATCCCAAGACTTTATTATACATGCAACCCCTTCATAAAATATTCGTAGTAATACAAAGTCATTGAAGTAGACTGCCACTTTGTAAATTACTACATCTTGATCCTTGAGTACCCGGTTTAATCCTTTAATATTATTCATTATATATTTATGAAATCATATTCCATAAATATATACTTTAGTCTTACTAAAGTGGTTAGGCCTAACTCTCTGAATAACAAACTCATTAAACTTATCTCAAGGGAATACTTTATATCTCTGTTAAGAGACTATGAATTCCATCTTGAAAATACATGTTCCATCAACACTTGATGTGGCTGCCCAACATATTGAGGTTTTGACCATTACTTTAGATCTCAATCTTAATATATCAAAGTAACCTACACCTTATGATCAGGTCCATTATTCTCTCAGGATTAAGAGTTCATGCAAATGTAAGTCGTGAGATTTATTATTCATTTGACAGTCCTTAGGCAAATAATAAATCTCACAGCGGTCCAGTTCAATATGTCTTAACTCTTAAAACATATTAACACATCAACTAGAAGTCTCCACTTCCATGATCAAGACAAATCATCATAGTTGATATGTTATAGTCTTCGCAAATGAAATGCCCAATTTCATCACCGACTACGAACTATAATTCTGAGTTTACAAAGAACTTGTGATTTATATCTTCTGTGACTCTTCACATAAATCACATACTATGCATCTCATGGACTATATGATAATGTCCGAATATTCATGTTACCATTATTTCAGATAATAATAAAACCAATTTATTAAACATAATATTAAGTCATACATAATGTCTAACACAATGTCACACTTAATATCATACATAGCATCATTCAATAGGATTTATGGGCACTAATCCTAACATGTACATGCTAGATCATACCCTATCCTTAAGGGTTTACAACCCTACAAGGGCATTCATCCATACACTAATTGGTTCCGTCACCTAATTATGCAAAGATAAAATTTGTGGCAAGTAACTGAAACTCCATTCAGGAGGAAATGCTGCCAAAAAACTGTCAAGAATCCCAAGATATCATGAGCCCAAGAATTCTCCCAAGGAAGATCCAAGAAAGATTGTTAGTAGTTCACGATCATCAAAGAGATCGCAAGACGTCAAGAATCCAAGGGCTCTTTCAAGAGATCCAAAGGTCCAAGAGATCCATGCTGCCAAATTGCCAAGAGATCCATGTTGTCTAAATTGCCAAGGGATGCGAGATTGCCAAAGGTCGTAGATGTTAAGAACCCAAGGGCTCCTTTAAGCAATCCAAAGGTCCAAGAGATCCATGCTGTCCAAGTTACCAAGAGATCCAAGTGTCCATAAGCTCCCCCAAGAAGTCCACATCGTTAAAAGCCAAGTCATTCCTCGCAATTGCATTTCCTTGTACTGTAAAAGGCCCACAATGGGAGCTAATGAACCTAACATTGTAAATGTAAATCTTGTACAAGCATGTAATCAAAAGAAGGGTCCTTCTCGCATTATTGAGCATGTCATTAATGTTTCGGTTACTTGCCAATCTTGTGGATTAATCTTGCATCATAGTAGAAACCTACCATGATAAATACCCGATCAAGGGTGCGAAGCCAAATTTTTCTAAAAATGGTAGGTGCATGTTAAATAATAAGGGCACAAACTAACTTGATTTTGGTGTTATTTTCCCACGTTGTCAAACGCACCCTGTTCCTTTAACCCCCTATTCTTTCTCAAGGGTCAAAAGATTGCTAAAATGAAACAGGCTAAGCTACCACCATACGTGATCCCATCATCACTAGGTCTCGCGCAAGAGAGATGTCTACTAGTGGTACTTCTCCCCATGAGGAAAATGCTCAAGAAATTGATCTTCTAAAGGAGCAAATGGCAAAAATGATGCGTATGATGCAACAACGGGTTGTAGAAGGAGGACAGAACTCTTCCGATCATAGTCAAGGAGGTCCCCAAACCGAGTATGAAAATCAGCCCCCACTAGTATAGAATCAGGGCCACAATGTACTGCCTCAGGGCAATGACTAAGAAACAGATACTCTTAAGGACAAGAATCCCGAATCTGGGTATGGCCAAGTTAAGAGCCAAGTGGAAACTCTAGTTGAGAAGCTTTATATCATGGAGGGCTCCAGCGCCTATGGAAGTGTTGATCTCAGTTTGACCAACTTCCCTCAGGTTATTATGCCTCACTTGCGTATGTTTTGTAGGAAGATGGCTCCTTATGGGGATAATCAACCTCTGCTTTGTCAGATTTTCCCTGATAGTTTGACCGACCCCGTGGCCACATGGTATTGAGATTGGAAAAGTCTTGTAGCTTGAGGGAAATGGCCAACTCTTTCCTGGAATATTACAGGTTCAACATCGAGGTAGCTCCCTACTGCACGGTCCTTATGAGAACAGAGAAGAAGAGTGGGGAGTCTTTCCGAGAATATGCCTAGAGGTGGCATGAGCTAGCCACACAAGTGTAACCTCACATGATGGAAAATGAGATGATCAAGTGGTTCATTGACAACCTCAAGCCTCCTTACTATGAGAAGATGATCAACACCCAAGTCACTCATTTTGCTAGGCTCATTCCTATTGGGGACCGCATTGACAAGGGTATTAGGAGTAAGAAGATCAAGGATGCCGAGTCTTTGAGTTCCATAGTCAAACAGTAAGTCAAGAAAATGATTGGCCACAAGAGTAAGGAAGCTGACGTTCATATGGCGGACAATGCATCAGAAAGGCCTAGGGGTGTTATTTCTACCTATGCTACCCAGTTGCTGGACCTTATCAACAATAGGCTTAGTCTATTCAAGCACCTAATCGAGCCTTTAATTAGAGAGGGAAGCCAAACTTAAATCGTCCCCCCAGGAGGGAAAACTGAAAGTACACTCTGTTACCCATGCCCATGGCAGATCTTTATGCTTTCTTACTAGAAAGGAAGCTAGTGACGCCAATGTTTCAGAGGCCTAGAGAAGGTCCTCTTCCACTGGGATTTGATTCGTCCAAGAAGTGTGAACACCATTTTAGGGCTAAGGGGCATACTCTGGAAGAATGCTACCAGTTGAGAGACCATGTCTAGGATCTCATTGACAACAAGTTGATACAGTTCGATAACGCAGCCGCTCCGAACATCGTCACCAACCCTTTGCCTCCCCATCAAGAAGGGAATGTGATTGCTGTTATTACAATGGAAGAAAGGGTTCTGGATTTCTCGTTACCGTCATTCCCATGGAAGGTTATGCTCTATGCCTTGGTCCAAGAGAGCCACCTTGATCTTAAAGGTATAAGAATCCTGGTATTTGATTGGGGAATTTGCTTATTCTATGATAGTGAAGGCAGTCATGCCCTCTTTGATTGTAAAGTGCTCTGAGCACAGGTGCAGAGTCTAGCAAAACGTGGTATTATCTGGGTTGAAAGGGAAATCGTACGAAAAGGTGATTGCATGGTAGCCAGCCTATGTCCTCTAGTTACCCAGTCAAGAGCCAGTTGCAATGCTATATCAGTTGGGTCAAGAAAGGTTTGGGATGAATATCTACAAAAACGCCTTGAAAGAGACATGTGTTTCTACAAGTGCCATAGAATCCACCTTTGAAGGTATGGTCTCAATGATGTTGGCCAGTAACCAGATTTCCTTTATAGATGATAAACTACCACCAGAAGGGGTAGGGCACACTTTGCCCAGGCACATAATGGTAAAGTGTGAAGATGTGATTGTCGCCAGAGTACTGATTGACAACAGGTTAGCCTTGAATGATTGCTCGATGTCTACCTTAGAGCGTTTGAATGTGGATACATCTCTTATCCGCCCTACCACCATGATCATTAAAGCCTTTGATGGCACTCTTCGAGAGGTGCAAGGCGAGATTGAGTTAGCCATTGGAATTGGCCCCCTGTTCTTCATGATCAACTTCCAAGTCATCAAGGTGGATTCCCCATATAATATGCTCCTAGGGAGACCTTTGCTACATGCAGCAGGTGCAATTGCTTCTACCCTTTACCAGAGACTTAAATTCCCATCCGAGGGTTCATTGATCACTATTATGGCTGAAGAACTCGTGATTTTTTTCAAGGAGACTTCTTGTTGGAAAATCTGGTTTTGCATCTCATACAAAACACACAGCAGAAGCAACAATCACAGATCTACTTCATTCATGACAGATAACATGTAACATTGAATTCTAGAACAAAAAATAGAAAGCGTACCTTGATGTAGTGAAATTCAAAACCAAGACTTAAGAATACCTTTAACCATCAGCTCAATTCCACATGGTGCCCAAGAAGTGTGGTCTCTCAATCAATCTTTTTGTATGTTGATTCTCAAAGAAAGCTTTTCTTCTCATTCTAGAGAAAAAATGTTTTCTTTTCTTTTCATCATATGTACATACTAACTACCTTCATAGTTACTTTATTTAATAACTCTTATTAAATAAAAACTGATTATCTAATTGGGTTAGCCTTTTGGGCCTATCTAATTGGGATTTAGTTTGTGACTTGAGATGGGACCAAAGGGAACAAATAAGACTCTAGCTCTAGTGGGCCTTGGGCTTTTCTGTTAACTCTTGACAAGTCCAAAGTTACCAATAATTATATTTAATATCACTATATAAATATAATTGCGCACTCTAAGCCTTATTAATAAATTATATCCCTAGACTCTAATGATATCATTTGACCACTCCATGAAATATCCATAATGAACAAAGTCATAAGGAACTGTCACTTTGTAAATAACTATTTTATCCTTGAGTACCCGGTTTAATCTTTTAGTTATTCACATTTATTGAAATCCAATTTCAATAAATATAAGCTTTAGTAACTCCTTAGTAAAGTGGGCGCCCTGGATAACTAGTTCCCATTAAACTTATCTTAAGGGGTGTTAGGACATATGTGGTTCACATGTTAAGAACATAACGCACTCTACTTGTAATTGGGTAGTTCTAGGTGTTTTTAATACTTCAAGAAACAAGGTTTCAAGATCAAGTGTTGAAGTCATCAAGTCTGTCCAAGAAAAACAAGCTGAAGTGCAAAATCATTAAAGCTCGACACCTGCTCGATAGCTCCTCGACACCTGCTATCTGTCAAGAATTAAAAAGTCATATTTTCTGATCTGATTTCTTGGGATCCGTGAATATGTTTTTAAGCCTTCTTTTCTTCTAACCCTAAACATATAAAATGATTGTTTTAAGAGCCATCATATTGTACACAAGTTGCAAAAGCATTGAGCAATCTCTGTTTAAGCAAATTGTGATCAAAAGACGAAGTTCTTGACCTAGTTCATCTTCTCTGAAGAAGTTGCTGTGTATTTGCACCAAAGGGTTTTGTGACCAAGCATCTTCCTGATCTTCATCGTGTAGGATGAACTGAAGAACTTTGCAACCAACCTCTCTTTCTAAGTTGGTGTTTGAAGTCGCGTATTGGGATCCGCGCATTGGTTAGTCACGTACTTGGGAGCCATGCATCAAAGGTAGGAACTGTCACTACAGATCAAGTCCAATTGGGTATTGGGGTAAGGGTTCAATTGTAGGTTGGTAAGGTACTTGGGATTCCTTTACTTGTAACCGCTTGATTTGATAATAGTGGAGTTTCGGGAGTGGTGACCTGAAAATCACCCAGTGGGGTTTTTGCCGTTAGGGTTTTCCCCATTCGTGAACAAATCACCTTGTTATTTATTTTTCGCTGCATATCTAGTTTATTGGTGATTTGTTTGTACTGCCACGCAATTGCATGATAAATTGATTAATTAATAACTTGGCTAATTAATTAATTGGTTTAATCACAAGGGGTCATTAAGTTTGTGGCCTATCAAGGGGATATTTCGTGTCTCTATAAAAAAAGATTATGGATTCCATCTTGAGAATATGTGTTCCCTCAACACTATGTGTGGTTACCCAACATACTAAGGTTTTGACCGTGAATATTAGATCTCACTTCTGATATATCAAAGTAACCTACATTTCATGATCGGGTTCACTATCCTCTTAGGATTGAGAGTCAATGAAATTAGAAGTCGTGAGATTTATTCAAGTGACAATTGTTGATTGAATAATTAATCTCATAGCGGACCATTTCAATATGGCTTAACTCTTAAGACACATCGACACATCAACACATCAACTAGAAGTTTCCACTGCCATGATTAAGACAAATCATCTTAGTTGATGTGTTATAGTCTTCACAGATGAAATGCCCAATTTCATCACCGACTACGAACTACGTTTTGAGTTTACAAGGAACTTGTGATTTATATCTTCTGTGACTAAATCACATAAATCATATACAATGCATCTCAAGGACTATGATAATGTCCCATTAATTCATTTATAAATAGTCTCATATAATTAAACAATTTAATTATTTATGACATGCCAATAAATTGGATTTTAGGGCATAAACCCCAATAATCTCCCACTTGCCCTCAAAGACAATTTACCATATATCCGACACTAATTGCCCTTTAGAGTAATTCATAATCACTCTAAAGCAAGATTTGGAAACAAGTTTTAGCCAGATTTATTGCATAAATTATCTTTTTTACTACTACATCTCACGTACTCAAATCTCTCTAATAAGATAATACTTACGCTTAATGTGTATTTTCACCACCCAAGATGAACACATATCTTGAAGTCCAACTTCATGAATCACAATCAAACTACAAGTCAGTATTTGTACAACCAGTAACCACCAAATCCTCACTTTGGTGGACAAGCATATAATCCCTCATTCTCCTAAGATATTTGAGTATATGTTTTACTCCCACTAAATTAAGTGATCTTAGATTCAATTGATATTTGCTTACCATGCCCGCTACAAAATAGATATTTAGCCTAGTATATAGCATAGCATAAAGACTTCCTATTGATATGGAATAAGAACCGTCTTGATATGCTCTTCCTTTTATATGTCTTAGGACTATAGTCCTATATAAAGGAACTTCAAACTTAAAAGGAAAGAATCATTTCTTGAAGTATTACATGCTATACTTGGCTAGAATCTAATCTATTTAAGCAGTTTGAGATAGACCTAATATCCTAAATTCTTGAATTTTAAAAAAGTTTAATTCTTAGGATGTGACCCAGCCTTTCTCAAGTACTTTATATCAAATTGGACTAGATAACAAAAAATCTCCATTGATGACAATAACTCTACATCATTCTAAATGATTAGAATTTCATCAACATACATTAAGAAATTTATTATTCTATATAACTTTTACACACATAAGGCCTCTTAATACTTGATCAAAATCAAACAACTTGATTGCTTGATCAAAGATGATATTTTATAATTCAGATGCTTGCTTTAGTCCATAAATGAACTTTAAGCAACTTGCATACTAAACACTACTGCTTCTTTGTTATGAATAAGTCTAGTTACATCTATATTCCTCAAGATTGCTACAAAAAAAAAGCTTTCTTGATATCCATTACCATATTTCATCCAAATGAAATATAATGAATAAGAAAATCTTGATAGAATCAAACTTGACTATTGGTGAAAAAATCTTTTCATAGTCGAACCATTTTTTTTTTTGAATAAATCTTTTCATCACTAGTCTTGACTTTGAAGGTTTGCACCTTCAAATCTATCAATCACATTTACTTGTAGACCTATTTGAAAACAATAGGCTTAATGCCACTAGGTGCCTCTACAAGTTCTAGACTTTAAATAGAATCTAATTCTATTCACATAACCTTGATCCAGTAATCCATATTCATATCATCTATTGCCTTTATTTAGGACCGATGATCAAATTCATATCCTTGTGGAATGACTTCAAAATTTTATTTCAAAAGTATGAATCTATTTGATAATCCTCCCATTACGATATTGTACTGGTGTAATAGTTATCTACAGAATAATGACTTGTGGTGTATCTAATACAACTATCTCATTTCTAAATGTATTTTATAGTTGTCCTACAACAAAATTTTGACATTTTTCTTCTAGAACATTCTACCTTTAAAAGAGCCCTATTCCTTCTTTATGTATGCACTGACTTAAAGAAGTCATTGAAACTTTATTCCTTTACAAAAAGGAGCTTTAGATCATGTTATCCTCTAAATAGAATTCACAGACTGGGAATATAACAAAATAATGGTTTTAAAAGCCCATCTTTCACCAATCTTGAATATCATTTAGATTAATAAGATCTAGACATAAGTGCCAAAACATTCAATTACACAGGATTAAAAAGTAAAACATGTAAATTTCCATCTAGAAGACAATCATGGACAATGATTAGCTTTACCAAAACAGAAACACTTTCCTTTTGGTCATACTTTTGAGTCTAATTTCCTTTTCGCAATTACTAAGACAACTAGCTTGTCCAACTATTTGGTATTATAATTCATCTTCTTACCACCTGAATGTTTAATTAGTGTGTAAAACACCTTGAACATTTAGACCCCTAAATTATAAATTACCAATTCAAGCTTATTATCAAACAATGTATGTGCGGAATATGAAGATAAGCTAAAACAGAATTGATAAAAACAATCTAAACCAAAATAAAATCAGAATCACAGCAGAAATTAAATGGAAAAGATTAAGGGAAGAGAGATGCAAACACAAAGACAATACAACGATGTGTTATCGAAGAGGAAACCGAAGTCCTCGGTATAAAACCTCTCCGCCGCCCTCTAAGCGATCAATAATCCACTAGAAAATCAAGTTGGGATACATGAACAGCAGAAGACCCTCCAAGCCTAATCTACCCAGTGTACCTAAGACCTCCAAGCTTTTTGCTCAACGAGGTTGCGCCAAACCTTTGTCTTCTCTAACTTACCGGATTCCACTATAACCCATAGCATCAACCAATATCAATTGGTCCCTTTCTAACTGCTTCCCAAGCACCAAATAGCCTCCTCATAGATATGGTTATGATGAGAAAAGGTTTTGGCTAATGTACCTCTCAAGGATGTAACAATGGAGAGGGTGAGAGTAGAGGAATTTCGAGAAACAAGGATGAAGATTGTGGATGAGTCAATCTTGTTTTTCTCTAGGGTTTCTCTCTCAAAATTCTCTTTGGAGGCTCTCTACAATACATGGGTACAAGGGGTATTTATACTGGTGTGTGTTTGGAATGCGAAAGGTTAGTTTTTCCCAAACAGAGTGAACTAGCGACATGGCCTCGTGACTTGATTGAGTCACGAGTCTGAGTTGCAAGATAATGGCTTGGCCAGCTGGAAGTTTTTTCTTGTAGTGCAATAGCTGGCGTGACTCTTCAGCTCTTTTGCATGCCTCACACGTGTGCCCCATTTGGCGACTTGCAAGTCGCGAGATCCAGTCGCGAGGCCTTGCTGAGTTGCACACTCTTGAGCTTTTCTTCACACTCTCTCACACACTGTCCCTACATGATTCCCACCTAACTACAGGGTTTCTAAATACTGAATTACAAGCAAATTGGCACGGAATAAATCCAACAAAATGGTTGATTAAATTCAACCTTACACCACCCCTACCTTTTGGTTTAGGCTAAGAATTTGAATTAAATCATATTGATCCTAGCCTTAGCTTTTAGGATGTCTTCCGTTGTGTAGAACTCACTCATCAATTCAGATAATGTAAAAAGAATTTATTTATTTCCAAAACAATCTAAATTGATTAAATGATTCTAGCAAGGACTTGTGGATAATATCCAAATGAGATTAACATTTAATCTCTACATCCAAAAATTCAAATTCATTTAAAAATAAAATATTTTCATAAAATGATATAGAATTGCAACTTCTTAAGCCTTTCTTAGCACTCAATATGATTCATACCAAACATCTCATTTAGACTTAATATAAAGTCTAAGTCTAGTACTAACTCTTGCATCTCATGCTATAGCACAATTGAGATAGAAGCCAATGTAACATTTTAGCATTTCAATGGAGACTATGATCACATCATAATCTATCTTCCATAAATGCATAATGTATAGGAAATTATGACAATGCTGAATCGAAACATAAATATGTACTTCAGCTCCTTTAAGCACCATGTCCAAAATTATTTCTTAGTTAATGTGATTCAATTAAAATAGTAGTTAGAGAACAAAAATTTATGACAACTTCAATTTGGGACTATGAACTTAAATACCAGGACATTATATTTTGCAACCACTACCATATAATATGGAACCCATAAAAACATATTATATTAGGTGCAATGACATCCCAATCCATGTCTATAATTCCTTGATAGCAAGTATTAGTGCTATCATGATAACTCTTATCAAACACTAATAGAATGCCGTATTAGCTTTAGCCTCTAAGTAATAATGACATAGCTCCTTTGGGAGGTTAACATTACACTTAGTTTAGTGTACACCATTATCTAGAATCATGTGTAGCCACATTTCATCTCCTTTATAGTGTTTAAACTTGTAGTACCATGAAACAAAACACCCTCCTTTGGGATCGTTTGGCATATACGCAAAGACGAGGTGCTTGTTCACACTACTTTAAACGGGTAAGTTCAATCTTTTAATACTATGAAGTAAACACCCTCCTTTAGGATCTTGAGACATATACGCCAAGATGAGGTGCTTACCAACACTACTATGAACCGATAATGGAGGCCGTGAGATCCAACCCTTGTATCTCTCTCCCACTAGAAATTTTAAAACAAGTGGATTGTCCTGAAATCATTGTGATCTAATCACAATTTTAACCCTACAAGTCAATTGTGTTTAATTGTTTAAATTTGATGTGATCTTACTAAGTCACGTCACAGTAGCGTAACAAACATTCGCGTAATCACAAAAATGTTTAATCATGTAATCTGCGAAGTAAATACCTTCTGCATGGAATGCAAGACTCGAAGTCAAGACAAGGTATCTACTCACATTACAATAAACTTAACAAAAGGATTATTCTAGCACTCCCACTCGTTATTTGTTTTTTTGTTTTTTTTTTTAAATAATTGTGATCCCATCACAACTAATAACATTGTACTTGATAAAGATTCTAATCTCATTAGAATAACTAACTAAAATGGAAGTCCTAAACCATTTAGGATTCCTTAAACCCTAATGGATCAAAAATTAGTTATATAGAACTTATCTTTAATTTACTAGATAAAGTATTCTAATCTCATTAGAAACTATATAACTTTAATTTAAATTTTAATCTCATTAAAAACCTCTAATTAAAAATAAATTAAGGACTTTTAATCATAAAACAGTTTAGGACTAAGAGTTCTATTCAACTAACATCTTTGATCTCATTAGGTCTTTTAGTTAGATAAAGATTAATGTATGTCCTTAACTTTTAAGGACTATAAAATTAATCACATAGCTTTGATTTTTATCGAAGTTTTAACACTTAGTCAAAAACGAGTGAAAATTAAAAATTCAGTGCCTTCGATCGGTCGAACCTTTTCTCGATCAATAAAAAAAAAATGAAGAAATTCATCACAAAGCTTCTACCTCGTTCGATTGATTCTTGATTCCTGTTCGATCCATCGAAATTAACATTCGATCAGTCAAAAGGAATTTTCAATCGATCAAAACTCGTAAAACTGAAATTTTCTCAGAATTTTTCAGGTCACCGTTTTTGACATCTTCATTGTTCTTCCATTAAAAACACCTTTTGATTTTATTAATGAAGATTCACAGATCAAACATTAAGGTTTTCAAGATCATTATCAAGAACCCTAATAATGCTAGAAACCCTTGAAAACATAATCCTAATCTCATTAGGAATAAATTTCATAATCCTAGCATTAACATGATAGCATGTATATCAGGAAACTGAAAAAGAAAATTCCTTGAAGTTTACATAGATATTTGTCCCAAAGGAACAACATGCCCACGGCCAAATTTAATATATATAGATTCTAAGAATGCGAACATTCAAAGAAATTAAATTAAAGTGGGCCATATCATACAATCACAAAACTGCTCACATGATATTATTTATATCCCGTGTATCTCCATATAAATTGTTACATATGAAACACACACATCAATATTAACATACGGATCCAAGGCATCCAAGGCAATTAACATGTGCTTATAAGATGGCCAACAAGCATTAACATTAAATTGTCTTATTATCATAATCCTAAATAACGAAAACAAGGATGGCCAAAGAAACAATGTTAACACGTTAATGGCATCAACAATAGTTATTGAATAAAATGTGACAACTATACCCAATTGTCTACTATATCCAAGCGGTTCAAAATGTCCAAGCTTTGCAAAACGTAATGCTCACACTTGATATATATATATATATATATATATCAGTTTTATTTAAGAATCTTTAAAACTGATGCCAAAGGAAAGTATTAAATGATTACATGAGAATCAACGTACATCATTCCTATCCGATCATGTTTATAAACTACTTCAATAAACCCGTTCGCAAGCTGTGTAGATGGCGTCCTCCTCGAATACAAACACCAAAAACATACGGCATAAAACAAAAGTTACAGTCGTGTTCTCTTGGAGCCATACAAAACAATATATCACATATATTGATCAATGCACACAGGGTTTATTGAAGAATAACTTTATGCAGAAAAAACTACTGCAGAAAATAAAACAACAAGGAAACGGTTTTCTTTGATTCTAAAACCTAATCACATGTTATACAAGCATGATATTGAAAACCTGGCTCAAATACCAAGTGTTGGAAA
The DNA here is from genome assembly GCA_023736055.1 of Quercus glauca. Taxonomy (NCBI): domain Eukaryota; kingdom Viridiplantae; phylum Streptophyta; class Magnoliopsida; order Fagales; family Fagaceae; genus Quercus; species Quercus glauca. The sequence continues at coordinate 42,488,436 of CM043318.1, forward strand.
ATCTGGTTTTGCATTTCATACAAAACACACAGTGGAAGCAACAATCACGAATCTACTTCATTCATGAGAGACAACATGTAACCTTGAATTCTAGAACAAAGAATAGAAAGCGTACCTTGATGCAGTGAAATTCAAAACCAAGACTTGAGAATACCTTTAATCTTCATCTCAATTCCACATGGTGCCCAAGAAGTGTGGTCTCTCAATCAGTCTTTTTGTACGTTGATTCTCAAAGAAAGCTCTTATTCTCACTCTAGAGAAAAACTGTTTTCTTTTCTTTTCATCATACGTACATACTAACTACCTTCATAGTTACTTTATTTAATAACTCTTATAAAATAAATTGATTATCTAATTGGGTTAGCCTTTTGAGCCTACCCAGTTGGGCTTTAGTTTGCGGCTTGAGATGGGACCAAAGGGAACAAATAAGACTCTAACTCTAATGGGCCTTTGGCTTTTATGTCAACTCTTGACAAGTCCAAAGTGACAATTAATTATGTTTAATATCACTATATAAATATAATTGCACTCTAGGCCTTATTAATAAATTATATCTCAAGACTCTAATGATATCATTTGACTTCTCCATGAAATATCTATTGTGAACAAAGTCATAAGGAATTGTCACTTTGTAAACAATTATTTTATCCTTGAGTACCTAGTTTAATCTTTTAGTTATATTGAAATCCAATTTTAATAAATATAAGCTTTAGTAGCTCCTTACTAAAGTGGACTTCCTGAATAACCAGTTCCCATTAAACTTATCTCAAGGGGATATTTTGTGTCTCTATAAAAATAGATTATGGATTCCATCTTGAGAATATGTGTTCCCTCAACACTACGTGTGGTTACCCAACATACTGAGGTTTTGACCGTGAATATTAGATCTCACTCCTGATATATCAAAGTAACCTACATTTTATGATTGGGTTCACTATCCTCGTAGGATTGAGAGTCAATAAAATTAGAAGTCGTAAGATTAATTATTCAGGTGACAGTTGTTAATTGAATAATTAATTTCACAGTGGTCCAGTTCAATATGTCTTAACTCGTAAGACACATTAACACATCAACTAGAAGTCTCCACTTCCATGATCAAGACAAATCATCTTAGTTGATGTGTTATAGTTTTCGCAGATGAAACGCCTAATTTCATCATCGACTACGAACTACGTTTTAAGTTTACAAGGAACTTATGATTTATATCTTCTGTGACTAAATCACATAAATCATATACAATGCATGTCAAGGACTATGATAATGTCCCATTAGTTCATTTATAAATAGTCTCATATAATTAAACAATTTAATTATTTATGACATGCCAATAAATTGGATTTTAGGGCATAACCCCAACACTTCTGTCCCCTACATTGGTGCTAATGCCTTTCCGGAGGTAACTTTTCACAGTTTTGAGCTAGTCTTCATGATTTCCAGAGCTTCAGAACTCGAGTCAGGATGGCCCTTTGCTACTTTACTGGCTGCCAAGGAGATGCTCAAATTTGGTTATTAGTTAGGCCAAGGCATTGGCGCTGTAGGACATGGGAAGGCTTCATTGATTGAGCTCCTAAACAACAAAGGACGATTCGGTCTAGGCTACGACCCCCCCCCCCCCCTTATGAAGAACTTTTCTAGGCTTCCAGAGGAAAAAAAAGGAAGTGCGTTGGCTAAGGAATGTCTATTCCCGACATCAGGGTCACTTTTTCGTCTCCGACCGAGGTCAGCAGATCAGAAGTAGCGCAGGAATCATGTAAGGAGGAATTAGATTTTGCTTGTCTCATTCGTCTTTTTCCAGAGGAGTTCTCAGTGAATGCCATCATATCCCTAGGGGATGATCTGACTTTTACTATTAGGCCCTATGTGCCAAGTGAGACAGTTGGCCATTAGATCCTCAAGCCCTACTTTGTGGTTGCATCGGCTAAGTAAGGAGTATTCCATCATCATGTGGTTTAGTCCTTCAATTGCCCGAAAGAGTTGGAATAGCATATCTAGTTTGTTTTGCATGTTGATTTCCTATTTCCTACATTCCTTGTTTGCATTTTCCCAGTTTATTTATTTATTTATTTTTTAAAAATGTTTCATTTTTATCATTATCAGGCATGAACTTTGTTATCCCCTTATCTAGAATCCATTAATGAAATTATCCAACGTATTATTCAAGAAATTTTTGCATTTATCTCTTTATTTGCTTTCCAATGAATATGTGTGCGCAAATTGTCTTATGTTTCCTTATATATGTTCCGTTCTATAGGATCTATTCTGATTCCTAAGGGGGTATATCGTCCTGTTGCCATAACGAGGATATTGATGACGTGAATAAGACAATTGAGTTGGATCATGATATTGAAGGATTAGAGGAAATTCTGAATTTGCCTCGTGATATTTTGGTAGCTCTAAATAGAGAGAGCAAAGGGTCCAAGCCCAACATAGAAGAGACAGAAGTGGTTAGCCTTGCCGATGAAGGCAAGAATGAAAAACTCGTCAAGATTGGGGTAAACTTTCCTAAAGACATGAAACATGAGCTTATAGCACTACTCAAAGAGTTCAGAGAGATATTTGCTTAGTCCTACCAAGATATGCTAGAGTTAGATACTGAGATTGTCGTGCACAGAGTTCCAGTTAAACTTGAATGCCCTCCAGTGCGGCAAGCCCTTTGAAGGATAAACTTTAAGATCATTTTGAAGGTCAAAGAAGAAGTAGCAAAGCAATTGAAAGCTGGTTTCCTTACCGCGATAGCCTACTCAGATTGGGTCGCTAACATTGTTCCCGTGCCTAAGAAAGATGAGAAAGTACACATGTGCGTCGATTAAAGAGATTTGAACCGGGGCAGCCCCAAGGGTAATTTCCCATTGCCACATATCGATGCCCTAATTAATAATACAGCTTCCAACAGATCAAGATGGCTGAAGAAGACAAAGCCAAGACAACATTGTACACACAATTTTTGTAAAAGAAGAATCACACGGTCACGAAATGGTGTAACAAATAATCAATTTGTATTTGATTTGTATATATGTGAGTACAATCCTCTGTATGAATCTTTACAATGAAAGAGTACAATAAATTCCTCTGATTTGATCTCCAAGAAATGTTATGATTCGAAGGGGCTATAAAGCTTGATCTTGAATCATGCTTTAATGTCTCCAAGTTGAATGAATAGTTGAATGTGCTTGATTTGATGCAAGAGCTATTGGCTTGATCTCGAACTAGATTCAAGGAGAATCCCTACTTTTATTTGAAGAAGTAGGAATAGACCTTGATGAACAATGGAATTCTTATGAACTTTAGAGATGACTCTTTATTTTGGCAGAGTGTCAGTAGTGTTTTCTCTCTAAGTGTTCCCTTTTTCTCATATGAGAAGCCTCTATTTATAGGCACCTCAATATTATTTAATTTGGAATTTTCTCTTAGTATTTATTGAAAGTTGAATTATGAATTTAATTTGGTATTTCATTTAATAAGAACTTTCCATATAGGCCTTTTCTTCTGACGCTGCCATATGGCTTTCTTCATTTAATGTTGCCACGTGGCTTGATTTCATTCACTGATTGTCCACATCATCAATTGGAGATTGATTTGAACACAAATATTTTATCATGAACAATTGGACAGTTGTGAATACATCATAAAATTTTAGGCAAAGTCAATTGCATAGCTTGCTTCATAGCGCAGTTGACCGCCACATGTGATTCGTTGTTCAAGCTCTTGAAGAAAGACACAAAGATAGAATGGATAGACGAGTGTCATACGGCCTTTGACAGGATCAAGCAATATTTGTTGAACCCTCATGTTTTGGTTCCCCCGATGCTGGGATATCCGTTGATCCTTTACCTAGCAGTACAAGAAACCTCCATGGGTTGCATGTTAGGCCAATTGGCTGAGCCCGACTAGAAAGAAAGGGCAATTTACTAACTAAGAAAGAAGTTCACCAGTTGTGAGATCAACTACATCGCCATTGAAAAGACGTGTTGTGCCCTAGCATGGACATCGTGTGAGTTGCGGCAATATATGCTCTACTACACCACGCGGCTCATTTCCCGAACGGATCCTATTAAGTACATCTTTTTAAAGCCAGCTCTTACAGGGAAGATCTCCCGTTGGTAAATGTTGCTCTCCGAATCTGACATTGTGTTACTGACAAGAAAGGCCATCAAGGGCCAGGTCATAGCCGATTACCTAGTGAACTAGTCGATGAATGATTTAGAGCTTTCAGAATCACTCTTCCCCAATGAGGATGTCATGGCGATAGAGCTAGAACCAGATAGTGTGGAACTGTGGCAAATCCCTTTTCCCCAAGGGCTAGCAAATCCCTGCTTCAGTTAAGCTGAATTTTCACTACACTAACAATGTTACCGAATATGAAGCGGGCATAGTCGGCCTACAAGTGGCCCTAGAGTTCGGCACCTACGACTTAAGTGTCTTTGGAGATTCCCTCTTACGCATCTCCTAAATCGAAGGAAAATGGCAAGCCCGAGATGCCAAGCTGATTCTATATCAGAAATGCGTCAATCGCTTGATTCCAAAATTCTGAAACATCACATTTGCCTATTTGCCCCGAGTACACAACCAATTTGTAGACGCCTTGGCTACTTTGGTTAGCATGGTCAAGTTAGCAGAAGGAGATCATATGCAGAAATTGCACATAGAAGTCTGTGGCATTGCATCTTATTGCATGAACATCAAAGAATGCATGAGTGTCAAAGTCGAAGCTGACGAAAAGCCATGGTACCATGATATCAAGGCTTATATCCAACATAGTGAATACCCGTCCGGTGCAACGGACAGTGAAAAGAAGTTTATCCAGTGCATGGCCTGCCAATTTTTCCTAAGTGGTGAAGTCTTGTACAAAAGGAATTACGATTCTACCTTGCTTTGATGCGTGGATACCTCTGAGGCTAATCATCTGATGGAAGAGATGCATGAAGGCCTCGGAGCTCATGCCAGTGGACCTTTGTTAGCCCACAAGATTATGAGAGCCGGTTACTATTGGCTCACCATAGAAAATGATTGCATTAAACATGTGATGATATGCCACCATTGCCAAGCCTATCGAGACAAGAAGAACGCTCTTCCTCAGCCTTTGCACTCTTTAGCAGCATTATGGCCCTTTTCAGCTTGGTGTATGTATGTCATCGGACCCATGATTACGAAAGCTACAAATGGTCATGAGTACATCTTAGTGGCCATTGATTATTTTACAAAGTGGGTGGAAGCCGCTTCGTACAAAAGCGTCACTCAAGCAGTGGTAGCCCGGTTCATGAAACACAACAATATTTGTTGCTACAGCATGCCAGGAGAGCTTATTACAGATAATGGGGCAAACCTAAATGGGAAAATGATCCAGCAAGTCTGCCAATAGTTCAAGATCGAGCACATAAATTTGGTTCCCTATCGCCTTCAAATGAATGGTGTAGTGGAAGCCGCTAACAAGAACATAAAGAAAATCTTGGTAAAGATTACAGACACATACGAGGATTGGCACGAGTACTTGCTATTTGCCTTATATGCATATCACACTACTGTTTGTACTTCCATGGGTGCGACCCTGTATTCATTAGTATGTGGCATGGAAGCCGTCCTCCCTAAAGAGGTAGGGATGCCGTTTATCAGGATTTTGCCTCAAACAAAGCTATTAGAAGCTAAATGGGCCTGTTCCCAATATGAACAACTGAGCATGATACATGAAAAGCGCATGACCGCAATGTGCCATGGACTGTTGTACCAACACCACGTCGAGCGAGCATTCAACAAGAAAGTTAGACCTAGGGTCTTCGAAGAAGGTGATCTAGTCTTGAATAAGCGCAAGGCTGTGCCTGATCATAGAGGAAAGTTTGCCCCAACTTTCGAAGGACCATATGTGGTAAACAAGGCTTTTTCTGAAGGAGCCTTGATTCTAGCCGACATGGACGGGCATGACTTCAATATGCCCACCAATTTCGATGTCATCATACGATACTTTGCATGAAGGAGCCTTTCAGTGCACCTCATTCCTATATTTTTATGTGAAAAAAAAAAGAACAAAAACAAAAAATATATGTAAAAAGTTAGATCGAACACCCCAAAGGGCGGCCAAAAGAAAGAGAGTGTAAGAAAATACAAAAGGTAGATTGAAAACCCGAAATGGCGATCTACGCAAAAAGAGAGCAAAAGAAAGAGTATGAGAGAGCCTGCTCGATTGAAAACCCGAAAGGGCGGTCTAGGCAAAAATTAAGGCAATCAAAAGTCAGTTGAACTACATGATGACCTGATCCTTCCTAGTGGAGGTACGTAGGCAGCTATCTTGGTTCGGTCACGTCTTAAAAGAAAAATCAGTCAGCTTAGCCTGTTTGAATTCCTGGTCAAGATAAAAAAATTAGATGCATTTAGCGTCCAAGGCAAGATATGAAGACACCTCCGAGATCGCTCTTTGTCTACAATATTGCCACGACTCGATGGTCTGCTTAAGATGTTCTAGCTCATGCCAATGGGAAATGTACCTCAATGGGAAAAGGGAAAGATCCATCTAGAACATGATGTATCCTAGGAAAAATAAGATATTGATATTCATGGATTTTACATTTATCACTTATGTTAGGTTTTTAGACCCCTTAAAACAACAATTGTATTAACCTAGTTGATTAGCCAAGTGATTAACTTAGTCAAATTATGCAAATCTAGGTTATCACAATCAAACAATCATATTAAGAAAATATAGCAGCGAAAATATAAATAACACGATGATATGATGACCCACGAAACCACACCGGTAAAAACCTAGGGAGGATTTGACCTAGCTATCCTCAAGGTAAACTTGAATCCACTATGTGAAAGAATCGAAGTTCATACAAAAGGACTTACAAGCACCCTCGCTTGACTTCCTATTGCTACCTACTAGTAGAACTTACTGATACGACCTCGTGCAAGCTCCGAATCCACGGACTCCTTCTTTCTTGGATTCACCACCAGATACAAGCACTCCCGCTTGTGTTTCTTTAAGTTCCAATGGCAACAACTGAGTTGATCATCAAGGTGTAGATAGAATCTCCTCCTTGAAAACCCTAAGTTTTGTGCAAAGGAAAGCTCCTCTAGATCTCATAAGAGATTTACACAAAACAGAAAATATGAGTAACTAGAGCTACTCTAAAAACGTGGCTAGGGTTTTCTTTATATACTAGGAGAAGTAGATCTGAAACCCTAATCCTTAATGGGCTTGGGCTGAGTTGGGAATTTTACAGAAAAAACGTTCTGCCCGAGATTCGATCGATCGAGCCTAAACTTCGATCGATCGAGCCAGACAGAAAGTCACTAATACTTCTGCAGCCACTTGATTCCAACTTTACATAAACAACATACTTTGAGCAAGTCTAAACAAGACTAAACATATTGTTTTGATCATGGTTTGCCAACATTACATATTAGAGTTCTAAATACATAAAATCCTAAGTCTTTAGAACCTAACAAACTCCCCCTTTGGCAATCCGTGACAAAACACAAATTAAAAGCTCAAAGTTTACAAATAAAAGCCCTTTACAAAAATAATGCTCATAAACATAAAATTCAATCCTAACTACTATCCATCAATTGCAAGTGTAGATAGCAGCAAAATCGAATCAACCTGTATATTCCTGAAACACTCAACAAAGGCTTAAACGCATGTGTGACAGAAAAATAGTAAATCAACGATATGTAAACTAACTCTCTCCCTAAGTTAGATACAACAAAAAGTTTTTATTTATATTCTCCCCTTTCAAAAATAATTTCAACTCCCCCTAAACAAGACAAACATGATTCCCATAAATCAATAATTTCTCCCCCTTTTTGTCACGTATTGACAAAGACAACTCATACAACGAGTAAACAGTCAACATACGCAATAAAGGATGAGAGAAAATAAAGAATCAAAGGGACACAAAACAATTCAGCTCTATAAAAAATAGAGACAACTCCCCCTAAGAACCACAAAGGTTAAAAAAAAAATTTCTCCCCCTATAAAAAATAGGAAAAACAAAACAAGTTTTGAGAAAAACAGTTTTGGGGAAAAATAAAGGAGGTGGGGAAAATAAAAACACACAAACCAAAGTTAAAAACTAAGGTGATAAGGTGAGGATACACATGAAAAAAAAATATTCTCTCTTTCAATAAATGCAAACTTGACACTCTGTAACCCATAAACAGTTGCATAAGTAGATAAAATATTTGCACATTGATTATCCATCTTATCTCTTAAGAAAAATATTTTCTACAGTTCACATATAAAAAAAACATATACTAGAAAGTACATAGCTCAAAAATTAATCAATCAATTTTTAAATCAAGTTGAGTACCCAATGTAGCAAAGTGTATGCTATGTGTGAAAACAATGAGAGATATGACTGCAAAACTGCAAGATAGATACAGAAATCAATGCAATGCATATGAATCATAAATATAAATGATGCATGCTCTAATGCAGTAAAACTAAGTTCAATTTAAGTTCAATTTCACAAAATTGGCTTGAGCATAGAGTTTCTAACAAAAACCCCAAAATTTAAAAACCACTTGTTAAGATTTTAGGAAAAAATTGACCAATTGATCATCACACAAGTTAGAGGACAGATAATAATGATCAATTACATCAAATCAACAAGCTAATTTCATCAATTAAACCCAATTTGAACAAAATCCCCAATTCGGATCAATTAAAAGCCCTAGAAATTTCAATTTCTCAAACTTTAAATACATTTTGCATTAAGATCAAGGAACTTTTAATCTTGGATAGCCACAACAAAATTACACACAGTAAAATGTACCAAGTTTAGCAAAGAGTAACTTGTGTAGTGTGTGCAACTAGCAAAAGCTTGAGATACATGTGAGGTGATATGTGAATAGCAATTAAGCACAAAGTCTACAAAATTCATCACATAGAATTTAAAAGAGACTATCACCTAAAGAGTTACATCATATAACTCCCACATCTCTTAGAACAAAAGCTTGCAATCATGTAAGTTTCTTGAATTTTGCCTCATAATATACACACAAATTTTAATTTATTTAGAAACTTATTAAAAAGTCAGGATAATATACACGCCAATTTTAATTATGTGATTTGGCATCAAGCCTAATAGTACACACCTGTTTTAAGCATTAAGCAATTAAAGCCGAGGCTACACCTTATGTTCTTTTTGTGCATGTGCTACACTTTCTCGAGTACAAAATCTTACGATATACACTACGGTGTTCATGATTGGCTAGTGAACAGTGGTGAGATGGTTATTTATGCCTTTCTCAAAAGGATCAAGTCCGACAAACAAAGGCATGTGATTTCAAGATCAAGACAAAGTGATCAAAAACTATAAATATCTTTCCCACAACACATGCACTACAAAGCTCAAACTAGTAAAGTGCAATAAATAAGCTCATCAAAGCTAAACAAGGTACATAAACACGTTATGTAAAGATAATATGGCCAATCCTTGATTATAAATCCAAGATGTGAAATAAAAAACACGAAAATCTTTTTGGTTTTAAAAACTATATGACCAAAAACAAAAAAGCACATATAATGCTAAATGAACAATGCAAATGCAATTCATGACAATACTTAACTAAGCTATAGAGGGTACACAAACAAGAAATATCAATTTCTTAATTAACCCTTGAGTACATGTACAAATTAGTACATACTCACACAAAATCAGAAATAGCTTAGCATACTATTTAAGTTTCACCACAATGTCAAGTATGTTCTAAATCAAGAGAGCTATCATAATTCATGTAATCCTCAAGAAAAATAAAACAAAATACAAAATAAAATATTTTTGTCTTTTTGAAATTTTTCAATGTTTTTGGATTTTTTGAAAAAAAAAAAAAAAAAAAAACAACCAAAAACAAAAACAAAATATGTCCACAAACAATTGAAAGAAATAAATCAGGGACAAGTCAGTAACACTCACCTTAAAGGATCTTTTCTCACCCATATAGCACGAGACTTCGGCTTTGTAGGTGAAAATCCATGAGAAGCAGAGTGTATTTGAAGGATTACACCAATCTTCTGAGAAAGACTAAAATCCTGCAAATTCCTTTCACAAGCCAACAAGCTCAAATTTTTCAAAAGCATATGAAACAATTTATTTGGACTTATGACAGGAGAAATATCATCACATATCTTAGATTGACATACATAATGCTTAAATTTCAATTTATGACAATTAGGACGAATGTGACCAGAGACACCACAAAGGTAAAAAACAAGAACAAATTTAGAAATGTTAGTATTCCTAACAACAAATCTAGTCTCAGATTTTGGTTTTTGCCTTAATAAAGAACAATTTGGTCTAATATGACCAACAACACCACAAAGGTGACAGGTAGGCATAAAAACAAATTTATTATGCTCTCTAACAGTAGGTTTAGACATAGGTTTAGAAACTTCAGCGTCTACATTAGAACTTTTACCTTTTTCTAACCTAGCACAATAAGCCTTCTCTTTATTATTCCTCTTGAAAGGAGGGATATAAACTTTTTCAGTTTTAGGCTTAAGAGAAACAAAAACACTTCTGTTATCATCAGCAGGCTTGGTACTAGTCAAATTTTCAATTTTAGCTTTAGATTCAACTAACTCTTGTTCCAAGCTTTTCATCTTCTCATCTTGAGAGGAAATTTGATTTCTCAAAAATTCATTCTTTTTATTAGATTCATCTAATCTAACAAGTAATTCCTCTTTTTCAAGATTAGCCAATTTTAACTCTTCCTTGAATTTCTTAGAAATTTTCAAAGATTTAGATAATTCTTTACAAAGAGTTTCAAAAGCATAAAAAAAAATCAATAGAAACAATAGTGTCATTTTTATTCAAAACATCACAAACATGAGCAGAAAGACACTTCAAATTATCCATGACAACAGGGGTCAAAGATCAACTCAGAGGTCAAAAGATCTACAACAGAAGAGCTACCCGCTCTGATACCACTTGCTAGTTTTTTAGACCCCTTAAAACAACAATTGTATTAACCTAGTTAATTAGCCAAGTGATTAACTTAGTCAAATTATGCAAATCTAGGTTATCACAATCAAACAATCATATCAAGAAAATATAGCAGTGGAAATATAAATAACACAATGATATGATGACCCAGGAAACCACATCGGTAAAAACCTAGGGAGGATTTAACCTAGCTATCCTTAAGGTAAACTTGAATCCACTATGTGAAAGAATCGAAGTTCATACAAAAAGACTTACAAGCACCCCCGCTTGACTTCCTATTGCTACCCACCAGTAGAACTTACTGATACGACCATGTGCAAGCTCCGAATCCACGGACTCCTTCTTTCTTGGATTCACCACCAGATACAAGCACTCCCACTTGTGTTTCTTTAAGCTCCAATGGCAGCAACTGAGTTGATCATCAAGGTGTAGACAGAATTTCCTCCTTGAAAACCCTAAGTTTTGTGTAAAGGAAAGCTCCTCTAGACCTCACAAAAGATTTACACAAAACAGAAAATATGAGTAACTAGAGCTACTCTAAAAACGTGGTTAGGGTATTCTTTATATACTAGGAGAAGTATATCTAAAACCCTAATCCTTAATAGGCTTGGGCTGAGCTTGGAATTCTGCAGAAAAAACGTTCTGCCCGAGATTCGATTGATCGAGCCTAAGCTTCGATCGATCGAGCCAGACAGAAAATCACTAATACTTCTGCAGCCACTCGATTTCAATTTTACATAAACAACATACTTTGAGCAAGTCTAAACAAGACTAAACATATTGTTTTGATCATGGTTTGCCAACATTACACATTAAAGTTCTAAATACATAAAATCCTAAGTCTTTAGAACCTAACAACTTATTTGTATAATCTTACATTTTCAAACCAATTTGCTTGCATATTCATTAACATGCCTCTATTCTGCCATTTTGTTTCTTTCATACATTCTGGTGTCAAAACATGAAAACTCATCTCATAAATATATCCTAAATATCATCATAAACATCTTTCTCCACCATCTCTCAGTTTCTAAGCATGCCTAACAGACTAGACTATGCTTTAAGAATTCAAACAAAAAGAGGAAGGCCTTACGCAATTGCCTAACAATTTACATACATGGTGGGATACTAACTACATAGCTTTTGTGCAGAAACAAAATAATTAGTAAATAATACCAGCAAGTCAAACATGGCCCAAGTGATCAGACACAGCCTGGCACAATCTCCCAAAACTAGTACGGAGGATCAGGTCATCATGAGCATAAGTGCGAAGTAGCCCGACCGCATCAAAGCCCTAGGTCTCTGGCAATCTCTCAGAGTTTTTCATGTTAATGCTAAAGACAGACCAGCTCCCTTTCCATCATGGAATCAAAAGTAGAGCCTTGTCTCTCAGTCTCTAGTAAAGCTTGCAAGGTGCCCACCTCTGTAGTAGCAATTCTAAAAGCCTTCTCTCTCTCGGCCAGCTCTGTGTGAAGGTGATGGAAAGCCAACTGCGACTTACTAGGCTCATCGCCCTCTCACCCATACTCCATGCTCAAAGTGGAGTGGATATAGGCTTTCACCTGTACTAACTCTAGTGCTAAGCCATCGGCCCTGTTATTGGCCTCGGCCCTACTAGCCTTTAGTACGACCCTCTCCTCATCCCAGGTGTGATCCAAAGCGGCGAACCTCCAAGTAAGAGCCCTAAGCTTATCCTCCAAACTAACAACTCGGGATCTTAGCTGAACATACTCCGCCTTTGTGCCTAGAAGGGTCGACCCCCCTCTGATCAAGCTTTTCCCTCAGAGTAGCAAGCTCACTCTCATGTACACTGTTCATCTGCTCAATATCCTCCATAAGGGTATCAGTTAGCTCCCGGCAGCAGTCTCTATCCTTGACGGCCTCTCTCAGGCACTCATTCAGATCCATAAGGGCCTTCTCAACCCTAATCTCAAACCCCAGAGTATAGTCTCTCAGAACATCAACCGAAAGTGGCAACTTGGCCGAGATTAGTGATGATAGGTCAAACACAAAGTCAAGATCTCTACTATCTCGCCACACTCTAAACTCAACAGAAAACCACTCTTGGTCATCCCTAGAATAAAGGGGTAAGTTAATGCTTAACTTGCGCGCCTCTTAGAACTCAGAGGCATGCCCTATCACTGCTACATCAATATCCATGAGCTCGTACTCGTAAGTGACAACAGAAAGATCACTAAGTCAGGGGATATGCTAGATACCCCCAAACTGCCGCATGGCCATGCCTGGGAAGTACCCCACGCACCCCCAGATACCCACTGAGGGAATGCCAAGTAAACCAACACAATGGCTCTGCCCTTGCCAACTAGTGATACCCCACTTGACTCTCCAAGTCCAGTTAGTGGGACTCAGGCTGCACAAGTATCTCAGTCAACCCTCAGTATCCCCAGAAAAAAGGAAGATCGAGAGCTACAGTAGCCCAGACTTTATTCCTACTCATAAAGCCCATAGGCTGATCCCTAGCAATGAAGAAAAGCCCATAGCCCAGACTCTATTCCCAGTCTACTAATCCTGCTTGGAACATAAAATGAAGAAAAGGCCTTTTAATGCAAAAGGATATAGAGCTAAAGATTTGCTAGAACTAGTACATTCAGATGTTTGTAGTCCAATGTCTATCCAAGCAAAAGGTGGCTATGAGTATTTCATTACTTTCATTGATGATTACTCTAGATTTGGTTATGAGTACCTAATGAAAAGGAAGTTCGAAGCTTTTGAAAAGTTCAAAGAGTTTAGGGCAAAAGTTGAGAATTAATTAGGTAAAAGCATAAAGGCGATTCGATTTGATCGTGGTGGCGAATACCTTTTTGGGGATTTCAAGGATTACTTAACTGAAAATGGGATTATATCCCAGTTGACTGCACCTGGAACGCCACAACAAAATGGTGTAGCAGAAAGAAGGAATTGGAATCTTTTAGATATGGTTAGATCTATGTTGAGTTATTTGACTCTACCAATTTCCTTTTTGGTATATGCCTTAAATACTTCAATGTATCTTTTGAATTTATTACATTTAAAGTCTATTCCTAAAACACTTGTAAAGCTATGGATTGGGAATAAGCCTAGTATGAGACATTTCTATATTTGGGGTTGTCCAACACATGTGTTGAAAGGAAAGTCAAACAAAGTAAAATCTAAAATAGAAGTGGTTTTCTTTGTAGGGTATCTGAAAGGAACAGTTGGAGGTTTATTCTATAGTCATAAAGATAATAAAGTGTTTGTTAGCACAAATGCCAAATTTTTGGAAAATGACTATATGAATGATTTTACTTCTCAAAGTAGAGTTGTCTTAGCTGAAATGAATGAACCTATAATTGAACAATCAATGGATGAAACTAGGAATGATGTGGTTGTATTAGATACCCCACAAGATATTACTTATGAGATGACTATTACATAAGAGCCTTGTCATAGTGGGAGGATTATTAGGCCACATATAAGATTTATAGGTCTAGGAGAAACTTATGTAGCTATCTTAGAAGAGGCTAAATCTAACCCTTACACTTATGAAGAGGCATTGAAAGATATAGATGCACATCATTGGGTTAAAGCTATGAAATCTGAATTGGATTCTATGTATTCCAATCAAGTTTGGTATCTTGTAAAGGTGCCTAATGGCATTAAACCTGTTGGTTGCAAATAGGTATACAAGAGGAAGAGAGGGATAGATGGAAAGGTTGAAACCTCTAAGGCAAGACTAATGGTGAAATGGTATACACAAAAGGAAGGTATTGATTATGAAGAAAATTTTTCGCTAGTAGCCATGCTTAAATCTATCAGAATTCTCTTATCCATTGCTGCTCATTATGATGATGAGATTTGGCCAATGGATGTCAAGACTGCTTTTCTAAATGGCAATCTTGAAGAAGAAATTTATATGATGCAACTAGAAGATTTCATAGCAAACTACCCAGAGCATATGGTATGCAAGTTGAAAAGGTCCATTTATGAACTTAAGCAAGCATCTAGATCATGGAACATTAGATTTGATCAAGCAATCAAGTCATTTGGTTTTGAACAAAATCTTGATGAACCATGTGTGTACAAGAGACATCAAGATAATGTAGTAATTTTCTTAGTGCTTTATGTTGATGATATTCTACTCATTGAATATGATGTAGGGGTAATGTCATTAATAAAGATTTGGTTGTCAAGCCAATTTGATATGAAGGACTTGGGCGAAGCTAACTATATTCTAGGGATTAAGCTTTGGTAAAATCGAAAGAATAGAATGTTAGTCTTGTCACAAGCTGGATATATAAATAAGATTCTAGCAAGGTTTAACATGTAAAATTCTGAGAAAGGATTACTTCATTTCAAACGTGGAGCTCC
This sequence comes from Quercus glauca, assembly GCA_023736055.1. NCBI lineage: Eukaryota > Viridiplantae > Streptophyta > Magnoliopsida > Fagales > Fagaceae > Quercus > Quercus glauca. The sequence goes on from CM043318.1 coordinate 42,503,723, forward strand.
TCTGTCTGATGACCAAAGGCCTAAGACTCTTGAAGAGGAAAAGACAATGAGACAAGTTCCCTATACTTCTGCAGTAGGAAGTCTCATGTATGCCATTCTATGTACTAGACCAGATATTTGTTATTCGGTTGGCATAGTCAACCCATATCAATCAAATCCAGGACAAAAACATTGGGAGGCTATAAAGCATATTCTTAAGTTTCTAAGGAGAACGAGAGATTGTATGCTTGTTTATCGATGTGAGGATTTGATACCTATTGGTAACACAAATTTTGATTTTCAATCAGATCTTGATTTCAGAAGGTCCTTTTTAGGTTATGTGTTCACCTTAGGAGGTGGAGACATAAGTTGGAATAGTGTTAAGCAATCTTGTATTGTTCACTCCACCATGGAAGCTGAATATGTTGCTGCTTATGAAGTAGCACAGGAAGCTATTTCGCTCAAGAAATTTCTTTCTGATCTTGGTGTTATGAGAATGGAGCAAGTTGCAATCACTTTGTTCTTTGACAATAGTGGAGCAGTTGCAGAATCTAAGGATCCAATCACAAGAAAGAAAAGCACGTAGAAAGAAAGTATCATATTATTCGAGACATTATGGCTCAAGGAGATGTGGTACTAGCAAAGATTGATAGTGCAAATAATCTAGCAAATCCCTTTTGTTAGGACATATGTGATTCCCTTGTTAGGAACATATGTAAATATTTTATGTAATTGGCTAATCCTTTGACAAAATGCACTTTACTTATAATTGGGTAGATCTAGGATGTGTTTAATACTTCAAGAAACCTTGTTTCAAACTCAAGTATTAAAGCCATGCAAGTCTTTCCAAGATTCAAGTCTGAAAAGTGCCTGTCATTAAAGCTCGATAGCTAGCTCGACAGCTGGCCATCTATTGAGCCTTGGAGAGCTATTGAAGCCCGTGGCTTGACAACAGCTCGACAGATAAGGCATCTGTCGAGGTTTATGAAGTTCCGTTTTTCATTCAATTTGTGATTGTATGTTTGGGTTTTCTTTTCTCACAACCTTAGACATATAAAATGATTATTTTAAGGGCCGTTAAAGGTGGAACAAGTTGCACAAGTGTTGAGCAAAGTTTGTTCAAGCAAAATCTGACCGAAGACAAAATTTTCCTTAGTTCATCTTTCTTGTGAAGAAGTTGTTGTGTTTGTGCGATGTAGGGTTTTGTAACCAAGCATCTTCTCAACCTTTATCGTGTGATGAACTAAAGAACTTTGCAGCCAACAACTGGGATCCGTGCAATTGGTTAGCCACGGCCGTGCATTACATGAAGAGATTGTCACTATAGAACAAGTCCAATTGTGTATTGGGGTAAGGGTTTAATTGTAGGTTGGTATAAGGTACGGGGATTCCTTTACTTGTAACCGCTTGTTGTGATAATAGTGGATTCTCGGGAGTTGTGACCTTAAAATCTCTCAGTGGGGTTTTACCTCGGTGGTTTTCCCTATTTGTAAACAAATCACCTGTGTTAAATTTATTTTCCATTGCACTTTATCTTAGTTGGTGATTTGTTTGTGCTACCACGCTCATTGCATGTAATTGGACCTAATTAATTCACTTGGCTAATTAATTGGTTAATTCATCACAAGGGGTCAATACATTTTTGGTTTATCAAGTGGTATCAGAATAGGCACACTCTGATTAGGGTTAATCTTTGTGTGTGATCCATTGACCCCTGTTTGTCATGGATAGAGGACAATCTCTTATTATACCTCCATTGTTTGATAGTACTAACTATGCGTACTGGAAAGTACGCATGAGAGCTTTCTTGCAGTCTCTAGATGAGAACGTGTGGCAACTTGTAGAGATTGGCTGGACTAAGCCAAAGGAAGCACCTGTCGATTAGGATGATGCTAAGATCAAGGCGGTAAACTTCAACAGTAGGGCATTGAATGCCTTATTTAGTGCAATCACCAATGAGGAGTTTAAGAAGATATCCTTTGCTGAAACTACGAAGGAAGTAAGGACCATTCTCTAGACAACCTATGAGGGAACAAAGGCTGTCAAGGACTTGAAACATCAGAGGCTCACTACTAGCTTCGAAGAAATTAAAATGGAGGAGGATGAGTCGTTCGATGAGTTCTATGCCAAGCTCAAGGACATAGTGAACTCAGCTTTCAATCTAGGGGAAACCATTCCTAAACCCAAGATTATGAGAAAGGTGCTTAGATCTCTACTTGAGAGATTCCATGCCAAGATTCAAGGAATTAAAGGACATTGACAAGATTCCTTTGAAATAGCTGGTTGGTAATTTGCAGACCTATGAGTTAGGTTTAAAAAGAATTGGTAAGTCGGGTAAGGGCAAGAGCAAGACATTGAAGGCCAAGCGCAATGATACTGATGAGGCTTCAGACGATGAAGATTCTAAGATGAAGTTCTACATTACAAGGCAATTAAATAAGTTCATGAAGAATGCCAATGGGAAGGGCTTCGACAAGGACTGTAAGCAATCCAATTATTCTCAGTCCAAGAGCCAAGACAAAGGGAAGAAGGATGCTAGGGATGGCAGTCAGTACACTGTTCCTTCAGGACCAAAGTGCTTTGGGTGTCAAGGCCTCAGTCATATGAAACAAGAGTGCCCCACATGTCTCAAGACCATTGGGAAGAGCAAGGAACTTGCTACTACATTGAGCGACACCGAGCTTGAAGATGATTCTGACAATGAGGATGACAGAATCCTGAATGCCTTCACTGCCACTATCAATCCTACTGAGGGGATTGTTGAAGATGTGGATGAAGAAGAAGAATTGGTAGAGTCCAAGTTTAAGAGGATGGATGAACAATATGACATCCATACAGCCTATGCAAAGTTATACAAGCTTTCAGAAAAGCATAAGAAATTGTATAGGTTGACCACTAAGAAGCTTAGTGATGTGGAGCTTGAACGTGAAGAGCTTTTCACAAAGTTTGATGAAGCCAATCAAACTATTGGAGCGCTGAGGTTTGAGAATAACTTCTAAGCTGAGAAGATCAAGAAGCTTGAGGCAGAACCGTTCCAAGTCAGAGCTCAGCTGGAAAGGACTTCAAGTGCTAAGCTCGATGAAATGCTCAGTCCTTAGAAATCTGCTTCCGATCGAACCAGTTTAGGGTATGATTTCTCTCCTTCTAATATTGCTTCTACTAGTACTACTGTTTTTGTTCCTCTTAGTAATAATGTTGAAATTGAAAATACTAATGTCAAAACTGATTTAACTAGTGAGAACATAGACAAGGGTAAATCTATTTTAGGATCACCCCTAAGTAGGATAAGAAAAAAACTAAAAACCCTAGGGCTAAGAAGGCTAACTCTCAAAAGCCTAAACAGAAGAAGCAACAACTCTGTCATCACTGTGGAGTAGCCTATCATACTCGACCTAATTACTATAAGTGGTTAGCCACTCAACAGAGCAATGGCATGATCGCATCGAGAAACTAGAATTAGTTTCCATCCTCTTTTGCTCCCCTTGGAGATCTTCTCAAAGCCCTCATGTTCCTTTCGAACTTGAATGGTTTCAATTATTCTCCCTTGCCGCTGGATCAAGGATTTGCTAGATGAAAAGGTTCTTCCAAGGTGTGGAAGGAAAAGGGCTCCAAGTGATTCTATCACTTTTTTTCTCACTCACTCTCTCCCTTTCTTGCTTTTGTTTGCATTACTTGTGTGTTGCTTTCAAGTTTTGAGTCAATCTAGCTTTTATGCTTTGCTTTGTTTAACATGTTTTTGTTTGTTTTCAGTTTTGTTTATTCTGTTTTTGATATAAAAATAAAAAAAAAAATTGAAAAATACAAAAATAGTGTGTGTATGTGTACATTGGTACTTATGTACCTTGGATGGCCATAGAAACAGAGTTTTCTAAACTTTGTATCTCTTGTAGCTTAGATGAGCATCTCTATGCATAACTAAGTGTTGGAAAAATACATGTACGCAGCAGAAAAATAACGAATCTACTTCATTCGCAATTGATAACATGCACTATGCAAGTTTCAGAATATAGAACAAGAGAATGTACCTTGGTGCAGCGAATTTCAACACCAAAGATCAGAAGTTCTCGTGAACACTTTCAATCTTCACTCCAATTCCACTAATGCCTAAGATGTGTGGTCTCTCAATCAGTTATATGAGTTTGTTCTTGAGAGAATGAGAGAGTGTCCAACATTCACATACATACCATTTCATGAACTTGTTGTTCTTACTAAAAATCTATATGTTTCCTTCAATATGACTGATTATGGACTGATAATGGAGGCCGTGAGATCCAACCTTTGTATCTCTCTCCCACTAGATGTTTTAAAAAAGTTTTTTAATTATTAAACATGCATAATATAATTACACATAGCCTTGCATCTTATACATGTGAAAACACTTAGAAAAATTCAAAAATTCCCAGGCTCAATCGATCCTCGATCGCTGTTTGATCGATTGAGAAACAATCTTGCTGGCTCGACAACTTCCTGATAGCTTATTGATTGATTGAGAAACAATCTTGATATCTTGACAGCTGACCAATAGCTGGTCGATCAATCGAGAAATCTCCTGTTTGCTCGATCGCTTCTCGATCGATCAAGCTTCGCGAGTTTTGAATTTCCAGAATTTTTTTAAGGCAGTTTTAAACGGCTTTTCATGAACAAACAACCATCATATGAACATGATAGACAGAGATTGATATCAAAACTAAACTTTAGTGATGCTATAGCCTTAAACTTCAATTTAACATACATAAATTCAAATTTAAACAACATCATAACATTAATATCAGTTTTTTATCAAATCATAGTTTCAACAACCATGCAGAAAATTAAATATGTATAATCTTCTAACACCATCAAACTAATATCTCTAATTCTGAAACTCACAAAACATGTTATACAGATTGGAATTAAAGACCGCTCTGATACCAATTGTTAGAAAAATACTTGTACGTAGCGGAAAAATAATGGATCTACTTCATTCGCAATTGATAACATGCACTATGTAAATTTCAGAATATAGAACAAGAGAATGTACCTTGGTGCAGTGAATTTCAAAACCAAAGATCAGAAGTTCTCGAAAACACTTTCAATCTTCACTTTAATTCCACTAATGCCCAAGATGTGTGGTCTCTTAATCAGTTATATGAGTTTGTTCTTGAAAGAATGAGAGAGTGTCCAACACTCACATACATACCATTTCATGAACTTGTTGTTCTTACTAAAAATCTATATGTTTCCCTCAATATGACTGATTATCTAATTGGGCTAGCCTTTAGGGCCTTTCCAATTGGGCTTTAATATGTGGCTTGGAGTGGGACCATAAGGGAACCAATAAGACACTAGATCTAATGAGCCTTGGGCTTTTCTATCAACTATTGACAAGTTCAAAGTTACCATTAATTATATTTAATACCAGTATATAAATATAATTGTACTCTAGGCCTTATTAATAAATTATATCCCAAGACTTTATTGTACATGCAACCCCTTCATAAAATATTCGTAGTAATACAAAGTCATGAATGAAGACTGCCACTTTGTAGATTACTACATCATAATCCTTGAGTACTCGGTTTAATTCTTTTAAGTTATTCATTATATATTTATGAAATCCAATTTCATAAATATATACTTTAGTAATTTCTTACCAAAGTGGTTAGGCCTAACTCTCTAAATAACAAACCCATTAAACTTATCTCAAGGGAATATTTTGTATCTCTTTTAAGAGATTATGAATTCCATCTTGAGAATATATGTTTCATCAACACTAAATGTGGCTGCCTAACATACTGAGATTTTGACCATTACTTTAGATCTCACTCCTGATTTATCAAAGCAACTTACACTTCATGATCAGGTCCATTATTCTCTTAGGATTAAGAGTTCATGTAAATAGAAGTCGTGAGATTTATTATTCATTTAATAGTCGTTAGAAGAATAATAAATCTCACAGTGGTCCAATTCAATATGTCTTAACTCTTAAAACATATCAACATATCAACTAGAAGTCTCCACTTTCATGATCATGACAAATCATCTTAGTTGATACGTTATTATCTTCGCAGATGAAATGCCCAATTTTATCACTGTCTATGAACTAAAATTATGAGTTTACAAAGAACTTGTGACTTATATCTTCTGTGACTAAATCACATACTATGCATCTCATGGACTATATGATAATATCCGAATATTCATGTTACCATTATTTTAGATAGAAATAAAACAAATTTATTAAACACAATATTAAGTCATAGGTAATTTCATACTTAATATCATATATTGCATCATACAATAGGATTTAAGGGCACTAATTCTAACACTAAGCAAGTGAGCTTTGTGGCTCGTGTTTGTGATGAGTAAGATTAAGTAATCTTTTGTAACACTCGTATCACTCTTTTTGACCGGAAGGACTAGAAAAGCTTAAGAGAAAGGCATAAATAACCATCTCACCATTGTTGCCCACCAATCATGAAATGACATCTGTATGCTTCGGCATAGCAAAAGTGCAATGTCAATGACATTTGTATGCTTCAGCTTAGCAAAATTGGAATGTAAAATGCTTAACATCATTGGATATTTCTTTTCTCTCTCTTATATGCCCATGCATGATTTGCTCAAAAAGAAAAATATGCCAAGAAAATAAAAAGCAAAAAGAATAAAAAATGCTTTACATATGATTGCAAGTGTGTATTCTAGGAGATGTGGGGGTTATACAATGTACCTCGAAGGTAATAGTCCCCATTAAATAGTTATGATTGTGTGTGAGTTAAAGTGATTTTCTCATATCTCAAATTGTCATAACATGTATACATTTATGCAATCTTGCAATATTTTTCACACACAACACATAATATTCTTTACTACTGTTGATACATGTGTAGATACAATGTGATTTGGCCATCATAAGGTTTACACGTGTTAATGTATGCTCACTAAACTGTCTTAACTTTTTTTTGAAATATAAAATTGGTTAGACTTGTTTTGTGTGTGTGTGTGTGTGTGTGTGTTTTGGGATCTATTTGCTTAACAATTTTTGTTGAGAGATGTTTTTGAGAGATCAAAATTTTGTTTGAATCCTTGGTTGAGTTGCATGTTTGATTGCATTCATGTCTATGTTTTTCTTTTCTTGAAAAACTATTTTTAAGCAATCTCGACAGCTCCTCGACGCCTCTCGACACTTGGCTTTCTATTGAGCTCATCTGTTGATTTTTATCGCAATCTCGATACCTCTCGATAGCTAGGTGGATCGATCAAGAAATCTCCTGTCTCCTCGATAGCTCCTTGATCCATCAAACTTGTTTTGCTGTGGACACCTCTTGACACCTCTCGAAAGTTGCATCTGTCGAAGCTTTTAAAGCTCGACACCTCTTGACATCTCCATCTGTCAAGATTTACTGAACACCTATATATAGGATTCAGCGTGATCTGATCCTCATTTTCTCGATCTGTCCGTGCCTGTTCACCTCCCAAACACTCTCTTCTCTCTTTAAACCTCTTCCTCAAGGATTTTTTTCAAGCTTATTCAAGTTTTTCTTCACTTGGTAAGTTTCTAATCCCTTATTTTCATGCATTTCATTCTTTGAAACCTAAGTTTTTGGGATTTTTGCAAAATTTGGGGTTTTTCAAAATCAAAGAGATTCTTGTGAAATTTTTGGGATGGGTTTTGAAGATTTGATCTTTAAAAACTTTGTGCATTGCATCTCATGAGCATTATAACAGTATTGTCATGCATTTAGATATGTTAAACTGATTATGTACTGGTAGGTTTGGATTGGGCTGAGCCATTGATGATATTACTGTTGCACGTCACATGCTCATGCATTTTCAAGCATACATCCTTTACATTCAATACATTTTTGTATTTTTGAACTGTTTGGAACTTTTCTAAGTGTTTCTTCCTTCCCCCTCACTCTCTAGTTTACGTTAGTGCGTCAATGGCACCGAAACGTAAGTCTGCTCCGTCTCGAAACCCTCTTCATTCCCTGGCATCTTCGTCTTCTGATCCCACCCCCTCTTCTGTTCGGTTTCGTGATAAGGATGCTCGAAAGGACTTCTCGGAGAACTTTTCTAGACAAGGCATTCATTTGGAATGCCGAGTCATCTTGTCGGACTTCTCCGACACTGACCTACCCACTGTCATTTGCAGTTGAGGTTGGGAGTCACTATGTGACATCCCTGTCACCTGTCCTTTAGTGCTGATCCAGGAGTTCTACTCTAACATGCATGGACTGGATTATTCTGTATCTCTTTTTCATACTCGCGTTCGAGGTACGCGCATAGTGGTTACACCAGATATTGTATCCGAGGTGCTCCATGTCCCGAGGGTAGAGCATCTTAACTACCCCAATTGTGAGTGTCTGAGGACTGTGTACAAAAACGAGATGATTTCTACTTTTTGCGAGCGCCCTTTCGATTGGGGTGATCGTCAGTTTACTCCATGTTCGACCTTTGCTAAAGATCCTAGATTTATGAACATGGTGATGACTTTGTTTTGCACCCTTTCTCTCATTATAACTCTATCATAGAGCCCCTTGCTCGATTTTTGCTTTCCCTTCTTGAACATCTCACTATAGATTTTCCTTCACATTTCATTCTTTCTATTATAGATGTGTATAGGGATACGACGACCCGCGATAAGCTTATCTTCCCTTCAGCTAGCACGCAGATTTTACGCCATATTTCTGTTCCTTTTCCCTCGTTCGATTACTTCTCCGTTATGTGTGCCATTGACTACGCTACCGTTAAACAGAGCGAGGCCCAGTTTCATTCAAGGCGGTATGGTATGGCAGCTCCTCCCATTTTTTCAGCTCCATCCACCTCTGCTCCCTCTACTTTAGCGGGAGGTGTGACTTTGGATGCGATCATGGCGTAGCTTCAGCGCATGGATGCTCGCTTTGACACTCTCACTGATGATTTGTGTCAAGTGAACACCCATGTCGGTTGTATTGCTAGACGGCAGGCTCACCTTGGTGGCTTTATGGAGTCTCCCTCTCCTCCTCCCGAGGCACTTGTGGCATCCAAGGTCGGTGATGACTCCGACGAAGATGATGATGGTAAGGATGGAGATGCTAGCTTTTCTAGCTCTGACGAGATCTCTACTTGACACTCTTACCGTTTGTCACTCGTGACAAAAAGGGAGAGTAGTTTTGGTTATGAGAGTAGTCATAGTTAGGGGGAGGGTTTGTATAGGAGATTTTTGTTAGGGGAGAGTGAACATTGAGGGATGTAGTGACGATTTTATGTATCTTTTTCTTTTCTCTCTATTTTAGATACATTTTTCATGTACCTTAGATCTTGTGATCATATTGTGATAACAAACCTTGTACTTGTTTATATATATACATTTGAGGTAGTTATTACAGTTCTTTCACCTATCTCTCCATGTGTTGTTTCTTTTCTTTCTTTCTACACATGTTTCTTACTATTTGTATGCAATCTATTATTTCTATTTCACACAAAGAGGCCTTGATGAGTTTTGTTTAAAATGTTTCAGAAATACAGGTTGTCAAAGTCTTTCTTGCCATAGACTCTTCTTGCAAAGTTTTTCAAGAGTTTATGTTAGGATAGATTTTATTGTATTTAACAAGTGAGTGTGAGTTGAGTGATTTATGACTTCTCACATATGTTCATTTATTAGTTGTGGTTTTGTCACGGATTGCCAAAAAGGGGAGATTGTTAGGACATATGTGATTCACTTGTTAGGACATATGTGATTCACTTGTTAGGAACATATGTCACTATTTTATGTAATTGGCTAATCTTTTGACAAAACGCACTTTACTTGTAATTGGGTAGGTCTATGATGTATTTAATATTTGAAGAAACCTTGTTTTAAGCTTAAGTATTAAAGCCATGCAAGTCTGTCCAAGATTCAAGTCTAAAAAGTGTCTATCATTAAAGCTCGATAGCTAGCCATCTATTGAGCCTTGAAGAGCTGTTGAAGCCCGTGGCTCTACAGTAGCTCTACAGATAGGGCATCTGTCGAGGTTTATAAAGTTCAATTTTTTAGGACTATTTTTCATTCAATTTGTGATTGTATGTTTGGGCTTTCTTTTCTCACAACTTTAAACATATAAAAGGATTATTTTAAAGGTCGTCAAAGGTGAAACAATTTTCACAAGTGTTGAGCAAAGTTTGTTCAAGCAAATTGTGACCAGAGACAGAATTTGCCCTAGTTCATCTTTCTTGAGAAGAAGTTGTTGTGTTTGTGCACCGTAGGGTTTTGTAACCAAGCATCTTCTCGATCTTCATCGTGTGATGAACTAAAGAACTTTGCAGCCAACAACCTTCTCTAGTTGGTGATTAAAGTCGCGTACTGGGATCCGCGCAATTGGTTAGTCACGTACTGGGAGCTGTGCATTACAAGGAGATATTGTCACTACAGAACAAGTCCAATTGTGTATTGGGGTAAGGGTTCAATTGTAGGTTAGTATAAAGTACTGGGATTCCTTTACTTGTAAATGCTTGTTGTGATAATAGTGGATTCTTGGGAGTGGTGACCTTAAAATCACCCGGTAGGGTTTTGCCTCAGTAGTTTTTCCCATTTGTGATCAAATCATCTATGTCAAATTTATTTTCTGCTGCACTTTATCTTAGCTGGTGATTTGTTTGTGCTACCACGCTCATTGCACGTAATTGGACCTAATTAATTCACTTGGCTAATTAATTATTTAATTCATCGCAAGGGGTCAATACATTTTTGGCCTATCACCTTTACCAAAGCTTTACCCCAGAAGACTTTTGAGTCACACCTGGAGGGAATGAGAGTTAGATTAATGCACAATAGTCTTTAAGGGCAAGTGGGAGATTGTTAGGATTAGTGCCTTAAAATCCTATTGTATGCTATGTATGACATTATGTTCTATGTAATAAACTTGTTTTATTATTATCAAAACTTGTGATAAGAATATTTGGACATTATCATATAGTCCTTGAGATGCTTAGTATGTGATTTATGTGAATTAGTCACAGAAGATATAAATCACAAGTTCTTTGTAAACTCAAAATCTTAGTTCGTAGTTGGTGATGAAATTGGGCATTTCATCTGCGAAGACTATCACATATCAATTAAGATGATTTGTCTTAATCATGGAAGTGAAGACTTCTGCTTGATATGTTAATATGTTTTAACTGTATAAGGCATATTAAACTGGACTATTGTGAGATTTATTATTCTATTAACGACTATAAAATGAATAATAAATCTCACGACTTTCATTTACTTAAACTTTTAATCCTGAGGGAATGGTGAACTTGATCATGAAATATAAGTTGCTTTAATATATTAGGAGTGAGATCTAGACAAATGGTTAAAACCTCAGTATGTTGGGCAACCACACGTAATGTTGAAGAAACACATATTCTCAAGATGGAGTTCATAATCTCTTTATAGAGATATAAAATATTCCCTTGAGATAAGTTTAATAGGTTTCATTATTCAGAGTATTAGGCCTAACTACTTTAGTAAAGAGTTACTAAAGTTTATATTTTATGAAATTAGATTTCATAAAATATATATGAATAACTTAAAAAATTAAACTGGGTACTCAAGGATCAAGATGTAGTAATTTTCAAAGTAACAGTTACACATTATGACTTTGTATTACTATGAATATTTTCATGAAGGGGTTAAATGTTTAATAAAGTCTTGGGATATAAATTATTAATAAGGCCTAGAGTGCAATTATATTTGTATAGTGGTATTAAATATAATTAATTGTAACTTTACGCTTGTCAAGAGTTGAAGGATAAGTCCAAAGCCCATTTGAGTTATTGCTTTATTTGTCCCTTTTGGTCCCACTCCAAGCCACACACTAAAGCTCAATTAGGCTGGCCCAAAAGGCTAACCCAATTAGATAATCAGTTATTTATTTAATAGGAGTTATTAAATAAAGTAACTGCTTAAGTGCAGATATATACGTATGATTAAAAGAGAGAAATATTTAGAGTTTATTCAAGACACTTGGTTATTCTCTTAAACAAATACGTATAGAACTGATTGAGAGACTATATATCTAGGGCACATTGTGGAATTGGAGTGAAGATTGAAAGTCTTCCCAAGTTCAATCTTCATTTTGTTTTGAATTTCACTACATCAAGGTATGCCTTCTTGTTCTTTATTTTTAAAACTCAAATGTTGCATGTTATCTCACATGAATGAAGTAGATCCGTTTATATTCCACTGTGTATTTTTGTATGAGATACAAAACTGTATTTTTTCATGTGCTTTTCCAACAAAGCTTACTTGAGTATTTGGTGCCAGGTTTGTGACATGCAGCAGATTCCCAAAACCATTTGATTCCTTAATCACTGTGTCCATGAAGGAGGGAGAAACTCTCATGGCATACTTTGATCATTACTGTGAATTGTATAACAAATTGGGGGGAAATAATGGAGGGGTTGCTGTTAGCACTTTCAAAGTCGGGCTCACTATTGATTCTGAGCTGAGAACTTCTCTCACCCTATGACCGGTCATGGATATGCACAAGTTAATGGAGACGGTAGAAGAGTACAAGAGACTGGAAGATGACTAGTTGCAAGCTAAATCCAAATCCAAAGCACTTGTAGTCGAAAGAAAAAAGGCAATAGTGGATCATTCTCCTCCTGGGCCAAGAAAGGACTTCTACCCCCAAAGGCCACAACAGAGAGCCGAGGTAGAAAACACATTATTTAAAGAACCAGTCTACCAAATCATAGAGAAGATAAAGAATGAACCTTACTTTCGCCGGTCGAATAAGATGAGTGGAGATGCCTCCCAAAGGAATCAGAATCTTCCTTGATCTTATCACGGGGGAAGATAATGAGGTGGAGTATGAAGCCCTCTTAGTTGGACTATGATGGCTAAGCAGTCCGAGGTAGAAGGATTGAGGCTCTGGTGTGACTCTAGGTTGGTAGTGAATCAAGTTAACAGTGAATTTGAAGCCAATGAGCAGAGAATGATATACTATTTGAAGAAGGTTAGGGTATTTTGGTCTCAATTTGAGGGAATAGATATCTCACAAATTTCCTGAGGAAATAACAATCACATGGAATCTCTTGAGACTTTGGCCTCGTTGGTGAACGACTCACTTCCTAGGATCATAACAGTGGAGATACTCCCATATCCGAGTACATGTCATTCAAAAGAAATCACTATGCTAAATATACACCCTAATCCTAGTTGGATGGACCCCATCCTAGCCTATATTAGGGAAGGATTCTTACCTGAAGACAAATCTGAAGTTGAAAAGATCAGGCAAAGTCTTCAAGGTATTGGGTATTTGTGGAGGGAAAGTGTGGGCGCCAACGTGTATGGTTGCTTAGGGAGTATGCCTCAATCAAGTGGACAGAGGCGGAGAAAAGGAGTTGCCACCTAGTTTTATGGTCTAGGAACCATGTATATAGCGCCCTTACATGGAAGGACTTGATCTTACTACCAGAGTATAGGTTTAGAGTTTATGTACGATTTTGGGAAGGTATTAGGCACCTAAACCGCCCGACCCGTGGGTTGACTTCCACTCATTATGTCTTACATCTTAATCTCATTAGAGGCACATTCAACATTGCATTCTAACACACACACACACACACACTCTAACATGCATCTAACAGTCAACATGGCATCGATCATCCCAAAACCCTAACCATATATCTATCATGCTTATTAACCAAACCTAGCATACATCTATCATGGCATCTCATATTATCCCAAACATCTAGGCATGAAATCAAACATCAAACAAACATGTTCATCAAAATGTATGTTCATATGAATACATGACTTAGCTCACTTAACTCACTACATCACAACACCCATGGCATTGAAGCATGATCATGTTATATGCTTGTTCATGGTAAGGCAAAGAAAATACAAGAGAAAACCCTAATCTAATCATGTTAAGAACAAGAAAACAAACAAACAGAGAGATATAGACTAAAAAACATAAAATAGGGACAAGATAGAAGCGTATCATATGAAAGAAACAAAGAAATAGAAGCAGAAAACTTAAATTGGGGTTTTTGGGCACGAATATGCATGTGCATACATAGGCCTACGTACACAGGCCAGTTGTAATGCGTATGCAGACACGCCCGATGAACCCTAACCCAGAATTTTAGAAACACATAAAATAGAGCAAAACTATAAAACAACAAACCTAGCAACCTAACATGATTTTAAACATAAAAACAACAAGAACCTAAATTAAACAAACATATCTAAACACAAACAAGATTAAAAACAAGATTAAAAGAAGAAATGAAAAAAAAGAGGTTAGAATATATACCTCAAAACAAAAAGCTCTTTAGCTTGATTTTAATTGTTCCCTTCAGTCAAATCTATTCTTAACCAATCACAAATGATTAGTAAATTTCAAAACTCGCGGATCAAGATCAGAAAAGGTCCCTATGAAAAGAAAATTGAATTGAGGTTGTTTTGTGAAAAACTCCCACTTTAATTCACTATTTCTAGTGAATCTTAGGTTTTCCCTTAAGATTTTCTGTGTCATTTGGAAAGGTATTATGTATGGCTTTATATAATTAGAAAATAGGGGTTTGGAATGGCTCTCATACGATGTGGGATTCATTCCAAACATCAAAAATAATTTTGAAAAACTTGTCTTTCATAGTTTCTAGAACCTTAACTGTGTGCGCAGGTCCATGCCTGCATACACGTGCATTTGACTTGTGTACGCAAGCTGAGGGTTTCCTTAGCCTTTTATTTTCCAAAAATAGATTTATTTGCTCATAAAAAGTTATATTTTTCATTTTAACATTTCTCAAGTCAATTTGTAAACTGATTGGGCCTTAAACCAACCTTGGGCCTTAGAATTTCAACATCATTGGGGAACAGGGGCCCAAGTCGTAAGGGGTACAAAATGCGATGTCTACAAATGTCCCTCATTTAATTCGTGAGCTCTGCTAATGGATTCAAAAGAATAAGAGACAAAACATTTTGTTTTGATGTATGACTCAGGCCCAAGCCATGCACATGGCACACAACACTCATACATGGGGCGGGATGCAACTCCATAGAGTTGTGTGGGAATAGCATGTCTGAATTCCCATATTTGTTGCTTGGGAAATGAGCAACGACAAGTTCGCTATCCAGGAACCATTTTTGCCAATTGCAAGCAAGAGGTGAGTGACTCACTATCCTAGAGTCACTAAAAAGAAAAATAAACAAGGCCAATGGTTGTAATCATCAACCAATCAAACAAGGTGCTTTTACAACCTTAAAAAGATATATATTTGTGGTGTCCATCTGGGCCTCCTGTATCAAACTTCTCTAGGTGGCTTGCGCCTCTAGATAACACTCGTCGTCTCTATCTCTATCTCTATTTGTTTTGGTGAAGCTCTTGCCTCAAGGTGACCTTGGTCCCTGTCTCTTCAATACCTCTTCTACTATGCTTGCATATTCAATTCCCTCGGGATATGTGCACAAGTTTTGTATGATGTGCCTGCATGTTCAATTCTCAGAGGATATGTGAACAAATTTTGTATTATGACTTTCTTGGCTGGTGTGTGGCCTGTGCCTGCATATTCAATTCTCGTGGGGTGTGTGCACAAGTGGCCTTAGTGTTCTGACTCACGAGGGAGTCTTGGGTGAAAGATACGCTAAGGATGATGAACAACTCACCGAGGAGTATGATCTACTGAGGAGTGTGTCGGTGAGTCACAAGGGGGTCTTCTTGGTATGTAGTTCACTAGGGAAGATAACTTGCTGAGAAATTCGGTAGCGAGGAAGCCTTTAGTATTGTGTGACCCACTAGGGAAATTTCTTCTTCTCCTTCATGGCTTATTGGGGAACTTGTGTTGATTCCACCCACAAGGGGGTTTTATCAACTCCTTGGGAAATATTTTCTTCACCACTCACGAGAGGGTTGCCTTTGTGTCTTGGACTTGTGTGGGGGCCCTTCCATGATACTGTGCTTTATTGGGGATTTGGTTGATGGTCTGAACTCACATGGAAGTTTTCTCAGTGACTTATAATCCACTAAAGGATGTTTTGATAGTTTCAATCCACAGCAGGATGCATTGAGGGCCTTTATGCATCTCGTGGACTATGTGATAGTTTCAATTCACATAAATCACATATTATGCATCTCGTGGACTATGTGATAATGTCCTAATATTCATGTTACTATTATTTCAGATAATAATAAAACAAATTTATTAAACATAATATTAAGTCATACATAATGTCAAACACAATGTCACACTTAATATCATACATAGTATCATTCAATAGGATTTAAGGGCACTAATCCTAACATAAATAGCCCTTTGTTTCTTTTGAATATCCTAAAAACATGCATACTTCGGTTTTAGATTCCAACTTATTAGACTTCCTTCTCAACACATGTGCTGGACATCCTCAAATGTGGAGATATTTCATACTAGGCTTACGCCCACTCCATAATTCCTTAGGTGTGTTAGGAACAGATTTTGATGGAACTAAATTCAAAATATGCGTTGCAGTTTTTAGTGCATATCCATAAAAAGAAATTGGTAAAGTTGAGTAACTCATCACGGACCTAACCATTTCCAAAAGGGTCATATTCCTTCTTTCTACTACATCATTCTATTGGGGAGTTCCAGGTGCAGTGAATTGGGATATGATCCCATTTTGAGTTAAGTAATCCTTGAAATCCCCAAGAAGGTATTCACTACCTCGATCAGATCGAATGGCTTTTATGTGTTTACCTAATTGATCATCAACTTCAGCCCTAAACTCTTTGAACTTTTCAAAGGCTTCGAACTTCCGTCTCATTAGGTACACATAACCATATCTTGAGTAATCATCAGGAAAAGTGATGAAGTACTCATAACCTCCTTTTGCTTGGGTTGACATAGGACCACAAACATCCGTATGAACTAATTTAAGCAACTCTTGGGCTCTTCTACCTTTTGCATTAAAAGGTCGTTTGGTCATTTTGCCCTCCAAACAAGATTCATAAATTGGGAATTCATCAAAGTCCAATGGCTCTAGGAGTCCATCTTTGATTAGTCTTTGAATTCTGTTTGGATTAATATGACCCAAACGCAAGTGCCAAAGATATGCTTCACTAGAAGAAGGAAACTTTCTCTTTAATGATTTTACATGAGAGTTATTATCTAATTCAGAATTATATAATTCATGCTTATCAGGAGTTAAAATATAAAGACCATCCACAATATTGCCAGAACAGATAAACATTTTACCCTTCTTTATTACAACATTGTCTTTAAGGATAACACAATATTCATGTTTACCCAAATAAGTTGCAGAAATTAAATTCCTATGAACATTAGGTATATACAGAAAGTCTTCTAATATCAAAACTCTAGATTCAAAACACAAATTAAAAACACCAACAGCTACAACAGGAATCCTGTTCCCATAAGCCAAAGTAAGAAACAATTCTCCTTCTTTAAGTTTTCTGCTCTCCTGGAACCCCTGCAAAGAATTGCATATATGATTAGTACAACCTGAATCCACACACCAGGAATCTGTGGGATTTTGTACAAAACATATTTCAAGGAGAAAAGAACTATTCATACCCTTATTATTGGCAGCCTTGAATTTTGGACAATTCCTCTTCCAATGTCCTTTCTCACCACAATGGAAACATTTTCCTTTGAGTTTCTTTCCTTTGTCAGCAACTCCTAAGACAATTTGTTTACCTTCTTGCTTGGTGAAGTCCTTCTTCTTCTTCTTCTTACCCTTGCCTTTCGACTTAGCTTGAGAAGTAGAAGCTTCACCGACATTGGCTTCAACATTAGAGGTACCAAGGATGCCTTCCGCCGCTACCAACTCATTCATTAATTCAGACAAAGAGTAAATCTTTTTGTTCATATTATAATTGAGTTTGAATTCCTTGAATGATTCTAGTAGTGACTGGAGTATCATATCCACTTGGAATTCTTCATCAATATTGGCACCTAAAACTTCCAATGTATTCAGATTGGAAATCATTGTAAGACAATGCTCCCTCAATGAACTACCTTCAGCCATTTTGGTATTATAAATTTGTCTCATGGTTTCTTGCCTTGCAAAATAGCCTTGCTCACCAAACATCTCCTTCAGACTTAGCATAATGTCCGAAGCTAGTTCTACATCCTGCATTTGATGATGTAGAACATTTGAGATAGATGCTAAGATGTAGCACTTGGCCATCTCATTAGATTTCTGCCAACGATCATTTCGTTGTTTTTCCTCAAGAGGAGCATCTAATGAAGAAAAGTTAGGACATGGTTTAGTAAGCACATATTTGTGCTCTTCAGTAGTGAGAACTATGTCCAAATTTCTTTTCCAATCAACATAATTGGATCCAGTCAGTTTGTTTTGATTAAGAATAGTAACAAGTGGGCTAAATGATGCCATGTTCAAATATGAAAATAATAAACATGAATATAATAAGTAAATTGGACATTATCAATTTAGCATATAAACATATAATATGGAACCTTAATAAAACCATAAAATAATCAAACACTAATAATATGCTGTATGATCTTTAGTCTCTAAGTAATAATGACATAGCTCCTTTGGGAGGTTAACATTATGCTTAGTCTAGTGTATATCATTATCTAGAATCATGTGTAGCCACATTTCATCTCCCTTTATAGTGTTTAAACTTGTAGTACCATGGAACAAAACACCCTACTTAGGGATCGAGAGGCATATACGCCAAGACGAGGTGCTTGTCCACACTACTTTAAATGGGTAAGTTCAATCTTGTAGTACTATGACGTAAACACCCTCCTTTGGGATCCCAAGGCATATACGCCAAGACGAGGTGCTTACCCCATACTGCTATGAACCGATAATAGAGGTCGTGAGAACCAACCCTTGTATCTCTCTCCCACTAGATGTTTTAAATTAAAGGTTTTTTTTTTTTTTAAAACATGCATAAACTAATTACACATAGCCTTGCACTTTATACATGTAAAAACGCTTAGAAAAATTCAAAAAATTCCCAGGCTCGACAGCTTCTCGATAGCTTCTCGATCGATCGATGCTCGATAGCTTGTCGATTAATCGAGAAATCTCCCGTTTGCTCGATCGATTCTCGACAGCTTCTCGATCGATCGAGCTTCTAGATCTCCAAGCTTGATCGATGCTTGATAGCTTCTTGATCGATCAAGCTTCACGAATTTTTGAATTTCTAGAATTTTTCTAGGCAGTTTTTAACGACTTTTCATGAACAAACAACTATCATATGAACATGATAGACAGAGATTGATATCAAAACTAAATTCCATTGATGCTATAGCCTTAAACTTCAATTTAACATACTTAAATTCAAATTTAAACAACATCATAACATCAATATTAGTTTTTATCAAATCATAGTTTCAATAACCATGCAGAAAATTAAATACATATAAAATCTTCTAGCATTATGAAACTATTCTCTCTAATTCTAAAACTCACAAAACATGTTATACAAATTGGAATTGAAGACCGCTCTGATACCAATTGTTGGAAAATTAAATGTACGCAGCAAAAAATTAATGGATCTACTTCATTCACAATTGATAACATGCACTATGAAAGTTTCAAAATATAGAACAAGAGAGTGTACCTTGGTGTGGTGAATTTCAAAACAAAGATCAGAAGTTCTCGGGAACACTTTCAATCTTTACTCCAATTCCACTAACGCCCAAGATTTGTGGTCTCTCAATCAGTTATATGTATATGTCCTAGAAAGAATGAGAGAGTGTCCAACACTCACATACATTCCATTTCATGCACATGTGGTGATTACAAAATTCTGTATGTTTCTCTCATAATAACTGATTATCTAATTGGGCTAGCCTTTTGGGCCTTTCCAATTGGGCTCTAGTATGTGACTTGGAGTGGGACCAAAAGGGAACAAATAAGACACTAGCTCCAATGGGCCTTGGGCTCTTCTGTCAACTCTTGACAAGTACAAAGTTACCATTAATTATATTTAATACCACTATATAAATATAATTGCACTCTAGGACTTATTAATTAATTATATCCTAAGACTTTATTGTACATGCAACCCCTTCATAAAATATTCGTAGTAACACAAAGTAATTAATGTAGACTGCCACTTTGTAGATTACTACATCTTAATCCTTGAGTACCCGGTTTAATCCTTTTAAGTTATTCATTATATATTTATGAAAACCAATTTCATAAATATATACTTTAGTAATTTCTTACCAAAGTGGTTAGGCCTAACTCTCTGAATAACAAACCCATTAAACTTATCTCAACGGAATATTTTGTATCTCCGTTAAGAGACTATGAATTTCATCTTGAAAATATATGTTCCATCAACACTAAATGTGGTTGCCCAACATACTAAGGTTTTGACCGTTACTTGAAATCTCACTCTTGATATATCAAAGCAACCTACACTTCATGATCAAGTTCATTATTCTCTCAGGATTAAGAGTTCATGAAAACAGAAGTCGTGAGATTTATTATTCAATTGACAGTCGTTAGGAGAATAATAAATCTCACAGTAGTCTAGTTCAATATGTCTTAACTCTTAAAACATGTCAACATATCAACTAGAAGTCACCACTTCCATGATCAAGACAAATCATCTTCGTTAATATGTTATAGTTTTCTCAGATGAAACACCCAATGTCATCACTGACTACGAACCAAATTCTGAGTTTACAAAGAACTTGTGACTTATATCTTCTGTGACTAAATCACATAAATCAGATACTATGCATCTCATGGACTATATGATAATGTCTAAATATTCATGTTACCATTATTTCAAATAATAATAAAACAACTTTATTAATTACAATATTAAGGCATATATCATGTCATACATAATATAATACATAGCATCATACAATAGGATTCTAGGGCACAAATCCTAACACATACCTTGGCTGAGAAGTGGTGAGATACTACCAACACCTTTCACATTGTTGATCAGGAGATGACCATCGCTCCCCATAACTTCCACTACACGACTCGGCATGGTATAAATTTGCTTCGGAGGAGGTATGCCACAGAGACGATTTGCTATACCGACCTTGAGGAGAATTTCATGCATTATCCATAGGGGATGGCCGAGGAGTGTGACAGGATGGCTGGAGTCTTTTTGCTATACCTACTGAGCATACTTCTTCACCAATGGGGGATATACGGTATCCGAGGTGGGTGGCCCTTTTTCGAGACTTTTAGAGGGCCAGCATGCCAATTGGGCGTAAGCGTGCTTGGCCTATTTTTATTCCTCCTTGGACATGCTTAGCCAAGGGACTTTACGCCAGCTAGTGGGGCCTTGGAAGCTTTTTGAGGTTAGTTTCTCCTCATTTTCTTTTGTAGCTCATGCATTCTCAACCCTTGTGATTACATATATCCACATGTCATTTAGGCTAAGACCATGTATCATATTCTTGCAAACTGCATTCATATCCACATCTTGCAAATTGTCATGTTCTCTTGAAAACTGTACCATCACCTCTTGCAAACTGTCATATATGTATCTTACAAATCGTCACATTCTCTTACAAATTGAACCATGTTCTCTTGTAAACTGTCACCTTGCAAATTGTCATCTTTTCAGTGGTAAACCATGAAGTACGGTCTTATTACTCAGGGAGCTACGATGGATTTGAAGAGCGTCACCTCGATTCGAACCCATTTCGACAGGCTTTCTCCTGATGATGTAAGTTAGGAAAATATTGCTTCCCATTGCTTTCCTTGCATGCTTCTAAGGATTTTCTGTTGGGATTTATGCCCTAAAATCCAATTTATTGGCATGTCATAAATAATTAGATTATTTAGTTATATGAGACTATTTATTAATGAACTTATGGAACATTATCTTAGTCCATGAGATGCATAGTATGTGATTTATGTGAAAAGTCACAGAAAGATATAAATCACAAGTTCTTTGTAAACTCAAAATTTTAGTTCGTAGTCGGTGATGAATTTGGACATTTCATCTGCGAAGACTATAACATATCAACTACGATGATTTGTCTTGATCATGGAAATGAAGATTTCTAGTTGGTATGTTGAAATGTTTTAAGAGTTAAGACATATTGAACTGGACCGCTGTGAGATTTATTATTCTCCAAATGACTGTCAATTAAATAATAAATCTCACGACTTCTATTTACATCAACTCTAAATCCTGAGAGAATAATGGACCTGATCATGAGATGTAGGTTGCTTTGATATATCAGGAGTGAGATCTATAAGTTATGGTCAAAACCTCAGTATGTTGGGCAGCCGCATTTAATGTTGACGGAACATATATTTTCAAGATGGAATTCATAATCTCTTAATGGAGATATAAAATATTCCCTTGAGATAAGTTTAATGGGTTTGGTTATTCAGAGTGTTGGGCCCAACCACTATAGTAAAAAGTTACTAAAGTATATATATTTGTGAAATTGGATTTCATAAATATATATTGAATAACATAAAGGATTAAACTGGGTACTCAAGGATTAAGATATAGTAATCTTCAAAGTGGCAGTCTTTTTCATAACTTTGTATTACTACGAATATTTTAATAAAAGGGTTGCATGTACAATAAAGTCTTGGGAAATAATTTATTGATAAGGCCTAGATGTTAGGATTAGTGCCCTTAAATCCTATTGAATGATGCTATGTATGATATTAAGTGTGACATTGTGTTTGACATTATGTATGACTTAATATTATGTTTAATAAATTTGTTTTATTATTATCTGAAATCATGGTAACATGAATATTCGAACATTATCATATAGTCCATGAGATGCATAGTATGTGATTTATGTGAAGAGTCACAGAAGATATAAATCACAAGTTCTTTGTAAACTCAGAATTATAGTTCGTAGTCGGTGATGAAATTGGGCATTTCATCTGCGAAGACTATAACATATCAACTACGATGATTTGTCTTGATTATGGAAGTGGTGACTTCTAGTTGATGTGTTAATATGTTTTAAGAGTTAAGACATATTGAACTGGACCGCCATGAGATTTATTATTTGCCTAAGGACTGTCAAATGAATAATAAATCTCATGACTTGTATTTGCATGAACTCTTAATCCTGAGAGAATAATGAACCTGATCATGAGGTGTAGGTTGCTTTGATATATCAGGAGTGAGATCTATATTAATGGTCAAAACCTCAGTATGTTGGGCAGCCACATTAAGTGTTGATGGAACATGTATTCTCAAGATGGAATTCATAGTCTCTTAACGGAGATATAAAATATTCCCTTGAGATAAGTTTAATGGGTTTGTTATTCAGAGAGTTAGGCCTAACCACTTTAGTAAGTAGTTACTAAAGTATATATTTATGGAATGGGATTTCATAAATATATAATGAATAACATTGAAGGATTAAATCGGGTACTCAAGGATCAAGATGTAGTAATTTACAAAGTGGCAGTCTAAATTATTAACTTTGTATTACTACGAATATTTTATGAAGGGGTTGCATGTATAATAAAGTCTTGGGATATAATATATAGATAAGACCTAGAGTGCAACTATATTTATATAGTGGTATTAAGTATAGTTAATGGTAACTTTGGACTTGTCAAGAGTTGACAGAAAAGCCCAAGGCCCATTGGAGCTAGTGTCTTATTGGTCCCTTTTGGTCCCACTCCAAGCCACACACTTAAGCCCAATTTGTAAGGCCCAAAAGGCTAGCCCAATTAGATATATTGGTTAGAAACAAAGGGAAAAACACACAGAAAATAATTGGTAAGAAAAACATTATAGTAATGGTGTGGAAGTGAGTTTTTGGTACTCACTAGTCATCCCTTTGTTACCAATTTGAGAGACCACACATCTTGGGCGATTAGTGGAATTGGAGTGAAGGTTAAGAGTATTCCCAAGTGCTTCAATCTTCGGTTTTGTAATTCACCGTTTCAAGGTACGATCTCTTGTTCTCAAATTCTGAAATTTACTTTATGCATGTTATCAATATTGAATAAAGTAGATCCGTTCAAAACTTACTTTTCCGCTGCGCACATCTTTAATTCCATCACTAGAGTGCAACTATAATTATATAGTGGTATTAAATATAGTTAATGGTAACTTTGGACTTGTCAAGAGTTGACAAAAAAGCCCAAGGCCCATTGGAGCTAGTGTCTTATTGGTCCCTTTTGGTCCCACTCCAAGCCACATACTTAAGCCCAACTGGAAAGGCCTAAAAGGCCAACCCAATTAGATAATTGGTTAGATACAAAAGGGAAAAATGTACAGAAATAAATAGGTAAGAAAACCATCATTGTAATGGTGTGGAAGTGAAAAAAAGTCACTCTCTAATCACCCTTTTGTTATCGATTGATAGACCACACATCTTGGGCATCAAGTGGAATTGGAGTGAAGATTGAAAGTCTTCCCAAGAACGTTGAATCTTCAAGGTTTTGAATTTCACGACACCAAGGTATGCTTTCTTGTTCTTAAATTCTGAAACTTACATAGTGCATGTTATCAATTGCGAATGAAGTAGATCCGTTAATCTTATAATTTTTCCGCTGCACACATCTATTTTTCCAACATTTTCTTCCTAATCCTATGTGTTATCACAGGTTGTATGGAGTCCCTGGGCCGTCGTTGATCCTGTTGTGGACTCGAATTTGGAGACGGTTATTATTATCACTTTTGGGATTATCCAGCCTTTTGAGGGTGCTTTACTTGGCAGAGAGGGTGTGTTGCCAGCTGGCGGGTACGGATGTGCCCCAAGTTCCGATGGACCCCCCGTGTTCATGCTTTCCCTTCGTTCCATGACGACTATGGAGTATGACCTGTGGAGGTCGGGCATCCTTTACACTGAGCAAGTCACGGATGAGCTAGATTATGATGAGTTTAGCGAAACTCGCCTTATGCCCTCCCTTACTGCTGTGGTATGTGTTCTTGCTTCTCTCATCTTCTTTCAATCATTCATCGTTTTGCACTCTTGTATATTGGTGATATTCAAATGGAACACCAATGTCAAGCTTGCCCTACTGCTGGTATTCCTATCGACCCTTCCCAGCTACCTTAGTCAGTCTATGCTTACGATCCTGATAGCTTTGCTCGCGAGCATTTGGTGGCCGTAATACAAATGTCATGGGTTACCCCTTTCCTGAAGGTACACGGGCGGTAAGCTCTCTTTTATTCTTCCTTTAATTTTCTTGCATCTGTTAATCCTTGTCCTAACACTGTCCTCTTTCAATTTAGCCTACTTTAAAGGAGCCCGAGGAGCTCGTTTGGCTTGCAGGGAACCTCAAGCTAAAGGTGATCGAGTATTCTAGGTAACTATACGGCGGTGAAGGTGTTGGTGATGATAATGATGGTGGTGATGGCGGTGGGGGTTCAGAGTTGACTCTAAGCCATCAACTAAGGAAGAGGCGTTTCCAGTGATCCTGCAGATAGATAGACAGACACGGGCACAGAAAGCATAGCACAACATATTTCTTTTTTGTTGTTTTTATTATTTTTCTCTTTTTAGCATACATTCCTGCACTTTGGATTTGATTTGAGACATTGGGTTGTATTTAAGAACATCTTTCACATTTATGCTTTTATTTGATATATGTACTTAAATTACAAATTTGTGGAAACTTTATGCAATTCTGCTATTCTTGATCTTTGATAGTTGGAAATTCTAAGCTTGAATTATGCCTTGAGTAGTTCTTCGGGCTGTAGGAATCAAGGGGGAAGCTTTGGGGAAGAAACCACACTCAAAACAAGAAAAAGATATGTCTCTGCCTTCCTTCTTGCGTGCGCAGTCTTGACTCTACGTTTATGTACTGAGGGCCAAAAACCCTAATTGCCTCTATTCAAGTCTAAAATAACCGTTAGGGCCTCCAAACCTTTACTAAACACATTCTAAACTCATAAAGCACTTCTCAAAGATTTCTAATGGAAGAACTCTCTCCTTTAGAGGTCTTGGCATGGATCAAAAAGATTGGCCCTAGTTTCAAAGAGGCTCTCATCCCTTTCGGTCTTTCTTGCATCTTCACATACCATCAAATCAAGGTGGATGAACCTCTCCTTCGTACTGCTGCCAACTTTTGGATTCCTACTCGACATAATTTTGGCTGTAACCCTCAATCCCTAATTTTTGCCTAGCTCCTTGACCTAGCGAGATTCCTCTAACTTTTGCATAAATTGCCTTGTTTTCAATCCATCGAGACTCCTTATATCACCTTTGAACTCTTGTATATTTATTTATTTTTTGCTCTCTCTCCCTTTTCCTTTTACTTATGCTTTCTCTCCTCCTCTCTTTTCTTTTTCAGATATGGCCATATGAGAGGCTCCAAATGTTTCATCCAACTTTAGGGTATAAGAAATGACTTAGAGGCTGTCATGAAGTGGGTTCACATAGCTGAGAAAGCTTACAAAAGTCCAATCAAAAGAAAGAAGGACTGACTGACCACCTTGATATGCCCCAAATTTTACTTTTTTGCACTTTATGATTCTCATGTTTTTTCTTATAAATTTAATAAAGGATTGGAATGTTCCAAATCCACTATGAAAACAATTTATTATCTTTTAATTTGAGCAATAAGAGAATCATCCATTTATTATTTTTGCTTATTGTCATTATTCTTCTTTTTCCTTTTCTTTTTCTTTTCTTTTTTCCATGCCATGTAATTTTTTCCCATGACTTCCTTTGAGAATTTTCTCCATGCCCATGGTCTTTGCCCTATCTTTTGCCTAGACCACCATTTTAGGTTTTCAATTGAATGAGATTCTTTTTGCCTTAATTTTTTACTAGGTTGCCCTTTTGGGTTTTCAACCTAGCTGACTTTTTTTTCTTCAAACGTTGTATCTTCGGAGTCTATCCAAATCTGTAATTCTTGTAGCACTTCTTGACATGATTTTCTTGATAAGAAAAGGCCTAGACCACCTTGGCTTCATCTTTCCTCTTAGATCAAATGTTTCATCTCTAAGAAATTTTAGGACCAAGTCCCCCTCTTTAAGGTTTCTAGGTTTCACCTTTTTGTTAAATGCTCTAGCAATCCTCTTTTGTTATCCTTGTGCATGGTATTGTGCCCTAGCTCTCTTCTTGTCTATCAAAGTCAATTTCTTATATTTTTGTTTCATCTAATCTTCCACTAGGACCTTGGTTTCCACTAGCACTCTCAAAGATTGTATCTCCACCTCAATGGGAAGTACCGCTTCACTACCATAAACCAAAGAGTAAGGGGTTGCCCTAGTCGGTACACGTATAGAAGTTCTGTAACCCCATAAGGCAAATGGGAGCTTCTCAGCCCAATCCTTGTATGTCATTGCCATCTTGGCTAGGATGTTCTTGACATTCTTATTGGCTACTTCTACAGCCCTATTGGTCTGCAGTCGATATGACAAAGACTTGTGATGTTTGATGTTGTACAATTCCATGAACTTTCTAACCTCTCACTTAAATTGGGAACCATTATCGGAGATAATCTCTTGGGATACCCTATATCGACAAATGATGTTATTCCTTATGAATCTGGCCACATGCTTGGCTTTTAGTATGAAGAAAGAGGCCGCTTCCACCCATTTTGTGAAGTAATCAATTGCCACTAGGATGTATTCGTGTCCATTCGAGGCCTTAGGGGCTATCCTTCCAATCACATTTATGCCCCAGACTGAGAAAGGCCATGGAAAGGTCATGCTATATAGCTCACTAGGTGGCATTTGATTTAAAGTTGCATGTGTTTGACAATCATGGCAACTCTTCACAAATTCTACACAATCGGTCTCCACTGTGTTCCAATAGTACCCTATCCTTAAGATCTTCTTGGCTAACATTCTCTCATTCATATGAGGACCATAAATCCCTTGATGGATTTCTTCCATGACTTTCTCATCTTCTTCTTTCTTTAGACAATGAAGATGTATATCATCAAAGGATCTCCTATAGAGCTAACCTCCACATAAGATGTATTGCATTGCCACCATCCTAATCAAATGACGCGCTCTCTTGCTAGCACCATCCAGATATACCCCTAATTCCCAAAATTTCATGATGTCATAATACGAAGGAACCCCTTCATCTTATATAACCAAGACTGAAGTTTCAGCCTTCTGCTTATGTACTAACCCATAACTTTGTTCAATCTCTAAGGGGTCGTGTCCATACTCCTTTAGGTATTTCAACCATGGAAGCTAAAGTAGCCAAGGCATCTATAACTGATTCTAAGCTTTAGGGATGACCGTATATTCAATCTTGTTAAAGGTTTTGGTCAAATCCTCTAAATATTGTTGATAGGGCTTTAAGTGCTCTTCCTTCACTTTCCACAACCTTTATGCTTAAAATACAACCAAAGTTGAATCTCCAAAGACCACGGCCTCTTTTACCGCTAATTCTCGGAGAGCTTCCATTTTAGTGATACAAGCCTCATATTCTGCCATTTTATTAGTTGTGTTGAAGTTCAACTTAACTGCCAAGGGTATGTGAGATCCTTTAGGAGTGATCAAGAGTACTCCTATCCTATTCCCATGTTAGTTCATGGCTCCATTGAAATGCATCTTCCATACCCCTAGCTCAATGTTCAAAATGTTCTCATCCAGAAAATCTACTCTACCATCCTTTCCTTCCATGGGGTTCTCAGCATAAAAATCTGACATGACACTCCCTTTCATAGTTTTCCTTACCACGTACTTTAAATCGAATTTTGAAAATAGGATCAACCATCTTGATAGACTTCCACTCAAAGCGGGCTTCTCAAACAAGTACTTCAATGGACCCATTCTAGCTACTACCCATATCTGGAAAGGTAGGATAATGTGCCTTAACTTTTGTACGGCCCATACGTGAGCAAAGCATGATTTTTCTATGGGTGTGTATCTAGTCTCATAACCATGGTACCTTTTGCTCAAATAGTATACGGCTCTCTCATTCTTATCATTGTCTTCTTGTGCAAGCATACTTCGAACCGCATCTTCTATGATAGAGAGATATAGGAGTAATGGCTTTCCGTGCATCGGGGATATCAAGATAGGTGGATGGAGGATATATTCCTTAATGATCTCAAAAACTTTCTAACATTCATCATTCCATTCATGAGGTTCATTCTTTCTTAGGAGCTTAAAGATGGGCTCATAAGTGGAAGTAAGTTTGGCAATGAACCAGCTGATGTATTGCAATCGACTCAAGAATTCCCTTATCTCTTTCTAGCTCTTGGGTGAAGGAATTTCTAATGTGGCTTTGATCTTTGATGGGTCAACATCTATCCCTATATCACTTACTAAGAAGCCCAACAACTTCCCCGTGGTTACCCCAAAAGTGCATTTTTGCAGGTTCAATCTCAGTCTATACTCCTTGATCCTCTCAAAGAACTTCCTCAAGTTAATTATGTGACCCTCTCTCTCCTTGGATTTCACAATCATATAATCAACATACACTTCTACCTTATTGTGCATCATATCATGTAACAAGGCCATGGCCATTCTTTGATAAGTTGCACCCGCATCCTTGAGCCTGAATGGCATCACGGTGTAACAATAAATTCCCCATTCTGTTGTGAAGGTAGTCTTGGTCATATCCTTAGGAGCCATCTTGATTTGGTTATATCCCGAGAAACCATCTATGAAAGACATAAAGGCACTACCAGTTGTGTTATCCACTAAAACATCTATTTGTGGAAGAGGGAAGTCATCCTTAGGGCAAGCCTTGTTCAAATCCCTAAAATCCACGCACATTCTTACCTTCCTATCTTTCTTGGGTACAGGCATAACATTGGCTATCCTTTCAGCTTGGTGTACAGGTTTGATGGATCGTACATTCAATGGCTTGGTGACCTCTTCTTTGACCTTTAGAAGCCATTCGGTTCTCATGCACTTTAACTTTTGCTTAACGGGTACCATGTGAGCATGAGTATCAATGTGATGTTAAGCTATCTCAGGATAAATACCAGACATATTTTCATAGGACCATGCAAACACTTCTTGATATTCTATGAGCAGCTCCTTGAGATATATTCTTTCTTTTTTATTTAGGGTTGAGCCAATTTAAATTAAGCATGGATTCTCATCATTGCCCAAATTAAGTGTTTCAAAATTTGATTCCATAGGTTCAATTTTCTTTTCCAATTGTTTATTAATTTCATTTTCAAATTCACTAGAATCATGTAAGTGCAGAACTTCAATATTATGGGACACATCAAAATAAGCCAAATCAAAATTCATCTTATTAAAAATGTTGAAAAGTACATTGGGAGCCAAATCAGAATTCATCTTAAGGTGTGTCACTTTCCTTTTCATCTTCTTCTTCAAACAAAGTCTTTATCTTGGCAGCCAATTTTCGTCTCTTAGTGGTCCCCACACATGTATGGCTTTGGTTATGTCATACAGAAGTTCACCTTCATTGGGGAAGTCTTTGATAGGCCAAAAATGTATTGAGCCCTTATGATAAATTAACCAATTAATTAGCCAAGTTAATTAATTAATCAGATTGACATACAATATACGAGGCAGCACAAAAAAATCACCAATTAAACTAAATGCAGTGGAAAATAAATAGACTCGGTGATTTGTTTACAAATGGGAAAAACCTACACAGCAAAAGCCCCACCAAGTGATTTTAAGGTTACCACTCCCGAGAATCTACTATTATCAAAACAAGCGGTTACAAGTAAAGGAATCCCAGTACCTTATACCAACCTACAGTTGAACCCTTACCCCAATACCCAATTGGACTTGTTCTATAGTGACAGTCTCTCCTGTCAATGCACGGCTCCTAGTACGTGACTAACCAATAAATGTGCGGATCCCAGTACGCGACTTAATCACCAACTTGAGAAAGATGTTGGCTACAAAGTTCTCCAGTTCATCACACGATAAAGATCAAGAAGCTCTTTGGTCATAAAACCCTAAGGTGTATAAACAGCAGCTTATTCAAGAGAAAGATAAACTAGGGAAAATTCTGTCTCTAGTCACAATTTGCATGAACAAGACTTGACTTTACACTTGTGCAACTGTGCCACCTTTGACGGCCCTTAAAATAATCCTTATATATGTTTAGGGTTGTGAGAAAAAAAAGCCCAAACATACACCCATAGATTGGATGAAAAATAGCCCTGAAAAATTGAGTTTCATAAACCTCGATAGATAGCCATCTATCGAGAGCTGTCGAGCCACGGGCTGAAATAGCTTTTAAACCTTGATAGATGCTAGCTGTCAAGTTTTAAAATCCATCACTTTCTCACTTGATTCTTGGACAGACTTGCATGGCTTTAACACTTGAACTTGAAACCTTGTTCCTTAAAGTTTTAAACACATCCTAGATCTATCCAATTACAAGTAAAGTGAGTTTTGTCAAAGGATTCGCCAATTACATAAAATATTGGCATATGTTCCTAACATTGAATCACATATGTCCTATACGTCTCTTCCCACCTCGTCGAGAAATTAGTCGCCATTATCATCACCTGAATAGGTAATTACTCCATCATCTCCTTCCTCCCCCTCGTCTTAAGTTAGCACAAGATATTGATTATCATCGGAGGGAGGGTCTGTGTCGCATTCAAGCATGAGGCGAGCTTAGGTAACTTGAGTTGTTCCTGCCGTTGAGTTCCATTCTAGCCAGTCATGGTCCTCCTATGATCCTGCACTTCCTGATTCGGAGAAATCATTGACGTGGGCCCTCCTGAAGGTCCATGGTTCGAGAGTGCTCCTCAACTACGGCATAAATTCTAGCAAAAGAAGACAAACCTTTCCTCTGGTCATTACTCGATCAATATCTTCTTGAGTAAAATCGTTAGACATCGTGACACGTGGAAAACTGAGAGGGTCCAACGAGTTTTAGTAAATACATGCCCCAAGTAAAGAGTCTTTTAGATTTTCTTGGAAAGTCTTTCAGTCCATCTTAATGAAGGCCTAATTACAAAATAAGTCCTTTTCCTCTCATAAACCTTGTCTCTTGTTTCATTGGGCTTTGGTCCATTTACAATACTGCTCTCATCTTACTCTCATGGGCTTTCATTAGAATGTACTTAGAGATTTTCAACCCTTTGTCTCAAACATGGGCTTACAATGTATTCATCACCTTTGAGCTCTTCTCTTTCTTTTCATTATCATCATTTTTTTTTCTTTTTTCTTTTTTTAGAAGTAGCCCTTTAGCTAGAATATATTGTAGCCTTCCTATTAAGTTCCATGAAGTTCTTACCATTTTGGGCCTAGGCATACAACAAAGAGGTTCAAAATTAGAAAAATTCATATTGACTTTGTAGGATTTTGGATGCTAAGTCCATAACATACTTGTTATCCTAGACCCAAAGTCTTTTTTTTTCAAAGGGTTTTTTAATTTAGGTTTATGCTAGCAGTTAGGCTATGCTATTATGAACCTTTCAAGTTAAGATATAACTTTGGACTCAGGGATAAGCCTCTTACATATGAGAAATTCTTTTCTTTTATCCCAATTGTCTTAGGGTATGCCATAACTTTAAGGTCATCCTTCCATTTTTATATCTTTTATTTGTCCTTTAGAATTAGGTGATCACAAGATATATGGTTGAACAAACAAGAGATATAAAAAAGGTACCCTCTTTTGATAGGATCTAGGAACTCTCTAAGTGTGGGTAGCCTCCTTAAAGCTAAAAGGATAGATAAGTAGGTTACACACAGCTAGGTGGGCCATGATTCCAATCGAGGACCTAAGTGGACCTTTGTGGATTGGTAGCAAACCTTTAACGTACTTAAAGCCTATCATAGGCAATGGCACAGATTGTGAGTTAGTGGGATGAACTTCGAAAAACTTAGGCCCGAATAGAGCCTTCCATCTTCCTACTCATCATCAACTAAGGCAAAAGGGACAATAGAACCAAGTGATGTGTGTGCACACTAGTATTGAATAAGCCTTTATTAAAATTAAGACATAGGACACATAGAAATTAAACTCATAATCCCAGTGGAGTCGCCACTATGGACACAACTGGGGGAGTTGCCACCTAGTTTTATGGTATATGAACCATAAATATAGCATCCTCTCAGGGAAGGACCTTTTGATCTTACTACCAGAGTATGGGTTAGGAGTTTAGGTACTATTTTGGGAAGGTGTTAGGCACCCAAAACTGCCAAACCCTAGAGTTGGCTTCCACTCATTGTGTCTTATGTCTTAACCCTATTAAAGGCATAATCAGTATTGTAACTATACTCACACACGCACTAGCATATATCTAAACATAAAACATGGCATCAATCATCCCAAAACCTAATCATTCATCTATCATGGCATATCACAATACTTCCTAACATACATCTATCATGGCATCTCACAATACATCTTGACATAAATCTATCATGGCATCTCATATCAACCTAGCATTCATCTAGCATCATGTCATCATATCATATCCAAGGCAAAAGCATGTAAATATTGAATCAAGGCTGAAACACAAGCATAGAAAGATCCGAGTAAACATGTGATTAAGAATAACTTATCCAAACAAGCATGTTCATATCTATCATCAAACATACATCATGCATGTTCATGTGAATGCATGACTTACCTCACTTACCATGCTGCATCTCAGCATCTATGGCATTAATGCATGAACATGTGAATGGAATCAAAACAAAGAAACAAAAGATAAACCCTAATTTAAATAGGTGAAAGGGAAATAAACAATAAACACTAAAGCAGAGACTTATATTTATGAAAAATTGTCAAAATAAAGACATATCATGTGAAATAAGCAAAGAAAATGAAGCAAAAACCTGAATTAGGGTTTTTGGGCAGTAGTATGTGTTCGCATGCAGAGGCCTGCACGTGTGGGCTAGCTGTATGCATACGCATACTTTGACTTGAGCACGCATGCAGGTTGCATGTGTGCACAGGTTTACTCAGAAACCCTGGCCCAAAAGCACAACAAGCATAAAAACAGAGCAGAATTGAAAATGGAGAAACTAACAACCTAACATGCTTAAAAACACAAAGGCTACCTAAAACTATGCTATATAACATATTAAAACGTAAAACAAGCAAAGAAACAAGGAAAAACAGAATCAAACTAAAGAAAGTAAAAGTAAAAGCTTAGAACTAATACCTTAAGACAGAAGCTCAAGCTTGATTTTTTACCATTCCCCTCAGTCAAATCTGCTCACAATCAATAAAATAGTGATTAGTAATTGATAGGCCACAAATGAATTGACCCATTGTGATTTATCAACCAATTAATTTAACCAAGTTTATTAATTAGGTTAATTAACATGCAATTACGTCACAGCACAAACAAATCACCAAACAACTAAATATGCAGTGGAAAATAAATAACACGGTGATTTGTTCACGAATGGGGAAAACCCTAACGGCAAAAACTCCACCGGGTGATTTTCAGGTAACCACTCCCGAAACTCCACTATTATCACAACAAGCAATTACAAGTAAAGGAGTCCTAAGTACCTTACCAACCTACAGTTGAACCCTTACCCCAATACCCAGTTGGACTTGTTCTGTAGTGACAGTTCCCCCTTTTGATGCACAGCTCCCAAGTACGTGACTAACCATTTTGCACGGATCCCAGTACGCGACTTCAATCACCAACTAGAAAGAAAGGTTGGCTGCAAAGTTCTTTAGTTCATACACATGATGAAGATCAAGAAGATGCTTGGTCACAAAACCCAAAGGTGCACATACACAACA
The DNA here is from genome assembly GCA_023736055.1 of Quercus glauca. NCBI lineage: Eukaryota > Viridiplantae > Streptophyta > Magnoliopsida > Fagales > Fagaceae > Quercus > Quercus glauca. The sequence goes on from CM043318.1 coordinate 42,538,226, forward strand.
ACTTCTTCAGAAGAGATGAACTAGGTTAAAAACTTCGTCTTCGGTCACAATTTGATTAAACAGAGTTTGCTCAATGCTTGTGCTACTTGTGAACTCTTTGACGGCTCTTAAAACAATCCTTTTATATGTCTAGGGTTAGGAGAAAAGAAGGCCCAAACACATTCACGGATCCCAAGAAATCGGATAAGAATTCTGATTTTTATAAACCTCGATAGATAGAAGCTGTCGAGCAGGTGTCGAGACATGGGGCTGAAACAGCTTACTGAAGCTCGATAGATGCAACTGTCGAGCCAGCTGTCGAGCTTTAGTGAATCTGCACTTTCAGCTTGTTTTCATGAACAAACTTGAAGGCTTCAATACTTGATCTGGAAACCCGGTTTCTTGAAGTATTTCAACACAACCTAAATCTACCCAAATACAAGTAAAGTGCATTTTGTCAAAGGATTAGCCAATTACATAAAAGTATGACATATGTTCTTAACATGTGAACCACATATGTCCTAACAATCTCCCCCTTTGGCAATCCGTGACAAAACCACAACTAACAAATGATTATGAGAGAAGAGAGTTTATGGCAAGTAGACTTTGATACAATATTCACTCAACTCATATTCACTTGTTTGATACAATAAAATCTATCTAACACAAACTCTAGAAAAATTTTGCAAGAAGAGAGTTTATGGCAAGTAGACTTTGACAACCTGTATTTCTGAAACACTTTAAACAAACTCATCAAGGCATCTTAGTGTGAAACAAAAATAATAGATTGCATACAAGTAAAGAAACATGTGTATAAAGAGAAAAAAGAAACAACACATGTAAGAGGTAGGTGAAAGAAACAACATACATCCACGTATAGAAAGAAATAAGTACAATGTATGTCAGAATGATCACAAGATTAAATGTACAAGAACAATGTATCTATATAAGAAAGAAAAGAAAAGATACATCAAATCCTTACTACATCCCTCAAGTATCAACACTCCCCCTATAAAAAATGTCCTATACTAACTCTCCCCCTAAGATGACTACTCTCATATACCAAACTTACTCCCCCCTTTGTCACGAGTGACAAAGGGTAGAGTGTCAAGCAGACATCTCATCAGAAGAGCTAGCATCTCTATCATCATCATCCGAAGCGTCATCATCATCACCATCATCATCATCATCATCCTCAGCATCAGAATCAGAAGCCACTGGAGGAGGTGGTGAAGGAGTAGCCTCAGGAGCAAAACCACCCATGGTCGCCTGACGTCGTGCAATATGACCAACACGAATGTTCACCTGATACAACTCAGTAGAGAGCATATCAAGGCGAGCATCCATGCGCTGCAGCTGCGCCATGATGTCTCCAAGAGATACATCGCCCATAGAAGAGGAGGGAGCAGATGTAGACGGAGCAGATCGAGAGGGTGCAGAATGAGATGGAGTCAAACCGGAGGGAGGAGTTGCTGACTCCTGTAGTGACCTAAACTAAGCCTCACTACATTTTACGATAACGGCATCTATGGCACACGTGACAGAGAAGTGATCAGAGAAGGGAAAAGGAATAGAAAAATGGCATAGTATCCTCGTGATAGCAGAAGGAAAGATGAGCTTATCACGGGTAGCCGTATCCCTAAACATATCTATGATGGAAAGAATAAAATGTGAAGGAAAATATATAGTGAGGTGCTCTAACAAAGAAAGCAAAAATCAAGCACGAGGCTCTGTGATAGAGTTATAGTGAGAGAGTGGGTGCAACACAAAAGTCATCACCATGTTCATGAATCTAGGACTTTAGTAAAAGGCTGACATGGTGTAAACTGACGCTCACCCCAACTAGATGGGTGCTCATAGAAAGCAAACATCATCTTGTCTTTGGACACAGCCCTCAGACGCTCACAAACGGAGTAATTAGGATGCTCTACCCTCGGAACTCTAAGCACATCCGCAACAAGCTGCGGTGTGACAGTAAAGCGCGTACCTCGAACGCGAGTATGAAAGAGAGGTACTGAAGAATCAATCCCGTGCATGTTGGAGTAAAACTCCGAAATAAGCACGAGAGGACAAGTGACCGAGACGCCACATAGTGACTCCCATCCCCAACTGTGAATGACATTGGGAAGGTCAGTGTCGGTGAAGTCCGCCAAAATGACTTGGCATTCCAAATGAACACCTCGTCGAGAGAAGTTCTCCAAGAATTCTTTACGGGCATCCTCATCACGGAACCGAATGTTAGAAGGAGTAGGATCAGAAGAAGATGATGCCTCGGAACGAAGAGGGTTCCGAGACAGAGCAGACTTACGTTTAGGTGCCATAGACACTACTAACGTAAACAGAACGAGAGAGAGGGAGAGAGAGACAATTAGAAAAGTTCCAAAGTATTTCAAATATATTAAGATATATTGAAAAAAAAAAAGAGTTCGTATGCAAGGGAAATGCATGAACATGTGACATGCAAAAGAAATTCATCATGGGCTCAGCCCAATCCAATCCTACCAGCACACAAACATATTACACACATCTAAATGCATGAAAATACTGTTATAATGCAAATGAGATGCAATGCATGAGTTTTTGAACATATTTAAATGAAAACCCATCCTAAAATTTCAAGAAAAACTCATCAATTTTGAAAAACCCCAAAATTTTTCAAAAACCCCAAAACCTAAGATTCAAAAACATAAAATGCATGAAATATGAGAAGAAAAGAGATCATACCAAGTGATTTGAAGCAAGGAGGGGCTGAAAATCACGTGGGTTGAAGGTTTGGAGTGAGAAAAATGTTAGGGTTTGTGCCCTAAAATCCAATTGGTTGGCATGTCATAAATAATTAAATTGTTTAATTATATGAGACTATCTATTTATGAACTAATGAGACATTATCTTAGTCCATGAGATGCATAATATGTGATTTGTGTGATTTAGTTACAGAAAGATATAAATCACAAGTTCTTTGTAAACTCAGAATTTTAGTTCGTAGTCGGTGATGAAATTGGGCATTTCATCTGCAAAGGCTATAACATATCAACTATAATGATTTGTCTTGATCATGGAAGTGGAGACTTCTAGTTGGTATGTTAATATGTTTTAAGAGTTAAGACATATTGAACTGGACCGCTGTGAGATTTATTATTCTCCTAACGACTGTTAAATGAATAATAAATCTCACGACTTCTATTTACATCAACTCTAAATCCTGAGAGAATAATGGACATGATCATGAGATGTAGGTTGCTTTGATATATCAGGAGTGAGATCTATTAGTAACGGTCAAAACCTCAGTATGTTGGGCAGCCGCATTTAATGTTGATGGAACATATATTTTCAAGATAGAATTCATAATCTCTTAACGGAGATATAAAATATTCCTTTGAGATAAGTTTAATGGGTTTGGTTATTCGGAGTGTTAGGCCCAACCACTTTAGTAAGGAGTTACTAAAGTATATATTTATGGAATTAGATTTCATAAATATATTATGAATAACATAAAGGATTAAACCGGGTACTCAAGGATTAAGATGTAGTAATCTTCAAAGTGGCAGTCTATATTTATGACTTTGTATTACTACGAATATTTTAATGAATGGATTGTATGTATAATAAAGTCTTGGGATATAATTTATTAATAAGGCCTAGAGTGCAATTATATTCTTATAGTGGTATTGAATATAATTAATGGTAACTTTGGACTTGTCAAGAGTTGACAGAAAAGCCCAAGGCCCATTGGAGCTAGAGTCTTATTTGTTCCCTTTGGTCCCATCTCAAGCCACAAACTAAATCCCAATTGGGTAGGCCCAAAAGGCTAACCCAATTAGATAATCAATCATTATTTAATAAGAGTTATTAAATAAAGAAACTATGAGAATAGTTTGAACGTACGTATGATGAAAAGAAAAGAAATCAATTTTTCTCCACAAGGAGAAGAAGAAGGATTTTTCTTTGAGAGTCTATGTACAAAAGACTGATTGAGAGACCACACATCTTGGGCACTATGTGGAATTGAGATGCAGATTAAAGGTATTCTCAAGTCAAGGTTTTGAAATTCACTACATCAAAGTACGCACCCTATTCTTTATTCTAGAATTCATGGTTACATGTTTATCTTTCATGATTGAAGTAGATCCATGTTTTGTTGCTTCCGCTGTGCATTTTGTATGAGATACAAAACCAGATTTTCCAACAAAAAATGAGTTTGGAAGATGAATAAGTGCAGACAGATCAAGAAAGATCGAGGGAAATGAGAACCAGATCGCACGAGGAGTTTATATAGAACCTCAGTAAATCTCGACAAATACAGGTATCGAGAGATGTCAAGACATTTGTCGAGGAAGTGTCGAGAAGAATGGCCATCGATAGATAAAGGTGTCAATGAGGTATTGAGGAATAAACACTAGAACCCAGAACAAAAGCTCGATCAATCGACAAGGTATCGAGAAGCTATCGAGGAGACATGAGATTTCTCGATCGATCCACCAGGTGTCGAGGATGTGTCGAGATTGCGATAAGAAAAAGCTTGAGAAGCTCGACAGATAGCTAGGTATCGAGGAGGTGTCGAGCCAGCTTTTAAAAACAGTTTTTCGAAAAGTGAAAAACATAGGCATGAATGTAATCAAACATGCACCTCAACAATGATCCAATCAACACAATAGGCTCTCAAAATCATCTCTCAATGAAAAATTTTAAGCACATGGATCTCCAAAAACACACGCACACTAAACAAGTCTAACCAATTTTATATTTCAAAAAACAAATCAAGACAGTTTAGTGAGCATACATTAATATATGTAAACCTAGTGATGGCCAAATCACATTGTACCTACACATGTATCATGAGTAGCAAAGAATATTACATGTCGTGTGTGAAAAACATCGCAAGATTGCATAAGTGTATACATGTTATGACGATTTGAGATATGAGAAAATCACTTTAACTCACACACAATCATAACTGTTTGATAGGGACTATCACCTTCGAGGTACATCCTATAACTCCCACATCTCCTAGAATACATGCTTGCAATCATATTTAAAGCAATTTTTTATCTTTTATCTTTTTGTTTTCTTTGCATATTTTCTTTTTAAGCATATCATGCATGGGCGTATATGAGAGAGAAAATAAATACCCATTGATATTTGACATTCCAATTTTGCTATGCCGAAGCACACAAATGTCATTGACATCACACTTTTGCTATGCCGAATCATACAGATGTCATTAATGATTGGCGGGCAACAGTGGTGAGATGGTTATTTATGCCTTTCTCTTAGGATTTTCTAGTCCTACCCGTCAAAAAGAGTGATACGAATGTTAAGTACAAGAGAACACTTAATCTTACTCATCACAAACAAGAGCCACAAAGCTCACTTACTTAGTTGTGCATAGAGATGTTTATCTAAGCTACAAAAGATACAAAGTTTAGAAAACTTTATTTTAATGGCCATCCAAGGTACACAAGTACTAATGTACACAAAACACACACTGTTTTTGTATTTTTCTGATTTTTTAATTTTTTTATATTTTTTTTATCAAAAACAAAATAAACAAAAACTGAAAATAAACGAACAAAAACATGTTATCAATGCAAAGCATAAACTAGACTGACTAAAAAAAAAAGCAAAACAAACAAGTAATGCAACAAACAAAAACAAGAAGATAGAAAAAAGTGATTTAATCACTTTGAGTCCTTTTTCTTCCACACCTTGGAAGAACCTTTCCTTTGGTTGAAACCTTGAACCGGCGACGAAGGGGAAGAATTGAACCCGTTCAAGTTCGAAAGGAACATGAGAGCTTTCAGAAGATCTCCAAGAGGAGCAAGAGAGAATTGAAGCTGATTTTGACTTCCGGATGCTATCATATTGTTGCTCTATTGAGTGGCTAACCACTTATAGCAATTTGGTCGAGTATGACCGGCAACACCACAATGATGACAAAGATGCTACTTCTTCTGTTTGGGATTTTGAGAGTTAACCTTCTTAGCCCTAGGGTTTTTAGCATCTTTCTTATCTAGCTTAAGGGGTGCTTCTAAGATAGATTTACCCTTGTCTAAGTTCTCACTAGCTAATTCAGTTTTAACAACAGTGTTCTCAACTTTAACAATATTAGCAGGGGGAACAAAAACAGTAGCACTAGTAGAAGCAATATTAGAGGAAGAAGGATCATACCCTAAACCTGTTCAATTTGAAGCAGATTTTTGAATGCTGAGCATCTCATCAAGCTTTGTACTCGAGATCCTCTCCAACTGAGCTCTAACCTGAAATAGCTCCGCCTCAAGCTTCTTGGTCTTCTCAGCCAAGAAATTGTTCTCGAACCTCAGCGCTCCAATAGTTTGATTTGCCTCATCAAACTTTGTAGACAACTCTTCACGGTCAAGTTCCACATCACTGAGTTTCTTGGTGGTCAGCCTATAGAGTTTCTCTTGTTTCTCAGATAGCTTGTATAGTTTCTCATAGGCTGAATGGATATCATCTTGATTATCCATCTTCTCACACTTAGAATCCACCAATTCTTCTTCTTCTTCCACTTCATTAACAATCCCTTCAATAGGACTGACTGTGGCAGTGAAGGCATTTAAGATTCCGTCATCCTCACTATCGGAATCATCTTCAGGCTCAATGTCACTCAAGGTTGCAGCAAGTGCCTTGCTCTTCCCAATGCTCTTGAGATATGTAGGACACTCATTTTTCATGTGTTCGAACCTATGACACCCAAAACACTTAGGTCCTGCGGGAACAGTGTACTGACCACCTTCCTTTGCATCCTTTTTCCCTTTGTCTTGGCTCTTAAACTGAGAAGAACTGGATTGTCTACAGTCCTTGTCAAAGCCCTTTCCATTGGCATTCTTCATAAATTTCTTGAACTGCCTGATGATGTAGAACTTCATCTTTGAATCTTCATCTTCTGAAGACTCGTCTGTCTCACTGCTCTTGGCCTTCAGTGCCATACTCTTGCCTTTACCTGACTTGCCGATCCTAGATAACCCTAGCTCGTAGGTCTGCAAGTTTCCAACCAACTCAGTCAAACGAATCTTGTCAATATCCTTTGATTCCTTTATCACCGTAATCTTGGCATGGAATCTCTCGGGTAGAGATCTGAGCACTTTCCTCACAATCTTGGATTCAGGGATGGTTTCCCCAAGATTGAAGGCTGAGTTCACTATGTCCTTGAGCTTGGCATAGAACTCATCAAACGATTCATCCTCCTCCATTTTTATTTCTTCAAAGCTTGTAGTGAGCCTTTGAAGTTTTGAACCTTTGAAGTTTTGAATCTTTGACAGCCTTGGTTCCCTCATAGGTTGTCTAGAGAATGGTCCATGCCACTTTAGCAGTTTTAGTTGAGGATATCTTCTTAAATTCCTCATTGGTGACTGCACTGAAAAACGCATTCAATGCCCTGCTATTGAAGTTAGCCGCCTTGATCTTCGCATCATCCCAATCGGCCGGCGCTTCCTTTGGCTTAGTCCAGCCAATCTCAACAGCTTGCCATACCTTTTCATCTAATGACTGCAAAAAATCTCTCATGCTTACTTTCCAGTATGCATAGTTAGTCCCATCAAATAAAGAAGGTATAATTAACGACTATCCTTTATGATGGAATTAAAGATAAACGCAGCGGAAAAATAAGTTTTAAACGGATCTACTTCATTCGATATTGATAACATGCACTAAGTAAATTTCAGAATTTGAGAACAAGAGATCGTACCTTGAAGCGGTGAATTTCAAAACCAAAGATCGAAGCACTTGGGAATACTTTTAATCTTCACTCCAATTCCACTAACGCCCAAGATGTGTGGTCTCTCAATTGGTAACAAAGGGATGATTTTAGAGTGAAAAACACTTACATACACACCATTTCACAATGATGTTTCTTACATATAAAATTCTGAACGTTTTTCCCTTTGTATCTAACCAATTATCTAATTGGGCTATCCTTTTGGGCCTTACCAATTGGGCTTCAGTGTGTGGCTTAGAGTGAGACCAAAATGGACCAATAAGACACTAGCTCCAATGGGCCTTGGGCTTTTCTGTCAACTCTTGATAAGTCCAAAGTTACCATTAACTATATTTAATACCACTATATAAATATAGTTGCACTCTAAGCCTTATCAATAAATTATATCCCTAGACTTTATTATACATGCAACCCCTTCATAAAATATTCGTAGTAATACAAAGTCATTAATGTAGACTGCCACTTTGTAAATTACTACATCTTGATCCTTGAGTACCCGGTTTAATCCTTTAAGTTATTCATCATATATTTATGAAATCTAATTTCATAAATATATACTTTAGTAACTACTTACTAAAATGCTTAGGCTTAACTCTCTGAATAACAAACTCATTAAACTTATCTCAAGGGAATATTTTATATCTCCATTAAGAGACTATGAATTCCATCTTGAGAATATATGTTCCATCAACACTAAATGTGGCTGCCCAACATACTGAGGTTTTGACCGTTACTTTAGATCTCACTCCTGATATATCAAAGCAACCTACACCTTATGATCAGGTCCATTATTCTCTCAGGATTAAGAGTTCATGCAAATGTAAGTCGTGAGATTTATTATTCATTTGACAGTCTTTAGGAAAATAATAAATCTCATAGCGGTCCAGTTCAATATGTCTTAACTCTTAAAACATATTAACACATTAACTAGAAGTCTCCACTTCCATGATCAAGACAAATCATCGTAGTTGATATATTATAGTCTTCTCAGATGAAATGCCAAATTTCATCACCGACTACGAAATATAATTCTGAGTTTACAAAGAACTTGTGATTTATATCTTCTGTGACTTTTCACATAAATCACATACTATGCATCTTATGAACTATGTGATAATATCCTAATATTCATGTTACCATTATTTCAAATAATAATAAAACAAATTTATTAAACATAATATTAAGTCATACATAATGTCAAACACAATGTCACACTTAATATCATACATAGCATCACATAATAGGATTTAAAGGCACTAATCCTAACACTCTATCCATGATAAACAAGGGTCAATGGATCAAACACAGCAAAGATTAAATCCTAATCAGAGTGTGCCTACTCTGATACCACCTGATAGGCCACAAACGAATTGACCCCTTATGATTAATCAACCAATTAATTTAACCAAGTTTATTAATTAGGTTAATTAACATGCAATTGTGTGGCAGCACAAACAAATCACCAAAAAACTAAATATGCAGCGGAAAATAAATAACACGGTAATTTGTTCACGAATGGGGAAAACCCTAACGGCAAAAACCCCACCGGGTGATTTTTAGGTTACCACTCCCGAAACTCCACTATTATGACAACAAGCAATTACAAGTAAAGGAATCCCAAGTACCTTACCAACCTACAGTTGAACCCTTACCCCAATACCTAATTGGACTTGTTCTGTAGTGACAGTTCTCCCTTTTGATGCACGGCTCCCAAGTATGTGACTAACCAGTTTATGCGGATCCCAGTACGCGACTTCAATCACCAACTAAGAAGAAAGGTTGGCTGCAAAGTTCTTCAGTTCACACACATGATGAAGATCAAGAAGATGCTTGGTCACAAAACCCAAAGGTGCACATACACAGCAACTTCTTCAAAAGAGATGAACTAGGCTATGAGCTTCGTCTTCGGTCACAATTTGATTAAACAGAGTTTGCTCAATGCTTGTGCAACTTGTGAACTCTTTGACGGCTCTTAAAACAATCCTTTTATATGTCTAGGGTTAGGAGAAAAGACAGCCCAAAGACACATTCACAGATCCTAAGTAATCAGATCAGAATTCTGATTTTTATAAACCTCGACAGATAGAAGCTGTCGAGACGCTGTCGAGCAAGTGTCAAGACATGGGGCTGAAATAGCTTACTGAAGCTCGATAGATGCAGCTGTCGAGCTTTAATGAATCTGCACTTTCAGCTTGTTTCCTTGAACAGACTTGAAGGCTTCAATACTTAATCTTGAAACACGGTTTCTTGAAGTATTTCAACACAACCTAAATCTACCCAAATACAAGTAAAGTGCGTTTTGTCAAAGGATTAGCCAATTACATAAAAGTATGACATATGTTTTTAACATGTGAACCACATATGTCCTAACAGTAATCTTAAACTCGAAAATCAAGGCCAGAAAAGCGCTCAATTAGAAGAAAATTGACTTAAGGATGTTTTGTGAAAAACTCCCTCTTTGATTCATTATTTCCAATGAATCTTAGTGTTTTTCCTTAGGATTTCTGTGTGTCAAGAAAAGGTACCTTGTATGGATATTTATATTGTGAAAATGGGGGTTTGGAATGGCTCCCAAACGATGTGGGATTCATTCCAAATCTCAGGCTTTAATGCAAAAAAGTTGCATTTCATAGTTTCTGGAACCCTACATGCGCGCCCAGGTTTATGCCTGCGTGCTCATGCATCATGGCCGCGCGCGTGGGTTGATTCCTGCGCAGACAGGCTGAGGATTTCCTTTTTCCAAAAATAGATTTATTTCCTCATTAAAAGTTATATTTTCCATTTTAACATTTCTCAAGTCAATTTAACATCTAATTGGGCCCTAAACCAACCTTGGGTCTTAGAATTTTAGCATTATTGGGGAATGGGGGCCCAAGTCGTAAGGGGTACAAAATGTGGTGTTTGCCGGTACCAAGGTTCTTTTTGATTTTGTCATAGCCATCAAAGAATCTTGAACCTTCCTTGGTTAGTTGAGTCTTATAATCAGGGAATTCAATCACCCCTTTTCCTTCTTTTCCAAGACCCATACTAGGCATATACCCCACGTTTTTCATCATTGTAATCACCTCGTGGCTACAATATGGGAGCAAATCCATAGTGTACTTTTCATCCTTCAATCCATAGTCAGCCATGTTCACAAACTCAAAGCCACTCATTTGAAGCTCACTTCCTTCTTCTTCAAGTCCACAAACGCGAGATAGGATCTCACTATCACTAATTACCACAGTGATACCTCTTTTCCGTGGAATTTTCATCTTTTGGCATAGAGAAGAAGGGATTTCCCCAATGGGATGAAGCCATGCCCTTCCTAAAAGAAGGTTATAGTTAAGGGTGATGTCCATCACATGGAATTCCACAATTGTCTCCAATGGGCCAACTTGCAAGGAGCGTTGAAAGTTCCCGTAACCTTCCTTGAAGCATTATCATATGCCCTGATGGTCAAAGGAAAGGGGATGACTGTTTCCACATATAGCTCGACGGTGAGAGCGGTCCTAAAAAGGCATACGTTCAATGGGAACCCATTACCAATAAGTACCACTGGAACCTTGGTGCCCATGCACTTGTTGTTGATTTGCAATGGCCTAGTGTGAGTGGCTCATTCGGGAGGAAGTTCCTCATTGAAAAAGGCAAGGAGAGGATGTGACAAGGCTTTGAATCTTATGAGAAATAGCACTTCTTGTGGTGTCGTTTCTATGGGTACTTTCTTTCCATTCAAGGCATTCAAGAGAGCACTACAATGCTTATGAGAAGCCATTAGCAAGCCCCATATAGACACATGAGCTTGAGTCTTCTTCAATTGAGTCAAAAGTCTATCTTCTTCCTCTTTCTCTTCTTTTCCTTTAGGCGTGGGCTTAGACCCTTCTCCTATGTCCCTACCAGGCTAATCCTTCTCCAAAAAGGATGGCTTGCAGTGCTTCCCACTCCTAGTAATGTTTGTCACATTGTCTTCCATGACCCTTTTCTTTAATTTAGTTATCCTTTTAGGGAAATTCCTTTACACAGCCACCATTTTTCAAAATCTCATCCTCGTCATCACATATCCCTTGAACTTCTACTGCATTTACTTCTACGGTTTCTATCAACTTTGAACAATCTCATTCAATCTCATCTATTTGCACCTAATTCTAATATGGAGGAGGAGCTCAGTGATAATCGGGCAAGGGGTTCTTTCTAATGTTAGGCTTGGTGATGATGTTAGGATTTGGGGGAGTTCCATTGTCTATGAGGTGTTGTATTTCATGCTTGAGGTGGAAGCAATTGTTGGCTTTATGGCCAGATTTTTGGTAGAAGTGGCAATATTCATTGAGGTTCCAAGTGAGAGGTACGGGATTGGGCATACGTGTGGGATCTAAAGGTTTAATGAATCCTTTGGAGGAAAATTTTTCATATGATTGGGTGAGGGTCATCCCTAGGTCGAAAAATTCTCGACAGGCACTTACATTCACGGGATTAGGTGCTTTAGAAGTAGCTACTCCTCCCCTATATGTCTTCTTGATTGGAAATTTGTTCTCACCTTTCTCCAGTTGTCCATTGTTGATAGCATCTTCAATCCTAGTCCCACAATCACATAATTCCCCCAAAGAACTAATAGGTGATGATAAGAGCCTACTATTATAAGCTATGAGCAAAATCTTGATCATCACGATGATCTGGTCTTTCTTATTTGGCCTATTAACCATCCTTGATGCCTTTCCCTTCCATCTTGTCATATATTTAGAGAATGTCTCCCCTACTCCTTGCTCAATGGTCTCTAAGTCCCTTAGAGTCACATCAATCATGGTGTTGAAGATGAATTGATCCATAAATAACTCCACTAGCTCATTCACACCTTGGTCTTATTTAGATCTAAGCTATAGTACCACCTTGATGCACCTCATGTGAGTGAAAAAAGGAATGCATGCAAATTTTTCTTCTCATCCAATCATTTCATTTCAGCAATGCGTAGATATCTCCTAACATGTTGTTTTGGGTCTCCAGTTCCATCAAACTTTTCCGCATCAGAAATCCTAAATTTTGGAGGCAATACAATGGGAGTTTTTGAACTTATGCTTCCCATGTTATAGAGACAATCATGATGGAATTAAATGAGTGCGCAGCGGAAAAGTAAGTTTTGAACGGATCTACTTCATTCTATATTGTTAACATGCATAAAGTAAATTTCAGAATTTGAGAACAAGAGATCGTACCTTGAAGCGGTGAATTCCAAAACCGAAGATTGAAGCACTTGGGAATACTCTTAATCTTCACTCCAATTCCACTAATCGCCCAAGATGTGTGGTCTCTCAAATTGGTAACAAATGGACAACTAGTGAGTACCAAAAACTCACTTCCACACCACTACAATGGTGTTTTTCTTACCAATTATTTTCTGTACGTTTTTCCCTTTGTATCTAACCAATATATCTAATTGGGCTGGCCTTTTGGGCCTTACCAATTGGGCTTAGGTATGTGGCTTGGAGTGGGATCAAAAGGGACCAATAAAACACTAGCTCCAATGGGCCTTGGGCTTTTCTGTCAACTCTTGACAAGCCCAAAGTTACCATTAACTATATTTAATACCACTATATAAATATAGTTGCACTCTAGGTCTTATATATATATATTATATCTCAAGACTTTATTATACATGCAACCCCTTCATAAAATATTCATAGTAATACAAAGTTATTAATATAGACTGCCACTTTGTAAATTACTACATCTTGATCCTTGAGTACCCGGTTTAATCCTTTAATGTTATTCATTATATATTCATGAAATCCAATTCCATAAATATATACTTTAGTAACTACTTACTAAAGTGGTTAGGCCTAACTCTCTGAATAACAAACTCATTAAACTTATCTCAAGGGAATACTTTATATCTCCATTAAGAGACTTTGAATTCCATCTTGAGAATACATGTTCCATCAACACTTAATGTGGCTGCCCAACACACTGAGGTTTTGACCATTACTTTAGATCTCACTCCTAATATATCAAAGCAACCTACATCTTATGATCAGGTCCATTATTCTCTCAGGATTAAGAGTTCATGCAAATACAAGTCATGAAATTTATTATTCATTTGACAGTCCTTAGGCAAATAATAAATCTCATGGCGGTCCAGTTCAATATGTCTTAACTCTTAAAACATATTAACACATCAACTAGAAGTCTCCACTTCCATGATCAAGACAAATCATCGTAATTGATATGTTATAGTCTTCGCAGATGAAATGCCCAATTTCATCACCGACTACGAACTAAAATTCTGAGTTTACAAAGAACTTGTGATTTATATCTTTTGTGACTCTTCACATAAATCACATACTATGCATCTCATGGACTATATGATAATGTCCGAATATTCATGTTACCATTATTTCAGATAATAATAAAAACAAATTTATTAAACATAATATTAAGTCATACATAATGTCAAACACAATGTCACATTTAATATCATACATAGCATCTTACAATAGGATTTAAGGGCACCAATCCTAACAAATCATCCATCCCTTGGGCCTTGCAAAAGGCTAGTTGTATCTTCTCCATCTTTTCTTTCATGGCCACGGTATCTACAGTGAGCTCCTTAAATTGCTTGTTCCTTCATAATCTGCCTTATCCTTTTCATCCCAACCTTTCCCCTCTTTATCGTCATGAATCCCCACATGTGTGGTCTTTTTAAGCTTGGCTTCTTCTAGTTTGGTGAGGCGACTCCCCATCTTCTTGAGAACATTAATTGGTTCTTCCATTGCCTTGAATATCCTTTATGTGGTCTCATCATCAATTGGAGAGGCCATTGTTACTTCAGATGATTCTCCTTGTTGAAATACTTCTTCTTGATGTGCGTCCTCAATCTCAACCAAGCGTCTTCTGTGTTTCTCTTGGACCCAAATAGGAGTGGGGATGTGTTTTCTTGATCTTGGAGGTGCAATGGTGCCTGAAAAGAAGTTCCATCTTTATTAAGTCCATGTCCAAATTAAAAGATCCTTTTTAACTTTAGATGTTCTTAGAAAGTCTTTAAGTCCATTTTAATGAAGGACCATTTACAAAATCACTCCATTTCCTCTCATGAACTTTGCCCCTTGTTTAGTTTGGGTTTTAGTCCATTTACAATAATGCTCTCATCTTACTCTCATGGGCTTTCATTAGAATGTACTTATAGATTTTCGACCATTTGTCTCAAATATGGGCTTACAATGTATTTCATCACCTTTGGGCTCTTCTTTCTTCATTTCATTACCATCATCAATTTTTTGAAGTAGCCTTCTAGCTAGAATTTATTGCAACCTTCCTTCCAAAGTCCATGAATTTCCCATCATTTTGGGCCTAGGCATACAATAAAGAGGCTTAAGATTAAGGAATTTCTTGTTGGACTTTGTAGGATGCTAAGTCCATAGCTGTTGATACCACATTTTGTCTACCCTCGATTTGCGTGCCAGACCCTGAAAAACCCAAAAATATCATTTTCTCTCCCTGGGGCCACGAGAACATCCAAAATGACATGGTGCAACCCGTTCGGACACTAGAGCACCCAAAGTGTCTTTTCCAACTAAAATGACCAAAATGCCCCTATTCAACCTAGGGTTGACCAAAGGTCAAACAAGGTCAAAATCCACACAAGAAAACACTTTTCATATTTTTTTCATCAAACCTGAGCTTTTCGGAGATTTTTAGCCATTTTGACCAAGTTTGACCCGAAGTTGACTTTGGATGGGCCCAAAAACCTTAATTTTGATCCGGCCATCAGAATAGGTTGAAACCAATGTCATTATGAATACTATCAAATTCTCATTCCAACGACTATTCATGGGTCGAAATCCGAGTTAGAACGGCCAAGATATCATGAAAACCAGATTAACACACAAATTGATGCACCGCTAACTTCCCAGAGCCATAACTTTTGATCCGACCATTGGATTTTTGAGTTCCATACCTTTTTAGAAACTAAAAATCAAGATCTTTCCATTGGTGTCAAGATCAACTCGATCGGAGGCCCTTGGAGGCCGGCAGTCCTTGAAGAGCTGCTGGCGACCCTACAAGGGCCGCCACCTTGAAAAACGCACTGCGGCTATAAATAGCCCCAGGCACCCCTTAGACCAAAGGAGGAACACATTTTTCTGAATTTCTACTCATTGCCTGGTTTGTCTACACATTTTTCTCTCCTCCAAAATCCAAAAAAACACACACAAAACACCCAAAATACACATGAAAGTCTCTTGATTCTTCTTTCTTCACCAACGACACAAGGTATTGTTCTTATACCCAATCTTCCTCCCCTTGGTTCTACACTTTGGATTTGGGGTTTAGGGGTGTGGATGTATCTTTTTTAGCTATCATCCATACCCCTAACCTTCTAAATCTTTTCCTAACATTTATCTTGCTCTTTTTGATTGAATAACATGATTTATTTCTTTCTTTAGCATGTTTCTTGCTTTATTTGTGTTTCTATCTTAAATCTCTTTATTGTTATGTTTTATGCCATGCTTTCCTTTATTTCATTCCTCTTTTTGCTCTATGTTGATGCTAGGGTTACATGCTTACATGTTTTATATCATGTCTATGGTTATATCTTGCTTAGATTTACATGTTTGTATGCATGTGCTATGCTTCTATGCCTATATCCGAGTCTTCACGTGCTTGTATGCTTGGATTCATATTCTACCATGTTTATAAGCTAGATTTCTATATGTTTACATGCATGTTTCTATGCCTATATGCCTATATTTATGCTTCCACATGCTTGTGTGCTTGGATCTATGTTCTTTACATGCTTTATGCTATATTCCATGTGCTTGTGTGCTCCATGCCATGTTTATGTGCTGAGGCCTAGGCTATGTTTGTCATGCCATGTGCTATTGCAGCCCTTTTGTAGCTTTGTCTTTCTTTCTTGTGTTTGGCCTAATGGTTGGGACCCGATCTAGGCCTTATGGTCTTTTTCATCATCCGTACACCTTGGGCCACGTCAAAGGATTTGGATCATCCCTATTTGCATGTCTATGCCTACTTGCTTTTATGCTTTATGCTTGTGTTAGCCTTTCTTGTTCTAGGCTTTGCCACGCTTTACGCCTTTAGCGGGTTTGTGGTTATGCAATTACATTCGATGCTCATGAGGCCTTGTTTGGATGTAACCATTTGGGAGGCATCGCCATAATGCCGGTTGCTTCGTGTATACCTTTCCCCTTTTTTGTTCTGTGCGATGCTACACTTACCATGCTTGTTTTTGCCACCTGTTGGCTTTATATGCATCTTTACACGCCTGCTTACATGTCCATACATGAGTCTTACTTGCTAGTGTGTCGTCCATGCCTTAACACAATGAAGTTATGGACATTCAATCCAAACCTACATTTGTCCCTTGTGGACACCATCTTTTGTTTGTTTCCTTGCTTGTTTACCTTTTTGCTTGCTTTCCTACTATGATTGCCATGTCTATCATGCTTATCTGCTTTATGCCTCTTTCAAATACCCTTTGCATCCTTTCCTTCCATTACTTTTCTGTTGGTTTCTTGTCTTTGCTTTTGCATGTAAACACATGGAGTGAGGATGCTTGGAGCTAGGGCACAGTCTCCCAGGCACAAGCAAAAAGGGTGCAGATGCAAGCGTGTCAATATAAGCCAAATAGCTATGTTCAGTAGGTTTAGGGGTTTAGTTTCTCCCTTTTGGTTATGTACTTTTTTAAAACCCTTCCTTCCTCCTCCTTTTCTCTCTTAGATGGAGTGTATTAGGTATATCATGCCTTGTACCATTCGTCCTCATCTCTAGAGTATGGCGACCTTTGTTTTGTTTTCCTGCACTTATATTTTGGGCCATGCTCTAGGAATGTAGGTATTTACTTTCCTGCTCTGTGTGCTTGCATTGTGCATGATTTATATATATATACCTGCTCCCCCCTTCCAGTGTGATCGTCATAGTCCATGTCACCTAAGGCAAAGCGATGCCTAATTTCCGCTACGAAAGTAAGGTGATGTGCCGCCGGATATTCGCCATGGAAATTTGGTACTCGGCTGGAATTTCATAGGAAAGCATAGATTGGGACCACGACCTTTCAAAAGCTAAACCTCAAAGCCCCCATGTATGCAAAGCCCTGAAAGCCAATGCTAAAATCATGTTTTTACTGCCAATTTTCAAAAATTAAGGTTTTATCAAAATAAAGGATGGTCCTTGGACAGGCGTTGTGAGGTGCCTAATACCTTCCCCACACGTAACCAAACTTCCGGGCCTAGGAATCAATATTTTTTGCCATCCACATTACATTAGGAAAAAATGTTGTTTTTCTTAACCTAAGATAGGTAATAAAATCAACTAGAAATAGGTGACCAATCACACCTTAGAAAAATCCTATGATTGGTGGCGACTCCACTCACCTTTGGTAATCCCTTAAAATTTGGCCTAGATTCCTGCCATAACGCCAAAGGTAGACCTACCTTCCTCTACAGAGAGAGAGACCACCAAAGCTCCGCGCAAAGCATGCAATGCACCACCATATATTTTGAAAGGGGCCCTCCAATGGGGCCCCACGTGCACAAAAGCTGTTGCCACGACGAGTGGTCAAATGAAGGCCCGCGACGACGGCAGCGGTTTTTCTGCCCTATTCCGATCAAGGTCGGGCGTCGACAATAGCATACTTGTTACCTTTAAGCCCAAGGTTCTCTTTTTGCAAAAGGCCTTTTGATTTGGGCTTATGATAGCAATTAGACTATGGTCTTATGAATCTTTCAAGTTAAGATATTCCTTTGGAATTTAGGATAAGCCTTTTATATGTGAGAACCTCTTTTCTTTTATCCCAAATATCTTAAGGTATGCCATAAATTTTAGGTCATCCTTCAATTTTATATCTTTTATTTTTTCTTTAGAATTAGGTGAACACAAGATATATGGTTGAACAAACAAGAGATATAAAGGGTACCTTTCTTTTGATGGGATCTAGGATCTCTCTAAGTGTGAGTAGGCTCTCTAAAGCTAAAAGGATAAATAAGTAGGTCACTCACAACTAGATGGGCCATGATTCTAACCGAGGACCTAAGTGGACCTTTGTGGATTGGTGGTAAACCGTTAACGTACTTAAAGCCCATCTTTGAAAGATTTTGGCCTAAATGGAGTGTACTCATCTTTCCACTCATCACCAACTGAGGTAAAGGAACAAAGTAACCAAGTGAAGTGTGTGCAAACAAGTATTGAACAAGCCTTTATTAAGATTAAGAAATAGGACACATTGGAATCAAACTTTCTATCCCCAATAGAGTTTCCATTGTGGGCGCCAATGCGCATGGTCACTTAGGGAGTACACCTCAGTCAAGTGGACTGGGGCCGAGAAAAGGAGTCGCCACCTAGATTTATGGTCTAGGAACCATGTATATAGCGCCCTTATGTTAAAGGACTTGATCTTACTACCAGAGTATGGGTTCGTAGTTTAGGTACGATTTTAGGAAGGTGTCAGGCACCCAAAATCGATTTTAAGGTTGGCTTCCACTCATTGTGTCTTACATCTTAATCTCATTAAAGGCATTTTCAACATTGCATTCTAACTCACACACACACACTAACATGCATCTAACAATCAACATGGCATCAATCATCCCAAAACCGTAACCATATATCTATCATGCTTATCTACCAAACCTAGCATACATCTATCATGGCATCTCATCCTAACATACATCTATCATGGCATCTCATCACATCATAAACCCTAGCATACATCTATCATGGCATCTCATATTATCCCAAGCATCTAGGCATGAAATCAAACACCAAACAAACACATTCATCAAAATGTATGTTCATGTGAATGCATGACTTACCTCATTTATCTCACTACATCATAGCACCCATGGTATTAATGCATGATCATGTTATATGCATATTCATGGTAAGGCAAAGAAAACACAAGAGAAAACCCTAATCTTCATGTTAAGAACAAGAAAACAAACAAATAGAGAGACAAAGACTCAAAAACATAAAATAGGGGCAAAACAGAAGCATATCATATGAAAGAAACAAAGAAACAAAAGCTAAAAACATGAATTAGGGTTTCTGGGCACAAGTATGCATACGCATACATAGGCCTACGTACATAGGCCAGTTGTATTCGTACATATACTACGAGTCTGCGTTCACATACAAAATCATGCGTGCATAGACACACCCGATGAACCCTAACCCAGAAACTCAAAAACACATAAAATAGAGCAAAACTTTTAAACAGCAAACCTAGCAACCTAACATGATTTTAAACACAAAAACAACATGAACCTAAACTAAACAAACATATCTAAATACAAACAAAGAAAGAAACAAGATTAAAAATGAGATTAAAAGCACAAATGAAAGAAAAGAGGTTAGAACATATACCTCAAAACAAAAAGCTCTTTAGCTTGATTTTGACCGTTCCCTTCAGTTAAATCTATTCACAACTAAACAAAAATGATTAGTAAACTTCAAAACTCGAGGAACAAGACCAGAAAATGTCCTAATCAAGGGAAAATTTACTTGAGAATTTTTTGTGAAAAACTCCCTCTTTGATTCACTATTTCTAGTGAATATTAGGTTTTCCCTTAGGATTTTAAGTTTGTCTTTTGAAAAGGTACCACGTATGGCTTTATATAGTAAGAAAATAGGGGTTTGGAACGGCTCCTAGACGATGTGAGATTCGTTCCAAACCTGAACATTAATAGTTTCTGGAACCCTAGCTGCGTGCACAGGTTCATGCTTACGTACGCATGCATCGAAACTGTGTGCGCAGGCCAAGGGTTTCCTTGGCCTTTTATTTTCCAAAAATAGATTTATTTGCTCATAAAAAGTTATATTTTCCATTTTAACATCTCTCAAGTCAATTTGTAATCTGATTGGGCCCTAAACCAACCTTGGGCCTTAGAATTTCAACATTATTGGGGAACGGGGACCCGAGTTGTAAGGGGTACAAAATGCAATGTTTATAGAAAGCTTTACAAGAGGTCATACTCTAGACCATATTTGTTATGTATCCACCACGAGGTAGTGGAAATACTTCTAAAAGAGATACATAAGGGGATATGTGGGAGCCACATCGACAGAAGATCACTGGCCCATAAGGCACTAACCTAGGGGTATCAGTGGCTAAATATGCAGAATCAAGCACAAGAGTACTCGTAGAAATGCGATTAATGCCAAAGATTTGTTTCTAGCATATAGTCCAGTAGGATTCTGAATCCTCTTACCAACTCATGACCCTTTACACAATGGGGTCTGGATATAGTGGGACATTTCCCTAAGGCTACGGGAAATTGAAGATGGCTCCTAATTGGGACAGACTATTTCACCAAATGGGTTGAGGCCAAGCCTTTGGCTAATATTTGAGATACATGTGTCAGGAATTTTATATGGAGAAACATTGTGGCACGGTTTGGTGTTCCTAAGGTCCTTATCTCGGATAATGGACTCTAGTTCGATAGCAAGACTTTCCAACGATACTGCACAGTATTGTGATTACCAATAGGTACTCAACACCATCCTACCCCCAGGGCAATGGACAAGCTGAAGCAACAAACAAGTCCATAGTCAACGATTTAAAGAGAAGGTTAGATGACTCTAAAGGAAAATGGACCGAAGAGCTCCTAAGTGTGTTATGGGCATATCGGACTACACTGAGAAGATCCATGGGGTAAACTCCTTTTTCTATGACTTACAGTACTGAAGTCGTAATACCTATGGAAGTGAGGCTGCCAACTTCACGGACTGATCAATTCGAGGAAGAAGAAAGCAACCACTTTATGGGCAAGCAACTGGACCTGATTGAAGAAAACCACGAGGTTGCCTCAGTAAAGCTCGCAAATTACCAGCAAACATGGATATAACAGGGGCGTGGAAGTGTAGGGAATTCATCCCAAGGGTCCTAGTGTTAAGAAAAGTCACTGGGAACACTAGAGACCCGACTTAGGGCAAGCTCGGACCTACTTGAGAAGGCCCGTATCAAGTGACATCTATTGCAAGGATAGGGGCTTATCGATTAGAAGATTTAGATGAAAGGCCTATAGCTCGGCCATGGAATGTATCTAATTTTAAAAAGAAAAAAGAGTACTTCTAATTAATATATTGATGCTTGTTTTGTTCTCATCTTTATTTTTATTAAGTGTTTAGGTCGTCAAATCCAGATTCAATTTGTCCATCCACGAAATAAAGATCCTATAACGCTAAAAAAGATAGAGAATGCGGGGTACTAGACCATGTCTTTACCTCGGACAAAATTACAACTACTCAAAGTACTAGACCATGTCTTTATTTTCAGCGAAGTGATGAAACCCTAGGTCACTAGACCCTATCTTTACCTCAGACGTGCCTTGAACAAAATGACTGTATTTGGTTGTGAAGGTCCATATCCAATTATATTATGGGCTTTAAAAGACCGTCTTCTATGCTTCTAAGCATTCATGATGTCCGATAATGTAATAAATAAAAATATGGTGTTAGTGTGGGTGTGGGTTTGTTCCAAACACTTAGTCCTTGACTACTTTTGTGAGTCCTACATTAGTTTGGGGTGACTTCCTTCTCGTGTTTATAAGCCATTGTAGGCAGAATTGATATCTTAAGATATTAGGCTTAGTGTAAACTTGGACCTTTTCAATATCACATGCCAGCCCCGTCTCATCTTTGCTTTGGACTTCTTCTTTTTTTCAACCCATTTGAGCTTTTAAGAGCTGTTTGTGACCATTAGATCAGTTTGTTGGAGACTAGCTTTCTTAGTAATCTAACTCATTATTTTATTGTTGTTTGACTAGCCTAGTGACTTATTTAACACACCATTATAGTACTTTCATATAAGTTGTAACTAGTATGTAACCCATGTTTACACACAAGAATGATAAATTGAAAATTGTGCTATTGATGTTAGCTTAGATTATTAAACATATAGGACATTAGCTCGATCAGGATATTTAGAGGTATTAAAATGGTTTTTCCTCACAATTTTCATGGTATTAGTTACACCAAATTTCTCATTATATTGCTATTATGTATATAATTTTGAAAATCACTATTAGATACTACATATACAATATTAATTCACAATCATTGTATGTGAAATTCTACTAGATACAACACAAAATAAAAAGAATAGATTGGTCCAATAGTATCTCCTAAATTAAATGGTGATAGGTGCATGGGATCGTTCAGCTCATTTACAATTTTTTAGGTTCAAGATCTTCGCATACAAAATATTTGAATAGAAACAATATAAAAAATATACTCATTAGTTTAAAGAAATAATAACAGCAAAATTCTAAACAATTTAATTTTTATGGAAAGCTAACAAAAGCAAAATCCAATTTTAATTCTAACTGAATTTTCTCTAACCTTTGGTTATATATATATATATATATATATATATGTATATTATGTAGTTAGTAACGAACCGTACATAGTCGTGGTATGTTACATAAATAACTTATAAATTTGAATTATTTTTAGTTACACAAAAAATTACTCATATATATAAAATCTTTAAAACTCTCTTTTTCTCTAATTTTATATATAGAGTTAGATATATGATTAGGTTTTTATTTTTTTATGACTTATTTATATTGGACTCCTTGTTTTCTACACTGGTTTAACTCACTTGGCATAAAAATTAAAAAACTTAGATTAGATAGGACACATGACGCAAAATTAAACTCTAATTAAAATCCAATTTACACTTAATTAACTCACTTGTCACAAAAATTTAAAAGCTTAGATTAGATGGGACACGTGGTGCAAAATTAGATTTTAATTAAATTCTAATTTGAAATCTAATCTTAGCTTTAACTATTTACACACACACACACACACACACACACACAGAGATTGTTCTCTATCTCGATCAAAACAATAGAGCTCTTCTTTTCTTCTCCTAAAAGTGTTGTTTCTCTCCCAAACTTTTTCCCTTGTGTAGGAAAGGAAGAAAATACATATTAGAAGGTTGTTTTTGAACATCTGTTTGTGGAAATGCGTTTAACACAAATGTTAACGCTATAGTGTGATCCTGTGGGGTTATTCGGTCAAGAGAACCAGTCATATTGATTTTTACTACAGGTAGTGATCTTGTACGAAATCAGTAAGTTGAACACTTCGGCTTCAATAGGCTAACGGTTGTAGCGAAGGCTTGCGAAGATGAAAACACTATCAAAGGTGACCGGGGTGGACCGGCTAAATACCCTCCGATGGCAAAGTTAGTTTCTCACAAGAATGGAATTCCAACTTTTTTTGGGAGTAAAAATCTCAGAATCTCATACCTTTATAGCCAACATCTTTCTCAAGTTGGTGATTAAGTCGCGTATTGGGATCCGCGCAATTGGTTAGTCACGTACTAGGAGCTATGCATTGAAAAAGAGAGATTGTCACTACAGAACAAGTCCAATTGAGTATTGGGATAAGAGTTCAACTGTATGTTGGTATAAGGTATTGGAATTCCTTTAATTATAACTGCTTGTTTTAATAATAGTGGATTATCGAGAGTGGTGACCTTAAAATCACCCGGTGGGGTTTTTGCTGTTGGAAATATGCATATACGCAGCGAAAAATAAACGGATCTACTTCATTCAGAATTGATAACATGCGTAATGTAAGTTTTAGAATATAGAATAAGAGAGTGTACCTTGGTGTAGCGAATTTCAAAACCAAAGATGAAAAGTTCTTAGGAACACTTTCAATCTTCACTCCAATTCCACTAACGCCCGAGATGTGTGGTCTCTCAATCAGTTATTTCTTAAAGAGAATGATAGAGTGTCCAACACTCACATACATGTATTTTCATAAACTTGTTGTGTGTCTCAAATTCTGTATGTTTCTCTTCTAATAACTGGTTATCTAATTGGGCTAACCTTTTGGGCCTTTCCAAACGGGCTCTAATATATGGCTTGGAGTGGAACCAAAAGAGACCAATAAGACACTAGCTCCAATGGGCCTTGGACTTTTCTGTCAACTCTTGACAAGCCCAAAGTTACCATTAACTATATTTAATACCACTATATAAATTTAGTTGTACTCTAGGCCTTATCTATAAATTATATCCCAAGACTTTATTATATAGGCAACCCCTTCATAAAATATTCGTAGTAATACAAAGTCATAAATGTAGACTGCCACTTTGTAAATTACTACATCTTAATCCTTGAGTACCCAGTTTAATCCTTTAAGTTATTCATCATGTATTTATGAAATCCAATTTCATAAATATATACTTTAGTAATTATTTACTAAAATAGTTAGGCCTAACATTCTGAATAACAAACCCATTAAACTTATCTCAAGGGAATATTTTGTATCTCCGTTAAGAGACTATGAATTCCATCTTGAGAATATATGTTCCATCAACACTAAATGTAGTTACCCAACATACTGAGGTTTTGACCGTTACTTTAAATCTCACTCCTGATATATCAAAGCAACCTCCATTTCATGATCAAGTCCATTATTCTCTCAGGATTAAGAGTTCATGCAAATATAAGTCATGAGATTTATTATTCAATTGACAGTCATTAGGAGAATAATAAATCTCACGGCGGTCCAGTTCAATATGTCTTAACTCTTAAAATATATCAACATATCAACTGCACCACTATTGTCGCAAAACAATGTGATGGGAACTTGTTCCATTCTCATTACACCAAGGTCAGAAAGGAATTTCTTGAGCCATACAGCTTCCTTTGCTGCTTCACAAGCAGCAACATATTCTGCTTCCATGGTGGAGTCCACAATACAAGATTGCTTGACACTCCTCCAAGTTATGGCTCCACCTCCCAAGGTGAAAACACATTCTGATGTGGATTTTCTGTAATCTAGATCCGACTGAAAGTTTGAATCTGTATAGCCAATGGGTATCAAATCCTCACTTCGGTAAACAAGCATATAATCTCTCGCTCTCCGTAGATACTTGAGAATATGCTTTACAGCTTGCCAATGTTTTGGTCCTAGATTTGATTGATATCGACTGACCATGCTAACTGAATAACAAATATCTAGTCTAGTACAAAGCATGGCATACATGAGACTTCCTACTACAGAAGCATAAGGAATTTGTCTCATCATATCTACTTCCTCTTGAGTCTTAGGCCTTTGGTCATCAGACAGAGGAACTTCATGTCTAAAAGGAAGTAATCTTTTCTTGGAGTTTTGCATGCTAAACCGTTCTAGAACCTTATCTATATATCCAACTTGTGATAAGCCTAACATCTTATTCTTGTGATCTCACCAAAGCTTGATCCCTAGAATAAAATTAGCCTCACCCAAGTCCTTCATATCAAATTGGCTAGACAACCAAACATTTACCGATGACATTACACCTACATCATTTCCAATGAGCAGAATTTCATCTACATAAAGCACTAGGAACATTACTACTTTATCTCGATGTCTTTTGTACACACATGGTTCATCAAGATTTTGTTCAAAACCAAATGACTTGATTGCTTGATCAAATCTGATGTTCCATGACCTAGATGCTTGCTTATGTCCATAAATGGACCTTTTCAATTTGCATACCATATGCTCTTGGTTCTCAGCTATGAAACCTTCCGGTTGCATCATATAGATTTCCTCTTCAAGGTTGCCATTAAGAAATGTAGTCTTGACATCCATTTGCCAAATCTCATAATCATAATAAGCAGCAATGGATAAGAAAATTCTGATAGATTTAAGCATTGCTACTGGTGAAAATGTTTCTTCATAATCAATACCTTCTTTTTGTGTAAACCATTTTGCCACTAGCCTTGCTTTAAAAGTTTCAACCTTTCCATCTATCCCTCTCTTCCTCTTGTAAACCCATTTGCAACCAACAGGTTTAATGCCGTTAGGCACCTTTACAAGATCCCAAACTTGATTGGAATACATGGAATCTAATTCAGATTTCATAGCTTTAACCCAATGATTTGCATCTATATCATTCATTGCTTCATCATATGTGTAGGGATCCGATTCAGCCTCTTCTGAGATAGCTTCATAAGTTTCTCCCAAACCTATGAATCTTATAGGAGGCTGAACAATTCTCCCACTACGCCGAGGCACCTGTGTACTAAACATCTCTTGAGTAGTATCTAGTGGTATATCTAATACATCCATATCATCCCTAGTTTCATCCATTGGTTGTTCTTTTACAGGCTCATTCATTTCAGCCAACACAACTCTACTTCTAGGAGTATAGTCATTCATATAGTCATTTTCCAAGAATTTGGCATTTGTGCTAACAAACACTTTATTATCTTTATGATTATAGAATAAACCTCCAACAGTTCCTTTTGGATACCCAACAAAGAAAACCACTTCTGTTTTAGACTATAACTTGTCAAACTTTCCTTTCAACACATGTGCTGGACAACCCCAAACATGGAGATGTCTTATACTAGGCTTACCCCCATTCCACAACTCCACAGGTGTTTTAGGAATAGACTTCGAAAGTACTAAATTCATAAGATACATTGCTGTATTTAAGGCATATCCCCAAAAAGAAATAGGTAGAGTCGAATAACTCATCATAGATCTAACCATATCTAAAAGAGTCCTATTTCTTCTTTCTGCTACACCATTCTGTTGGGGAGTTCCAGGTGTAGTCAATTGGGATTGTTAGGATTAGTGCCCTTAAATCCTATTGAATGATGCTATGTATGATATTAAGTGTGACATTGTGTTTGACATTATGTATGACTTAATATTATGTTTAATAAATTGGTTTTATTATTATCTGAAATAATTGTAACATGAATATTCGAACATTATCATATAGTCCATGAGATGCATAGTATGTGATTTATGTGAAGAGTCACAGAAGATATAAATCACAAGTTCTTTGTAAACTCAGAATTATAGTTCGTAGTCGGTGATGAAATTGGGCATTTCATCTGCGAAGACTATAACATATCAACTACGATGATTTGTCTTGATCATGGAAGTGGTGACTTCTAGTTGATGTGTTAATATGTTTTAAGAGTTAAGACATATTGAACTGGACCGCCATGAGATTTATTATTTTCCTAAGGACTGTCAAATGAATAATAAATCTCATGACTTGTATTTGCATGAACTCTTAATCCTGAGAAAATAATGAACCTGATCATGAGGTGTAGGTTGCTTTGATATATCAGGAGTGAGATCTATATTAATGGTCAAAACCTCAGTATGTTGGGCAGCCACATTAAATGTTGATGGAACATATATTCTCAAGATGGAATTCATAATCTCTTAACGGAGATATAAAATATTCCCTTGAGATAAGTTTAATGGGTTTGTTATTCAGAGAGTTAGGCCTAACCACTTTAGTAAGTAGTTACTAAAGTATATATTTATGGAATAGGATTTCATAAATATATAATGAATAACATTATAGGATTAAACCGGGTACTCAAGGATTAAGATGTAGTAATTTACAAAGTGGCAGTCTAAATTATTAACTTTGTATTACTACGAATATTTTATGAAGGGGTTGCACGTATAATAAAGTCTTGGGATATAATATATATAGATAAGACCTAGAGTGCAACTATATTTATATAGTGGTATTAAATATAGTTAATGGTAACTTTGGGCTTGTCAAGAGTTGACAGAAAAGCCCAAGGCCCATTGGAGCTAGTGTTTTATTGGTCCCTTTTGGTCCCACTCCAAGCCACATACCTAAGCCCAATTGGTAAGGTCCAAAAGGCCAGCCCAATTAGATATATTGGTTAGATACAAAGGGAAAAACGTACAGAAAATAATTGGTAAGAAAAACACCATTGCAGTGGTGTGGAAGTGAGTTTTTGGTACTCACTAGTTATCCCTTTGTTACCAATTTGAGAGACCACACATCTTGGGCGATTAGTGGAATTGGAGTGAAGATTAAGAGTATTCCCAAGTGCTTCAATCTTCGGTTTTGGAATTCACCGCTTCAAGGTACGATCTCTTGTTCTCAAATTCTGAAATTTACCTTATGCATGTTAACAATATAGAATGAAGTAGATCCGTTCAAAACTTACTTTTCCGCTGCGCACTCATTTAATATCATCAAATGGTATTAGAGTGGTCTTCAATTTCGTATTGTTTAACGTGTTTGTGAGTTTTAGAATTGGAGAAGATAGTTTCATATTGTTAGAAGATTAAGTTTTTAATTTTCTACATGTTGTTGAAACTATGTTTTAATGAAAACTGAAATTGGTGTTATGATGTTGTTTAATTTTAAATTTAAGTATGTTAAATTCAATCTTAAGGCTATAACATCAATGGAATTCAGTTTTGACGTTGATCTCTATCTATCATGTTCGTTTTCAAGATGTTTGCTCATGAAAATCCGTAGAAAACTGCCTTAGAAAATTTCTGGGAATTTGAGTTTCGCGATTTTCGATCGATCGAAAATCACTTTCGATCGATCGAAAGAGACAGTGATCAGACGCTTTAGAACGATACTTTTTCGATTGCTAGTCGATCGATCGAATCTGTTTTTCGATCGATCGAAAGGCAATCGAGTATCAATCGAAAGTGTCAGATGATCAAGTTCGAATTTCTTAATTTTTTCGATCGATCGAGGGGCACTTTCGATCGATCGAAAGAAAGAAAATTAGAAATTTTTCTAAGTGTTTTCACTTGTTAAAAGAGTAAGACTATGTGTAATTAGATTATGCATGTTTTAAAACTAAAAACCTTTCTTTTAAAACATCTAGTGGGAGAGAGATACAAGGGTTGTATCTCACGGCCTCCATTGTTGGTTTAAAGTAGTGTGATTAAGCACCTCGCCTTGGCGTATATGCCTTGCTCCCTTCGGAGGGTGTTTGATTTCATGGTACTACAGGTTAAACTTCTTAGGGATAGATGAAATGTGTTTTTACACTGAGAACGACCACGCTTCCGTGGAGTTACTTGGTTATTCACATTGATTCTAGGCAATAGTGTACACTAGACTAAGTATAATGTTAACCTCCCTTCGAAGCTATGTCATTATTACTTAGAGGCTAAAGGGAAAACGACAAATTATTTTTGTTTGGTAAGAGTTACCATGATAGCATTAATAATGAGAAAGTTTCTCACCTAATCATAGTGATTGGTATGACCTCGCTTCCGAGAAATATTAATTGTGGGATTGGGTTGTCGTTGCATATATTATATTATGGTTTTATTAAGGTTCCATACTATATGTTTATATGCTAACTAGATAATGTTCAGTTTATTCATTATATTCATGTTTATTGTTTTCAGATTTGAACATGGCATCATTTAGTCCACTTGTAGCTATTCTTAATCAAAACAAACTGATTGGATCCAATTATGTTGACTGGAAAAGAAACTTGGACATAGTTCTCACTGCTGAAGAGCATAAGTATGTTCTTACTAAACCATGTCCTAACTTTCCTTCATTAGATGCTCCTCTTGAGGAAAAACAACGATATGATCGTTGGCAGAAATCTAATGGAATGGCCAAGTGCTACATCCTAGCATCTATCTTAAATGTTCTACAGCATCAAATGCAGGATGTAGAACTAGCTTCAGACATCATGTTAAGTCTGAAGGAGATGTTTGGTGAGTAAGGCCGTTCTGCAAGGCAAGAGACCATGAGGCAAATTTATAACACCAGAATGGCTGAAGGAAGTTCAGTTAGAGAGCATTGTCTTACAATGATCTCTAATCTGAACACATTGGAAGTTTTAGGTGCCGATATAGATGGAGAATCCCAAGTGGATATGATACTCCAGTCGCTACCAGAATCATTCAAGGAATTCAAACTGAACTATAATATGAACAAAAAGATTTATACCTTGTCTGAATTAATGAATGAATTGGTAGCGGCAGAAGGCATTCTTGGTACTTCCAATGTTGAAGCCAATGTTGGTGAAGCTTCTACTTCTCAACCTAAGTCGAAAGGCAAAGGTAAGAAGAAGAAGAAGAAGGACTTCACCAAACAAGAGGGTAAACAAATTGCCTTAGGGGTTGCTGATAAAGGAAAGAAGATCAAAGGAAAGTGTTTCCATTGTGGTGAGAAAGGACATTGGAAGAGGAATTGTCCAGTATTCAAGGCTGCCAAGAATAAAGGTATGAATGATACATTCCTTCTTGAAATATGTTTGGTACAGAATCCCACGGATTCCTGGTGTGTGGATTCAGGTTGTACTAATCATATCTGCAATTCTTTGCAGGGGTTTTAGGAGACCAGAAAGCTTAAAGAAGGGGAGTTGTTTCTTATTTTGGCTGATGGGAGCAGGATTCCAGTTGTAGCTGTTGATGTTTATAATTTATGTTTTAAATCTAGAGTTCTAATATTAGAAGACTGTTTGTATGTACCTAATGTACGTAGGAATTTAATTTCTGCTACTTACTTAGGTAAACAAGGATATTGTGTTATCCTAAAAGACAATGTTGTAATAAAGAAGGATAAAGTGTTTATCTGTTATGGCAATATTGTGGATGGTCTTTATATTTTAACTCCTGATAAGCATGAATTATATAATTCTGAATTAGATGCTAACTCTCATGTAAAATCATTAAAGAGAAAGTTTCCTTCTACTAATGATGCATATCTTTGGCACTTGCGTTTAGGTCATATTAATTCAAATAGAATTCAAAGACTGATCAAAGATGGACTCTTAGGGCCCATGGACTTTGATGAATTTCCAGTTTGTGAATCTTGTTTGGAAGGTAAAATGACCAAACGACCTTTTACTGCAAAAGGTAGAAGAACCCAAGATTTGCTAGAGTTAGTGTATTCTGATGTTTGTGGTCCTATGTCAATCCAAGCAAGAGGTGGCTTTGAGTATTTCATCACTTTCACTGATGATTACTCAAGATATGGTTATGTGTACCTAATGAGACGGAAGTCTGAAGCCTTTGAAAAGTTCAAAGAGTTTAGGGCTGAAGTTGAGAATCAATTAGGTAAACACATAAAAGCCATTCGATCTGATCGAGGTGGTGAATACCTTTTTGGGGATTTCAAGGATTACTTAACTAAGAATGGGATTGTATCCCAATTGACTGCACCTGGAACTCCACAATAGAATGGTGTAGCAGAAAGAAGGAATAGGACTCTTTTAGAAATGATTAGGTCCATGATGAGTTATTCAACTTTACCGGTTTCTTTTTGGGGTTATGCCTTAGAAACAGCAATACATTTTTTGAATTTAGTTCCGTCAAAATCTGTTCCCAAAACACCCATGGAATTGTGGAGTGGGCATAAGCCTAGCATGAAATATCTCCACATTTGGGGTTGTCCTGCACATGTGTTAAAAGAGAAGCCTGATAAGTTGGAACCAAAATCAGAAGTGTGTTTGCTTGTAGGTTATCCAAAAGAAACTAGGGGTTATTTATTCTATAGTCATAAAGATAACAAAGTTTTTGTTAGTACAAATGCTAAATTCTTAGAAAATGACTATATGAATAATTTTACTCCTAGAAGTAAAGTTGTGTTAGCTGAAATGAATGAACCTGTGAATGAACAACCTATAGATGAAACTAGGGATGTTGTGGCTGTATTAGATACACCACAAAATACTACTAATGAGATGTCTAGTACACAGGTGCCTCGTCGTAGTGGGAGAATTGTTCGGCCTCCTATAAGATTCATAGGTTTGGGAGAAACTTATGAAGCTATCTCAGAAGAGGTTGAATCGGATCTCTACACATATGATGAAGCAATGAATGATATAGATGCACATCATTGGGTCCAAGCTATGAAATCTGAATTAGATTCCATGTATTCTAATCAAGTTTGGAATCTTGTAGAGGCGCCTAACGGCATTAAACCTGTTGGTTGCAAATGGGTTTACAAGAGAAAGAGAGGGATAGATGGGAAGGTTGAAATCTTTAAAGCAAGGCTAGTGGCGAAAAGGTATACTCAAAAGGAAGGTATTGATTATGATGAAACCTTTTCTCCAGTAGCAATGCTTAAATCTATCAGAATTCTCTTATCCATTGCTGCTTATTTTGATTATGAGATTTGGCAAATGGATGTCAAGACTGCATTTCTTAATGGCAATCTTGAAGAGGAAATCTATATGATGCAACCGGAAGGTTTCATAGCAAAGAACCAAGAACATTTGGTATGCAAGTTGCAAAGGTCCATTTATGGACTTAAGCAAGCATCTAGGTCATGGAACATCAGATTTGATCAAGCAATCAAGACATTTGGTTTTGAACAAAATCCTGATGAACCGTGTGTGTACAAAAGACATCAAAATAAAGTAGTAATGTTCCTAGTGCTTTATGTTGATGATATTCTACTCATTGGAAATGATGTAGGGGTAATGTCATCTGTAAAGGTTTGGTTGTCAAGCCAATTTGATATGAAGGACTTGGGTGAGGCTTATCAAGCTTTGGCGAGATCGCAAGAATAAGATGTTAGGCTTATCACAAGCTGGATACATAGATAAGGTTCTAGAACGGTTTAGCATGCAAAACTCCAAGAAAGGATTGCTTCCTTTCAGACATGGAGTTCCTCTGTCTGATGACCAAAGGCCTAAGACTCAAGAGGAAGTAGATATGATGAGACAAGTTCCTTATGCTTCTGCAGTGGGAAGTCTCATGTATGCCATGCTTTGTACTAGACCAGATATCTGCTATTCAGTTGGCATGGTCAGCCAAAATCAATCAAATCCAGGACCAAAACATTGGCAAGCTGTAAAGCATATTCTTAAGTATCTACGGAGAACGAGAGATTATATGCTTGTTTACCGTTGTGAGGATTTGATTCCCATTGGCTATACAGATTTAGATTTTCAATCGGATCTAGATTTCAGAAAATCCACATCAGGATGTGTTTTCACCTTGGGAGGTGGAGCCATTAGTTGGCGGAGTATTAAGCAATCATGTATTGCAGACTCCACCATGGAAGCAGAATATGTTGCTGCTTGTGAAGCAGCGAAGGAAGCTGTATGGCTCAAGAAATTCCTCTCTGACCTTGGTGTAATAAAAATGGAGCAAGTTCCAATCACATTGTTTTGTGATAACAGTGGAGCAGTTGCACAATCTAAAGATCCAAGGAATCACAAAAAAGGAAAGCACATTGAGAGGAAGTACCATATCATTCGAGATATTGTTGCTCGTGGATATGTGGTGGTAGCAAAGATTGAAAGTGCAAACAATCTAGCAGATCCATTTACCAAAGCCTTACCTCAAAGGACTTTCGAGTCACATTTGGAGGGAATGGGCGTTAGATTAGTGCACAATAGTCTTTAGGGCAAGTGGGAGATTGTTAGGATTAGTGCCCTTAAATCCTATTGAATGATGCTATGTATGATATTAAGTGTGACATTGTGTTTGACATTATGTATGACTTAATATTATGTTTAATAAATTTGTTTTATTATTATCTGAAATAATTGTAACATGAATATTCGAACATTATCATATAGTCCATGAGATGCATAGTATGTGATTTATGTGAAGAGTCACAGAAGATATAAATCACAAGTTCTTTGTAAACTCAGAATTATAGTTCGTAGTCGGTGATGAAATTGGGCATTTCATCTGCGAAGACTATAACATATCAACTACGATGATTTGTCTTAATCATAGAAGTGGTGACTTCTAGTTGATGTGTTAATATGTTTTAAGAGTTAAGACATATTGAACTGGACCGCCATGAGATTTATTATTTGCCTAAGGACTGTCAAATGAATAATAAATCTCATGACTTGTATTTGCATGAACTCTTAATCCTGAGAGAATAATGAACCTGATCATGAGGTGTAGGTTGCTTTGATATATCAGGAGTAAGATCTATATTAATGGTCAAAACCTCAGTATGTTGGGCAGCCACATTAAATGCTGATGGAACATATATTCTCAAGATGGAATTCATAATCTCTTAACGGAGATATAAAATATTCCCTTGAGATAAGTTTAATGTGTTTGTTATTCAGAGAGTTAGGCCTAACCACTTTAGTAAGTAGTTACTAAAGTATATATTTATGGAATAGGATTTCATAAATATATAATGAATAACATTAAAGGATTAAACCGGGTACTCAAGGATCAAGATATAGTAATTTACAAAGTGGCAGTCTAAATTATTAACTTTGTATTACTACGAATATTTTATGAAGGGGTTGCATGTATAATAAAGTCTTGGGATATAATATATATAGATAAGACCTAGAGTGCAACTATATTTATATAGTGGTATTAAATATAGTTAATGGTAACTTTGGGCTTGTCAAGAGTTGACAAAAAAGCCCAAGGCCCATTGGAGCTAGTGTTTTATTAGTCCCTTTTGGTCCCACTCCAAGCCACATACCTAAGCCCAATTGGTAAGGCCCAAAAGGCCAGCCCAATTAGATATATTGGTTAGATACAAAGGGAAAAACGTACAGAAAATAATTGGTAAGAAAAACACCATTGTAGTGGTGTGGAAGTGAGTTTTTGGTACTCACTAGTTATCCCTTTGTTACCAATTTGAGAGACCACACATCTTGGGCGATTAGTGGAATTGGAGTGAAGATTAAGAGTATTCCCAAGTGCTTCAATCTTCGGTTTTGGAATTCACCGCTTCAAGGTATGATCTCTTGTTCTCAAATTCTGAAATTTACTTTATGCATGTTAACAATATAGAATGAAGTAGATCCGTTCAAAACTTACTTTTCCGCTGCGCACTCATTTAATTCCATCAGGGATATGATCCCATTTTGAGTTAAGTAATCCTTGAAATCCCCGAGAAGGTATTCACCACCACGATCAGATCTGATGGCTTTTATGCGTTTACCTAATTGATTCTCAACTTCAGCCCTAAACTCTTTGAACTTTTCAAAAGTTTCGGACTTCCGTCTCATTAGGTACACATAACCAAATCTAGAGTAATCATCAGTGAATGTGATGAAATACTCATAGCCACCTTTTGCCTAGATTGACATAGGACCACATACATCTGAATGCACTAGTTCTAGCAAATCTTGTGCTCTTCTATCTTTTGCATTAAAAGGTCGTTTTTTCATTTTGCCTTCCAAACAAGATTCACAAACTGGAAATTCATCAAAGTTCTTGGGCTCTAAGAGTCCATCTTTGATCAGTCTTTGAATCCTCTTTGAATTAATATGACACAAACGCAAGTGCCAAAGATATGCATCGCTAGTAGAAGGAAACTTTCTCTTTAATGATTTTACATGAGAGTCATTATCTAATTCAGAATTATATAATTCATGTTTATTAGGAGTTAAAATATAAAGACCATCCACAATATTGCCAGAACAGATAAACACTTTACCATTTTTTATTACAACATTTTCCTTAAGGATAACACAATATCCATGTTTACCCTATTAAATTCCTACGAACATTAGGTACATATTATAGTTAAGTTTGAATTCCTTGAATGATTCTAGTAGCGACTTGAGTATCATATCCACTTGGGATTCTCCATCAATATCGGCACCTAAAACTTCCAATGTATTCAGATTGGAGATCATTGTAAGAAAATGTTCCCTCACTGAACTACCTTCAGCCATTTTGGTATTATAAATTTGCCTCATGGTCTCTTGCCTTGCAGAACGGCCTTGCTCACCAAACATCTCCTTTAGACTTAGCATGATGTCTGAAGCTAGTTCTACATCTTGCATTTGATGCTGTAGAACATTTGAGATAGATGCTAGGATGTAGCACTTGGCCATCTCATTAGATTTCTGCCAACGATCATATCGCTGTTTTTCCTCAAGAGGAGCATCTAATGAAGGAAAGCTAGGACATGGTTTAGTAAGCACATATTTGTGCTCTTCAGCTGTTAGAACTATGTCCAAATTTTGTTTCCAGTCAACATAGTTGGATCCAGTCAGTTTGTTTTGATTAAGAATAGTTACAAGTGGGCTAAATGATGCCATATTCAAATTTGAAAACAATAAACATGAATATAATCATTAAACTGGACATTATCAATTTAGCATATAAACATATAGTATGGAACCTTAATAAAACCATAATATAATATATGCAACAACAACCCAATCTCATATTCAATATCCCTTAGCATAGAGTGAATATAAAATACTATGAATGATTGAGAACTCTTCTCATTATTAGTGCTATCATGATAACTCTTATCATATACTAATAATATGTCGTTATACATTTGGCCTCTAAATAATTATAGTAAGAACTCAGCATAGAGGATACTATAATATTTAGTCTAGTGTGTACCATTATCTAGAATCATGTGTAGACACATTTCATCCCCTTAACAGGCTTATTTTGTAGTACCATGATACAAGACACCCTCCGCATGGAATGCAAAGCTCGAAGCTAAGACAAGGTGTTTGATCAAACTACTATAAACCAAGTAATTCAAAACTTGCAGGACCATGAAATAAATACTCTCCGCATGGAATGCTAAGCTCGAGGCAAAGACAAAGTATATATTTCACACTACTATGAACCAACAATGGAGGTCGTGAGATCCAACACTTGTATCTCTCTTCCACTAGATGTTTTAAATAAAGGTTTTTAATTGTTTAATACATACATGAACTAATTACAGATAGCCTTGCTCTTTATACATGTAAAAAACAATTTTTGGCGACTAGTTTTGGCGACTTGCCCAGTCGCAAGTTAGCGACTTGTTTTGGTGCCTTGTCCAGTCGCGAGACTCCAGTCGCGAAGTTCATACAGGAGCTTTCGCGACTCACTCGCGACTTACTCGCCAGTCGAGAAAAATGCCCAGAAACAGCTGTTTTTTCTGTTAACCATTTTTTACGTTTCCAATGAACAAAATACATTCTTAATGATCAAAAACGATTAGATTAAGATTAAAACTTGAATTCCATTAATGTTAAAGTGTTTAAATTCAATTTTACATGGTTAAAATCAAACTTAAACAACATCATAACATCAAAATCAGTTTTAATCAAACAATAGTTTCAAAAACTATAATATGCAGAAAAATGACTGCAGAATTTTCAAAACTATGAAAATAGTTCTCTTTAATTCTAAAACTCACTAAACATATTATACAGATTTGAAAATGAAGACCGCTCTGGTACCAATTGTTGGAAATATGCATATACGCAGCGGAAAATAAACGGATCTACTTCATTCAGAATTGATAACATGCATAATGTAAGGTTTATAATATAGAATAAGAGAGTGTACCTTGGTGCAGCGAATTTCAAAACCAAAAATGAAAAGTTCTCAGGAACACTTTCAATCTTCACTCTAATGCCACTAACGTCCGAGATGTGTGGTCTCTCAATCAGTCATTTCTTAAAGAGAATGATAGAGTGTCCAACACTCACATAAATGTATTTTCATAAACTTGTTGTGTGTCTCAAATTCTGTATGTTTCTCTTCTAATAACGGGTTATCTAATTGAGCTAGCCTTTTGGGCCTTTCCAAATGGGCTCTAATATGTGGCTTGGAGTGGGACCAAAAGGGACCAATAAGACACTAACTTCAATGGGCCTTGGACTTTTCTGTCAACTATTTACAAGCCCAAAGTTACTATTAATTATATTTAATACCACTATATAAATATTGTTGTACTCTAGGCCTTATCTATAAATTATATCCCAAGACTTTATTATACATGCAACCCCTTCATAAAATATTCGTAGTAATACAAAGTCATAAATGTAGACTGCCACTTTGTAAATTACTACATCTTAATCCTTGAGTACCCGGTTTAATCCTTTAAGTTATTCATCATATATTTATGAAATCCAATTTCATAAATATATACTTAAGTAACTATTTATTAAAGTAGTTAAGCCTAATATTCTGAATAACAAACCTATTAAACTTATCTCAGGGGAATATTTTGTATCTCCGTTAAGAGACTATGAATTCCATCTTGAGAATATATGTTCCATCAATACTAAATGTAGTTGCCCAACATACTGAGGTTTTGACCATTACTTTAGATCTCACTCCTGATATATCAAAGCAACCTACACTTCATGATCAGGTCCATTATTCTCTCAGGATTAAGAGTTCATGCAAATATAAGTCGTGAGATTTATTATTCAATTGATAGTCATTAGGAGAATAATAAATCTCACAGCGGTCTAGTTCAATATGTCTTAACTCTTAAAACATATCAACATATCAACTAGAAGTCACCACTTCCATGATCAAGACAAATCACCTTAGTTGACATGTTATAGTCTTCGCAGATGAAATATCCTACGAACCAAATTCTGAGTTTACAAAGAACTTGTGACTTATATCTTCTGTAACTAAATCACATACTATGTATCTCATGGACTATATGATAATGTCCAAATATTCATATTACCATTATTTCAGATAATAATAAAACAACTTTATTAATAACAATATTAAGTCATATATCATGTCATACATAATATAGTACATGGCATCATACATTAGGATTCTAGGGCACAAATCCCAACATTTGCTATATAGGTTTTCCCCATTCGTAAACAAATCACCGTGTCAATTTAATTTCCACTGCATACTTAGTTATTTGGTGATTTGTTTGTACTATCACGTATATTGCATGTTAATTGATTAATTAATAAACTTGACTAATTAATCAATTAATATATCACAAGGGGTCAATACATTCTCGGTCTATCACTTGAAAGTTAGAGGATTAAAATGAACGAAAGTAAAGTTAGAAGACTAAAATGAATTTTAGTGAAACATAAAGAATATGTTTTACATTTAGCCTTAAAAAAAAAAAAGTTTGTGCTACATTAAAAATATTATAAATTAATTTCTAGTTTACCTTTTCTTTTGTGATATAAAAATTGATTTATCAACTTGTGTTAGGTTCCAAAGACTTAGGATTTTATGTATTTAGAACTCTAATGTGTAATGTTGGCAAACCATGATCAAAATAATATGTTTAGTTTTGTTTAAACTTGCTCAAAGTTGTGTAATTCATGTAAAGTTGGAATCGAGAGGCTGCAGATGTATTAGTGCATTTTGGTCTGGCTCGATCGATCGAAGGATAGACTTGATCGATCGAAAGTTGGCCAGAATGTTTTTCTGCAGAATTTCCAACTCAGCCCTATCTCATTAAACGTTTAGGGTTTTATATTTTTGCCCTAGGTATATAAGGCAAAACCCTAGCCACGTTTTTGAGAGTTGCTCCTGTTGTATTGTTGCTAATACTTTTTTATTTTGTGTAAATCTCTTGTGAGATCTAGAGGAGCTTTCCTTTACACAAAGTTTAGGGTTTTCAAGGTAGAGATAGTATCAACATCTTGATGATCAACTCAGTTGCTGTCATTGGAGATTAAAGAATAACAAACATGGGTGCTTTAGCTGATTGAAGAATCCAAGAAAGAAGGAGTCCGTGGATTCAGAGCTTGCACGTGGTCATGTCAGTAAGTTCTACTGGTGGATAGCATTAGGAAGTCAAGCGGGGAGCTTGTAAGTCCTTTTGTATGAACTTAGATTCTTTCATAATGGATTCAGGTTTACCTTGAGGATATCTAGGTCAAATCCTCCCCAGATTTTTACCGTGTGGTTTCCTGGGTCATCATATCTTGTGTTCTTTATTTTTCCACTGCTATATATTCTTGATATGATTGTTTGATTGTGATAACCTAAAATTGGATAAATTGACTAAGTTAATCACTTGGCTAATTCACTAGGTTAATCCAATTATTGTTTTAAGGGGTCTAAAAACCTAACAAGTGGTATTAGAGCGGGTAGCTCTTCTGTTTTAGATCTTTTGATCTAAGAGCTGATCCTTGATCCCTGTTGTCATGGAACACAGACACTCTCTTGTTGTTCCTCCTCACTTTGATAGGAATAACTATGCTTATTGGAAAGTAAGGATGAAAGCATTCCTGAAATCCATTGATGAGAGAGTTTGG
This sequence comes from Quercus glauca, assembly GCA_023736055.1. Taxonomy (NCBI): domain Eukaryota; kingdom Viridiplantae; phylum Streptophyta; class Magnoliopsida; order Fagales; family Fagaceae; genus Quercus; species Quercus glauca. The sequence goes on from CM043318.1 coordinate 42,578,657, forward strand.
AATTCCGTTGAGTACGGATGGGAGAAGCCCACTACTCCTGTGAGTGAATGGCAGACTTCTCAAAAAGAAGCAGCTTCATTTAATAGCAAAGCTATGAATGCCATCTTTAATGCTGTTTCTATGGAGGAATTTAAGAGAATCTCAAATGTTGAGGTTGCTCATATGCTTGGAAAAGCCTCCAAACTGTGCATGAAGGCATAAAGGCTGTCAAAATAAATAAGTTGCAGCAATTAATTTCTAGGTTTGAGAGCATTAGGATGTCTGATGATGAATCATTTGATGAATTTTATGCCAAACTTAATGACATTGTTAATTCTGCATATAATTTGGGTGAAATCTATGATCAACTTAAAATTGTTAAGAAGATTCTTAGATCTTTAACTGAGGATTTTAAACCCAAAGTGACTACCATTACTGAAAGTAAGGATGTGGACTCTATCCCTGTTGATGAACTTGTAGGATCTCTTCAATCCTATGAGTTAGACCTACCCAAAACTAACAAATTCAAGTCAATGGCTCTTAAGTCTGTTGATGATGTTGAGATTGGTGAATTTGATGATGAGCTCTCTGCTACAGAGATTGCTTAACTTGCCAAGAACTTTAGAAACTTTCTTAGGAATACTAACAGAAGGGCAAGGAATACAAACACTGCTGAACCTAGAAATTTTAGGAAGAATGATCCCATTAAGGTTAGCAACACTGAAAAACCTAGAGAAAGAGTAGGTCAATCTTTAAATAATTCTTTGGGTTCTCAATGTTTTGGTTTTCAAGGGTATGGTCATGTTAAATCTGAATGTCCAACATTCTTAAGGTCTAAGGGCAAGGCTATGGCTGTAACTCTTAGTGATAATGAGGTTTCTGATGATGAGTCTGGATGTGACGAGGATGGAAACTTTATTGCTTTCACTGCTACTACTGTAGTCAATGAAAACATATCTGCTGAGGAGAACCTTTTTTATGGGGAACTCTCTGAGGATGCAGATCTTCAAGAGGCCTATAATAAACTTTGCAAGGTTGCTGTAAAGAATGCTATGAATGTTGAACTTGGCCTGAAGAAAATTGAATCTCTTGAGCTTGATAAGAAAAATTTGCTTGTTAAATTGTTTGATGCTAATGATCTTTTGAACAATGTGAAAACTGAGAATATGCTGTTGATTGATAAAGTTAAGAAATTAGAACTTGATTTATCTGTTGCTAGATCTGCTAGTTCTAAACTTGATCAAATGTTGAGTGTTCAAAAGTATCCTTCTGACAAATCTGGTTTAGGTTTTGTTGAGAGTATCTCTGTGTCTGCACCCCATTCCACTATCTTTGTTCCTTCATCTTCTTCTAAACCTTCTATGAGTGAAGTTGTGAGTGAAATTGTCAAACCCCCTGTGAGTGAGGTTGTCAAACCTGTTGAAGTTTCACTACCTAAGAAGATTAGGGTTGATTTGAAAGAGTCTAAACCTAAGGAGTCTACCCTTTCTAAGGACAAGATACATGGTAAACCTGCTTAGGTTTGTCATTTTTGTGGAAAGTCTAGACACATTCGTCCTCACTGTTACAAGCTTCAAGCTGCTGAGAGAGCGAATAAACCAAAAGTGTCTGTGCCTCAAGCACAAGATCCTATGGCACTAATTGGTGAATTGGTAAAGGCGTTAAACCTTTTTTCCAATCCTGGAGTTAGAAATCACTTGAATGTGAATAGGAACTCCAATACTCGTGGTACATCTAAAAGGTTTTGGATGCAAAAGACTCGATCTAATTGAGTCTTTCTGACATGGTCCTTGTGCTTCATTACTCTATGCTTTTGTGACCATTGTTCTTTGGTTTTTGGTGTTTTTGTTTCTAGGATTTGCATTGCATAACATTCATGCATTTCCTTTTAGGACTTATTTTGTTTTTCCTTTTTAATAATTAAAAAAAAAAAAGGAGGAAGCAAATTGTGTTTGACATTATTTTTCTTGGTTTTTGAAAACAAGGTTGGTCAATTTATTTACACATAACATGTCTTGTGTACCTTGTTTAGCTTTGATGAGCTTATTCATTGCACTTTACTACTTAAAGCTTTGTAGTGCATGTTGTGTGGGAAAGATGTTTATAGTGTTTATCACTTTGTCTTAATCTTGAAGTCAAATATTATTTGACTGTCGGACTTGATCCTTTTGAGAAAGGCATAAATAACCATCTCACCACTATTCACTAGCTAATCATGACCACCTTAGTGCATATCGTAAGATTTTGTGCTCGAGAAAGTGTAGCACATGCACAAAAAGAACATAAGGTGTAGCCTCGGTTTAATTGCTTAATGCTCAAAATTGGTGTGTACTATTAAACTTGATGCCATCTCACATAAATTAAAATTGGTGTGTATATTATGAGGCAAAAATTCAAGAAACTTACATGATTGCAAGCTTTTGTTCTAGGAGATGTGAGAGTTATAGGATGTAACTCTTTTGGTGATAGTCTCTTTTAAATTCTATGTGATGAATTTTGTAGACTTTGTATTTGATTGCTATTCACATATCACCTCACATGTATCTCAAGCTTTTGCTAGTAGCACACACTACACAAGTTACTCTTTGCTAAACACTGTACATGTTATTGTGTGTGTTTTTAGTCTGACCAACCAAGTTTGAAAATATCTTGAGAATTATGCACAACATATTTGTTGCTTGAGAATCTAAAGGGAGAATAGTTGAAAATTTGTTTTGAGAAATTGGGTTTAAAATTTTGGGTTTTTGAAAAAGCATTTCATCTCATACTCATGCATTTTGTTTATCAATTTTTAATGCTTTGAGGAGTTTGTGCCAAAATGTGCTTGGTTTTTCAAAAACTATGATTTTTCTCAAAAAATTTGTGAGCCTCTGCCTGTTTCAATCAATCCAATCTATTTTTCGATCGATCGAAAATGTTCTTAAAATGTTTTATGAGTCTCAGGTTGATTCAATCAATCAAAAGTAATTTTCGATCAATCGAAGATCGCGAATCAGTTTTTTTTTTTTTAAACTCAATTTTGACTTGTTCAAAACACTTTTCAAATAGTTTCAAAACCTTTTTCTCTCTCTCTCCGACTAGGCAAGGCACAATCATCCAATTTTTGTCATTTTCCTCCGTTTCTTTTGCGAGGTTTTTGTCATCTCAAGCCGGTAAGACTATTTTGCCCTTCCTTTTGAATTTATTTTCATGTTTCATGCATAAATCCATGCATTTGAGGGATATTTTCGGACTATGCATCTTTTTGGGGTTTTTGATTATTCAAGCCTTATTTTATGAAATTGATCAATGGGTTTTTGTGGGGACTTGATGTAATCATGGTCTATGTTGGTTAATTTGATCAATTTGAGGTTTTGTGAAAAATTAAAAATTCTAGGGCTTGTATTAAATCCAAATTGGGGATTTTGTTCAATTAGAGTGAAATTGATGAAATTGGCTTGTTGTTTTGATGTAATTAAGCATTATAATCTGTCAGTTGTGTTATGAGATGCTCAATTCATCAATTTGTTTAAAAAATTTCAACAAGTGGTTTTTCAATTTTGGGGTTTTTGTTAGAAACCCTATGCTCAAGCCAATTTTGTTAATTTGAACTTTAATTGAACTTAATTTTTATTGCATTAGAACATGCATCATGACATTTTAAATTGTTCATGCATCATATAGATTTTTATTCTATTGTTTTTTTGTGCTAATTTGCAGTCTGCCCTTGGATTTTCGTTTTGTTTTTATTCTTTTGGTTCTTCTGTGTGTCTCTGTCCTTTCCTTAGCATCATGCCTAGGAAGACTAGAGCTCGTAGGTCTATGATGATGGCATATGATTGTCCTTTGGCATTCTGTCACAAAAAGGGGGAGTAGAGTATTGAGACTTGTAGAGGTGTTTTTGTAGTTAGGGGGAGTTTTCTTTTGTTTTTGCGGAGCTAGTGGAGATATTTGATATTAGATTGTATCTAGGTGCTTCACCGTGTATACTTTCTTTTGTTTATTGGGCTATTCATGTTAGGAAATACATTGCTTTTGATATTTGATTCTCGATTCATGTGTTCACTGCTTATTGATTTATATTTATGAGTTATTCATTGATATATGTCTTTATTATGTGTTGTGTGAACTGTCAAGAATGTTTTTATTTTTGGTGTATCTAACTTAGGGGGAGAGTTAGTTTACATATCTGTTGATTTATTGTTTTTCTGTCACACATGCGTTTATGCATTTGTTGAGTGTTTCAGGAATATGCAGGTTGATTCCATTTTGCTGCTGTCTACACTTGCAACTGATGGATAGTAGTTAGGATTGAATTTCATGTTTATGAGCATTATCTTTGTAAAGGGCTTTTATTTGTAAACTTTGAGCTTTTAATTTGTGTTTTGTCACGGATTGCCAAAGGGAGAGTTTGTTAGGTTCTAAAGACTTAGGAATTTATGTATTTAGAACTCTAATGTGTAATGTTGGCAAATCATGATCAAAACAATATGTTTAGTCTTGTTTAAGGTTTCTCAAAGTTGTGTAATTCATGTAAAGTTGGAATCGAGAGGCTGCAAATGTATTAGTGCATTTCGGCCTGGCTCGATCAATTGAAGGATAGACTCGATCGATCGAAAGTCGGCCAGAATGTTTTTCTGCAGAATTTCTAACTCAGCCCTATCTCATTAAACGTTTAGGGTTTTATGTCTTTGCCCTAGGTATATAAGACAAAACCCTAGCCACGTTTTTTAGAGTTGCTCCTGTTGTATTGTTGCTGATACTTTTCTGTTTTGTGTAAATCTCTTGTGAGATCTAGAGGAACTTTCCTTTACACAAAGCTTAGGGTTTTCAAAGTAGAGATAGTATCAACATCTTGATGATCAACTCAGTTGCTGCCATTGGAGTTTAAAGAATAACAAGCATGGATGCTTGTAGCTGATTGAAGAATCCAAGAAAGAAGGAGTCTATGGATTTGGAGCTTACACGTGGTCGTGTCAATAAGTTCTACTGGTGGGTAGCATTAGGAAGTCAAGCAAGGAGCTTGTAAGTCATTTTGTATGAACTTCGATTCTTTCATAATGGATTCAGGTTTACCTTAAGGATAGCTAGGTCAAATTCTCCCCAGGTTTTTACCGTGTGGTTTTCTGGGTCATCATATCTTGTGTTCTTTATTTTTCTGTTGCTATATATTCTTGATATGATTGTTTGATAGATAACCTAGAATTGCATAAATTGACTAAGTTAATCACTTAGCTAATTCACTAGGTGTAACACCCGCCTCACTTAAATTGAATTTAATTGCTTCTAGAGTGGAATTTATAAATTATTTAATTACTTTTGAAGGTGATATCATTTTATATTATGGTTACTACAAAGAAAATAAATAAGAGAAGATGTAACGTGAGAGTTGTTTTTGTGTGGATTATTCATATTTAATTTTTAGTCTCCTTATTGTTTAAGGAAAAGGATAAGAGACTAAAACCTATTTGAATTAGGAGTTTAAGTGTTATTGGAATTCTTAGAGTTCTAGCCCATATAAACAACATTAATATGAGTTTACTAGGAATTAAAGTCTTGGGAAGCTTATTTTAAGTTTTTAGTGGGTTTTAAATTTCAATCCAAGTGGAATCTGTTTTAACGTGTAAGTGAGTTAGGGTTTCCTGTTGAAAAAGATAAAGAGAGAAAGACGACAAAATTACAAGAAACAAATCCTGCATCCGTGTGGTCGTGTGGTCAGGTATACCTCTCTCTCAAACCCTCATGGAAATAGCCTACGTGCTAGAGTAGTTTAATAGATTTGCTTTTAGGTCCCATATGAACTCTTTAATTAGGCGTTAAGCTCTTTAGTGATAATTGCTAGAGTTTACACTTGTAGTGGGGCTGGACTTTTGAATCTTGTAATCTATATCGTGGTCAATTTCCAAACTTTTATCAATACATGCTTCAGGTCACTAAGTCCTACGGTAGGAATTTATTTGATAAATCTATTGTGTTCTTTCAATGGCTTACGGGTAGGAAAGTAGTGGAATATTATATATGTTAGATAGAATTTCTAACACTCAGTGCATATGCTATAGGTTGCTTTGTCCTACGGGTATAATTTTTATGGACGCTTTATATATATATTTGGATCTTATAGATTTGTCCTGGTGGTGTTGAAGTGTGATATGAAACCTTAAAGAAAATATGAATCTAGGTTGTATTGGTAGAAACTATTAGGGCTTGATGAAAATCTTAGGGAACTGCCAGCATGCATATTCTTCTTACATAATAGTAGTAAGAAGAAGTAACATGTTATAGAGGATTGTAGAGATGTTTAAAGACTAGTAAATTATTAGGAAGTGTCCTTTACATCCTTATGGTATATGTCGAGGTGGATTAATTATATAATTGTGTTACTCCTTTACTTTTAGGTGTGGAGGAATATCTCATTCGATTTTGGATCTAGACTACGAGTATTAGCAACTAAAGGTAAGTGGACTACAGAACATGACGTCTCTCAAGACGTGTATATTTATATATATATTTTTGGTAAAAATATATTTATATATACATAATTGCAAAAGTGAAGTTTCAAAAACTTATACCATTGTAAATGCATAATATATACCAGAATTTTATTATTTATTGTATATTATTATGAAACTGTACATGTTAAGAATGTTTTCAAATAGTCAGTTAGACAGTCTGCAACCTTTGCCAACACAGGGTTAAGTGTTGGCCTTCGGCCGATGTAGTGTTATTGTGATGTGGTGCAGTGTTATCACTTGCTCTTCAGAGCCAGTGTTGCCTCTTTGAGGTTAGTGTTATTGTCCCCAATGGGAATCACCCACCGAGTGTTTAGCAGTTTATGTCTTTATCTGACTAATGTTTATTGTTTACTATATCGAACTACTGTTTTATTGTTATTGATCCTTATAAGTGGAAAAGTTGTTTCTTTCTAATATATATATTGATTTTACCTATTTAGTGTATTTTGGCTAACTAAAGTAGTTATTATTTTATTTAATGATTACAGGGTTATAGTTAAATGTTCTATTCTTGACAATTTTATAGAATATACTATATTACTGTTAAAGCTATTTGTAAATGTTTTGTATAGAATATATTTTGTCAATGATACTAATATTTTGTTTTGAAAGACATCCTCGTGTTATGTAGTCTCTTATTGAGCTTCTAGCTCACCCCCCTTTCCTCAACGCTTTTCAGATTAGAGCAACGGAATATCTTTTGGTGGTAGATCATTGGAGCAATAGATTGAAGACTTTTTTTAGAGCTATGTTAATTGATGGACTATTTTAGGATATTTTCTTAGGATAGCCAGTTTGTGATTTGTGGAACTCTTTGATATTGTATTGGGAGACATTATTGTTAAATTTTTAATTTACTGTTTTTATGGATTTCATAGGAAAAGATTTTGATTATTTGAAGTGTTATTGTGGATATTTATTTACGCTCTGTTCCATTATTTTAATGCTGAGTATTAATAAGACAAGTTATGCATCTAAATCCTTGGTATGGGTTTGGGGTGTTACACTAGGTTAATATAATTGTTGTTTTAAGGGGTCTAAAAACCTAACAACTTGTAATACCAATATAATGAAATTAGTAGTAGTTTGCAACATCAGTCATCCCAAAATATTCTTCAACACCAGATTTTAACTTTCAATAAAAGTGTCATTGACTGCTTAACTGTTTAGTATTATTTTGTTACATAAACCACAAAATGAAAAAAGAAAAAGAAAAGATATATTAATTACTCAAAATTAAGGGCGCTGCACGATATTCAATTTGGTGAAAAAATGATCAACTTATAAACTAGACAAGATGTGTTGATTTTTGAGGAAGTTCTCAATTAAACATTGATAGATTAATGATTTTGCAGCTATATCTTCATAATATAGTACAAGCATAGCTTGTTTACTTTTGTCGGACGGCTAGGACATGAAAGGATGAGGAGATTAAAACAATAAAAGACTAATTCATAGCCATTTAATCACCACTAGCACCTTGAGACTTGAATACCTTCCATTCCAAAATCAATAGGGTTGTAGTTGGGGGAGAAAATTGATTAGAGATTGCAAAGTATTGGGAAAAAAAAAAATTTACTTTAGGGTAAATAAAAGGCTCCATCGCAAGAAACTACAAAGTAGGAACTGAAGAAAAAAAGTTTGATCAGTTCAACATATAAAATTCTTCCACAGTGTGTTTATTGTACTAAAATCTACTATATATATATATATATATATATTAAGCTTTTAACAAGCATATCCTAAAGTCTAACCTTCCTCTTGCACTTCTGATCTTGAATTGCCTGGCTCGAAATATTAACCGTCATGGTGCAATTCATTTTCACAACAACATGTTTCTTAATAATACTCAACATTTTCACTCGCCCTGGTATTTTTGAATAGCTGCTCATAGTCAATAGCCCTGACCCAACATCCGATTGCAAATTGGGATTGGATATAAGTCTGTCTGTGATAATATCAACTGTGATATTCATTTGCATGGTCCTCCTTGGCTTAGCCTTGCCTGGTGGCCCTCGTGCCTCACCAACTACACTGCCATGGTAAAACAGTGTTGTGGTGGTGTTACTATATTTGAAAGATGCAACGTTTGGATTTTTCACGGAAACATTGGCTATTAAAGACATGTTGACACCAGGCTTGGGGATTGTGTTGTTGATTAGCTCGAGCTTAGTGATTGTCACTCCGTTCATTTTGATGATAGGATCCTTAACTTTGAACACAGTAAATATTAGGATTATGACCACTATGGCTTGGAGTAACAAGAGAGCTGAGATTATGCCACAACATTTGATGCATCTTTTACGCTTGAGTTTTTGTATGTGTAGGGCAGCCTCGTTGTCGTCACTGCTAGGGCGGTCAGTTGCCGGGGCTAGTGGTCTGACCTGCTCCTTCTCCAACATGGCTAAGAGGTTGGAGAGAGAGGGGAGGAGAGAGCTTGTGTTGTTGTCTAGTAGAGTAGTTGTTATGGGAAGTTTTTTTTTTTTTTTTTTTTTCTGTTGAGAATCTTGTTATGGGTAGTTTTGGAAGAGCATGTTGTGCTTCTATTTATAATATAAGATTTGTAATATGAATGGGATTTAGTAACACTGACATTTTTGGTGCGTCGTGCCCAAATTTTCAAGCTGTTGAATGTTGACGAGTCATTTTTCTCTCGTATAGTTGTTCTTTTTAATAAAAAAGAATTATAAAAATTAAATAGAAAGAAGAGGGGGAGGGGGGGGGGGGGGGGGGGGGTGGGGGAAAGGGGGGGAAAAACTGAACAAGATACTTCAAAAAAACAAAAGGGAACGAATTAAAAAGTCATTGGCTTGTTTTCTCCTCAAAGTAGTCAACATCATCTCAACTATCATGCTTCAGTCTTCTTGCTTGTAAACTACATGGAATGATTTTTTTTTATTTTTTTGTCACCAATTGATGTACTGGAAAAAAAAAATACTAGCAGATACGAGACTATTATAAGGTCAGTTTTGTTCAGCGGGTCAGTTGTTGTTGTCACCAATTTAAGGTCAGTTTTGTTCAGCGGGTCAATTTATTGAACCATAAAAAGTCTTCCGATTTGGCCCAATGGGAGGGAGCCTTAAACCACTCGTAATCAGCATAAACATAAAGAAACAGATTCTCGTTTATGTAAATTGATTAAATGTTAAGCACAACAAATACAAAATGTATGGTTACTTCTTAAATATTGATGACCATATCTGCTCCTTTTTGAATAATCTGTCATGGTGGAGCCTAACATTGATGAGAAATTGTGAACAAGTGCGCAAACGTAATTATCATGCTTTAGTGTGTTATCACCAACCACTAACCACTTGCTCCCCAGTATTTAAAGAAAAATGGAACAACCTTCCCTTCCCGGCAATTCCTTTTTTCAACGATAAATAGATATTGAGAAGGAAAACGCATAAACTCGTGCATGCATGTGCGTCGTTCACCTTTTCACCACCCTAGTCCAACGAATGAATATACAAAATACATCATAGGGGTTTATCTATGCCTTCACATACCACCTATTGTACAGTGCTAGATGGTATACCTTCATTTCTTATAAATTTTTACCTCGTAAATCTCATCAAACTTGTGCATATATATAAATTAAGTAGACCATGGAACCATACTCATGCATTTTAAATTTTTAATCCATTGACTTGAGAATATTTCTTTCAAGATAGTTGGAAGTATCCAGATCGTGTAAGAAAGGTTCTCACCTAAAATATCTAGGAACAATTGAGACTTGAAGGACGTGGTATCTCAAGAGATAATTACTGATTTTATTTATTTGTTTATTTATTTTTTATAGAGTTCAATCTATGGTGTCCATTTTTTATGATTGCATTATTTATCATCATTAAACTAAGACATTAATCGGTTTTTTGTATAGCTAGAGAATGAACCCCAAATCTCAAAAATTTTATAATATTAATATTAAATGATTGGTTAAATAATTAAATTTATTATTTTCAATGAATTTTAACTTTTGATGTCAGTGTCAAGAGCTTTGTAGATCAATTGGTAATACTTCCTGATGTTTTTAACAAAAACATCCAAAGCTATCCACCCTCTCCTGCTATCAAATTATTAAAAAGAAATTATCAGTGATAATTTATTTATTAAAACCCTATTTAAGTCTATTTCCTATTTAAAAGTAAATAAATTTTTGGTGCGGCTTAATCTTTTGGGTTAGAGTACTTCTAATGCTTTTATAAAGATTGAAAGAAGCCCCACTAAAAAAATATGATGTAGCCACAGTTATATTGCAACTTACAAGAAGTTACGTTACTTAATTACCAGCTTTGATGTTAATCGAATAAGCAAATTAATGATTACAAACACGACACAAAATTGTTTCCAAATAGTCTTCCCTTCACCATCATGTGATTTAATTATGGTCCAATTAATCACTCCCCCCCGCCCCCCCAATGGAATAACTCTTATATGTTTCGGTTACATTTTTCCTACAAGGGAGTGGACCCGAAACATGTAAGACCTTCTCCCCCCAATGACCCTTTAGGTTGCATCATCCATGGTCATACACAACATGCCAAAGTAGCATACACTAAAACCTCCACTGCATGACATGGTCAAAAGTAACATATATAGGGCATAAATAATGATCTGTGGGACTTACACTATACACAAAGAGGAAGCAGGGATCCATTCCCTCAACTTGTAATTAGAAATACACATATGCTATGGTAGAATTCTCTTGAGAAAGAATGTACGCATTTCTAAATTCAATACGTCAAACAAATTTTAGTCTAATCGATACCAAAGCAACTAAACACTGAGTTATCTATTAATTTGCACTTAAGTGGTCTTACATCCGGTTCCGTCTCCTCCAAGCTACATGATCATGGGAGGAAATCTTGCAATTACAATCTCATTTTCAAATTGCATACCTTATCGTTAAGCATTTGAGTGGTCTTACGTCTGAATAAACTGTTGTTTGTCGTTCCTATGGACTCTTAGGTTTCAGGGGAGTTGATTAATACCGATGGTGTTGCCAGAACGTCTTTGGAATTGCTGGCAATGGCGAAGGACATAAAGTTCATCAATGAAAAAACTGGGAAAAATAATGGGTCTATACTTCTTAATTAAGGTCATCTAAGGGCTTGGGAACAAGGAGAAAAAGCCTATGTGTATGATACCAATTAAAGAGAATGAGTATGTACATCTAGGACCTTGTATGCATCCATTCCCTGTTTTAAACCGCGCATGCCTCTATAACCCGAATAATGGTTGCTCATGGTGGTGCTTACTATTAAAGTAAGGCACATGGAATCTGATGATGCCAAAATTGTCAGCTATTTATATTCGTCTAGACGGAATGCATCATTGGTACCTCGAGGAACTTGCACGATATTAAGAGATGGGACTTTGCTCGATTGGTCACTAGTGTGGTGCCAGCCACCAAACCTCCGATGATAAAGTCATATAATGATAGTATTGTTGGGAAAAACTGGTTTTGTATCTCATACAAAATGCACAGCGGAAGCAACAAAACACGGATCTACTTCAATCATGAAAGATAAACATGTAACCATGAATTCTAGAATAAAGAATAGGGTGCGTACCTTGATGCAGTGAATTTCAAAACTTAGACTTGAGAATACATTTAATCTTCATCTCAATTCCACATGGTGCCCAAGATGTGTGGTCTCTCAATCAGTCTTTTGTACATAGATACTCAAAGAAAATTCTTCTTCTTCTCCATGTGGAGAAAAACTGATTTATTTTCTTTTCATCATACGTACATTCTTTTCTACCATTGTAGTTCCTTTATTTAATAACTCTTATTAAATAATGATTGATTATCTAATTGGGTTAGCCTTTTGGGCCTACTCAATTGGGTTTTAGTTTGTAGCTTGAGATGGGACCAAAGGGAACAAATAAGACTCTAGCTCCAATGGGCCTTGAGCTTTTCCGTCAACTCTTGACAAGTCCAAAGTTACCATTAATTATATTCAATACAACTATAAGAATATAATTGAACTCTAAACCTTATTAATAAATTATATCCCAAGACTTTATTATACATACAACCCCTTCATTAAAATATTCGTAGTAATACAAAGTCATGAATATAGACTGCCACTTTGAAGATTACTACATCTTAATCCTTGAGTACCCGGTTTAATCCTTTATGTTATTCATATATTTATGAAATCCAATTCCATAAATATATACTTTTGTAACTCCTTACTAAAGTGGTTGGGCCCAACACTCTGAATAACCAACCCATTAAACTTATCTCAAGCGAATATTTTATATCTCCGTTAAGAGATTATGAATTCCATCTTGAGAATATATGTTCCATCAACATTAAATGCGGCTGCCCAACATACTGAGGTTTTGACCGTAACTAATAGATCTCACTCTTGATATATCAAAGCAACCTACATCTCATGATCAGGTTCATTATTCTCTCAGGATTTAGAGTTGATGTAAATAGAAGTCGTGAGATTTATTATTCATTTGACAGTCTTTAGGAGAATAATAAATCTCACAGCGGTCCAATTCAATATGTCTTAACTCTTAAAACATATCAACATACCAACTAGAAGTCTCCACTTCCATGATCAAGACAAATCATCGTAGTTGATATGTTATAGTCTTCGCAGATGAAATGCCCAATTTCATCACCGACTACGAACTAAAATTCTGAGTTTACAAAGAACTTGTGATTTATATCTTTCTGTAACTTTTCACATAAATCACATACTATGCATCTCATGGACTAAAATAATGTCCCATTAGTTCATTAATAGATAGTCTCATATAATTAAACAATTTAATCATTTATGACATGCTAATAAATTGGATTTTAGGGCAAAAACCCTAACAATCTCCCACTTGCCCTCAAAGACAATTTATCACATATCTGACACTTATCTCCCTTTTTAGAGTAATTCATAGTCACTCTAAGGAAAGGCTTGGAAACAAGTTTCTGTCAGATTTATTGCATAAATTATGTTTTCTACTACTACTACTCACGTGTTCATATCTCTCTAATGAGATGATACTTGCGCTTAATGTGTATCTTCACCACTTAGGATGAACACATATCTTGAAGTCCAACTTCATGAATCACAATCAAACTACAAGTCAGTATTTGTACATCCAATAAACATCAAAACTTCACTTTTGTGGACAAGCATATAATCCCTCATTCTCGTAAGATATTTGAGTATATGCTTTACTCCTACTAAATTAAGTTATCTTTGATTCACTTGATATTTGCTTACCATGCCCACCACAAAATAGATATTTAGCCTAGTATTTAGCATAGCATAAAGTCTTCATATCGATTTGATATAAGGAACCGTCTTGATATGCTCTTCCTTTTATTTATGTCTTAAGACCATAGTCCTTTTATAAAGGAACTTCAAACTTAAAAGGAAAGAATCATTTTTTGAAGTATTACATGCTATACTTGGCTAGAATCTAATCTATTTAAGCAGTTTGAGATAGACCCAACATCCTAATTTCTGAATTTTAACAAAGTTATAATTCTTAGGATGTGACTAGTCTTTCCCAAGTACTTTATATCAAACTGGACTAGGCAACCAAAACTCTATTGATGACAATAACTTTACATCATCCTAAATGATTAGAATGTCATCAATATACATTAAGAAAGTTATTATTCTATATAACTTCTACACACATAAGGCCTTTTAATACTTGATCAAAATCAAATAATTTGATTGCTTGATCAAAGATGATATTTATGACCTAGATGCTTGCATTAGTCCATAAATGGACTTTAAGCAACTTGCATTCTAAACACTACTGGTTCCATGTTATGAACAAGTCTAGTTACATCATATAGATGTCTTCCTCAAGATTGCTACTAAAAGAAGCTTTCTTAATATCCATTGTCATATTTCATCCAAATGAAATATAATGGATGAGAGAATCTAGATAGAGTCAAACTTGACTATTGGTGAAAAAATCTTTTCTTAATTGAACCATTTCTTTTTGAATAGATCTTTTCGCCACTAGTCTTGACTTTGAAGGTTTGCACCTTCAAAACTATCAATCTCATTTACTTGTAGACCAATTTGAAAACAATAGGCTTAATGCAATTAAGCGCCTCTACAAGTTCTAGACTTTAAATAGAATCTAATTCTATTCACATAACCTTGATCCAATAATCCATATTCATATCATCTATTGCCTTTACGTAGGACCGAGGATCAAATTCATATCCTTGTGGAATAACTTCAAAAGTTTATTCCAAAATTATGAATTTATTTGGTAATCCTCCCACTACGATATTGTACCAGTGTAATAATTATCAACAGAATAATGTCTTATGATGTATCTAATACAACCATCTCTTTTGTAAATGTATTTTATAGTTGTCTTCCAACAAATTCTGACATTTTCTTTCTAGAACAATCTACGATTTGCTTTAAGATTATTCACATAGTCATCATCAAGAACTTTGTAATTGTACTTAACAAACATCTTGTATTCTTTATGACTGCCAAAAACAATCTTTTACAATTCCTTTTGGATACCCATAGTAAACACACATTTTTCTACCTTTTGATTTCAATTCGTTAGACTTCCTATCTAGCACAAGTGCTGGACATCTCCAAAAAAAATGGAAGTATCATATACTAGGTTTTCACCCGATCCATGATTTGACAAATGTCTTAGGAACAAACTTTTGAAATCATCTTTAGAAAATGTATAGTAATTATTAGAGTATATCTCCAAAAGAAATAAGCAAATGGAAATACTTATCATGTACTTTACTATTTCTAAAAGAATCTTATTCCTCCTTCATGTATGCATTGACTTAAAGAAGTCATTGGAACTTCATTCCTTTAACAAAAAGGAACCATAGATCATATTATCCTCTAAATAGAATTCATAGATTATGAATATAACAAAATAATGGTTCTAAAAGCCCATCTTTCACAAATCTTGAATAACACTTAGATTAATAAGATCTAGATGTAAGTGCCAAAACATACAATACAAAAGGATGAAAACTTTCTCTTAAAAAAAAAATAAAACATGTAAATTTCCATCTAGAAGATAATTATGAACAATGCTTAGCTTTACCAAAATCAGAAACACTTTCCTTTTGGTCATGCTTTTGAGTCTAATTTCCTTTTGGCAACTACTAGGGCAACTAACTTGTCAAACATTTTGGTATTTTAATTCCTCTTCTTATGACCCTTACCTTTCGGTTCAAGCTAAGAATTTGAATTAAATCATATTGATCCTAGCCTTAGCTTTTAGGATGTCTTCTGTTGCGTAGAACTCAATCATCAATTCAGGTAACATAAAAAGAATTTAGTTTCAAAACAATCTGAATTGATCAAATGATTCTAACAAGGACTTGTGGATCATATCCATATGAGATTAACAATTAATCTCTACATCCAAGAATTTCAATTCATTTTAAAAATAAAATATTTTCATAAAATGACATAGAATTGGAACTTCTTAAGCTTTTCTTAGCATTCAATATGATTCATACCAAACATCTCATTTAGACTTGATATAAAGTCTAAGTTTAGGACTAACTCTTGCATCTCATGCTATAGCACAATTGAGATAGAAGCCAATGAAACATTTTAGCATATCAATGGAGATTATGATCATATCATAAGCTATCTTCCATAAATGCATCATGTATAGGAAATTATGACAATGCTGAATTGTAACATGAATATGTACTTCAGCTCCTTTAAGCACCATGTCCAAAATTTATTTCTTAGTTAATGTGATTCAATTAAATAGTAGTTAGAGGACAAAATTTATGACAACTTTATTTTGAGACAATGAACTTAAATACCAGGACATTATCATTTTGCATCCATAACCATATAGTATTGAACCCGAAAAACATACTATACTAGGTGCAACGACAACCCAATCCATGTCTATAATTCCTTGGTAGCAAGTTTATTATAAACACATTAATTGGTTGAGAACTATTCTCATTATTAGTGCTATCATGATAACTCTTATCATACACTAATAATATGCAGTAATAACTTTAGCCTCTAAGTAATAATGACATAGCTCCTTTGGGAGCTTAACATTACACTTAGTCTAGTGTACACCATTATCTAGAATCATGTGTAGCCACATTTTATCTCCCTTTATAGTGTTTAAACTTGTAGTACCATGAAACAAAACACCCTCCTTTGGGATCGCGAGGCATATACGCCAAGATGAGGTGCTTACCCTATACCACTATGAACCGATAATGGAGGACGTGAGATCCAACCCTTGTATCTCTCTCCCACTAGAAATTTTAAAACAAGTGGATTGTCCTGAAATCATTGTGATCTTATCACAATTTTAACCCTACACATCAAATGTGCTTAATTGTTTAAATTCAATGTGATGTAACTATGTTACGTCACAATAGCGTAACGAACATTCGCGCAATCACAAAGAAGTTTAACCTTGTAATCCGTGAAGTGAATACCCTCCGCATGGAATGCAAGACTCGAAGTCAAGACAAGATATCTACTCACATTACAATAAACTTTACAAAAGGGTTATTTCAAGAACTCCCACTCATTATTTGGGTTTTTCTTAAATAATTGTGATCCCATCACAACTAATAATCTTGCACTTGTTAAAGACTCTAATCTTATTAGAATCACTAACTAAAATGGAAGTCCTAAACTATTTAGGTATCCTTAAACACTAATGAATCAAAAATTAGTCATATAGAACTCTATCCTTAATTTACTAGATAAAGTATTCTAATCTCATTAGAAACTATATACCTTTTAATTAGAATTTTAATCTCATTAAAAACCTCTAATTAAAATAAATTAAGGATTTTTAATCATAAAAAAATTTAAGATTAAGAGTTCTATTTAGCTAACATCTTTGATCTCATTAGGTCTTTTAGTTAGAACCATGTGTAATCACATCACACATTGCCTTACACCTTATACATTTGAAAACATTTAGAAAAAATTCCAAATTCCCTTCAGATGCATTTTCACGAGAATCCCGCGACTAAGCTCTTCTCGCGAAAAAGGCATAAGGAAAAATAGTGAAAACACAAAATTCAGACAGAAACTTTCGCTACTGTCTCGCGGGTATCTCGCGACTAAGCGCTTCCCGCGAAAACAAGTTAAGCAAAAAAATTGAAAACACAAAATTCAGACAGAAACTTTCGCTGCTGTCTCGCGGGTATCTCGCGACTAAGCGCTTCCTGCGAAAACGAGTTAAGCAAAAAAATTGAAAACACAAAATTCAGATAGAAACTTTCGCTGCTGTCTCGTGGGTATCTCACGACTAAGCGCTTAACCGTGAAAATTTTTGTGCTTCAGTGGCATTTTTCGCGAGTAGCCTCGCGAGAAGCTTACCCGCGAAAAACCCATTTTTTCAGTTTTCAAAGAGCAGATGTAGACAGTTTTCTATGGTTTTCATGAACATAAAAACACCATATGAACATGAAATGCAGAATTTGATATCAAAACTGAATTCCATTGATGCTATAGCCTTAAAGATTAATTTAACAAACTTAAATTAAAATTTAAACAACATCATAACATCAATATCAGTTTTTTTCAAATCATAGTTTCAATAACAATGCAGAAAATTAAATGCATATACTTCTAACAACATGAAACTATTATCTCTAATATAACATCACTCGTACATTAATATTTGTAATCATGAACTGATATCACAACACCAATGGTTTATATATCCAGACATGAATCTATACATATATTCATTTAATCAATGATGTCATAAACTCAATTCTGCAGAAACTTAAAACACCAAGAAAAACATTTTTTTTCTTTGATTCTAAAATTCAATCATATGTTATACAAGCATGATATTGAAGACCGCTCTGATACCATTTGTTGGGAAAAACTAGTTTTGTATCTCATACAAAACGCACAGCGGAAGCAACAAAACACGGATCTACTTCAATCATGAAAGATAAACATGTAACCATGAATTCTAGAATAAAGAATAGGGTGCGTACCTTGATGCAGTGAATTTCAAAACTTTGACTTGAGAATACCTTTAATCTTCATCTCAATTCCACATGGTGCTCAAGATGTGTGGTCTCTCAATCAGTCTTTTGTACATAGATACTCAAAAGAAAATTCTTCTTCTTCTCCATGTGGAGAAAAACTGATTTCTTTTCTTTTCATCATACATACGTTCTTTTCTACCATTGTAGTTCCTTTATTTAATAACTCTTATTAAATAATGACTGATTATCTAATTGGGTTAGCCTTTTAGGCTTACTCAATTGGGCTTTAGTTTGTGGCTTGAGATGAGACCAAAGGGAACAAATAAGACTCTAGGTCCAATGGGCCTTGGGCTTTTCCGTCAACTCTTGACAAGTCCAAAGTTACCATTAATTATATTCAATACCACTATAAGAATATAATTGAACTCTAGGCCTTATTAATAAATTATATCCCAAGACTTTATTATACATACAACCCCTTCATTAAAATATTCGTAGTAATACAAAGTCATGAATATAGACTGCCACTTTGAAGATTACTACATCTTAATCCTTGAGTACCCGGTTTAATCATTTATGTTATTCATATATTTATGAAATCCAATTCCATAAATATATACTTTAGTAACTCCTTACTAAAGTGGTTGGGCCCAACACTCTGAATAACCAAACCCATTAAACTTATCTCAAGGGAATATTTTATATCTTCGTTAAGAGATTATGAATTCCATCTTGAGAATATATGTTCCATCAACATTAAATGCGGCTGCCCAACATACTAAGGTTTTGATCGTAACTAATAGATCTCACTCCTGATATATCAAAGCAACTTACATCTCATGATCAGGTTCATTATTCTCTTAGGATTTAGAATTGATGTAAATAGAAGTCGTGAGATTTATTATTCATTTGACAGTCTTTAGGAGAATAAAAAATCTCACAGCGGTCCAATTCAATATGTCTTAACTCTTAAAACATATCAACATACCAACTAGAAGTATCCATTTCCATGATCAAGACAAATCATCGTAGTTAATATGTTATAGTCTTCGCAGATGAAATGTCCAATTTCATCACCGACTACGAACTAAAATTCTGAGTTTACAAAGAACTTGTGATTTATATCTTTCTGTGACTTCACATAAATCACATACTATACATCTCATGGACTAAGATAATGTCTCATTAGTTCATTAATAGATAGTCTCATATAATTAAACAATTCAATTATTTATGATATGCCAATAAATTGGATTTTAGGGCAAAAACCCTAACAAGTATGCAGGTCTTTTTGTATCTCAATATATGTGTGTACCTTTTCTAGGAGTCTGACATTGTTTATATAAGGCTTTCCCTTCTAGTCGTTGGTGGCATTCAATGGTGGCATGAATGCCCTCTTGTAACGTCTTCTGATGGCTTTATGAGGTAGCCTGATGTCTCCTCCAACGGCCATATCTCCTACATTTATTGGTGTGTAACGACTTCCCATTAAATGTTCATTTAATGGTGCTTTTGGTCGTCCAGAGTGGGTTGTCTGGATGAGGAGAATTAATTGGTTCATCAACTTCCCCCTATTCCGTGATCGTCATAACGTGTGATGACGATCATAGGAATATGAAGGGTCATATTTTGCCAGTTATGGCTTTTGAGATTCCAATTTCTTTGCATTATTGCAACATGACAGCACTATGTATGTCATGGCCACGTGTCGCATTCTGATCGATTGGTAGTGGCGCTTTTTCCGAGGAAACTCTTGAGCTTCCTGCAGTTTTGGTTTTTCGAGGAAGCTTTTTAAACTTCTTCTTCTTCTTCTTTCTTATTCTACTCTTCTTTTTCTACATTTTTCTTCCTCTGAGCTCGATTCTTCTTCTACTCTGGTACGGTCTTTTCCCTTTTTCCTTTTAAGAAAATTTATTTACCCTTTCCTTTAGATTAATGGTTGATTATTTTGAAGTTAGGTGTCTTTCCCCTTTTGTTTTGTTTTTCCTTGCTCACTTAGGAGCGCTCCTTAGGTCTTCTGGTGGTTGTTGTCCCTAAATTGAGGGTTTTGCTTTAAGGGATAACAACATAGGCTTAATTTTGGCTGATTTGCACCATTTTTTGCATCAATCCTTGAATTCGTTTCAATCTTTGCAAGGGATGTCCATGGAAGAAAGGGTGGGGTTGTGGACACAAGGGGACTTTGGAGTCGCCACCTACTTTTTGCAATGGTCTAGGAACCATATATATAGCGTCCTCTCGAGGAAGACCTTTGATCTTACTCCCAGAGTATGGGTTCGGTGTTTAGGTACGCTCTTGGGAAGATGTTAGGCACCCAAGATCGTCCAACCCTAAGGTTAGCCTCCCATCATTGTGTCTTAATCTTAACCTTATTAAAAACTAGTTCAAAACTTGTATTCTAAACTCACACACACATTAATCATGCATCTAACATACAACATGGCATCTTTTATCCCTAAACAAGCATACTCATCTATCTACAAAGCAAAAGAGAGCCAAACAAACAAAAGAAACCCTAGCATTAATCTAACATGTGAAAGACCCTATCATACATCTAAATAAGGCTACAGCCCTAAACATGGCAGCAAGCATATCATCAATAGTAAGCAAATCATCTTATGAACAAGGCATTAACACATTATAAACCTTAATCATGTATCTAAGCATGCTTCATCATATCATCAAAATAAAACCAACACAAATGCATGGACATTTCTAATGCATGACTTACCCTTTACTTATCTTTCAGTAACACAACACCTATGACATTAATGCATGGACATGTGAATGAATGGCATAGCGTCAAGCAAGAACCAAATATAGAAACCCTAACCTAAGCATGTTGAAAGACAAACAAGCATGTGAGGCAAAGGCACAAAGACTTATAGAGCCTAAAACCTATGAAAAGAAGCTAAACAGAACAAGCATGTGAAGGCAAAAACAAAACAAACAAAGAAAAATTAGAGTTTCTGGGCAGCAGCTCACACATGCAAGAATAGGCCTGTGCACACATAATCAAGCTTGCATGCGCAAGCAAGATTATGTGTACACAAGTCCTTCCCAGAAGACCTAAAAAATACATAAACATAGTAAACACGAAAAACCTAATTCTAATAGCCAAACATGCTCAGAATACACAAGAAAATATAAACCTACTCTAAACAAACAGGTTATAACACAAACAAAGCAAGAAAAACATATTAAACAGTAAAAGAAAGACTAAAAAAGATAAAAAGAAAGGTTGAAGCTTGATAGCTCAAAAATAAGTTCCCAAGCTTTGACTTTGACCATCCCCCTCTGTCAAATCTATCACACATCATTAAATAAGCTATTAGCAATGTTAAACTAAAAAGATTAGGGTTAGAAGAGGTCCCAATCAAATAAAATTGACTTAAGGGTGTTTTGTAAAAAATTCCCTTTTGATTCACTATTTTCTAATGAATCTTAGGTTTTTCCTGTGGGATTTCTATGTTTTTTGAAAATGTACCATGTAAGGCTTTTTATAGTTGAAGAAATGGGGTTTGGAACGGCTCCCAGACAATGTGGGATTCATTCCAAACCTTAGCCATTATCGTAGAAAACTTGCATTTTTCATGCTCTTGAAACCCTAGCTGCGTACACAGGAATGTGCCTACGTACGCATGCTTTGGCCCACGTAAGTAGGATTCTGCCCACGTACGTGGGCGAGGGCCACTTTGGCCTCTTATTTCCAAACATAGATTTTTGTGCATTTAAAAAAGTGACATTTTCCATTTTAACACTCCTCAAGTCAATTTCATATCTAATTGGGCTCTAAACTAGTCTTGGGCCTTAGAATTCGAGCAGCATTAGGGAATGGGGGCTCGAGTCGTAAGGGGTATAAAATGCGGTGTCTACAGATACCCCTCCTTTGATTCATGAGCTTCGCTAATGGGATCAAAAGTATAAGAGACAAAACATTTTGTTTCAATGTACTGCTTGGGTCCAACCCACGCACACGGCACACATCACACATACATGGGGCTAGGTGCAACTCCGAAAAGTTATGTGGGATTTGTATGTCCAAAGTCCCACCTTTGTCGCTCGGGAAATGAGCAATGATAGGTTTACTATCCTAGAACCTGTTTTGCCTCTTGCAAGCAAATGGCGAGTGACTCACTATCCTAGAGTCACTTAAAAAGAAAAAAGAAAACAAGCAAGGGTGCTCTTACGAGCTAACCCAACAAACAACAAAAGGATATAGTCTCTGTGGTGTCCAACCGGAGCTCTTACCTTAAACTTCTCCAGGTGACTTGTTCCTCTTTTCTTCTTCACTTCTTTCTCTACCTTTTCTAGTGAGGCTCTTGCCTCAGGTTGACCATGGTCTCTTTCTCTATCACTATCTCTACCTTTTTCTATCATGCCTGCATATACAATTCCCAGAGGATATGTACACGAGCAGTCTTGATTGTTGGGCCCACTAGAGATGGTGAAAACTCGTTGAGGAGAAGATACACATGGGGAGGAATCTTCTACCTCTCATGACTTGCTTATGGATAAGAAACTCACTGAGGAGTAGTATGGATGGACTCGCTGAAGAGTAGTGTAGATGTGCAATCCACTAGGGAGGTATCTTCTACTTCCTTCATGGTTTGCTAAGGACTTGAGGAAGAATCTTCTACTTCCTCGTTGGGGATTTTTTATTTTTTATTTTTTTTTATGTACTAGACTTACTAGGAAAGAATCTTTTGCTTCCTCACTAGAGATTGTTTAAATGTACTTAGGTTCATCGGGGAAGAATCTTTTGTCTCCTCCATGGGGATGGTGTTCTTAATGTGCTTCATCCTTTGAGGAAGAGTCTTCTACTTCCTTACTGAGGATAGTGTTCTTGATGTACTTGAACTATTGAGGAAGAATCTTCTGCTTCCCTCATGGGGATGGTGTTCTTGATGTGCTTGATCTACTGGGGAAGATATTCATTAAGGAAGAATCTTCTACTTGCTTACTAAGGATAGTGTTCTTAATGTGCTTGATCCACTGGGGATAGCTTTGGGATGTACATGCTTCATTGGGGGAAGAGTCTTCTACTTCCTTTACCGCTCACTAGGGAGTCCTTTAATGATTTTGTGTCTATTTGGTGCAATCCTATGATGTTTTCCCTTTTTTTTTTCTTTTTTTTACTGTTCATGACTAAACCACACGTAGTTTAGGTGTAAGGCCTAAACTACACGTAGTTTAGCCATCAGGTGTGTTCCTGCCCTTTCATCTTTTCCAACGGTTACCAACTGTTTCTTTTTCTTCTTCATACTCTTCATCTCCCTCATCTCTTCATATTCTCCACAACTCTTATTTT
Organism: Quercus glauca; assembly: GCA_023736055.1. NCBI lineage: Eukaryota > Viridiplantae > Streptophyta > Magnoliopsida > Fagales > Fagaceae > Quercus > Quercus glauca. The sequence continues at coordinate 42,602,424 of CM043318.1, forward strand.
TTCCCTACAAAAACCTTCATCTCCTCTTTCTTTTCCTCACTTCCTATCATTCTCTCAAAATCTCTCATTCTCTCATCATCTTCTCCAATGGCACCCAAGGCCAAGAAGACCTCCTACGTTATTTCTTCTGATGCATTCCATCTCAGTTGCTAGAGTAGGGCAACGAGGTTGATGGGGTCTCCACCATTGACATACTTGCTAGAGAATCACATTCCCATGGCTGAATCTGTAAGTTTACAAGCTTTTTCTCATTTTAAAGTTTCTCCTTGATCTTCTGTTTTAATGTGTTTCTGGCCATGTAAATGCTTGGGTTTTGTTGTGAGATGGGTTTAGATGAAAACCTGACATCTTAGGAGGGGTAAGAACATGTTTAGGATTGATTTTAGATCATGCAAGCTTGAAAATATCAAAGAACTGCTTCTATCTATGTTCTTGTGTGCGTCGGCTCAAGCTTGCATATGCAGCTTAAATTCATGTGTACACGGCTCTGTTCTTACGTACGTAGGTCTGTTCTTAAGGTTCTGCGTATGTGGGAATAGGCCTGCATACGCGGGGTCCTGTCTACATACGCGAGCTTTGACCTACGCATGTGAAATGCCTGGCAGAAGCCCTACTCTGTCCATTTTCACTTCTTTTTCATATGTTTCACTCCCATATGCAATCCTAACACACCTTCTTGTCATTTTTACACCCGAATATCACTGTATCCTTCTTTTTATCTTCATCCTTGCATAAAAACATCATTTTTCCTAAATTCTACTTGAATCAAGAATCTAATGTCATCTCCTTCCTTTTTGTTTGCAGTCATCATCCCCTTATGCTGGTAGGGGGAGCACCAATAAGGTGGTGGAGTGGTACAACATCCTTGTCCTCGAAACCAGGGCCTACATCTGGGAGACAGGCTTTGAGCCTATCATTGGCCTTCTTCCGAAGAAGTTTGCAAGGGCTACCTTGGAGTTGTGCCTTATTGAGAGGTGGTGGGATATTACTCAGACCTTTCATATCGCTAAGTGGGAAATGACGATGACTCCCTATGACTTCTACCACATAACCAACCTTAGCTTCGAAGGGGCCATCATCAGTTTGGATACTGTGTCAGGCATCCAACTGGGTCTTAACATGTTAAGGAGGAAATACTCTACTAAGACCATTAGCTACTTTGACTTAGTGTCTGATTACATGCTTCTCCCACAAAGGACTACAGAGGAGCATGTCCGTATGGCTAGGGCTTTCGTTCTTCACTTGTTGAGGGCTTACCTCTTTGCCACTGGTGGGCAAATAGTGTCTTTGAGGTGGTTGACCCTTTTTCAGGACTTTGGAGAGACACGAAGAGTCAATTGGGGCCAGGCATGTCTTGCCTATCTTTACTCCACTCTCAACACTCTCAGCTAGGGCACCTTGCGGTAGCTTGTGGGGCCTTGGAAGCTCTTTAAGGTTAGTTCTCTTTCCATTTCTTGTATTTCCATTTGTAGCTTGTAGTCTTGCAAACTGTATTATCTTGCAAACTGTCACCTTACAAACTGTTATATTGCAAACTGTCATATTGCATCTAACTTGTGGCTTGCTTTTTTTTGCAGCTGTGGGTTGTTAGGTATGGCCTCAAAACCCTGGACACCAATCTAGTTTTGAAGGAGTTCCCTCAAGTAAGGGCTCGCCTTGCTGGGTTAACCTCAAATGAGGCAAGTTCAAGAGTTCTAATTTTCCTGTTCGTTCGTGCAATTCCCTTAGGATCCTCCTCTTCTAATCTTGTGCCATTATAGGTTAACTAGACCCTATGGGCCAGCCAGCCCTTTCCTGCTTCTCGAGACTTAGACCCTGCCGCTCTCATTGCTTCAAAGATTACTTGTCCCTTTAAAGGAATGAGCTTGAGGGCGTTATACCTGGTGGAGAGGGTGCGATGCCAGTTGGTAAGTAGGGATGACCCATAAATTCTGATGGACCCTTTTGAGTTCATGTTTGCCCCTCACTCTATGACTAATGTCGAGTACAACTCATAGGGGAGTGACGTTTCCTATGCCGAGCGACTTTTTGAAGGGTTGGACTATAAGGTGTTTAACATCACTCACCTCATGCCTTCCCTTACTGTTCAGGTATATGCTTAATCTCTTTTCTTCTCTGTTTTTCTCTTCCTTGTTTATCATGACTTCTAATGTGGGAAATTGTAACAGGGAGGACCTACTGTCGGTGTGCTCATTGACCCTCTACATTTCCCTTGGACGATCTTTACTTATGGTCCTGATGGTTTTGCTCGAGAGTGTGCCGTGCCCCGTAATCCTAACATCATGGGCTATCCTTTCCCTCCCAACACTCGGGCAGTAAGTTCCTTCTCCTATGGCATTCTTCTCTTTTTGTCTTAGTTACTAACCCTTCTTTCTTTGAATTGTAGCCCACTATCCAAGAGCACGAGGAGTTGGTATAGCTGGTGGGGAATTTCAAGTTAGATGTGACCGACTATTCTAGGGAGCTATATGGTCCTAGAAGAGTGGCCTACCTAGGTGGTGGTGATGAGGAGGATTCAAAGGTGACTCCTAGCTACCAACCAGGGAAGAGGTGACACCATTAATTACCTGCAATTCAAGACATATAGGCATACAACAACACAGTTTTTTTTTTTTTTGGTTGCTTTTATGGTTTTTTTGTTCCCTTTAGCAAACATGTGGATTTGGTTTGAGACAAAATATTTTATTTTAAGAACATCTTTTCACATTTATGCTTTTGATTGGAACTTAGCACTTAATTTACAAGATATGTGATGAATTGTATGTTTCAATACGACTTTGCTTTTTTGATGCTTGAAATCTTGTGCTTGGAATGTGTCTTGGATGATTCCTTAGGCTGTAGGAACCCTAAGAATGCTTTGGAGTGAAAAAATCTACTCAAAATAGGGGAACATGGGCTTCTACCAAACGCCTTGCGTACGTGGATATGGGCCTGCATACGCAACTTAAACTTTGCATACGTAGGGTTGACTTTGCGTACATGAGTCATGAATCAGAAAAACCCTAACCAACTTACTTAAGTATAAAAGTAGCTATTTGAGTTCAAAACCTTCACCAACATATTTTCAACCCAAAGAACCCTTTTTTGAGGTCCCCCAATGGTAGAAAACTCTCATCTTGATGTCTTCGCTTAGATTAAGAGGCTTGGTCCTGATTTCAAGGATTCCATCGCTCCCTACGGTTTTTCTTGCATCTTCCCATACTATCAAATTAGGGTGTATGAGCTTCTTCTTCGTGCTGCTGCCAACTATTAGGTTCCTTCTCAGCACGTATTCCACTTCAATAGAATAGAACTATGCCCCACTATCGAAGAGTTTGGCACTATCATGGGTGAACCGGAGATTGATGATCTCATCTTCCCTGTCGTGGGTGGAGATCTTCCTTCTTTTTTGTGAGTTATGCTGGGTGTCCCCATTGCCACGGCAAATAGGTGGTGTGTTTTTGGCAAGCTCAACCTTAGGTTGGCCTTTAAGTATTTTTTCGATTCGACCCTTCCTGAGGGTGAGAGACCACGCTCGTACTTTCTTCGTGCCTTTTGCTTGTGTGCTCTTGCAAGGTATTTCTTGGTTCAAAACTCATTGTGTGGACCTTCGGATGTGCATGATAGCTTATAAGCTAAAGACAAGTAACTCGGTGGGCTTGATCTTAGCGGAGACCCTTAATGGTTTGGATGCCTTTCATAGGAAGGAAGTAAGCTTCTTTGCGGGAAGTCCTTTTCTCCCTCAAGTATTATCCCTAACTTTTGCCTAGGTTCTCAACCTAGTGGGATCCCTCTAATTTTTCATGGGTTGCCTTCTGGTTTTCAACCTATCGAGGCATCTTATATCGTCTTTCATTTATTATTATTTTTCTCACTCGTGCTCTTTCCCCCCCTCCCCCCCCCCCCCCGGCCCTTTTTATTCCCTCCTCTCTCTCTTTCTCTCTCTCTCTCTCTCTCTCTCTCTCTCTTTCTTCAGATATGGCTACAGGAAAGGCTTTAATTGCTTTAATCTCCCACCGTTCCTTTTAGCACCTATCTCCCTAGGCACCTTAGGGACCACTGGCTTCATCAGAATGATATGAGCTTTGAGGTGTAGATGGAGCTTATGGATCACCTCAAGGAGACCGACATTCAATGGGTCGTGGAGTGGTGGCACATCACAAGCATGGTCCATAGTTGTTGCAAGGACTACTATGTGACTCTAGTTAGACTTCGTTGCTGCTCATACTACTTAACTTGTCGTATTTCAAGGCAATTTGGAGAGCGTCAAAGAGTTCCTCATGATGAGGCGCTCTCCATACTGCGGTGTTTACCAATAGGATCTTGGGCAAGATTAGTGAGGCTTGGCCACGCCATTTGGTGATGAAAGGCATTGTTCCACCTCAATACATCTATTCCACTACAGGGTAGAATGGTTAGAGGATGACATGAAGTGGATTCTGAGGGGATGAGAAAGCTTACATGAAGACTAGCAAGAAAGCAAGGAAGACTGAGTGACTACCTTGATATGCCCCATGTTTTACTTTTCTGAACTTTTATGATTTTCATGTTTTAGTTTTTGAATTTAATAAAGGATTGGAATGTTCCAAATCCCCTATGAAAATGATCTTATCATCTTTTAATTTGAGCAATAAGAGAATCACCTTTTTATTATCTTTGCTTATTGTCATTTATTCCTCTCTTTTTTTTTTTTTTCTTTTTTTTCTTTTTCCTTTGCCATGTAATTTTTTCCCATTACGTCCCTTTGGGAATTTTCACCATGCCCCTGTTCTTTTCCCCTAATTTTTATGTAGACTGCCCTTTCGAGTTTTCAATCTAGTGGGGTTCTTTTGCCTTAATTTTTACCTAGGCCGCCCTTTCGAGTTTTCAACCTAGTAGGCTTTTCCCTCTCTTTTTTTTTTTTTTTTGTGTTTTTTTTGTTTTCCAGATGTTGTAGTTCCAGAGTCTATCCATGTTGATTGGGCGAAGCATCTCTTCCCTATCCAAATCTATGATCCTTGTAGCTCCTCCAAACATGATCTTAATGCTAAAAGGCCCAGACCACCTAGGCTTCATCTTCCCTCTTGGATCAAAAGTCTCATCTCTAAGCACCTTTAGGACCTAGTCCCCTTCTTTAAGGTTTCTCGGTTTTACTTTCTTGTTGAATGCCTTAGGAATCCTTTTCTAGTACCCTTGTGCATAATATTGTGCCCTAGCCCTCTTCTCATCTATCAAAGCCAATTATTCATATATCCCTTTAGCTCAATCGTCTTCTAGGACCTTGGATTCCACCAATACCCTCAATGATTGTATCTCTACCTCAATAGAAAGCACCGCATCACTACCATAAACCAAAGAGTAAGGTGCTTCTCCAATCGACGCATGAATAGCTATAACCCTATAAGTCAAATGGAAGCTTCTCAGCCCAATCTTTTTATGTCACTACCATCTTGGCTAGGATGTTCTTCACATTCTTATTAGCTACTTCTATGGCCCCATTAGCTTATGGTCGATACGATGAAGACTTGTAATGCTCAATGTTGTACAACTCCATGATCCTTTGTACCTCCCCCTCAAAGTGGGAACCATTATAAAAAATGATCTCTTGGGGCACCCCAAATTGGCATATGATGTTGTTTTCTAAGAACTGAGCCACATGCTTAGCCTTCAATACAGAGTAGGAGGCTGCCTCCACCCACTTGGTGAAATAGTCAATTGCTACCAAAATGTATTCATATCCATTTGAAGCCTTAATAGCTTTTCTTCCAATCACATCTATGACGTAAACCGAGAATGGCCATGGAGAAGTCATGTTATACAACTCACTAGGTGGTATATGGTTCAAGTTGGCGTGCATCTGACAATCATGGAAACTCTTCACATAGTCCACACAATCGGTTTCCATTGTATTCTAGAAGTACCCTATCCTTAGGATCTTCTTGGCTATCATTCTTCCATTCATATAAGGGTCACAAATCCCTTGATGAACTTTTTCCATTACTCTCTCGGCTTCTTCCTTCTTCAAGCAACAAAGGTGTATACCATCTTATGATTTTCTATAGAGTTGTCCTCCACATAGGATGTATTGTGTTGTCATCATCCTAATGGAACGACGTTCTCTTTTGTCAGCACCATCCGGGTACGCTCCTAGTTTCAAGAACTTCATGATGTCATAGTACCACAGAACTTCTTCTTCCTCTATGGTCATTACTGAAGCTTTGGTCTTCCCTTTGTGCACTTCCTCATAACTTTGCTCAATTTCCAAGGGTCGTGTCCATACTCCCTCGAGTATTTCAACCATGGAGGCTAAGGTAGCTGAGGCATCCGCAAATTGATTTTGAGCTCTAGGAATGATTGTGTATTCAATTCTATCAAAGGTCTTGGTCAAGTCCTCCAAGTATTTTTGATAGGGCTTCAAATGTTCCTATTTCACCTTCCACAACTTTTTTGCTTGGGCTATAACCAAAATTGAATCCCCGAAGATTTCAGCCTCCTTTACCCCTAATTCTCGAAAAGCTTCCATTCTAGCAACACAAGCCTCATATTCAGCCATGTCATTAGCTGCTTCAAAGTTTAACTTGATTGCCAAAGGTATGTGAGATCCCTTGGGAGTGATCAAGAGTATTCCTATCCCATTCCCATATTGGTTTACAACTCCGTCAAAGTACATCTTCCATGTTCCTAACTCAACACCCAAAATGTCCTCATCTGGAAAGTCTTCTTTACCATCTTCTTCCTTTATAGGGTTCTTGGCACAAAAATCTGACACAACGCTTCATGGAACCTCTTACTCAAATAGTATATGGCCCTCTCATTCTTGTCATCACATCTTGTAGTCGTGGAACCTCTACTTGCACCTAATTTTGATATGGAGGAGGAGCTCTATCAGGTAAAGGGTTCTTTCTAATATTGGGCTTAGTAATGATATTGGGATTTGGAAGGGCTCTATTGTTTACGAGGTCTTGTTTCTCGTGTTTGTGGCCGAATTTTTGGTAGTAGTGGCAATATTCATTGAGGTTCCAAGTGGAAGGTATGGAATTAGGCATGGGTGTGGGGTCTAAAGGCTTGATGAATCCTTTGGAGGATAGGTTTTCATATGCTTGGGTGAGGGTCATTCCTAGGTTAGAGAATTCTCGGCAAGCTTTCTTTGGATAGGCTAGTGTTTGTTGGGGTATGATGGTGCTCACATTTACAGGATTGGGTGCTTTAGTGGTGGTTTCTCCTCCTCCATATGTTTTCTTGGTTGGAGGCTTACTCTCACCATTCTCCAATTGCCCATTGTTGATGGCATCTTCAATTCTTGTTCCACAATTACATAGTTCTCCAAATGAGCTAATAGGCAATAACAAAAGCCTACTATTATAAGCTGGAAGCAATTTCTTGGTGATCATGTTGATTTGGTCTTTCTCATTTGGCCTATTGACCATCCTAAATGCCTTGGTCTTCCATCTAGTCAAGTATTCAGAAAATGTCTCCCCTACACCTTGTTTAGTAGTCTCTAAATCCCTTAGAGTCACGTCAATCATGGTGTTGAAGATGAATTGGTCCATAAACAACTCCACTAGTTCATTCCACACCTTTGTTTTGCTTGGATCAAGGCTATAATACCACCTTGATGCACCTCCCGTCGGTGAGAAAGGAAATGCATGCAAAGTTTGCTTCTTATCTAGCTCTTTCATTTCAACGATGCTTAGGTATCTCCTCACATGTTGCTTCGGATCTCTAGTCCCATCAAAATTTTCTGCATCGAAAATCTTAAACTTGGTCGGCAATGCAATAGGAGCCTTTGAACTCATTCTCCCATGTTATAAAGATAATCATCCGTCCCTTACGCCTTGCAAAAGGCGAGTTGCATTTTCTCCATCTTTTTCCTCATAGCCATGGTTTCTACGGTGAGCTTCTCAAATTACTTGTTCCTTTCATATTCCACTTTGTCCTTTTCGTCCAATTCTTCATCTTCCTCCTCATCATCATGGATTTCCACATGTGGAGGCTTCTTGAGCTTAGATTCTTCCAACCTAGTGAGACGCCGTCCCATTCTATTAAGGTCTCTCCATGTTCATCCAAAGCCTTAAGGATCTTTTGTACCATTATGTCTTCTATAGAGGTAGTCATTGATGCTTGGGGGTCTCTTCTTCTTGGTGTGTGTGTCCTCAATCTTGATCAAGCGCCTTCCTTTCTCTTGAATCCAAATGGGAGTGGGGACATGTTTTCTTGACTTTGATGGAGCAATGATGCCTGAAAAGAAGCCCCATTTTCATTAAGTTCATGTCCCAATTAAGGGTTCCTTTTAAACTTTAGATGTCCTTAGAAAATTCCTAAGCTTATTTTAATGAAGGCCCAATTACAATGTCACTCCCTCTCATGGACTTTTGTCCTTTGTTTCATTGGGCTTTGGTCCATTTACAATAAAACTCTCATCTTACTCTCATGGGCTTTCATTAGAATATACTTAGAAATTTTCAACCATTTGTCTCAAACATGGGATTACAATGTATTCATCACCTTTGGGCTTTCCATTTTATTCATCATATTATCTTTCTTGAAATGGCCCTTTAGCTAGAATACATTATAGCCTTCCTCTCAAAGTCTATGAAAGTCTCATCATTTTAGGCCTAGGCATGCAACAAAGAGACCTAAGGTTAGGGAGTTTCATTTTTGGCTTTGAAGGATGTTGGATGCTAAGTCCATAGCGTATTTGTTACCTTAGAACCAAAGTCCTCTTTTCCAAAAGGGCTTTTTCCACTTGGGCCTATGATAGCAATTAAGCTATGGTCTTATGAACCTTTCAAGTTAAGATACGCCTTTGGATTTAGGGACAAGCCTCTTATATGTGAGAATTTCTTTTCTTTTATCCCATAATATCTTAGGGCATACCATAACTTTAGGGTCATCCATTCCATTTTTATATCTTTTATTTGTTCCCTAGAATTAAGTGAACACATGGTATATGGTTGAACAAACAAGAGATATATAAAGGGTATCTTTTGTGATAGGGTATAAGATCTCTCAAGTGTGGGTAGGCTCCCCAAGGCTAAAGGGATAGATAAGCAGGTCACTCACAACTAGATGGGTTATGATTACAACTGAGGGCCTAAGTAGACCCCATAGTGGATTGTAGCAAACCTTTAATGTACTCAAAGCCTAATATAAACGATGGCACCAATTATGAGTTGGTGGGATGAACTTTGGAAATTTTAGGCCCAAATGGAGCCTTCCATCTTCCCATTCATCACCAACCAAGGTTATGGGAAAAAGAGAACAAGTGAGGTGTGTGCAAACAAGTATTGAAAATTTTTTTATTAAGGTTAAGAAACAAGACACATAGGAATTAAACTCATCATCCCTAGTGGAGTCGACACTGTGGACACAAGGGGTCTTCGAAGTCGCCACCTAGTTTTTACAATGGTTTAGGAACCATATATATAGCGTCCTCTTGAGGAAGGACCTTTGATCTTACTACTAGAGTATAGGTTCAGAGTTTAGGCATGCTTTTGGGAAGGTGATAGGCACCCAAGATCACCCAACCCTAAGGTTGGCCTTCCACCATTATGTCTTAATCTTAACCTTATTAAAAACTAGTTCAACACTTGTATTCTAAACTCACACACACATTAATCATGCATCTAACATACAACATGGCATCTTTTATCCCCAAACAAGCATACTCATCTATCCACAGAGCAAAAGAGAGCCAAACAAACAAAAGAAACCCTAGCATTCATCTAACATGTGAAAGACCCTATCATACATCTAAACAAGGCAACAACCCCAAACATGGCAGCAAGCATATCACCAATAGCAAGCAAATCATCTTATGAACAAGGCATTAACACATTATAAACCCTAATCATATATCTAAGCATGCTTCATCATATCGTCAAAATAAAACCAACACAAATGCATGGACATTTCTAATGCATTACTTACCATTTACTTACCTTTTAGCAACACAGCACCTATGGCATTAATGCATGGACATGTGAATGAATGGCATAGTGTCAACGCAAGAAACAAACGTAGAAATCCTAATCTAAGCATGTTGAAAGACAAACAAGCATGTGAGGCAAAGGCACAAAGACTTATAGAGCCTAAAAAATATGAAAAGAAGCTAAATAGAACAGCATGTGAAGGCAGAAACAAAACAAACAAAGAAAAATTAGGGTTTCTAGGTAGCAGCTCACGCAAGTAAGAACAAGCTTGCACACACATAATCAAGCCTACATGCGTAGGTAAGATTATGCGTACGCAAATCCTTTCCTAGAAGACATAAAAAACACAAAAAAAAAAAAAAGCAGAAACAAAACCCTAATTCTATTAGCCAAACATGCTCAAAATATACAAGAAAACATAAACCTACTCTAAACAAACAGGTTATAACATAAACAAAGCAAGGAAAACATATTAAACAGTAAAAGAAAGACTAAAAAAGATAAAAGAAAGGTTGAAACTTGATACCTCAAAAACGAGTTCCCAAGCTTCAATTTTGACCGTTCCCCTCATTCAAATCTATCACAAGTCATTAAACAAGCGATTAGCAACATTAAACTAAAATGATTGGGGCCAGAAGAGGTCCCAATCAAATAAAATTGACTTAAAGGTGTTTTGTGAAAAAACTTCCTTTTGATTCACTATTTTCTAGTGAATCTTAGGTTCTTCCATGGGATTTCTGTGTGTTTTGAAAATGTACCGTGTAAGGCTTTTATATTTGAAGAAATGGAGTTTGGAACAGCTCTCAGACAATGTGAGATTCATTCCAAACCTCAGCCATTATCACAGAAAACTTTCATTTTCCATGCTCCTAAAACCTTAGCTGCGTACGCAGGAATGTGCCTGCGTATGCATGCTTTGGCCCGCGTATGCAAGCTTCTGCCCATGTACATGGGCCAAGGGCAAATTTGGTCTTTTATTTCCAAAAATAGATTTTTGTGCATTTAAAAAATTTATATTTTCCATTTTAACACTCCTCAAGTCAATTTGATATTTGATTAGGCTCTAAACTAGCCATGGGCCTTAGAGTTCGAGCATCATTGGGGAATAGGGGCTCGAGTCGTAAAGAGTACAAAATGCAGTGTCTACATGGGTCTAAGGTTAGGTCTAGTGAATTAGAAATGGGTCTGTCATCTAATGATAATATTGTAGGGGTCGAGACAGATACTACCGCCTCAGTGCCTTCATCTTCCCAACCCTCTATTTTAAAGCCAAACAAGTCCTTTCATGCTCTTAAGGAAGAGTGTTCCTTAAATGAGGACACCTTTAGTAGGTTTAGGTATAGATTTTAGTTCCCTGACGAGACTAGGGTTTGTCTCCCTCGTTGAAGTGAAAAAATCTTATGCCTTTGCCCACAGCAAAGTGTGTTTCTATAAGGCTGCTTTCTTTTGCGCATCAAATTTCCTGTCCAACCTTTCATAATGGAACTTCTCCATTACTTGAACATCACTCCTAGGCAACTTTGCCAAATTAGTGGAGGATCGTCATTAGTTGTATGGAGATATGGATGATCGTGACTGACAGGGATATGATCAGGTTGGATGAGTTTGTTCACTTGTATCATTTGAAAGAGTCAAAGGAATTTAGGTATTACAAGCTTGTACCATGGGATAGGAAATCTCAGCTCATTGTCAATCTTTCTTCATCCTTCCAATATTGGAAGTCTAGGTACTTCTTCGCGTTTATTGGTGATTGGGAGACTCTTTCTGACGACCTTTTGGGTGAGGTTCCTAGGCTATTGCATAGATAGGAGACCCCACAACTGGGTGTGTCATCTTTTGCAAGTAACCTTTCACTGACTCTTTTTGTTGTTCAAGCTTGATTTTGATCTTCCTTTTCTTATTTTGTAGCTAAGAAATGCCAAAAGCTTGAGATTAAGTACAGAGGACACATCCTGGAAACTACTGAATACGCAAGGACTATTAAGGACTTCGACAAACTTGTTGATCCTTAGACCTTGGCTCGTCATTGCTTAGGTCCAAAGCCTTCCCATTTTGTTTTGCGTACCATACGGAGAGAGGAAAAGAGTAAGTTCTCTTAAAACAAAACTATTTGTGTTTTACTCTTGCTTGCTTTATGCTAATAAGCTCTTTAATGTCATTTCAGAGATGATGACTAAGTTCAATTAGGAGATATACACTTGGATGAAGGCCAAGAAGAACAAGCCTTTTTCTAGTATTGGTCAAAGGAGGGTGCAAGTTGTTTAGAAGGAGATCCCTAAGAAAGCCTCGTCTACTCCTACTTTTGACGAAACTTGAGCCGCCTCTCCTACTATCTCTCTCGAGGAACTTACTCCTCGTCTGAAAAGATACCGGTGTAGCGACAAAGGGAAGGACAAAGTTGGTACCAGTGTTTGATAGGACACTGGCACGACCTTGATAAGAGCTCATGATGTCATTACTTCTGATGAGTCGAAGGAAATCTCAAGAGTACCTTCTCATGAGATGGTGAATCGTCACATCCATAAGCTCGTCCAAGTACTTCCTTGTTATTCATATATTTGCCTCAGAAGCAGTGCTGTCTTTGTCATGATATTTATGACTGCCAGGTGTTAGGAGAGATGATCCACATTACTTCTAAGTATTTGATCCACTAAGAGAAGGCGGTTGTGGCCAGTTCTAAGGTGGAGACACTAGAGGCCGAGGGCTCCAAATTGAGAAAGGAGCTCATAACAATGATGGATAAAGGTAATGCTACTAAGGAGAAAGTCAAGGATTTGGCCGAGCTGCTCAAGACCGAGAAGCTCTTAATGGTGCAAAAGGACGAGCAGCTCCAGTCGGCCAATCAAAAGATCAGGACCGTGGCTGCCAAGGCCGTCCAAGCATTTCAGCTCACTGTAGAGTGCAATACTATTTTGTTCAACTGGTACTAAAAATTCTTTAAGCTGCTAAGGAGGTACTTGGTGAAGCATGGTCCAAGGGTTGACTTGGAGAACCTGGACTTTGAGTCTATAGATAAAGAAATAGAGGCTGATGAAGCTGCCCAGGCTGTTGCCACAAACGATGAGAACCTAACTAAGCCTAAGAGGGAGGCTCTGAGGCCTGATGGAGATGATGTTCCTGTAGCTTGACTATCTTTTAGGTTTACCCTTTATATATATATATATATATATGTTAGGTGGTGCCCTACATGTTTTTGGGCCTTTGAAAATTTCAAAAAATTTTATTTCTTAATGCTCAAGTTCGTCGTAAGTTTCTGTGTATGTCTGATTTTTCTGCAATTCTTGAATTATTTACCTTATTTTTTTATCCTCATTCAACATGTTCTTTACCTGACTCGCATCTTTGTCCTCGTCAAATAGAACCTAATACTTTTCTTTGTCCTTGATGCGAGAATCTTATCACTTGGCTTCGTTATGTGAATTACATCCCTTAGACAAGGGAATTTTTATCACTTGGCCTCGTCTTGTGATTTACATCCCTTAGATTAGAGAATTTTATCATTTGCCAATTGGTTTTTGTTTTGAACATTTATTAGAACATATTTGCAAAATGGATCACTAAATAGTACTTTTATTAAGTTGCTTTCAAGTCACAAAAACTATTAATTGTTGTAAAAGAACTTGACCTCTATTGATGATACCTTTTTAAGTGCTCAACGTTCCATGGACTGGGCAACTTTTTACCGTTCAATGTTTCCAGGTGGTAGCTTCCTTGTCTTGAGTAGTGGATGAACATGTAAGGGCCTTCCCATGTTGGTCCCAGTTTGCCTTGTGTTAGGTCTTTTGTTGCTAGCGTGACCTTTTGTAGGATGAGGTCTCCTATACTAAATCTCTTGAGCTTCACCCTTTAATTGTAATAGAAGGCCATCTTTTGCTAGTACTTGGCTATTCTTTGGGATGCCTCATCTCTTACTTCATCCAGACAATCCAAGTTTAGTTTCCATAGGTTATTGTTACCATCTTCATGAAAATATTCCCTCTTCAAGCTGGTGACTCCCACCTCGACAAGGATTACTGCTTATGTGCCATAGGTAAGATTGAATGGTGTTTCTCCTGTTGGGGTTCTAGCTATGGTTTGGTAGGCCCATAAGACATTTGGTAGTTCATTGGGCTATGCACCCTTTGCCCCCTCTAATCAAGCTTTGATGATTTTCAACAATGTTCGATTTGTCACCTCTATCTATCCATTGACTTGAGGATGCCTTGGTGAAGAGAATTTGTTCTTGATTCTAAGGTACGAATAGAAGGATCGGAAGCCTTGGTTGTCAAAATGACGACCATTATTAGAAATGATTGTCCTGGGTATGCCGAACCTGCACACTATGTTCTTCCATATGAATTTTTGGATCCTTGCTTCCGTGATTGTTGACAACACCTCTGCCTCTACCCATTTCATGAAGTAATGAATTGTAACGAGTAAGAACTTCACCTGTTTCTTACCTTGGGGTAAGGGGCCCATAGTGTCGATTCCCCATTGAGCAAATGGCCATGGTGAAGTTATGGCTGTCATTTTTTCTACTAGCATCCGTTGAACATTTCCATACCTTTGGCATTTGTCACATCTTTTGACTTACTCCTCTGCTTCATTTTGCATTATGGGCCAAAAGTAGCCTGCTTTGATTATTTTTCCTACCAAAGATCTTGCACCTATGTGATCTTCGCATAGCCCTTCATGGACTTCTTCTAGGATATATTTGGCCTCATCTTCATCGACACATGTTAGGTAAGGCAGCAAAAATCCTCTTTTGTAGAGTACACCATTTAGGGTTATGAATCTAGTAGCTCTCTTTTTAATTTTTCTTACTTCATATGAATCGAGGGGTAATTATCCATCTCTAAGATAGAACAGGATTAAGCTCGTCCAACTAGAATGACCTTGCATTGAAAAAATGCAAAATTCTTCGATACTTGGGGACCTTTGTATTTCTAGTTTTAGGTTTGGCAAGCTTGTCTTATCTTCTGACGACGCATATCTGGCTACTTCGTTTGCCACTGAGTTTTAACCTCGTGGAACTTGCACAAAGCTTACCTTATCAACTCCCCAATCAATTGGTTCATCAACTTCAGGCACTTCTGCATCTTGTTCTCTTTTACCTCATATTCGTTGTTGATCTGCCCTATCACAAGTCTTGAGTCACTTTTTATGAGCGAATTTTTGGCTCCTAAAGCTTTTGCAACCCTGAGCCCTGTCAATATCGCCTCATACTTTGCCTCGTTGTTGGTGGCAGGGAATTGGAGTTTTACTCCATACTTCAGGGCCTCCCCCTCAGGGATAATTTGATGGATAAATGCATGTGCGCAGGGGAAAAATTAACGGATTTACTTCATTCGCAATTGATAACATGCACTATGTAAGTTTCAGAATATAGAACAAGAGAGTGTACCTTGGTGCGGTGAATTTCAAAATCAAAGATCAGAAGTTCTCGAGAACACTTTCAATCTTCACCCCAATTCCACTAACACCCAAGATGTGTGGTTTCTCAATTAGTTATATGTGTATGTTCTAGAGAGAATGAGAGAGTGTCTAATACTCACATACAAAACGTTTCATGCACTCGTGATTGTTACAAAATTCTGTATGTTTCTCTCCTATAACTGATTATCTAATTGGGCTAGCCTTTTAGGCCTTTCCAATTGGGCTTTAATATGTAGTTTGGAGTGGGACTAAAAAGGAACAAATAAGACTCTAGCTCCAATGGGTCTTGGACTTTTTTGTCAACTCTTGACAAGTCCAAAGTTACCATTAATTATATTTAATACCACTATATAAATATAATTGCACTCTAGGCCTTATTAATAAATTATATCCCAAGACTTTATTGTACATGCAACATCTTCATAAAATATTCGTAGTAATACAAAGTCATGAATGAAGACTGTCACTTTGTGAATTACTACATCTTAATCCTTGAGTGCCCAGTTTAATCCTTTAAGTTATTCATTATATATTTATGAAATCTAATTTCATAAATACATACTTTAGTAACTATTTACTAAAGTTGTTAAGCCTAACATTCTGAATAACAAACCCATTAAACTTATCTCAAATGAATATTTTGTATCTCCGTTAAGAGATTATGAATTCCATCTTGAGAATATATGTTCCATCAACACTAAATGTGGCTACCCAACATACTGAGGTTTTGACCGTTACTTTAGATCTTACTCCTGATATATAAAAGCAACATACACTTCATGATCAGGTCCATTATTCTCTTAGGATTAAGAGTTTATGTAAATATAAGTCGTGAGATTTATTATTCAATTGACAGTTGTTAGGTGAATAATTAATCTCACAGCGGTCCTGTTCAATATGTTTTAACTCTTAAAACATATCAACATATCAACATATCAACTAGAAGTCACCACTTCCATGATCAAGACAAATCATCTTAGTTAATATGTTATAGTCTTCGCAAATAAAACGTCCAATTTCATCACCGACTACGAACTAAATTCTAAGTTTACAAAGAACTTGTGATTTATATCTTCTGTGACTTTTCACATAAATCACATACTATGTATCTTATGGACTATATGATAATGTCCAAATATTCATGTTACCATTATTTCAGACAATAATAAAACAACTTTATTAATTACAATATTAAGTCATACATCATGTCATACATAATATAATACATAGCATATCATACAATAGGATTTATGGGCACTAATCCTAACAGTGATGATGACACCGACTCCTCCCATCTTTTGTACCGATGAGCCATCTGTATATATCGTCCATAGTATCAACCTGTCATGAGTGTTTTCGTCCTCAGGTAGGGTGAACTTAGTGATGAAGTCAGCTAGCACCTGGGCTTTTATCGCAGTTCAGGGCCTATACTCTATGTCAAACTAGCTCAGCTCAATCGCCCACTACACCATTCGTCCTGCTGCCTTTGGTCTATTCATTGCCTTCTTAATTGGTTGATCTATCTTCACTAGAATGGGGTTTGCCCAAAAATATGGATGAAGCTTTCAAGAAGCAACGATCAGGGCAAATGTGATTTTTGATGGAAATATGCATGTACGCAGCAGAAAAATAACGGATCTACTTCATTCGCAATTGATAACATATACTATGTAAATTTCAAAATATAAGAACAAGAGAGTGTAACTTGGTATAGTGAATTTCAAAACAAAGATTAGAAATTCTTGGGAACACTTTTAATCTTCACTCCAATTCCACTAACGCCCAAGATGTGTGGTCTCTCAATCAGTTGTATGTGTATGTTCTAAAGAGAATGAAAGAGTGTCAAACACTCACATACATGTTTCTCTCAATATAACTGATTATCTAATTATGCCAACCTTTTGGGTCTTTCCAATTGGGCTTTAATATGCGGCTTGGAGTGGGACCAAAAGGGAACAAATAAGACACTAGCTCCAATGGGCCTTGGGCTTTTCTGTCAACTCTTAACAAGTCCAAAGTTACCATTAATTATATTTAATACCACTATATAAATATAATTGCACTCTAGACCCTATTAGTAAATTATATCCCAAGACTTTATTGTACATGTAACCTCTTCATAAAATATTCATAGTAACACAAAGTCATGAATAATAAACATATCAACATTTCAACTAGAAGTCTCCACTTCCATGATCAAGACAAATCATCTTAATTGATATGTTATAGTCTTCGCAGATGAAATGCCCAATTTCATCATCGACTACGAACTTAAATTCTGAGCTTACAAAGAACTTGTGACTTATATCTTTTGTGACTAAATCACATACTATGCATCTCATGGACTATATGATAATGTCTAAATATTCATGTTACCATTATTTTAGATATTAATATAACAACTTTATTAATAACAATATTAAGTCATACAAAATGTCATACTTAATATCATACATAGCATCATACTTAGGATTTAAGGGCACTAATTCTAACAATTTTCTCCACGCATGGGTATTTCGCCTCGGCTCCCTGGAAAGCTTGGCTGATGTAATACATTGGATGCTATACTTTATGTTCTTTTTAGACCAATGCTACTCTCATGGCAGTGGTGAATACTGTCAGGTATAAGAACATGTCTTCACCCTCTTTAGAAGGACTCAGGAGTAGGGGCTTGCTCAAATAGTGTTTTAGTTCCTGGAATGCTGCTTCACACTTGGCTATCCAAGCGAAGGCCTGCTTTAGAGTTTTAAAGAAAGGCAAACATTTATCCATGGCTTTAGAGACAAACCTGTTGAGAGCCGCAACCCTTCCTGTTAGCTTTTGTACTTCCTTGACAGTTTTTGGCGAGGACATCTCTAGTATAGCTTTTACTTTTTCCGAGTTGGCTTCTATTCCTCACTGTGACACCATGAAGCCAAGGAATTTCCCCGAGGAAACTCCAAATGCACACTTTATCGAGTTCAACTTCATCTTGTATTGCCTTAGTGTTTCAAAGGTCTTCTTGAGGTTGTCCAAATGGCCCTTATCTTCTTTACTCTTAATGAACATGTCTTCGACATAGTCTTCTGTATTTCTCCTGATCTTTTTACTAAACATTTGAATTACTAGCCTCTAGTACGTGGCTCATGTGTTCTTCAACCTGAAAGACATAACCCTGTAGCAATAGAGTCCTTGACTGGTGATGAAAGCCATTTTCTCCTGATCCTCTTCTAACATCTAGATTTGGTTGTAACTTGAGAAGTTGTCTATGAATGTGAGGAGTTTATGTCTCGCTATTGAGTGAACGAGCTAGTTGATTCTTGGTAGTGAGAAACTATATTTAGGGCAAGCGCTATTCAGGTCCATGAAATCCACGTACATTCTCAATTTTCTGTTCGCCTTCTTCACCATGACAACGTTGGCTAACCAGTCTGGATAATAAACTTCCTAGATGAAATTGGCAACAAGCAAATTGTCTACTTCGTCCATTATGGCTCTGTTCCGTTTAGGGGCGAAGACCCTTCTTCTCTACTGGACGAGTTTTCTTTTAGGATTTACATTTAGATGATGTTGGATGATGTTTGCTGATATGCCAAGCATATCTTTGTGGCTCCATGCAAAAACATCCAAGTTCTCCTTTAGGAACCCAATAATTTTTTCCTCTGTTGATATAGTGAGATTCATCCCTACCTTCGTTACCTTCATCAGTTCTCCTTCTACCAGTGTGATTGTCTCCAAAGCTTCCACTACTTCTAGATTCTTCTCCTCAATCATCCATGTATGATTTTCTTTTGAAGCCAACACTTCTTGATAACACTCCCGGGCCAATACTTGGTCTCCCTTTATTTCCCCAACCCTGTGCTCTGTTGGGAATTTCACCTTCAAGCAGTATGTGGACATTGTAACTTTCCAACTGTTGAGGGTAGGTCTCCCTATGATGACATTGTAGGACAAGGGGCAATCAACCACCAGGAAGTTAAGCTGCTTAGTTATTTGGAGGGGGTAGGAGCCTACTGTGACCATCAGCGTTACTATCCCTTTCGAATATATTCTATCTCCACTGAAACTAATGAGGGGGGACTTAAATAGACAAAGCTTCTTTAGGTCCACCTTCAATAGTTTGAAAGCCGAGAGGTAAATGATGTCGAGCAGAACTTCTGTTATCTACCAAGACTCGTCTGGTATTGAACCCCTCTATCATGACCATGATGACCAGAGGGTTATCATGTGGTTGCTTCACCCCTCTGGCATCTTCTTCTGAGAAAACCTATACAGGGTTTCCCTTTTCCTGTGTTTTGACAGAGGTGCCATATGGACGCTATTGACCTACCTTTGCTGAGACTTCTTGAGGGACTTAAACAATCCTCTTGTGGTTAGGCCTTCATTAATCATCCTTATTTCTCCTATGGCGTTCCTTGGACGATCCTGTGACTACCTTCATCTCTAGGCTTATCTTCTGATTTTGTTCGTAGGTTATGCTTATGCTGTCCTGACATATCCTTCTTTATAAATTTTTGCAACTTCCCTTTCTGGATCAATTCTTCTATCTGCTCTTTCAAATCCTTACAATCCTCTATGCAGTGCCTATGATCTCTATGGAAATAGCAATACTTCAATTTGTCGCGAACATTGGGTGATGAGTGAAGTGGTTTTGGCCACTTGAGAGTATGGCCATCCTTAATCTGCATTAATATTTTGTCAACAGGCATTACTAGGGGTGTGAATTTTACCATCCTTTAGGCTTTGTTGTCTCTTCCTTTAACACTGTCATGGTTGGATGAATGATCTCCTTTCTCACTTTTCTTCCCTTTGTCTTCCCGAATGTTTCTTCTTTCTTTTTGTGTGTCCCCCTACTCGATTGTGGCCAAAGCAACTCTTATGCTAATGTATATTAAGCCTTCAACAGCATTTCTGCCATTGATCTGGGAGGACTTTTTGCAAGGGAGACTACAAATTCTTTGGATTTTAACCCGGCTTTGAACGTGGTTAGTTGCATTTTGTCCTCAGCCTTGTCCACTTCTAACACTTTCCTGTTGAATCGTTTCACGTATGATCTCAATGATTCCCCCTTTTCCTACCTGATTGTAAGTAGGTGATCTGCTTGTTGGAAAAATCTGGTTTTTGTATCTCATACAAAAACACACGCAGCGGAAGCAACAAAAAAAAAAACGGATCTACTTCAATCATGAATGACAAACATGTAACCATGAATACTAGAATAAAGAAAAAGATGCGTACCGTGGTGTGGTGAAATTCAAAACCTTGAAGATCAAATGTTCTTGGGAAGACTTTCGATCTTCACTCCAATTCCACGTGATGCCCAAGATGTGTGGTCTCTCAATTGGTAACAAAAGGGATTTAAGAGAGTGACTTTCACTCTCTTCCACACCATTACATTGATGGTTTTCTTACTTAAAATATTCTGAACGTTTTTCCCTTTTGTATCTAACCAATTATCTAATTGGGTGGGCCTTTTGGGCCTTTCCAATTGGGCTTAAGTATGTGGCTTGGAGTGAGACCAAAAGGGACCAATAAGACACTAGCTCCAATGGGCCTTGGGCTTTTCTGTCAACTCTTGACAAGTCCAAAGTTACCATTAACTATATTTAATACCACTATATAAATATAGTTGCACTCTAGGCCTTATCAATATATTATATCCCAATATTTTATTGTACATGCAACCCCTTCATTAAAATATTCATAGTAATACAAAGTCATAAAATGTTGACTGCCACTTTGTAAATTACTACATCTTAATCCTTGAGTACTCGGTTTAATCCTTTATGTTATTCATATATTTATGAAATCCAATTCCATAAATATATACTTTAGTAACTTCTTACTAAAGTGGTTGGGCTTAACACTCTGAATAACAAAACCCATTAAACTTATCTCAAGGGAATATTTTATATCTCCGTTAAGAGATTATGAATTCCATCTTGAAAATATATGTTCCATCAACATTAAATGCGATTGCTCAACATACTGAGGTTTTGACCATAACTAATAGATCTCACTCCTGATATATCAAAGCAACCTACATCTCATGATTAGGTTCATTATTCTCTCAGGATTTAGAGTTGATATAAATAGAAGTCGTGAGATTTATTATTCAATTGACAGTCATTAGAATAATAATAAATCTCACAGCGGTCCAGTTCCATATGTCTTAACTCTTAAAACATATCAACATACCAACTAGAAGTCTCCACTTCCATGATCAAGACAAATCATCGTAGTTGATATGTTATAGTCTTCGCAGATGAAATGTCCAATTTCATCACCGACTACGAACTAAAACTATGAGTTTACAAAGAACTTGTGATTTATATCTTTCTGTGACTTTTCACTTAAATCACATACTATGCATCTCATGGACTAAGATAATGTCCCATTAGTTCATAAATAGTCTCATATAATTAAACAACTTAATTATTCATGACATGCCAATAAATTGGATTTTAGGGCACCAACCCTAACAATCTCCCACTTGCCCTCAAAGATAATTTACTACATATCCGACACTTATCTCCCTATAGAGTAATTCAAAGTCACTCTAAGGCAAGGCTAGGAAACAAGTTTCAGCCAGATTTATTGCATAAATTATCTGTTCTACTACTACTACTCACGTACTCATATCTCTCTAATGAGATGATACTTACGCTTAATATGTATCTTCACCTCCTAAGATGAACATATATCTTGAAGTCCAACTTCATGAATCACAATCAAACTACAATTCAGTATTTGTATATCCAATAACCATCAAAACCTCACTTTGGTGGACAAGCATATAATCCCTCATTCTCCTAAGATATTTGAGTATATGCTTTACTCCCACTAAATGAAGTGATCTTTGATTCACTTGATATTTGCTTACTATGCCCACCGCAAAATAGACATTTAGCCTAGTATTTAGCGTAGCATAAAGACTTCCTATCGATTTGATATAAGGAACCGTCTTATATGCTCTTCCTTTTATATGTCTTAGGACCATAGTCCTTATATAAAGGAACTTCAATCTTAAAAGGAAAGAATCCTTTCTTGAAGTATTATATGCTATACTTGGCTAAAATCTAATCTATTTAAGCAGTTTGAGATAGACCCAACATCCTAATTTCTGAATTTTAACAAAGTTATAATTCTTAGGATGTGACTAGTTTTTCTCAAGTACTCTATATCAAACTGGACTAGACAACCAAAACTCTATTGATGACAATAACTCTAAATCATCCTAAATGATTAGGATGTCATCAATATACATTAAGAGATTTATTATTCTATATAGCTTTACACGCATAAGGTCTTTTAATACTTGATCAAAATCAAACAATTTGATTTCTTGATCAAAGATGATATTTTATAATACATATGCTTGCTTTAGTCCATAAATGGAATTTAAGCAACTTGCATACTAAACACTATTGGTTCTTTGTTATGTACAAGTCTAGGTACATCATATAGATGTCTTCCTCAAGATTGCTGCTAAAAGAAGCTTTCTTGATATCCATTTCCATATTTCATCCAAATGAAATATAATGAATAAGAGAATCTAGATAGAGTCAAACTTAACTATTGGTGAAAATTTTTTTTCATAGTCGAACCATTTCTTTTTGAATAGATCTTTTCGCCACTAGTCTTGACTTTGAAGGTTTGCACCTTCAAATCTATCAATCTCATTTACTTGTAGACCTATTTGAAAACAATAGGCTTCATGCAATTAAGCGCCTCTACAAGTTCTAGACTTTAAATAGAATCTAATTCTATTCACATAACCTTGATCCAATAATTCATATTCATATCATCTATGGCCTCTATGTAGGACCAAGGATCAAATTCATATCCTTGTGGAATGACTTCAAAAGTTTATCCCAAAAGTATGAATTTACAATCCTCCCACTACGATATTGTACCCGTGTACTAGCTATATATCTAGAATAATGCCTTGTGGTGTATCTAATACAACCATCTCATTTCTAAATGTATTTTATAGTTGTCCTATAACAAATTTTGACATTTTTCTTCTAGAACAATCTACATTTACTTTGAAAGAACCCTATTCCTCCTTTATGTATGCATTGACTTCAAGAAGTCATCGGAACTTCATTCCCTTACAAAAAAGAGCCCTAGATCATATTATCCTCTAAATAGAATTCACAGATTGTGAATATAACAAAATAATGGTTCTAAAAGCCCATCTTTCACCAATCTTTGAATATCATTTAGATTAATAAGATCTAGACATAAGTGCCAAAACATACAAAACCAAAGGATGAAAACTTTCTCTTTAAAAAAATAAAACATGTAAATTTCCATCTAGAAAACAATCATGGACAATGCTTAGCTTTACCAAAATCAGAAACACTTTCCTTTTGGTCATGCTTTTGAATCTAATTTCCTTTTGGCAACTACTAGGGCAACTTACTTGTCCAACTGTTTGGTATTTTAATTCCTCTTCTTATCACCCTTACCTTTTGGTTCAAGCTAAGAATTTGAATTAAATCATATTGATCTTAGCCTTAGCTTTTAGGATGTCTTCCGTTGCGTAGAACTCACTCATCAATTCAGAAAATATAAAAAGAATTTATTTTCAAAAACAATCTGAATTGATTAAATGATTCTAACAAGGACTTGTGGATCATATCCACATGAGATTAACATTTAATCTCAACATCCAAGAATTCCAATTCATTTTAAAAATAAAATATTTTCATAAAATTATATAGAATTGGAACTCCTTAAGCTTTTCTTAGCACTCAATATGATTCATACCAACATCTCATTTAGACTTGTCTAAGTTTAGTACTAACTCTTGCATCTCATGCTATAGCACAATTGAGATAGAAGCCAATATAACATTTTAGCATTTCAATGGAGACTATGATCATATCATAAGCTATCTTCCATAAATGCATCATGTATAGGAAATTATGACAATGCTGAATCGAAACATGAATATGTACTTCAGCTCCTTTAAGCACCATGTCCAAAATTATTTCTTAGTTAATGTGATTCAACTAAAATAGTAGCTAGAGGACAAAATTTATGACAACTTTATATTGAGACCATGAACTTAATTACAAGAACATTATCATTTTGCATCCATAACCATATAATATGGAACCCGAAAACCATACTATACTAGGTGCAACGACAACCTAATCCCGCAATTAATATTCCTCGGAAGCGAGGTCATACCAATCACTATGATTAGGCGAGAATTATTCTCATTATTAATGCTATCATGGTAACTCTTACCAAACAAAAATAATTTGCCGCTTTTCCTTTAGCCTCTAAGTAATAATGACATAGCTCCGAAGGGAGGTTAACATTACACTTAGTCTAATGTACACCATTGCCTAGAATCAATGTGAGTCACCAAGTAACTCCACGGAAGCGTAGTCGTTCTCAATGTAAAAACACATTTCATCTATCATTAAGAAGTTTAATCTGTAGTACCATGAATTAAACACCCTCCGAAGGGAGCAAGGCATATACGCCAAGGCGAGGTGCCTAATCACACTACTATAAACCAGCAATGGAGGCCGTGAGAATCAACCCTTGAATCTCTCTCCCACTAGAAATTTTAAAACAAGTGGATTGTCATGAAATCATTGTGATCTAATCACAATTTTAACCCTACACATTAAATGCGTTTAATTATTTAAATTCAATGTGATGTTACTAAGTCACGTCACAATAATGTAACGAACATTTGCACAATCACAAATAAGTTTAACCTTGTAATCCGTGAAGTAAATACCCTCTGCATGGAATGCAAGACTTGAAGTCAAGACGAGGTATCTACTCACATTACAATAAACTTAACAAAAGGGTTATTTCAAGAACTCCCACTTATTATTTGGGTTTTTCTTAAATAATTGTGATCCCATCACAACTAATAACCTTACACTTATTGAAGACTCTAATCTTATTAGAATCACTAACTAAAATGGAAGTCCTAAACTATTTAGGATTCCTTAAACACTAATGATTCAAAAATTAGTTATATAGAACTCTATCCTTAATTTACTAAACAAAGTATTCTAATCTCATTAGAAACTATATAACTTTAATTAGAATTTTAATCTCATTAAAAACCTCTAATTAAAATAAATTAAGGACTATTAATCATAAAATGATTTAGTACCAAGAGTTCTATTTAACTAACATCTTTGATCTCATTAGGTTTTTTAGTTAGAATCATGTGTAATCTAATCACACATAACCTTGCTCTTAAAAAAAAAACTTGAAAACACTTAGAAAAAATTCTGATTTTCTTTCTTTCGATCGATCGAATGTATCCCTCGATCGATCGAAAAAATTAAAAATTCGAACTTGACCTCCTGACTTGTTCGATTGATACTTGATTGCCTCTCGATCGATTGAAAAACAAATTCGATCGATCGACTATCAATCGAAAATCAATCTACTTAAAAAGTCTGATCACTGTTTCACTCGATCGATCGAAAGTGATTTTCGATCGATCGAAACTCGTGAAACTCGAATTTCCAGAAATTTTCTAAGGCAGTTTTCTACAGTTTTTTTGAACAAACAACTAACTGTTTTGACATCTTCATTGTTCTTCCATCAAAAACACTTTTTGATTTTATCAACAAAGATTTTCAGATCAAACATTAAGGTTTTCAAGATCATTATCAAGAACCCTAATAATATGCTAGAAACCTTGAAAACCATAATCCTAATCTCATTAGGAGTAAATTTTAAAATCCTAGCAATACCAAACTGTTTGATCATAAAATAATATAATTAAACTTACAAATACCATGGCACCAACACTATAAATCATGGTTTGAACATCCGCACATTAATATATATATATAAATATATATATATTAATCAATTCATGAAGTTAAGCCTTGAATCATTGATAACATATAAATATATATACGGATTGAATAGAATCCTTGGATGCATGCGAACTCCATGAAAACATCAGATGCTTAATCATGATTCGGCCCTTGATGACATGATGCATGCACATGGGTGATTGATAATACGAACCAATGTATATCTCATATACGTTGATAGCATCAGCAACGGTTATCAAAGTAAATTCAGTTACCATTTGAAACTAATGCCATGAATCATGTCAATGGTTTCCGAATCCACAATCAACAATCAATATATCATATATATTAAACATGGCATTTGGTTTTAACAAACAGTGGTTCTGAAACAAAATAATGCAGAAACTTTACTGCAGAAAATTAAATCACCAAGAAAACGTTTTTTCTTTGATTCTAAAATTCAATCACATGTTATACAAGCATGATATTGAAGACCGCTCTGATACCAATGTTGGAAAAATCTGGTTTTTGTATCTCATACAAAAACACACGCAGCGGAAGCAACAAAAAAAAAGGGATCTACTTCAATCATGAATGATAAACATGTAACCATGAATACTAGAATAAAGAAAAAGATGCGTACCTTGGTGTGGTGAAATTCAAAACCTTGAAGATCAAATGTTCTTGGGAAGACTTTCGATCTTCACTCCAATTCCACGTGATGCCCAAGATGTGTGGTCTCTCAATTGGTAACAAAAGGGATTTAAGAGAGTGACTTTCACTCTCTTCCACACCATTACATTGATGGTTTTCTTACTTAAAATATTCTGAACGTTTTTCCCTTTTGTATCTAACCAATTATCTAATTGGGTGGGCCTTTTGGGCCTTTCCAATTGGGCTTAAGTATGTGGCTTGGAGTGGGACCAAAAGGGACCAATAAGACACTAGCTCCAATGGGCCTTGGGCTTTTCTGTCAACTCTTGACAAGTCCAAAGTTACCATTAACTATATTTAATACCACTATATAAATATAGTTGCACTCTAGGCCTTATCAATATATTATATCCCAATATTTTATTGTACATGCAACCCCTTCATTAAAATATTCGTAGTAATACAAAGTCATAAAATGTTGACTGCCACTTTGTAAATTACTACATCTTAATCCTTGAGTACCCGGTTTAATCCTTTATGTTATTCATATATTTATGAAATCCAATTCCATAAATATATACTTTAGTAACTTCTTACTAAAGTGGTTGGGCCCAACACTCTGAATAACAAAACCCATTAAACTTATCTCAAGGGAATATTTTATATCTCCGTTAAGAGATTATGAATTTCATCTTGAAAATATATGTTCCATCAACATTAAATGCGATTGCTCAACATACTGAGGTTTTGACCATAACTAATAGATCTCACTCCTGATATATCAAAGCAACCTACATCTCATGATCAGGTTCATTATTCTCTCAGGATTTAGAGTTGATATAAATAGAAGTCGTGAGATTTATTATTCAATTGACAGTCATTAGAATAATAATAAATCTCACAGTGGTCCAGTTCAATATGTCTTAACTCTAAAACATATCAACATACCAACTAGAAGTCTCCACTTCCATGATCAAGACAAATTATCGTAGTTGATATGTTATAGTCTTCGCAGATGAAATGTCCAATTTCATCACCGACTACGACCTAAAACTATGAGTTTACAAAGAACTTGTGATTTATATCTTTCTGTGACTTTTCACATAAATCACATACTATGCATCTCATGGACTAAGATAATGTCCCATTAGTTCATAAATAGTCTCATATAATTAAACAACTTAATTATTCATGACATGCCAATAAATTGGATTTTAAGGCACAAACCCTAACACTGCTGGCCTCTTCTATCGTTGTCTACCGATGAAATGGTTTACAAACAAATTTCTTAGTTGCTCAAAGTCGTCTATGGATGATCGGACAAGTTTGCTAAACCATACTCACGCTACCCCCTTAAGGTTAGTTGGGAAGGATTGGCATAAAATCTCATCGGGAGTTTGCTGTAGGCTTAAAGTCATCTTAAAGGTGGTTATATGGTCTAATGGATCACACAGGCCGTCAAACGACTCAAGTTAGGGAAAATGGAATTTTGGTGGTAAGGGACACTCTAGAACCCTTGTAGTGAAGGGGGAATCAGTCCTTTTTCACCATGTCTAGGTTCTTATCCGTCTTTTCCCTTATTGCATTCTTGATCTCGTCCATCTCCTTTCACATGCTTTTAAGAAGGTTGTTACTTGCCCCATCAGAAGGATCTGTCCTCCTTAAGCCATCTCTTCTATGGTTGTTCTCCTCATCCTCATTCCTATTAACTTTGCAGTTTTCCTCATGTTGCGGCTGCAGCCTCATCTCTTGGTTCCGCCTGGTGAGCTCCTCTATATTAGCTATGAGTGTCTGAATTTATAAGGCTAATGACGCTGAATCTTGAGGTGCGTTAGACTCCATCTGGGTGTTGGAAGGGGTAGAGCTACGTTTTCAAACTAGGGTTTGAAGTCTTCCCCCACAGACGAGGCCAAGCTGATGATGCCAAAATCATCAGCTACTTATGTTCATCAGATGGAATGCGTCATTGGTACCTCGAGGAACCTACACGAGATCAAGTGATGGGACTTTGCTCGATTGGTCACCGATGTGGTGCCAGCCACTGAACCTTCGATGATAAAGTCAGATGATGGTAGAGTAAAATGAGCCAAGATAATGATAATATGCAAGTCTTTTTGTATCTGAATATATGTGTGTACCTTTTCTAGGAGTTTGGCATTATTTACATAGTGTTTTCCCTTCTAACCGTTGGTGGCATTCAATGGTGGCTTGAATGCCCTCTCGTGACATCTTCTAGTGGCTTGATGAGGTAATCTGATGTCTCCTCCAACGGCCATATTTCCTGCATTTATTGGTGTGTAACGGCTTCCCATTAAATGTTCATTTAATGGTATTTTTGGTCGTCCAGTGTGGATTGTCTAGACGAAGGAAATTACTTGGTTCATCAGAATCCAAGGCAAGAGAAATCAGAAGAATGGTTAATACAAGGTCCTAGGGATACAAAAGGAAGAGACGACTTCTTCAATTTTTGTTAGTTACACAGATGGGGGCTATATCCCATTTTGTAACCCGACCTCATGTAAGGTTTATGTTACATGCATGGGGGTAAATGTCATTAAATGGGTCAGGTTGGCTGGCAGTTCATGCCCATTATTGGCCCAAACTTAAACAAATTCTAACGTTTTTATCTTTTAACTTTAAAACAAAATATATATATATATATATATATATATATATATATATATATATATATATATATATATATATATATATGAAACTGTATACAGATACTTAATTTCAAAAGAAGACTAGAGGTCAACCTTCGGCCGCTTGCATTTCTGTTCTTGAATTGCTTGGCTTGAAATATTGAAGCTCACATTGCATTTCAATTTTACAACAATATGTTTCTTAATTATCTTCATCACTTGCATTTGCCCTGGAATTCTTGAATAGCTGCTCAAATTGAATAGTCCCGAGCTCACGTCAGCTTGAAGATTTGGGTAGGACATAAGCCGGTCCGTAATTATATCCACCGTAATATTCACCCTCACAGTCCTCCTAGCCTCGGCCTTATCTGGCGGTCCTTGTGCCCCCGACCACCATGGCATGGTAATAAAGGGTTGTGATAGTGTTACTATATTTGAAGGATACAATGTGAGGATTTTTTATAGACACATCGGCAATTACTGATATGTTCACCCCAGGCTTAGGGATTGTGCCATAAATCAGCTCAAGCCTAGTGATATTAACCCCATTCAGAATGATGATGGGGTCCTTGAACACCCCAAATATAAGAAACAAGGTCACAATGGTTGTGATTAGAATGAGGAGTGCTATTCACCCATTACATTTGTTGCGTGTTGTGGGCTTGATCTTTTCTTTGTGTGAGGCCGCCTCATTTTCGTCACTCCTTAATTGGGTAGCAGGGGCTAGTGGTTTGATGTGTTCCTCCTCCTCCTCCATGGCTAAAGGTTGGAGGAGGCTGTGGAATAGGTTGTAGAATAATTTGGAAGTGTTTTCCACTATTCTTTATAATGTTATTGAGATCAATCTTGATTGGGGTATTGAAATCATATGATTATCTTAATTGATATAAAAGTCATTGACCACCGCACAAATCATTTTATTACAATAGCTCTTCCAAATAACCTCTGACCACAGCAAAATTTCTTTCTTTTTTATTGTGCGGGGATGTCACTTCATGGCAACTACTTTATGTGTTATGTAATTAATTTAATGCAATAAAGTCTTCCCTTTGCATTTTAAATATGCATTGCTTTTCCACCCTTAATGAAATAGACACAAATTTAGATGAGCAGAACATGGTTACTATTAGTATTAGGAAAATGCTAACTAATACCATTAGGACAATAGTTAATAATTCATTAAAAGAAAATTTTTATAAAAAAAAAAAGTAATTAATGTTTTGACAGTTTTTTTTTATTGGACTTTGTTAATAGGTGTCGGCCAGCACTTGTTAATGAACCAATTGTGGTTCATTTATAATCTATCACAAATCCCACATGTATTGAAAATTGGTAAAATTTTACTTTTCAGTTGTGATTTATGTTAGACGTGCACTTTGGTTTTTCTAATACTCCATCTATGACACACATTTAATACATATTTAATTTTTTTTTCCATATCCCTAAAAAAAGGTGAATAATTTATTTTAAATTTTATCATATTAACAGGTGCTATACAGCATTAACAGCACCCTTTTTCATTTCTCACAAAAGTGATGTCAAAACTTTCCTAAAATAAATTGTTAAGCAATGTTCTAAGAGTATTCGTTAGTATGACCCTTTCAATAATTTGATAAATACAATAAAAAATTAGGAATATATTTGAATCCTAAACATCTTAGTTAGAAAAATAAAAAAGTGCTAACTAATTGAACTACAAGACTCTTAATATCCTTTTTTTCATTTCTCACAAAAGTGGTGTCAAAACTTTTCTAAAATGAATTGTTAATCAATGTCCTAAAGGTATTCATTAGTATGACCCTTTTAATAATTTGATAATTGCAATAAAAAATTATGAATATATTTGAATCCTAAACAGCTTAGTTAGAAAAATTAAAAAGTGCCAACTAATTAAACTATAATACACTTAATATCTTTACCATAATTGGGGGTATAAATTTAGGTAACTGATTTATAAACGAGTGTAAGCTTAGAGGGTCCAAAATACAAGTAAGAATAATTTGCTTTTCTTGCCCAGTGGAAAGAATAAAGTACATTAAGCTGTACGGACTACTTGGCAATTAATACTAGTATAATGTACAAGCTGTATAATAAAGAATATAAATAATACTTGTATACAAGCTGTACGGACTATTGTAATTATCGAATTATTTATATCAATAAATATATATATTAACTAGTCGCTAACCCGTGCGATGTACGGAATATATTTCACTTTGCTTAAAATAAAATTTAAAATGAAAAAACATCATAACTTATCAAAATAAACATAAAATATACAATATTCATCGCAAAATGTTATTTGAGAATAAAATTACCATCAAAATGATATAAAGAAAAATTTCATGTCCAAACAACTCATCAAGGTGGAATCTGGTTATTACTAAGATCCTATATGTAATTTACCAGAAAGATATCATGTCAGTTTTGATCTTCATTCTCTTTTTGCATATTAATTACTGCTTTTAACTTCTATGTAAAATTTTGCTTTAACACAATTGTTATCTTGAGATAAATCTATAGTTATCTCATCTTTACTACTGGTACTCATCCCATGTTTATCGCCATTGTAACCGTAAAACATAAAATCATACCTATTGAAAAAGAAATTCAAAGTAGTTCATCTAGCATTACACCAACAACATTCAAGGCAAAATCCTTCCTATGAAGGGGGAAAAAAATCAATCATCCATGAAAACAAAGATTCATAAACTGAAGAAGCTCAAGATAATTTTAAAACTTGTCAAGATATATAACCACAAACCAAAAATTTTAAGAATCAAAAGGGGATTATCATAAGAAATAAATGTGCCTTAGTTTGTATATGAATTTAATTTGTGGAAAATTTATAGCCACATACCAAAAGATTTAAGAACCAAAGGGGGATTATCATAAGAAATAATTGTGCTTCAGAATTTGTATAAATTTATTGGAAATTCAACAGTGATTTATGAATAGCACACTTGATTATCAAAAGCAAATTCCTAACTTCAAATTAAAGGGTTGCATGTTCTCTAACTCAAATTTCTATATCACAACTGCAAATAATAATTATATAAAATTGATACAAACCATGCACAGACAATCAATAGGCTTTGTTGCTGGTCTTAAGCACTAAGATTTGAATCGCATTGTAATCATAACTGCATAATACATAATTAAATGTCAAGGCTTTCTAGGGCTTCACATATACTTCTTTAGGATCCTCTACAACACTTGTAGCAATGCAAAAGTTAAAAATAAAAAATAAAAATAAAAAGTAGTAGAGATTGCAAACAGAGAAGAGAGAGTACCAAGTTTTTGTTGGGTTTTATGCTTCCACACCTTGGGCTGGAAGACGTAGGTTGCAGTTTTAATTTTTCTCCAAAAAATAGAAATGCTTCATCTGCCATATACAATATAAAATAATTATTAGAATTTCAACTCAAAAACCAAACCCATAAAAACACTATCAAAATATAGAGATTAACCCAAATACTTATAAGAAAATCAATTCTAAACATAATAAAACAATAAGATAAAATGAAAATTTCAGGCACATATGAAAGTAAATAAAAAAAGACAAAACCTACGCTTTGAGTTTAGGGTTTTGAGATGGTAGTTGTTAGGGTTTTAAGGAGAGAAGAGATTTTGGTATTTTTATGCAAAAAACGTTATTTTAGGTCTAGGTGATTTATTTCCCTGTTTTTAGGCTCTTTTAATGTTTTTTTAGGTCAAATTTGGTTCCTATTATGGTTAGGTATTAATTAGGGCTTATTTTAGAATATATTTTCTTGTCCATCAAGTTTTATGGAGCCTTTAAATAGGCCTCCAAGTTTGTATACGTTTTTCAATATTATTGTTATAAGATATAAAACCTAAAATAAAAAGAATCAAAAATAAAAAGAAAAAGAAAATAGTGATGATGTGGAAAATTGTGAGAGCTTCAAAAGCTTCGGTTTTATATATATATAGATTAATATATATATATATATATATATATATATATATATATATATAAATAACATATATACAAGCTATACGGACTATTGCAATTATTGAATTATTGAATTATTGAAAAAACTATTGTAAATATGTTCATATATCATTTTTGTTATAATTTGTAATACTTTTTTGTGTTATCTTGTCTAAAAACAAAATTTTGTATTTTTTTTTATTTTTTATTTTGTGATGAAAATATCGTCATTTTTTTACGTGTTCAAATGTTGAGAAATTAAAGTGGTATATTTACATTTTTGTAATACATATAAATTGCAAGAATTCCTAAAAATAAAAATAAAAAGCTGATTTAAAAACAACACCAAATTTAAGAATATAAATAATATTTTAGTGTATATATATTAATTATATACTTGCAATATTCTATTCATTAAAAAATAAAATTTCTCTAAGTGGAGTACATGATGCATATAGCCAAAATGATAAATATAGGACACATCCAATATAAAAAAAACAAAAGAATGTGCAAGCCTAGTGCCATATTGAAACATGATATGATTAAAAAAACCCAAAAAAATAAATAAATAAATAAATAACCTCATGAGATCACCGTATGAAGTACCACTTGATATATATATATATATATATAGGTCTTAACAACCGTGCTCATCAATTAGCATCATTGTAGTTATGTCTTGCCACTTTCCTGTCTAAGTTTACTTAATGGGTAGAACCTTCTTCTCTCAGTCAAACATTTACTAAATTCAAGCCCTCTTTTTTTTTTTTTTTGGAGAATCAGATCAATAGAACAAACAAAAAGAGAAGCAAGCAATTACACAACATCATTTTGGATTACAACAGACATGCAAAGAGGAATCTCTTCAAGCCAAGCCATCTCTATATCAAAATGAATAGCATTGCGGGCCAAAGTGTGAGCAACCTAGTTTGCCTCCCTCTTTGTGTGATGGAATTCACAGCTTTTCATGGCCATTGACAAATGCTTCACGTCATCTATGATGTGTCCAATAGGACAAGTAGTTTCAACAGTGTCTTGGATAGTTTTAACCACCGAAAGTGAGTCACTCTCAATTATAACACAACTGAAATTAGTCTCAATTGCAAACCTGATAGCCCGCCAAATAGCCAATCCCTCAATGACCTCTGCATCTTACACACCTTCCACTTTCTCCAACAAAGCAACTAGCACCCATCCTTGACTGTCACGCACCACCACACCTATGCCTGCTTTATTAGTCTCTTTGAAGATAGCTCCATTAACATTAGCTTTGAACCAACCTTGGGGAGGTGTTACCCATTTCAAATTTTCCTTCGGTCTAGCAACTTTCACTCCTTCCTTAGTGGATTGAAATTCAAGTCTGAAGTTGTTGGCCCAGGTAACCACATCATGAGGGACTTTATCAAGCTCATTCACTCTTATTTTGTTTTGGTAAAACCATAAAGACCAAGCTAGGATTGCGAATAGCTCTGATAGATTTGGCTAATCTAATTGGAAAATAAAATTTGTCACCTCCTCAAAATTCTGGTGTTGTGATTTGCAAACCAAGCTTCAAATTGTGCTGCTTTCCCACACAATCCTTACTGAAGGATAGAGCCATAGGATATGGTTTGTGTCTTCTTTGTCTACACCACATCTATCACAAACTTCCCAAACTTGTACTCCCCGTTTCTTTAAGTTCATCTTCGTGGGCAGTGAATTAATCAGTGCTCATCTAGGAAGTGTTTGGTCTTTGGAGGGATGTTCAGCTTCCGTATCTTATGCCAAATAGTATCCTCTTTGATGCATGAGCTACTTGGTTGATTAGCTTCCTCCCTTGCAAGTACCATTCGATAGGCACTACAGACTATGTATTTGCTATCCTTCGTTTCAGCCCATATCAAACGGTCAGGTGGTTTTCCTTCACTTAATGGAATTTTTTTAATAAGTGCAGCTTTTCATGCCAATAAATTTGGTCAATTAAATCATTTCTCCATCTCATGTTTTCCCAATCAATGAGCTCTTCAACTTTAGCATCTTAAGGTAATTGATGAACTAGGGATTGGATTTTGTGTGTGTGAGTTTGGCAGCCATGGGCCTCCCCAATTTCCACATTATTACCTCTCCCAATCCACCACTTGCTACCTATATCTATTATATATTTCACACCCTTTATACTGTTCCAAGCATATGATCACTTGGCTCAGTCATTTAGATTGAGTATATTCCCATTCGAAAAGAAGCGGTGTTGGAATACTTTATAGGCCAAAGTGCTACTGTTATTTAATTGTCTCCAATATTGCTTTGCTAGGAGAGCTTCATTGAACTTTTTAATGTTTTTTAAAGCCTATACCGCCTCCAAATTTGGGTTTACAAACGCTCTCCCCAATTTACCCAGTGGATCTTGTACCACCTATCATCACCACCCCACCAAAACTTCCTTATCATGATCTCTAGTTCCTTGTAAAGAGAGGTAGGTAGCCGAGAACAGCTCATCACATACGTGGGAATTGCTTGTGCGACTGCCTTAATTAGAATTTCCTTGCCAGCCTATGATAGTAGTTTTTCACCCCACCCTTGTATCACTCACCACACCCTCTCCTTATGTTGCTAAAGGAAGCTCATTTATTCCTCCCCCACAAAAGATGGCATGCTAAGATATTTTTCGAACTCTTTTATCTCTGGAATGCCAAGACTCGCCTGTATGGCGTTCTTTGTGTCTTCATCCACTTTTTTACTAAAATAGATAGTAGTCTTGTCTTGGTTCAATTTTTTCCTTGACTCTACTTCATATTTCTGTAGGATTTGTTGAATATTTTTGCACCCCTCAATGTTTGCTTGGCAGAGAAGTAGGTTGTCATCTGCAAAACAAAGGTTTGTGATCATAGGACCCTCCCCAACTTATGGCCACACCTGTGATTTTTCCCTCCATCTTTGCTTCTTTCAATTTAGCTAATAGACATTTTGCATAAATAAGAAAAAGATACGGGGAGAGACAGTCTCCTTGATGCAAACCTCTCTCTGGGTGAATGGAACCATGAGGTTCACCATTAATAAAAACAGAATATGAAACTGAAGATATATATTGCATAATCAAAGAGATCCATTTTTCCTCAAAGCCCATTTTTTTCATTACTTGGCTTAGATATTCCCATTCAACTCTATCATATGCCTTACTCATGTCAAGTTTTATAGCCATAAAGCCCTTTCTACCCTCACATCTAGTTTTAAAGTAGTGTAGTGTTTCAAACGCCACTAAAACATTAACAATAATCAATCTACCTAGAACAAATGCACTTTGAGTTTCAGATATGATTTTAGATAGAATGGGTTTTAGTCTATTAGCTACCATTTTTTACATGATTTTATATATAACAATACATAAACTAATGGGGCGAAATTCAGACATTCTTCTGGGCTTGAGACTTGGAATTAAGGTGATGAAATTATGGTTAATACTTTCTGGTATTACATGAGTTCAGGCAAGAAAGAACAACATTAGTAACATGAGACCCAATAATATGCCAATATGAATGATAAAAGAGTGAAGGCATACCATCTAGCCCTAGGGCCTTTAGGGGAGCCATATGTCTTAGAGCTAGGTAAACCTCCTTTGTCGTGAACTCCCATGAGAGCTCCCTATTCATGTCATCAGTAATGAGTTTGTATACTCCTTTGAGAGACTGTTCACCTAGTTGTGGTCTTGTTAATGTGAAAAGGTTTGTGAAATATCATACAGCCACATCCTCAATTTTATCTACATCTTCATGCCATACTTCATCATTATCTTAATTCCTTGAATCCAATTGCCCTTCTTTCTCCTTAAAGCATATGTGTGGAAGAATTAGTGTTTTGATCCCCACTCTATAGCCAATTAATTCTAGATCTCTATTGCCACGTCTTTTCTTCTTTTATCAAGAGCACATTCACTTCTGAACAAAAGTCAGCCTCTTGTTGGACAATGGCCTCAGTTCTGGGTTCCTCTCTAAGCTTATGTAATTTCTTTTTCTTTTCCTGCAGAAGATTGGTAATCTCTCCAAAGTCCTTTTTGCTCCAGTCTTCTAAATTTTGAGAACATAACTAAATATGCTCAAAAAAAATTTCCATATCTCCATCTCTTTCCTTTTCACCCCCATGAATTTCTAACAGCAGCTTTACACCCTTCATAGCCCACCTACATCGATTCAAACTGAAATGGATGATTCCTCCTTTTGTCTCTATTTTTTGTTCTCAAAATAATTGGCCTATGATCCAAGGAAGCCACTGTTAAATGTTGTATATACCCTTCATGAAAGGTATTTATCCAGGTCGGGTTTGCAACCTCACCATCAAGTCTTTCAAATATGTCCGCCCCTACACCATTCCTTCTGAACTAAGTGATTTTTGGACCTCTGAATCCTAAGTCCATTAATCCACAATCATTTGAGGCATCCCTTAACTATTATTTGTATTTCCGGCCTCTGACGCCCCTCCCCACTTCTCATCAATGCTTAGTATATTATTAAAATCACCAAGGCATACCCATGGCTCATCCATATCTCTACACAGGTGCCTTAAAATTCCCATAATTCTTGATGCTTGCAAGTTTCCAGGTGTCCGTAGAAACCCGTTGAATGTTCAAATAGCGTGTAAAACACTATGAATGTTTAGACCTCCAATTACAAAAATATCAATTCAAGCTTAATGTCAAACAATATATGTACAGAAAATGGACATAAGCTAATAACAAAATTGATAAAAAATCTAAACCAATTAAAATCACATCCACAGTAGAAATTAAATGGCAAAGATTAAGGAAAGAGAGATGCAAACACAAGGACAACACAACGATGTGTTATCGAAGAGGAAACCGAAGCTTTCGACGTAAAACCTCTCCACCGCCCTCCAAGCGGTCAATAATCCACTAGAAAACGTAGTTGGGATACATGAACAGCAATAGACCCTCCAAGCCTAATCTACCTAATGTACCTAAGCCCTCCAAGCTTTTTGCTCCAACGAGGTTACGCCGAACCTTTATCTTTTCTAGCTTACCAGATTCCGTAATAGCCCATAGCATCAACCAATAACCATTGGTCCCTTCCTAACTGCTTCCCAAGACACCAAATAGCCTTCTCACAGATATGGGTATGGTGAGAAAATGATTTGGCTAATGAAACTCTCAAGGATGTAACAATGGAGAGGGTGAGAGTAGAGGAATTTGAAGAGTTTCTATGTAAAGATTGCGGATGAGTCAATCTTGTTTTTCTCTAGGGTTTCTCTCTCAAAATTCTCTCTGGAAGCTCTATACATTTCGTGGCTATAAGCGTCTATATATACTGGTGTGTGTTTGGAATGCGAGGAGTAATTTTTCCAAAATAAAGCTGGCTGGCGACTTGGCCTCGCGACTTGACTGAGTAACGAGTTCAAGCCACGAGCTAACTAACTGGCCAGTCTGAACTTTTTGTCCTGTAGTGCTACAGCTGGCATGATGGTTCAGCTTCTCTACATGCTTCACTCATGTGCATCTTCTGGCGACTTGCCAGTCGTGATCCACCCGCAAGATCTAGTCGCAAGTCCCTGCTTCACTGCACAATCTTGAGCATTTCTTCACACTCTCTCATAACTACCCTTACATGATTCTCACCTAAATACAGGGTTTCTAAATGCTGAATTTCAAGTAAATTTGGCACGGAATAAAGCCAACAAGATGGTTGATTAAATTCAACCTTACACCCATGAGTCTCTATCGACCTTTCTTTAGGTACTGGATGGTAGCATCAATATAATTCTTCAAGTAGTTGTTGATGGTAAGAGGAAAGTTATTTTTCCAAAAGAGAACAAGCCCTCCATTGAGGCCATCCTTTGAGCATACCAATTTGTTATCATAGCGTAATTTAACTTGAATTTGTTCCAAATTGGATTCTTCCACTAGTGTCTCCATGAGAAACACCACGTCTGGCCTTTCCATTCTGACCATATCAATTAGCTCTTGAATTGTCCATTGATTGCCGATTCCACAATAGTTCCAACTTAAACAACTCATATTGATTTTAGCATACCATAATTCATCCAAGAAAATATCCAAATGGGAATAGAAAGTTTCAGGGGTACAAACAATGAAGCATGCAAACCAAAGAAAAAGGAAAAGTCCTAAAGTCTAAACCCCAGATAATCAAATATAGAAAATACAAAATCATATAAAGCTACTCGCTGTTGGGTTACTTTGATCCTCATCTGAGGTGGCTTTATTCAACAAGAGTAGCTAAAACCGGCATGGAGAAGCCACCCTTGGCCAAATCACACCAAATCTAGAAGTGCCCACACTTGCCAGAAATTCATCCCATAAATAGTTACTTCTAGCGGCTTCAATCACCCACACCATCAACACAAATCTCCATAGAGGCTGTAGATGGCTGAGAGTAACTGTCGGGAATCCAACCAGCAACAGCACTAGTGGATTAATGTCCCTAGTGGAGGAAGGGGGAAATTGCCCCTGTTGGTCCGCCACAAAGGAAAAAATAAAAAATAAAATAAAATAAAAAAAGCCCTACCCCTAAGCACACTAATAATTTTATTTTTTTCATTTTTGTTCATGTATTTTATATATTTTTGGTGATGTATTTCTTTTACATCATTATTATAGTCAACATACTATTATCTATATAAAATATGTCAAAGTTTATTTGAAAAATAGGGGGGAAATTTATAAATGAGTCTTAAAGGTTCAAAATCTATAAGGTAAAAATGGAAAACAAAGGGAAAGGAAAAAAAAAAGGGAAAGGTGAGTCAACCTTTATGCCCTCAGTCAAGGGTCTCCCAAAAGGGACATGGTGGCTAACCTAATCCCATTAAATTGCATTTGTTACCACTTGACATGTTTTGAGCCCTTCCATTCGAAAAATTGTTTTATAGGGCATTATCCTTCACCCACCTCATCTTAGGCTCTCTGAAGGGTGAAAATCTATTGCGTTTCATCTCTAGGCAACAAGCCTCTCATAGCATGTGGGTCCCATACATCAATATGTTATGAGAGGTTCTTTGCATGGAGCTAAAACACAAAGGGAGAGCGAAAAAAAGGGAAAGGTGAGTTAACCCTCATGCCCTAAGTCAAGGGTCTCCCAAAAGGGGCATGGTGGCTAACCTAATCCCATTAAATTGCATTTGTTACCACTTGACATGTTATGAGCCCTTCCATTCGAAAGATTATTTTATAGGGCATTATCCTTCACCCACCTCAAATTAGGCTCTCTAAAGGGTGAAAATATATTGTGTTTCATCTCTAGACAACAAGCCTCTCATAGCACGTGGGTCCCATACATCAATAGGACCCATATGCTATGAGAGGTTCTTTGCATGGAACTAAAACACAATATACCTTCTCCTCCAAGTGGCATGGGTGATTAGACAAAGTCCCGAGATTTAAGGAAAGCAGCATTAAAAATTCGTCCTAAAAGGAAGCTCTATAAAAAGGGGGGATGGAATTTCAAGAAAATATAAAAATAAAAAATAAAAAAACAAAATCCACTACTTTTACATTGTACTCACTTTGCCCATATTCCTTTCAACACTTGTGATTTTATTTATTATTGAAGCACCTTTCACCAACCCCACTAGTTGGTTTTTGGTGTAGTGAATAAGTTTTCTTCCATTTGTGTAGGATCTCTTTAGGTGATAAGCAACCATCAAGATTTAATTTAGTTGAGAATTTAATAGTGGCTTTCCATTTTTGAATTTTCCACCCACAATTATTCTTTTCCCATAATTAATAGGTAATGAAGTTGTAAGATGGAATAAACCAGGGAATGTTAAGACAAGGGCAGCTTCAAAGTTGGTAAGATGGACTAAACCAGCTGAAGGCTGGATCAAATTGAACACCGATGGCTCAGTCATCAACTCCACTAGCCTATCTGGGGTGAGAGGCTAATTAGGGATAGTAGTGAACAATGGGTAATGGGATTTGCAAAGCTTTTTGTGTTTCCTCTATTTTCACTACTGAGTTGTGGGCTCTAAGGGAAGGTTTAGCTTTATGTGTATAATTGTGGGCCCAGGCCATGGAAGTTGAACTTGATGCATCTGCAACAATTTCCTTAATTGCTAGCAATATCAATTCTAATGGGGATCTTTCTAGCCTTATTGATGATTGTAGTGAATTGTTGCTACAACTGCCTCATGTTAAAGTGTCTCACTGCTTCAAGGAAGCCAACTACTGCGCTGACGCACTAGCTAGATTAGGATTAGCTCAAGAGGATGTTTCTTTTGCATTCCCCCCCCCCCCCCCCCCCCCCCCCCCCGCCCCCCCTCCTATGTTGTTCTCCTTTTATTTGCTGATGTATTGAGAATGTATTGTTCTAGACTATGTCTAGCTTTGGCTAGGGACTTCGTTGTTTGATTTATGATATCTATCCTTTTTACCCAAAAAAAAAAAAAAAAAAGAGGTAATTTCTCTCATCTAAGAGCTAATGCATTGAACTTTGGTAATGTGGGTACCAATATCTAAAGTTAATGAAGATCTCATGTAAGTTCATTTTAATTTATAGAGAACTAATATTATTCCATCTAGTATGCATCTTAAATTTGCTTAAACTTGAGAAGATATTGTAATTGATTTTATAAGAGAAGATTTATTTGGTATTTATTCAGTCCCTTCAAGGAGAAAATATTTCCACATAAATCTTAGTGTTCTTGTATGTGATTGGTGATTTTACTTGGTAATTTTGGTGATGATATTTTCTATTGAGTGATTAAAGTTCTTAATTAATTTTCTTAATTCAAATTAGATTAGATTGTGGCCCAACAAATTTGTAGAGGTCGTTTATAACCAAAAAGACACGTGATACATTGCAAATCTAAGATATATAAACAATGAAAATAAAATCAAAAAGGGAAAGGTTTAACTCAATTTTTTTTTTCTTATCACAGTGAAGCAACCATACCCTAACTGTATAAGGACTTGCATTTTTGCTCTTGAATAGCCTGGCTGGAAATATTAAACATCACGGTACAATTCTTATTCACATTAATACATTTCTTGAAAACCTTAGTCACTTTAACTCACCCTGAAATCCTTGAATAGCTGCTTATATTCAATAGCCCCGAGCTCACATCCTTATTCACATTCAGGTATGACATAATTTGTTCTATACTAGCATCCACCGTGACATTCATCCTCACCGTCTTCCTTGGCCTGGCATGGCCTGCCAACAATTGGACCTCCCCAACAATTATGTCATGGTAATACAACGTTGTGGTGGTGTTATCATATATGAAAGAAAACATATTTGAATTTTCACAGTCACATTGGCTATCATTGACATGTTGGTGTAAATACCTCATTTTGTACCCAATTAATAAAATTTAGTTCCCGGTTCCAATGATGAGCTTGACATGTCTACAAAGGTAATTGAAGTTATTTTGATAGTTTGGAAGTAATCACAATTCAAAAGTGCTCAAATTGCTTTGAAAACAATGCTGAAAAATGACATTTTCTCACTGTTTTGACCATAACTTTTGATCCACAAAGAATATTTGAGTTAGGTTTATTTCATTGGAAAGCAGACATCCTAGGCTTCATTTGAACATAAATTTTGCCTACGATCTATATTGAGTGAGTTATGACCACTTGAAGTCGAGCCATCAAACCTATCAAAATTAGGACTTTTGGGGAAGCATGCGTACGCAAGAATCATGCATGCGTACACATGCCCCAACTTCAATTTAAGGGCCCAAAACATCATTCTTTGATGTGGCCGGCCCCTAAACCCTTGGGAACATCCAAAGACATCGAAAAGGCCTTGACAAACTAGTTTAAACATATAAATACATCCTTACACCTCCAAACTCAAACCCTGGCGAGAGAGAGTTGATTTTTGACCTAAACTCTTTCAAAAATCTTTCTTTCTCTATTTTCTGCACTCACAAACACCAAGCACGTTTTTGGTTCTTCAAAAACCTCTCTCTAGTAGTCTTAAGGCAGAAACTATTTTCTAATCTCTTTCAAAACCTTTTTCAATCAATCTTTTCAAGAAAATCCTTTTATTTTGAGTTGTAATTACTTATACATTATTGAATCCTTTGATTCCCTTGATTATCATTGAATCTTTGTGTGTAGCCACTGAGGGACCAGTTAAATATCAACCAAGCTGTGTTTCATAAGCAAGATAAGTCTCTCTTCATAGCTCTTCCTTAATTTGGATTTTTATAACTTGTGTTCTTGTTGTTCTTAGTTTGATTTTTTTGTTATACATGTTTAGAAATGTGTTTTTCTTTGTTTGATTTTGTTTTGTTCTATCTTACCAATGTTTGAATGAAGGGTTGAATTAAATATTAGAAGCATTCTAGGTTTTGTTTGAGTGTTGCATATGGCTTGCTTTAAAACTGTGTTTCTAGGAGTGTATATGTGCACATACTTTATGTGTGTATACTCATACTCGAGGCATGTGTACGCATACTTCATGTATGTGCACACATACTCATGCATAGAAACATAGATTAAGGGTTCTTGCTATTTTATTTGTTTTGCTTAATTTTAATCACATGTTTAATCCTATAAAGCTAGTTTTCACATGGTTTAGCATTAGGGTTAGTAGAATACATGTTTCACATGCTTGTATTGATAGATTAATTATTAGGGTTTATGCTTTGATAAACCACATGAACATTCATAAGAACTTAAACATGCATTGATGCATAGGTGCAGTGATGCAATAAGGTAAGTGAGATAAGTCATGCATAATTACATGAACATGCATTTGATTTGGATGATGAGCGATGATATGGTTGATGAGCATGATATGGTTGATGAAATGACATGAATATACTTGGTTGATTTCATGATACTATGCTTGGATTTTGAAATACGCTTGATGTTGATGCCTTATTGATGCTACTGTTTGTGATGTGCTTGCTGCCCTTGGATATATATTTTGCTAGATGAATAGTAGAGTTTTTATGCTATGGATGAGTGTGGGACATTTGTCATGTTTGGATGTTAGATACATGTTAGTATGTGTGAGTTTAGAATAACATATTAGAGGACTCTTTGATGAGATTAGGATTTGGAACACAATGAGTCGAGGCTGACCTAAAAGTTGGGTGGGGTTGGGTGCCTAATACCTTCCCATCCCCATACCTAAACTCCGGACACCATGCTCCAGTAAAGATCAGTCATTCTACAAAGGCGCTATATTTATGGTTCTTAAACCTAATCTAGGTGACTACTCTGCCATGGTCCACCCTAAGTCAAGGTGTACTTCCCA
This sequence comes from Quercus glauca, assembly GCA_023736055.1. NCBI lineage: Eukaryota > Viridiplantae > Streptophyta > Magnoliopsida > Fagales > Fagaceae > Quercus > Quercus glauca. The sequence continues at coordinate 42,646,989 of CM043318.1, forward strand.
CTGATTTAGGAAAAACCAAAAGCCCATCGCGGGCACTTGCACCCTCAGTTGGTCCCGGGCTTAAGGATGGAACGGTGCATTAGCTTAAGCGTAGGTGTACTATGACCCATTTATTTTGACAATGGGGTGCTTGATGTCGAACACAGTGAACAATAGAGTAAGGACTGGAATGGACATGATAATCAGTATGCAGATTGAATAATATTAGTAAGCAAATTGTAATGCAGCAACAATATTAATCATATTTTGTATGTGGGTTCTTCCTTAGGTTTGTAGCCACCTCTTCATCATTACCACTGGAGGGGTCGTTGACTGAGCTGTTCCTTATCTTCTATAGCTTCTGCTTAATTTTCTAGAGTTTAGGAGGGGTGGAGGGGGTGTTGTAGTAGGTGAAGTGTTTAGGGATTCTTGTTTTAGTTTTTTAGCTATCAATAGTGTTGAGGATACTTCAATGCCTCTGTATTTTGCCTTAATCTATGTAAATTATTTTTCATATAAGTGATAAAAGTATTTTCATTAAGCTTTGACAAAAAATGATAAAGGTTTGTATTTGTTGCCAAGATCTTCTCTCTCTCAAGGTCAAATATTTGAATCCATTCAAGTTTTGCCCCAGCTAGATTTCACTCCTATGACGATATCAAAACTTTACTTCTTTAAATCTAAAGGCACAATCCATATAATGCACTCAACTTAGTACCCGTTTGGATGCTGATTATTGTAGGAGCGTCTGCATTTCGCTTTTTTGTTTTTGAGAAAAGCATTAACTGAGTTCCAATGGGTCCCCTGCACTGTTCATGGGACCCACAAACCTCTTTTTTCAACAAAACTTTCATTAAAAATGGGTCCCACAGCACTATTCATACATTTAAAAATTATTTTGCTACAGTGTTTTCAGTTTTTAGTTTTCAACAAAATAAATGGTATCCAAACGGAAAGATATTCATTCAAATTTCATGTGACTTGCTAAAAAATATATATCATAACCTTTATCATGGTCACACCTAGCCACTTTCTGGCTTATCTTTCTTATACAGCATAGATTAGTTGACTTCACAGAGGAATATCATACCTGCTTAGGGTGATCGTGTGAATGATTACACACTTATATTCTGCTAACAAAAAAAAAAAATAGTGACTAGATTCTAATTTTTTGCTAGCACATGCATACCCACGACACTGCTCACATTGGAGTGCTTTTTCCTTTCCATATATATATATATATATATATATATATATGTCTTTGATGGTTAGGTATAGGGGAATTTAAATGGTGGATATCTCTATTGAAAACACGAGAACATGTTAATTTCAAGTCTTTTAACGATAACGATACTTTTATTCAATAAGAGATTAGAATAATCTCTATTTAAAATTTTTAATGACGGACATTATATGCATTCTTAGAACATCAAAGACAAGATCCAAAACTGGATTTTGTGTGGATCCAGAGGATTCCTATTTCTGTGTTGGTATCTTGAGTTTCGTTTTTCTTTGTTAACATATGTTGGGTTGATTTCTGTCCAAATTGTTAGTGAGCGGTAGGAAAAATTAGTTGGTTCTAATTAATCTGCAATGTGACATACTCTGTTAAAATGTTGTCTTCTGAGAATTTGTGTAAATGTGTTCAGTAGGTACTCAGTATTATTGTGATTAATGAAGTTTATCATTCATAAAAAGAAAAAATGGATTCTCTCCCACCACTAATGGATATGGGAGAAAAACAAATTTTAGGATCACAAAGATATAGATAGCTTCTACAACACAAAAGAAAGATACCCAAACAACTGTTTGAGATAATTTTAATTTTCACATATAGATGTCATTTCAAATGTTTCAATGTGATTGTCATTGTATCGATGATGTTATCCTTTTGTTTCAAAAGGATAGGTTTTTTTTTTTCTTTTTCTTTTTTTTTTTCTTTTTTTTTCTTTTTTTTATACCAGAAAGGAAGGAAACAAACTATAGAATTGCTGGGACTCTAACAACAATCTTATCTATGTTACAGTTTTACAGATTGTACCTAAGATAGCCCTGGGAACAAAAAGGGCTTTGCAACACAAGCCTTGTTGCTGTAAGCTTAACATGTCAGAAAGCTTAGGTTTTTCCTACCAATTAGGACTACATTGCATATTATAGACATGAGCTATTCTTTTACTACAACACATGATCACAATTCTGCAGAAACCTAGATTTTTAGCTTTAACAACAACCTCTACTAAAGCTTCTTGAGTTGCTGCAGTAGTTGTAGAAGCTCCATTGCTGGCACTACCTGAAAACATGATCCTTCCTGTAGATTTGTTGCTTCATAAGCAAAAGCAGTCCTCCTTGTTCTATTCTTCCTAGCTCTTGCTATTTTGATAATTAGCTCCCAGCTTCCTCCAATATTCTGATATGTTGTATGATTTCCTTTGTAAGGTCTATCATGGTTGTCCTTTTCAAAAGCTTCCTTAAACTTGCAAGTCAAAGTTTAAGCAGTTAGAATGACTTCAGTGGGATTAGGGGTTTTGCCATCATGAGTTACCATGTTCCTATGGTTCCATATTGTCCAAAGGAATGTGAAAATGGAACAAAGATAATTCATCCTCTCTTGGTCCATCTGTCTTAATCTTAGCATAATGTTGCTCAGCCAATATTGAACACGTATGTTGCTAAAGTCTGAAGTGTGTATGCCAAGGGAAGATCCATGCCAGCAAGCTCTAGCTAATGTACAGTGGAGAAACAAATGGGAAGTAGATTCATCTTCTTAATTGCAAAAAGGGCATGTGCTATGAGTACTAATACCTCTGTTTTTTAGAGTATGGAAGGTAGGAATGTTGTCCTGCATGAGCTTCCACACAAAGAGATTCACTTTGTGAGGAGTTTTCACCTTCCAAATTTGCTGCCATACCTCTGTTGGAATCTGATGTGGTCTGAGTTGAATGGGAGATTTTGAGACATCTTCCTTAAGAAGTATATTGTAAGCAATCCTAACGTCATACTCTCATGTGGTTGAGTGTTTCCAAAAAAGCTTATCTGAAACAACACTAGTCTTTGATATAGGAATACTCAAAATTTTAGAACATAGAGGTCCTATGTAAATGGATCTAACTAGGTCAGCTTTCCACATACCAATATTGTGATCAATGAGATCAGCAACAGTGCCAGGGATCAGATTTGAGTTTTACAAATTTTGGGCAGGGCATTGAAACCAATCTGAGTGTTGTATAGGGATGTCCCTTCCTTTCCCTATCCACCATCTACCTTCCTTCAGCTTTGGTTTGTCATGTTTAATTAAGTTTCCCCAAAACCAAGAGTGGTGAGATTTAGGCTCACATTCATGAATAGAACATCTTGGAAAGTACTTAGCTTTGAAGGTTTTAGCAACTAGGGATTGAGGGTTTTGGCTTATCCTCCAAAATTTATTTGCAAGCATTGCTTGGTTCATGAGGTTGAATTTTTTAAAACCAATGCCACCCTCTTTTCTATTTTGGCACATTTTCTCCCAATGGACCAAGTGTAGTTTATTAACACCCTACTCATGCCCCCACCAAAATTTTCTAATGACTGAGTCTAATCTCTTGTAGATAGTTTCAGGGACTTTGAAGCAAGAGAAAGTATAAAGGGGTAAGGTTTGGAGAATAGAGGTAATAAGAGTACCTCTACTTGCTTAGGATAGCAGTCTTGCTTTCCAACTTTGAAGCTTGGATTTTAACTTGTTCACCAAAAATTGGAAATCAGAAACTCTCTTTCCTCTCAATTTAAAGTCAAGACCTAGATATTTGCTAGGGGTTAGGACCAAGTTAACCTAAAGAGAATTGGCTAAGGAAATTTTCTCATCTTCAGGCATGTTGGGGGAGCAAAAAAGGTCTGATTTGGCCAGATTAATGTTTTGCCCTAACAAGTTATAGTACCACTGCAGGATATTTTGGATATTTTGAAAGGATTTGTTGTCTTTTTTGAAGAAGAGCAGAGAGTCATTAGCAAAGAAAATGTGGGTAAAGGTACATCCATTTTTGCCTACCTTAATCCCCTGAATGTCCTTATTATGTTCAACTTTTAAGAAAGCAAGGCACAACACATTAGCGCGCAAAAGAAAGAGAAAAGGGAATATAGGATCCTTCTATTTAAGGCCTTTTGATGGTTTGAAAGTCTGAGTCATACTACCATTAACTAAAAGGGTATATTGAATAGTTAAAAACACTCCATGACCCAACCAATCCACCTTGGCCTAAAATTCATGGCCACCAGCTCAACCTTCTGGAATTTCAAGTCTACCCTACCATATGCCTTACTCATGTCAATTTTTAAAGCACCAAAACAATACTTCCTTCCCTTTTTTCTTTTGTCTTTTTTCTTTTTCTTTTTTTTTTTTTTTCTTTTTTTTTTTTTTTTTTTTGCAAAAGGAAAGGAAGTTTTCATCATCCCATTTTGATCTTCTCTAATTTTTGCAAAATATTGATGCAATTGGGTATCAATGTCATAACAATATCATTTCACCAAAAATTTCGCAGACCAAAAACAAGGTTTAATTAAAGATCCAACTGTCATATTAGGATAAAAATGATTCATTTTCAAAATACATGAAACTCTCTTCATTCTGACCATTTATTAACAAAAATGGGGCTTGAATCAAGTGGAATAGTTTATTTTGAAAATTTTGTGGTTCTAATGCCTTTTTGGGTCTTTATCAGGACACTTGTCATGATTCCCTAAAAATTATGTTAAGTAGTTTGTAGGATTTATTCAAGTTTCTGTGAATTATGTGTTATTGTTTTATTGGGTCCAGTTGCTCTTAAAACACTTTTCATTTCTTATTCTTATCAAGTTGTACTTGTAATTCTTCCTAAAAAAATTGTTGTACATGTAATTGATTTGGAAATCTAATCAAATTTTGTTATATTGTAGAAACATGTCAAGATTTATTGATGATCAAATTAATTGCTAATAAAATTCCATATTACAGTCATGTCTTAAGTGCACTATAGTTTATGTTCTAATCCTAGCAAAAGTTAAAATTGAGGGACAGGGACTCCATTGAAGCCACATGGCACGTCCAGATTATGCCACATGGCACCCTCATGTTATGCCACATGCACACATTCCAGGACTCTCCAAGTTGACCTCATTGTGGATTTTCTTCCTGATGCCATCAATTTTGTCCTCTCTAAACAAGGCAAGTTAGTAGCTGTTTATTGACTTGAGTAAGCCCAACCCCTAGGTGAGTTTAGCAATTGCGTAAACTCCCAAATCTTAAACAATAGAGCTTAAAATAATAGTCAATAGTTAAATTTTTTTTTTTTTTTTTTAACTAAAACTATTACAAATTTTACTACATAAAACATAAAAACTAATGTAACAATAAAGAAGATTGGTGGACTTCAACCATCTAATAAATACATATTTGAAAGAAACTTTATTATGATTTGTAACATTTTCTTTTAAAAAAAAAGATTGGTGATACACCATTATATAATTAAATTGGTAGCAACCCTAGTATCACTAAAACAAAAAAAAGGGAAAAAAAAAATCTCTTTTAGGGTTGTGCTCACATTTCATTTTCTATTGCAAATAGAAATGAAATATCTCATGGGTTTCAGTTAGTTCAACTGGTAAAATCTCTGATGATTGAATAAGAGATCTGGGGTTCAATTCCCATGTACACCAAAAACCAACTAGTGTCTAATCATTAAAAGCGAACGTCATAGGTTGAAACTCTTACACACAAAAATCTAATTAATGCAAAACTAAAAGACCAAATAATAATAATAACAATAATCTATATAAATATATATATATATATATATATATATATATATATATATATATATATAACTGAAGCCTCTGAAACTCCCACAATTTTTCACGTCAGCACAATATCAAAAAAGAAAAACATAAAAAAAAAAAAACTTTTTTAAACTAAAAAAAAAAGAAAAAAGAAAAACATAAACGCAAGGGGTTTTCTAAAACCCAAACCCGATATATACACTCTGTCTTCTCCTCTTTCCCTCTTTTGTTCTCTCTGCCTCTCTCAATTCTCAAACCCCTAAACTATAGCCCACGGGCACCGGCCTCCCACTCCTTTAGTGGCTGAAAGTATTTGATCTTGAGACTTTACCATCATACCAGATTCTCTCCGCAAACATTACCTATAAGTTTTTTTATTTTGTTCTATAATTTTGGCTATTAAATATGATTTAGGGTTTTGTTTTTGGTTCTTTGCCTCTTCCGTTCTCTTTGCCTCTCTCAATTCTCAAACCCCGAAATTATAGTCCATGGGCTCCAGGCTCCCACTCCTTTAGTGGCAAAATTTTTTTGATTTTGAGACTTTACCATTAGACCAAAGTCTTTTCGCAAACATTACCAGTAAGTTTTTTTTTATTTTGTTCTATAATTTAGGGTTTTCTTTTTGGTTGTTAAGAATGATTTAGGGTTTCGTTTTTGTTCTATGATTTAGGGTTTCATTTTTTGTTGTTAAATATGATTTAGGGTTTCGTTTGGGAGTGTTTCTTTTGAATGATTAGCTTAGATTGATGGGTTTGGAGCCCATAGTGGGTTTTATTAATAAAACTTAAACCTCAATTTTTTGTGTGCCCATTGCTGGAAACTTTGCCAATCTTTCCATTTTTAAATTTTTTTGAGAGAAAAACCAAGAAACTTTATTGATCAAGTTGCTGGAAAATTAGCTAGCACAAATTTAAATACATTAGAAGGAACATGTCCCATCCAAACCAAGCGAAAACGAAAATCTAGCTCTCTTAACTAAGGCATCTGCAACTGCATTACTTTGCCTATAAGTGTGAGAGAGACAAACTTTGAAAAAAAGTTTACACAGGTGAGAATATCCTTAATCAAATAACCATGCATTGACCCGAAATTTGTACCCACTACAAAAAAACGAGGCTATCCCTGCATTTTCAAAACAGCTGAGATAGCCCCAAAAAGCGCTGGGATAGGGTCAAAATTCCTATCCCAACGTTTTTTTTTCCTAGCGCTTCAAACTACCACACAATGAATGTGGGTGTAAGGTCGCCGAACTTGTACCGGCGCTTTTCAAAAGCACTGGGAAAGGCATACGTCCTATACCAATGCTTTTGAAAGCACTAGAATAGGCTTATCTATTTCAGCGGTTTGTAAAAACGCTAGAAAAAAACGCTGGGATAAGACGATTTTTTTGTAGTGACCATATTTTAAGGAGTGTGTAACGAACTCAGAGTCACCCTCAAGTACCACACGGTGAAGCCCCATCTCCTGAGTAAAGAGAGCAACTTGTCTGGCTGCCAGTAGCTCCAAGGCAATCACTGTGGTGGGTTTCTAAATCTTCTCAACTAGGGAGGCCACAATTTCGCCATGTACGTTGCGAATAACAACCCCAATACCTGCCTCATCTACGTCATCAAACATTATGCCATCAAAGATCACTTTTACACAGCTGTTATCGGGTGGCTTCCATTTGATGTTGTGGGGTCAGGAAGGGTGCTTTCTTTGCTTGAAAACCTTCTGGTAGTCAGAGTTGTATGCTCAGGCAGAATCAGCTTCAGTCTCAATAGGAATCACAGTCTCACCCACTTTAATCTTGTTTCTAAGATTCCATAATTTCCAAGCTGTCACAACAAAAATATTCAGTAGACGTGGCTCGGTTTTGACAATATCTAGCAAGTCTGAGAAAGAATACACAGCAGCAGCACCCCTCTCCACCCAGCCGAAATATTTTTTCCACGCCACCTGCACTTCTTTGTAAGACCATATGGCATGCATCACTGTTTCAGGTTCCTTAGCACAGAGAGAACATAGATCACCAGGAGTGATTTTGCGCCTGTGAAGATTACTCTTCGTTGGCAGCGCATCAAAGCAAGCTTTCCATTGAGAGCGTTTTATTTTCCCCGGGACTTTTAGCTTCCAAAGGCTCCTCCAAAACTTGACAATGGAGTCATTATTTGAAGTAGATGCCGAATCATAGTCCTCCTCTTCACACAATATTTTATACCCCGTTTTAACTCTGTACTCCCCAGTTTTATCCCATGGCCAACAAAGTCTGACCCAAGGAGCATAAAGGGATTGCTTCTATTCTGCTTGCGTCAAAAGTTAGAAAGGTTTCCTCTATAAGTTGAAAATTCCATGTTGCCGAGTCTCCATCAATAAGTGCATCCATCGTAGCATCTCTTGGAAGGTAAGGACCTGGTGAAAAAAAATTTCCACCGCCTGTATCTGGCAGCCACCTATCTTCAAAGATCTTGATGTTTGACCCATCTCCAATCCGCCATCTAGCACCCATAGAAATAACTTTTCTAGCCCGTAGGATGCTTTTCCAAGCAAACAACCCCGACGAAGCTTTAGTATCAAATATAGAGCCGTTTGGAAAATATTTCGCTTTGAAAACCTTATAAGGAAGGGATTCAATCTCTTTTATCAACCTACAAACTTGTTTTGCGAGCATGGCATCATTGAACTCCATAAGTCCCTAAATCCCAATCAACCCACTGCTTTTGCTTTGCACAAAGTCCCCCACGTCTACCAATGGATTTTTTGACGATCTACTCTTTGCCCTCACTAAAACTTACAGATCATCATCTCAATGTCATGGCATAGACTAATAGGCAACTTAATGCAGGTCATAGCAAAGGTAGGTATGGCTTGCACAATGGCCTTTAATAGTACTTCCTTTCTTGCTTGTGATAGTAGTTTCTCTTTCTATCTTTGCAACTTATTTCAAACTCTATCTTTTATATAGTTCAAGCTCACCCTCTTATTTCTCCCCACAACCACTGGTAATCCAAGGTATTTTTCGTATTCCTTTATTTACGGAACCCCAAGCAAGAGCTTGATGGAATTCTTCGAAGCTACACTTACTGATTTGCTGAAGAATAAGGTTGTTTTCTCCCTATTTATCTACTGACCGGATGCAGCCTTATAGTGTTCCAATATTTCTTGACTAACATGGATATACTCCAATTTAGCTTGGCAAAATAATAAACTATTATCCGCAAAAAATAGATGGGAGATTTTTGGGCCATTCTTGCACAAAGAGAAAGTACCAATTCAGGTTAGAGCTAGAAACTGCTTGGTTAAGTAGCTGCTTTTTTTAAAAAAACATAAAATGTGATTTTTTTTTTTTTTTTTTTTTCTTAAGCTTCTTTTGTAGCTCCTTTAACTTTGCTTCACCTTAGACCCGACCTTTAGGCTTCAAGATTGCCTCTTAAGGCTGACTTGTGTTAAGCCTCTCTTATATCCTTTGTTATGTCCGCGTAAAAGCTAGCTTAATACTTTCTTTATGTCCGTGTAAGCCTCGCTCACAAAAGCCACATAAAAATAGCAACATGAATCTTTGTTTTATTCGTATAAAATGGAGTGTGGACCACTTTTATCTGGTCCACACTTTGAAATAAACTAACTCCCCCTTTGCCATATCCCCTTTGTTGCTGTAGAAGGAGATGCGTGGAATGTCATAAAGCCTTTGCAAAAATCAGGCTTATCCCCTCACTGGAGCATCAAAGTTAGACATGGCAAAACGGTCGGGTCGGGTCGGGTTCGGGTCGGGTCAATCGGGTTGCGGGTCAAACGGGTCACGGGTCAAAAACGGGTCATTTTAAGCGGGTCAAAATCGGGTTCGGGTCAATCGGGTTCGGGTCGGGTCGGGTCGGGTCGGGTTGACCCGTATTTTTCACATGAAATTTTAAATTTTTTATTTTTATAAAGAAAACAACATGTATCTATCATTTGGAAAGTTATGCAACAAATTACTTGATATAAAATGCATTATTTTGAATTCACCACTTATATCAAGCATGAACTCAATTAAACTTATTAATACTTATTCAATAATTTTAAAATTATACAAATTATAACATTACTATTTAAAACAAAATAACACAAAGATAAGTAAAACAAATACACAAGTTTTATTTCTACACATTATCAACATTTCAAAATATAAAACAAAATTACAAATGACTTATTGGATAACTCATTTAATAAAAAAATAAAAACATATAAGAAATTTACAATCTTAAAAATTAATTTTATAATCTATTATCAGTTATAGTTGACACTTTATTTCAATTTGAGATATACTTTAAAATTTGATTGCTTACTTATTTATACATGGTCTCTTTTATGAATATCATATTATTGTTAAGTAACACACACTCTAAGAAATATCATAATTTATTTTGAAAAGCCGTTTATTTTGGACATAAATTATTAAAAAATAAGTCTAAGTATTCATAATTTATGCTAATTTGATACTTTAGCTTCACTATTTTCACACTTGTGAATGTTTCTCACATGTCTACAATTTTAAATCTATGTTTTTAACTCTACTGTAACTAGATTATCTTGGCATGTACTTTGCTATTTGATACTTAAAAATATTTACAGATTACAGAATGTTCAACCATTTATCTTTCAATTAATTTGCATGTAGTTATGTAAATGTATCAATTGTTTCCTTAAAGTTCACAATAAACAATTAAACCAATATTGTCTTAGTTTTACTATTTTTTTTACCCAAAAAAAAAAGTTTTAAAAAAATGGTTCGGGTTCGGGTCGGGTCGCGGGTCGGGTCACGGGTCAACCCGTTTTTGCTTCGGGTCAAAAAAATCGGGTTCGGGTCGGGTATTTTTCGGGTCGGGTCGGGTCGGGTCAGAAAATTCTGACCCATTTTGCCATGTCTAATCAAAGTTATAGTTGAGGATATTCTTAATTTAGCCAAAAATTTTGTAAATATAAAATTTTCTTTTGTGTATAAAGAAGGCAACTGCCCATCTTTTAGCACAATGGGCTGCCCTTTTGTTCTGGACTGGTCCAGTGCGCATCTCTTCCCTATCATCTTGAAATTGTCCAGACTTTTGATAAAGATGGACTCAAGCTCAAAATTTCTAACTGTTCTCTATTTTTGCTTGGTCAATAAAGTATTTATTTAGCAAAAAAAAAGCACCCCTTTTTGTCATTTGGAAACAAATAGTAGTTAAGTACGGTAGTATATGTTTTATAAAAAATAGTGAGTTCCAGTTAGTTCAACTAGTAAAATATTTAATGATTTAATAAGAGATATGATATTCAATCTTTACCTACACCAAAAACCAATTGGTATCTTGCTCTGATGTAAAGTTAGAGCAGTACTCATAAGTTGAAACTCTCTTAAAAAAAAAAAAAAAGCTAGAGGTGATCCACCATCTACTCCTTTTTATGTTAAAAAAAAAAAAAAGTATTCAGCCTTTTTTTTTTTTAAGGTAAAATATTATTTAAGAAGGTCTAAGGGTAACCCAATTGGTGTCAAAGGCCTTGTAACTGAATTTGCACCTCCCCATGCACAAAGTGTTTGGGGGTCTAGGAGGGAAATGGTTCAAACTGCGAAGTTAGCAGTATGTTATAATAATTTCTCAAAAAAAGGGTAACCCAATTGGTAGCTGGCCCATCTCTAGCAAACAAACCGAAAATGGAATGTATGAGATGGGATGGGGTTCCCCAAAAAGAACAAAAGAAGGCCCAATAAGCAAGGGAATGAGCCATACTATTAGAGGCTCTAGGACAAAATAAGAAAGAAAAAATTAGAAGTAAGCGTAATGGACAAAATGTCGGTTACCTTTTTGATTTGTCAACCTTTAGACGCTCACCAACCAGTTAACAATAATACTAAGGGGTGGTAAATACATTTAAATAACAATTTTCAGTATTTAAATAATATTATATTTTTTTATATATTTTTTTATTCACACATATTTTTAAAACATACAAATAACATTACTAGAACAACAATACCAAATGGACCCTAAGTTTTATAAAAAAAAAAAACATCAAATAAATAACTAATTCCTATAATCAAAATTTAAATAATTTCACAATTTCTTTTAGTTGGATTGTGTACTATTATCCAATTCATTGAGTAATGTAATAAATCCATATTGAGACTATCAAATAATTTAATGGTTAAGTGGAGTTATAATAGTATATAACTATATGTTATAAATTAGTGGCTCATGAATTGTATATGGAAAAGAAATTTTTAGTCATGTTTTATTGTTTGTATATGAAAAAAAAAATCAAATAACTTTATTAAATAAAGTTGAACATGTTCAAAAAAAAAAAAAAAATGAACCAAATATAAACATGTAAATATTGTTTGATGATAAGTTGAACTCGGCTTATGTTTTAAATAAAACTAAAATTTAATACTTGGTTCAACTTATTTACAACCTTACTTAAACCTTACTTTAAAGTTAAATAAAGGTTTAAAGTTAAATGTAGTGTTCATGTGTTCTAATAAGTATTATTGTTTCCTCAAAAAAAAAAAAAAAAAAAAAAAAAAAGAGAGTTAAGTGTGTTACAAGAATTTTGACTTCAAGATTTAATCTGTTATCTGTTAGCATCCTAACTATAGGGTTTAAAATGAAATTTTCCCTTACCTTTAATTTTTACTAATCAACTGTAAATTATACATCACGAATGAAAAGGTTTTAGTTGGTTAGTTTTAGACAATTCAATTGTGTATCTTTTTGAGGGTGGGAATTCACAGTTATATCTTGGTTAATGCACGTTTCAGTCCACACATAGAATTTGACAAAAATTTGAAATAATTTGGATCTTGAGAAACGTTGTAATCTAAAAGTATTTTGATAATCAAGAATTAAATAACTCAGTTTTTTTTTTTTTTTTTTTTTTTGGTTGGTGAGATATGGATTTACAATTATCGGTTGAGCAATTATTGCCTGTGTTTTGGGCGTAATAATTGGAGAGATTACACCATTGTATAGATAAAACGTGGAACAATTATTGGCATACAGCACGCTAAAAGGAAAATTCCCATATGTATTAATTTATGCAACAAAAATTGAAGATAGGAATAGGATACAAGAAGTAGTTGTTATTCATCATCCAACAAAGAGATGCTAAAACAAAAACAGTATTAAGAGTGAGTATCATATTCCACAACCATTGAAACTAAAGTTAAAACATGTCAGAGAGGGTAGGTAACTTGACCTCTCCCTTGGTAGAAAGGGGAATGGTAAAGTTTCCAATGATGGGAAGGTCAATAGTGAGACCCAAATCCAACTCATAGTCTATGTCCCAATCTGCACAAACATCCTTTGCCAAGGTCACCAATATACTGTGTGCCACCTTCACTGGAACCTCTAGCAATGTTGTGTCACTCGCCTTCAGGGACCCTGGGTCTGGCATTGTCCCTGATGCAATCACCCTGGCCCACACATACATACAATTACCATAAATTATTGCAAATTTTATTTTTATTTTATCAATCCATATCTTTTACATTTAAAACAAAAAATTAAGTTATCATAATTTACAACAAGATAAAAAAGAAAATGGGTTTTAAATTTGATCACCGCGTCTGTATTGTAAATATACAGTTACAAATAATCAAGCTAAAGTAATAGGAATTAGACCTAAAACAATTCCAAATAGAAAAACTTCAATCATTTCAAATTCAATTTGTTTGAAAGAGAAAAAGAAGTGATTATCACAAATAGTCTAAATAGCTCTGAACAAGTTTTAAATTTGTTTGAATTCTTAGTTGATCACAAATTAATGGTGTGCATAATGTGTAAGTAGCTTCTTCTTTTTTTATATTTTTTAATATAAGCCGGAGCAGCCAAATCAATTGATATTATTATAGTGTTAAGTATTAAGATGGTGGAATATTCTCAATCCATATCTATTCACACTAACATGACTAACATATCTAGTAAAGTTCTGAGCAACACATTTTCCTTTATCTCTTAATATGTGAACAACTATGAACATGAAAGGGACCTATGAGAGTTTTTGCCTCCTTAATGAAATAACCGAAGAGGCCAAGGACACATCATGGTTTCTCGAAGAATTGATCATTGTAGCTTTTAACCCTTGGAAACCATAATAACTTTGATAAATTATGTATAGTTGTATACCAAATATAAAAAGTGTCGATCAAATATCGTCCAGTCAGAACTTCATCTTTTGAGCATATGCCCGCGGTAGATTCTTCAAAGGAATTTTTAGCAAAAACCATGTGGTATTGTGGAAGCTCTAAATTCCCTTCGAAGAACACCACCAAGTATACGCTTAAATTGATTTTTCTTTTTTCTTTTTTCTTTTTTTCCTCTTTAAAAATGCTTTAAGAAGCCACAAGCAAAAAGAGATCACGCTCTTTGAAACTGCCATAAGGTACCACGTACTGAAGAATTGTAACTAGATTAAAATGAACAGAATTGGAGTAATGTCCATGTTCCATGGTGCAAATGAAAAACATATAAAGAATGGTAAAATTAATTCACCCTAATTTAATTTGGAAATTTAGTCTGCAAAAGTAAAGTATGAGCCACAATGGATAAATGTCATTGAATTCGGTATTATCCCATGATTATTATTATTATTATTATTAAAAAATAAAGAGAGAGTTATCACATGAACTGGAATCCCACATATATGGGATCTGACATATATATATATATATATATATATAAACTTCCTATGAAATTTACAGATCGAATAAACAGAAAGAAATCAAACTAAAAACCCACCAAAAAAAAAAAAACCATCAATACAAAACGGCATGCATGCACTCGATCGTTTTAGATCAAAACTAAATATTCATGACTCTTCAATAACATCATCGATCACATAACATGAGAAAAAAAAAATCAAAAACAAAGCAAAGATCATGACATAGCAACGAGATAAAAAATAAATAAATAAATAAAGAAGCTACCTGCCAGCACTCTTGAGAGTGTAAGAGATCTCGCAAATGGGTATGGGATGTCCATAAGGGTTGGTCACAGAGACCTTAGCGAGATACTCCACAGAATCACGGCTCACACGCTTGAAATCAACATCATTGATACTAGCCTCTGGCTTCTTTATGTTGGCCACCTTCTCTGCCACGAAGTTCTTAGCTTTGTCCAACAACTGCGACATTTTGGTTGAAGAGATCGAGAGCTTTAGAGAAATAGTCAGACCCAGCCCAGTCTGTGTCTGTGTGATCTCTCTTGAGGATTTTTATATAGTAGGAGTAGGAGACATTGGGTGGTGACAACTTTTAGTTTTTTCACACGTATATATGACTCAAATCAGGTGGCCGTGACACCTCATACTCATATTACGATCTTACGCGTCATACGTTTTTTCCGCGTTTTAAGATCTACGATCTGAAATTTTTTTTTTTTTTTCTTTAATTAACAGGATTTGAACAAGGATTATGACTTAAGACCCAAAAAAAAAATTTTTTTGATGAGTCACTTTCCGGAATTTCTACCTTTGGAATGAAACTGTATATACGTTCACTCTAACGCGAAACTCATTCGCAAAACAAAAACAAAAACAAAAACGAAAACAAAAAACAAAAAAAAAAAAAACTTTTACATAAAACTCATTTTTATGTGAAAAGGACTCTAAATTTCATCTTGATAAAGCAGCGCTTCATCCAGATGAAATAGGTGTGCGACTAATCTCTTATAATCTATATATATATATAAAACCGAAGCTTTTGAAACCTTCACAATTTTCCACGTCATCACTATTTTCTTTTCTTTTTTATTTTAGATTCTTTTTCCACATCAGCATTATTTAAAAACAAAAAAAAAAAACAAAAAACAAAAAACAAAAAACAAAAAACAAAAATTCTGATTTTATATGATAGATATTAGAAGATCATATATAGATACGTATGGTAAGATTAATGCCACTTAGCCGGTTGCCATGTATTAAGAGTCCCATTAGGAATTGGATTTTATTGGAGTGGCGTGGAAGTCTCCTAATCATGTTTGTATGCAATGCAAACTCCTTCACAGTGAAGGAGGTGCCGACTTACTCTCCTATATATGTATAAACCTATGTGTGTTGCCGCAAACTATTCTTTTGTTACAAATACTTCTTTCTCAACTTCAAGGTACGAAAATTTCTCTTCCTAGCTTTCTCTCTTTAGTTTTTGTATTCTTTCTTTAATAGTAGTTTGTGTATGTTTTTCCTTTAATGGTCTGTGTTTGTGTTTGTTTTTCCTTTAATAGCCTGTGTGAATATATTTCTTGGTACTTATGCAAAATCTTTAAAGATGCCTTCATATTCTATGTTTCCTTTTCGTTTGCTATTTCTTGGCTTATATTATAGACTGTAATATATATATATATATATATATATATATATATATATATATATATCAGAATTCACCAACAGAAACTGATATGTTAAATCCATATCAGGAAGAACCACAAGATCCTTTTCAACCAGGAATTGATCAGCAACTCTTGGTTATTAGGAAAGAATTCACCCCAGATATGGTTGCCCTAGGAAAAGAATTTGAGTCTGAAGAAAACCGACTCAAAAGAGAAACCTATAGAGCCAACCATACCTTAGAACAAAAGAAAGAAGTTTATGAAAATTGGAAAATATTCATGAAGGAGATATCCAGCAATGTCCCTTTCTTTGAATATTTTGAGAATCATTTTGAATGGCACAAACAGTCTTGTGTCCTTACAAAAACTAATTGGAACAAACTTCCTAGCAAGGATGCTAGTAGTTCTTGTCAACCACCAGAGGTTATTAAATCTCACCATCCTCCCCAAGAAGCCATCCTTTTTGAACACCGCGGAAGTAATGTAGTTGCCTCTCCCTTTAAGACCTCTACAGAAAAAGAAGTCAACAAAGTCATAGAGCAAAATAACTACACCAACCAGTGTTTAGGAGTAATAGGCAAACAGCTTGATAGAATAGAAGACAGGATAGATAACAAGGTCATCCTCCAACCAGGAAGCTCTAGTAAACCTGTCAAGGATATAGAGAAGCCTCTAGTCAAGCTCCCCACAAATAGGCAACCAAGCCTTAGACCCAAAGACAAAACAGCTTTAGAGTTAGTCAACCAAATGCTTGAAGATCTTGTGAAGAAGGAACCAGTCACCCCTTCACCTATTAGCACTTCAACCCCAGCAGTTGACCCCCGTCTAAATGTCTTAAATGAACCTAAGGATCCAACAGCCTTAGACATTGTAGAACAAAAGCTTAAGGAACTTAGCATGAAGAAAGAACCTTCGCCTAAGAAAGCTTTAGTCAAACCTAAGCAACTTAGCAAGAAGCAGAGACCAGTCATCTCCCCTTCTCCCAAGAAGAATCCCAAGCTTAGTGTCTTAGACATCCACACAGCCTCTAGTAGTTCTAGCAGAACCTCCTCAGAAGCTGAACAGGAGATAGAACATCTAGAAAACCAGTTTACGGGCTTACAAGTGAACAAGCTGATTCACCCCAGTGTAACCCCAACCAGTTTAACCAAGAATTGGTATTCCAAACCTACCCCTCCTGATCTTCAATATGAAGAAAGGAATGTTAGCAACCAATTCTCAGTCTCTTCCGGTAAGCTCTATGAATGGAACATAGATGGTTTGTCGGAACAGGAAATCCTAAATAAGATACAGCATATAACCATGGTAGCCAACAACTACATCAGTGAAGGACATCCCCATACTGACGTTGTAGAGCTCATATCTTTAGGATTTACAGGAAAACTTCTGCAATGGTGGAATAACTGCCTTACAGAAGAATCTAAAGAAGACATCAAGAATGCTGTCCAGAAAAATGAGGAAGGACTCTGCTTTTGACCTTCTTGGTCTTCTTCCTGGTCAGCAACAGATTCTTGTCTGGCTGTGTAGCATGGTGTGCTAACCTGTGACTTAGTCTGGACACCCTGGAGGTCTAATCCTAAATCTCTTCTAGATTTGGGAAAAGGTTGAAAGGGTCTAGACGAACTATGTTGGGATGCAGGTCTATCTCTAAGAGGGATAGGGGGCTGCCTGAGGGGAAGATTTAGATCAGATCGAGATCTAAAGCTATGCTCACTATATGGTGAAGGTGGGGTAACCGGTGTTCTAAACCTAGATTGGTCGAAACTCATTCTAACTGAACCATCAGCTAGTTGTTGGACAAAATCTAGATCTGGATTTTGGGTTTGGTGTTGGATCTGGAGATGATGATTCTCATTATCTAAAATCCAATCTGTAGGAAATGTAACCTCTGACCATTTAAGGGTCCTGGGAACCTTAATCTTTGATGTAGGGTCTTTGGTTTGGATGAGAGTGGTTTCTCCTGCTTTCCTTTTGTCAAGTGCTTGAACATTCATGTTCGTTCTCATGCACTTATAGTAAATCCTATAGATCAGGGCAACTTGTTGGACTCCTTCCAACATAAAGGTACCGTGAGTCTTTAGGTTGAGGGTAAGGGTCTTCATGACATGTGGGCAGGTAAGACCTACTGTAAAGTTGGGGAAACAGTCGAAATGGACTGGTCCGTTACTAAGACTGGTTTCCATGGTGCCTAGAAGACTGTCATCAAACCTGATATGACGAGTGTCTCTAAGGGCCATAAGTATTGAACAGTTCAAACCTTCTCTAAACAATGGTTTAATTCCGACCTGGACTAAACCTATGTGGAGGAATTTGTGTCCATCTTTCCTGTGTGCTTTCAGGGTTTTTGGGGAAACAGTCGAAATGGACTGGTCCGTTACTAAGACTGGTTTCCATGGTGCCTAGAAGACTGTCATCAAACCTGAGTAACTTACAAACACAATATCGGCCAACTTGGCTCTGATACCAAAAGGGGGTAAGCTACTGGGGAAGGCCGATTGAGGCCATGGGGGTGCGGAAACGTAAATAAAGTACAGTTGGTAAGGCCATGACTATGGCGTTACAAGTGTAAAACTGAGAAAACCATCTGATTACAATTATTGTAAGAGAGGGAGGTAAGGGGGGTATTTTTGGCTCTTCTGGAGTAGACCTAAAAATTGGACCTCTGAGGTGCATAGAAATTTTGGACCTGTCTCAGACTGGAGAGGAAGCTGCCTTTTATAGAGGAAGGGAGCTTGCATTCTGCTGAAGGAGAGCCTTGGATTCTGCTGAAGACTGCTGGAAATCCGGAAGGTGAATTTGCTTTTACTTCGGGTGAAAATCATTACAGTCGAAAGCAAATAGTAACTTCAGGATAAGTTGTCGGGCACTGTAGTGAACAGTAACTGTTACTGTTCATGAATAGTGACTTGTCCCCTTGCTTTTCTGGCGAACTGTTCATCAATAGTAACTCTGACTGTGGATGAATAGTAAGCTGTCTGGAACCTTCTGGGTGCGGGTACTGTGCATGTACAGTGATTTTGCTGTAGATGAATAGTAACCGGGCCTTTGAAGCTGGAATTGATTTACGTAGTGGTCTGAATAGTGATTGGGACTATCCGGAACACTTAGTCTGTATCATAGTACTCTGAAGGAGGGCTATGATAATCATGTTCATGGAAGGTGGCGAATTTATTGCAAACACCACACCAATTTAAGGCTTCATATTCTGGTGCTCTGGAAGTGTATCTTCTTGGATCATTGTTGTAATTAATCCAACGAAGTTCCAATGCAGCAGTAGAATAAGGTTTGGTGGAAAAAACTGAGATTCTTCCTGTGCTTCCAATGAAATGGTAATCTTTCCATAAATTTCGTGCAATAGCAGGAATTTCATTGGTGAAATAGTTTTTCCAACAATCGGCGAGATCATGAGGATCCCTAAAGGAGAGATAAGAGTCACCTTCATACCAAGGTCCTTGGTGCGTGTAGCCATTAATAAGGACTAGATGCTGAGAAGGGAGGACATTCATCCAGTTGTTGCTGTCCCATTGTGGGAGAGTACTCCAGCATCTGAGTGATACAAAAGGACTCTTGATTTTAGTAACAACCTGCTGTATGATATGTGGGAACTGGCTGATCTGGCCATGGTGAGTTAGTTTGATTAGTCTGATAAAACCATACTCAAACATCTGCGAGATCCAGCTAGGACTTCTGACCACTTCATCTTCATCGTCATACCCATCTTCATAATTTACTATGAGGCCGGGAAAAGGATGATGCTTTTCA
Organism: Quercus glauca; assembly: GCA_023736055.1. Classification (NCBI taxonomy): domain Eukaryota; kingdom Viridiplantae; phylum Streptophyta; class Magnoliopsida; order Fagales; family Fagaceae; genus Quercus; species Quercus glauca. Next base: position 42,666,833 of record CM043318.1, read on the forward strand.
TAAACCCTCTGGCTGCTTCCAAAATAGTGATCCCAAAGGGATTGTGCGAGGGCACGATCAACTTCAGTGTCAACATCGCTATCTGTTTCACCGAAGACGGGGAAATGGGTGGTGACTAAGATTCTGAAGTATTCATTCCATTGGGAAAAAGATTCGAACATAGCCTTGCAAAACAGAATCCTATTTTGAATATCTGCTGGTAAGTTGGCAACAGCACTTCTTATGGTAGTTTGAGCCTTAAGGCTAAACTTTGCATAATCTGTGCCCATAATAATCATTTTATCCATGGAATAGATATCCTCTTTGCCAAAGAGTTGACTAGCAAATGCATTTCCTTCTTCAAGGTTTACTAGGTGGATTTCTAGGGCTTGAAGGGTTCGTTGGAAACGGTTGTTTCTGTTTAGGTTCCAAGCTGCTTGAAGGTTATCAAGGATGAGTTTAATGGAAGGTGGTAAACATTGGTAGGCACCATTTTTCCATTGATGTTTATCTGATAATACTTCCTGTAATTGAATTATATGGCTATCACTGGAGTACGTCACTTTTGTAGGGACATAATCCTGAAGGGATGTTGTTCCTCTTTGGTTTCCCTCAGAGGAAGCACCTTCATGCATTACAAAAGACTGTCCTGCTGCTAGGAGTCTTTCATCTTGAGAAAAGCCCTGTTCAGGAGCTTTTCCCTTGTTCCTCTTCTCTGCCGAAGAAGTCAACTTCCTCCACATCTTGGTGGGGCTTATAAAAGGGTTTTGCTTTGTTTCCTGCCAAAATTGGTTTAAACAAACAGTTTGAATTCTTTTTTCAAAAATGCTATTGTTTAAAACATGCTGTGGCTTGAAACAAATATTTTTATAATGCATGATCTGAATGAGATACTTTGATGAGTTTGGGATTTGATCAAAGTCATCATTGGTAAATGTAATGGGATGTCTTGGTGAGTTTGTGAGCTGGTTTGGGCAAATAAAATCATTATCTGTGAAAGGGATGAGAGAAACAAATGAATCAAGGTTCTTGGCTTGATTGAATGGTTCTATCACTTGAGGGGTTATGGTGTTGATAGGGTTAAGGGTTTTGGAGACTGCTATTTCCTGGAGAGTACTAATGTCTCGAGGTTCAGGGCTCCGAAGAAACTTAAACTTAACTGGCTGACCAAATGGATGGGTAGTGATTCCTTCACTATCCGTGGTGAAAGGATATAACAGACACATGAAAGGGTTTCCTAAGATAACCTTATCTGTCATATTTTTGACAAGAACAAATGTGGTTTTAAAGCACGTATTGTCTTGGCAAACATGTGCTTTCGGTAATTTGAATTCAATCTGCATTTTGCCTCCACTTGCAGAAGTTAACCTTTCCTTGGTTTTTCTGAAGTACTTAGAGGGAATGATTCCTTCTTGAATGCAGTTGAGATCAGCGCCTGAATCTATTAAGGCAACAACCTCAAATTCAAAATCTTTGTTTATGACAATCCTGACTTTGGAGTGCCATTTCTGAAAGTTAATCCTATTGATGGCATTTAAAAATGGTTCTGGTTCTTGTACCATATCTGCAGTAGGGTTAACTGATTCATCAACTTCTTCATCAGAAGGGTTCTGTAATGAGGTTCCTTCCTCATTTCTTTGATGAGAAGTACTTTCTAGGTTCCTAATTCTTTGATCCTGGAGATTCTGGTCAACTCTAAGAATAGTTAACTCACTTTTGAGGTTCCTAATCTCAGACTTGGAATCCTTGATTTCTTTCTGAAGGTCGCTAACTGTAACTTCCTTTTTGGATTTGGTAAACCTATCGTAGATCTTCTCCAAATCAACTTTGGGTTCTTGAAACTTAGGTTTGGGATTACTGGTATCCTTAACTAAGGTTCTTTTCCATTCACTGAGTCTCTGGGCTTTAGCAACTGGGTCTTCGATCTGTTCTATGAGATCTAAGAGCAGCTCTTCTTGCTTAGAGAGAACATTGAGAGTCTTGTTTCTACAACAACTGTCAATGCATGTGATGGGTTCATCTGGGCCACTAGAGGAACTAGAGGAGGTCCTATCGGCTTCTGAAGATGACTGGTAGATTTGACGAATCTCACTGCTAGAGGTTTCACTTTCTGAGTGGTTTAACTCTAGGAGCTCAAAGATTTCATCTTTGCTTGGTTGGTCACTAATGAGGGTATTGATAAGGGATTTGGCCTTAGCTCTACACTCTTTGCTGAAATGACCTTTCTTTCCACATTTATAACATTTTCCTGATTCTTTGGGAATATGTTTTCCTGTGGACTTGGATCTTCCTTTCTTATAGAAATTGTCCTTGCTGGACCTCTGCTTTCTATAGTACTTGTTTGCTGTTTTCTTCCTATGGTAATCCTTAGAGGTTTCCTTGCCTCTGTACTTGGACTTTCTTTTGGGAAGAACTGAAGGTAAGCCATACTGTATGCAGAAGTCTCCTACTTCATGTTTGGCTTTGCCTTTGTTGGCTCTGCTATGGATCTTGAGATCTCTGCACATCTTCATTCCTTCACTTCGAATGGTGCTAGAGATGTCTCCATAGGTTAGGTTATCATAATCTATGACACCTAAAGGGTTACACAGGGTTTCTTTAACCTTTTGTCCGAAAAGGGTAGGTAAACCATTGATGAACTTCTCCTTCCAATATGGAGAGTTACAATCACTTCTGTGCATGACTCTGGTAGTAAACACATCTTCGTACCACCTAAAGTCTCCAAGGGTTTTACATCTAAGATTACTCAACTGGTCGTAAATCCTAGAGGTGATGTTGCTGGGTTTTCCTACGAAGTGGGTTATGATCGTATAGATCAAGGTATTGACTCCGATAAAGTTGTAAGTGTGTTTGTAAGGCCGATCAAGGTTTTCCTACGAAGTGGGTTATGATCGTATGATCGTATAGTGTGTTTGTAAGTTACTATTTTCATAATCAATCAAGTTGGACGGCACTGCCGCCATAGTTATCCTTTATTTTCTTGCATTATGAATATATTCCAAATGTTTTCTCCTATACAGTTAATTATGTTTTACATCTATTTTCTGATAACACTCCCATTACCATTCATTACATTCATTGCCTTTTACATCTTTTCCATCTGTTGTTATTGGTATCTTGATGTTTTCTGGTATAATTGGTAGGCTGAGCCTCCTTCTAATCCTCTGTTTACCATTCTGTGTTTATTTGTCCCTGTTGCTCAATTATTTCCCAGATACTTGCTTCTTCTTGTTTCTGTGTTTACCCAGAAAATCTGTTGCAGATGTGTACTGTTGAGAGTCATAAGACCGTGACCTGTACTGTTTATAGCCCAGTAAGACCAGACAGTCCGAGAGTTCCTGAAAAGTGTTGGTCAGCCCGCGTTAGCCGACGGACAGGCGTTTAGGGTGGTCCCACTGTGGAAATACTGGAAGGAAAGGCATTAAGAGGTTATAGTGTACAAGGTTAGGCAAGTTCTCATTGTTTCACTCTGTTCTAGATCCAAGGATAGATCCAGAAGTTAGGAGTTAAAAGTATTGAGGTTATAGTTGTTTAACTAGGCTTTTAATACAAGATGATGAATAGATTGTTTAGAAGTAACTCTTCTACTAGTTACAGATCCAGTAGTTCATCTCTCCCTGAACCAATTCCTCAAGAAGATGATGGAATCATCAACTCTGAAGAGTATTCGTTATCAGATACAGATCTAAGACTAGGAGATTGGAATATCCCTAGAGTCCCCACTGAACAAATCTACAAGCTCTCTTCATGGTCCTTGAAAAAGGCTTTCAAGACAGATTACCATGTTAGAACAATAGAGCAAGTTTATAGTATCAGCAAGGAGTATGAGAGATGCTACTTGTTGCCCTCAAAAACCCTGAAAGCACACAGGAAAGATGGACACAAATTCCTCCACATAGGTTTAGTCCAGGTCAGAATTAAACCATTGTTTAGAGAAGGTTTGAACTGTTCAATACTTATGGCCCTTAGAGACACTCGTCATATCAGGTTTGATGACAGTCTTCTAGGCACCATGGAAACCAGTCTTAGTAACGGACCAGTCCATTTCGACTGTTTCCCCAACTTTACAGTAGGTCTTACCTGCCCACATGTCATGAAGACCCTTACCCTCAACCTAAAGACTCACGGTACCTTTATGTTGGAAGGAGTCCAACAAGTTGCCCTGATCTATAGGATTTACTATAAGTGCATGAGAACGAACATGAATGTTCAAGCACTTGACAAAAGGAAAGCAGGAGAAACCACTCTCATCCAAACCAAAGACCCTACATCAAAGATTAAGGTTCCCAGGACCCTTAAATGGTCAGAGGTTACATTTCCTACAGATTGGATTTTAGATAATGAGAATCATCATCTCCAGGTCCAACACCAAACCCAAAATCCAGATCTAGATTTTGTCCAACAACTAGCTGATGGTTCAGTTAGAATGAGTTTCGACCAATCTAGGTTTAGAACACCGGTTACCCCACCTTCACCATATAGTGAGCATAGCTTTAGATCTCGATCTGATCTAAATCTTCCCCTCAGGCAGCCCCCTATCCCTCTTAGAGATAGACCTGCATCCCAACATAGTTTGTCTAGACCCTTTCAACCTTTTCCCAAATCTAGAAGAGATTTAGGATTAGACCTCCAGGGTGTCCAGACTAAGTCACAGGTTAGCACACCATGCTACACAGCCAGACAAGAATCTGTTGCTGACCAGGAAGAAGACCAAGAAGGTCAAAAGCAGAATTCACCAACAGAAACTGATATGTTAAATCCATATCAGGAAGAACCACAAGATCCTTTTCAACCAGGAATTGATCAGCAACTCTTGGTTATTAGGAAAGAATTCACCCCAGATATGGTTGCCCTAGGAAAAGAATTTGAGTCTGAAGAAAACCGACTCAAAAGAGAAACCTATAGAGCCAACCATACCTTAGAACAAAAGAAAGAAGTTTATGAAAATTGGAAAATATTCATGAAGGAGATATCCAGCAATGTCCCTTTCTTTGAATATTTTGAGAATCATTTTGAATGGCACAAACAGTCTTGTGTCCTTACAAAAACTAATTGGAACAAACTTCCTAGCAAGGATGCTAGTAGTTCTTGTCAACCACCAGAGGTTATTAAATCTCACCATCCTCCCCAAGAAGCCATCCTTTTTGAACACCGCGGAAGTAATGTAGTTGCCTCTCCCTTTAAGACCTCTACAGAAAAAGAAGTCAACAAAGTCATAGAGCAAAATAACTACACCAACCAGTGTTTAGGAGTAATAGGCAAACAGCTTGATAGAATAGAAGACAGGATAGATAATAAGGTCATCCTCCAACCAGGAAGCCCTAGTAAACCTGTCAAGGATATAGAGAAGCCTCTAGTCAAGCTCCCCACAAATAGGCAACCAAGCCTTAGACCCAAAGACAAAACAGCTTTAGAGTTAGTCAACCAAATGCTTGAAGATCTTGTGAAGAAGGAACCAGTCACCCCTTCACCTATTAGCACTTCAACCCCAGCAGTTGACCCCCGTCTAAATGTCTTAAATGAACCTAAGGATCCAACAGCCTTAGACATTGTAGAACAAAAGCTTAAGGAACTTAGCATGAAGAAAGAACCTTCGCCTAAGAAAGCTTTAGTCAAACCTAAGCAACTTAGCAAGAAGCAGAGACCAGTCATCTCCCCTTCTCCCAAGAAGAATCCCAAGCTTAGTGTCTTAGACATCCACACAGCCTCTAGTAGTTCTAGCAGAACCTCCTCAGAAGCTGAACAGGAGATAGAACATCTAGAAAACCAGTTTACGGGCTTACAAGTGAACAAGCTGATTCACCCCAGTGTAACCCCAACCAGTTTAACCAAGAATTGGTATTCCAAACCTACCCCTCCTGATCTTCAATATGAAGAAAGGAATGTTAGCAACCAATTCTCAGTCTCTTCCGGTAAGCTCTATGAATGGAACATAGATGGTTTGTCGGAACAGGAAATCCTAAATAAGATACAGCATATAACCATGGTAGCCAACAACTACATCAGTGAAGGACATCCCCATACTGACGTTGTAGAGCTCATATCTTTAGGATTTACAGGAAAACTTCTGCAATGGTGGAATAACTGCCTTACAGAAGAATCTAAAGAAGACATCAAGAATGCTGTCCAGAAAAATGAGGAAGGACTCCCCATTTTTGACACCATTCTAGGAAGAGGAATTCCCGACGGAGTCAATACCTTGATCTATACGATCATAACCCACTTCGTAGGAAAACCCAGCAACATCACCTCTAGGATTTACGACCAGTTGAGTAATCTTAGATGTAAAACCCTTGGAGACTTTAGGTGGTACGAAGATGTGTTTACTACCAGAGTCATGCACAGAAGTGATTGTAACTCTCCATATTGGAAGGAGAAGTTCATCAATGGTTTACCTACCCTTTTCGGACAAAAGGTTAAAGAAACCCTGTGTAACCCTTTAGGTGTCATAGATTATGATAACCTAACCTATGGAGACATCTCTAGCACCATTCGAAGTGAAGGAATGAAGATGTGCAGAGATCTCAAGATCCATAGCAGAGCCAACAAAGGCAAAGCCAAACATGAAGTAGGAGACTTCTGCATACAGTATGGCTTACCTTCAGTTCTTCCCAAAAGAAAGTCCAAGTACAGAGGCAAGGAAACCTCTAAGGATTACCATAGGAAGAAAACAGCAAACAAGTACTATAGAAAGCAGAGGTCCAGCAAGGACAATTTCTATAAGAAAGGAAGATCCAAGTCCACAGGAAAACATATTCCCAAAGAATCAGGAAAATGTTATAAATGTGGAAAGAAAGGTCATTTCAGCAAAGAGTGTAGAGCTAAGGCCAAATCCCTTATCAATACCCTCATTAGTGACCAACCAAGCAAAGATGAAATCTTTGAGCTCCTAGAGTTAAACCACTCAGAAAGTGAAACCTCTAGCAGTGAGATTCGTCAAATCTACCAGTCATCTTCAGAAGCCGATAGGACCTCCTCTAGTTCCTCTAGTGGCCCAGATGAACCCATCACATGCATTGACAGTTGTTGTAGAAACAAGACTCTCAATGTTCTCTCTAAGCAAGAAGAGCTGCTCTTAGATCTCATAGAACAGATCGAAGACCCAGTTGCTAAAGCCCAGAGACTCAGTGAATGGAAAAGAACCTTAGTTAAGGATACCAGTAATCCCAAACCTAAGTTTCAAGAACCCAAAGTTGATTTGGAGAAGATCTACGATAGGTTTACCAAATCCAAAAAGGAAGTTACAGTTAGCGACCTTCAGAAAGAAATCAAGGATTCCAAGTCTGAGATTAGGAACCTCAAAAGTGAGTTAACTATTCTTAGAGTTGACCAGAATCTCCAGGATCAAAGAATTAGGAACCTAGAAAGTACTTCTCATCAAAGAAATGAGGAAGGAACCTCATTACAGAACCCTTCTGATGAAGAAGTTGATGAATCAGTTAACCCTACTGCAGATATGGTACAAGAACCAGAACCATTTTTAAATGCCATCAATAGGATTAACTTTCAGAAATGGCACTCCAAAGTCAGGATTGTCATAAACAAAGATTTTGAATTTGAGGTTGTTGCCTTAATAGATTCAGGCGCTGATCTCAACTGCATTCAAGAAGGAATCATTCCCTCTAAGTACTTCAGAAAAACCAAGGAAAGGTTAACTTCTGCAAGTGGAGGCAAAATGCAGATTGAATTCAAATTACCGAAAGCACATGTTTGCCAAGACAATACGTGCTTTAAAACCACATTTGTTCTTGTCAAAAATATGACAGATAAGGTTATCTTAGGAAACCCTTTCATGTGTCTGTTATATCCTTTCACCACGGATAGTGAAGGAATCACTACCCATCCATTTGGTCAGCCAGTTAAGTTTAAGTTTCTTCGGAGCCCTGAACCTCGAGACATTAGTACTCTCCAGGAAATAGCAGTCTCCAAAACCCTTAACCCTATCAACACCATAACCCCTCAAGTGATAGAACCATTCAATCAAGCCAAGAACCTTGATTCATTTGTTTCTCTCATCCCTTTCACAGATAATGATTTTATTTGCCCAAACCAGCTCACAAACTCACCAAGACATCCCATTACATTTACCAATGATGACTTTGATCAAATCCCAAACTCATCAAAGTATCTCATTCAGATCATGCATTATAAAAATATTTGTTTCAAGCCACAGCATGTTTTAAACAATAGCATTTTTGAAAAAAGAATTCAAACTGTTTGTTTAAACCAATTTTGGCAGGAAACAAAGCAAAACCCTTTTATAAGCCCCACCAAGATGTGGAGGAAGTTGACTTCTTCGGCAGAGAAGAGGAACAAGGGAAAAGCTCCTGAACAGGGCTTTTCTCAAGATGAAAGACTCCTAGCAGCAGGACAGTCTTTTGTAATGCATGAAGGTGCTTCCTCTGAGGGAAACCAAAGAGGAACAACATCCCTTCAGGATTATGTCCCTACAAAAGTGACGTACTCCAGTGATAGCCATATAATTCAATTACAGGAAGTATTATCAGATAAACATCAATGGAAAAATGGTGCCTACCAATGTTTACCACCTTCCATTAAACTCATCCTTGATAACCTTCAAGCAGCTTGGAACCTAAACAGAAACAACCGTTTCCAACGAACCCTTCAAGCCCTAGAAATCCACCTAGTAAACCTTGAAGAAGGAAATGCATTTGCTAGTCAACTCTTTGGCAAAGAGGATATCTATTCCATGGATAAAATGATTATTATGGGCACAGATTATGCAAAGTTTAGCCTTAAGGCTCAAACTACCATAAGAAGTGCTGTTGCCAACTTACCAGCAGATATTCAAAATAGGATTCTGTTTTGCAAGGCTATGTTCGAATCTTTTTCCCAATGGAATGAATACTTCAGAATCTTAGTCACCACCCATTTCCCCGTCTTCGGTGAAACAGATAGCGATGTTGACACTGAAGTTGATCGTGCCCTCGCACAATCCCTTTGGGATCACTATTTTGGAAGCAGCCAGAGGGTTTATGAAAAGCATCATCCTTTTCCCGGCCTCATAGTAAATTATGAAGATGGGTATGACGATGAAGATGAAGTGGTCAGAAGTCCTAGCTGGATCTCGCAGATGTTTGAGTATGGTTTTATCAGACTAATCAAACTAACTCACCATGGCCAGATCAGCCAGTTCCCACATATCATACAGCAGGTTGTTACTAAAATCAAGAGTCCTTTTGTATCACTCAGATGCTGGAGTACTCTCCCACAATGGGACAGCAACAACTGGATGAATGTCCTCCCTTCTCAGCATCTAGTCCTTATTAATGGCTACACGCACCAAGGACCTTGGTATGAAGGTGACTCTTATCTCTCCTTTAGGGATCCTCATGATCTCGCCGATTGTTGGAAAAACTATTTCACCAATGAAATTCCTGCTATTGCACGAAATTTATGGAAAGATTACCATTTCATTGGAAGCACAGGAAGAATCTCAGTTTTTTCCACCAAACCTTATTCTACTGCTGCATTGGAACTTCGTTGGATTAATTACAACAATGATCCAAGAAGATACACTTCCAGAGCACCAGAATATGAAGCCTTAAATTGGTGTGGTGTTTGCAATAAATTCGCCACCTTCCATGAACATGATTATCATAGCCCTCCTTCAGAGTACTATGATACAGACTAAGTGTTCCGGATAGTCCCAATCACTATTCAGACCACTACGTAAATCAATTCCAGCTTCAAAGGCCCGGTTACTATTCATCTACAGCAAAATCACTGTACATGCACAGTACCCGCACCCAGAAGGTTCCAGACAGCTTACTATTCATCCACAGTCAGAGTTACTATTGATGAACAGTTCGCCAGAAAAGCAAGGGGACAAGTCACTATTCATGAACAGTAACAGTTACTGTTCACTACAGTGCCCGACAACTTATCCTGAAGTTACTATTTGCTTTCGGCTGTAATGATTTTCACCCGAAGTAAAAGCAAATTCACCTTCCGGATTTCCAGCAGTCTTCAGCAGAATCCAAGGCTCTCCTTCAGCAGAATGCAAGCTCCCTTCCTCTATAAAAGGCAGCTTCCTCTCCAGTCTGAGACAGGTCCAAAATTTCTATGCACCTCAGAGGTCCAATTTTTAGGTCTACTCCAGAAGAGCCAAAAATACCTCCCTTACCTCCCTCTCTTACAATAATTGTAATCAGATGGTTTTCTCAGTTTTACACTTGTAACGCCATAGTCATGGCCTTACCAACTGTACTTTATTTACGTTTCCGCACCCCCATGGCCTCAATCGGCCTTCCCCAGTAGCTTACCCCCTTTTGGGTTTTTGAGGGCAACAAGTAGCATCTCTCATACTCCTTGCTGATACTATAAACTTGCTCTATTGTTCTAACATGGTAATCTGTCTTGAAAGCCTTTTTCAAGGACCATGAAGAGAGCTTGTAGATTTGTTCAGTGGGGACTCTAGGGATATTTCATCAAACAATTTAGTTAATTGGTTTTTACATCCTTAAACATCACCCGTTCATGCATGGAGATCCCGTGCAATATACCACTAGGTTATTGTAGAGTGAAATTCTCTCACAACAATTTTGACATTTTTACTTCTTTTTTTTCTATTTTTTTTTTTATTCAAGGGTTTAGATTGATTAAAGTTACAGAAGCAACTTTCAATCCAAACCTTTCAAATTTTTTTCTATTGATGAGTTAAAAAGCTGGTGACTTTATTTCATAAAGTCATTTTTTTTTTTTTTTTAATTCTTAAGTAGAAAGGACAAGATTAAAAAAATGCAAAACTATTTTATAAGCGTGCCAATTACATGGAAACCTAATTCAATTAGGAGAGAAGTTTAATTAGAATTAGGAGAAGAAGCTACAGGTCAAATGGAAACCTAATTCAATTAGAATTAGGAGACATAAGTTACCACATAGAATAGAAACCTAATTCAACTAAAATAGAAACCTAAATTCAATTAAAATTAGTAGAGATAGAAGTTACCACATAGAATAGAAATCTAATTCAATTGGAATTAGCAGAGATAGCTAAGAACCTTGTATAATATAAAATCTATAATAGTGTTCAGTATTATATGTTAAAATATTTATATTTGGTTTTGAAATTTGCTATTATTGTTTTATAGTGTTCCAGATTCAAAAGATACGCTTTAGCCCTCTATTCCAAATGTTAGTTTTATTACTTTTACAGTTTTACTTAAATTAAGTGATATTTGAATGTCAGTGGAATTTTCATAGTGTGTTTGAAATTGTAACTTTTAAATCAGTATGCTGGATTATAATACTTTTTCGATTACCAATATTGTTTGGCTCCTTAGCATAATAGTTAGAACTTAGAAGCTATATGGGTGTGGTCTTAAGAATAAGTTTGTTCTATTCTCTGCCCTATACAACACTTCAATATATAACATTGGTTACACATTTTTGGATTGAATATTCACTTTAGGCTGTTGATTATAATTAGAAGAATTTTGTGTAACAGGTTGCCTTCTTTGAACTCTACCATTGGGCCTAAATATTGGAAAAAATATTTCTTATAGGACTTTTAATCCTTCCTTAACAATTGTAGTTGCTCTTGCTTGTGCTAAAATTTCCGGCATTTTAAATCAAATTGTTTTCTTCCAAAAGCCTGTGTTATTACCCTATCCATTAAATATCATTATCTTTGTTTTCATACTAAAAGTTTGTGTTTTGGTAAATTTATATCTTTGTGGTGGGAAGTTTAATAAAAAAAATTTAAAATCTCATATCCAATAGCTTTCCCGTGCATCGCACGGGTTAGCGACTAGTTATAACTTAAAACTTAACTTTTGCTGTTTATTTTGAGGTTAAGTCTAACAAAATTTAATATTAAAAGATCAATTCGCCACTTTCTAAAATAAACATTGGTTTTTTTAATGCTATATTCTATTAAACTCAACTGAAAAAGTGATGGGAAGATCTAAAGTATTACGTGAGTTTTAGTTTATGGAGTTAATCATGCATTTTTGTAGTTCAAAATATAAGAGCATGTTTGGTACACTGTAATGATTATTACATAAGAATAGGAATAAGTATTACAAGGAATACATTAAGTTAGAATGTAGTAAGTATTACTATTCATTTGTTTGGTAATCATTTAGGAATAGAATTCTGAATATGCATCCACAATTTAGTAGAGTATAAAAAGAAGGTGTAATTAAATCATTTGTCAAATTTCTTGAAATACACTTATTTTAAGGTGTTCAAAATAGAACTAATACTTAACAACATAGAAAATTTATTTTATTTTCTTTTGAAGATGTGGCAACTAATGGCTTTTTAGGAAATTTTTTAAAAAAATTATTACATAAGGTGAAGGAATAGATATTCAGTACTTTTGATAAGGAATACTTATTCCTCATTTTGAAGAATAGCTATTCATAAGGAATAACTATTCATTGTAATAAAAACATAACCAAACAACCGAATAGTTATGTCATAGGAATATTTATTACATTATAGTATCTATTACAGCCTACCAAACATGCCCTAAGTGTAAAATAAATTATAGTTTAGGGTGAAAAAAAATGTAATTTCTTGAGGGTAAAAAAAATGGTTTCATATACCTTTTTTTTTTCTTTTTCTTTTTTTCTTTTCAGATTTGTCATTTTCTTTTTAATATGTTGATTTGACAAATTTGGTTACATATATACCTGTTACCTTCATATATTCTCCTACATTAAATGCAAGACAACCTAAAAAGAATATTCTAATCCTTAAGATAGCTTGCATAAAATATTCTTCTCTCTTTTTCTAAACGTGGGATAAAGTTGTAAGCCTATAATAGTCATTTTAATGTTTTATTCTCCGGACAAAATGGGCAAATGCCTTTTTTAAAAAAACAATCCAGCATTTTGTCCTCTTTCCCAAATTAATTAGAGAAATGTCCCTCTTTTGAAACTCGATTTATGATAAATCGAGTTAGGCGCTATAGCGGCGTTTTTAAGGAACCTATAGTGACGTTTTCAAGACCTATAGTGGCGTTTTGTAACTTGACCTCTATGAAATCGAGTTATAGGTAAAAAAAATTTAAAAAAAAAATTGCCTATAACTCGATTTCATGGAGGTCGAGTTACAAAACGTCACTATAAGTCCTTAAAAACGCCGCTATAGGGCTCCAGAAATTTTTTTTTTTTTATAACTCAATTTATCATAAATTGAGTTACAAAAAACGAGCATTTTCCTAATTAGTTTGAAAAAGATGGCAAAATGCTGGATTGTTTTTTTAAAAAGGGCAAAAGCCAATTTTTTCCTATATTCTCCAAAAGAAAAATAATTAGAAAATTATACTTTATCCTCTTAAACTATACCTTCATTTATTCTTATCCCCTAAACTATGTGAAACATAGAAAGCACACTTACCCCAAAATTTTTAACAAAAAACCTAATATGTTTTAATATTGAACATAAGCTTCGTTAAGACTAATCGAAGAAGCATAATAAGAAATAAGGTTTCTAGCCTGGTCCTAGTGCCTTAACAAATAGTAATTCTCATTCATTTCTAAAGATTAGCAAGAATTAGAAATTCAGAGACAAATAATTGAAAGAGAGCTAAGGAAAACTGACCTCCATTGATAATAGCTATGTTTAAACCTTGAGTAGAAAAAGGAGAAAGAGACCTGAGAATCTGAAGAGGTACAGCCTTAGAGATGAGTATGACACATTTACGTCTTAGAAATCTATCTTTTACATAACGAAAACTATTATTTATTGAGTATTATGCAACTTATATTGCTTATAAAGCTATCTAATGAGAGTAGAAAACATTTTTGCACGTAATTGCTCTCCACATGGCAATTACAATTTTCTCGCAATAATATCAACCTCACTATTTTTTGTAACAATTTCAACAGCTTTTACCATTTCCAACTTCTTCTACTTATCATATTAGGCCCTTTTGGATATGCACCACTATAAGTTTCTTTAAAACTTTCTCCCATCTCCCCATGTGTGTGTTAAAAATATTTAGTATTCTAAAAAAAAAAAAAAACAATCATATTTACTAATAGCCTAGTCTTTTTCTTTCTTTTTTGATGAATTATAGCCTAGTGTTTCACTACAAGAAAATGTATATTTAGTGACGAAAATTTTCGTCACTAAAAATCCAGTTTTTCGTCACTAAGAACCTTTAGTGACGAAATTGGACTTTTAGTGACGAAATTTGTTTCGTCGCTGTAGCCTCGTCGCTAAAAGTCCTGGCGACTTTTAGGGACGAAAAATTTCGTCACTAAAAGTCCAATTTGGTAATTAAAAAAAAAAATTTTAGCGACGAAAACGTTTCGTCGCTAAATGTTTTCCTCACTAAAAACAGTATTTAGTGACGAAAATATTTCGTCACTAAAACCATTTCAGTTTATTAAATCATATTTAGTGACGAAAAATTTCGTCACTAAAACTATTTTCGGGTACATATAGTGACGAAAATATTCGTCACTAAAACTATTTTTAAGAAAATCTATGCACATATAGTGACGAAAATGTTCGTCACTAAAACCATTTCTTACAAAATTCCACTGCATTTAGTGACGAAATATTTCGTCACTAAAAAAATTTTTTGTTGCCATATTTGTGACGAAAAAATTCGTCACTAAAACATATTTTCTGTTTTTATTATTTTCATGACGTTGATATTAACCTGTAACCTATCATTACATTAATCAAACTTCACATTTGATTAACACATTTGTTTCAACAACACATTTATAAAAAATCGATCCATACATTCCACAAGTTAAAATTAAAACAAGTATCAAATTCAAACTCCTTCCATATAATAATTGTTTGCAATGCATACAATAACTTAAAATGTTTTATAACAATACAAGAAATGTAACATAATATAATTAGAACCCACTAAAGCCAAAAGATGTCCTCATATGTCTTCAAATAATGCCAAAAGTAATCCTCTAAAGCCACCAATAAGAAATTTGCACAAATATAAAAACACTATTACATTAAAATCGTAAAGTAAAAACATTAACTATATTATAAAAAAATTTCTAACAATTAGTTTCAAATGATACATAAAAAATGAAGTGTTACCTAAAAGCCACCAATAAGAAATCTGCACAAATATAAAAACAATACTTCGTTAAAATCGTAAAGTAAAAACATTAACTATGTTATAATAAACATTTCTAACAATGCATTAAGAGTAAACACACCAATAAATTAAAATCACAACTCCTAATGTATAAGTTGCAGAAAACAAATAAAGTACTAACCAAAAAGTGGTTTAACTTAAAGTTGGGGTACCATTTTTAGCAGCACCTGCATGTTTCTTTGAAGTAGGCTCCTGAGACGAGAAATTGACATCTTAATCAAGCGTTGTTATAGATGTGGCATGATAAGACAAAATAAAAATAAATATTGTCAAAGGAACTACTCACATCATCAGAATCATAACTGGACTCAACATTTGAAGAACCATCACTGGACTTCTCCACAGGAGGCTTCTTCTTCTTGTTTTTTTTGACCTGATAAGCACAAATTGCAAATTTAGTAACCAAGGGTGCCATCAATAAAACCCAGCCCAAAAATAAATAAATAAATGATGTTCAATAATTAATACATGTTTACAAAAGTAGACACAAATCAACATAAGACAAACAGAACATAAATCCAAACATTGCATGAAATAAGCGCAAAATTTGTTAATAATGTCATATCATACTGTAATCACTTCAGACCGTTCATGGAAATAAACAATTAACAATAACTGAAACATAAAATTTACATAGTTGACCTCTTCCTCAGACTCAGATGAAGAATCATCTGGTTTCCACTTTCTTCTTCTTTTGTGTCTTCACTTCAACCTTCTGCTTCACAACAGCCTGCTCTACACCCTCATCCCCCTTCTGCTTTTTTGCAACTTGCTTCTCTAGCTATTGTTCAACTTCTCTCTTGTCTTCAAGAAGATCAAAAACCCAGAATTTCAAAACCTCAGTAGAAGACACCACAAAAAACCAAGTGCAAAATAATAAAGACTCCCATGGACATAAGCATGTGGGTGTACAATTTCTACATAATCACTTTTTTATTTCTTTAATTGTTTAAAAGTTAGTTAGTTAATAACTAGTCCAAGTTTTATTTGATTCAACTTTTAAATCAATTTGACGTATATAATAGGCTAGTTTACACGCCTTGTTTCAGTTGTTTGATGATCGAGCTGACTAATCATGTAGTTTTCTAGTCATCTTGTTTGTTTTCATGTTTATTTTGTATATTAAATCTCTCATATTCCTAAATGCACACTATCCTTATTTTTTTGGATCTACTATCGGGTGTCTTACCCATTGTCATCTAACTTTTATTCATGTTTAACTACAATTACAAGATGAATGCTACTTTAGTAAAATAAGGACAACTCATGCATAATGTATTTTAACATCTAAGTTTATAAGCTACTTAGATAAAGTTTTATCTCATTCATGAATGCACAAGTCTATATTAATACTTAAACACTCCCAATATTAGTTTAAGCCACCTTATAACACCATGCAAGCCACCCGCTCGCTCCAACACAACAACCCACCACAAAACCAATTTCCAACATTACAAGTATAAAGTTTTACAAATATTTAAATCAAATAAAATAATATTCATTACATCTAATAAAAAATACTCATTCACATTTTCAAGAAATAAAAAACACTCCCAATATGTATTTAAGCCACCTTATAACACCATGCAAGCCACCCGCTTGCTCCAACACAACAATCCACCACAAAATCAATTTTCAACATCACAAGTATAGAGTTTTACAAGTATTTAAATCAAATCAAATAATATTCATTACATCTAATCAAAAATACTCATTCACATTTGCAAGAAATAAAAAACACTCCCAATATGTATTTAAGCTACCTTATAACACCATGCAAGCCACCCGCTTGCTCCAACACAACAACCCACCACAAACCAACATCACAAGTATAAAATTTTATAAGTTTTTAACTATAATTTACTTACTTTGCTCAAGCTAAGTTTACAACTTTCTAAAAAAATTCAAAGTTAACTTGTGTTCTTCACCTTGTTCCTCACAATTTCTTCAGCCACAAAAGAGAGAGAGCTGGAGATAAAAGAAAGATAACTTTTAGTTAGTTTTAGCCCACATACAAAAGAAAAAAAGAAAAAAAAGACTGCCAAAGATTAATAAGTAATGTTGGAGTTGTACAAATGTTAACCATCTCCATCCATGTTTTTAGACCCTACATGGTATCCCCCAGCACAATGTTCATATAGTTAGGAAATGTAGGAACTAAGATCTCAAAGCTATAACATTAATAACATAGTCATTGCATAGTAATTTTTGTATTGCCAATCTAATTTTTAAGAGATAAATTTCTTATTGGACTTCCAACTAAAAATTAACAAGTAAATAGATAGATGCAACTTCCAAATCCTCTGCTTGTTTCCCAACAAATCCATTGAATGCTTCACAAATCACACTCTCTGGTTCACAAAATTAAATATCACCCAAAACCCATTAAAACCAAAGCTTTCAATAGCTCTCCACTGGTGGAGGTGGTTGCTTCCACCTCTCTCAGATTTAGATGATAACAATACATTATAATAATAAAAAATGAATTACCACTTTTTCTTTTCTCATACTTTCTCAGCAACCAAACACAATATAATTTAACAAAAAAAGGTGTCATCATCATGGTAATATTATCAAACAAAACAGAAACAAAAATGAAAAAGCAAAAATTACTTGAAGCGTTGCCGGAAGCGTCACGAACTGAAGCGTTGGTGAGCTGAATCGAAGACCTGAAGCGTCGTCAACGGCGAGCTGAAGCGTCGCCGTTAAGCTTAATCGGCAACGGTTAGCTGAATCGTTGCAACAGCAAGCTGAAGCGTCGCCGTTGAGCTCAACGGCCACGCTTCAGTTCGCCATTAAGCTCAACGGCGAGCTGAGGCCTCGCCGTTGAGCTCATCGGCGAGCTGAGTCGTCGCCGTTGAGCTCAACGGCGATGCTGAACCGTCGCCGTTGAGCTCAACGGCGACGGTGGAAGCTGAATCGGCGTCGGTTGAGCTCTGAGTGTTTCTCTTTTTTTTTTTGTTTGGGTTTCTGAGTGTTTTTTGAGTGGGTGAGCAAATTTTTGTTCTGCTGAGTGGGTGAGCAATTTTTTGGGTTGAAGTATTTATATTGATTTTTAGCGACGAAATTTTTTCGTCACTAAAGACCACTTTTAGTGACGAAACTGAAATTCGTCACTAGAAGTGGGAAATAGCGACGAAATATCAGTTTCGTCACTAAAAGTGGTCTTTAGCGACGAAATTTTTTCGTCGCTATTGCCCACTTTTAGTGACGAATTTTTGTTTCGTCACAAGAGGACCCAGAATTTTTACACTTTTAGTGACGAATTTTATTTTCGTCACTAAAGAGACCATTTTTTGTTCAGATTTTTAGCGACGAAATTCAACTTTCGTCACTATAGCATACTTTTAGTGACGAATTATGATTTCGTCACTAAAAACATTTAAGTGCAAATCCATTGTTATTTTTAGTGACGAATAGTTTTCGTCACTAATTCTTCCTTATAGCGACGAAATGATTTTCGTCACTAATACTATCACAGCAATACCTACAGTGACGAAATATTTCGTCACTAAAAATTTCAACTTTTAGTGACGAAATATTTCGTCACTATAGCTTAATTAAACTTGCGCCAAAATTTCCCTCCACTGGCGCCTATTTTTTTATAACATTTAGCGACGAAATTTATTTTTCGTCGCTAAATGTTATAATTTTTTTCACTTTTAGTGACGAAATTTATATTTCGTCACTAAAGCTGTATTTTTAGCGACGAAAAATATTTCCTCACTAATTTTCGTCACTAAAAATACATTTTGTTGTAGTGTTTTGTGGCATCCAACCACTTGTCCAATACATTTGTCATTCTGTCTTCAAGTTTCAGCATTATAATCTAATGGTCAATTCCTATAAAAAAATTAAAATCTAATGGTCAATTAATTTCAGGTCAAGAATAAGCCAGCATTTTTTTTTAAAATGAATAGTACTTAGGAAATTTCCTTAATTTGGAACAAATTAATATTAGAAGAAATGAAAATATATGAAGAAAGTCTTTGCGCACAACAAAATCTTACATGATTTGTTTCTCAAAAAAAAATCTTACATGATTTTCACAACAACCCCAATTTAAACTTTAGTATGATTTTTTTGATAAAATAAAAGGTGTGTAGACACCAAAATTTTGATCATATCGGGTGACCCACTTGGTCCCAATGTCTTTTTTAGGAGTTTGTCTTGACAATGTGTGATGATTGTAGACACCATATTTTGTCCGCTCTCGATTTGCATGCAAGACTTCGAAAATTCCAAAATTATTATCCTTTAACCACAGGGCCATAGAAACATCTAGATTGACGTGGCGCAACCTGTTCGAGCATCAGAGCACTCGAAGTGCTATTTCAGGTCAAATTGACCAAAATGCCCCTAGTCAACTCTGAGTTGACCAAAAGTCAAAGTTGGTCAAATTCATCCCAAAATGACATTTTTCATGTTTCTACATTAAACCCGAGCTACTCGGTGATTTTCGTCAATTTTGACCAAATTTGGCCCGAGGTTATCTCTTAGGGGCCGCAAAAACTCTAATTTTGATCCGACCGTGCTACTGCCATTGCTTCCACATCATCAGAAGAGGGAGGGAGGGGTATCTTTTCCAATAGGGAGGCGTGTACAAGTCCAAGACTGTCCCAAACTACTACTCCTACACCTGCTTCGTTTGATTCTTTGAACTCCGCTCCATCAAAGTTGATTTTGAAAGAAATGGCTAGAGGTGGAGACTATCTAGTGAGAGTGGCGATTGTGGGCATACTACGGGTTTGTAACACCGGTTGGTTTCGTTGAAAAATTTCAAGAATCTAAGCAGTTGTGGGTTGTAGTGGTGAGAAAGGATAACTGTCCAAAGCGTGCAAAGTCAGTTTCTGCAATTCCAAATAGCCCATGTCAACATTGCGAACCATATGAGATCTTTGTCTTCCTTGATGATGTATAGTACCAGATCAACGAAGCTAGAGAAGATCAAGCTTTGCAAAAAGGACCAAGTTGAGGATGAACTCCAAACCGGTGATAGTACAGGGCAGCCCTAGAGTGCATGAACAACATCTTCAGAGGCTTACTTGTAGTGATCACATCTGTCTTCGGAAAGAATTTGGCGACAACATAAGCTCTTCTTTACCGATATGGCTTCCTTGCATGCTCGCCACAGAAAATTTCTCACCTTTGGAGGGACATTTAAAATCCATACATCCTTCCAAACTTCCTTCATTTGAATCGGATCATGTTGGGGCCAATCATAATGGGTGGCCTTTCTAATCAAGAATTGATATCCACATTTAACAGAATAGACACCAGTCTTCATAAATGGCCAGAATGGCTTGTCCTCCACACTGGAATGGTAGATCAGAATTATGAGAGATTGCGCCACCCGCACGTTTTTAGGATGTTGGGCCAAACCCATGTGAATGGATGGAGTCGTGTTATTACCTCTCAAAATGGAGGTTCCACTAGTTATTTTTTCCTTTTTAGATTAAGGGTTTTACAATGGAGTCACCACTTATTCAATTATTGAAATAAATAAGAAAACCAAAATTGAAAAATTCCTCACTTTATTAATTTGCAATTGAATTTACATTGATCATAGGAAAATCTAGATCAAGTACATAGCTTTGTTTCCTAGTTACAATCTAGAAATTGAAAATTACATGGATAAGCACTTGATCTACTAACCCTTGATCTAAGTTCAAAGGCTATGTTATAAGGTGGAAAGTTATTAAGCACCCACCTTGCCTAGTGAAACTGGTCTTTTAGACTATGATGGCCAACATTCATATCACATCACCTAATATGTTATCAATAATTTGCATGTTGAATTTAAAGTGTGTGCATGTGATAAACTCTAATTCAATTTATTAAGCATTTCATTTGGATTGAAAAATAAATTCTGGTGAATGTGTGTGGATGGTTATATCCTAGATTCAAGGATTTGAAAGAATTATTAAACAAACATGTTTTTCATATTTTTGATGTGAATTTAAGATTAAAATTAGTGTTATGCATGAACATGTGATGAACAATTAAGAACATGTGAAGAACATATAAGAACAATTAAGAACATTCAAACATATTCAAAGGAATTTAAATGATTACTATCATGCTTTAATCTTAAAATCTCATCATGGCAAAACAAAAAAACAATTAGGGAAAGGGATTTTACCTTCATGCAAGATCCATATGGTGGAGGAGGAAACTCTTAAGGGAGGTCCTAAGGGTGGAGGAAAAAAAGAGTTAGGAGAGAAAGAGTGAGTCTCACTTAATACCTTGAGTCTCAAGAAGACCAAGATATGACAAGACTACTCAACTTCCTAGAACTCAAGAGATGAGAAGAGAGGGGTTTTTGTTATGTGCTTTGGAATAAAGGAGATGGAGGGTTTATATAGTAGTGGTGAAGGAAATATGAATGGAACACCATTTAATGAGGGTTGACAAAAAATCATGAACCTAGACCTCATTTTAGCCTTAGGAAAAATCTGGTGCATTAAATAGAGAGATTGGTGGGAGTGAGGAGAAAGCCAAAATTCGGTTTTTCCATAACTGCTGTAACAGCCTGTAGAGCCAATTTCAAAAAATCAGATTTGATTTAATTCTGATCGGAATTGTCTTGTTCTTGTGCTTAAATTGAAGCTCCAGATGTCTAGTTTCTGAGAAAATTAACCTCATTCACAGATTCAAAATATTCTGAGAGATATCGATGAAATGGTAAGCATAGTCATTTATTAGAAAATGGTTTCAACACAATTAACATTAATAGGTCCCAAATTAGCTCCCAATTAATATTAAATGGCTCCAATCACTCCCATTTCAGACTTAATTGGTTCCAAATTTACTCTAATTAAAAGATAATTTCACAAATTACTCACTGAATAATTAATGTTTAACTATCTAATTAATTAGGTGTATGCAACCTCACCATAAAATGTAATTCTAATCAATCAAATTATGACACATTATTAATCCCAAATTAATTATAATTATAACCAATTGGAATCAATTGTTCATAATCACATATGGTCAGACTCAATTTGTGATAGTGCATCTCGACTATTAAAACTTGATTTGATGATAACTTTCAATCTAATGGTCCGATTAAGGCTTATGACCAGTCAATTTGATCGTTACAACATCAAGACCATTTTGGTAAAATGAGATTAAGGATTTAGTGACTAAAATCAGAATGCATATTCCCAATGTGAAATTACCCTTTTACCCTCCATGTGAGGTTAAATGCGAGTTGCAAAATGGGGTGTCAATAGAATGCCCCTCACTGGCAGAGCTTGAAAAGCGAATGTCAATGTATGAATGACACACCTAACTTTGCAATCATTATTTAACCGTGGTGAATGTATGATGCATGTAGATAAAAATGCAAACAGTCATGTTGTGGATCAAAATGTGGACCGAATCTTAGGGGAGATTGCCTACGTACCTCTTGGTGAGAGGATCAGGTCCAAATGTAGTTCATACATACATCCTTTTTTTTTTTTTTTTGAAAAAGAAATGAATACAAGACATGCTTACTAGTGGTCACAACAAAATGAGAATTTCAATTGTGATCTTGAATTTTGGACATGCTTCCCAGAGGTCCGATGGTTTAAAGTTTGGACATATTTCCTAGAGGTCCGATGGATTTGAATTTGGACGTGCTTCCCAAAGGTCCGATGGAATTGGATTTTGGATGTGCTTCCTAGAGGTACGATGGTTTGAAGTTTGGAGTGCTTCCCAAAGGTCTAATGGATTTGAAATTGGACGTGCTTCCCAGAGGTCCGATGGAATTGGATTTTGGACGTGCTTCCCAAAGGTCCGATGGAATTGAATTTGGATGTGCTTCCTAGAGGTCCGATGGATTTGAATTTGGACGTGCTTCCTAGAGGTCTGATGGATTGAAGTTTGACGTGCTTCCTAGAGATCCAAGAATTTGAATTTTGGACGTGCTTCTTAGAGGTCCAAAGATTTGAATTTTGGACGTGCTTCCCAGAGGTCCGATGGATTTTTTTTTTTTTTTTTGAAAAAGAAATGAGTACAATACATGCTTACTAGTGGTCACAACAAAATGAGGATTTCAATCGTGATCTTGAATTTTGGACATGCTTCCCAGAGGTCCTAGGATTTGAATTTTGGATGTGCTTCCCAGAGATCCAATGGATTTGAAATTTGGTCGTGATTCCCAGAGGTCCATTGAAATTGAATTTTGGATGTTCTTCCTAAAGGTCCGATGGTTTGAAGTTTGGACGTGCTTCTTAGAGGTCCAAGGATTTGGGTGACATTATTCATGCCGATGTTTGTGGGCCTTTTACCCTAGTACTTGCAAAATAAATACTTTTAATTAGTAACAAAGTTATTCATTGAAAAGACTTTGGCATACCTGGCAAATGTTCCTAGTTTGGGACATATTCCATACTTTGATGAATGTTGAGTGTGGACAATTGACTTGATGTTGCACCACTGGAGAATATGGAAGAGGATCATAGCTTTCTGTTCTTGAAGAAGAATTTAATGAAGATTTTTTTTTTTTTTTTTTTTGGAAAAATTTGGAAATCTTGAATTTTTGTTTTTTTTTTTTTTTTTTTTTTGTTTGAAGGAATTGAAAATTTTGATTGATGATTTTTTTTATTTTTTATGGTAACCTAAGAAGTACAAGCCTAATGCCCCTAGCCCCACGGCTTTTTGAAAATTCTCTCTTTTCTTTTCTTCTCTTTCTCTTTTTTTTTTTTTTGAAAATTTTATCTTTTTTTTTTTTATTGAGATTTGAAGATTTGTTCATTATCAAAAAGTGAAGAAGATGAAGATGAAGATGGAGTAAAAGCGATGAAGATTTATTCATGATTTTTTTTTTTTTTTTTTGAAAAGCCTATCCTTTGAATGAGAATAACTTTGGCTGGAAGTTGATGCGAATTGCTAGATAAGTCCTTGCTTAATTCCTGCAAAAAGATAATTTCAATTAGCAATAGATTTATTCATTGAAATGAATTGGAAGTACTTACCCAATGCCCCTAGTTTGGGGCATATTCGATACTTAGATTGAAGCTGAATTCATTTGATGTTGTGACCATTGGGGAACATGAAAGAAGATCATGGTCTGCCATCCTTGGTTCCTGCAAAAAGGCTTTCTTTCTCTAGCTTGTTAGAAACCAATTATTATGAAAACTTGCACACAATATAAATAGGCCAATGCTCCAAGTTTAAAATGCTTAATGCAAACAAATGGGCTTAACCTAACATGCATCCAAACAATTTAGTCACATTGTTTTGACTTTGTTCTCCAAGGTTGTTTGGCTGAATGGGACCGAGCATCTGCAAGGCTGCCTACGTACCTCTCTTATAGAGGATCAGGTCAAGACGTAGTTCAAGAGAACTGGATTTTGAAAAAGAATGATTTTTTTTCTTTTTTTTCTTTTTTTTTTTTGTTGTGGAAATGAGATTTCTCTTTCTTTCTTCTTTTTTTTTTTTCATTTTTTTTTTTTATGAACAAGAGGTAATCCTTTGAACAACCATTTTGGCAAATCAAAGTGTTTAAGAATCAAACAAATCTCTTTGATTAGGAAGGATCAAGATCATTAAACTCATGTAATCAAATTTGCTTCATCCTTTTGAACATCGTCAGATTAAGTCTCCAAAGGCAATCAAGAAATGAAATGTGATAATATTTATGAATCACATTGTTGGGTGCAAACAAGGAGAGTGCTCCAGGTTTGGAAGTTCTTTTGAGTAATTTTGAGCATTTGAGAATTTGAGATCCTCGAACATATCATCTTGTGGGGTTTGACAATTTTAAGCATTTTTCCTTTTTAATTCAAGAGAAAAATATTATTAGAGTTTAAGATGCGCTTATAATTAGCAAGACTTCAAGGAGGTTTTATTCATAGGTTGCAATGTAGGCCGGGTTTAGGTTATGAAATGAATGATATAAAAAAGCTCAAAATTCCCTATGATGTTCCCCCAAGTATACATTACTCAAAAATCAAGTATTGGAGGAGTTTTCTCATTTCTTCATTGTCATCTTCTCACCAGTCTTCATTGGTCACTTGTATCAATATTTATTTTTATGCTTATTCATCTTGAATCATACCTGTAAACTTTCATCTTGTAAAATTCTTCTATTTTTAGGTTGCATCCTCAAGTTTCCAACTTGGTAGGGTTTTCCAATTTTTTCTTTTCTTCTTTTTCTTTTCTTTGGCCCTAACTTTTGCCTAGACTGCTCTTTTGGGTTTTCAGCCTAGCGGGCTTCCTTTTTTTTTTTTTTTTTTTTGGCCCTAGCTTTTGCCTAGACTACCCTTTTGGGTTTTCAGCCTAGCGAGCTTCTTTCTTTTTTGGGTCTTTAATCTCTTAATTGAATGAACTTTTGGGGACCTTTTGCCCTCCTTGTATTTCTCAGCTTAAAGATTTTCGGTCAATTTGATGCACTCTCTAGGCTTCTTTCTTGCCTCAATGCACTTGCACCTTTCTGTGCTTGATGAATCTTTTCCTTTTTTTTTTTTTTTATGAACTTTCTTATGGATGAACCTTCTTCTCTTCTTGGCATAATGAATTTTAGGTTCTTCAAACTTGATGCACATTTTTTTCTCTCTCACATTGATGGAATTTCATTTCTCTTTCCAAGATTGAGTGAAACCTCATTTTTCTTTGATGATGTCTTATCTTTTACTTAATGAATTTTCTACTTGTCTTTCATGTATTTAGGAGAGCTTTATCAATTAGCATCAAAACTACAAGATTGAGTCCTCCTCAACATGAGATTTAAGTATGCATAACTTGATTTTTCCCACCCCAAGTTTAGATTTTAATGGGTTCATGCAAAAAAAAAAGGCTAAATGTTTGAAGGTTCAAATGGGCTAGCAATAGATGATGAACATTCTAGGTAATAGGAAATAATTTGCTTTAACCAAAGATGGCCTCCTATCCCTAGTAATGCTTGCTTGTAGGCACAATGATTCAAGCTCTTTTAATAAATTCATCTTAAAAGAAAAAGTATGAATGCTCTAATAATGTAAAACAAAAGACTCTTGAAAATTGGATCAAGGACACGGATACTTGGGATTTTCCGATGGATGGATTCTTTTTTATTGCCTTTTTAAGACCATTTTTTTTTTATATTCTAAGTCAAGTAGCAAAAGTCTTTACATGGATCAAATGAAATTAATCATTTCTTAGTACAAGTTCATTGCTCAAGCCTTTAAACATCAAGATTTAGAAAATGTTTTGTCCAAGGGATCCTCATGTACCATTTTGAAAATGAGACTTTTTTTTTCTTTTTTCTTTTTTCTTTTTTAAATCTTGAAAGAAAAAAAATTGGGTCTTTTTGAAAAAGTCACTAGGAAGTTCAATGGTCCTAGTTCAAAAAAATTTTTATTTTTTATTTTTTATTTATTTTTTTTTTTTAAATGACTTAAGGGCTCAATGCCCCTAGTCCAAAGACTTTTTTCATTTGAAAAATTTTCTCTTTTTTTGGGAAAAATTTGTAAATCTTGAATTTTTTTTTTTGAATTTTCTTTTTGTTTTTTTGTTTTGTTTTTTTTTATATATATACAAACAAAGCTCATTAAATGCTACATGAAATTTTTGAATTAAAAAAAAAAAAAAAAAAAAACATAGAAACATGGAATAACCAAACAAACTTTAAGCTTAACCACAATGTTGCAAACCAAATGTGGAGTGAGGCAAAGTTGGGCCACTTGCTTCTTCTTGGTCCATTTAGGATGCTTGAGACCAGGTATGCTTGAACCTTGATTATGATGAAACGGCTTGGGCTTACACTTGAAAGGCATGCATCTTGTGAGCTTTTGGCCTTTGATGTTAATCATGCGTATACACCTTTAATGGGCTCAAGTGTTGGGTTTAGACTCATTCAAGAAACAAATTGGGCTTCCATTTCTAGTAGAGTTCAATCTTAGGCTTTTGGATTTGAGTTCATTCACACCATACAAGGTTCAAACAATCATGATGGGCTTAAGCGTTGGACTTAAGTCATCATGGTTCAAACAACGGCCAAACAAATGCGTAATGAAATGCAATTTACATGGACCAACCTAAAGGTAAGTTTTATGGGTAATTACAACATGAGTAGAAGGTGGGTTAAAGGTCCCCACAAGTTAGGACGTCGTACCTCCCAACTTGTGACGCCAGGAGCGTTGCATTGGTCTGAACAGTACAGTTTGTCCCTATGAACCATCATGGCATAACCATGATGATCCTTGTCACGGTGGGTGGTAGATTCACCGCTGGGTATGTGAGTCTCAGGAAGACCACAATCCACGGCTAATACTACCGAACTTCCCGGCTAGCACACAAACAAAATAAATTCCATTCAAACAAATGATTCATGACATGCAATATAATGACATATTAGACATATTATATACAAAAAGCAATAAACAATCAATGACATGGTTGGCTACCATAACCTAATTGAAACTTAGCCCTCAATATCCCCAGTGGAGTCGCCACTGTGAAAGACTGCGCTCCCGGCCCGTTTTTAGGATGTTGGGCTAAACTCATGTGAATGGGTGGAGTCGTGTTATTGCCTCTCAAAATGGAGGTTCGACTAGTTATATTGTTCCCTTTAGATTAAAGGTTTTACAATGAAGTCGCCACTTATTTAATTATTGAAATAAATAAGAAAACCAAAATTGAAAAATTCCTCATTTTATTAATTTGCAATTGAATTTACATTGATCATAGGAAAATTACATGGCTTTGGTCCTAGATATAATCTAAGATAAAGTACATAGTTTTGTTTCCTAGTTACAATCTAGAAATTGAAAATTACATGGATAAGCACTTGATCTACTAACCATTGATCTAAGTTCGGAGGCTATGTTACACGGTGGGAAGGTGTTAGGCCCCCACCTTGCCCGGTGAAATCAGTCTTTTAGACTATAGTGGCCAACATTCATATCACATCATCCAAAATATTATCAATCAATTTGCATGTTGAATTTAAAGTGTGTGCATGTGATAAACCCTAATTCAATTTATTAAGCATTTCATTTGGATTGAAAAATAAATTCTTGTGAATGTGTGCGGATGGTGATATCCTAAATTCAAGGATTTGAAAGAATTATTAAACAAACATATTTTTCATATTTTTTTATATGGATTTAAGATTAAAATTAGTGTTATGCATGAATATGTGATGAACAATCAAGAACAATTAAGAACATTCAAACATATTCAAGAGAATTTAAATGATTATTATCATGTTTTAATCTTAAAATCTTATCATGGCAATATAAAAAAAACAATTAGGGAAAGGAATTTTACCTTCATGCAAGATCCATATGGTGAAGGAGAAAACTCTTGAGGGAGGTCCTAAGGGTGGAGGAAAAGAAGAGTTATGAGAGGAAAAGTGAGTCTCATTCAATACCTTCTCAAGAAGACCAAAATATGACAAGACTACTTAACTTCCTAGAACTCAAGAGAGGAGAAAAGAGGGGTTTTTTTTTTTTTTTTTTTGTGCTTTGGAATGAAGGAGGGGGAGGGTTTATATAGTAGTGGTAGATGAAATATGAATAGAAGGCCATTTAATAAAGGTTGACAAAGAATCATGAACCTAGACATCACTTTAACCTTGGAGAAAATCTGGTGCATTAAATGGAGAGATTTGTGGGAATGAGGAGCAAGCCAAAATTCAGTTTTCCAGTAGCTGTTGTAACAGCCTGTAGAGTCAACTTCGAAAAATCGTATCTGACTCAATTCTGATTGGAATTGTCTCGTTCTTGTACTCAAATTAAAGCCCGGGATGTCTAGTTTCTGGAAAAATTAGCCTTATTTACAGATTCAAAGTATTCTAAGAGATATCGATGAAATGGTGAGTAGAGGTCATTTGTTAGAAAATGGTTTCAGAACAATTAACATTAATAGGTCCCAAATTAGCTCCCAATTAACATTAAATGGCTCCAATTACTCCAATTTCAGACTTAATTGGTTCCAAATTTACTCTAATTAAAATATAATTTCACAAATTACTCATTGAATAATTAATGTTTAACTATCTAATTAATTAGGTGTATGCAACATCACCATAAAATGTAGTCCTAACCAATCAAATTATGACACATTATTAATCCCAAATTAATTATAATTATAACCAATTAGAATCAATTATTCATAATTACATATGGTCGGACTCAATTTGTGATAATGCATCTCGGCCATTAAAACTTGATTTGATAATAACTTTCAATCTAATGGTCCGATTAGGGCTTATGACCAGTCAATTTGATCGTTACAACATCAAGATCATTTTGGTAAAATGAGATTAAGGATTTAGTGACCAGAATCAAGATGCATAATCCCAAGGTGAAATTACCCTTTTACCCTTCATGTGAGGTTAAATGTGGGTTGCAAAATGGGGTGTCAACAGGGATGGATTTAATCATGCTAACTTCGTGAGGAACAAATAAATCATGTGGTAGTTCATTGTCCCAACACATTGAAACTGGATTGATAAATGCACTCACCTTCATATTTTCGCACCCTTCAATTACTGGTGATTGAACTCGAGATTGGTGAAGAGATGGAAGCCACTCATCCATCCAAACATTAACATAGTCTCCACAGCCAATTCTCCACTGTGCCTCATTTTTAATCATGTCCCTCCCTTTTAATATACTCCGCCATGCATAAGACCCGGAAATAGAATCTGTATCCTCCATGAGAGAGCAATTAGGGAAGAATCTTTCTTTGAAACTCGATAGAAGATGGAATCTTTATTGTGCAAGAGTCG
The DNA here is from genome assembly GCA_023736055.1 of Quercus glauca. Taxonomy (NCBI): domain Eukaryota; kingdom Viridiplantae; phylum Streptophyta; class Magnoliopsida; order Fagales; family Fagaceae; genus Quercus; species Quercus glauca. The sequence continues at coordinate 42,696,631 of CM043318.1, forward strand.
CCAGGCTTGTTTAGCTAAAAGAGCATCATTAAAAAGATTTGAATCCTTGAAGCCCATACCTCCTTCCGACTTAGCTTGACAAAGAGTTTCTCATCTCACTCAATGAATTTTTCTACGATCTCCTTTTTGGCCCACCAAAATTTTCAAATAAGGCTTTCAATGTCATTACATAGACTCACTGGGAGTTTGAAGCAACTCATCGTGTATCTTGGAATTGCTTGGACAACCGCTTTAATCAATATTTCCCTTCCGGCTTGAGATAATAACTTTTCCTCCCATCCTTGAAGTTTCCTCCAAATTTTCTCCTTTATGTAATTGAAACTGGTTTTTTTTCTTCTCCCAATCAAAATAGGCAAACCTAAATACTTCTCATATTGCTTGATCTCTAGAACTCCCAATGCAATTTTGATACATTCCCTTTGCTCATTCGAAGTGGATTTGCTAAAGAAGATAATGGTCTTACTTTTATTTATTTACTGGCCTGAACATTCTCCATAGGAATCTAAAATGTTTAGGACCTTCTGGCACTCAAAATCTGTGGCCCTGCAAAATAAATGACTATTGTATGCAAACAATAAATATGTTAGTCTTGGGTTGTATCTGCAAAGAGAATAGCCCCGAATCTCCCCTTGAACTGCAGCTTGAGAAATCAGACCATGTAAGCCTTTAACGCAGAGGAAGAGGAACGAGGAAAGAGGATCCCTTTGGCGAATACCTCTAGATGGGGTGATCAAACCCTTAGGCTCACCATTTACCAAGATGGAATAGGAGACAGATGAGACACAAACCATCATGAGACTTATCCATTGCTCATTAAAACCAATCTTCCTCATCACTACTTCCAAGTAGGACCACTTAACCCTGCCATAGGCCTTACTCATATCTAACTTTATAACCATAAAATCATCTTTTCCAATATGTTTCTGCATGCTGTGAATGGACTCAAACACTACTAGAATATTATAAAACATGAGACAGCTTTTTGTGAAAGTACTTTGGTGTTCAGTAATGATTTTGGGCAAAATTTTCTTTAGTCTATTAGCCAAAACTTTCGAAAAAAATTTATAAAGGACATTGCATAGACTAATGGGTCTAAATTCCGACACAAACTCTGGATTTTTGACCTTGGGAATAACAGTAATAAAGGTATGATTGAGTTGATGTGGTAAGGAAGCATTATTGAGGAAGTGGAGGACAAATTGGGTTACCTCATCACCAAGGACATGCTAGTAGTACTGTTAGTAGAAAATAGGGGGCATTCCGTCTGGTCCAAGAGATTTTAGGGGGGTCATCTGTTTGATTGCTTCTTTTACTTCCCATTCCATAAAATCTGATGATAACTGGGCTTCATATCCGCTGTGATTATCCTGTGAATGGTGCTAACTGCTGCACCCGTAGATTGTGGAGCTACTGACGTGAAAAGGTTTTGGTAATATGAAACCAAGGTATCAGTTATATCCTCCTGTTTTGAGGTCCATTCACCATTACTCATTCGGATCCTTTGAATCAAATTCTTTCTTTTCCTCTGGGTGGCTTTGCTATGAAAGTTAATGGAATTTCTATCACCGTGAGTCACCCAATAAGTCTTTGACCTTTGCAACCACATCCGAGTCTCTTTGTCAAGAAGTTCGGTTATCTCCTTTTTAATATCCTGAACCCGAAAATTCACTCCTGTTCGAATAGCTTCCCTTTCGGCGGTTTTGAGTTCTGCCTGTAGCTTCTCTAACTCTCTCCTCACGTTGTCAAAATGCTGTTTGCTCCACCTCTTCAATTCCGACCCACACTTATCAATCTTCTTGATCACACGGGTTGATGGACCATCATTAATATCTGAAGCCCAAACGGATTCAACGGTGTTTGTACATCCACTATCTGAATTCCACATTTCTTCAAAGCGGAAAGGTTTGGAGGAAGATCTATTAAATAATTTAATGGTTAAGTGAAGCTATAATAGTACATAACTATATAGTATAAAGGACGTCCTATTATAAATTAGTGGCTCATGAATTGTATGTGGAAAAGAAATTTTTAGTCATGTTTTATTGTATGTATATGAAAAAAAAAAATCAAGTTACTTTATCAAGATAAAGTTGAACATTGTAAGGGGGGTGGGCCTTCTTGGAGTCTCAGACAAACTCTTGCTGCATTAGGCCCGGGTAATTTCTGGGTAAGGAGTTGGAACCGGCCCAATTGGAGCACACCTTGGCCCGGCTAGTGCACAATCTTTGTCGCGTCTGCCAAAGTACATTTAAGAGCTTACAGCAAGCAGAGTTATTGTTAACAAGTTACGGCAAGCAGGCATAAAATAGAAAATACAAAAAGTATCTACTGTTTTCTTTTACAATGAACACAATAAACAACTTAAGGGCATTGCTTTTAAAAGAAAGTGCTTAAACAAAATAGTTAAGTGAGCTTAGCGGAGTAAAATAACGAGTATGCCATTTTAGTATTACCGCAGGACTTCAACCATGAAAGGGAAAACTACTCCCTCAACGCAAGTAACTTCACTTTGATGAAATTAGTTGCTTTGAGAGGACAGCCCCAGATGGTATAAATTTTGTATTATCTTTTGAGGACAAGGCTATTGAGGGAGAGAGGGGGGTTAACCCATTTTGGTGCATGCCTGCCATAAAACACTCTGCTTTCTTTCTTTTTTTCGTCCTCTATTTTTCTTATCTTTCCTCTCTTCTTTCTTTCCCAGAATTCTTGCCTTTCTTTTCTTTTTGTTTTCTTCTCCTTGTTTTCTCTTTTTTTTTTTAATGTTTCTTCCTCCCCCCTTTCCTTCAGCCGCGAGTCCCTTATATAGGGCCTGCCGTGGCTGATTTTACTGTTCTAGCCTTTCTATAGCCCTATCCCGTTATCGTAGCCTTTTGCCATCCACTTACCAAGTCAAATGGTTCTGATCCACTATTGACCTGTGGCTTTCGGACAATGAAACTTCTTTTTCGGCTTCGTCCGGTGTGTCCTCCCTCTCGGTCTCTCATGGCATGCACCCAGCGGTCCTTACCTAACCTTACCTCTTTTGTGTGGCGCGTCATCCCAGCAGGACTGTGCCCACCGAAAGAGTCTGGGCAAGAATCGCAAAAATGGGTTCCCGCTCCTCCCCCCACCGCCAGACCATGCCCTCTCCCATGACATCACCCTTTCCCATAGTGGCTGGGTATAGGCTGGTGATGCCTGGGTCGTCCGCATGCGTTACCTCATTGATGTTCCGTTCGTTTGCCGAGGTCTGAAAATGGGTGTGCATATCCTGCCGTGCGTTTTTTGGCATTTTCTGATGTGGATCATTTCTCGGCAGGCCGACGTTCATGTGTTGTCCCTTTCATTGGAGGGTCGGGCTCTGTGGCGGATTTTCCCTTTGGGTGTTTTGCTTTTGTGGCTTTATGCCTCCTGCTATGCTAAGTTTACTACTTCTGTTACCAAACCCAGTCCTGCGGGGCTTTTTTGTATACTTTCCTTGCCCAGTATATTCGCTGGGTTTCCTTTTTATTTCTTGCTGGCTTCTATGCCTTTTGTGCTTTCTTGTGGGCATCCCTGGCCCATTGCGGTTTTGCTTCATATATGGGTTTCTTTGCTAACCCATTTTGGACTTTCTTGGCCCAATTTTTTTCTACAAATCTTTTTTCTTTGGGCTCATGGATTCTCCATTTGCCTAATACTTTCTTTTTCTCTTATTGCAATGGGCCTGCTGTGGCCCATTCTTTTTTTTTTCTTTCTTTCCGGGCTTATTCAAGCCCATTTGCTTCTTCTGGACCCATCACATGGACCCTTAAATCATGCTTATGCTTTCTTTTTCTCTTTCTGGGCTTATTCAAGCCCATTTGCTTCTTCTGGACCCATTACATGGACCCTTAACTCATGCCTATGCTTTCTTTTTCTCTTTCCGGGCTTATTCAAGCCCATTTGCTTCTTCTGGACCCATTACATGGATCCTTAACTCATGCCTATGCTTTCTTTTTCTCTTTCCGGACTTGTTCAAGCCCATTTGCTTCTTTGGGCCTTGGGCCTGTTGGGTCTTAAAAAATGAGCCTCAACAGTTAGCCCCCTGAGCATATAAAATGCTCCTGCGGTTTATATGCGAATAAAGACTATTCTTGTCTCTCTTTTTTTTTTCGCGGGCTTTTTTTTCAAACAGTAACTTTTACTTCACGTGTATATTATTCTATATATTTTTTTTTTCACGAACAGAGTTGTCTCTTCGAATTTCCAAGTCTGGCAATTATTTTGAAAAGCAGCGTTGCTTCATTAATTTCATTCCCTATCCGGCGGCTGACCCATCGCCTCCCTTCACTTCGATCTTGATGATGGTGGCATTTAAGGAGTCTTTTTTTTTTCAACTACTTCTTCTCCTATTTCCCATACAAGAACCTCTTCCTTTTCTCTTTCTCTTCTCTTTTCTTTTTCGCCGTACTCTTTTCTTCCAAACACTTCTCTTTTCCTATTCCAATCCGTGATGACTCCGGTGAAAAGCCAAGCTTCTTCTCGCCGCAAGGGAAAGGAGATTGCCTCTGACCCTCCCTCTGCTCGCGACGAGGGCGAGGAAGTTGAGTATTCTGAACCAGGTTCCTCCGACGAGGAAGAGGCACGCCGCCCTTCTGACGACGAGGTCGTTCCGCTGATTGATCCGTGGTATGACGTCCATACCCACTTCCCAAAAGTACCTGGTGATTATGTTCCGCCGGCGCCAGGCCGGGTGTGGCTCGCTCTCTGCCGCCGCGGCACTGAAGCTCCTTGGGCTCCGTTACCCTCTTCTATTCCTGACATTGTTATTCGCCAGGGTATTTCGCTCCCTGTTCCCATTCACTTTGAGTATGGGTCAGGCCAAGCCTTGGGTTGGAAAGAATGGGTGGACCGTGAATTGTCAAATGTGGGTTTCATGGGCTTGCTACGGCAGGCTGGTGTGTTGCAAGCCGTTGTTGCATCTCATTGTTTGTCGAACTACAGAGACCTTTTCAATCTTCGCCACTTGGTCCGTAGATGGTGCACTGCCACCCACACCTTCTTTCTCTCCTGCGGTGAGATTACTGTGACATTAGAGGACGTGGCGAACCAACTTCTTTTGCCCATCCTTGGTGACGTTGATCCGAGTACCCTAGAACTCTCTCCGGAAGAAGCGGCCGTGGAGGCCGAGTTGAGGACGAGAATGGCTAAGAACGCCAAGCTATCTTATTGGGTCAGTTCCTCTTCTAAGTTTTCTGGCGCCGCTCGCCGTGCGGCTTTCATCTCCTTTTGGCTCTGTAAGTTTGTGTTTGGTGCGCGCCCTTATTATGCAATTAAATCTCTGTTTTTTCGTTTGGCTATTAAAATTGCCGCGGGTATAAGTTTGCCATTAGCCCCCATGTTTTTGGGACACTTGTATGTACAGCTGGACATCTTGCGGGCTGATGAGGACCAGGCTGGGTCCTGCCATATAGTTACCTCTTCGGTTCACAGTACCATCCTGCAGCATCTATTGTATGAACGCTGCTCAAAACACTTGGCTAAATGCAGACCGGTTCGTTTTGCAAAAGAGAAGTATGTTTCCTGCCCGAGGGTGATTACTGATTTCTGTGGTAGATTTGAGTCTGAGTTTCCTTTGGCTTTCCGTTGGTCTGGTTTGAAGCCTATTTACCATCCTGCTGTTGAGTTCTTTGATAAGAGTGTTGGGTTTTCTTGGCGAGCATATAGACATTTGAGTGCAGGCTACACTTGTGAGGATTCTGTTATGGGTCAGTTTGCGGACACTGTTGGTACTACTCACCCCTTGGTTGGTTTTGACGAGAGGGGGATCACTTACTTGGCAGCCACTAATGCTGGGTGGCTGCCTTATTTATCTGATGAGGGGGTCCGATTTGTGTATTATCCTGCCAACCGAGTACGAAGGCAGTTTGGGTTGGACCAAGATATTCCAGATGATCTTTCTTTTCTTGCGGAGTTCCCCACTTTTGTCAGGCCATTCCTACGGCCTGTTGCTTTTGACTTCTGGAGGCAGCACTTCACTGCAGTCACTGTCCCTAGTTCTTTAAGGGAAGGTGTTTACACTCCTCCTATGCACGAGTATTGGCGGGCTGTCATGACGTCTTTTGAACAGGCTTTAATGGGCAGCCGTGGCTTTTCCTTGATTCCTCCTGACGGCCTTGGCATGGTTGCTTCTGCCAACCCTCGGCTAGTGCTCCCTTCCAGATCTGTGTTAGCATATGTTACTAAACAGGGTCAATCTTCTCTTCTGGAATGGAATGAGGGGGCCAAAGGATGGAATTGGCTTGCGGGTGACTATCCTCCTGGTTGGGATAGGAAGGTGAAGGTCTTGAACCCGCCTACATCGGCTAAGGGAGGTTCTGTTAAACCCAAGTCGGCCAAGAAGAAGGATGAGGCAATGTCTTCTGAGAGTGATCTGCCTCCCATGGGTCATATAGTTCTTCAGGGTTCTCCTCCTTCTAAAGCCCGTACTGTTCCTGCTACACGTTCTACTGCCAGCAAGTCAAAACAGACCACTTCGCAGCCGTCCACAGATGCTCCTCCTTCTAGCAAGACGCGAGGTAGCAAAAGGAAGACATCTCCCCCTTCTGCCCATGCCACTGAACTGAGAGTATGTTATCTCTAATTTTTCTCTAATCTTTTCTTTACTTGTTTCTGATTTTTTTTTTTTTTTTTTTTTTGCAACTAACACTTGTGCATGTTGACCTCACCTCTCTTGCAGTCTAAGCACAGAGAGAATGTATCTGCTGCCCATCCTATACTTCTTGACGAGCCAGAGCCTGTGGTACTATACATATACAAACATATTCTCCCCCTCTTTTTTTTTTGTGTGCCCTTAATCGTGCTCTTTCCTTCTTTCTGTGTTACTGCAGTTTTCTTATTCACCTTCACTTTGTCTTCTTTTTTCTTTCTTTTTTTTTTTTTTTTTGTCGCAGGAGCAGCCTGAGCCCCTTTCCATATACCATCCCATGGTTGAAGGGACTTCTATCGAGACCCCAGTTTTCTCCACTGAGCTAGTGTCCATGGAAGGCACTCATACTGAGGGGATTAGGGAGGTCACTCCCACTCCTGCTGAGACACCCATTTCTCAAGAAAGGGCCACTCCTCCTGCTGTCCAGACTGAGATTGCCTCTCCTGCTGCCCCTATTGTTCTTTCCATCAGTGATCCTTTCGCAGCCCTTTCTCAAGTTGCGCAGGAGGGCTCTTCCTTGGTAGTCACTCCTTCCTCCATTCCTGATTCTGCCATCCACGGGCCTGCTACAGATTCATCTTCTGAGGAGTTTGACGAGGAGGAGAGTAAGGCTGAGCTAGCGGGTACGTGCCTATTTCCTCCTTCTTAGTTTTATTATATGTATGTATATTTTTTTTTCTTTTTTTTTTCTTGCTGCTTTCCTTCATTCAGTGCATTCACATTCTTAATTGCAGAGGCTTTCGAAGAACCAGAGGTCACAGTAACTGTGGAGCCACAGTCACCCATTCCTCCTGCTGCTTCCACCGTGCCTGTTTCTGCCATCCTTGTTTCTGCTTCAGCCACAACTCCTGCTGCTCCTATCTTCACAGTTTCTTGTAAGTCTCCTCATCTTTAATGCTTCCTTTTTTTTTTTTTTTTTGCAAACTCATTACTTGTCATCATGAATACTCATATTGTATTTCCTACTTCTTACTAGGCTTGCCTCCCACCGCCCTTCCCCAGTTTGAGACAGGAGGGAGTTCTGCCGAGGTTCCAGACCCCGTGAGCGAGGCTGCAAATTTCTTCATCCGTTTTGATCAGCTTGAGACGAATGATCTTGACCCGGCAGATTTTTGGGGGGCAGGTTTTCCTTATGTGGACTTTCACGGCTTTCGAGTTCCCAGTGAGTGTGTTTCTCACCTAGAGGGAGTCTACAGCAGCCGTGGTGACTTTATGCAGGGGTTCCGTTTGGGTCGCACTGTCAGGGAACATTTCCTGAAGATGCTAGGGAGCGTGCTGAACGATATCGAGCACAGCTTTATTGACTCTGTTTCTTCTGAGAGGATTCTTCAGTGGAGAGCTGCAGTACAGGAGTTAGTTAGTGTAGGTTTTGCTGTGGAGTTCCTTTTAGACCATCTCCGTGAGATTGCTCGGGCCTTCTTTATGAGGAAGGTTCGGCCTGCTGTGGATGCCCTGGATGCAAGGATCGAAGTTTTGAAGAAAGAGATAGCAGATGTAGAGGGCCGCCGTGAGCGCTTGATTGCCAGCATTGGTGGGGATGACCGTTTTGGAGACCAGTCTTTGCTCTCAGGACTTTATTGATATGGCAGGCTCCCCTTTGACCATGTGTTACTTTTCCTTCTTTTTTTTTTTTTTTGGCCAGTACACTTTATGATGGTTTTCTAGGAAACTTATTTGACTATATTTTTTTTTTTTGTAAGACTTCACATAATATGGGTTTGTAACTTAACGTACTACACTTGATTATCCTTTGCTACTACTTATGCTATGGAAAGTTTTTTTTTTTGTAATACTTAGCATATTCTTCTCATTGCATAATTCCTGAAAACATTCTGTGGACTTGTCTTGTGACATGGTCACTTGGAGGAAAACAAGTAATAAAGTAGAAAAAGGAACAAACTAATCTTAGCATTCGTGAAACACAGCTTAGAAGAATGGTGATGCTCTGTTCTCAACCTTAAGCATAGTAACACTTCAGCCATTTCCCGTTGATGGGATCCATCAGGTCTTTACCATCCGTTTGAGTTAGTTTGTAGTATCCATTTGGGTAGGCTTCTCTCACCACGAGGGGTCCCTCCCATTTCGGTTCAAACTTGGATGGTCCTACCATACCTCTTCTGACATAGTCCGTTACTTTTAACACGAGCTGTCCTTCCGCAAATATTCTTTCCTTAGTAATCCTGCCATAGGCTTCTGCCATTTTTTGCCTGTATCTGCGGCTATGTTCCTAGGCTTCTTCCCTTTTTTCGTCCAGCCCTTTCAGATCTTCACATCTTTCTGCCGCAAAGATTTCCTCCTCTTCCTTCCTTTGTATCTGCATGACTCTCAGTGATGGGATCATTACCTCCGCAGGACTCACAACTTCCGTTCCGTATACTAGGGAGAAAGGTGAGAATCCTGTGGCCAACTTTGGTGATTTTCGGTAGGCCCAAAGAGCATCTGGCAAGTGCATTGCCCATCCCCCAGTATACTCTTGACTCATCTTACTGATGATCTTTATGAGTACCTTGTTAGTCGCCTCTGCTTGCCCATTTCCTTGGGGATAATATGGCGATGAACGGTGATGTTTAATTTGGTAAAATGCCAACATTTTCCTTACTTCACTATTGACAAATGGCGTACCATTATCACTGATGATTCTGTGAGGCACCCCAAACCTTATAATTATATTTTCCTTTATAAAGTTCGCCACTGCTCCTCCTGTGGCCTTGCGAAGTGATATTGCCTCCGCCCATTTGGTGAAGTACTCAGTGGCTACCAAAATCCAGATATATCCACGAGACGGGGGGTTGATTGGTCCTACCAAGTCCAGCCCCCAAGTGTGAAAGGGCCATGGAGTAACCATACTGTGCAAGCTTTGTGGGTGGGTATGAATGAGATTAGCCTGTACCTGACAGCTGTGGCATCTTTTTACAAATTCCGCTGCATCTTTCTTCATGGTAGGCCAGTAATATCCCATTTGTAGCAGGCATCTGTACAGCTTCTTCTTTCCTTGGTGCTCCCCACATTCCCCTGAGTGCACTTCTCTTATTATTTCCTTTGCTTCTTCGGGGCCCAGACACCTTAATGGGTCCCCATCAAATCCTGTTTTGAAAAGGACTTCCTCATGCAAGAAATAACATGTTGCCAATCTCTTGAGTTTATAACTTTCCGAATGCTTTTGTGGCAGGATGCCTTTTGTCAGGTATAGTTTGAATGGGCTTCTCCAGTCTTCACTAGTCAACACGGCATAGCTTTCTTCTCTGTCTGCCGCTAGCTGACAGGTCCCACATTGAGTTTGGATCTGATCTGCATCTTTGCTCATGCTTGGCCAATAAAAGCCCGTCCTCTGGAGCCTGCGGTAGAGACTAATTTCCCCGCAGGATCCACAGGTCCTGTCGTGTACTTCTCTTAACTTTCTCTGGGTCTCTTCTTGCCCTACACACCTGGACAAGACCCCACCTGGCATCCTGCGGTATAACTCTCCTTTTACCAAAGCGTAATCTTTTAACACTTTTAATTCTGCGGCATCTTTGTCTTTCATCAAAGCTTTTCTTATGGGGAACCGCCAATCATTCTTGTCCTGTATCTCCTGGAACCTTTCCTTTAAGGTTTCGATGATTGACTCTCTCCTTTTACTGACTTCCACCGTGGCACTTTTTCCCTCAAAGGTTATCTGCGAACCCAACGCCGCTTACGCATCTGCGAATCGATTTTCATTCCTTGGCGCATGTTCTATTTCAAAGGTAGAGAACCTTTCCTCCATCTTCTGGGCCATCGCTCTATACGGAGCTAAGTTGGGTTCCTTTAGAGAGAAACTTCCCTTGGCCTGGCAGACCACTAGGTTCGAATCACCTAGTACCTTCAAATGTTTGACTCCGACTTCGAGAGCTGTGGCTAGCCCAGTTAGATAGGCCTCATATTCTGCTGTATTGTTTGAACAAGGGAATTCTAGTTTGAATGACAGTGCCACTGCCTTGTCTTCCTCATGGTACAAGACCACCCCCACCCCTCCAGACTGGGTGGTAGAGGACCCATCAAATTTCATTATCCATTGCTCTCTCCCTTCCCCTGCCATGGCTACTTCTCTTGGGACTTCATCATTCAGCAGGAATTCTTCTTCTCCCGGAAACTGTGCCAATAAATCCGCTATTGCTTGGCTTCTGACTGCCCTGGGTGTCCCCATTCTCAAATCGTACTGTGATAACTGCAACAACCATTGGGATAACCTATCGGAGAGGATTGGTTGTTGCAATAAGGCTTTGATAGCGTGGGATTTGGTCATCAGCCATACCTCATAGGCTAAGAAGTAGTGGCGTAATCTTTGGGAGGCATATACAACGGCTAGGCATGCTCTTTCTGCTATTGGATAGCGAGTTTCCGCATCTTTTAGAGCGCAGCTGATATAGTATATTGGCTGTTCTATGTTAATTTCATTTTCCTGAGCGATCAACGCTCCTACAGCATGCGGGCTGGTGGCTAGGTAGAGTAGCAATGGCTTCTTGCGGACTGGGGCTTGCACCGTGGGGAGGTTCGTCATGACCTGCTGTAGTCTTTTGAAAGCTGCCTGCTGTGCTTCTCCCCAGTCAAAGCTTGCTCCTTTCTTGAGCAGTCTGGCGAAAGGGGAAGTAATTGATGCTAATCCAGGGATAAATCTCCGGATATAGGAGACTTTTCCTAAGAAACTCTTCAATTCTTTCACTGTGGCTGGCGGTTTCATAGTTGCTATGGCTGTGGCTTTGGCAGGATCCACATTTATTCTCCTGCTATGGACCAGGAAGCCCAAAAATTTTCCTGAGGACACCCCAAATGCACACTTGAGGGGATTCATTCTCAGCTTGAAGGTCCTGCATCTTTCAAACACTTGCCTTAATGCGTGAAAGTGCTCCTCTCTTTTCTTCGATTTCACTACTATGTCATCCACATAGTCTTCCAATTCCTTGTGCATCATGTCATGAAATATGGCTGTCATTGTCCGTTGGTAAGTTGCACCCGCATTTTTCAATCCGAACGGCATTACTGTATAGTAGAAATTGCCTATGGGTGTCCTGAAGGCAGTTTTCTCTGCATCCCTCGGTGCCATCCTGATCTGATTATACCCGCTGAATCCATCCATGAACGAGAACATAGCACTTCCTGCCGCAAAGTCTATCAATAAATCCATATTTGGCAATGGGAACTCATCTTTTGGGCAGGCTTTGTTGAGGCTTCTGAAGTCCACACAACATCTTATCTGCCCGTTCTTTTTCTTTACTGGCACTATATTGGACAGCCATCGCGGGTGTTGGATGGGTTTGATGAATCCTGCTGCTAACAATTTCTGTACCTCCTTGACTATTTGTTCTTCTATTTCCGTGTGGAATACCCTGGCAGGCTGGGTTACCGGCTTGGCTCCTGGATCAACGTTCAATGTGTGCACTACTAGCCCTGGATCCAGTCCTGGCATTTCACTGTAGTCCCACGCGAAAACATCCTTGAATTCTTTTAATAATTGTACCAACTCTGATTTTTCCTTTTCCGTCAATCTCGAACTAACTGAAATTGGTCTTGGTTCCTGTGAGTCAGGCTCCAGGTTGACCTCCTCTAATTCTTCTTCTGCCATAACCTGAGGATCCTTTTCTGCCATAGTTTCTTCGTGACTTTCTTCGCTACCTTTTTCTTCTGAACTATATTGAACTGCGCAACACACCAGATTCCCATGTTGCTGCTTTTGCCTGGGGCCCGCTTGTTTCTCACTCGTGGGCCCCGCGCACCTTCATAACTTGTAGATAATCCTGCCATCAGGACCTCGGATTCTGACGCATTGTGGCGCACCTTCTGTTTCTGCGGCAGGCGTTGCTTTTCTCTTCTTCTTTCGTGTTAACAATTCCCTCAAATCGGGCTCTGGATTATTCTGAATGTCTTCCCACCCAGGCACAAAGGTACCAAGGGGCTTTGCTAAAGAGTTTTCTCCAAACGGTGCCCATTGGTCATAGAACATAGCTTCTACGAGATGGGCCTCTGCTTGCTCAAACGGTGACTGGTTTGCCGTTATGCGTATCATCTTGCCATTTAGCCTTCCTTTCACACACTGATGATAGGTGGATGGGACTAACCGGTGCTTGTGCAGCCAGGGTCTCCCTAGCAGAACATGGTATGAAACTTCTGTCTTTATCACATGGAATCGAGCTAGGGAAGCTATAGGGCCTACTTTCAACCATAGCTGAATGTATCCTGCGGTATACTCTCCTCTTCCGCCAAAGCCCGTTACCTCCATTGGGCACCCCTGGATTTTCCTTTCCGAAATTCCCGTTGCTTGCAAAGTGCTCAACGGGATGAGATTCACAGAGGCGCCTGTGTCCACCAAGGCTCTCTTTACAAGGACTTGGTTTATAGACGCCGCTAAGTAAAGCGGCCTTCTATGATCTGGATATTCCACTTCCATGTCTTCATTGCTGAAGGTGATTTCGCTCGATTCCTGCAAGAGGGCCCTGTCCTCTGTGCTTTCTGTAGTTAAACATTCTACCCCTGCTCCGGAGGCGATACTTACCAAAGCCTCTGTGGCTACTTTTCGTTCTCCCATAGTGAACCCCAATTGGTCAAACAAATTCTTGAACCTGGTACTTTGTTGTAGAGTGGTGATAGCCGTGGCAGGCAGAGCTAGATTCTCCTCTTCATCCCCACCTGGGTCCGCGCAGATTATGACCGCTGCCACACCTTTCCCTTTGTGGTTTGGGAGTGGGTTTGTTTGGACTTCCGACTGGGACAACTCCAGGGTCCCTTCTTTGATCCTGCGATGTATCAATCTGCGAAGCGTCCAACATTCTGCGGTAGGATGTTGCACATAGTTGTGCAAGCGGCAGAAGCGTGGGTCCTTTCTTTCCTCCTCAGTGGGCTCTGTCGAGACTCGATTGGGTTTAAAGACCCCGTCTGCTATCCATTTGTCCAGCAACACATCTAGTTCCTTTGGAGTGCACGGTACGGGTGGAGGGACATCGTATTCCTTCCCTTCTATCTTCCTTCTTCGCTCGCCAGTAGTCGCCGTCCTTGCTTGTGGAGCATTTCTTTTGTCAGCGGTTGGCTTTACTGACTGGGCTGTCCTTCTGGCCTTTTGTAACAACTGCGCGAACTGCGAGATGTCTAGATTCTCCAAGACTGCTCTGTATTCCCGTATCATGTTAGTCATGCACATTTCTACCAAGGTCCTTTCTTCACAATGGTCATAGCAGTCAAGCGCTATGTCCCTGAATCTTTTTATGTATTCCATCAAATCTTCACCACTCCTTTGCTTGGTTGCTTGCAAGGTTGCAAGCGTTACTGTTTCCTCTCCATGAAAGTACTTAGTACAAAACACATCTACCATGTCATCCCATGTTGGAATGGATCCTGGTTTTAGACCAATGTACCAGGTATACGCTCGGTCGCACAATGATTTAGAAAACTCCCGCAGACACAAGTCCTCGTCTGCCGCATAGGGGCCAAGAGTATCTATGAACTTGCTTACGTGCTTAATAGCACTTCCTCTCCTGCCATCGTACTGGGCGAAAGTCCGCGGCTCATACCTTTCAGGGTATGGCTTTTTGAGCACCTTTAGTGGATAAGGGGGTCTGCGCGCGTAAAACCTTTCCTTAGACGCCCTAGCCCTCTCCTGCTCGAGGAGAGTTGCTACTTCTGCCATAGTAATGAAGCGTTGCTCTGTATTCTGAGGGACTGGTGTTTCCTCCTTATCTGCTGCATGGTCGAGGACATGCTGACTCCCCTTCTCTTTTGTCTTTTCTGCCTTCAGCTGACGGATCTCCTCCATCATTTGTTGCTGAGAGTGTTGTAATGATTGTAAAATCTCAATGAAAGTATTGGTGTTGTCTGCGGGGTTCCTCGGCGGTGGTTGGGGACCAGCCCCCGTTCCATTAGCGCCTTCTGCTTGGTTGACCTGCTGTTGGCTATGTGCGGTTGGCCTGGACTCTGCTTGTGACGGGATGGCGCTTATGTTTCGCGTTGCTCTGGACTTTGGTGGCATTATGTTGCGAGGGATTTTATATTTCGTCCCTAACTCTTTTCCAACTCCCCAGTGAAGTCGCCAATTGTAAGGGGGGTGGGCCTGCTTGGAGTCTCAGACAAGCTCCTGCCGCATTAGGCCCGGGTAATTTCTGGGTAAGGAGTTGGAACCGGCCCAATTGGAGCACACCTTGGCCCGGCTTGTGCACAATCTTTGCCGCGTCTACCAAAGTACATTTAAGAGCTCACAGCAAGCAGAGTTATTGTTAACAAGTTACGGCAAGCAGGCATAAAATAGAAAATACAAAAAGTATCTACTGTTTTCTTTTACAATGAACACAATAAACAACTTAAGGGCATTGCTTTTAAAAGAAAGTACTTAAACAAAATAGTTAAGTGAGCTTAGCGGAGTAAAATAACGAGTATGCCATTTTAGTATTACCGCAGGACTTCAACCATGAAAGGGAAAACTACTCCCTCAACGCAAGTAACTTCACTTTGATGAAATTAGTTGCTTTGAGAGGACAGCCCCAGATGGTATAAATTTTGTATTATCTTTTGAGGACAAGGCTATTGAGGGAGAGAGGGGGGTTAACCCATTTGGGTGCATGCCTGCCATAAAACACTCTGCTTTCTTTCTTTTTTTCGTCCTCTGTTTTTCTTATCTTTCCTCTCTTCTTTCTTTCCCAGAATTCTTGCCTTTCTTTTCTTTTTGTTTTCTTCTCCTTGTTTTCTCTTTTTTTTTTTTAATGTTTCTTCCTCCCCCCTTTCCTTTAGCCGCGAGTCCCTTATATAGGGCCTGCCGTGGCCGATTTTACTGTTCTAGCCTTTCTATAGCCCTATCCCGTTATCGTAGCCTTTTGCCATCCACTTACCAAGTCAAATGGTTCTGATCCACTATTGACCTATGGCTTTCGGACAATGAAACTTCTTTTTCGGCTTCGTCCGGTGTGTCCTCTCTCTCGGTCTCTCATGGCATGCACCCAACGGTCCTTACCCAACCTTACCTCTTTTGTGTGGCGCGTCATCCCAGCAGGATTGTGCCCACCGAAAGAGTCTGGGCAAGAATCGCAAAAATGGGTTCCCGCTCCTCCCCCCACCGCCAGACCATGCCCTCTCCCATGACATCACCCTTTCCCATAGTGGCTGGGTATAGGCTGGTGATGCCTGGGTCGTCCACATGCGTTACCTCATTGATGTTCCGTTCGTTTGCCGAGGTCTGAAAATGGGTGTGCATATCCTGCCCTGCGTTTTTTGGCATTTTTTGATGTGGATCATTTCCCGGCAGGCCGACGTTCATGTGTTGTCCCTTTCTTTGGAGGGTCGAGCTCTGTGGCGGATTTTCCCTTTGGGTGTTTTGCTTTTGTGGCTTTATGCCTCCTGCTATGCTAAGTTTACTACTTCTGTTACCAAACCTAGTCCTGCGGGGCTTTTTTGTATACTTTCCTTGCCCAGTATATTCGCTGGGCTTCCTTTTTATTTCTTGCTGGCTTCTATGCCTTTTGTGCTTTCTTGTGGGCATCCCTGGCCCATTGCGGTTTTGCTTCATATATGGGTTTCTTTGCTAACCCATTTTGGACTTTCTTGGCCCAATTTTTTTCTACAAATTTTTTTTCTTTGGGCTCATGGATTCTCCATTTGCCTAATACTTTCTTTTTCTCTTATTGCAATGGGCCTGCTGTGGCCCATTCTTTTTTTTTTTTTTTTCTTTCTTTCCGGGCTTATTCAAGCCCATTTGCTTCTTCTGGACCCATCACATGGACCCTTAAATCATGCTTATGCTTTCTTTTTCTCTTTCCGGGCTTATTCAAGCCCATTTGCTTCTTCTGGACCCATTACATGGACCCTTAACTCATGCCTATGCTTTCTTTTTCTCTTTTCGGGCTTATTCAAGCCCATTTGCTTCTTCTGGACCCATTACATGGACCCTTAACTCATGCCTATGCTTTCTTTTTCTCTTTCCGGGCTTGTTCAAGTCCATTTGCTTCTTTGGGCCTTGGGCCTGCTGGGTCTTAAAAAATGAGCCTCAACAAACATGTTCAACAAAAAAAACGAATCAAATATAAACATGTAAATATTGTTTGATGATAAGCTTGAACTCGGCTTATGTTTTAAATAAAATTAAATGAATAAACCTGAAAATATATACTTGGTTCAACTTATTTACAACCTTACTTAAAAGTTAAGTGTAGTGTTACAAGAATTTTGACTTTAAGATTTAATCTGTTATCTGTTAGCATCCTAACTATAGGGTTTAAAATGAAATTTTCCCTTACCTTTTATTTTTACTAATCAACAGAAAATTCTACATCACGAATGAAAAAGTTTTAGTTTGTTAGTTTTAAACAATTCAATGGTGTATCTTTTCGAGGTTGGGAATTCACTGGTATATCTTGGTTAATGTACATTCCAGTCACATATAGAATTTGACAAAAATTTGAACTAAGCTGGATCTTGAGAATCGTTGTAATCTAAAAGTATTTTGATATTCAAAAATGAATTAACACAGAATTTTTATTTTATTTTATTTTTGATAGAATCAATTTTGGTTGGTGAGATATGAATTTACAATTAGAGAGATTAAACCATTGTATAGATAAAACTTGGAACAATTATTGGGCATACATTCACGCTAATACGAAAATTCCCTTAGTATTTATGCAACAAAAATTGAAGATAGGAATAGGATACAAGTAGTAGTTGTTATTCATCATCCAACCAAAAGATGCTAAAACAAAAACAGTATTTAAGAGTGAGAATCATATTCCACAACCATTGAAACTTAAAGTTAAAACATGTCAGAGAGGGTAGGTAGCTTGACCTCTCCCTTGGAAGAAAGGGGAATGGTAAAGTTTCCAATGATGGGAAGGTCAATAGTGAGACCCAAATCCAACTCATAGTCCATGTCCCAATCTGCACAAACATCCTTTGCCAGGGTCACCAATATACTGTGTGCCACCTTCACTGGAACCTCTAGCAATGTTGTGTCACTCGCCTTCAGGGACCCTGGGTCTGGTACTGTCCCTGATGCAATCACCCTGACCCACACATACATACAATTACCATAAATTATTGCAAATTTAATTTTGATTTTATCAATCCATATCTTTTACATTTAAAACAAAAAATTAAGTTATTATAATTTACAACGAGACCAAAAAGAAAAGGAATTTTAAATTTGATCACGTGTTTGTATTGTAAATATGCAGTTACAAATAATCAAGCCAATGGAATAGGAATTAAACCTAAGACAATTTCAAATAAAAAAACTTCAATCATTTCAATTTCAATTTCAACTTGTTTGGGAGAGGAAAAGGAGTGTTTTTCACAAATAGTCTAAATAACTTTGAACGCATTTTAAATCTGTTTGAATTCTTAGTATTAAGAATTAAGATGATTGAATATCCTCAATCCATATCTATTCACACTAACATGACTAGCATATCTAGTAAGGATACGAGCAACACATTTCCCTTTATCTCCTAATATGTGAAGAACTATAAACATGAAAGGAACCTATGAGACTTTTTGCCTCCTTAATCAAATAACCGAAGAGGCCAAGGAAACATCATATGGTTTCTCAAAGAATTGATTATTGTAGCTTTTAACCCTTGGAAACCATAATAACTTTGATAAAGTATGTATAGTTGTATACCAAAGAAAAAAATTGTCGATCAAATATCGTCCACGCACAACTTCATCTTTTGAGCATATGCCCGCTGTAGATTCTTCAAAGGAATTTTTAGATGTTTAATAAAGCAAAAAGGATGTGGTATTCTGGAAGCTCTAAATTCCCTTCAAGCATATGCTTAAATTGATTTTTTCTTTTTCTTTTTTTCCTCTTTAAAAATGCTTTAAGAAGCCACAAGCAAAAAGAGATCACACTCTTTGAAACTGCTATAAGGTACCACGTACCGAAGAATTGTAGCTAGATTAAAATGAACAAAGTTGGAGTAATGTCCATGTTCCATGGTGCAAATGAAAAACATATAATGGTAAAATTAATTCACCCTAATTTAATTTGGAAATTTAGTCTGCAAAAGTAAAGTATGAGCCACAATGGATAAATGTCATTGAACTCGGTATTATCCCATTATTATTATTATTTTAAATAAAGATAGAGTTATCACATGAATTGGAATCCTCTTTTTCTCACATATATGGGATCTAATATATATATATATATATATACTAGTCGCTAACCCGTACGATGCATAAAATTGTTTTAAATTAAATCAAATGTTAACATGTTCAAGTATAAACAATTCTCAAATTTTAATTATTGAAAGCTAAATTGACTCCAATATAAGATGAAACATGTAATATTATGAAGTAATATTAAAAATAAAATAAATACAAATATTATGAAGTAATATATTACTATAATCATAATGTACTCTTACATTTGGTTTAATAAGTATTACAAAAGACCCAGTAAATAGAATAAATATACAATTGTACTTACATCTTTAAAGTTTATCCAATGCTTTTGAAGAATGTATTTCCTTCATTTCTTAGACTCTTCTCTCTTTTCTCAACTTCTTCAAGTTATTTAATTTTTCGCCAAATTTTTTTTTTAAATAATTTACTAATATATACCCTAAAAGCATATTTAATAAGACCCAATTCATAATATCTCAAACAATATTTTTATTACTCATATCTTATCTCAAGTACCTAACATATGACAACATTTTTTTTTTTCATTTTTTATATCTAACGTTTTTTCACCTCCACTCATTTTCTGTTGCTTTTAGGTTTTATTTATTTTCTTAATCGTCATATTATCTCCCCCACATGTTCTCTCCCAATATGTACTTATATTTCAAAATTTACAAAATAAAAGTCTTGGCAATTGGCTTGTTTTACCTTTCGTCATTCATAACTTGATAACCCAAAGCAAAACTCAAAAACCAATAGAGAGAAGCGGTAACCAATAGAGAAAGATCTGATAGAAAAAATGAAGAAGACCGAGAGTAGAGGAACACGCAGAGACCACGATGAAAAAATTGTATTGCATAGCTCACAAGAAACAACGGAGAAGAAGAGGAGACCAAGATACAAAAAGAGAAGCATCAAATTGGCAGATTTGGGATAATCCTAAGGAAGTATTTCTGGCTTTTGAAGTTGTCGAAGAGTTAAGAAGTTATCAAAGAGCATAAGAGACGTTGGACAGAAAAAAGTCCGGTTTTTCAAAGCTTTTGTGTCTGTGGGTCTTTAGATGCGATGCGATGCTTTGCTGTTGGTTTTCCGTGGGTCTGATCGAGGAGGAGCTGGTAGAGAAAGGTAGGGAAGAGATGGCATAGCATCGCGAAAGGCGGAAAGGCAGAGCGTCGGGTTTTAGAAAACTTTTATTAAGTTTTGTTTTTGGTTTTATGTTTTTTTTTAATATTATGCTTACGTGAAAATTTGTAGAAGCTTAGAGATCGAATAAACAGAAAGATAGAAATCAAACAAAAAACCCAAAAAAAAAAAAAACCGTCAATACAAAACGGCATGCATGCACTCGATCGTTTTAGAACAAAACTAAATATTCAATAACATCGTCGATCACATAAGATGAGAAAAAAGAAAAAATCAAAAGCAAAGCTAGATATAAGTCCATTTAAATACAACTTATTTTTACTAAAATTAACACTATAGTAAAATAATTTTTAACAGTATAAATAATATTATGAGATCTATTTTAATTTTTTTTTTTAAATAAAATAATTATGAGTCTCATAAACAGTATATAAACAGTATTAACACATAAATAATAACAATTGTCCAAAAAAAAAAAAAAAAAAAAAAGGACAAACGCAAGATAATCTAAATCCAAACACTCATATATTGTATTATATATAGCAACGCGATAAATAAAAATAAAAATAAAAAAAAGTTACCTGCCAGCACTCTTGAGAGTGTAAGAGATCTCGCAAATGGGTATGGTATGTCCATAAGGGTTGGTCACAGAGACCTTAGCGAGGTACTCCACAGAATCACCGCTCACACGCTTGAAATCAACATCATTGATACTACCCTCTGGCTTCTTTATGTTGGCCACATTCTCTGCCACGAAGTTCTTGGCTTTGTCCAACAACTGCGACATTTTGGTTGAAGAGATCGAGAGCTTTAGAGAAATAGTTAGACCCAGTTTCTGTCTCTGATCCTTCTTGAGGATTTTTATATATATAGACTAGTGTGGGAGACATCGGGTGGTGACAACTTTTAGGTTTTTCACACGTATGACTCAAATCGGGTGGCGGTGACACCTCATACTCATATTACAGTATGATCTTACGCGTGACACGTTTTTTCCGCGTTATAAAGATCTACGATCTGTCGGTCAAAAAAATATCTACGATCTGATTTTTTTTTTTTTTTTCTTTACTTAACAGGATTAGAAGCAAGGATTATGACTTAAGACCAAAAAAAAAAAAATTTGATGAGTCACTATCCGGAATTTCTACCTTTGGAATGAAACTGTTTATACGTTCACTCTAACGCGAAACTCATTCGCACCAAAAAAAAAAAAAAAGCGGACTTTTACACGCATGAAACTCATTTTTTTGTGAAAAGAAAAAAAAATACTTTTTCCATCTAAATTTTATCTGGATGAGGCAGCGCATTCAAAATAGATGCACGATTAATCCCTTATAGTTTTAACTTTGCAACACTTAATTTTTTTTCGATTATTATGAGGTTAAGTCTAATAAAATTTAGTATTAAAAGACCAATTCACCCCTCTCCAAAACAAACATTCCTTTTATTAACGTATATAGTGTTGTGGAATTTAGGTCCAACTAGATTACTTGTATAGTACACATTTTTGTATTAAACTCTTACTTGTACTGCACACATATGCCTCATATATAAAGACACTCATGTATATTCTATTATTTAGAAAAATATAATACACTTATTTAGTATTTCTAACATGATATCAGAGTCACTACTCTAAATTTCTTGTGTCTTGCAGTCTTGTCTTTGTCGGTATTTTCCGCTGCCTCAACTTCTGCAGTCAGTAAGCCTTTTCAGTGCCCTCTCTTGACTCCTCCGCTACTGTCCAAGGTCCTCAAAGTTGAATCTCTACCGCCAGAAGCTCCTTCTCCGCCACCAATGTAACGTCCCAGTAAGCCAAACCCAAAAAAAAAAAAAAAAAAATGAAAGTCAGATTTTTTTTAGTGGACCACATGTGCCCCACCTAACACCCTTCCCCACCACACAATTCACTCAATCTTATCTCCTCTTTGGCCAGCTCACTCTCTGCCTATCTTTCTTTTCATTTTTGTTTTCCCTCACACATTCCTCTCTACTCTTATATTCTCTCACCGGTACTTCCACACCACCACCACCACCATTTCCACCATCATTTTCTGGCAAGATCACCGGAAAATTCTTGGGAACCCATAAACACCTTCACATCCTTTTATTTGAGGTAAAAATTTCTAATCTTTTTGGTGGGTTTCACACTTTTGCTTGAGGTTATTTTTAGCTAAGCTTTAATAATGATACTCATGTAATTTATGAGAATTTGAAGTGATATTTATGTGTTTATATGTATGGATTTTGTATTGGTGGAATTATTTGATGAGTGGGTTCATGGTTTGTGTTAATGATGACTATCTAAGGTTTATGAATGGTGGAAAAATTTGGGGGTTTTGAGTTATAACATGTGATGGTTGGTAAATCTAATTTTCCATTGTCATTGGGTTTATTTGGAGTTAGTTGAAGTCCTAAATTTCTTGTCTTGGAGGATATTTTGATTTTGCTTTCATGGGTCTCTTAATGATGTAGTGTAAATTTTATAGAAGCTAGTCATAATGTTGGAGATGATATTAAATGGGTTAACTTTATAAATTGTAGTTTATGCCCTGTGAATCAATTTGTTGAGAAACTTTGGAAGTGGAATATATTATTATTGATGAGGTTAAATACTAGGCTTGCCTAATTAAGTGCTTATTTGGCAATTCCTAAATTGTAGCTAGATACAATTTTAAGATTTATGCTTATTGTGTTAGGTTTGCTTGATATTGTTGAGGTTCTAACTGATCTCTTTTGGAGCTTGGAGAATTAGGTTTTTTGCGGGTTGCAAGGTAAGTAGCATTTTAATGAGATTTTTGAAAAATAAACATGTTGCATAAATGTTGTTTTTGGGTTAGACACGCTTTTGGAAACTACCTATGAAAATTATATTTTCCTAAAAACTATCGTGTCGTAACCTTAATATATGTATGATTATATATGAAAATGCATCATATTTGGATAGCATTTGGGGAAATGCATGAATTTGTTGATATGGAAAAATAAGTATCTTTTATTTAATCTTTGATAAGGAAATCTTGGATTTCATGGTATATTAGAAAATTTAAAGATGCTTATTTTGTCTTGTTATTTGGGAAATTAATAGAAAATCTTTTTGACAAGAATGAAGTTCAAAACCTTACAAACTATGTGGAAGTTAGATTATTTAAGATTTTTTTGAAACTACTTGGATATGAACTATGTATTTCAAAGTAATGTAACATGTGAGCTTATGTGGTTTTTAACACCATGCCATGTGTGATTTCCCGGTGATCACCCGATTTGGTTTTCGTAGTCTTTGTGACAACAGAATTAAGTCTAGGTCAGTGCCCTTTTCACTTTGGATGCCGCGTTCTTCCCTGCTGCCCATAGGGGGAAGAGGTTCCTTGATTGTGTGTGGGTGAGGCTGCTGCCCATAGGGTCAAGAGCCACATGCAAGAGAGGTCCTATTTGACGCGCTCTCTCTACTGCCCGTGGGGGGAAAGAAAAACCTTGAGGGTATGGGTGAGGCTGCTGTCCATAGGGCCAAGAGTCTGCATACCAGAGAGGACAATATCATGCCAGTTATGAATAGATGGATCCCTTGACCAGTCTATGTGGTAGTATGATATATTTGTGATAAATTACCATATATTAGATTTTATGGCTTTGGAATTATATTATTAGTGCTCACAGATTATTGTATATAGTTTCATGGTATTATTTTGAGAAACATTGTGTTTTATCATTTAATCATTCTTGTCACATTATTATTGAAAATGATCTTGCAGGATTCAGTTAGAAATTTCCCAAATTAAAACATGTTTTGTAAACTGTTCATTATCATGAGACTTGCATTTCCCCCACCCCTAGGGGTGTACACGGTTCGATTCGGTCGGTTTTGGAGAGATTTTTTGCACCACACCTATAAGGTGCGGTTTTATCCTATGCTTAACCGCACCTCACTTTTGGAAGATAAAAACCGGTCTACACAAAGTGCGGTTAATTTTAGCGGTTCAGTGCGGTTCATTCGGTTATATGTGCTGGATTTTTAAAAATTCCTGTTCTAAGGTTTGGGCTTTTAAGCCTTTAAAAAATAGCATTTCGAGCCCATAACTTCTTTTTAATTAATCCTTTTTTTATCAAGTTTCAACCACAAGAAAACTCCAAACATCTCACCAAACTCCTAACATTCCCAAACAAATACACAATTATAAAGAATCAAAAATCAACTATAATACAACTTAAATTCAACCTGTCAAATTAAACATGTATTTATTAAATACATTAACACATATTAATAAATCTAAACCTATCACAACATTCCAAATCAAACACACAATTACAAAATATCAAGTCTCATCAACCATAACAAGAGAATTCCAACAAGGCAACAACATTAACATTAATATTTCTATTGTAGTAATCACATCACATTACAAATATATGCAGTCGCACAGCCCCAAGGAGGAGTAGTAGTGCAGCACTACAAAATAGTCAAGTAGTGCTTGAGAAGAATTATACAGATATACATAATGGATGTTGGACCAAAATATACAATTAGTACACTACACAACTACATATTTTTCACAAAAAATGGAGGCAGTCTAGTCTATTAAGACTAATAGTGTGTTCATTCAGTGCTTGTGTTATCATGTGTGCATCTAGTAAACAAAAATAAAGCAGAGAGCAAAGAAGCATCAAGCCAGCAGTAGCCCAAGCACTCCTAATTTGATCATCTCCATGATTAAGCAGCAATTCAACCACAAAAAAATTCTGAAATCAACCAGCCAACAACTCAACTCCAAGTCATCATTTACAAAAACTCCATCCCTACAATGTCAATCCCCAAAAAATAATGATAAGTAGAAAGCAATACATGACAATTAACACCATTACAAACAGCAGCCAACAAACATAAGCAAATTGCATAAAATTTTTAAGTTACCTTAAGTAGCTTAGTCCAAAAAACAATCCCACCTTCCAAATCAGTCCAGTACAAAATCTGTACCCACAGTGGGTTTTGGTGCAAGCTCTAAAAGGGGGGAAAAAACAAAACAAATTGTATATAAATAATAACTCACAAATAAATAAATAAATAAATAATACAAGAGAATTTATAAACAACAAAAGCAAAAAAAAAAAAAAAAAAAAAATAGAAAAGAACATAAACACATTACCCGATTCAAGTTCATAGTTTTCCACTTCATCCATTGTCTCTCGAAGGTTAATTGGTTCAGTTGAATTCTTAGACCTCAACCAATTTTGTGTACAAATCAAAACTTCAACAGTATTGGGAGATAATGAGCTACGGAAAGGATCCAAGACACGACCCCCTGTGCTAAATGCAGATTCTAATGCAACAGTAGAGACGGGAATTGCCAAAACATCACGAGCAAGTTGAGAAAGGATCCTATATCTTGAAGAATTCACCCTCCACCAATCAAGAATATCAAAGCCTTCTGTCTCCGGATCTATATTAGCTTCTAATAAGTATCGATCCAATTCAGATTTGCATTCTACACTATCCTCATCTGCTAAGTGCTGTTTGTAAATATCATTATACCTCTTCATCCTCTCTTCTGCATTACCAAAGCCACTTAGCATGGAGGACATGGCAACAACATCACTACTACCAAACTCACTAGTCCCACTAGCACTAGCACCACATGGGGTCCCCATTGCTCCACTATAGTGATTGTACAATCTATTCAAAGCTTCCCTAACTCTCAATCCTAACTTATCAGCCTTCTCCTTGTCATACCATTGCTTAAACCAAAACCTTACATATTTCAATTTATATCTAGGATCAACCACAACAGCCACAAACAACATCATATTTATCCTACCAACACTTCCCCAATACTTATCATACTTCAATTTCATTCTTTGTGCCATACCCCTTAACAAAGGATCACCCCTACCATTACATAATTGATTTAACTGGTCTTGAAGACTAACAAGCTCATGGAAATACACATTAGTTGTCACAAACAAGGAACCAGAAAATCTTAAAGTTGCCTTATAAAACATACCAAGAAATTTTGTAAAAAGTCTAACATTTTCCCAATCTAAAAACCGAGAGGGACCACTAGATGGATCCTCAAAATAACGAAGAAAATGCCCATCATCTTCCTCCATCCTTTCAAATGCAGCCACAAATTTTAGTGCACTATCTAACATCAAGTAAGTTGAATTCCACCTAGTAGACACATCAAGGCACAACAAACCTTTGCTTTGAATTTTTTCTTTTTCAACACATGCCTTAAACTTCTCAAATCTATTAGGAGAGGATTTCACATACCTCACTGCATTACGAACCCTAACAACTGACTCATTAAGTTCCTTTAGCCCATCTTGCACAATTAAATTCAAAATATGAGCACAACAACGCATATGAAGAAACTCACAACCCAAGAGGTTACCCACCCTATCCTTTGTTTTCCTCCTAAGATATTCTATGGCCACATAATTTGAACTTGCATTATCAACAGTAATTGTAAAAATATGATCAATCCCCCATTGAAGCAAACAAGACTCAACCACCCTACCAATAGTCTCACCCTTATGATCAGGTACTGGGCAGAAATTCAAAATCTTTTTATGATAAACCCAATCAACATCAATATAATGTGCAGTCAAACAAAGGTAATTAAGATTTTGGATTGAAGTCCAAGTATCAGTTGTCAAACACACCCTTTGACCAGCCATTAAAACCTTTCTCAAACTCTCATTCTCCCTAATGTAAAGTCTTAGACAATCCCTTGCAACAGTAACCCGAGAGGGAACTTCAAACCTAGGCTCTACCTCAAACATAAAATCAATGAATCCGCCATGCTCAACAAACCTAAAAGGTAGTTCATCAACAATTATCATCCTAGCCAAGGCCATCCTTAGTCTTTCCACACTAAACTTCCTCAACACCAGCTCATTGCCACCCTCTCCCTCCCCTTTCTTTTTACTTTGATAACTCAAAGTGGTTTGGCCTTTATCACGCCTATAGGGGTACTTCTTACAACCAAATTTTATATGAGACCACATGGCAGAGGTTCCATTTCTTTTTGGGTGACAATTATAACTCTTTTTATAATAGTTGCACTGGGACTTAGGGTAAAGGGGGTCACATCCCTCTATTCTAGAAAAATGGTCCCATATCTTAGAAGGCTCTTTACCACCATTAATAGTAGCTTGTTGAGTTTCTGTTTATGTTTGAGGGGGTGCAGCACCTGATGGTGGAATGGGAGATTGTGTATTTGGTTGATTAGCCTCAGCACATGAACTAGGAATAGGCTCAGTAGAGGGGATGGAAGAAGATGCACAACTAGCCATGATCTAATTACATCCATATAAATAACAATCACATATACATAGTAATTAAGGAATCAACAACAAATAAATTGTCCAAGCAACCTTTAACTTAAACATGCAATCATACTCATACGCTAATTTCAATAAAATATTAGTAAACGAAAACTATACAAGCAGCTTTCTCAGTGCTAAAATCACAACAAGATAATCAACTAAAATCACAACATATTAGCATGATATAATAAACCAAAATCACAACAGTATAATCAATCAATAGGATGATCAACAAATAAATTTACAATCTTTGAACCCTAGAAACAAAATCAAACAGCAAACAACATGAGTGAACCTTAAAAAGAAATATATATATATATATATATATATATATATATATATATATATAACTAAGATCACAACAGTATAATTTAGCAATAGGATGATCAAAAAATAAATTTATAGTCTTTGAACCTTAGAAACAAAACCAAACAGCAAACAGCCTGAGTGAACCTTTAGAAAAAAAACACCAAAACTAAAAGCAAAATCAAACACAAACATGAAAGTTTGACACAACATGGTGAATTGAAAAAAAAATAAAAAATAATCCTTAAAAAGAAAATCAAACAGAAAAGAAAAATAAAATAAAAAATTGTGAACTCAAAACAAATATAAATAGTATGAGAAAATACCCAAGCCTTCGAGATTTATTCCTTTACAAAGTAGAAGCTGAATCTTTTAAATCACCCCTGAAATTACAAGAAAATAGCCCAAAAAAAAAAAAAATTAGAATTAACAAGAAACATTTAGTGACCATAAAATAAAACTAAAACAAACTAGGGGTTAGGGTTACCAAAGGCAGAACTACATAGTGGCAGAGCCACAGTGGAGAACGGAGATGAAAAGGAGATTGACTGTCTTCGGTATTAGGAATTTCGTAAGACCTTGAGAGGAAAGTCTTTCTTTGTGAGAGAGTAAGACTGAGAATCAGAGATGAGCCTTGACAGTGAGACTGAGAGCATGTGTTCTTAAATAGAGGAAGGTTAGGTCGGAGTCTAAGATTGAGAATTTGAGAGGGAAAAATTACTGTTTGTTCGGTGGGATTAGGATATGGAAAAAAAATTATGTGCCTAAGTGTAAAAGAGAAGAGAAAAATGGTTGGTGAGAGCCTAAAAATCTGAGATTGAGAGGGAAATACTACTAATTGTTCGACGGGATTAGGGTTTAGAAGAAACATTATGTGGCTGACTAAGAGTCTGAGAGCAAAAAAAGAAGAGAAAAATGGTTAGGTGAGAGTGAGAGCCTGAGATTGAGAGGGAAAAACTATTTGTTCTTCGGCGGGATTAGGGTTTGGAACAGAAATGAAGGTAGCTGTGTAGCTTATTTAGTGATGACTGAGTTCTGTCTAAGAGGCGTGTGAAATGTGAATGGGAGACTTGAGAAGAGAATAAAGTAAAAAGACTAAGGAGGAGAAATGAGAGCAGCCGAGTAGGTGGAGAAGAGACATGTGTGGCTGAGATCAAAAAGGAAAAAAATATCTTGCACAGTGACTAAGTCTATTAGTCACTCAAATAGTAACAGGCATCATTTATTTATTTATTTATTAAGTTTTTTAATTTTTTTTTTCAAAAAACTGACTGTAACACACTAACCCATACGGCTGTTTATTTATTTATTTATTTTATTTTTTAATATTTTTTTTTTCAAAAAACTGATTGTAACACAATAATCATACAGCCACAGCTTTTTTATATTTTTTTAATATATTTTTTTTCAAAAAATTGCAAGTGGGAGACACTAAGCTACTTAGACAAGACAAGACCACTCAAAGTCAGACTATTCATCGTTCCTGGCATTCCCTTTTTTTTTTCTTTTTTTCTTTTTTTTTTTTAAATTCTGACACTAAAACGATGCCGTTTGGAACCTGATAGAAAATTTTTAAAATGGTTCCAAAACGGCGTCGTTTTGAATCAGATTTAAAAAATAAAAAAAAAATTAAATGAAACGGCGTCGTTCAGATTTTTCCTTCTTCTTCCTTTGCTACTCTGTTCTCTCAGTTTCACGCCACTGGAAATCTCTCCCTCTCCCTCTCAATTTATTTTATTTTAAACTGATGAATGATTATATATTATATATGTATAAGTTAAATATATATATATATATATATATATATATATATATATACACATATATCAGTTCGGTTCGGTTTTTCTTCAGTTTGCAGATCTTGCTGCCGACCACCACACCGGCCGACTTCGGTAACAGAAAAAGCCTACCGATCATTGCGCCGGGAACCTTCGGTGGAGCTTTCAATGGTCGGATCGGCGCGGTTTCGAGCGGTTTTGTCGGCGCCGGTGAGTTCTTGAACAGGCCTACCCAACCCCATTGATTATGCTACTTACTGGGCGTTAGCTCATCCCACCCTCTAACAGTTTTTTAGATTTATTAGCTATACCTTGGGTATGGAGCTTACTTCTTTGGTGATGATTAGAGTGCTATGTTAAATTTGGAGACTTTTGCTGTAAATGGTTGGTGACTCGATCTTGCTATGTTCAATGAGACCTTAATTAATTCTATTGGAGGTGGGTCGCTTGAGGTTTGTTAGCCTTTGGCATGGTAAACCTAGACTCGATGTTAAGGTCCTTAGTCTTGATAAGATTATGACTTTGTGTAATTTAATCAGAATTTTGTAATATATTCATGTATTATATGGAGGCACATGATTTTTAGTTTTGTACGTAAATGTGTTATAGAGTTTTGACTTGTAATGTAGAAATTTTAGTATGGTTGTATATTCTTATCCTTTGGAAAAGAAAGGAAAATAAAGAGCTCCTATAGTTTGATTTGCCAAAAAGGAAAAATCTATAGGTACTCTTGGGATGTATATCTCATGCTTTGGACCTTTTTGGGTTTGGGGCGTGACAGCCAAGACCACTGCCATTGTCGGATCTGTAACCTCTGACCTCCAATTACAACATAAGATATAGCATCATGTAGACCGTCAACCGATCTACTTAACTCCACTAGAAACTTCCACATCTAAGCCTCCACGTGCTCTCACGCGCTGCTCAAAGTTTCAGCGAGATGAACCATATGCCTCATGCGCCGTCACTCTTCTTCATGCGCAGCCACGCGCCTGATCTGGACCTGCTAACGTCATTTATACCACGTCAGCCTTAGGTGACGTCATCATCGCCACGTCATCAGTTGACGTCACTGCCACATCATTGCTTACGTCATCCTGAAGTCAGTTGCTTACGTCATCTGCAGGCTAGCTGCTTACGTCATCTATGACCTATCGGCGCTGACCTTGACCGGCGTTGACTTTACCTGTTGACTTTGACCTGCGTTGACCGTTGACTTTTTGCAGTCCAGGTGCTCGTTACCCAATTTTTCGCGTAGATTTCATTTTTATAATCCATTTTTGCATATTTTGCTTCTAAATGAAGAATAAGGATAGGTATTCTTCTTGTTGCAATAATTGTCGCCGACAATTCAACAAACGTTTTTGCAATTTTTGCAAACGTTTTAGCCACAATATTGAGACTTGCTATCATTACAACAAATCAACTGTTTCAATTTCTGCTACTACTGTTGCTAATACTAAGAGTGTCCAACCAATGGCTCCCGTCTCTGCACAGTCTAAGTCTTCAAGACACACTTTCACCATATCCACAGATGACCTTAAAAACATCATTGCTAATGTCATTCGTATGGTTGGTAATGCATCTTATTCCTCTTCTCTATCAGCTTTATTTGGTATGTCTCCTTCCTCTTGGCTTATAGATTTCGCTAGTTGCAATCACACTCGTCCTTAATTTCTAAACTTAAACTTGCACCACACCCTCTCAATATTCACACAGCAAATGGTTCCACAATGTCTGGCCATAATTTAGGTTCCGTTTCGACCTCCAACCTCTCGGTTCCTAGGGTCTTTAATGTTCCTGACCTTTCTTACAATTTATTTTCTATGGGACAATTAGCTGAGTTGGGTTATCGCATTATCTTTGATTATTCTGGGTGTATTGTGCAGGATCCGAGGATGGGATAAGAGCTTGGGACCGGTCCCAGAGTTGGTCGTATATTTCCCGTGGACAACCTTCGTCTTCCACTTGTTGCTCCTCTTTTTGTTGCTGCAGCTGCTACTGTTTCTTCAATTCCTTCCTTTGCACATTGGCATGCTCGACTTAGTCAAGCATCTTCCTCTCGGGTACAACAATTGGCTTCTAGAAGTTTGTTAGGTTCAGTGTCTATAGAAAATTTTGATTGTGTTTCATGTCAATTAGGAAAACAACCAACTTTGCCTTTCAATACTAGTGAATCAATATCCACTGATATCTTTGACCTTATTCATTCTGATTTTTGGGGGCCTTCCTCTCTCTCTAGTATTAGTGGGTCTCGATATTTTGTTATCTTTGTTGATGAATACTCTCGCTATAGCTAGATTTTTAATATGAAACATCATTCTGAATTATTGCAAGTATATTCTAATTTTGCAAAAATGGTTGAAACTCAGTTTTCCAAACGCATCAAAATTTTTCAATCTGATAATGCTCTTGAATACACTCAATATGTTTTCCAAGCTATTTTGCGTTCCTATGGCACTGTTCATCAACTAACTTGTCTAGGTACCTCTCAGCAAAATGGTAGCGCCGAACGAAAACTTCATCATATTCTTGACATTGTTCGTGCTCTCCTTCTCTCTGCCAAAGTTCCTACTCCTTTTTGGGGCAAAGCTACTCTTCATGCTGTTTATGCTATTAATTGCATTCCAAGTCTTATTATCCAAAATCAAACTCCATAAGAGTGCCTTTTTGGGATACCTACAAACTATCACCACCTTCGCTCCTTCGGTTCTACTTGTTTCATTCTTCTTCAGCCACATGAGCGTAACAAACTTGAGCCTCAGTCAAGGCTTTGTTGTTTTCTAGGCTATAGAGAAACTCAAAAGGGGTATCAGTGTTATGATCATGTCTCTCATCATCTTCGTATCTCCCGCAATGTTGTCTTTTGGGAACATCGCTCATTTGTCAAGCTCTCTTACTTCCGTGCCTCCCTATCTCACTCCTTTGTCATAGATTTTTTTCCAAATGAAGCACATATTCCTTCTGTAGCTACTTCTGATCCTCCTGTAGCTGCTCCTGATTCTCCTATAGACTTCTCTGTCCAACCACCAGATATCCTTGATCCCTTTCCTAGTTCACCCTTTAATGAAGAGGTGGAAGATGAACATGTCGAAGACGAGCTACCCAACCCTGAGCTTGGGTCCCCTACTCCTACTCCGC
This sequence comes from Quercus glauca, assembly GCA_023736055.1. Lineage (NCBI taxonomy): Eukaryota > Viridiplantae > Streptophyta > Magnoliopsida > Fagales > Fagaceae > Quercus > Quercus glauca. The sequence goes on from CM043318.1 coordinate 42,729,085, forward strand.
CTGAAGATCTTGCACAAGACATTCCACCTCGTCACTTAACTCAGGTAAGATCCATTCCTGCACATTTACTTGACTATCATTGTTACACTGCCCTTGCTACACTGCATGAGCCTCACACCTATCATAACCCTTTATGGCAGATTGCAATGAAGAGGAACTTGATGCATTATCTAAAAATCATACTTGGGATTTAGTGACTCTCCCCTCTAGGAAATTTGTGGTTGGTTGTAAATGGACCTATAAGATTAAGACTCGCTCTGATAGGTCCATTAAGAGCTACAAAGCTAATCTTGTTGCAAAAGGTTTTACACAGGAGTATGGGATTGATTATAAAGAGACCATTGCTCCGGTTACTCGTATCTCATCTATTAGTGCCCTCTTAGCTGTTGCTGCTGCCAGTAAATGGGACCTTTTTTAGATGAATGTCAAAAATGCATTCCTTAATAGGGATTTAAATGAAGAAGTTTATATGCAACCTCCTCCTGATCTTTCTGTTGAATCAAACAAGGTTTGTCACCTTCGACGTGCACTTTATGACCTTAAACAAGCTCCACTAACTTGGTTTGCCAAATTCAGCTCTACCATCTCTCGCTTGGTTTACATGGCCAGTCATTATGATTCTGCCTTATTTCTTCGTCGTACTAACAAAGGCACTATTTTACTTCTCCTGTATGTCAATGATATGATCATAATTGGTGATGACCTCAGTGGCATTCAAGAACTCAAGGATTTTCTTAGTCAGCAATTTGAGATGAAAGATCTTGGACATCTCAGCTACTTCTTAGGTCTTGAAATCACTCATTCTACAGATGGACTTTATATTACTCAAGCCAAGTATGCCTCTGAACTCTTGTCTCGAGCTGGACTTACTAATAGCAAGACTGTTGACACTTCAGTTGAGCTTAATGCGCATCTGACTCCCTCAGAAGGGAAAACATTGTCTAATCACTCTTTTTACAGATGCTTGGTTGGCAGCCTAGTTTATCTCACTGTCACTCGTCCAGACATTTCCTATGCTGTTCACCAAGTGAGCCAGTATCTATCTGCTCCACGATCGACTCACTATACTGCTGTTTTACGCATTCTTCGATACCTAAAGGGCACTCTCTTCCATACTCTTTTCTACTTTGCTCAGTCTCCTCTTGTTCTCTATGCATTTTCTGATGCTGATTGGGCAGGAAATCCCACTGATCCCAGGTCCACAACTAGTTATTGCTTTCTGCTTGGTTTTTCTCTGATTTCTTGGCGAAGCAAGAAACAAACTCATGTAGCCCGCTCCAGTACTGAAGTAGAATATCGTGCCCTTACTGATACCATATCTGAGCTCCTTTGGCTACGATGGCTTCTCAAAGACTTAGGTGTGTTCACATGTTCTACTACTCCTCTTTATTGTAACAACTAGAGTGCCATTCATATTGCTCACAATGATGTCTTCCATGAATGGACTAAACATATCGAGATCGATTGTCATTTTATCTGTTATATCTTGTCCATGGTGCTCTCAAGCTGATCTCAGTCTCCTCTAAAGATTAACTTGCAGATATCTTCACCAGGTCACATCCTAAGGGACGCCTTTGGGATTTGGTTGACAACCTCAAGCTGGTCTCACATTCACCTTGAGTTTAAGGGGGGCTGTTAACGTATTTAGTGTTATAGGCTTTATCCCTAACTAGATTACTTGTATAGCACACATTCTTGTACTACACTCTTACTTGTACTGCACACATATGCCTCCTATATAAAAGCACTCATGTATATTCCATTATTTGGAGAAATACAATACACTTATTCAATATTTTTAACAAGTTTTTTAATGCTATATTCCGTTAAACTCAACTGAGAAAGTAATGGGAGGATCTAAAGTATTACATGAATTTTAGTTTATGGGGTTAATTATATATTTTTGTAGTTCAGAAGATAAGTATAAAACAAAATATAGTTTAGGGTGAAAAAAAAATGTAATTTCTTAGGTGTAAAAGAATGGGTTCATATACCCCTTTTTTTTTCTTTCAGATTTGACAATTTTTTTGAATATGTTGATTTGAAAATTTTGGTTACATATATACCTGTTACATTCATTTATTCTCCTACATTCAGTGCAAGACAACCTAATTAAAGAGAATATTTTAACCCTTAAGATAACTTGCATAAAATATTCTTCTCTCTTTTTATAAATGTGGTATAAAGTTGTAAGCATGTAATAGTGAAATTAATCTTTTATCCTCCAAAAGAAAAATACGTGGAGGATATTATACTTTATCCTCTTAGACTATACTATTAGGACAATGTGAATCATGTTAAAAACATATGTCATTTAGAATTGGCTAATCCTTTGACAAAACGCACTTTACTTGTAATTTGATAGATCTAGAATGTGTTTAATACTTCAAGGAACAAGAGTTCAAAGTCTAGTATTAAAGCCATGAATATTGGACCAAGAAACAAGTGAAGAAAAGCTATTCATTAAAGCTGGATAGATTCTCGACAGTTGCCAACAGATAATATCTATCGAGGTTTAATGAAGCTCGACAAATAGCTCTACAAATGTATCTATCGAGGTCTCGACAGATAACTCGACAGCTGTATCTATCAAGAATTACGAAATCAGAATTTCCAAATCTGATTTTTAGCCCATGCTGACATTTATGTGTAGGGTTTCTTTTCTCACAACCCTAGACATATATAAGACTTATTTTAGAGGCCGTCACATAAGAGAATACAAGGAGAACACATGCAAAAGGTGACCGATGCCTTATTTTCTCTGAAAGAAGCTACTGCGTCCATGCGCCGTAGGGTTTTGTAACCAAGTGCTTCTTGATCTTCATTGTTGATAAAGTGAAGAACTTTGCAGTCAACAATATCTTCTTCAAGTTGGTGACTTAGTCACGTACTGGGAGCCATGCATCTTTGGTTAGTCACGTACTGATATCCTTGCAAAAAGGATAGCGTTCATATATTGAAGAGTTCAGAGGTTCTAAAGCGGTAGAAGGTTTCTACTCTAAGTTCATCTACGGGGATTGTAAAGTTTAGAGACAAAGGTTTTGTACTAGATCTAAAACTTCTCTTTACTATAGTGGATTGTTTTTCGAGAAGGTTTCCCCCCAGGTTTTTTACTATGAAACTAGTTTATTTTATTAGTTTTCTTGGGTTATCATATCTTGTCTCATTTACTTTTCCGCTTTGCATGACATTGATATGATAGATGTTTGTATGTTTTAACAAGGTTTATTCATAATAAATCTAATTAACAACTTGGTTTAAAATTTGTTAATTCTATCAACCAGGGTCTAAATTTCCCAACATATACATTTATTTATTCTTATCCTCTAAACTATGTGAAATAGAGAAAGCACACTTACCCCAAAATTTTCAACAAAAAAACCTAATATATTTTAATATTGAACATATGCTTATGTTAAGACTAATCGAAGAAGCATAATAAGAAATAAGGTTTCTAGCCTGGTCCTAGTGCCTTAACAAATAGTAATTCTCGTTCATTTCCAAAGATTAGCAAGCATTAGAAATTCAGAGAAAAATAATTGAAAGAGAGCTGAGGAAAACTGACCTCCATTGATAATAGCTGTGTTTAAACCTTGAGTAGAAAAAGGAGAAAGAGACCTGAGAATCTGAAGAGGTACAGCCTTAGAGATGAGTATGACACATTTACGTCTTAGAAATCTATCTTTTACATACCGAAAACTATTATTTATTGAGTATTATGCAACTTATATTGCTTATAAAGCTATCTAATGAGGGTAGAAAACATTTTTGCACGTAATTGCTCTCCAAATGGCAATTACAATTTTCTCGCAATAATATCAACCTTACTATTTTTTGTAGCAATTTCAACAGCTTTTACCGTTTCCAACTTCTTCTACTTATCATATTTACTAATAGCCTAGTCTTTTTCTTTCTTTTTTGATGAATTATAGCCTAGTGTTTTGTGGCATCCAACCACTTGTCCAATACATTTTTCATTCTGTCTTCAAGTTTCAGCATTATAATCTAATAGTCAATTCCTATAAAAAAATTTAAAAAAAAAAAAAAAAATCTAATGGTCAATTAATTTAGTACATCGCTAGTCCTTTCAGGTCAAGAATAAGCTAGCATTTTTTTTTTAATGAATAGTACTTGGGAAATTTACTTAATTTGGAACAAATTAATAATTAGAAGAAATGAAAATATATGAAGAAAATCTTCGCGCACAACAAAATCTTACATGATTTGTTTCTCAAAAAAAAAAAAAAAAAAATCTTACATGATTTTCACAACAACCTTAATTTAAACTTTAGTATGATTTTTTCGATAAAATAAAAGGTGTGTGTAGACACCAAAATTTTGATCTTATTGGGTGACTCACTTGATCCCAATGTCTATTTTAGGAGTTTGTCTTGACAATGTGTGATGATTGTAGACATCGTATTTTGTCCATTCTTGATTTGCATGCTGGACTCCGAAAATTTCAAAAATATTATCTTTTCTCCACGAGGCCACGAAAACATCTAGAATGACGTGGTGCAACCCATTCGGGCATCGGAGCACTCGAAGTGCTATTTCAGGTCAAATTGACCAAAATGCCCATAGTCAACCTTGGGTTAACCAGAAGTCAAAGTCAGTCAAATTCATCCCAAAATGACATTTTTCATGTTTCTACATTAAACTCAAGCAACTTGGTGATTTTCGTCAACTTTGACCAAGTTTGACCTGAGGTTGACTCTTGGGGCACCAAAAACTCTAAAATTGATCCGACAGTCAGAATGGGTTGGGACTAGCGCTATTACGAAAATTATCAAATTTCCAATGACTATTCATGGGTCAAAATCGAAGTTAAAACAGTTGAGATATTTCGAAAACCATGAAAAGCGCGTTAGCACGCTTTCCGATGCCATAACTTATGATTCGACCGTTGGATTTTCAATTTCTTTAGTGTTTTGGAAACTAGACATCTAGAGCTTTCTAGAAGTACAAAGATCAGCTCAATTCGAGTCCGAGAAGGCTGTAAGGTTGAATTTAATCAACCATCTTGTTGGCTTTATTCCGTGTCAAATTTGCTTATATTTTAGCAATTAGTAACCCTGTATTTAGGTGGGATTCATGTAAGGATAATGTGTGAGAGAGTGTGAAGAATTTCTCAAGATTATGCAAGAATGCAGAGACTCGTGACTAGGACTTGTGGTTGACTCGCAACTGGCAAGCCGCCAACTGCAGCACACGTGAGAAGCACGCAAGGGAGTTGAAAGGTCACGCCAGCTGTCGCACTACAGGACAAAAGTCCTAGGCTAGCCAGACCGTTAACTCGCGACTCAGACCAGTCACGAGGCCAAGCCGCCAGACCACCCTGTTTGGGAAAACTGACTCTTCGCATTCCAAACACACACCACTATATATAGACCCTTATACCCACGAAATGTAGAGAGCTTCTAGAGAGAATTTTGAGAGAGAAACCCTAGAGAAAAACAAGATTGATTCGTCCACAATCTTCACCAAAGAAACTCTTCAAATTCCTCTACTCTCTTCCTCTCCATTGACACATCCTTGAGAGGTTCTTGACCAAATCCATTTCTCACCATACCCAGATTTGTGAGAAGGTTTATTTGGTGCTTTGGGAAGCAGTTAGGAATGGACCAATTCATATTAGTTGATGCTATGGGCTACAGCGGAATTCGGTAAGCTAGAAAAGAAAAATGTTCGGCGTAACCTCGTTGGAGCAAGAAGCTTGGAGGGCTTAGGTACATCGGGTAAATTAGACTTGGAGGGTCTATTGTTGTTCATGTATCCCAACTACATTTTCTAGTGGATTATTGACCACTTGGAGGGTGGCGGAGAGGTTTTACGCCGAGAGTTTCGGTTTCCTCTTCGATAACACATCGTGTGCTGTCCTTGTGTTTGCATCTCTCTTCCCTTTATCTTTGCCTTTTATTTTCTGCTGTGGATGTGATTATATTTGGCTTAGACTGTTTATCAATTCTGTGTTTAGCTTATGTTCATGTTCCGCACGTTAATCGTTTGATTTTAAGCTTGAATTGATAATTTGTTATTTGGGGTCTAAAAGTTCAAGGGTGTTTTACACACATATTGAACATTCAATTGGTATCAGAGCGGGTGCACTTGTTGTGGTTTAAATACCTAAGTGCGATCCATGACCCCTTGTTGAGATGGATAGGTCTTAGTCTCTAAATGTACTACCATTTTTTTATGATAATAATTATGCTTTTTGGAAGGTCCGAATGAGGGAATTTTTGTGTTCTATTGATGACACTGTACGGGATGCAGTTGAAATTGGTTGGACTAGGCCGGAGACTGCCAAATCCACTTGGGATAAGGCAACTGTTGCAGCGGCTAATGCTAATAGTAAAGCCTTGAATGCCATTTTCTGTGGTGTTTCTCTAGAAGAATATCACATATTACTATTGATGGGATAGCAAAGAAATCACCATCTATGGTTCATCCAAGGGAGTCGTCCATGATCTCCAGTCAACTAAATGGCCAGACTGTCTCTGATTCGTCCAGTGGGGTCGTCCATGAGTTTTAATCAATTGAATGAACCCCAGGCAATCAGGACGGAAGGGTCATCCACGTGCAAAGCTCATGGACGACCACACAACATCAATTTATATACAAAGAGTCGTCCATGGGCAAGGCACATGGACGACCATGTAACACTTGACAAAATTCTGGAGTGGTTAATCAACCCGTGTTCATCGCCAGTAATTTCTCCTAAATATGTAACTTCCATTAGCGGTTACTACTTCTATAGCCGTTGGGGAAGTTATCTCCATAAATTCGGACTTCCATAAATCTTGGGGAGATTACTAAACCAAGTAACTGCCCCAAGGTTCCCTATATAAAGGACCGATCTGAATCAGGCAAAGGTATGAGATTCTGAAATTTTACTCCTGCAAAGTTGGAACTTCATTCCCTTGTTAGAAAACTAACTTTGTCATCGGAGGGTATTTGGCCGGTCCACCCTGGTCACCTTTTGATAGTTTCTTCTCTTTACAGGCCTTCGCTACCGCCGTAGTCCACCGAAACCGAAGTGTTCAACCAACTGATTTCTTACATCATTAGTTAGCGCCATCTGTGGGGAGCGTAAATCGTTTTACGATTTGGCTTTCTGAGACAAAAGGTTGAATGGTTCGAACTAGGTCGAGGGCTACAAGCCCAGGCCACCAGGGAAGCAGAGACGCTTCAAGCAACCCCCATCGTGATCGCCAATCCGCACCAGCCATGCAGACGCCCTCTGTCCAACATGTTCACTCTATGGTGGCTGCAATGGCGGAGTTAACTCGCCAGAACCAGGAACTAAGAAGAGAGATCAATCTAAGAAGGCAAACACATGAAAAACAGGAAGGGCAAACGTGCAGGCAAGAAGATGGAGATGATGCCGAAATTGGAAGCCAGTCCAAAGGCACCACTTCGCGAAGGGTGCCACACTTGGAGAAGGAAATGGGCCAGATGAAGAAAGTGATGGAAGAGATGAAAGAGAACCTAAGAAGGGCTAATCTAGTAGAAGATTTGGTCCATAGAACCGATTCCCCCTTTACGACTTCCATCAACGGTCACCCTCTACCACCAAAGTTCAAATTGCCTTCCCTAGATCCATACGATGGGGCGCGAGATCCTTTTGATCACATTGCCACCTTCAAGACCACTATGCATCTTCAAGGAGTTCTTGATGAAATAATGTGTAGGGCCTTCCCTACCACCCTCAAGGGGCCAGCGCAAGTGTAGTTCAGCAAGATACCTCCAAACACGATCAGTTCTTTTGAAGAATTTAGTAAGTTGTTTGTCAATAACTTCATTGGAGGACAAAGGCACAAACGCTCCTCATCCAGCCTGTTGACTATAGAACAAGGAGAGAATGAAAGTCTGCGATCCTTCATCACTCGTTTCAACAGGGAAGCCTTGACAGTAGATAAGGTGGACGACAAGCTATTATTGGCAGCCTTCCACAATGGGGTTAACTCAGACTTATTCATTCATAAGCTATACGAGAAAGAGCCCCAGTCCATGGCTGAGCTCGTCCATTCAGCCCAAAACTTTATGAATGCAGAAGACGCAATCATAACTAAGAAGAGGAAGAAAGCTGATAGAATGGAAGCAAACCCCGCTCGTCATTCAGACCAAGGGCCCTGTCTAAAGAAGGGACGAATGGAAGATAAGAAAGAATGAGACAGAGATAGCAGGAAGGCAGGCCCTTCAACGAGGAATCAGAATTACACACCCTTAAATGCCCCACTCGATCAAGTGCTCATGCAAATTAAGGATGATCCTTCTTTAAAGTGGCCAGAAAAGATGAAAGGAGATCCGAACAAGTGCAATAAGAATAAATATTATCGCTTCCATAGAGATCGTGGGCATGACAAGGACGAGTGTTACAACTTGAAGCAGCAGATCGAAAATCTCATTAGGCAAGAAAAGTTGAGGCATTTCGTTGGAAAGGGCCATAAAGATGAGAAGCTGAAAGGGAAGATGGAAGAGTCGTCACGACCCCCACTTGGAGAGATAAGGGTTATCATTGGTGGGAGTTTGACAGGACAATCTTCCAAAGCAAGGAAGATGTACCTCAAAGCGGTGCAAAACGTCCAACTCTCTGGACCCAAGGACGAGGGATACAGACGAGACAGCCATCTCTTTCACGGACAAAGAAGCTGATAGGATCCACCATCCACATGATGATGCAATTGTCATCACCCTACTCATCGCAGATTATATGACCAGGAGGGTGTTGGTGGATAACAGAAGCTCAGCGAATATATTGTATTATCCCGCTTTCTAGCAGATGAGGCTTGGACGAGATTAACTCCGCCCAACATATTCACCACTGATAGGATTTGGAGGAATGAAAGTGCAACCCGTGGGCATCATTACATTGCCTGTGGTAGTGGGATCATATCTGCAGTAGATCACTAAGGAGGTGAATTTCCTAGTGGTAGATTGTTCTTCTTCGTACAATGCCATCATTGGAAGACCAACCTTAAATAGTTGGAAGGCAGTAACATCTACCTACCACCTATCAGTCAAATTCCTAACGGATTATGGAATTGGACAGGCAAAAGGAGATCAGTTGGCGGCCAGAGAGTGTTATCAAGCCATGATGGCTTTGGTCGAGCAGATGCAGACAATGAGTATAGAAGAGAAAAGAGTTATTGCAGAACCTACTGAAGTATTGGAGGATGTTTTATTGCAAGAAGGTGATTCTAAGAAGTTCACTAGAATTGGAACAAGTATGAAGGTGAAGGAGAAGGAGGACTTTGTCCAGTTTTTGAGAAAGAATACTGATGTTTTTGCATGGAGTCATGACGACATGCCTGGTATCAATCAGAGTGTAATCACTCATCGTTTGAACGTGTTCTCCTCTTCTAAGCCTGTTTGGCAAAAGAAAAGGGTGTTCGCTCCTGAAAGAGAGAAGGCTATCAAGGAAGAGGTTCAGAAACTGACCACGGCGCAATTCATCCAGGAAGTCTATTACCCGGATTGGTTAGCGAATGTGGTGATGGTGAAGAAGGCCAATGAGAAGTGGAGGATGTGTGTAGACTTCATTGACTTGAACAAGGCTTGCCCTAAGGATAGTTATCTTTTACCACAAATTGATCAGCTGGTGGATTCTACAATTGGACATCAGTTGTTGAGCTTCATGGACGCCTTTTCAGGATACAATCAGATCAAGATGGACAGGGCTGACCAAGAAAAAACCTCCTTCATTACCAGTCAAGATTTGTTTTATTATAAAGTGATGCCCTTCGGTCTAAAAAATGCAGGGGCAACTTATCAAAGGTTGGTGAATCACATGTTCCGCCCGCAGATAGGACGGAATGTGGAGGTGTATGTAGACGATATGCTTGTGAAGAGCTTAGATGAGGGAAGCCACTTGGATGACCTTCAGGAAACCTTTGAAACATTTAGACGATACAAGATGAAGCTGAACCCAAGTAAGTGTGCATTCAGAGTATCGTCAGGAAAGTTTCTAGAATTCATGGTTTCATAGAGAGGAATTGAGGCAAATCCAAACAAGATCCAAGCCATCTTAAACATGGAACCACCGAAGAACATCAAGGAAGTCCAATCCCTCACTGGACGAGTTGCAGCTCTGAACAAGTTTGTTTCAAAAGCTACAGACAAGTGTTTACCCTTCTTCAAAATTCTTAGGAAGGCGTTCGAATGGATGGACGAGTGTCAAAAGGCCTTCCAAGATTTAAAGGATTATCTTGCCACAACTCCATTGTTAAGCCCGTCCGTGCTAGAAGAAGAACTCTATCTATATTTGGCAGTGTCCCCACATGCCGTAAATTCAGCATTGATTAGAGAAGAAGGGAAGGTACAAAAGCCTGTGTACTACACTAGCTGAGCACTCAGAGGCACAGAAGGAAGATACCCATTGATGGAGAAATTAGCTTTCGCCTTGATAACAGCTTCTAAGAAGTTAAGACATTACTTCCAAGTTCATATCATCAATGTCATGACGGATCACCTGCTCAAGAAGGCAATGAACAAGCTGGAAGCTACAGGACGACTGATACAATGGGCAGTTGAACTTAGTGAATTTGATATCCAGTATCAACCAAAAAATGCAATAAAAGCTCAAGCTTTAGCAGATGTCATTGTAGATTTCACTCCAAGTTGTGAAGGCTCAGGTGAAACAGGAGACAATAACAAGTGGGTTGTCCATGTAGATGGGTCGTCCACACAACATGCAAGGGGAATAGAAGTGGTTTTGCAAACACCAGAAGGAGACAAATTGAATCACAAGGTTCGCTTGCAGTATCAGACGACTAATAATGAAGCAGAGTATGAAGCCCTTCTTAAAGGGTTGGAGTTGGCTAAATCTATGGAGGCAGACTCAATACTCATCTTAGGAGATTCTCAGTTGGTCATAGGCCAAGTAAATGGGATGTGTGAAGCCAAGGAAGACAGAATAAAGAAGTATTTGAAGAAAGTGATACTCCTTGTAAAAAAATTTAGAGAAGTTAATTTTGTTCAAATCCCGAGGGAAGAGAACATAGAAGTAGACACAGAAGTAGACACTCTAGCGAAGGAAGCCTCCGCTAGTGAAGCAATGAACAAGTTTGATGAAATACAATACATGCCAAGCATAGACCTTCCAGAGATGTTGCAGATAGAAGGTGAGGAGAATTGGATGACCCCAATAGTATCATACCTGAGTGACGGAAGGCTTCCAGAAGGGAAGGACGAAGCTAGGAAGGTCAAAGTTAAATCAGCCAGATACATTCTAATGGACGAAGTGCTGTACAAAAGAGGTTTTTCACAACCTTACCTGAGGTGTTTAGCTCCAGACGAGGCAAACTATATATTGAGAGAAGTTCATGAAAGAGCATACGGTAATCACTCAGGAACTAGATCACTCGTCCACAAGGTCATCCGTGCAGGGTACTATTGGCCAACCATTCAAGCTGATGCTAAGGCATATGTCAAGGTATGTGATCAATGTCAACGCTTCAGTAATATTCCTAGACAGCCATTGGAGTATCTTACCCCGATGATGGCCCCTTGGCCTTTTGCACAGTGGGGTTTAGATATTTTAGGCCCCTTTCCGACTAGAACTAGACAAATGAAGTTTTTGGTGGTGGGAATAGATTATTTCACAAAGTGGGTGGAAGCCGAATCCTTAGTGAAAATTACACAACAAAATGCCAAAAATTTCGTCTGGAAGAGTATTGTATGCAAGTTTGGAGTACCAAGGGTACTAGTATCTGACAATGGACGACAGTTTGAAAACACCCCCTTCAGAGAATTCTGTGAACAGCTTGGAATCAAGAATCATTATTCCTCACCCTCCCACCTGCAAGCTAATGGACAAGCAGAAGTAGCAAACCAATCCTTGTTGAAAATCATCAAGACTCGGCTTGAAGGGGCAAAGGGAGTATGGCCGGATGAATTACTAGGTGTTTTGTGGGTTTACAGAACAACAGTGAGGACTCCTACAAGAGAGACTCCTTTCAAATTGGCTTATGGGAGTGAAGTAGTTATACCTGTAGAAGTACATATGGCCAGCCATAGGGTGATGAAGTACCAAGATGAGGAAAACAACGAGTAGCTTCGTATTAACCTTGATCTTATAGACGAGGTAAGGATGGACGCGGAGCAAAGAACAGCAAGGTACAAAAATCTCATGGCAATGCAACACGATGCCATGGTGAAACCTAGGCGCTTCAACATTAGGGATCTCGTCCTGAAGAAAGTTTCTTTGGCCACTAAAAACCCGGCCCACGGAAAATTGGGACCAAATTGGGAAGGACCCTACAGGGTAATCAACTGCAAGAGGCAAGGATCCTACTACTTAGAAGCTCTGGATGGAAGAAAGGTGGAACACCCTTGGAATGTTGAACACCTGAGAATGTACTATCAATAAAGGGTGATCATGGATGAATATTGCTGCAGGACGAATGCCATGGACGAGTTGAAGCATGAAGTATTTTCTTGTTTACTTATTACTACTATGGTGTTTTAAGTGTATAAGTATTTTGTGTTAGTCATGGACGAAGTAATGTTGTATAAGTATTTTTAGTTTCCTAAAAGCACTAGCTTTCAAGCATGTGCCATGATTGTGGACGAATGATTACATAGTATAGATTTCTAAATATATATATGATGTATTTCTAAGTATATGTATGATTGTATGAGAATCCTTAATTTTCTATAATTCAAGATGCTCCACGAAAGGCGAAAGGCCATGGACGAATTAAATCCTTGGAAGCTAAGGAATATCGTCTATTTGCTTTCCTTCAAGTAAGGATTAAGCATGGAAAATAAAACTTGAGATATATCTGTCTAAAGCTCAAGACGAGATAAGACTTGAGGTATATCCGTCCAAGCTCAAGACGAGATAAAACCTATGGTATAATCGTCCAAACTAGGGACCAAAAATATGTTTAAGGGAATACCATGAGCCCCTGGACGAATCAAAACAGTCCAAGTAATCCAACGCATGAACGAGCACTTGCTGAAATTACTTTCGTCAGGGACGAGCAAACGATAGCAGGTTTAAATAAATCCTTGAACTGGCCAAAAGACGATGTTCATGGACGAATTAAAGAATGATGTTTTCAAGGTTCTTTTTTACTCCAGCTTTGTGACGAAAGGACTTCGTCCATAAGTTCAAGTTGAGATAAAATGTTTTCCTAAATGGTATGGATGATACTAATAAAGTTTGTCTGTAAATCCTTAAACAAATTCAAATATGATAGAAACAAAAAAAAAAAAAAAAAGCATTCATTCATTCATAAACTCTAAGGGTAGACGACCATCGTCCAAAAACCCTTGAAAGTAGAGTAACAGTTAATAAAACTCGTCTATAAATTTGGACGAGGGAATTGTACTTGAATGGATTTAAAAAAAAAAAAAAAAAGAAAGATAAAAGCCCAAAACATGGGCACTTCTAACGAAAGTAAAAACATAAACACTTTCTAAAAGCTGAAGTCACTTTGGTGGGTTGGTCTTCGGATCGTCCTGGGTTACCTCGGTATTAGCATCGTCCTCCACATTGACGTCCTTAGAGCCCATCGCAAGCAAGGAACTCTCTATAGCGAGGGGGATCTTAAATGTATCAAAGTTCAAGTCAGGGAACGCGTCCTTGGCGTCAGCACAAAAGTCCTCATACCTAGCAGCATAATGGCTGTCTAGACGATTCTTGTACTCTTTAGACTTCTTAAAGGCTGATATGGCTTCCTCACGTACTTTCTTCAAGGACGAAGAAAATTTTGAGACTTGTCCCTCCAAATAAGTGATGCGAGTTTCCTTCTCAATAGCATCAGCTTTAAGTTCCTCAACCTCTTCCTTCAACTTCGTCTCTATTCCTCACAAACGATTGAGATCCTCATTCAGCCTGATCACTTCCCTCTTTTTTAAAAGAACTTCATTACTCTGCTCCTTAGCCTTCTTTTTCGCCGTCTTTGCCTCCTCAGCAAGTTCTTTGGCCTGGCACGTCGCTGTATAAAACTTTGACATAGCCTGTGCATGGACGAAGGAAAGTTAGAGATTTTATTTCAAAAAAAAAAAAAAAAAAACTTCTTAAAAATACACAAGGATGAATAAAGGTCCTACCTTAAAGAGGTCATGAATGCCAGAACATTCAAATTCCTTCACTGACATATTGTAACATTCGTTAACTTCATTGTCAGTGACGATTCCTTTGAACGTTCTCCATGCATAGCCCTCGTCCAGTACCAAGTTGGAAGGACAATCAGATGGCTTTGACAGATGAGGCTTCCGAGGAGTTTTAGCTGGAAGGGGAGTAGGATCAGTTTGAACAGGGTGAAGTACTTGGACGGGCTCCACGTCAATAGGAGGGTCGTCCAAATTCACCGTCGGAGGTATAAATTTTGGGACCTTAGGAAAAGATGAAGACTGAATGGTTTTTTGATTTTTGGAGCCTCGACGACTAGGAAGGTCGTCCAGGTCCACAGCACTAGAAATCTTCTTGGATTTTCTCTTCCCAACCTGGACGAGAGCTTTCTGGACGACTAGAGGCGCAGGAGCATCTTCATCCCCACTAGCTATTGTTTTTTCCTTATTTTCCCTCATCATAATTATTCTTATGACAAAAGAAATCAGTTAAAAAAAAAAAAAGAGAAAAGAAGATAAAAAGGAAATGAAGTAGAGATGGACGATACTTACTTTTGCGAGTAGTTTCTTCATGGCCTAGGTTTTCAGTAGTAGGTTCTAGACCAAGCCCCCACGTAGTCAAACTGCTAAAAGTGACTAGATCGTGAAAAGTCCTTTTAGGGAAGGCATGTACTTGGTCAATTCAATCCAAGAAAGATTTGTCCAAATGTGGACGAACAACAGCTGCACCAATAAGAAGAAAAAAGGTTAGACGATTGAAAGATAGAAAAAGTGTAAGAAATAAAAGAAAACAACATGGAAGGAAAACATACCCTCAGGACGAAGGCGACCTATGGGACTGGTAGAAGGAGGGAAGGGGGCATTACCAACATCTATTAGGTCCCCAGCCCAATTTCCAGAAATAATAAAAAACTCTTATTTCCAGAGCCTGTCAGATGAGCTGCGGCCTTTTATTAAACTATAGTATAAGCCTCTGGACGAGAACTGGTAAAAACCAGCAGACTTTTTTTATCTTTGAGGGCTTATAACAGTAAAGAAACTCGTCCACTGTTAAAGGACAATCCTCCTCCAATGCCTCACACCATAGCACTTGCATGGTTACTACCGTCCTCCATCCATTGGGGTTAAGTTGGTTAGGTCCAATACCTAACCTATAGAGAAGACCTCTAACAAAAGAATTTAAAGGAAATCTAAGGCTAACCAAAAGGTAAGATGCATATACTCCTAAACCAGAAGAAGGGGAACAACACCATTCCCCTTTCCTAGGTAGACGAAGGTTGAATTCCCTAGGAATCTGATACCTATCTACAAGAATTTTTAGCTTGGGAGCATCTAAGGTGGACGCTACTTCAGGAGCACAGCTATATATCAAATCTCCTCCTCTTCATCTTGAGGAGGGCTAGGTGACCTTCTAGACGAGCTAGCCCCAGCTCCAGAAGCCATCCTACGTTGCATTTCCTGGAATTCCTCTATAGAAATACCAGGAATCCCAGACGAATAATGTTCGTCTGAAGAACTATCACTACTACTTGTGTTGTCCTCACCACTCTCATAGCTATCCCTACTTCCAGAAGAAACGTCCTGACACTCGTCTATCTCTCTCTCTACACTATCACTAGACTCAGACATGACTGTTTGAAAGAAAACCTAAGGAAGAGGAAAGGAGAATACCTGACGAGACTAGATGACGAAGTCTAAACGAGAATCTTAGACGAGATGGCAGAAAGGAGATTATGAGAAAGGCGAAGGGCAAGAAAGAGAATGTGCCTATTTATAGGGCCCAGAGGTGGGGTCACGACAGGACACGAGCCAATCAGAAAATGACGCGTGGCACTTTCATGGAAAAATGGAATCGACGAGACAGACAACCAATATGATTCTGACGCGTGTCACGATCTGGAACGATATAATGATGACACGTGTCAGAAGTCCAAAACAGTGAAAAAGCCTACAGTGCTATAGACGACCCCTGGACAAGGAGGCAACTGATGGGATAGCAAAGAAATCACCATCTATGGTTCGTCCAAGGGAGTCGTCCATGATCTCCAGTCAACTAAATGGCCAGACCGTCTCTGATTCGTCCAGTGGGGTCGTCCATGAGTTTTAATCAATTGAATGAACCCCAAGTAATCAGGACGAAAGGGTCGTCCACATGCAAAGCTCACGGAAGACCACACAACATCAATTTATATACAAAGAGTCGTCCATAGGCAAGGCACATGGACGACCATGTAACACTTGACAAAATTCTGGAGTGGTTAATCAACCCGTGTTCATCGCCAGCAATTTCTCCTAAGTATGTAACTTCCATCAGTGGTTACTACTTCTATAGCCGTTAGGGAAGTTATCTCCGTAAATTCGGACTTCCATAAATCTTGGGGAGGTTACTAAACCAAGTAACTACCCCAAGGTTCCCTATATAAAAGACCGGTCTAAATCAGGCAAAGGTATGAGATTCTGAAATTTTACTCGTGCAAAGTTGGAACTTCATTCCCTTGTTAGAAAACTAACTTTGACATCGGAGGGTATTGGGCCGGTCCACTCCGGTCACCTTTTGATAGTTTCTTCTCTTACAGGCCTTCGCTATTGTCGTAGTCCACCGAAGCCGAAGTGTTCAACCAACTGATTTCTTACATCATCAACTATTGCTAAGGAAGCATGAGAGACTCTGGAGACAACTTACGAAGGGACTAAAAAAGTAAAGGACACCAAACTAAAATTGTTGACCACTCGCTTTGAGGAGCTCAAAATGAGCGATGATGAGTCTTTTGACTCTTTTTACAGTAAGCTGAATGAGGTTGTCGTTGGAAAATTCAATTTGGGGGAAAAGACGGAGGATTCTAAAATAGTAAAAAAGATCCTTCGGTCACTGCTAGAAAGTTTCCATGCTAAAGTGATGGCTATTGAAGAGAGCAAAGATCTTGACAACATTAAAGTTCAAGAGTTGATTGGCTCATTACAGACATATGAATTGTCGCTACCTACGCAGAGGAAGAGCAAATCCCTTGCTCTTAAAACCATAGATGAGAGGGTAGTAATCCATGACTCTTCGGATGAAGATGTTGTAGATAAAGATGTGGCGTATCTTGTGAAGAATTTTCAGAAGTTCTTAAAGCTTAAGAACTGTGGGAAACTTGGTAACAAAGTGAAATTTCAGAGTTCTGAGAAAGAGAAGAAAGAATTCAAAAGGAAAGATGGTAGAGATTCCCAATCTTCACAATGAATCACATGCTTCGAGTGTAATGGACATGGACACTTCAAAAAGGAATGTCCCAATTATTTGAAGTCGAAGGGCAAGGTCTATGCCACTACTCTAAGTGACTCGGACTCATCAAACACTGATTCTGAGGACAGTTATGACGGAGAAGGAAATTATTCCGCCTTCATGACTATAAATCATGTTAAGTCCTCGGAAGACTTAGGTATGCTAGTGCAAGAACTCAGAGATCACAGTGATGAAGAATCTATTGGGATTGTTGAAGAATCAGAGGATGAAGAGAATGAGAAAACAAGTCTTAAAGAGAATTACACCCTAATTCTTGAAAAGTTGGGAGTGTATGCAAGGGTAGCAAAGGTGGCTGTGAAGAAAATGAAGAAAGCTGAAGAAGACTGCAGAAGTCTCCTGGTCAGATACAAGGAGGCAAAGTGTGAGATTGAGACGCTAAATGGTGAGCTATCAGAAGCTTATACGAAAGTGAGATTTCTTGAGCAAGAGGTAGTGCAAGCACATGCCAAGATAGATAGGGTCTCCTCCAAGAAGTTGGAAGATGTTATTTCATCTCAAAAACATTTTTTAGATAAGTCCAAGTTGGGATATACTGAAGGGAGTAGCTCATCGGCCAATGTCAACAAAGAAGTGAAATTTGTGCAGGCCATAGAGCCGATTGTAGAACGAATCATGTTTGTCACCATTGCGGATTGCAAGGACATACCAGACCCAACTGCCATAAGCTGAGAGCATTGAACAATGCAAGCGTTCCTCGGTCACGAGGAAGAAGAAGTGACAGGAGGTCTTGGGGTGGTGAGCAACCAAGAAGTCAAAACAATGATTCAGGAATAAGGGACATAATGAAGATGATCGGTGCCTTCACCAATTGCTTGGAAAGCTTCACAAGAAGGTTTGAAAGTCCTAACTCCCGTACCCAATCCGTCAAGGATATCACCCCAAACGCACGTGACGTGTGGGTGACAAGGGGTACTCATGCATAAGCATTACAACATGTCCATGCATTAATACTTCCCATGTTCTATATATGTTTGGTTGTATGCTTCTTGCTTATTTGTTTTGAAATATTATCTGTTTGTCTGTTTTTTGTTTTTACTTCAAATGTTTTTACTTTGTTGTTTTTTATCAATCTTCATCTTACTTTTGTGTCAAAAATCTAAAAATACATAAAAAGTAAAAAATCCAAAAAGTTTGATCGACTTTGTTGAGTTTTGTCTCAAAGCATGTTTTGCCTTATACCTTTGTACTAATGGCTTTATGCATCTACGAGCTTACCTTGTTTATGTTGCACTCATATCATTGTGGGAGAAATTTTGAAATCTATGTGACTATTGTAAATAGATCTTCAATCTTGTCATGAATGATTAGTAAATAGTCTTCTCATTCTTTTAAGACATGCATAGACTTGTGCCTATATATCTTCTCATTCTTTATTTTATTGTTTTACTTAAAGAGCTCACCAAATGTAAATCTCCAAATGAAAAGAGATATTGAGCTGCAAAAGCCTATCGCACATACTAGTATTTGATTAGGAAAAAGGGAAAGCGACCATAAATAAAATGTATGATGCCTAAAAACCAAAGGCTAACTCATCAATTGAAATATAAAAAATTTCAGGCATCGATCTCACAATGAGATGTTTTGACTCAAAAAGTTCAAATGATATGATGTATATGGAGCCAAATGAAAAGCTTCAAAGTTATCAAGTTTTGTGGGAGGTCATATATGCATATTTCTATAATTGAGATGGGTCACATTATCTAGTGCTAGTTGTGTATGACTTGTTTGAATTGATCATTGAAACTTCACATTAGACTAAGGACTATCTCATTATTGATACCCACACACATCACACATGTCTATGATCAATGAATGCCATATTCATTTGTATGATTGTACTTGATTAAATATGTTTTTACATGCTCAATCTTTATTGACCAAACATAAAAAGATTTTTGAGTGTTTAGTTATTTTTGGAAAGTATTTTGTTTTTACAAAAATTGTCAAAAATTTCAAAAACAGTTTTGCCCTATTTTGGCGACTCAATCGCGGGTTGGCCCAGCTGCATACTCTAGTCGCGAGCCCACTCAGAGATTTTTCGTGGCTCACTGGCGGGTAAATGTCCCAGTCGCGAAAAATACTTAGAAAATTTTTTAAAATCTGAATTTTTATGATTCTCGCAACTTAATGTGGTGACTTGTTCGCGGGTGGAAGGTCTAGTCGCAAGGGTACACAGAGATTTTCGCGGCTCACCTCGCGGGTAGACCTTCCAGTAGTGAAAAACACTTAGAAAAGTTTTCAAAAATTTTGGTCTAAAGTGCTCTGGTGGCTTAACCTGGCGACTTGCACGCGGCTTAACTCAGTCGCGAGAAACACGTGTTTTGCATTTTCAAGTCAGTTTTAAAAACTTTTCAGTTTTTCCCTCAAATTTGTGTAACTGTTCATTTTCTTCTCCATTTTCACTCTCTCAAATTCACTGTGTCACTCTTCGGAAAATCTCCATTTTTGCATTTTTTTTCTTCTACAATCTTCAAGAAAAAGGTATAGGGTTTCAATTTCTCACTCTATTTTATATGTTTACATGTGTATTTCTTCATTTTGTGTGTTTTGTGTTGAGTTTGTGCTCTTTGCTTTGTTCAAACATGGGTTTGCTTAAATTGTTGGGTTTAGTTGATTGGGGCTGGTTGTTTTTGTTGCCTAATATTTTTGCTATCATGATTTAGTCTCATTGGGCTTATCTTTGTTCTGAGCCTTGCTGTTTGATAGATTTCATAACCATTAGGTTTATGGGTTTTGGTTTTTTTTGTGAGTTTCTCTGAATGTTAGTTTTGGTGCTTCAGATTGCCTGAGATTTCAGATTGCTTGACTTATAATGCTGTGTTTTTAAGATACCATATCATGTGTGTGCTTCTGTCTTGTTGGTATATCTTGAGCATTTCATTTTCATTAAGATATGTCTCATAGACATATTCTCTCTTTTGTCTGATTGTGGATTGCATTGTTCTTATATAGCTGTTTAATGCCTGCTCCAGTTTGCATCATTACAAACTGAACTTGTTTGAGTTGCTAAATTTTAATTTAAGCTATCCTCTCTTAGTTCTCTACTATGTTTGGTCTATGTGTTAACTTGACACTCTGTTACTCTCTTTGCAACTAACTTTTACTAATATGTGTGCATTTCCACATATTGTATTCTGCTCTTATTGTGGCCTTTTCTGTTTGTTCACAGATGGCTCCCACACCTATAAAGAAGAAAACTCTTGCTAAGAAGGCAAACAAAAGGCTAAAAATGGGCCATAACCTGTTTAGGTCTATTCATCACTTTGAGAGATACAAAGATTTTTTCTTGAAGGGAACCATAATACAGGAAAGATTTGTAGATTTAGGGGAATTGAAAGACACTTTCATTCTAGAGTGTTTTGAGGGAAGAGGATGGGATAAGTTGTTAGGTGACCAACCTCTAGTTTGTGAGCCATTAATAAGAGAATTTTATGCAAATGCTATCATAAAAGAGGATGAGCTAAATTGTTGGATCAGAGGTCGTGAGTTCACCCTAGATGCACATGATATTGATGAAGTACTAAGGTTTGAGGGTTTAGATGATTACGAATTTACCAACTACAAAGACAGGATGATGTCTATAGAAACTGTCCAGAATCGAATTGGTGGATAGAGAGAGGGGAGATGTCTCAATACTAATGCCTTTCCTGCTGACATGAGGTGTCTGACCACCATCATGATGTTCAATCTGTATCCAGTGAGGAAGCTGACCACAATTAACAATGCTAAGGCTATCTTCCTCATGGAACTCAAGGAGAAAACCATCATTGACATTAGCTCCCACATATTTGACACAATTGTGGATGAGACTAAAACCACCTTTAAGCCCAAGCTAATATTTCCTAGCCTTCTTATGAGGATTTTTAAAGCAAAGGGAGTTGCAATCCCTCAAGATATCAGTTTCATGACTCCACTCTCAGCCATTAACAAACAAACCATCACCAGGATACAAGTTCGTCTTCCAGGTGATGAAAATGAGGGTGATCAAGGAGAAGGTGGTCCAATGGAGACTGAAGTAGAAGCTGCAGGACAGACATCCACACCCAAAAGCAGAAGTAAGAGGAGCAGGGCTTCAACCTCATCAGTTATACCTCCAGATGCATTCCAGATCATCCTGGAAAGGATTGATGGACTCAGAGAGATCCAGAATGAGTATATTGACAGAATGGCAGCTATCCAGGATCAGCTCAACACACTTTCAGCCAAGTTTGATAGCATTAACACCTAGCACTGACCCTTTGGCCATTCCAGACAAAAAGGGGGAGAATTTTGGCAGCTCTTGAAGGGGGGTGCTATTTTGAGGGGGAGCAAGTCAAAAACATAGTTTATATTGCTTAATTTGTTTATAGTTATGGAGATACTTGTTTTTATGGTTCAAGAGCTTATCAGAATTTAGAGTTAGGTGTGAGTGAATTTTGTTCAACTATTCCCAACTCACGCATTAAGTCTAGAGTCTGTTGTAGGGTTTTGTCACGGAATAGCCAAAAGGGAAGATTGTAAGGTTGAATTTAATCAACTATCTTGTTGGCTTTATTCTGTGCCAAATTTGCTTGTATTTTAGCAATTAGTAACTCTGCATTTAGGTGGAATTCATGTAAGGGTAATGTGTGAGAGAATGTGAAGAATTGCTCAAGATTGTGCAAGAATGCAGAGCCTCGCGGCTGACTCGCGACTAGCAAGCCGCCAACTACAGCACACGTGAGAAGCACGCAGGGGAGGTGAAGGGTCACCCCAGCTGTCGCACTACAGGACAAAAGTCCCAGGCTGGCCGGGCTGTTAACTCGCGACTCAGACCAGTCGCAAGGCCAAGCCGCCAGACCACCCTGTTTGGGAAAAACTGACTCTTCGCATTCCAAACACACACCACTATATATAGACCCTTATACCCATGAAATGTAGAGAGCTTCTAGAGAGAATTTTGAGAGAGAAACCCTAAAGAAAAACAAGATTGATTCATCCACAATCTTCACCTAAAAGACTCTTCAAATTCCTCTACTCTCTTCCTCTCCATTGATACATCCTTGAGAGGTTCTTGACCAAATCATTTTCTCACCAAACCCATATCTGTGAGAAGATTTATTTGGTGTTTTGGGAAGCAATTAGGAAGGAACCAATTCATATTGGTTGATGCTATAGGCTATAGCAGAATCCGGTAAGTTAGAAAAGAAAAAACTTTGGCGCAACCTCGCTGGAGCAAGAAGCTTGGAGGGTTTAGGTACATCGGGTAGATTAGGCTTGGAGGGTCTATTGCTGTTCATGTATCCCAACTACATTTTCTAGTGGATTATTGACCGCTTGGAGAGCGGCGAACAGGTTTTACGCCAAGGGCATCAGTTTCCTCTTCGATAACACATCATGTGTTGTCCTTGTGTTTGCATCTCTCTTCCCTTTATCTTTGCCTTTTTTTTCTGCTGTGGATGTGATTATATTTGGCTTAGACTGTTTGTCAATTCTGTGTTTAGCTTATGTTCATGTTCCGTACGTTAATCGTTTGATATTAAGCTTGAATTGATAATTTGTTATTTGGGGTCTAAACGTTCAAGGGTGTTTTACACACATATTGAACATTCAAAGGCCTTAAAATATGCATCCAAATTTGAATTGGGAAAAGGCCAGAGTTGTTGACATCAGCAAGGTGGCCGGCAGCCCTACAAGGTTCGCCAGAAGCCAAAGTGGCATCTTTCCAATATAAATGCCCCCAGACCCCTCATTTTGCAGGAAAAAAAAAATTTTATTTTCTAGGCAGTTTTGTGCAGATTCTCTCTCTTTCTCTCTAATTTCTCTCCCAAACACATCAAAACACCTTTAAACAGCTTAGATTCTCATCTTTTCTGTATAATCTTAAAGGCAATGTTCTTGCACCTAATCTTCCTCTCTTTGGTTCCATACCTTGGATTTGAGGTTTAGGGGGTGTGGATGTAGCTTTTTAACTACAATCCACACCCCTTTCTCTTTATTGCTTTTCCTAGGACCCTTTTCCTCAATAAAATGCTTTTATTGCAAATGCTTTTATTGCTTTTCCTAGCATGTCTTCATAGTTTTTCTAGCACATTTCCTTGTTTTTGCCATGATTTACCGCTTTGATGTTGTTGGCCTAGCCTTCTTGGGTTAGGATATGTCTAAGTTTCATGTTTGTGTTTAGATCCACATGTTTTTAGGCTCTTTGCCATGTTTATGCTTAGATCTACGTGCTATGTGTTCTTTGCCATGTTTTTACTTAAATCTACATGTTAGTGCTTAGATCTATGTCCTTATGCTTAGATCCATGTGTTTATGTGCTCCATGCCATGCTTGTGTGCTCAAATCTATGTTGGTTTGTGAGAGACCACGCCCCCGGCCCCCTTTTCATATGGTGTTAGGCCAAACCCACATGAATGGGTGGAGTCATGTTATTGCCTCTCAAAATGGAGGTTTGACTAGTTATATTTTCCCCTTTAGATTAAGGGTTTTACAATGGAGTCGTCATTATTTAATTATTGGAATAAATAAGAAAACCAAAATTGAAAAATTCCTCATTTTATTAATTTACAATTGAATTTACATTAATCATAGGAAAATTACATGGCTTTGATCTTAGATGTAATCTAAGATAAAGTACATAGCTTTATTTCCTAGTTACAATCTAGAAATTGAAAATTACAAGGATAAGCATTGGTCTATCAACCTTGGATCTAAGCTCGGAGGCTATGTTACAAGGTGGGAAGGTGTTAGGCACCCACCTTGCCCGGTGAAATCGGTCTTCAAGACTATGGTGGCCAACATTCATATCGCATCATCCAATATGTTATCCATCAATTTGCATGTTGAATTCATTATGTA
Source organism: Quercus glauca (assembly GCA_023736055.1). Lineage (NCBI taxonomy): Eukaryota > Viridiplantae > Streptophyta > Magnoliopsida > Fagales > Fagaceae > Quercus > Quercus glauca. The sequence goes on from CM043318.1 coordinate 42,753,272, forward strand.
TGCATGTGATAAACCCTAATTCCATTTATTAAGCATTTCATTTGGATTGAAAAATAAATTCTAGTGAATGTGTGTGGATGGTGATATCCTAGATTCAAGGATTTGAAAGAATTATTAAACAAACATGTTTTTCATATTTTTAATGTGGATTTAAGATTAAAATTAGTTTTATGCATGAACATCTGATGAATAACCAAGAGCATGTGAAGAACATATAAGAACAATTAAGAACATTCAAACATATTCAAGGGAATTTAAATGATTACTATCATACTTTAATCTTAAACTCTCATCATGGCAACACAAAAGAACAATTAGGGAAATGGATTATACCTTCATGCTAGATCCATATAATGGAGAAGGAGACTCTTGAAGGAGGTCCTAAGGGTGGAGGAAAAGAAAAGTTAGGAGAGGAAGAGTGAGTCTCGCTTAATATCTTGAGTCTCAAGAGGACCAAGATATGACAAGACTACTCAACTTCCTAGAACTTAAGAGAGAAGAATAGAGGGGGCTTTTGTGTGTTTTGGAATGAAGGAGATGGGGGATCTATATAGTAGTGGTGGAGAAAATATGAATGGAATGCCATTTAATGAGGGTTGACAAAGAATCATGAACCTAGACCTCATTTTAGTCTTGGGGGAAATCAGGTGCATTAAATGTAGAGATTGGTGGGAGTGAGGAGCAAGCAAAATTCGGTTTTCCTATAGCTGCTGTAACAGCCTGTAGGGCCAACTTCGAAAAATCATATCTGACTCAATTCTGATCGGAATAGTCTCGTTCTTGTACTCAAATTGAAACCCCGGATGTCTAGTTTCTAGGAAAATTAATCTCATTCACAGATGCACAATATTCTGAGAGATATTAATGAAATGGTGAGCAGATGTCATTTGTTAGAAAATGATTTCAGCACAATTAACATTAATAGGTCCTAAATTAGCTCCCAAATAACATTAAATGGCTCCAATCACTCCCATTTTAGAATTAATTGGTTCCAAATTTACCCTAATTAAAAGATAATTACACAAATTACTCATTGAATAGTTAATGTTTAACTATCTAATTAATTAGGTGTGTGCAACCTTACCATAAAATGTAGTCCTAACCAATCAAATTATGACACATCACTAATCTCAAATTGATTATAATTATAACCAATTGGAATCAGTTGTTCATAATTACATATAGTTGGACTCAATTTGTAATAGTGCATCTCAGCCATTAAAACTTAATTTGATGATAACTTTCAATCTGATGGTCCGATTAAGGCTTATGACCAGTCGATTTAATTGTTACAACATCAAGATCATTTTGGTAAAGTGAGATTAAGAATCTAATGACCAAAATCAAGATGCATATTTTCAATGCAAAATTACCCTCTTACCCTCCATGTGAGGTTAAATGTGGGTTGCAAAATGGGGTGTCAACATGGTTGCCATGCCATGTGCTACTTTAGCCCTTTTTGTCCCTTGATATTTCTCTTTCTTGTGTTTCGGCCCTTATTGGTGGGGTGTAAATCTAGATCCTATGGTTTAGCCTACATTCACACGCTTAGGACTATATTAAAAGGTTTGGATCACTTCCTTTACATGTCTAGGTTTGCTTGCTTACTTCTATACTTTATCTCTATGTTAGCCTTTCTAGATCTAGGCTTTGCCATGCTTTGTGCCCTCCGTGGGTTTGTGCTTGTGTGGTTACCTCCGTCCCTTCTAAAGTTTATTTGGATGTAACAACTTGTGAGATACACCTCCATGGTGTTGGTGTGCTTGATTTAAACCTTTCTCTGCTCCGTGCGATGTTGTCATGCTTGCCTTGCTTGCTTTGTGCCACCCGTATGGCTTTCTTTGCTTCTTTGCATCTTTGTACGCTTGGTTATATGTTCATGCATGAGTCTGTGTGTCGTCCATACACCAATCCAATGGAACTATGGACACTTAATCCAAACCTACATTTGTTCTCCTAGGACACTACCTTTTGTTTGAAAACATGTTTGTTTGCCTTTTCATGTGTTGCACATGTTTGTTCACCCCCCTTTGGCATCTTTTCTAGCTTGTCTTTAGCATGCTTTTCCTTCCATTTGTTTCCTTGCTTGTCTGCTGGCTTGTTTCTTTTGTCCTTGCATGTATACGCATAGAGCATTGACGCTTAGAGCAAGAGTGTGACCTCCTAGGCTCTTGCAAAAAGGGCAAGGATGCAAGTAAGAGGATGCAAGCCCACAACGAAAAACTCTGCCGAATTTTTGCTCTGAAAATGGGGCATCCCCAATTGCCATATTCTCATGTCGAAAGCTTGGTGAGAATAGCATTTTGTGTGCTATGACGCATCTGAGGCGAAGTGCGGCCGGATTTCCGCCACAAAAATAAGGCAAAATGCTACTAGATTTTCATCGTGGAAATTTGGCAATGACTTGAAACACACTTGGAAAGCACTGATCGGGACCACGCCCATTCCTAAACCAAACCTCAAACCCTAACACATTTATAGCCCCGAAAGCTAATGCCAATAGCTTGTTTTCAATTGCCAATGTCTAAAAATTATGATTTTACCAAAATAAAGGATTGTCCACAGACAGGAATTATGGGGTGCCTAACACCTTCCTCACAGGTAACCAGACTTCCAAACTCAAGAATCAAGATTTTTTGCCCATTCACATCAGATTAGGAAAAACGCCATTTTTCTTAACCTATGATCGATTATAAAATCGAATAGAGTCAGGTGACCAATCACACCTTAGAAAAACCCAATGATTGGTGGCGACTTCACTTACCCTTGGTAATATCCTTAAAATCGACTCATATTCCAGTCACTCACCCTAGGTACGACACACCTCCTCCACATATGTGCACGAGCGTCGCCACGATGGGTGGTCAAGTAGCTGTAAGGTGTCAACAATGATGTTCGTGCACTATGACATTAGGGTAAGGTGTGTGTAGACCTATACCCAAGGTCCCTAGCCTCAATGACAAGAAATCAAGTTGTTACCAAAATGATTAGCACCTTGCGTGGATCCAATGAGCCAATTATTCCAAAAGCGGCTTAACAAAACCAAACCCAAACCCAAGTGTGACCCAAAAGCTAAGCCCAAAAGCCCATGTTTGGCCTAATCTGCCTAAGGTTTACAAAAGGTGCGTATGCCGGGTATTAGATGTGTATGAGCCTAATTTATGGCGTACGCAACTTTTGGACAAAAACCTCAAATCACTCCATTTCTATTTTAGTGAGATTCTAGGACAACAAGCCTAATTAATCTGTTGCTCAAACGTCCCACCTAACCCTAGAACCCTATTCTCCTATAAATATCCTTGTTTTCACCATCCAAAGGGCCTATAGATTTTGCCTACCGAAACTCCGTTGAAATACCATAAAAAAAATTTTAAAAAAAAAAAAAAAAAAAAAAAAAAAAAAAAACCCCAAGTTCTTGAGTTGTAGGTTAGAAAGGCATGAGTAGTGAATGTTAGATTGATATTCAATAATCATCTTGTTAGAAGGTATTCTTCCACTCACTTGAATTCCAACTTCTATTTTGTGCCAAAGTTGTAGTATAGCCATTTAGGGTTAATCCAAAACTCCCTAGTTAAGTCATTCCAAGTTGTTGATCCACTCTCAAAGCTATGGTAAGCAATTTCAACCGAGGGACCGATCATCAACATCATTGTAAATGCTATAAGGTGGAGATATGGATCTTTTCCATGATCCATTTCTCCCTCTTGATTGCTATCAATTTTTATGTTTATATGTGTGAAAGATGCATCCCTCAAAAAAGAGATTCGGATACCTTTTTAGGGTACCTCTCCTTTGGGGTAAGTGGTATGGAGTCGCCACTTATTTTTCTTTATACAAAAAAATAAGAAAAAAATACTAATTACAAAATACATGACTAAATAGTTCTTTTCATTGATTGAATAAAAGAAATTACATATCTGAAAGAAAATTAAAATGTTACATACCTTGGGTCCTAGTTACATTCTACCCAAAAAATACAAAGACAATGCTAGATCTACTTAACCAAAGACCTAAATCTAGAGGCAAGGTTACGGAATGGGAAAGTGTTAGGTACCCATTCTGCCCAGACAAAGTCTAGTCTTCTAGACTCTTGTGACCAATGTATCATTTATGCATGTCATGTATGATATGTTGAACATGTGACACAAAACTAAATCACATAAATTTATTTATGAATGAAGTCTCTTCTTTTGTTTAAAAAAAATCTGATCTAGTTTTAGTTGGTAAAAAAAATGATTTTTATTTGTCAAAATATTAGATCTGTTTTGTAGTGTTTAAAAAGAGGGTTTTTTTATGACAAAAATTCAGATATGTTTTGTAGAATTAAAAAAGAGGGTTTTTTTATGACAAAAATTTAGATATGTTTTGTAGTATTAAAAAAGATGGTTTTTTATGACAAAAATTCATATCTGTTTTGCTATATTTTTTACAAAGAATGAAAAAGATCTTTTAAGAAAAGAGTTTCACTCATAATCCAAATTTATGCAATCATGAATTAAAATAAACACAATTGCAATAATACACAACCCCTTTCTTTATTTCAACAATTTGCATGTATTAAGAAAATCAAATTTGCATCTTAAGAAAGATGCAAATAAGTTTTTAATTAAGAAAAATTTAGATCTGCATCTAATGAAGATGTAGATCCATTTTTATTTTGAGAAAAAGTCAAATCTACATCTTATAAAGATGCAGATCTGTTTTTATTTTGAGAAAAAGTCAGATCTACATCTTATAAAGATGCAGATCTATTTTGTTTTGAGAACATGTCAGATCTACATCTTATAAAGATGTAGATCTGTTTTGGTTTTAAGAAAAATAATAATTGTTCACATGCAGATTATCGACATTGAAGAAAAAGATTTAAAAATTGCATATAAACAATCATGCTTTAAACAAAACAATGATTAATAGTTCATGCTACAGATAAAAAAATCACTAACATAAAAAGAAGCATAAAGAAAAAAAGGGTGAAAGAAACAACCTCTTGCATGAGCACACTTTGTTCTTGAGAGGATGTTTTAGGGTTCAAAGAAACTTGTTCAGCTATCTTTGAAACCTAAAAACCCTAATTTAAGCAACAACACTTAGAGAGGAGATCAGAAAATATGAGTGGTTTGAGAGTAAAAAATGTAAGCCTCTCAGAGCGTAGAAAAAGGTGTTGAATTATGAGGTTCAGTCTCTATTTATAGAGGCCAAAAGACTCTAAAAAATAAGTACGGACGATTAGGGTTTGAATCCGGACGCATCCTTTTGCGAAAAGATCGAAAAGGGTGTACCTTATCGTCACCCAAAGGCTGTTGGGCCAAAGCCCACATGATGGCAATTCGGCACTTTTAAAGTGCCGAATTGGCTCTTGGATGCCGAACGCACTTTCGTGTTCGGGTGCCATTTGGACTCTCCTTCTAGGGTTTTTTGCCTAGTCCTCGTACCTAGACATGTTTTCATCCTATGTCTATGATTTTTTATCTCTTTTTTTGGATAATTCAGGCTTTTTAAAGAGCAATTATCCTGAATAATTATCTTGTGGATAAATCCCTTAAAATAAATCTTAATAAAGTTCAGATTATTCATAATTTTATTATTATCCAATCATCCCTTTTATTCCCATGCATGCATCCCTATTTTAAATGCCAATTATCAACCAATTACAAAATTATCTAATCAATTTTAATTGTTTAACTAATCAGAATTAATTTAAATTGATCATGTGTGGTCAATTCTACCTAGACACAATACATGTTGACCGTGCAAACTTGATCATGCAATATCTTTTGATCCGATGGTCCGATTTGAAAACCAGAAACACCTTTGCGACCGTTAGAATCTCAAGATCATTTTTATGATATGCAATGAACAAATTGATGCATGTAATGCAATTATGATTTTTGGGGTACATGAATTGGTCATTCAAGTCATTCTTCTTTATTAAATCATGGGTGCAAAATTGAGTGTCTATAGAATGCCCCTCATTGACAGAGTTTGAAAAGCGAATGTCAACGTAAAACAAAGACACATGATTTTAGCAACCATGATTTAATTGAATTTGAATCTTCAAAGATTACCTAGCCCTCGAACCTAAAACCTTGGAACATAGAACTAGCCTTATCTTTTGAATAAAAAACAATGAAAATACCGGACTTAGCTAGTAGTTGATGACTCTGGAAATGATTCTTAGCAATTGGGGTGACCAGGAAACTTTCCTATCCTGATCTTCAAAATGGAGTTGTCTAGGATGACGACCAAAGGGATCTCCTCTACTTTGATAATTTGGAACTGAAATGATGATCAAGGGGATCTCCTCAACCTCGATCTGGATTTGCTTTCTGCAAATAGTCAAAATTTAGAGTTAGACTTTAACTGATAGTTGCTTCATGGTCCCACTGTTTCTGTAATGTGTGATTTTCATTTACTCACTCTTGACTTGAACTCTATCAAGAAAAGTTTAATTGACAAAAGATTTTTCTTTTAAGAAACATTTGATTGATTTTTAGTGGTTCTTTGAAAAAGATTTGATCTTTTAAAACTTGAATCTTGGGATTGGAAACTGAAAATTTTGAATTTGAAACTTGAAACTTGAAAGAAAAACTAAAGTCAATCTTTTGAATATAGGAGAGCTACTGTCAATCCTATAAAGTATAGGAGAACTATTGTCGATTCTATGAGTTTTAGGAGAACTAAGGTTAATCTCTTAAAGGTAGGAGAGCTACGATTGATCCTACGAAGTATAGGAGAACTACTGTCAATCCTATGAATTTTAGGAGAACTAAGGTCAATCCCTTAAAGGTCGGAGAGCTACTGTCGATCCTAAGATGTATAGAAGAATTACTGTTGATCCTATGAATTTTGGGAGAACTAAGGTCGATCCCTTGGAGGTAGGAGAGCTATTGTCAATCCTATGAATGTATAAGAGAACTATTATCGATCCTATGAGTTTTGGGAGAACTAAGGTTGATCCCTTAAAGGTAGGAGAGCTACTGTCGATCCTACAATGTATAAGAGAAAACTGTCAATCCTATGAATTTTGGGAGAACTAAGGTTGATTCCTTGAAGGTAGGAGAGCTATTGTCGATCCTACGATGTATAGGAGAACTACTGTCAATCCTATGAATTTTGGGAGAACTAAGGTCGATCCCTTAGAGGTAGGAGAGCTATTGCCAATCCTATGAATGTATAGGAGAACTATTGTCGATCCTATGAGTTTTGGGAGAACTAAGGTTGATCCTTTAAAGGTAGGAGAGCTACTGTCAATCCTACGAGCTATAGGAGAACTACTGTCAATCCTATGAGTTTTAGGAGAACTAAGGTCGATCCCTTAAAGGTAGGAGAGCTACTGTCGATCCTACGAGGTATAGGAGAACTATTGTCGATCTTATGATGTTTGGGAGAACTAAGGTCGATCCCTTGAAGGTAGGAGAGCTATTGTCGATCCTACAAGGTATAGGAGAACTACAGTCAATCCTATGAGTTTTGGCATGTATGAAATTATTTGAAAGAAAATTGTACTTGATTCAGAAAATTTAGAGTTTGGAATTTACAATTTGAAATTTGGAAATTTGGATTTGAAAATTTGGGATTTGGGATTTGAAAATTTTGGAATTGGAAATTTGGGATGTGAAAATTTGGACATGGAGTTGAGAGTTTGAGATTTGGAATTGAAAATTTGATGTTGAGACATTGTCATTGTGTTGTTGTGTGATCTTGTTGGAATTTGGGGCATTGTATGATTGATCATGTCGTATTGTTGGCTTTGGAGCATTTTTGAAGTGTTGTATCTTTTGGTCATGGTGTAATCTGGACAATGTTGGTGGCTTATGGAATTTTGGCCATGTTGGTAATTTGTGATGTTGTTGGATTAATTTTGGTTTAGATTTTGGAAGCATTGACATCATGAAATTTTGGCAATGTTGGTAATTTGTGATGTTGTTGAATGAACTTTGGCTCAAATTTTGGGGGGCATTGAAGTCATGAAAAATTTGTTATGTAGGCTTAGTTGAACAAAATCATGATGAATGTGGAAGATTTGTTCGCATGTGTAAGTCTTATTTCATGAGCATGGCAAAATTTTGTGGGTATGGAAAATTTTTGTGGATATGGAAAAATTTTGTTGGATATGTGATGTTTGAGGTCCGTTTGGATACAATTTATTTTTACTGAAACTGAAAACTAAAAACACTGTAGCAAAATAATTTTTGAATGTGTGAATAGTGCCGTAGGATCCATTTTTAATATTTTTTTTTCTGAATAAAGTGGTTGTGGGTCCCATGAATAGTGCTGATACAGTGCATGAACAATGTTGTTACAATGCGTGAACAGTGATAATTGTCCACTAAAGCAAAACGCGTGAAAAAAAAAAAGGAAAAAAAAAAAAGAAAAAAGAAGAAGCAAAAAACGCAAATCGCAAACGCAAGATAATCTAAATCCAAACACTCATTTGATCATGGAAAATTTTGCAGTTATGATTTTAAAAAATATGTAGGAATTTTTGCGGTTGTACATGGACATGGTCATATGGGAATTTTTTCGATTGGCATGGTTATGGGAAAAAATTGGCAGTTGTGTATGGACATGTCAAAAATTTTGGTTGTGGTACAATTTGGTGGGGCATTGATTTTTATGTTGTGGGACATTAACTTTTTTGGGCGCATGGGAATTTTTTGGACATATGATTTTGGTCATGGCAATTTTTTTTTTTTTTGTCATGGGAGATTTTTGATCATGTGGTTTTGGTTATGGGAAATTTTGGACACGGATTTTTTATGAAAAGATGATGATGATTTTTTTTTTTTTTTTGAAAATGAATGAGGCATGGCTGAATGCCCCTAGTTTGCAAATTGATGCATGACTTTTTGAAAACTTTGATATTTGAGGAAAAGATGATTTCTTTTTTAAAATGGATAAGGCATGGCCGAATGCTCCTAGTTCAGCAATCAATGTGAATTTTGAAAAATCTTATTGTGTAAGGACCTTCAATAACAAATAATTTGAGTAAAATAAGATCAAAATCACAAAACTGGGCAAAACAAGGATTGTTGGGATAATGGGCCAATGGGCTCTGTTGGAGTGCCGATTGGCACATCTAAATTGAAGACTGACGGTGATTTTTGAGTAGATGAAAGATCCATGTCCACCTCCTGCGAAAGATTCTTCTCATGAACTTGTTTGTACTCAGTTATTATAAAAATGTTTTGGGCCAATGCCCCTAGTTTAGATATGCTTGCACAGAAAATTGATGATGTGATTAATGCAAAATAGATGCTCCTAGCCTAAATTCACACCCAAAAAAAAATAATAATAATATTTTGATTTTGAGCCTTTGAAAAAAATGTTTTTTTGAGTTATTGTGACCGGGCCCTTTAAAAAGGCTGCCTACATACCTCTCTCATAGAGGATCAGGTCTAAACGTAGTACGGAACAAAGTTTTGAAAAATCTTTTTTGAAATGAAATTTTTTTTTTTTGGGTGATTGTGACTGAGCCTTTGAAAAGGCTACCTACGTACCTCTCTCATAGAGGATCAGGTCCAGACATAGTTCGAAATAAAGTTTTGAATTTTTTTTTTTTAAATGAAGTTTCTTTTTGGGTGATTGTGATCGGGCCTTTGAAAAGGCTACCTATGTACATCTTTCATTAAGGATCGAGTCCAGACGTAGTTTGAAACAAAAAAAAAAAAAAAAAAAAAAAAAATTTTGAAAAATCTTTTTTTTTTTAAATAAAGTTTCTCTTCTTTTTTTTTTTTTTTTTTTTTTTTTGGTTTGGAAAAACAACAATTTAATTAGAATGAGATTTTTTGAAATTTTAACTTTTTCAAATGAACAGAAGGTGATCCTTTGAACAACCTCTTTTGCCAATCATAATGCTCAATTGTTAGCTCAATCTCATTGGCTAGAAAGGATTTGAAATCACTAAAAACACATGTAATCAAATTTGCTTTTTCATTCTAGAAAAAAAAAATTAGATTAAGTCTTCAAAGATAATCAAAGAAATGAAATGCTCAGGGATCACACATGTTGGGAATAAGCAAGGAAGGAAAAAAATCCCAAGTTTAAAGGTTTGAAAATTTTTGAGAATTTGGAAATTTGTTCTCTTGAGAGTCATTTTCTATTGGAAGCAAGCAAAGGAAGTGTTTAGGACTTAGAAAAAAAATTTGGTCACTTGAGAATTTTGTGAAAGATATCAGCCATTGGGGCTTGATAATCTTGAGCAATTTCCTCCTTAATCCAAGAGAAAATATTATCCAAGCTTAATGTGTGCTTTCAATCAGCAGGACTTCAAGGAGGGCTTTATTCAAAGGTTGTAATGTAGGCCAAGTTCAGGTTATTGAAAAGAATGATATAAAAGGCTCAAAAACCCTTATGATGTTTCCCCAAGTATGCAATACTTTAAATTCAAGCATTGGAAGATTTTTTCACATCTTCTATCATTGACTCTTGTGCTAAAATCTTTGTCATGTTCATCATCTTCTCATCAGTCTTCATTGATTCCTTTCATTTGGTCTTGATCTTTTTAGCTTGATGACTTCCTCTTTTTGGTCTTCTTTGCTCTTATGATCAGATCACTCACTCTCATTTTGTTTTGTGAAAGAATCTTTTTTAGTTTTTTTGTTTTGTTTTTGCCCTAATTTTGCCTAGATCGCCCTCTTTTTTTTTTTTTTTGAAATTTTATTGGCTTTTACTCAACTGCATTATTTTCAATTTGACAGACTTCCATCTTTCCTAGATGATTGTCCATGATATGCTCTTATCATTTCTAATGCACTTTCATTTTTCTTGACTTGATTGTACACACTTTTTTATGAAATGTGTCTTATTTTTTATTTTCCTCATCTTCCTCAATTTGATTAAATTTCTTCTCTTGATGAATCTTCATTTTTGCTCATTCTTCTCAACTTGAATGATCTTTCATGGAATCTCATGTCTATTGTGTCTTTTGATGAATTAGTATTCTCTCACAATTTGATGAAAATTCTTGCATTCACTTTTCTCTCTCTCTCTTTTTTTTTTTTTTTTTGGCTAAAGTCTTTTCTAGCTTGATAGCCTTCTCTTTTTTCTCACAGTTTGATGCTTTCTCAAAATCTTATCTCTCCTTGATCGATTTCCTTTCTACCTAGCATTGATGAACTCTTTTTTTTGAACTTGATGAATCTACCTCTTTTGAACTTGTCATATTGTCTTCATAAGGTCAACACTTCCTCATCTTGAGATTTAAGCATGCATTAATTTCCCCACCCAAGGTTTAAGTTTTTAGTGGGTTCATTAAAAAAAACAGGCTAACTATTTAAAGGCTTAAGTTGGCTAGCAATGCACAATTATTGTAATAGGTGTCAAGGAATAATGTGGGTTATCGAAGGCGGCCTCATATCCCTAGTGATGCTTTCTTGTAAGCACAGCAACCTAAACTCTTTTAGTAAATTATTCTTGGAATAAGAGTTCAAATGCTCCAATGATATGACAAAATCTTGAGAGATAGGGATTGAGTGTTTGTGGTTTGAGAAATTTGGATGAATGGATGTATTTTTTTTTTTTAATTGCCACCTTTTCTTATCATATTTTGAATGTTTAGCAAAAGTCCTTACATGAATTGAATGAAGTTAAATCCCTTTTTGGAATAAATGATTGGTAGAGCAATTAATCATCATGATTTGGAAGAAGCTTTGTCAAATGGATCTTCTTGTATTCTCTTGAAAAGAAGGGTTTTTGAAAAATTTTGGAGTCTTTGAAGAACAAGAAAAATGGTTTTTAGGAAAAGGTTACTAAGAAGGCCCAATGCCCCTAGTGATTTTTTTTTTTTTTTTTTTTTTTTGAAAATGATCTAAAATGACTTGAGGGCCCAATGCCCCTAGTTGAAATTTTTTTTTTCTTTTTAATTTTTTTTTAATTTTTTTTTTACTCTTTTATTTTTTGAATTTTTTTTATTTGATTTTTTTTATATGATTAACATGATGAATCAAATGCATCAAACACAACATGGACTTTATTAAGAAAATAATCAACTAGAAAGCAAATCCTAAATAAACAATAAAACCAAAGAACCAAAATGAAATTCAAACAAAGTTAGGATGACTAGCCGATGATGGTGGAGCAATGACTTGTTTATCAATCAAATTTTGAATGGCATGTCGCAGATTGATACATTTGTCTGTCTGATAGCTGGGTTCTTGATGATATTTGTAAAACTCATGTGACTTGTAACCTTTAGGCAGTGAGCTTGGAGGAGGTCAAGGTTCAAGTGGGCCAAGATGCCCTTCAAGTTTGAGGCTTTCAAACAATTGGCTCATAGGCATGTGGAGTTCATTGAACTTTCTTCGAGGCCTAGAATTGACAGTTAATGGTTTGACTGCACCATTATTGATGTGGCGAGGCACTACCTTCTTTGGGATTGAGTCCATCGACATGTTCTTGTTGATTGGAAAGGATGGTCAGAAAGACAACTCATTGAAATCCCTAGCTCTTTTCTTTAGAAATTGGAAGTGTGGGATCTCTTCGGGTTCTAGTGAATTATCCTAACACAAGGTAGAGAGCATAGATTGATTGGCTAAACTGACTTGTAATGCAGAGTTGGCAATCCAAGAGATTTGGGCTAGCTCTTCATTTGTCTTCTCTTCACCTTCCTGGATGGAGTTAAGAACATCTTCAATTCTTTCTTGGCTCATTAGGGTTGAACCTTCCTTGGGCTTGATGAGCTTGAACTTATGATTCAAAAGGTTGAAATCTTGGTGGACTTTAGCTTTGGGTTGTTTGTCTCCAAATGTGGAGGTTTGAAGTGTCTCCCCCCCTTGTAATGTGGGCAATTTTTGTCGAGTCATTAGGATTGATATCTTGGGGTTTGAAGTATCTCCCCCCCATTTGTGGATGTTGGGTTATTTGACTGGGGTTTGAAGTGTCTCCTCCCATTTGTAGGTATTGGGTTACTTGATTAGGGTTTAAAGTGTCTCCCCACGTTTGTTGGTATTGGATTGCTTGATTGGGGCTCGAAGTGTCTCCCCCCATATGTTAGTGCTTGGTAATTTGATTGGGGTTTGAAGTATCTCGTAAGTCGAACATGGGATTGTAAGGTTGTAGCAGAGTGTCCTCTATGCTCACGAGCTTCAGTACCATGATGGGAGTGATGGGCTTGGAACTGGAGCCATTAGCTTGAATGTCGGCCTTAGGTTCTCTTTGTAACCTTCCTTCGGATCTTGACCATATTCTTCCTTCTCTCTCTCTCTAGAACAACCTCTCTCTTGGGTCAATTAAAGCCAGGTCACCATCTGCATCAAACAACCAAGCAAAACAAACACACACAACGTGCAATGCAATTTTAACCGGGACCGACCTAAGGGTAGGTTCTAAGTCATTACGTTATAGGGTGGGTTTGTTGTTTCATTGTTTCCCATAGCTAGGACGTTACACCTCCTAACTTGTAATGTAATGAACATTACGTTGGTCCGAACGACATGGTTTGTCCATTATAGTCAACGGGAAATGATCCAGTGACCTTAGGCTATGAGTTGGTTTGTTCGCCACTGGGTACCCGAATCGAAATGATCCAGGAAGACCGCTGATCCATGGTTACTACCACCACAAAATTGTTGAAAAGGGGTGCATACATTGTTGTTTGGATGGCACACACAATGACAGTTAGAAAAAGATTTTAACAAACAATACAAACAACAAAATATCATACAACAAAAATATCAACATCTCATCAAACATAAATAAACAAACAAACAACTATATCATGCAAGACCATGCAAAACAATGGTACATATCTGGTCACTTAAGTCTAATATGAAGCTTAGCCCTCGACATCCCCAGTAGAGTCGCCACTATGAGAGACATGTCCCTCAAAAAAGAGATTCGGGTACCTTTTTAGGGCACCTCTCTTTTTGGGTAAGTAGTATGAAGTCGCCACTTATTTTTCTTTATACAAAAAAATAAGAAAAAAATACTAATTACAAAATACATGACTGAATAGTTCTTTTCATTGATTGAATAAAAGAAATTACATATCTGAAAGAAAATTAAAAATTTACATACCTTGGGTCCTAGTTACATTCTACCCAAAAAATACAAAGACAAGGCTAGATCTACTTAGCCAAAGACCTAAATCTAAAGGCTAGGTTACGAAATGGGAAGGTGTTAGGCACCCATTCCACCTAGACAAAGTCTGATCTTCTAGACTCTTGTCACCAATGTACCATTTATGCATGTCATGTATGATATGTTGAACATGTGACACAAAACTAAATCACATAAATTTATTTAAAAATGAAGTCTCTTCTTTTGTTTAAAAAAAAAACTGATCTAGTTTTAGTTGGTAAAAAAAAAAGATTTTTCTTTGTCAAAATATTAGATCTGTTTTGTAGTGTTTTAAAAAAAAGGGTTTTTTGATGACAAAAATTCAGATCTGTTTTGTAGTACTAAAAAAGACGGTTTTTTTATGACAAAAATTCAGATCGGTTTTGTAGTATTAAAAGATAGGGGTTTTTTTATGACAAAAATTCAGATATGTTTTGTAGAATTAAAAAAGAGGGTTTTTTTATGACAAAAATTTAGATCTGTTTTGTAGTATTAAAAAAGATGGTTTTTTATGACAAAAATTCATATCTGTTTTGTTATATTTTTTACAAAGAATGAAAAAGATCTTTTAAGAAGAGAGTTTCACTCATAATCCAAATTTATGCAATCACGAATTAAAATAAACACAATCGCAATAATACACAACCCCTTTCTTTATTTCAACAATTTGCATGTATTAAGAAAATCAGATTTGCATCTTAAGAAAGATGCAAATAAGTTTTTAATTGAGAAAAATTTAGATCTGCATCTAATGAAGATGTAGATCCATTTTTATTTTGAGAAAAAGTCAGATCTATATCTTAAGATGCAAATCTATTTTTAGTTTAAGAAAAAGTCAGATCAGCATCTTATAAAGATGCATATCTGTTTTGGTTTTAAGAAAACTAATTGTTCATATGCAGATTATTGACATTCAAGAAAGAGATTAAAAAATTTCATATAAACAATCATGCTTTAAACAATACAATGATTAATAGTTCATGCTACAGATAAAACAATCATCAACATAAAAAGAAGCATAAAGAAAAAAAGGGTGAAAGAAACAACCTCTTGCATGAGCACACTTTGTTTTTGAGAGGATATCTTAGGGTTCAAAGAAACTTGTTCAACTATCTTTGAAACCTAAAAACCATAATTTAAGCAACAACATTCAGAGAGGAGATCAGAAAATATAGGTGGTTTAAGAGTAAAAAACGTATGCCTCTCAGAGCGTAGAAAAAATGTGTTGAATTATGAGGTTTAGTCTCTATATATAGAGGCCAGAAGACTCTAAAAAATAGGTAGGGATGATTGGGTTTTGAATCCGGACGCATCCTTTTGCGAAAAGATCGAAAAGGGTGTGCCTTATCATCACCCGAAGGCCGTTGGGCCAAAGCCCACATGATGGCAATTCAGCACTTTTAGAGTGTCATTTGGCACTCTAAAAGTGCTGAATTGGCTCTTGGATGCCAAACGCACTTCTGTGTTTGAGTGCCATTTGGACTCTCCTTCTAGGGTTTTTTGGCCGGTCCTTGTACCTAGTCATGTTTTTGTCCTCCGTCTATGATTTTTTATCTCTTTTTTGGATAATTTAGGCTTTTTAAAGAGCAATTATCTTGAATAATTATCTTGTGGATAAATCCCTTAAAATAAATCTTGATAAAGTTCAAATTATCCATAATTTTATTGTTATCCAATCATCCATTTAATTCCCACGCATGCATCCCTATTTTAAACACTAATTATCAACCAATCACAACATTATCTAATCAATTTTTATTATTTAACCAATCAGAATTAATTTAAATTGATCATGTGTGGTCAATTCTACCTAGACATAATGCATGTTGACCGTGCAAACTTGATCATGCGATATCTTCTGATCCGATGGTCCAATTTGAAAACCGGAAACATTGTTGCGACCATTAGAATCTCAAGATCATTTTTATGATATGCAATGAACAAATTGATGCATGTAATGCAATTATGATTTTTGGGGTACATGAATTGGTCATTCAAGTCATTCTCCTTGATTAAATCATGGGTGCAAAATTGAGTGTCTACAATATGTTATTTCAATTCACTCATATGATGTTTTGAGTGCAATAATATGATGCATGACCTATGTTTAATCTTTTTTCTGTAATTCTGCCTAAGGATGGTGTATACTTAGATTAAGCCTTTTTTTTTTTTTTTGGTCATGTATACTTAGAACACTAACTAGAGAGTTAGTATGTAAGTATCTCTAGCCACATGATAATTTTCACAAGGTTAATAAAAACTAGGGTTGAGAAATAAACCGACAAACCGAATGAACCGACTGAAACTCCCGAATAGAATCCAATTTTTCATTTTTTTTTTCTCGGTCTAGTTCAATTCAGTTTTAGTTTGAATTTATGAAAAACCAAATTTTTTGGTTTAGTCTCAAATTCATAAAATAAAAATCTGACACAAACCAATACCGACCGATATGTATCAAATATTACTATGTACAAAATATTTCAAGATAGTACCACTAGCTTAGTCGTAAGACGTGCATTTGACAATATATATTTTCCCAAATTCAAACCATACAAAAAAACATTTTAATTTTTCTCTCCTTATAACACAAAACTACGTCATTTTATAGATTTAATTAAAGCAAAAATCCCTACTCTCTACACTTCTCACTTCGACTGCCACTCATTCTTTTCTTTTCTTCTCTGAGTTCCATGCCTCTATCTTCTCTCTTCTTCTCTCTATCATGCCACTTCTCACCACCGCTCCATGCCTCCCTTGTTCTTGCTTTTGAATCTCTACTTCTTTTTTTTTTTTTTAAGTTCTTCATCAACTCTCTCATGGGTTTGTTCTTTTGTGTTAAAGTTTGATTTATTTGTTTGATTTGGTTTGATTTTTGTGTTGTTTGTTTGCTAAAATAGTGAAAATAAATGATTTGAGGTTTTTCTTTGATTTGATTTGTTTGGCTGATAAGAAAATAGAAGAAACCGAAATGTAGTCTGTTCGGTTTAGTGTTCCTTCCCAGGTTTGATGTTTCTTCCCTATGGTTCGGTGTCAATGCCAAATATGGCAAAACCAAAAATTTGCCATTCACACCGACCAAAACCGACCGATTGGACCCCTAATAAAAACTCAATCATACAACTATATATTAAACAAGGACTAAATCACACATTCGTCTATCACATTCAGTATCAAGCAAATATATATCCACATATTAACTAACAACATACCCATGAATCTATCAATTCATAGTTTTGTATATCAAGGCATATACAATATAACTTCACATATACATATTGATTTAAGGGTAGAGAAATTAATTAAGTGTTTATACAAGCAAAGATGACTCTAGGTAGAACCACCGTTATTCAAGTATTAAGCTACCTGATACTCATCATTATATAAGCACACCAACATATATTCCAAGCTAAATCAACTAGCACACATGCATACTCTAATGAGAAAGAGACTAGTTACATACTTAAACCAACTTGTTTGTGCTTAAAATCATCTAATAAGTCATATAAAGAAACATGGAGGTATATTTCTAGAGAATAACAAATGGGTAGGCATAGGTTTGCAGGTATAGCCATATATAGAAGCATGTAATTAAGCATATATGAAAAAAAAAAGGCATGTAATTAACACATCAATCTAAGAGTTAAATTATGAAAATATCATGTTAATCACATGCTTATTGTAGATGCCTCACGGCTTTCGACCACCTTAAACGGCGATGCGTGCTCTCCACACGTATGGATAGGGGGAAAGGGAAGCAGGCATGTGCGCCCCCCCCCCCCCCCCCCCTTCTCTTCCCTTTTTAAGAATGATGCATGATTTTGATGTGAACTAAGGACTGTGAGTCATTTTTAATTAAGGTTCAGGAATCACCACCAATCATTAGGTTTTTCTAGGTTTGATTGGTCACCTAGTTCTATTTTGATTTTATTACCAATCCTACATTAAGAAAAAGTCAATTTTTTCCTAATTTAAATGGATGATTAAAAATCTTGATTCTTGGATTTGGAAGTTTGTTACTTGTGGGAAAGGCGTTAGGTACCCCACAACCCCTGTCGTAAGACAATCCTTTATTTTGATTAGCTCTTAATTTTTGGTCATTGGTAGATAAAATCGAGCTATTGGTTGTATGTGGGCGCAAGCGCCCGCAACAAGGTGTCATCCCCCTTTCACGGGAAGTATGCCTTGGCCTAGGGTGGACCATGGTGGATGGTGTAAATAGAGTCGCCACCTAGTTTAGGTCTATGAACCATAAATACAGTGTCCTTCAAGGAAGGACTGATCTTTACCAGAGCACGTGTCCGAGTTTAGGGATGGGGATGGGAAGTTGCTAGTCACCCAACCCCACCTGACTCATAGGTTGGCTTCCACTCATTGTGTTCCAAGTCTTAATCTCATTAAAGGCGAATTTAACATGTTATTCTAACTCACACACACTAGCATGCATCTAAAGCAAGCAAACATGGCATAATTATCCCCAAGCCTAATATTCATCTATCATGGCATCTAAGCATATATTACTAAGAGTAGAAACATCACAAAGCAGATTCAAACAAACATGTCAAGATACCTAAACATCAAAACAAAGGGGTTCCACCAAGCATATCATGTTCATTAATCAAAACAAATGCATGTTCATATGATTGTGCATGACTTACCTCACTACATCACAGCACCTATGCATCAATGCATGGTCATGGCATATGCATGTTCATGGTATTCAAACAAGCAAAACCCTAATGATCATTAAAGGGATAAAAAAAAATAGAGAGGCAGAGGCTTAAAGATACATAAACTAGGTATAAGCAAATTAGTGTTCTGGGAAATAGTATACGTGCGCATACATAGGATATTGCATCCGCATCCCAATTGTATGTGTATGCATACTACAAGTATGCATACGCATGCATGAAGCATGTGCACACATACAAACTTGAAACCCTAACCCAGAAGCACAGAACATAAAAGAAATAGAAAACATGAAATCTAGCAACCTAACATGCATTAAACGTAAACATTACGTAAACCTAAAGTAAACAAACATGTTATAAACACTTAAAACATGTATACAAACACAAAAACAAAAGAAAAGCAAAGAGAAAATGAGGAGCCAAAGTTAGAAACTTTACCTTAACACTAGAACTCTTTCGAGCTTGATTTTGACCACTCCCCTCAGTCAATCTATTCACAATCAAATCAAAGATGGATTAGTAAATTTAGAATTCAAAGATCAAGACCAGAAAAAGGTCCCAATCAAACTAAATTTGACTTGAGGATGTTTTGTGAAAAATTCCCTCTTTGATTCACTATTTTCTAGTGAATTTTGTGTGTTTTACCACTATTTTTGTCCTCTCTTGAAAAAGTGTCTTTATGGCTTTATATAGTTGAAAAATAAGGGTTTTGGGTGGCTCCCAGCCGATGTGGGATTCGTTCCAAACCAATTTTAGTGCATAAAAATATTTCCTTTCATATTTTATGGAACCCTAGCTGTGTACGCATTCCCATGCATGCGTGTGCATGCAATAAGCATGCATACACATGGTTTGAGTGTGTGTACATATATGCGTGAATGCGTGCCCCGTGGCCTGTGGCCTTTCTTTTCCAAAAATAGTTTTATTTTTCCAAAAATAAAGTTATATTTTTCGCAAACACTTTTCTCAAGTTAATTTTCATCTGATTGGGCCCTCAATCAACCTTAGGCTTTAGAGTACTGCCACCATTAGGGAACGAGGGCCTAAGTCATAAAAGGGTACAATTCTCAAACTCTCTCATCTTCTCCAATGGCACCCAAGACCTAGAAGACCTCTTACTTGATTTCCAGAGAAGTGTTTAACCTCATCCACTAGGTTGGAGCCACAAGGATAACTGAGTCCCTTCCACTGATCTATAGGCCACAAAATCATCTTTCAGACAATGCTCAGACTGGATTGGTAAGTTTTTCAAACTTTTCTCTTTTTTAAGTTTTGCTCTAATCTTCTGTTTTAATATATTTTTAGACTTGTAAATGCTCGGGTTTTGCTGTGGGATAGGTTTAGATGAAAACCAATGATGAGTTTTAATCAATGGTAGGCCGAAAATGTTGAGAAACCTGTTCTATCTGCGTTCATGTGTCAAGCATGCTTGCATGGCCAGGCTGTATGCGTGTGCATTCAAGCTTCATACATATGCATTGATGTTCATAAGTTCATAAGAAGGTATGCCTCAGCATGCGTACGCATACACAAGCTTGATGCTCAAAAACTCTAATTTTTTTCTTTTTGTCCAATTTGATTTTTTTTTCACTTATTTTTTTATCCAACATAACTCTTATGCTCCTATTTTTGTCTTCTACATGGTTTACCGCCTTTCACAAGTAGGGGTAGTGCCAGGTTTGCATGGTGCCAAAATTTGACGCCTGAGACAAAGGCCTTGGTAAACATGGCCGGTTTCGGGCCAATCATGCGTTTACTTCCTAAGGGTGCTGCCAGCGGCATTCTGGTGCAAGCACTTGCTGAGAGGTGGTGGGACACTACCTACACCTTTCACATTACTAGGAGGGAGATGACTATGACTCCTCATGACTTCCACTAAATGACTGGCTTGAGGTCTAACTAGCCTATCAAGCGCATCCATTACTTTGATTTGGAGAGCGACTACAAGCCTTTTTTCATGTGACTCTAGATGATCGTGCTTGGATGGCCAATGCATTTTGTTGTATCTGCTAGGGGCATATCTCTTTGCCAATGGAGGTCAGACGGTATCATTGAGGTGGCTAGCTCTCCTTTAAGATTTCAAGCAAGCTCAGGATGTGAATTAGGGCCATGCTTGCCTCGCCTACCTCTACTTAGTCATGGATACACTAAGCTGAGTGACTTTGCATCAATTGGCGGGGCCTAGAAAGCTCCTTGAGGTAAGACTCTTTCCCTTTTCTCATATATTTTCACAAATTGTACTTTGTATTCTTGCAAGCTATATTGGTTTCACATGTTATCTAGGTTTACAAACTGCAGTTCATATTCTTGCAAATTGTACCTTACTTCATTGCAAACCGTATCTGCGTGCTCCATCTTACAAACTATCATCTTGCAAACTGTATCTTACTTTCTTGCAAACTATTACCTTGCAAATTGTTCCCATGCTCTTTCTTGCAAACTATCATCTTGCAAACTGTATCTTACTTTCTTGCAAACTATTATCTTGCAAATTGTTCCCATGCTCTTTCTTGCAAACTATCATCTTGCAAGCTATCATAATGCTCTTTTCTTGCAAATTATCATCTTGCAAACTATGTCTATGCTCTCTTCTTACAGCGTTAGGCCTTGTCTTATAGCCTTGTCTCTCGTCGTGTGGATGTGTGATGGAAATATGCATGTGCGCAGCGAAAAATTAACGGATCTACTTCATTCGCAATTGATAACATGCACTATAAAATTTCAGCATACAAGAACAAGATAGTGTACCTTGGTGTGTTGAATTTCAAAACAAAGATTACAAGCACTTAGGAATACTTTTAATCTTCACTCCAATTCCACTAACGCCCAAGATATATGGTCTCTTAATCAGTTATATGAATTTGTTCAAGAGAGAATTTGAGAGTGTCCAACACTCACATACACCATTTCATGTATGTTGTTCATTTAAAAAATCTATATGTTTCTCTCCTTATAACTGATTATCTAATTAGGCTAGCCTTTTGGGCCTTTCCAATTGGGCTCTAGTATGTGGTTTGGAGTGGGACCAAAAGGGACCAATAAGACACTAGCTCTAATGGGCCTTGGGCTTTTCTGTCAACTCTTGACAAGTCCAAAGTTACTATTAACTATATTTAATATCACTATATAAATATAGTTGCACTCTAGGCCTTATCTATAAATTATATCCCAAGACTTTATTATACATGCAACCCCTTCATAAATATTCATAGTAACACAAAGTCATAAATGTAAACTACCACTTTGTAGATTACTACATATTAATCCTTGAGTACCCGATTTAATCCTTTTAAGTTATTCATCATATATTTATGAAATCCAATTTCATAAATATATACTTTAGTAATTTCTTACCAAAGTAGTTAGGCCTAACTCTCTGAATAACAAACCCATTAAACTTATCTCAAGGGAATATTTTGTATCTCCGTTAAGAGATTATGAATTCCATCTTGAGAATATATGTTCCATCAACACTAAATGTGGCTGCCCAACATACTGAGGTTTTGACCGTTACTTTAGATCTCACTCCTGATATATCAAAACAACCTACACTTCATGATCAGGTCCATTATTCTCTCAAGGATTAAGAGTTCATGCAAATATAAGTCGTAAGATTTATTATTCATTTGACAGTTTTTAGTAGAATAATAAATCTCACAGCAGTCCAGTTCAATATGTTTTAACTCTTAAAACATATCAACATATCAACTAGAAGTCTCCACTTCTATGGTCAAGACAAATCATCTAGTTGATATGTTATAGTCTTCGCAAATGAAATGCCCAATTTTATCACCGACTATGAATTATAATTCTAAGTTTACAAAGAACTTGTGATTTATATCTTCTGTGACTTTTCACATAAATCACATACTATGCATCTCATAGACTACATGATAATGTCCAAATATTCATGTTACCATTATTTTAGATAATAATAAAACAACTTTATCAATTACAATATTAAGTCATACATAATGTCACACACAATGTCACACTTAATATCATACATAGCATTATAAAATAGGATTTAAGAGCACTAATCCTAACAATGTGGACCTGAGTCCGAGCTTATCTCAATGGCCTATTCTCCAACTCAATGAGTAAAACGAAATCCTCTTATTTGGTCATCATTGCATGTTTAAAAGTCTCTTTCTAATCATAAGTGTCCTTGCAGATTGTGTTGGGGACCTTGGGTAGGTGTTCCTCCTGTTGTTGCCCCAGATCTAGAGGCGGCTGCCATTATTTCTTCTGGGACTTCCCAACTCTTTGAGGGTGCTGGCTTGAGGGCCTTATACCTAGCCAAGTGAGCTTGCTACTAGCTAATAGGTGAGGATGCCCCTTAGGCTCCTATGGATCCTCCCAAGTTCATGCTACTCTCAATGAGTAATGCTAAGTACCAGCTATGGAAGGATGGCATTGCCTATGCTGAGCAACTTTTAGGTGATCTCAACTACGATGACTTCAGTGAGGGTCACCTCATGTCTCATTTTCCCATCCGGGTATGTATCTTCTCTCTTCTTTCTTCTCTTTCTCCTTATCTTGCATATCCTATATATGGTGATATTTAAATGTGGTAATCATTTTAGGGTGCGGCTAGTCCAGTTGCTGGTGGTCCTGTTGACCTTCCTCGCTTGCCTTGGTCGGTTTACACCTATGGTCCTGACGGGTTTGCTCGAGAGCATCCTGTGGGGCGTAACCCAAATTTCATAGCTTATCCTTTTCCTTAGGACACACGAGCTATGAGTTCTCTTTATCCTTATCCTTTGCACTTTCTTCTTTGCATTCCTTAGGCTTGTCATAACATTGACTATTTTCAAATTTAGCCCACTGTAGCGAAGCATGAGGAGTTGGTTTGGCTTGCTGGGAACCTCAAGTTGGAGGTGACTGAGTCGACCTTGAGTTCTTATCTGAGGAAGAGGCATTACCAGCAGTGATCCCTACAGAAGACACACAGACAGACAAACATAAACATATAGCTAGTTTCTTTTCTTTTTTCAGCGGTGATCCCTACAGTAGACACACAGACAAACAAACATAGACATATAGCTAGTTTCTTTTCTTTTTTCATTTTTCCTTTTTAGCATATCTTCTATATTGGAAATATGCAAATACGCAGCGGAAAATTAACAGGTCTACTTCATTCAGAATTGATAACATGCATTATGTAAGTTTCAGAATATAGAACAAGATAGTGTACCTTGGTGCAGTGAATTTCAAAACCAAAGATGAGAAGTTCTCAAAAACACTTTCAATCTTCACTCCAATTCCACTAACGCCCAAGATGTGTGGTCTCTCAATCAGTTATTTCTTAAAGAGAATAAGAAAGTGTCCAACATTCACATACATAAAATTTCATAAACTTCTTGTGTATATCAAATTCTGTATGTTTCTCTCATAATAACTGACTATCTAATTGGACTAGCCTTTTGGGCCTTTCCAATTGGGCTCTAATATGTGGCTTGGAGTGGGACCAAAAGGGAACAAATAGGACACTAGCTACAATGGGCCTTGAGCGTTTCTGTCAACTCTTGACAAGTCCAAAGTTACCACTAATTTTATTTAATACCACTATATAAATATAATTGCAGTATAGGCCTTATTAATAAACTATATCCCAAGACTTTATTGTACATGCAACTCTTTCATAAAATATTCGTAATAATACAAAGTTATGAAAGTAAACTGCCACTTTATAAATTACTATATCTTAATCCTTGAGTACCCGGTTTAATCCTTTAAGTTATTCATCATATATTTATGAAATCCAATTTCATAAATATATACTTTAGTAACTATTTACTAAAGTAGTTAGGCCTAACATTCTGAATAACAAACCCATTAAACTTATCTCAATGGAATATTTTGTATCTCCGTTAAGAAACTATGAATTCCATCTTGAGAATATATGTTCCATCAACACTAAATGTGGCTGCCCAACATACTGAAGTTTTGACCGTTACTATAGATCTCACTACTGATATATCAAACCAACCTACACTTCATGATCAGGTCCATTATTCTCTCAGAATTAAGAGTTCATGTAAATATAAGTCGTGAGATTTATTATTCAATTGACAGTCATTAGGAGAATAATAAATCTCACAGCAATCCAGTTCAATATGTCTTAACTCTTAAAACATATCAACATATCAACTAGAAGTCACCACTTCTATGATCAAGACAAATCATCTTAGTTGACATGTTATAGTCTTAGCAGAAGAAATGCCCAATTTCATCACCGACTATGAACTAAAATTCTGAGTTTACAAAAAACTTGTGATTTATATCTTCTGTGACTTTTCACATAAATCACATACTATGCATCTTATGGACTATATGATAATATCCGAATATTCATGTTACCATTATTTTAGATAATAATAAAACAACTTTATTAATTACAATATTAAGTCATACATCATGTCATACATAATATCATGCATAGCATCATACAATAGGATTTAAGGACACTAATCCCAACATTCTACACTTTTATTTGAGACATTGGGTTGTATTTAAGAATATCTTTATTTTCCTGCTATTATTTTAGAACATGTACTTATTTACAACTCATGGGATGTGTATGCATTTTATATTCCTTTTGTCTTGCTTTTCTTCTTTTGATGGATGAAATTCTGAGTTCAAATCTGTCTTGAGCAATCCCTTAGGCCATTGGAATCATGAGAGAAGCCTTGGTGTAGAAATCACAATAGAGGGAATCTAAACCCTAATGAGCATGCGGACGCATACACACGTATGTGTGTGGGCTTTGACCGTGCATACATGTAGATACCGTATTTTGTCCGACCTTAAATTTGGTTGGGAACCCAAGTTTTAAATCAAGGGTCTCGGGGGCTTATTTTGACATGACATTAAGCATATTGGAATTCTCTTCATTTTAATATCCAAAGGCAAAATTAGGCTTGAGTAAATTAAATTGTTGTGGAAATGAGAAATTCACCAATTAATGGTTTGCCATTAAAATATGTTTTATGTAAAGTTGTGATTTACAACTATGTTTTATGTTGGATTTTATTCTGTGTCAAATTTGATTGTATTTTGTTCAATTATTTCCCTATATGTTTATGGGATTTGATGTAAGGGTTGAGTGTGAGAGTTTGGTGAAGAATTGTGAAGACAATGAAGTTCACAACTGGCTCACGAGTGGACAACCTGTGAAAGGCCACAAGAGAAGCACATGCAAAAATCTGAACAATCTTTTGCCAAGCTGTATTTCGCGAGTCACTTCGCGACTCAGGCTAAGTCATGAGTGACCCATGAAACTCTCTACCTGAAACTTTTTAAAGTGTGTTTTTCTCATTTCTTTACCAACACTATAAGCCCACATTACCCATGAAATTATAAGGAGACTTTTAGAGAGAAAACCCTGGCAATACACTTAAGAGTTAGAGATTGTAAACCCACAATCATCTACACAATTTCTCTTAATTTTCATCTACTCCTACCTCTCCAATTTCGAATCCTTGAAAGGTTCTTAGCCCAAACACTTATCTCACCCAATCTGAGTGTTAAGTTACCTAATTAACTAAACAAATTTTAAAGGGTTTATTAATTAAGGTAAACCAAAAGTCTCGAACCAAAGGATAATACCTTATTTTAATTTATTTCTAACATTATGTCTTTAGTGAAAAAATAAGATACTTGGAATTTTTTTTTTTTAAAGCTTTGTGCAAGCAACACACACACACACACACACACACACACATATATATACATGTGATTATTTATTTATCTATAATATACCATGTGAATATTTAAGTCAAAGAATATTTACAATCAATGGCAAATTACAACTTACTCACTTGTGGTTTGGCTGAAATTTAAGTTACCTACATGTGGTTTAAAGTTTGACACTTTACTCACTTGAGGTTTGACCGAAATTTAAGTTGCCTACCTATAATTTGAAATTCCATTATACAAGTGTTCTGCTAGATTCTTTTTGATCTTATTTGATCTTGTATTTGTATGTTTTTTGTGTTTTTGAAAAAGAGAGACATAAAAGTGGAGCAAAATTACATATTTAGCACTGTTTTTAATATTATGTTAAGGAAATCTAATTGAACTAACCTCGGGTAGGTAAATTGTCAAATTTCAAACTACAGGTAGACAACTTAAATTTTGGCCAAACTACAGGTGAGTAAATTGTAATTTGCCCTACAATAAAAGAATGTGAGATATGTACATAAATAGCATGTGAAGGATATATACTACGTAACTAGCATGTAAATAGTAAATATTATACAAGAATAAATTACAACGTAAAAATAAAAGAAGATGGTTGGACGGAAAGTACCTTGTTGTCATCCACCTTATTTCCTCATTTTTACCATGCAAAAAAGATGACAAGGGAAATATATTAGTGCCAACAAAGAAAAAAGGAAATATGTAAGCTTGATTGGTGCCTATTGGCTCAATGGAATTGAACCATAGGCACAAATTCCTAAAGGTGTAATTCTAAAGAACAGTTTTAAATAACAATGCATGGGGAAGTTTTAAAATGTTAACTTTATTTTATTTTTGAAAGAAAAATTTTGGAAAAAGCACTTTTTTTGAAGAAGAAGAAGAAGAAGAATTTCATCATTTTCGAAAGAAAAAGAATTCTTTTGAACAAGCAAAGTTTGTAATAAGAAATAATTTTTCATTTTCTTTGAAAAGAAAATATTTTTAGAAAATGTCATATATATTTATTTAGGGGAACCTGAAAATTTAAAGGGGGGAATTTGTAGTTTCAAAAAAAATTCACTTTAGCAAAAACATTACTAACAAAAAGTTTTGAATAAAAGATTCATGGGTCCATTTTTTTTTTAGCGAAAGGGGTTTGGATTTTTAAAAAGTCCCATGATTTTATTTGAGAAAACCATTTGAAGAAAAGAGCTTCATTTTGAAAAACACTTTTTTTTTATATATGAAAAAGTAGATAAGTCCTTAAAAGGAAGAAAAGCTTCTTTTTTTTTTTTTTTTTTTTTTGAAAAGTTTCATGGGTTTCTCTTTTGAAAAGGTTTGAACCAAAAAATAATCCCATGATTTTTGTAAAAGACTTATGTTGAAAATATTTTTGGTAAGAAAAAGGATTTTGAAAGAAAAAGTTCATGGGTTTTATATTTTTTTTAAAAGTTTGGGTTCCAAAAAGCTCATGATTTTTAAGAAAATAAATATTCCTTTTAGAAACTTTTCTCATTCAAAAGATTTATTTTATCATTTTTTTGAAAGAAATTCCAACATGGTAAAAGAAAAAAAAATTTGAACAATTTTTTTAGAAAAATAGTTCATTTTTTGGATTTCTTAAAAAAAGAGAAAAACAATATTTTTTCTAAGAAAGAACATTTTGAAAGAAAAAGAAAGGATTTTTTGAAAGAGCACACATTTTTTAGGGTTAAAAGGGAGGGTTCATAAAGAAAAGGGTTTATTTTTTTAAAACAACTTTTGAAAAGGGGAATAAAACATTCTTCTTGAAAACCATTTCCTTGGAAAAGCATACCTAAGGAATTTGTTTACCCAAGCAATCCATTTATGGAAACATTATTAATGAGAAAAGTAAAGAGCAACAATAGTATATGAGTGCTATGAATTTAAAGACAAGTAAATAAGTACAAGAAATAAAGCAAGTAAATAAAATTGCTAGAAAACTAAATGACAAGGAAAAGTAAAGTGTTAAAATTTAAATGACAAAATAAATAAAGGGCTTGAATTTAAATGACAATAAAAGTAAAGATTCATTAAAAATGTTTTTTTAGAGATCCCTCCTAAATAAGCTTTAATCTATTTCAAACGTTATAGGTGCTTTGTCAAAAAGAAATGGGAGTTCTAAGCCATCAACCATCCTTAAGACAACATTCTCATATTGTGCTTTACTTTAGGTTTAAAGCTCATTTAAAAGGGATAGATAGAAAATCTTTTTCTTAAGTGAGCAGAAAGTAATTAATATATATATATATATATATATAGAACAAGATAAATAAAAAGTGCCATAAATAAAGGGGAGTGGGGATTAGCAAAAATTAAATGGGATGACAATAAAGTAAAGGGGATGGGGGAGTAGCATAAAAGGGATGACATTGAAGTAAAGGGGATGGGGGAATAGCATTAAAATAAAAGGGATGACATTAAAGTAAAGAGGATGGAGGAATAACATTAAAATAAATGGGAGACAATATAGTAAAGAGGATTGGGGAATAGCATTAAAATAAATGGGTAACAAAATATGAGCAAGAATAAAAAAAATAAATAAATAAGGGGGGGGGGGGGGGGGGGCGTTCCTAGACGCCTAGAAGAAATGAGATTTCGTCCCCCCTAAGGGTACTTCCCATATTTAGTCTAGGAGATGGTTCAATACCCATCTAGGAACATAGCCACAATATCACAACCAACAACAAATAATATGAGAATAAAGGAAAAAAGAGAGAGATACACAATCACAACAACAGTGCTAGGAAAGTAAAGAAACTAGTAAATAAATAGAACTTCATATATATATATATATATATATATATATATATATAAATGGATGATATTTACAAGAGATGAATTAGAGAGAAATGGGATGGGTATAGTTATTAAGAAAACTATCCCATCCATGCATCTTACCCACAAAGATTACAAATAAAATGAGAGAGGCTGAATTATTGTGGTGGGTTTCCCAAAGAGAGGAGAGAGAGAAAAAATTTCAAAATTTGCTAGGGTTTTTTCATATTTTTTCTAGTATTTTTCTCTCTAATTTTCCTATCTTTTTCTCCCAATAACTTCATATTTTTTACAAAAAAAATAGGGGGTATTTATAAGGAAGCCAAAAAAGTGGGAGGCTATGTGATGGTGTACCAAAACACCATCACATAGCCACCCAACTCTGGTCCAATCTTCATGCGACTGTTTGGAGGCCTCAAGCTTTGGTTTCTTCAAACTTTATATCTTTGGAAAGCTTTGAATGTCTAGTTTCCATAGGTTTTGACTTTGTGAGATTTGGAGCTACGGTCATCAAGATATCAAGTTCGTAAATGAGGTAACGTAGTATAGGAAATTCTGTGACGTTTTTCCTTAAAAAGTTTATTCCTTCCAATACGTGGTAGATATCATCCAACCCTTTTTGTGGGGGGTGGTCGAGGCCTCATACTTCAAGCTAGTTTAGCCAGATCACTCCAATTCTTGCCAAATTGATACTGTTAGGACATATGTGGTTCACATGTTAAGAACATATGTCATACTTATTTATGTAAATTAGCTAATCCTTTGACAAAATGCACTCTACTTGTATTTGGGTAGTTCTAGGTGTTTTTAATACTTCAAGAAACAAGGTTTCAAGATCAAGTGTTGAAGTCATCAGGTCTGTCCAAGAAAAAACAAGCTGAAGTGCATTTTCATTAATGCTCGACACCTGCTCGATAGCTCCTCGACACCTGCTATCCATCGAGAATTAAAAAAATTAGATTTTCTGTTCTGATTTCTTGGGATCCGTGAATATGTTTTTGGGCCTTCTTTTCTTCTAACCCTAAACATATAAAAGGAGTGTTTGAAGAGCCGTCTTGTTAGACACAAGTTGCAAAAGCATTGAGTAATCATTATTCAAGCAAATTGTGATCAAAGACGAAGTTCTTGACCTAATTCATCTTCTCTGAAAAAGTTTTTGTGTATTTGCACCAAAGGGTTTTGTGACCAAGCATCTTCCTGATCTTCATCATGTAGGGATGAACTGAAGAACTTTGCAACCAACCTCTCCTTCTGAGTTGGTGTTTGAAGTCGTGTACTGGAATCCGCGCATCTGGTTAGTCATGTACTTGGGAGCCGTGCATTAAAGGTGGAAATTGTCACTACAGATCAAGTCCAATTGGGTATTGGGATAAAGGTTCAACTGTAGGTTAGTAAGGTACTTGGGATTCCTTTACTTGTAACCGCTTGATTTGATAATAGTGGAGTTTCGGGAGTAGTGACCTGAAAATCACCCAGTGGGGTTTTTGCCGTTAGGGTTTTCCCCATTCGTGAACAAATCACCATGTCATTTAATTTTCGCTGCATATTTAGTTATTTGGTGATTTATTTGTGCTGCCATGCAATTGCATGATAAATTGATTAATTAATAACTTGGCTAATTAATTAATTAGTTTTATCAAAGGGGTCAATTCGTTTGTGGCCTATCAAGTGGTATCAGAGCAGGCACATTCTGATTAGGTTTAATCTTTGCTGTGTTGATTCATTGACTCCTGTTTGTCATGGATAGAGGACAATCTTTAATTATACCTCCTTTATTTGATGGGACTAACTATGCCTACTAGAAAGTACGCATGAAAGCTTTTTTACAGTCTTTAGATGATAAGGTATGGCAAGCTGTTGAGATTGGCTGAACCAAGCCAAAAGAAGCGCCAGCCGATTAGGATGAAGCCAAGATCAAGGCGGCAAACTTCAACAGCAGAGCGTTGAATGCCCTATTTAGCGCAGTCACCAATGAGGAGTTCAAGAAGATATCCTCAACTGAAACTACTAAGGAGGCATGAACCATCCTTCAGACAACCTATGAAAGGACAAAGGTTGTCAAAGATTCAAAGCTACAGAGGCTCACTACTAGCTTTGAAGAGATTAAGATGGAGGAGGATGAGTCGTTTGATGAGTTCTATGCCAAGCTCAAGGACATAGTGAACTCAGCCTTCAATCTTGGGGAAACCATCCCTGAACCCAAGGTTGTAAGGAAGGTGCTCAGATCTCTACCTGAGAGATTTCATGCCAAGATTATGACAATAGAAGAATTAAAAGATATTGATAAAATTCCTTTGACTGAGTTGGTTGGGAACTTACAGACCTACGAGTTAGGGTTATCAAGGATTGGCAAGTCAAGCAAAGGCAAGAGCATGGCCTTGAAAGCAAAGAGCAGTGATACAGATGAGTCTTCCAATGATGAAGATTCCAAGATGAAGTCCTGCATTACAAGGCAGTTCAAGAAGTTTATGAAGAATGCCAATGGGAGGAGCTTCGACAAGGACTGCAGGCAATCTAGTTCTTCTCAGTTTAAAAGCCAAGACAAAGGGAAGAAGGATGCAAAGGAAGGTGGTCAGTACACTGTTCCCGCAGGACCTAAGTGTTTTGGGTGTCATGGGTTTGGACACATGAAGAATGAGTGTCCTACATATCTCAAGAGCATTGGGAAAAGCAAGGCACTTGATGCAACCTTGAGTGACACTGAGCTTGAAGATGATTCCGACAATGAGGATAACGGAATCTTAAATGCCTTCACTGCCACAATCAATCCTACTGAAGGGATTGTTGAAGAAGTGGAAAAAGAAGAAGAATTGGTGGACACTAAGTGTGAGAAGATGGATGATCAAGATGATATCCATTCAGCCTATGAGAAGCTTTACAAGCTCTCTGAAAAGCATGAGAAGTTATATAGGCTGACCACCAAGAAGCTCAGTGATGTGGAACTTGATCGTGAAGAGTTGTCCACAAAGTTTGATGAGGCGAATCAAACTATTGGAGCATTGAGATTTGAGAGCAACTTCTTGGCTGAGAAGACCAAGAAGCTTGAAGCGGAGCTGTTTCAAGTCAAAGCCCAACTAGAGAGGACCTCAAGTGCAAAACTTGATGAGATACTCAACATTTAGAAATCTGCTTCAGATCGAACAGGTTTAGGGTATGATCTTTCTTCCTCTAATATTGCTTCCACTAGTACTACTATT
The DNA here is from genome assembly GCA_023736055.1 of Quercus glauca. Taxonomy (NCBI): domain Eukaryota; kingdom Viridiplantae; phylum Streptophyta; class Magnoliopsida; order Fagales; family Fagaceae; genus Quercus; species Quercus glauca. Next base: position 42,785,697 of record CM043318.1, read on the forward strand.
TTTATTCCTCCTGCTAATATTGTTAAAGTTGAGAACACTGATGTTAAAACTGAATTAGTTAGTGAGAACTTAGACAATGGCAAATCTATATTAGGAGCACCCCCTAAACAAGATAAGAAAGATGCTAGAAACCCTAGGGCTAAGAAGGCTAACTCTTAAAAGCCTAAATAAAAGAAGCAGCATCTTTGTCATCATTGTGGAGCTGCCGGTCATACTCGACCAAATTGCTACAAGTGGCTAGCCACCCAACAGAGCAACGGCATGACAGCATCTAGAAGCCAAAATCAGCTTCAATCCTCTCTTACTCCTCTTGGAGATCTTCTAAAAGCCCTCATGTTCCTTTCGAACTTGAACGGTTTCAATTCTTCCCCCTCACCGCCGGTTCAAGGGTTTAATCAAAAGAAAGGTTCTTCCAAGGTGTGGAAGAAAAAGGATTCTAAGTGATTTCATCACTCTTTTCTCCCTTCTTGTTTTTCTTGTTTATTGCATTGCTTGTGTGTTTTGCATTTTTATTGAGTTAGTCTAGTTTTATACTTTGCTTTGTTAACATATTTTTGTGTGTTTACTTTCAGTTTTGTTTATTTTGTTTTTGATATAAAAATTAAAAAAAATTGAAAAATCAGAAAAATACAAAAACAGTGTGTATTTTGTGTACATTGGTACTTGTGTACCTTGGATGGTCATTGAAACAGAGTTTTCTAAACTTTGTATCTTTTGTAGCCTAGATAAGCATCTCTATGCACAACTAAGCAAGTGAGCTTTGTGACTCTTGTTTGTGATGAGTAAGATTAAGTTATCCCTTAAAACTTAACACTTATATCACTCTTTTTGACGGGTAGGACTAGAAAATCCTAAGAGAAATGCATAAATAACCGTCTCACCACTGTTGCCCGCCAATCATTAATGACATCTGTATGTTTCGGCATAGCAAAAGTGTGATGTCAATGACATTTGTGTGCTTCGGCATAGAAAAATTGGAATGTCAAAATATCAATGGGTATTTCTTTTCTCTTTTATAAGCCCATGTATGATATGCTTAAAAAGAAAATATGCAAAGAAAATAAAAAGCAAAAAGATCAAAATGCTTTAAAAATGATTGCAAGCGTGTATTCTAGGAGATGTGGGAGTTATAGGATGTACCTCGAAGGTGATAGTCCCCATCAAACAGTTATGATTGTGTGTGAGTTAAAGTTATTTTCTCATATCTCAGATCATCATAACATGTATACACAAATGCAATCTTGCGATATTTTTCACACACAACACGCAATATTCTTTACTACTCTTGATACATGTGTAGGTACAATGTGATTTGGCCATCACTAAGGTTTTACATATGTTTTTGTATGCTCACTAAACTGTCCTGACTTGTTTTTGAAAAATAAAATTGGTTAGACTTGTTTAGTGTGTGTGTGTTTTTGGGAGATCCATGTGCTTAAATTTTTCATTGAGAGATGATTTTGAGAGTGTTTTTATGTTGATTGGATCATTGTTGAGGTGCATGTTTGATTGCATTCATGTTTATGTTTTTCTCTTCTCGAAAAACTATTTTTAAAAGCTGGCTCGACACCTCCTCGATACCTGTCTATCTGTCGAGCTTCTCAAGCCTTTTTCTTATCGCAATCTTGACACCTCTTCAACACCTGGTGGATCAATCGAGAAAATTCTTGTCTCCTCGATACCTTCTCGATACCTGGTCGATCGATCGAGCTTCTGTTCTTGGTTTTGGTATTCATTCCTCGACACCTTCTCGACACCTTCAACTGTCGACATGCTTTTTCTCGACACCTACCTTGACACCTATCTCGACACCTCTCGACACCTCAGCTGTCGAGAATTACTTAGACTTTTATATAAAGCCTTGTTGCGATCTGAACTTCATTTTCTTGATCTCTCTCGATCTGCCCGCAGCTGTTCATCTTCCAAATCACCCTTTCTCACTCAAAATCTCCCTTCCTCGTGATTTTCGACCATTTCTTGCTTCAAATCACTTGGTAAGATCTCATTTTCCCTCCTTATTCATGCATTTCATGTTTTGAATCTTAGGTTTTGGGATTTTTGAAAATTTTGGGGTTTTTCAAAATCAATGAGTTTTTCTTAAAATTTTGGGTTGGGTTTTCAATAAAAGATGTTTAAAATGTCATACATTGCATTTCATGTGCATTAGAATGATATTTACATGCATTTAGATGTGTGTTTCTTGTATGTGTGCTGATAGGTTTGGATTGGGCTGAGCCCATGATGCTTTTTATGTTTGCATGTCGCATGTTCATGCATTCCCCATGCATACGTACTTTTTGTTCAATATATTTGATATTTGAACTGTTTGGGACTTTTCTGATTGTCTCCCTCTCTTTTCTTTCTCATTATGTTTACGTTAGTAGTGTCTTTGGCACCCAAGCGTAAATCCACTCCTTCTCGGAACCCTTTGCGTTCTGGAGCTTCTTCCTCTTTTGATTCTGCTCCTCTCACTCTTCAGTTCCGTGATGGAGATGCTCATTAGGCATTTTTGGAGAACTTTTCTAGACGAGGTGTTCATTTGGAACGCCAAGTCATTCTGGCGGACTTCGCCGACATTGACCTTCCCTCTGTCATTCACAGTAGGGGATGGGAGTCACTGTGTGACGTCCCGGTCACATGTCCTCTCGTGCTGATTCAGGAGTTTTACTTCAATATGCACGGGATTGATCGTTCAGTACCTCTTTTTCATACTCGCGTTCGAGGTACGCGCTTTGTTGTCACACTGCAGCTAGTTGCGGATGTGCTTAGGGTTCCTAGGATAGAGTTTCCTGACTATCCTACATGTGAGCATCTGAGGACTGTGTCCAAGGATGAGCTCATTTCTGCTTTTTGTGAGTACCTTTCTGATTGGGGTGAGCATCAGTATACATCATGTAGACCTTTTGCTCAAGGTCCTAGATTTCTTAACATGGTGATGACTTTTGTATTCCATCCTCTCTCTCACTACAACTCTATCATAGAGTCTCGTGCTCGATTTTTGTTATCTCTTCTTGAGCATCTTACGATAGATTTTCCTTCTCACTTCATTTTCTCTATTATAGATGTTCATCTAGATTCGGCGTCCCGTGATAAGCTCATCTTTCCTTCCGCTATCATAAGGATTTTACGCCATTTTTCTATCCCTTTTCCTGTGTCTGACCACTTCACACACATTTCTGCCATAGATGCCACTACCGTAAAATGTAGTGAGGCTCAGTTTAGGTCGAGACAGACGGACTCCACTCCTCCCTCCCGTTCGGCTCCATCCAGTTCAACTCCATCTACATTGGCTCCTTCTACCTCTACAGGCGATGTATCTCTTGGAGACATCATGGCGCAGTTGTAGCGCATGGATGCTCGCCTCAATACACTCTCCACTGAGTTGTATCAGGTGAATGTTCGTGTTGGTCGTATTGCACGACGGTAGGCAACCATGGGTGGTTTTGCTTCTGAGGCTTCTCCTCCACCACCTCCTTTAGTTGCTTCTGATTCTGATGCTGAGGATGATGATGATGATGGTGATGACGATGATGCTTCGATGATGATGATGGAAATGCTAGTTCTACTGATGAGATGTCTACATGACACTCTACTCTTTGTCACTCGTGACAAAAAGGGGGAGTAGTTTTGGGTTATAAGAGTAGTCATCTTAGGGGGCGAGTTAGTATAGGACATTTTTTTATAAGGAGAGTGTTGATATTATGAGGGATGTAGTGAGGTTTTGATGTATTTTTTCTTTTCTATTCTTTATAGATACATTGATCTTATATATGAGGTCTTGTGACCAGTTTTACATACATTGTACTTATTTTCTCTATATGTGGATGTATGTTTCTTTCACCTATCTCTTCATGTGTTGTTTCTTCTCTATCTTTAGACACATGTTCTTTATACTTGTATGCAATCTAATTATTTCTATTTCACACAAGATGCCTTGATGAGTTTTGTTTAAAGTGTTTCAGAAATACAGGTTGTCAAAGTCTACTTGCCATAAACTCTCTTCTTGCAAAGTTTTTTCAAGAGTTTGTGTTATGATAGATTTTATTGTATTCAACAAGTGAATATGAGTTAAGTGATTTATGACTTCTCTCATATATTCATTTGTTTGTTGTGATTTTGTCACGGATTGCCAAAAGGGAAGATTGCTAGGACATATGTGGTTCACATGTTAAGAACATATGTCATACTTATTTATGTAAATTGGCTAATCCTTTGACAAAACACACTCTACTTGTATTTGGGTAGTTCTATGTGTTTTTAATACTTCAAGAAACAAGATTTCAAGATCAAGTGTTGAAGTCATCAGGTCTGTCCAAGAAAAAACAAGCTGAAGTGCATTTTCATTAATGCTCGACACCTGCTCGATAGCTCTTCGACACCTGCTATCTATCGAGAATTAAAAAAATCAAATTTTCTATTATGATTTCTTGGGATCCGTGAATATGTTTTTGGACCTTCTTTTCTTCTAACCCTAAACATATAAAAGGAGTGTTTTAAAAGCCGTCTTGTTAGACACAAGTTGCAAAAGCATTGAGCAATCATTGTTCAAGCAAATTGTGATCAAAGATGAAGTTCTTGACCTAGTTCATCTTCTCTGAAGAAGTTGCTGTGTATTTGCACCAAAGGGTTTTGTGACCAAGTATCTTCCTGATCTTCATTGTGTAGGATGAACTGAAGAACTTTGCAACCAACCTCTCCTTCTAAGTTGGTGTTTGAAGTCGCGTACTGGAATCCGCGCATCTGGTTAGTCACGTACTTGGGAGCCATGCATTAAAGGTAAAAATTATCACTACAGATCAAGTCCAATTGGGTATTGGGGTAAGGGTTCAACTGTAGGTTGGTAAGGTACTTGGGATTCCTTTACTTGTAACCGCTTGATTTGATAATAGTGGAGTTTCGGGAGTGGTGACCTGAAAATCACCCGGTGGGGTTTTTGCCGTTAGGGTTTTCCCCATTGTTGAACAAATCACCGTGTCATTTAATTTCTACTGCATATTTAGTTATTCGGTGATTTGTTTGTGCTGCCACGCAATTGCATGATAAATTGATTAATTAATAAATTGGCTAATTAATTCATTGGTTTTATCACAAGGGGTCAATTCGTTTGTAGCTTATCAGATACAATGTTTTGCATTAAGTTGGTCCAAAAACAACCTGTTTAAACTAAAAAAAGTGAAGTTTTTAATTAAGGTTTTGGTGTTTTGTTGACATCTCATCCGTTTTAGCTCCGATTTTGGCCTATGAACTATCGTTTTGAACGGAAAAATATGACCTACAAGACAATCCAAAATTCAACTCGATCGGACTGTCAGATAAAAAAGTCAACTTTTTTACCATACCCGATTTGGGTTTTGGTCTTAATTGCTATCAAAGGGGTTTTTGGAATGTTGCAACCCTTTGATCCACTATTTGATTATGTTGCATTTATTTGTTGCCCTTTTTTGGCTTTGAGGCTTGTAATTTGCACCTTTTTTGACATCTGTCATCATCATTAAGATCATATTCACATTTTTGTTAGTTGCCTCTACTGCACCATTCATCTAAGGACGTTAAGGAACTGAGTTTCAGTGCTCAATCTTGAATTGCTGGCAAATTTGGTTAATCATCTTCCCATTCAAATTCTTCGCATTATTGGTAACAAGTTCTCCTGGCAAGCCATAGCGGTAAATGATATTCTATTTCACATACCGAGCTACTATAGCCTAGTTAACGCTCTTGTAGGAAGTGGCTTCCACCCATTTGGTAAAGTAGTTGATAGCCTCTAAGATGTATTCATGCCCGTTCGAACCTTTCGAAACTATAGGGTTAATGACGTCCATACGGCATGTAGAGAAAGGCCAAGGTTCCACTAGAGAGTGCAGAGATTGTGGAGGAGCATTCTTGCTATCTTGATAAAAATTTTAATACACATTTAGTTATACTTATTTGTAAATGTATCTCAAGCATGTACATGGGGTTACAAATACGCATTTAGTTATACTTATTTATAAATGTATCATGTGCATGGAGTTATAAGCTAATTTTTTATTAGGTTGGAGGACCATTGGACATTGCTAACATGGTCCTCTAGGCATTGACTAATTTCTCAAAGAGAAGAAAGAGAGGGAAATTAATTTTGATGGCGTAATAAATACAATAGTTTAACCATAGAATTAATACAAAAATTCATTCTATAAAGCTACGATCACAACAAAAATTCAAAATAATTTTACAACGCCCAATTTATATATCATCTCACACATGAGCCAATAAAATAAATTAAATTGCAATTGTGGTGGGCATAGGAATGAGGTGATAGACAAATTAAGTAGTGTTATGAAATTATTATGAACTACCATGTAACCCATGCAAACGCATGGATATATTTAAAATTAAACACAATTTTTATCATAAAAATATAAATAATTAGTCAAATTATTTTTTTTAAAAGTAAACGTAATTAGTCATATATTAAAATTCTTACGTAAATTTAATACTGCATATGATCATTTTTTTTTTCTAATGTTTAATGAGATGGAACGTGTGGTGAGCACTGTTGTGTGGTGATTTTTATTGAATATATGTGATTGGTTTTTTTTTTTTTTTTAAATTTTATAGTTCATTAATATTAGATTCTTAGTATGTTGCTCTCATTAACTCACTTGGTACAAAGATTAAAAAATTTAAGTGGATAATTATGGTGTAGTCTCCACATAAATTTAGACACATGATACAGCATTGGATTATAATTTCAAATTCTAATTGAAATTCTCTAAGCTTTACCTATTAATATTGTAAGGACCAGATTTAAGTCCCTAGCCCAATAGGTAGATAGACTTAGGCCCAAAAAGCTCAAAACAATGAATTTGTGGAGAGTGAGTTGGAAAACTGCGCTAGAATGAGTTGGACAACAAATTAGGTGGATTCAAATGATAGGAAAAAGAAAATGGACAAGTTTTAACTACAGAAAATCGTCCTCGGCAAGGTCCAAAAAGATCAGTTCTTATATATTGCTCTTAAGTTTGATTACAAGTTTGATTCTTAAACACTATACTGTTTCTTTCTTGATTTCTCGATCCCCCTCTTCCTCAAGCGTTCCTTACATTATATACATTCCCTTGATTGATCTTTGCCATCTATTTGTTGATCATCTAGATTATTACTTGAGTGCTTGTCCCATCGGACATCTTCTCTGGCCCCCTGTGAGTTGGGGTAGCCAAGACAGCACTGTTCATGAGTCTTCTCTACATAAATGTGGCCAAAAAGTTAGCTACAGAGCATTCAATGCAGTGACAACATCTTTTCCTTAGATATTTCTAAGCTTCCATCCCTCTTGTACCCTCATAATATACGTCCCTATCAGTGGAATTTCCTGAAAGGTCACTTTGAAAGATAGAATATACATTTGATATGTGCCTTGTTTGTTCGAGGAGATACTCCTACTCAGATCACCTTCCCCAACCTTTCCTGTTCGTAATATACTAATAGGATTCTGAGCTTAACACCCTCACTACTGTTTACTCGTCCTCGGACCAATCAAAATTCTCGGCCAAGACCCAAAGCCCAATATATAATTTTGGGCCTTTCTCCCTACAAATATATATATATATATATATATATATATATATATATATATATATATATATATATATATATATATATATATATATATAAATTTTTGTAATGATCTAACTTTAATTACTTTTAATATTTAAAATTTGAACTACATAGGGATTTGGTATTTTGTGTCAAATTTGCAATACTTAGATTGTTCAACCACATAATTAATTTTAAATTGAACTCAAGTTTTCTCATTGGATTTGGAAATTGTTAGGCACCAAAATCTGGCTCTTTAAATACTGAATTCCAACATGACAAAGCTAGTAGCTCACTTGGCAATTTGAGTGCCACGTAGAATTGAGCACTCGAAAGAGATTCTCTTTCTTTGATATACTTATTATGTTAACCATTTAGATAATTCGGAATATGGTGAAGTAATTATTATTATTATTTTTTTAAGAAATAAAGTAGTAATTATGCTACTACTATAATTTTGTCATTATTTATTCATACGATGAGTTGTGAATGATAGAATTATAAAATCATTATTATTACATTATCACTAATAGCTCATCATATGAATAAGTTGTGACTTTAATTTTGGTATTAGCATTTTTTTTTTTTTTTTTTTGATAGGGTATTAGCATTTTTGGTGGCGAGTACCACTTATTTCTTTCTTCTCCTCTTTTTATATAAAAATAATAATAATAATAATAATACAGTTAGTTTAATTACCGAGTTGAACGTCACGCACTTTTAAGCCAAGAAATAGCGCGTTCTCTTTGATTAATGATGAGCGTTTTTCAAACAGTTGCCAAAAGTCAATTTCACCCCTACGCTCTTCCTGTATTTACTGAACCTCACATTCCCAGAGTCCCGTAATTAAACCCGGAAAGTAAACCATTTTTGTTAATCTCAAAACCCCGTACTGTAGTACCGTACCGAACAACAGCGTTCCGTATTCCTAAATCCTAAGTACAACTCAACAACATCAAAACCTTAAGCTCCAAGCAACATAGATAGATAAGACACACACTTCAGACTCAGAAAATGACGAGTGGTCCACAAAGTGAGCCTCGCTTGACGTCGTCGTTTTTGGTAGATAAGGTAGCTGACGCACTTCATTCTGGTCACCTCACTGACCCATCTGAACTCTCCGATCTTTGCTTCTCTCTGGCCAGGTTTCTTCGCCACCTTTTGTTTTTTTCACATTCAAATCCCATAAATAAATTCTGGGTCTTGCCTATTTTTCCTGTTTGAATATCATTCCTAGCTAAGCTAAGCTCATTTTATAGTTGATTAAGATTTTCTCTTTTTCTCTTTTTGGCCCAAACTAAATATATCAATAATTTATAATATCTTTATTCTTTAACCTATTTATTATATTATAATATATATATATATATATATATATAAATAATTGAATAATGCTAGAAATACAAATTATTTTATAAAAATTGTTACAAACTATTAATGTGGTAAATGATTATTGGCAAATAAAAAAGTGATATTAACGGTGGGCTTAAATGAAAACTAATAAAATGTTGGTCACATCTATATTTTGTAAAAATGTTGTAAAATGATTTGTGCCTATAGCATTATTTTATAAAATTTTAAAACAAATATTTTCTTTGAATAAGTCATGTGTAATTATCCTTTAAATTATATTAATTATTGTTATTATTCTTTAAACATGTTTTTTTAGATACAATAGGATTCCAAATGTAAATTGTGCTCTTCATGATAAGAGAAATATAATAATAACAATATTAAATTAAAGACTTTTTTTTTTTAATTAATGACAAAGTAGTACATGTCCCAAACTTTTAGTCTTAAAAATTGTAGTATTTTTTCATAGAGATGAGTTATACCTATAAAATTTTCACAACAAATTATAAGTGATTAATTGTCATTAGTTTTAATTTGAACCTACTATTGAAATTACATTTTTTTCCCCACCAATAACAACCCAAAATAAATTGTCACTTAGGATTTGTTTAACAGTGTTATGAAAATATTGTGAACATTTTATTTCTCTTTCTTTTAAGGGAAAAATTATATCCATGCATTCATGTATCTTTATATCTCTAAATACAAAATGTAAAAGAGCTGGTTTTTGGAAAATAAAAGGAGTTTTTATTAAAGAGATTTACTTATATATTTTTGGATATTATAATATTTGTCAATGATCATTCTCTAGAATCCTCCCCCCTCCCCCCAAAAGGACAAAAATAATATATTTTTGGATATTATAATATTTGTCAGTGATCATATTTTTGGATATGTTTTGCATATCTTTTGATCAAGAATTTTACAATTAAATTGATAGTTGTCAAGTTTCATACTGAAGTTGTATGTTATTGCCTGTGTCTGTGACCAAAATAAAAACTAAAAAAAAAAAAGGTTGCCATGCTAGGAACCTTGGCATCTTGACTTGAAGCAGAGTCAAGGGAATTATCAACTTGTTTTTGTAGCACATGCATATGAACTCTGGTTTTATTTTAGTACACACTTTTTGGTTACATTAATATTATGGAAATGTCATATGACATTCTGGTTTTAGCTCTCTTATTCTAGTAACTGCTAATTGTCTCAATTTATGTTTATAAATATGGCTTTTGGTTAAGCTTTCTTGACTAATGATTGATTCCAAAAAAACAGAGGCATTGATCATGCAATTGCAAATAAGGAGGTTCTGCTAAAAGCAAAGGATTTGCCTGTGTTGGTTAAACAGGTAACTTGTTGCTTATGTGCATGTGTGCATGTTTCTGAGTTTGTGATGGCAACTCATTTCTATTCTTAATTGCATTTTATTCAATGAGATTATGACACATTTTCTTGAAAATGAGCTTTTGAGACTTGTTTTTAAGAGCTGACACACATAATAACACCATATGATTCAGAAACATTCCCACAATCACATCAATGATGGTTTTAAATGTTTTCCTATGGTAAAGGGTTCACAACACAATTCAAAATTGTAGCTCTATTAATTAATCGGATCAATTTGGCCCTAAATTATGGGTTTGTCTTAAATCGCATGAACATTACTGGAAACTGAACACAGTACTTTGAACCATTAATTTTATTTATAGTTAAACTGATATTGGTTTCCTTTTTCCATTCTACCCCATCCCCTTATAATTTATTGCATGCAAATGCAGATCTTACAAGCATTTGCACATCATGTCATAATAATATTAATTCTTTTTGCTGACTGGTTCATCGTGGCATATCAGATTCCTATATGTTAATGCACATAAATGCATATCTTTCCAATTTTCACACAGTTGCTTTCTTTTCTTTTTTTGTAATTTTTTCTTAATTCATCATGAGATATATTAAGTAAATATGAAAACTGTTTGCAAGTTTTGCTACTTAAATTATATTTTGGAAGGAGCTATATTCTTTAATTCGTCTTATGCCATGTAGGTATATAAGTGCATTAGTGATTGTTCACTTCAAGCAGCTGCAATGATGCTTATGATTTCGGTCAAGGTATACACAGTCACTTGTATTGTTTAACTGGATCTATTGTGGCTCATAGCAATTATCATCTTAAATAAATTGCTAAAGATTGACTGTTGATAGTAACATAATAATTTCTTTCTTAGTATTGTCAAGAAAGCTAAACAAGTGCATTGCCAAGTGAAGTTATGAAAAATATATGTGCTCCTTCAGAGAAATGTTGAGTACCCCTAGAAATTTGTTAAGTTTGGTACTTTGTGATGATTAATTAATCATGCATGCAACTTGTGTTGCTCCCAAAAAAAAAAACCTAACCATCAAAAGTGTTAAGTACACTCACACAACTCACATCACAATAGTTGAACGCCCTTGTTTATCTTATATAGTATAAGAGGTCCAACTTTAGATTGTAGGGAATTGGCAGAACAGTGATTTTTTTCCCTGGTTCTTCTGAAATAGGGGGTTGTGTAAACAATCGCATAGTGCACTTTTATCAACTCACCATGCGTGTCGGCTCCTTTGGCCTTGTTTTCAATATGAGCTTTCTAGAAAGCCACATTTCACAAGAACAAGGGCCACCATCTTCCTGTTTCTGAACCAATATATTCAACAATCCTTAATATACTTCTGTTACTTTACCATTCTATCCTGTTATGAGAGGATTTGAAACTATAGAGGGAACATGTGAGTTTTCATTGGTACCTGGTGGTTATAACAAAAATAATAGGTTATTCATAAAACATTGAGAAACCTCTTGGTGTATTCAAATACTCACTTGAGGTTGTGTCCAAAAAAAAAATGGTAATTTGTAGAAAGATTAATGCAAAAGCACAATTGTCTCAGGGTTGGGTGTCTGATTGGTTGCTAGTGCTTAGTCAAGAACCAAAGTGTGTAGTTAAGGACCTTGCCTTACCCACCTGTCAACTAGGATTATCTCCTTGTTTTGTGAAAGCCCTAAGCTACTGCACAAACATCTTTGAAGGACATGTTCTGAAACTGAGTTCAAGAATAGGTCAGAATGTTTGAGAGGAATCTGAATAATTTAACACTGTGAGTTCTTATGATAATTTGGTTTTAAATTATCATCAATTATTCAAGGTAAAAAATTATATATCGAGTTAGAATATTTGCATTTAAGTCTATAATTCCTAGAAAATATTTTTCCATTTTGCAAAGAATTTCCAACTAATGTTTGATTTGATATATTGATGTCTGAGTTAGAATGCTTGTATGATTGGATGGTTTCAAATTGAAGATATAGTTGATCTTCTTACTTTGGCTGAGGAGGTTAGTAAAATTTATCTTTATTATTTTTTTGTCCTTTCTGGTTGGATTAGTTGTTTTCTCTTCCTTTTTTTTTTTACATTTCTTCTTTTTGGCTTTAATTTTTTGGACCTATCACTTACACATGTTTTTGTGCATATTTAGATAGGTAAAAATTTCAGTAATACTGAGGATATTAACATTGAACCAAGCTATGCTCTCCCCAGTATTTCAAAAATCATTTCTAGGTATAAACTTCTCCGTCCTTTGCTCATCTGGCACAATCTTCAGTGTTAAATTAATTCAGTTCTATATGGGATCCAAAATGTTGATCTGCTTATAAGCTGCTATACATCTGTAGTTTTCAGGAAAGAATTCAAATTCAATTCTACTCTAATTGTCTTCTTTATCTGAACTTGTTGACTTTTAGCCCAATTAAATGACTTCCTCAGTCTTGCAGATTCCAAGTAACATATTATTTGAATATTTATGGACCTGTTTAAAATAGAATTAGGTTGTAATGAGCTGAAGCCTGGTTCACCATTGTTATCAGCCAACTTACACAAGCCATGGTTATTGTCTAACTTGAAATTAAAGATTATTTAAGAATGAGGGTTCTTCACTTCCACGCCCCCCCCCCCCCCCCCCCCTCCTCTCTCTCCTAACCAAAAGGACCTAGAAGTTCAAGGTTTACTTAAATAAAAACAAGACTTTTTTCCCCAGAATAGTTAGTGAGATATGTGGCACTACTGAATTTCTTCTGGGAACTGAGATTTTATTCTTTCAGATCTTAGTAGTTTATTGATATATTCTTCTTTCTTCGTGTATGTGTGTGCATATACAGATTCTATCCACGTATAAAGATGGGCCACATACTTGATTCACTTGAGGTTAAGGTAGGTTCTAAATATCAAGTAACACACATGCTCTTAACTCTAAAAACTTTCTTTTTAAATCTCTGACTTTCTACTTTTCCAAAATCATTTTGGTAGGCTGGGTACCGGACCATTTTCTCTGACTTCCATATCTTGAAGAGTATGTTGGTTCCTATGCAAAATCAGATAGTAAGCATGTCCTTAATTAATTGTATATAATATGTATGAATCCAATGTACTTTACTTACTGCCATAGCTCACCAGAAGAACATGGGATATTGTAATTTGAATCAAAACCTGTGCTTTTGTATTTTCTTGATGTACCAGTTGTCTGAATTAACCGGAATTTTATTGTTCATTCATTATTGAGATTGCATCTTGACCTCTATTTTGTAGCCATTTTTCAGATCCATTTCAACACACTGCTCATTATGAGCTTCTTACCTTCTTCTGTGGCTTCCACTTATAATCCACTTTTACTTTAGCTTTAATTTTAATTGTGGCATTTTCTTTTGTGTCATCGTCTAGGTTCTGTATTACTTGCCATTGTTTTTTCAGAATGGACAAATCTGTGTGACAATAGTTCCAGGTAGTTTGTACCAGGGTCAAATATAAATGCTTGCTTCTTTTAGGAGAAAATGTATATTTATTTGGGAATGTGAAATCAACCTATGTTAAACATTCTGATCACTTTCTCTCTGCTTTTTATTTTTAATTATATATCCATGGAAGGTTCAACTACTGTTCTTTCAAATAAATATATTTCTTTCTTTATTTTCTTTTAGGGTCTGTTTGTTGCTCAAATGGATAAGATGGACACGTCTTCTTGCATTATGACTCCACCTCAAGCAAAGTATGTATGGTTTATCTTCTCCATTTTACTCCAAGGAATGAACTTGATTAGGATATTTCTTGTCTTCTGTAGCTTTCTGTTAAATGGTCAAGGAGTACAAGGAAGAATTAACATTTCCATGGTTTGTTTAGTTATACTTAAACTTGCAGTGATTTTTTGTTTTCTTTCAAATCTCATATTTAAAATGAAGATTGATACTGTAAATTTTATTAATGGTGTAATGTCTTCCATGCCTGGATCAGGATACTGGACCACAGCTGCCAACAAATATTACTGCAATGCTCAAATATGGAATTAATCTTTTTCAAGCTGTTGGGCAGTTTAATGGTATGTCTGAACAAAAGATTCCATGTCCAAGCATACCTATTTGTTTGAAAATCTTCTGTTAACATAGTGAGAATTTGAAATTTTATAGGTAATTATCTCATTGTTATAGCCTTCATGCATGTGATGTCATCAACTTCTGACATGCCAGTACTACAAGATTATGCTCAGCCTGTTCTTGCATCACTTGACTCTGGTAAGACAAACGAAAGGAAAAAGGACTATCCATATTGTTGGTTATCTTGTTTTGTGATGTTTGGAATTACTATATTTGTCTTTCTTTCTTGGATGTATGGACACAAACTAAGACAATATATTACTTATATTGAAAAATATTAGATTCTGAGATAATCGAGGGGCCATCGCGTGTTTCATTAAATTGCCCAATAAGGTACAACGTTATTCTATTCTTGCCTTTTGTTATTATTAATAATCACACACTCACTCAATGAGTATTGAACTCATGACCTTACCCTCCACTTTGCTAGCTTTACTTAAGCAATATACCGAGGGTTTCCTCAACGTCAAAACTTGGGTAGAATTGCATGATCGCATCACACAAACCTCAATTGCATTTTGCTAAAAACTTCAATCAACTTGTTCTCCATTAAATTAATTATATGAGTTACATCTTAGTTATTAAAATATAAAATCTAATAATGTAATAATTGTAAAATTGAATCTCTTGGTTTTTTGAACCCTTCCTTTTCCACCTTGTAAGCTTTTGAAAGATCACATTTTTCCACTTTAGCATTATAATATATATTTCTGAAATTTATTTATTTTTTTAATTTCAGAGTTATAAAGAGTACTAAATTTTTTATATTAATTTATATCAATTAGAACCCACCATTCTATTGGACTAAAGCAACCCAACACTAACAAGTTCTGTTTAATTTGGTTTTTAATTTTCATAATTATAAAGTGTTAAGTTGTTATATTAGTGGAAACTAATTAAATTCACTATTTTATTGAACTAAAGCAACCAAAGACTATACAAATCTGATTGCCTTAAGTTTGATTTCTTTAAACAACTTCTAATTGAAATTCATTTGGTCCTTTGTAAAAATTCTCTGATTTGACTTTTAGTTTCTTGATACTTATTATTTATCATATATAAGTTTTTCTCGTTGAATTTTTCAGTGAATTTTTCAGTGCTTGACATGAGTTAATTAGTAGTATAATAGTAAAATGGAAGAGTGTGATTTTTCTTAGGACTTCCTCTTGTTCTCTCACATTGTCTCCTATGCCCTAGCTGATTGCATCTAGCAGCTTGCTGTTCAATTTAAGGAGCCATCTGTTATTTAGATGACAATGTTGATAATCACTTAGATAAGACTACTGCTTTTTTGCTCTGGATAAACTGGAACATCCTTCTAATACTGCTATGTGAAATCAAGTCAAAGTTGCATTTTGTTGCATATGACATCCAGGAGATTGAGAAAGGGACTACTTGGTGGAGACACCATGTCCTGCTTGACATAAGGCACTCAATGTGCTGTTCCTTACTATTGATTGGGTCATAAATAAGTTTGTATCATCAACTATTCCTTATTTCTGCTCCTCAGTGTCTGTGACAATGAGCCTCAAGTCATTGAATTAGGATCAAAACAAAAAATTTGACAATCATATAAATCATGTCAATTTTCATGGATCAAGTAGAAAGTGGAGGCTTTTTAATACATGATTTATTTTCTCATGACAAGATTATTTATCAAATATATTTTCTGAACCCTGAAACCTCTTTTATCCTTGGTAAACCTTAGAAAAATTAGCCTTAACATTGGCTTGTACAGACCCTGGCCTGATTGATTTCAGTTTTGTTTGGTTTGAACAGCCACAAGCGTATCAAGACTCCTGTGAAAGGACATCTCTGCAAGCATTATCAGGTGATGCTTCAATGCATGAAATATTAGACAAAAATCTTGTTCTTGTCAGGTGCACTGGGACACAACCAGAAATAGGTTAGGTTTAAAACATCTGGCTTAATTTTAATTTAAGATCAGGTTGAAGATGATACAACCTGAACCTGAATCTTCTTTTTATAAAGTCAACTAGAATTTCTTTTTTTCATTTGCAGTGTGATAATCAAAATCTTCCTGAACCTGAATATTCTTTTTATAAAGTCAACTAGAACTGCTTTTTCTTTTTTGCAGTGTCATAATCAAAACATCACCAGCAATAAGTTAAATAGTTAATGAAATGATAATCAGTTGGATTTGATTGATTAGGTGTAAATTCTAGCCCAAATTCAACCTGATCTGCTCAATGTGTTGACCAATAAAACTCCATGAGATTGCTTTGGCTGGAAAAAAGCCGGGAACCTGGGGGGAAGGTGGAAGTGAGGAGCTAGAGAGAGAGAGCACAAGTTTGCTGGTCTGGTTCTCAGTTTTGTAACTGAATCATCCTATACTTTTTTTTGTTTTGTTTTGTTTTTTTTTTTTTTTTTTGAGAATCAAATCATCGTATATTAGCTGTTACTTCAGTTCCCAATGCTGGAATTGGCAGATTGCAGATTTTTGTTGCAATCCTAATATATAAAGCACAGGCTCTAGGCTCTCGTCCACACTATCACATCAAGACAATCATCCATGTCATACTAATAAAAGCAACAATTATAGCCATTTATTTTGAATGAGCTTTGGAGTTGTAATAGCTAACATCAGCAAATTTCTCTTGTGCAACCCTAACGTACCATGCTCACCAATATAGCCAAGTCGCATACATCATAATTTTGTGTCATCCGTGTTGAACTTTGCAGGAGTGGCAACTGCAATTCCTCCTACAACTGTGTTTCCAACCAATCTATATAGCTTGTTTAATTTCTATCCCTTCATTACCGCCAAAGAACCTTCAGTAATCTTCATGATTCTACCCTTTGATGAATTGGCTTAACCTAAATAATCTAGTAATTCCAAAAAAACCCTTAGCTCTTTTATTTATCCAAAAAAAAACTAAGCTTTACATTTTTTTGATCAGTAAAAAAACAAAGCTCATTCTAAGATACAGAACATGTCTGGTAACTCCAAGAACTCTCACAACTCCTTCAAACATCTTGATCTTCATAGTACTAATCCCAATGATTAGGCTTGCAGCATCATTGCTCATAGGATCATACCTTCATTGCAAGGCCTATACATGTTAAACCATTCTTTTTTTTATCAGTAAAATATGGTAAGAGCATATAGAATCCAAAATCCATGATTCATATAGAACAACATTACCTTGTGAGACCAAAAGTAAATTTGCATCAACCTTATGGTTATTTAATTTTTCTTCAGTGATATTAGCTGATTCCGAGGAATTATTTTCATACTTCCTCTCCTCTAGGTGCAGTTTCAACTCTTTTCACTAATATTTTTAGTATCGTTTCCTATTGGAGTCCTTCCTCTTAACTTGCTTCTATTGCGATTGTTTGACTTTGACTTTACAACAAGTCCATACGCTTGAGAATCATCACCATCTTTTTCACCTTTACATGTGACAGCAAAGCACCAACCACCTCATTGAGTTCTAAAGCCCCCTTCCCCATATATCAACATAGTTACCAAATGATCAAAAGATGTAAGCCTAATAGAAGTGTTAGTTTGTCTTCCTCTTCAAGATTTACCCTAAAATTTGGTTAGTTTAGTGTTCAACATGTTATACACGTTGAAATGGTCCAACAATTTTATATCTTCCTTCATCAAAAACAATAAAATTGTTTCTTCATATACAACTTGTTTGTCTTTTTCTTTCTCATACACAAACCTTATAATTTCTCTCACGTTTGTTCTTTTGTCTGTGTCTAGGATGTTGTGAATGACCTCATCACTTAGGTTAAGAGAAATTTCATTGTCTGTGTTCTCATCCACCCCTTCCAGTCTTTGTCAACTTTGTGTTTTTTTGCCTTACCAAGTAAGGCCTTATGAACTCCATGTTGGATTAGGAGATCCTTCAATCCACATTTGCTGAAGACAAAATTTTCCCTTGCCACAAAACTTCTGTATCTCAGATTTAGTGCTTGTCATCTTTACTCTAACCAAGAGATTGAATCCTAAAATTGCTCTAATACCACATGTTGTGCAATAGCACTCCCAAGATTCTAATCAATAATAGTAGAGACAAAATAAATAAATAAGCACACACAAAGAACAGGAGAATTCATGGGGTTTGACAATATGCCTACGTCATTGACAGGGAGAAGGTTCCAGTAAAAAAAAAAAGAGATTACAATAGTGGCACAAGGATTCTCTCAAAAATCCAAATTCCAAATACGTCATAGGTTCTCTCACAAAGCACATGCAGCTAGAGAACTTTTTTTTTTTTTTTTTTCTTCTATGCATCTACACACATCTATCAAGACTAAAGCCAAGCATGAATATAAGTGACAATGTCAGTTAGGGTAAAACATAAATCTAGAAAAAAAGGTTTGATGGGGATTCCTTATTCTACACAAATTTGGTCAATATGACCAACCTTTATGTTGTGGCCATTCAAACCACGCATCATGTTAGCAGGAGATCTAGAGGCCTCATGCATCTATGGAAATGTTGATATTCTTTTCTAGCTCTCTTGCGTCATACTTGCTTACTTTGTACCCTAGGTTTGAAAGCTCCAAAAGCTCCTTGTGTATTCATATGGTTAGTGTGGGGAAACTGGTGCAATCGGTCAAAATGTTCAACATTTGGAAAATGGCCTCCACTCTTTGCATCTGTAAATAGTCATTTTGGTTTCCATTTAATTGATTCAAATGCCTTAGCCCCTAGATAAACTTGTAGTTAACTTTATTCCTTTTCTTTCTTTAAATTTGAGCCTTCCGGTTTTGTGCAAAATGCAGTGTTTCGATTATAATAATTTCATGGAGATGAACTCAAGAAGGCCGTCATGGCGTTGCCCTCATTGTAACCAGTCTGTATGTCACCCAGACATACGCATATGCCAGGATGTAGCTAAGGCAAGTTGTTTTTGTGTGTAATGTTTTCAATCAACAATATTATGACTTAAGCGAACCAATTTGCTTCTCATTCAGATATTGCAAGAGGTTGCGGAGAATGTTGTTGATGTAATAATCTCGGCAGATGGATCCTGGATGGCTGTCTTGGAAAACGAGGACCATACTGAACAAACAGATCATGAGACACAAAATTGTCAGCAAGAAAGACCTCAGCAGAGTGATTCTGATGGAATCTCATATGTTCCAGCTGAAGTTGCTGATCTTACCATGGAAGGGAACAATGCTGGCAATGCCATGCGTAAATCTGAAAGTATGAACAGGCAACATTTCGTGGATAATCCCCCATGTTTTTCTGTTTCTGGAAATCTTGAGCACTCAGAAGTCAATGCTTCAGATAGAGTGAACCAAAATGGTTCTACTCAAATAGAGGAACATAGTTTTTGCTGCCCCATGTCCCACACTGTACATGACAATTTGTCAAGAACAACTATCCCTGATTCACAATTATTGCCTTCTGGAAGCAATGGAGTTCTCACAGCTCCAGGTAATCAGCAAAATGATAGAAGGGGTATGATATTTAAAAAATATTTTCCTTTTTAAAAAAAAAATTATTTCTTCTTATAATGCGTCACTCATAATTATTGTGTAACCTAGGCCAATCAAGAACAAGAGATGACGAACCATTTGAAAGGAGTATTCGACATAGACAATATAACACTAATGATGAAAGTAGAAGTCCATTAGTGAATATCTTGGCAAAAACTACGGTCAATGAAGATGGTACTGTTACCACCAATATGACTGAGCAACACATGCCTCTACAAGAATGCGACCTTCCTTTGTCCAATTCTGCTGCCCCACATGTTTCAGTAGGGGTTACTTCTACCTGGGCTGGCCATGTAACTGATGGCAATCCTCAATTATCTTGCACTTTAGCAGTTTCACCTGTTGCAACAGATGTTGTATCTCCTCTTCTGAATCAACAATCTGTGCATGTACACAGTTTTCCTGTGCCTCTCTCATCACCACAAAGCCAACTTTTAAGACCCAGTAACTTGCAGTCTTGGCAATTTGGCTTTGGAAGTTCAATTGTCAACAATGAATGTGGGAGGCTCCCATCTACGGCTATAAAAGTAGGTGGAACTTCAACTTCAACTCCAACTCAGGGCCTCACAGCCCAGGGTCAGGTGCCCACTTCATTTGAACAAAGAGCTTTAAATTCATCAACACCCAGTGGTACCATTTCTTTTAATTGTCAGAGCACTCCTTTTATGGAACCTAATATGAGTGGATATTATGCATTTTGTGGGGGCAATGATAGAGGTCAGCAACTACTCAGGCCACTTGTGAATTCTATACCAGTCTCAGACATGGCTTCGTCTTCCATGCAAAATCATTCATTCACACAGGTTTATTTGATCTTACTTTGTTTTGTAGCTATAACCTTTCTTTTTCCTAGTAAGCTTGATGCATCCACATATGAATAGATATAATCATCATATATTGCTTAACTTGATGCATAAGCTAGATTAGATATGTTGCTCTATGGTGTGTTCCTATTACATTGATTTTTGCAGATAAAAATATTTAATGTGATTTTATCTATTATTTCAATTATAAGGATCATTTTTTGGGCTAAGCTTTTCAATATGGGATTTAGATATTAAAGAAAAGAGGTTTTCATGTGCATAAATGAAACTGCTAAGGAGACCCTTTTCTTTCCCCTCATTCCATCTTGGAAATCAGTTGACCAAAGAGGAAGAGTGTATACGTCTATTTAATTATTTTTCTTCTGACATCATTTTTCGTCCTCTTCACACCCTTTTTTTTTTTTTTTTAAATTACAGAACTGGAATGTTAATAGGAACCATTACATTTCTGGTCAAGCAGTCCAACAGGCTGGCAGCTTTCCTGCTCAAGGACTTGGTGCACATCACATTTCTTCCATATCCTCTGGGCATCAAAATCCACACCAATCTAGAGCTCCCTGCTTGAGGATGACTTCAGCTATGACCCAGCCTCAAAATATTGTCCGTCCATCTATTCATGAACAAGCTGTTCAGTTTCGGCAAGGAGGTGTCAATAACACACAAACTCAGCTGAGGGCTGCTGCTCCACCAATGGCCCAGATGTCAAGAACAGCACCTTTCGTACCAGTTCAACTCCAGCCATCTAGAAAAGGTTCATTGTCTCATTTAATGGCTTCTGGGCGGTTTAGGACAGCTAATGAGCAGAGAGGGAGAGTGGATGAGACAACACAGCCGGTCTTGTGTGGTGATGGCTCAACAACGGTGGCATCAGTAGATAACTGGCAGCCCTCAGGCAGAATGAGGGGAAGCCTCAGAGGCGATGCTTATGCTGCTGCTCTTAGACAATTCATGCTTAGTTCAACCCATTGTGCTCAAGTTTCCCAAACCTCATCTGGGTTGATGACTACCCCTCATGGTCCATTGCCAATGCAAGACCTCGTCCCAAGTAGCATCAATGCTCAAATTAATCCACCGGTACAAACTCACCTAAGGCCTGGAGGTGCAATTAGTAGGTCAAGCAGTTGATCTGCTTTACTTAAATCTCTAGGGATGCTAATTGTCATCATTTGAGTCGGGGTCACACTCTTCTCAAATTTTTGGGATATGCATGATAATTTGCAGAGGTGCATCCTGTAACCATCTTGTGCAGTTACATGCCATCGTTTTGAGATGTTACACGAGTATATTTAATCCGTGTTAGAAATCTATGGAGAAAACTCACCCTTGAAAATTGACTTGCAAAAGGAGGGTGCTTTAGAGCTTATAAATACATAGTTAAGCTTATAATTAATCCGCATAAAACACTAGGATCATAAGAGTGTGGTTCCATCCAATTATTTAAATGTGTATGGATCGAGGTGTATCCTATACACTACCATGATAAAAATCAATTCGAATAGAGCTATAGCCCTTTTGAAAAGTTGGTACCTTTAATTACAAGCACTTGCCTTGTACCTCACTTGCACTTGCCTAGTACCTCACTGGGATTAGGATCAAGTGGGTGCAATTACTCCATTCCCCTCTCACAAAATTTTTTAACCCCTCACTTTTAAACTCTTTCTCAATTTTTTTATTCAATGGTTGAAATTGAAAGTTGTTTTTTTTAACTCTCAATCTCAATCATTGAGAGCTATTATATCAAGTGCAATATCCTCTCAATCCTACTCATAATTACTGCTCCAGCAATGTTGTCTGGCGTAAAGTTTACAAAAGGGATGTCCTAAAAAATATGGTCCTCTTATGAAATTTAATGAACAAAATATTAATGGCTTTCCTAACTTACCACTAATTGTATCTGAAAAATTAGTACCCCTCTTTCATTAGAGTTTAAATAAAACTAGTATTATGCACGTGCAATGCACAGTTTAATTAAAATTATATATAAATAAATTAAAACTATACTAATAATTTGTGAGTCATTTTAAAATTAAAAAAAAAATTACTTAATGTAAATTAACTATCTTAATGTGCCACATGACCAAAAAAAAAATAAGAGAAGATATTTTAGTTCCTTTCTTGAGTAACTTCATTATCATCTCCACATATTTTAATTGGTAAAAATAAATATTTTGAAATTTTAGTAAAAATGATTAAATCCACGTAATAATAATAATAATTTAACCAAAATTATTTATATCACCCTATTCTTGTTTAATATTTTCTTTTTCTTTTTTGTTGAATTTGATTAAGATTTCTTACATGAGATACATCTTTAGTTGATGTACTCAAAATTTTATCCTTTATCATCATATTGTAGACACTCGATTTTGCACCCATAATTTAATCAAGAAAAATAATTAGACTGATCATTCATATACCCGAAAAAAAAAAATCATAGGTAATGCATTAATTCATTCATCGCATAACATAAAATTGATCTCGAGATTCTAACGGTCGCGACGGTATGCTCGATTTCCAAATCGGTTCGTTGGATTGAAAGATATCATAGGACCAAGTTTTCATGGTCTGCATGCATTTTGTTTAGATGGAACTAACCACGCATGATTAATTTAAATTAATTCTAATTGATTAGATAATTAAAATTAATTAAATAATTTTGTGATTGATTCTTAGTTAGTGTCAAAGATAGACTTGCCTACATGAGAATAAAGTGGATAATCAGATAACAATGAAATTATGGATAATCAAGACTTTTTGGGATATTTATCTACAAGATAATCATTAGTTTACAGACTTGAATATCTAGAAAAGGGGTTTAATTTTTAGAATACGGATTAAAAATGCATCTAAGTGTAATTCCCGGCTCAAAAATCCTCAAAAAAAGGAGTCCAAAATGGACTAAAATTCAAATGCAAGTCCGGCACCCAAGAGGGCCAATCGGCACTTCCCAAGTGCCGATCGGTACTTCTTAAGTGCCAATTGGCACAAACTTGAGGCCTGGCCCGAGAACTCCTGGATTGAGATAAACCTTACCATTTTCAATTTATTAGAGATAAGGACGCGTCCCAATTCCTATTTGATCATTTAGCTAATTTTTCGAAGCATTCTCACCTCTATAAATAGAGGATGCCTCTCAAAATTCAGCACACTTTTTGAACCCCCTCTTTCCGACTCTTCTCTTCTAATTTTTAATCCTCTTACGTTAAAGACGTTTTGGAGGCTTTTGCCTTAGGAATTTCTTTTTTGTAAGTGTGGTGGGCCTTTTGTGATTTTGGGCTGGACTATGTCCTGCCATATTATGGCCCAAATGTTCTGGATGAGAGAGTCGGGACCGGCCCAATCGCAACTCACTTTGGTCCGGCTTGTGTACAAACTATGCCCCGTTTGCCGAAACTTTAGTCACATGCCTATGGCAGGTAGAGTTGCTACAGAGAAGTCATGGCAGATAAAGGCAATACAACAATGATAACGGAATACATTACGGTTGGGTAGAAATAAGTAAAAAAATCTTTAATTAAAGCAAGGGAAAGGAACACATTATGAGTGTAATAGCAATGACAAGAGAAGAGACGATAGTAATAATTGATAAAAGAAGAAAGATAATTAGTTTGCTGCGTCTGGTTCTATCATGATAGTGAAGCTAAGGAGTAAACCACTTCCTCAACGTGGGTAACTTCACAGGATGATCCTGCCACGGAAATTACCCACTCTGAGGGAATGGGCCTGAATGGCTTGTGCCCAAAAGAATTCTTTGCCTCTAACAAAGAGTAGGCCTTTTAGAGGGAGAGAGGGGGTTAACCTGTTGGTGCATGCCTGCCATTCTATGCTCTCCGTTTTCGTTCCTTCTAATTCTTTTTCCTTCTTCTCTTCTCTCAGTGTTTACCTCTCTAGTGATGTTGTGATTCTGCCTTAGTGGTTACCACTGCTGTGATTCCTCCTCTCTTGCGCATGGCAAGGGTCCTTTATATACTGCCTGCCGTGACTAGCTTTTACCATTTTAGCCCTTAACTATTTTTGTCTGGTTTCGGTGTCCTTGTCGACCACCACAGGTTTATCAGCTGTCCAGTCACCACCACTTATCTGTACTAGCTGCGCCACTCAGACAAAGAAGATTATTTTTTTTGCTTGCTTATTATGGCATTCCTATCTACCACGGTGTGAGGTTCTCTCTTCTTATCTCTCATGGCATGCATCTAGTGGTTCCAACTCATCTTTACTTTTTTTTGGGTAGTATATCATCCCAGTAGGAAATTTCTCCCAAAAGAACCTGAGCGGGAACCCTAGAATAGGCTTTTCCCTCTCCCCCATCGCCAGACCATACCCTCTCTTACCTCTGACCCATGACCCACCACTTCCTGTATTGGTTGGGTACAGGCTAGTGATGTTTGGGCCCTGCGCGTGCTCCACTTCTGAGTGCGTCCAAAACTTGTCTGCTGCTTATGCGTCTGCCGTGGTCTAGAGGCTCATCTGTGCGTTTTGCCGCTCATCCTTGACCTATTATGGCGTGAACTGCTCTCTAATTTCTATTTCTTACAGCTTGCTTTACTCCAAGGGTTAGACCTTGCCTGACCATGGGCTTTTCCTTCTCAAGCCCATTCCTTGCTTTTTCTGCAATCCTGCTGCCATTTTCTGCCTTATCCTTTTTGCTGTTCCTACTGTGGTGTTATTTGACTTGTGCCTATTAGGCCTCTTTGGGTCTGTTACTTATTCTTCTCCTAATGACTCAATACGGTCATTGTTAGGACATATGTGTTTACATGTTAAGAACATATGTCATATTTTATATAAATTGGATAATCCTTTGACAAAACGCACTCTACTTGTAATTGAGTAGTTCTAGGTGTTTTTAATACTTCAAGAAACAAGGTTTCAAGATCAAGTATTGAAGTCATCAAGTCTGTCCAAGAAAAAGCAAGTTGAAGTGTACAGATTTTAAAGCTCGACACCTGCTCGATAGCTACCTCGACACCTGCTATCTGTCGAGAATTAAAAAGTCAGATTTCTGTTCTGATTTTCTTGGGATCTGTGAATGTGTTTTTGGGCCTTCTTTTCTTCTAACCCTAAATATATAAATGGAGTGTTTTAAGAGGCGTCAACAGAGACACAAGTTGAATAAGCATTGAGCAATCCTTGTTCAAGCAAATTGTGATCTAAGACGAAGTTCTTGACCTAGTTCATCTTCTCTGAAAAAGTTGCAGTGTATTTTTTCACCATAGGGTTTTGTGACCAAGCATCTTCCTGATCTTCATCGCATAGGATGAACTGAAGAACTTTGCAGCCAACCTCTCTTTCTAAAGTTGGTGATTGAAGTCGCGTACTGGGATCCGCGCATCTGGTTAGTCACGTACTTGGGAGCCGTGCATCAAAGGGGAAACTGTCACTACAGATCAAGTCCAATTGGGTATTGGGGTAAGGGTTCAACAGTACGTTGGTAAGGTACTTGGGATTCCTTTACTTGTAACCGCTTGATTTGATAATAGTGGAGTTTCGGGAGTGGTGACCTGAAAATCACCCGGTGGGGTTTTTGCCGTTAGGGTTTTCCCCATTCGTGAACAAATCACCGAGTTATTTATTTTTTTCGCTACTTATTTAGTTTTGGTGATTTGTTTGTGTTGCCACGCGTTTGCATGATAAATTGATTAATTAATAACTTGGCTAAATTAATTAATTAGTTTATGTCACAAGGGGTCATTTAATTTGTGGCCTATCAAGTGGTATCAGAGCAGGCACACTCTAATTAGGTTTAATCTTTGCTGTGATTGATCCATTGACCCCTGTTTGTCATGGATAGAGGGCAATCTTTTATTATACCTCCTTTATTTGATGGGACTAACTATGCCTACTGGAAAGTACGCATGAGAGCTTTTTTGCAGTCCTTAGATGAGAAGGTGTGGCAAACTGTTGAGATTGGCTGGACCAAGCCAAAAGAAGCGCCGGCCGATTGGGATGAAGCCAAGATCAAGGCAGCAAACTTCAACAGCAGAGCGTTGAATGCTCTATTTAGCGCTGTCACCAATGAGGAGTTCAAAAAGATATCCTCAACAGAAACTACTAAGGAGGCGTGGACCATCCTCCAGACAACCTATGAAGGAACAAAGGCTGTCAAAGATTCAAAACTACAGAGGCTCACTACTAGCTTTGAAGAGATTAAAATGGAGGAGGATGAGTCGTTTGATGAGTTCTATGCCAAGTTTAAAGACATAGTGAACTCAGCCTTCATTCTTTGGGAAACCATCCCTGAACCTAAGGTTGTAAGGAAGGTGCTCAGATCTCTACCTGAGAGATTTCATGCCAAGATTACGGCAATAGAAGAATCAAAGGACATTGATAAAATTCCTTTGACTGAGTTGGTTGGGAACTTGCAGGCCTACGAGCTAGGGTTATCAAGAATTGGCAAGTCAAGCAAGGGCAAGAGTATGGCCCTGAAGGCAAAGAGCAGTGATACAGATGAGTCTTCCGATGATGAAGACTCCAAGATGAAGTCCTACATTACGAGGCAGTTCAAGAAGTTTATGAAGAATACCAATGGGAGGAGCTTCGACAAGGACCGAAGGCAATCCAGTTCTTCTCAGTTCAAGAACCAAGACAAAGGAAGGAAGGATGCCAAGGATGGCGGTCAGTACACTGTTCCAGCAGGACCAAAGTGTTTTGGGTGTTATGGGTTTGGACACATGAAGAATGAGTGTCCTACATATCTGAAGAGCATTGGAAAGAGCAAGGCTCTTGCTGCAACCCTGAATGACACTGAGCCTGAAGATGATTCCAACAATGAGGATAACGGAATCCTAAATGCCTTCACTGCCTCAGTCAATTCTACTGAAGGGATTGTTGAGGAAGAAGAAGAAGAATTGGTGGATACTGAATGTGAGAAGATGGATGACAAAGATGATATCCATTCAGCCTATGAGAAGCTTTACAAGCTCTCTGAGAAGCATGAGAAGTTATACAGGCTGACCACCAAGAAGCTCAGTGATGTGGAACTTGATCGAGAAGAGTTATCCATAAAGTTTGATGAGACGAATCAAACTATTGGAGCACTGAGGTTTGAAAACAACTTCCTGGCTGAGAAGACCAAGAAGTTTGAAGCAGAGCTGTTTCAAGTCAGAGCTCAACTGGAGAGGACTTCAAGTGCAAAACTTGATGAGATGCTCAGCAACCAGAAATCTGCTTCAAATCGAACAGGTTTAGGGTATAGTCTTTCTTTCTCTAACTCTGCTTCTACAAGTTCTACTGTTTTTGTTCCTCCTGCTAATACTGTTAAAATTGAGAACACTGATGTTAAAACTGAATTAGCTAGTGAGAACGTAGACAAGGATAAATCCATCTTAGGAGCACCCCTTCAGTTAGATAAGAAAGATGCTAAAATCCCTAGGGATAAGAAGGCTAACTCTCAAAAGCTTAAACAAAAGAAGCAGCATCTCTGTTATCATTGTGGAGCTGCCGGTCATACTCGACCAAATTGCTACAAGTGGCTAGCCACCCAACAGAGCAACAGTATGACAGCATCGAGAAGCCAAAATCAGCTTCAATCCTCTCTTGCTCCTCTTGGAGATCTTCTAAAAGCCATTATGTTCCTTTCGAACTTGAACGGTTTCAATTCTTCCCCCTCACCGCCGGTTCAAGGATTTAATCAAAGGAAAGGTTCTTCCAAGGTGTGGAAGAAAAAGGACTCAAAGTGATTTCATCACTTTCTTCTCCCTTCTTGTTTTCTTGTGTGTTGCATTGCTTGTTTGTTTTGTATTTTTATTGAGTCAGTCTAGTTTTATGCATTGTTTTGCTTTGTTAACATGTTTGTGTGTTTACTTTCAGTTTTGTTTATTTTGTTTTTAATATAAAATAAAAAAAAAATTGAAAAATTGAAAAATACAAAAACAGTGTGTGTTTTGTGTACTTTGTTACTTGTGTACCTTGGATGGCTAATGAAACAAAGTTTCTAAACTTTGTATCTCTTGTAACTTAGATGAGCATCTTGATGCACAATTAAGCAAGTGTGCTTTGTGGCTCTTGTTTGTGATGAGTAAGATTAGGTTATCTCTTTAAACTTAACACTCATATCACTCTTTTTGACGGGTAGGACTAGAAAATCCTAAGAGAAATGCATAAATAACCATCTCACCATTGTTGCCCACCAATCATTAATGACATCTGTATGTTATGGCATAGCAAAAGTGTGATGTCAATGACATTTGTGTGCTTAGGCATAGCAAAATTGAAATGTCAAATATCAATGGGTATTTCTTTTCTTTCTCATAAGCCCATGTATGATATGTTTAAAAAGAAAATATGCAAAGAAATAAAAAGCAAAAAGATTAAAAATGCTTTAAAAATGATTGCAAGCGTGTATTTTAGGAGAAGTGGGAGTTATAGGATGTACCTCGAAGGTGATAGTCCCTATTAAACAGTTATGATTGTGTGTGAGTTAAAAGTTATTTTCTCATATCTCAGATCGTCATAACATGTATACACATATGCAATCTTGCGATGTTTTTCACACACAACACGCAATATTCTTTGCTACTCTTGATACATGTGCAGGTACAATGTGATTTGGCCATCACAAAGGTTTTACATGTACTTTTGTATGCTCACTAAACTGTCATGATTTATTTTTGAAATATAAAATTGGTTAGACTTGTTTAGTGTGTGTGTGTTTTTGGGAGATCCATGTGCTTAAATTTTCATTGAGAGATAATTTATGAGAACTTTAATGTTGATTGGATCATGGTTGAGGTGTTTGTCTTGATTGCATTTCATGTCTGTGTTTTTCACTTCTCGAAAAACTGTTTTTCACTGCTGTCTCGACACCTCCTCTACACCTCCTTGATACCTGATCATCTGTCGAGCTTCTAAGCCTTTTTCTTATCGCAATCTCGACACATCCTCGACACCTGATGGATCGATTGAGAAAGCTTCTGTCTCCTCGATACCTCCCCGACACCTAGTCGATCGATCGAGTTTCTGGTCTTTGAAATTGGTCTTGTACCTTGACACCATCTTGACACCTTCAGCTGTCGAAGACTAATTCCTCGACACCTTCCTCGACAGCATCCTTGATACCTCTCGACACCTCAGCTGTCGAGATTTACTGAAGTGTCTATTTAAGCTGCGATCGCGATTTCTCTCTCACTTCCTCGATCTCTCTTCGATCTGTCCGAGGCTCTTCATCTCCCAAAACCATTTTTCTCACTCAAAACCTTCATCCAACATGATTTTCGGCCCTTCCCTGCTTCAAATCACCTGGTATGATCTTTTTATCCTTCATTCTTCATGCATTTCATGATTTTGAATCTTAGGTTTTGAAGTTTTTGAAAATTTTGGGGTTTTTCAAAAATTGATGAGATTTTCTTGAAATTTTGGGTTGGTTCTTCACTCAAATGTTTCTAAAATGGCATACATTGCATTCCATGTGCATTAGAATGATATTTTCATGCATTTAGATGTGTGTTTCTTGTATCTGTGCTGCTAGGTTTGGATTGGGCTGAGCCTATGATACTTTTTAAGTTTGCATGTCACATGTCCATGCATTCCCATGCATACGTACTTTTTGTTCATCATATTATCATATTTGAACTGTTTGGAAATTTTCTGATTGTCTCCCTCTCTATCTCATTCTCATTCTCATTCTTTTACGTTAGTGGTGTCTATGACACCCAAACGTAAATCCACTCCAACTCGGAACCCTCTGCGTTCTGGAGCTTCCTCTTCTTCTGATACTGCTCCTTTTAACCTTCGGTTCCGTGATGGAGATGCCCACAAGGCATTTACTGAGAACTTTTCTAGACGAGGTGTTCATTCGGAACGCCAAGTCATTCTGGCGGACTTCGCCGACACTGACCTTCCCTCTGTCATTCACAGTAGGGAATGGGAGTCACTGTGTGACGTCCCGGTCACCTGTCCTCTCGTACTGATTCAGGAGTTTTACTCTAACATGTACGGGATTGATCGTTCAGTACCTCTTTTTCATACTCGCGTTCGAGGTCCGCGCATTGCTGTCACACCGCAGCTAGTTACAGATGTGCTTAGAGTTCCTAGAATAGAGTTTCCTGACTATCCTACATGTGAGCGACTGAGGACTGTGTCCAAGGATGAGTTCATTTCTGCTTTTTGTGAGCGCCTTCTGATTGGGGTGAGTATCAGTATACATCATGTAGACCTTTTGCTAAAGGTCCTAGGTTCCTAAACATGGTGATGACTTTTGTACTTCATCCTCTCTCTCACTATAACTCTATCACAGAGCCTCGTGCTCGATTCTTGCTATCTCTACTTGAGCATCTTACGATAGATTTTCCTTCTCACTTCATTTTCTCTATCATAGATGTTCATTTAGATTCAGCGTCCCGTGATAAGCTCATCTTTCCTTCCGCTATCACGAGGATTTTACGCCATTTTTCCATCCCTTTCCCTGTGTCCGACCACTTCACACACATATCCGCCATAGATGCCGCTACAGTAAAACGTAGTGAGGCTCAGTTTAGGTCGCGACAGTCAGATTCCACTCCTCCCTCGCGTTCGGCTCCATCCAGATCAGCTCCATCTACATCGGCTCCTCCTTCTTCTTCAGGCGATGTATCTCTTAGAGATATTATGGCGCAGCTGCAGCGCATGGATGCTCACCTCGATACACCCACCACTGAGTTGTATTAGGTGAACGTTCGTGTTGGTCGTATTGCACGACGGCAGGCGACCATGGGTGGTTTTGCTTCTGAGGCTTCTCCTCCACCACCTCCTCCAGTCGCTTCAGACTTTGATGCTGAGGATGATGATGATGATGGTGATGACGATGATGCTTCGGATGATGATGATGGAGATGCTAGCTCTACTGATGAGATGTCTACATGACACTCTACCCTTTGTCATTCGTGACAAAAAGGGGGAGTAGGTTTTGGACTATGAGAGTAGTCATCTTAGGGGGAGAGTTAGTACAGGACATTTTTGATAGGGGGAGTGTTCATATTTTGAGGGATGTAGTGAGGTTTTGATGTATCTTTTCTTTTCTATTCTTATTAAATACATTGATCTTGTATATGAGGTCTTGTGACCAGTTTACATACATTGTACTTATTTTCTGTATATGTGGATGTATGTGTCTTTTTCACCTATCTCTTCATGTGTTGTTTCTTTTCTATCTTTAAACACATGTTTCTTTATACTTGTATGCAATCTAATTATTTCTGTTTCACACAAGATGCCTTGATGAATTGTGTTTAAAAGTGTTTCAGAAATACAGGTTGTCAAAGTCTACTTGCCATAAACTCTCTTCTTGCAAAGTTTTTCAAGAGCTTGTGTTAGGATAGATTTTATTGTATTCAACAAGTGAATATGAGTTGAGTGATTTATGACTTCTCTTATATGTTCATTTGTTTGTTGTGGTTTTGTCACGGATTGCCAAAGGGGGAGATTGTTAGGGCATATGTGTTCACATGTTAAGAACATATGTCATATTTTATGTAAATTGGCTAATCCTTTGACAAAACGCAATCTACTTGTAATTGGGTAGTTCTAGGTGTTTTTAATACTTCAAGAAACAAGGTTTCAAGATCAAGTATTGAAGTCATCAAGTCTGTCCAAGAAAAAGCAAACTGAAGTGTACAGATTTTAAAGCTCGACACCTGCTCGACAGCTACCTCGACACCTACTATCTGTCGAGAATTAAAAAGTCAGATTTCTATTCTGATTTTCTTGGGATCCGTGAATGTGTTTTTGGGCCTTCTTTTCTTCTAACCCTAAACATACAAATGGAGTGTTTTAAGAGCCGTCAACAGAGACACAAGTTGAATAAGCATTGAGCAATCCTTGTTCAAGCAAATTGTGATCTAAGACGAAGTTCTTGACCTAGTTCATCTTCTCTGAAGAAGTTGCTGTGTATTTTTGCACCATAGCGTTTTGTGACCAAGCATCTTCCTGATCTTCATCGCATAGGATGAATTGAAGAACTTTGCAGCCAACCTCTCTTTCTAAAGTTGGTGATTGAAGTCGCATACTGGGATCCGCGCATCTGGTTAGTCATGTACTTGGGAGCCATGCATCAAAGGGAGAACTGTCACTACAGATCAAGTCCAATTGGGTATTGGGGTAAGGGTTCAACTGTAGGTTGGTAAGGTACTTGGGATTCCTTTACTTGTAACCGCTTGATTTGATAATAGTGGAGTTTCGAGAGTGGTGACCTGAAAATCACCCGGTGGGATTTTTGCCGTTAGGGTTTTCCCCATTCGTGAACAAATCACCGAGTTATTTATTTTTTCCGCTGCTTATTTAGTTTTGGTGATTTGTTTGTGCTGCCACGCGTTTGCATGATAAATTGATTAATTAATAACTTGGCTAAATTAATTAATTAGTTTATATCACAAGGGGTCATTCAATTTGTGGCCTATCAGTCATTAGTTTCATACTCATGCTACTTTGGGCCTTTCTTGGCCCATTTCATCGCTTATGGGTTCTTTTGCCCCATTTCTTTCTCCTTGAGCATCCTTGGCCCATTTACTTTCCTTGGGCATCCTCAGCCCAATTTCTAATTCTGCATACCCATGGGTTTTCACTAACTTCCTTAGGCTTCCTTGGCCCAATTGCCTTATTCCTCATCCTTGGGGTTCATGGGCTTTCCCATCAACCCCTTACTTTCTTACTTCATTTCTTCGGGCCTGCTATGGCCCATTCTTACTCTGCTACATCACATATGCCCATGGGTTTACTATTTCTTTCTCTGGGCTCTTTTAGGCTCGTCTACTCTCCTTCAGGCCCACTTGTGTACTTTATGAGCCTGTGAACCATTGTTCCTGCCATCTAGACTTAATGGTTTTTCTAGCCATCCACTAACTCTTCTCTGCCCACATTATTGGGCTTCTTCTTGTTATTGGGCCTAAAAAAATGAGCATCAATAGTAAGTAAAGTATTTTAGGCTTCAAAGAGTTGAATAAATTTCTTTGAATCCTAAAATATTCTTTAAACTAGAAGAGCGCGCTCATGCAAGAGGTATTCTATTTTCTTTTCCTTTCCATTAGTTTTGTTGATGATGCATGAATATGTTTAACATGTTTTATTATTTCTTGCTCTTAATGTATAATTACCATGTTCTGCTTGAATTTTTCTTTAACATGTTCTTAGATGATTACTTATTGTGGTTCTCTTTCTTAAATTTCAAAGTTTGCTAATGTCTATCAAAGATTTCTTTAACAAAACTAAAAACTGGTCTAATCTTTCAGATCTGATTTTTTTAAACCAAAAAAACTGATTTGATCTTTTAGATCTAATTTTATTTTTTAAACCAAAAATTGATTTGTATTTTTCAGATCTGATTTTTTTTTTTTTTTTTTAACACAAAGCTAATATATTTTTTCATTAAATACAAATCTGATTTTTTAGGAAAAGTTTTCTTTGACACAAAATTGCAAATTTTGAAATTTTATGAAGAGACTAAAAGTTAGGTTGTAGTTTTTTTTAATATGTGATGCATGCGTAATAAATTCATCATATGAATGTGGATCCTCTTTCAAAAAGCTTTTTATTTTTTTACTCATAAAAACATATCTTATTTTTCTTGATAAAATCACCTTTTTTTATTTATTTTTTATTTTTAACTTTACACAAAGACAAATCTGATCCTTTTAACAAAAATCTTTTTTTTTTTTTATTCATAAAAACAGATCTGATTTTTCTTAATAAAATCACTTTCTTTTTCTTTTCTTTTTTTAACT
The DNA here is from genome assembly GCA_023736055.1 of Quercus glauca. Lineage (NCBI taxonomy): Eukaryota > Viridiplantae > Streptophyta > Magnoliopsida > Fagales > Fagaceae > Quercus > Quercus glauca. Next base: position 42,820,076 of record CM043318.1, read on the forward strand.
TTACACAAAGACAAATCTGATCCTTTTAACAAAAATCTTATTCTTTTTTATTCATAAAAATAGATCTGATTTTTCTTTACAAATCAAATTTTCTTTTATACACAAAACATATATGAATTTCCTTTAAAAAGAGGACACATCCATAAGGTAAATTTATTTGAATTAATTTTAGTCAAGTGTCTGTCATGTATGTTCAACAAATCATTCACATCATGCAAAAGATGGTATATTGGTCATTAGAGTCTAAAAGACCAGACTCTGTCTGGACAGAATGTGTGCCTAACACTTTCCCATTCCGTAACCTAGCCCCTGAGCTTGGGGTTTTTGGATAGGTAGATTAGTGTTTTGTTTTTCTTTAATTTTGATAGATTGTAACTAGGACCCAAAGCGTTGTAAGGTTTAATTTACCAAAATTGTACGGTTCTTTATTCGATCAATGACAAAGAAGCATTTTATCACGTAATTTGTATTTATTTTTTCTTATTTTTTTTGCATAATAAATAAGTGGCGACTCCACACTACTTATCCAACAATGGAATAATATGTATTTTTTTTAGAGATTTTGGGTATAACGGTTGGAAGTCTAAAAGCATTGCCAAAGCAAAGATAGATATTGTAGGTGTAACTGTAATGGTGGGAATGATAAAAGGATAGTGGGAATGCTAATTAGAGTAGAGGAAATGCTGTATGGTACAATTAGATAATACACTGCTAAATGCTGGCCCTTTTTTTAATAGATGTAAATATATAATAGGTAATAACTAAGCAATTGAATTGAAGGAAAGGCAAACGGGATACTTTTTTATTTTATTTATTTTTTATATTTTATATGAAGGATCTTTAGTATAATAAAAAAAAAATACAATATTTATGGGGGTTTCAAATGTAAGTGATTTTTTTTAAAAAAATAATTATTTCTATTTATAATTACATTATTCATTATCAAATGGTAATATATATATATATATATATGGTTGAGTTTAAGTTACACCTAGTGTAACTCTAAGCAATGTTACACCACTCAATATTTTTTAATTGGATGCGAATATTGACAAATTTACCGTTAGATTACATTATCTTTGTATATTCTTCATGTTTACAAAATTTCGAGGTGATCAAAGATTAATAGCTATGTCATCAATCAATTGTTAAAATTCAAAATTTTATAGTTTAAAATAATGCATAAAAGATGAGTTTATAGATCAAATGGTAAATAGCATCCAATTGATATGAAAATTGGCATGCATGTTAAGAACATATAGAACATGTAATTCAACGGTTGGATTTTCAAAATATTTATTCAATAACAAGTTATTGAGTGGTGTAACATTGTTTAGAGTTACACTAGGTGTAACTTGAACCCAACCCATATATATATATATATATATATATATTAGTAAATAATATATACATGCACCATCACCTTTAAGAGCATTAAATACAAAAAAATTGTAACATACCATTAATTTAGGATTAAATATGCTGCCACATGTTAGATGTGATGTGTTATGGAAAAATTATTACTTACCATGTGGCATCATGTGTCCACATCATTCTAAATAGATAAAAAATTGCGTCACTTGTCATTATTGTGTGCATCCATCAGTTATGAAATCCAACTTTTATATTATATTATAAATAGGGTAATTTTAAAAACTTATACATTTTTATTTGAAAGACAAATGTATTAAATAATGTGCTCTTAAAAAGTTAGATTTTCTAAACATGGCGAAAATAGTAATTCAAACTGCACATCTTTAGTTTACATTTCCAACTTCGAAGAACATTTTTGCATTTAAAAAAACAAGTATTTTTAGTGTGGTCATGATGTTTTGGCACAAATAGAATTATCGAAAACGATAAAGATAAAGGTGATGATTATAGAATACGCAAAGTAACATACCAATGCGATCTTGACGATGGTATACAATGAGAATTCGTACGGTTCATTTACACAAATTAAGTCACAGATAAGATGCACTAGTATTTGGGGTTATGACCATGAAATAGCAAGAACGAAGAGAATTGTGCTTGTTATGTTCTTGTACCATAGCACACAATGATCTTAGAACCTAGATAGAAATTGCATTTGCTTCAAAAGAGGAGTTAAGGTTTCCATCAGCTTCTCACAGGGATGATTGTGAATGCCCTCATATGTTGTCACCACAATGCTTGTGTCTTTGGATAGCCTTTGGACTTGTTTCTTCACATTGCATGTGTGATGCGTGCACCGATAGTAGCTCCTTTGTCCAAGTTTAATAGAGAAAGTCAAAATTCATAGTCTCTTTTTTCAAATCAATTCAGTAAAATCAATATTTCTGGATAACTATGATTTGATTACCACTATCACTAATCCATATGATTTCAGCAAATAAAACTATACATAATTATTAGGATATCCTACAATAATATTAATTTTACAGATTGTAATTATGAAAGTACTATGGTAGCTCAACAAATTTAAGTGAGAATTAATTAAGGCCAAGGCTCTCTCTAATTCAGGAGTAATACTTAGATACTCCTGGAGCATGGAGAATAATGCTCATTCATTTCGCATTCATAGTAGGATCCACTTATTAAATTCATGATGGACCTCACCATGAATTTAATAAACCCCATTATTTATCCATGCTTCAAGAGTACCTAATAATTTTCCCTAATTAAGACAAAAAATAATAAATAATTGATGATATACAATTGATCTCCTAGTTTATAGTCTCATCTCCATAATTAAGAGTGAGCTAATATATTCAAGCTTTCGTTTTCTTTGATGTCCACTTTATTGTGATTGCTCTTTATCATTAGGTGAATATACAAATTATTTTTTTAGTGTAGGCGGGTTTATTTGAATCCATGCCCCTTTGATGATAAGAGACTTTAATTGTTAATCTAACTAAACTAAAATTTGTATACTCAATATTTCATTGGTATAATTTATTTAAAATTTAATGGTATTATCAATGCTGACATGGTATGCTAAACATTAAACTTGATCACAATAATAACTCTAACGTAATTTCTTTAATGATTACATATGTATTTAGAAGTGAAGTCAGGATTTTAGTTTTTTTTTTTTTTTTTTTTGAGAATCAGAAAAGGGTGGCTTATGTGTGATATCATAGCCGACCACACCCCATAGATACATCGCCTGTGAAATTAAATAAGATTGAAATAAAAGGTTGAACACAAAATTAATTTAATTAAAGATATAATGTATAATATAATGCAAGTAAAATTAAACATCGATTGACATTGAAAATTGGTTTAGCCAAAAAAAAAAAAAAAGATTGACAAAACTTAATGTAAATGTTACTTATAATTTATTTTTTCATGCTTAGTGTTAGAGTTAAGAGTTAAGAGCTAAAATACTCATTGTTATTTTTAAGATAGGTGACTATAATTACATATTTCAAACAAATAAAATATTTAAATAAAAAGAATCAATATATTATTATAAATTAATTAACTAAAAAATTAATTTAAATATTAGTTATTCAAAACATTCATTTGATTAATTAAGAGTAAAATAAAAAAAATTAACTTAGAATTATTACAAGTACGATAATATACTCCATTTTTAAAAATGTTCTATGTGTACCTTGATTTTAAAGAGATTGTATGCATTTTTTTATTAATTAAATTAAAATCATCAATGTTCAAAGAGGTTGTATGACTTTAGTTTAGTTTTTTTTTTTTTTTTTTTTTTTTTTTTTTTTTTTTTTGAGATCACAATGTTTATTCTTTCTATCTTAGCTTCCATGTCCAACTATCAACAGGTGGGTTTATTATTAAAAACAATTCTTAAAAATTATGTATCGATATAGAAGAATTTAAAAACAACAAATAATAGTAATAAAATTTTGGCACATTTATTAGGGGATGTAATGTCATTTTATAATATTAAGATCACATATAGACATATTTTCAATAAAGAATTTTTGAATCCACATTACTATTAAAAAAAAATGTCTAAAGATACAACATTTTTCACAACCGTATGTTAAATAAACTGTGATGGATATACAATAAAAATGATATCACTGGTAGTCCTAGTGAAAGTATCCTTACATAATCATAATTTGTTACATTAATAAGTTGTGAATTATATTGTCCCTAAAGTATTAAATTTTGGAATTTTTTTTTTTTTATTTTATTTATTTTTATGTAAGGCCCCCTTCCTCCTTGATCCCTGGTTCCGCTTATATATGTACGTCAGAGAAATAATGCGGAGACCTTGTGCCATTGATGCAATTGCTAAAACAACAAGGAGAGGAACGGGCCATCCTGAGTTTATTCAAGCATAAATCTATTAAATTCTAGTGCAAATTGATTTTGTTTTTACCTTAAAATAGCAAGTAGGAATAAGAAACATGGTTTGTTCAAGACTTAATTAACTATGTTTGGAATAGAAAGAAATGAGGTGAAAGGTGGCCAAAATATATTAATCTTACTATATTTTGATTGCCCTTCCCTTCTCCTCTCATCTTTATCTACCCAAACGCATGATAAATGAATGGAGAAGAAGGAATGTGAACTATTATAAATAAATAACCGAAAAATAAAACAAATTACATTTTTTGTTAATATTCCTAATCCATTTTTTGGGCTCCAACCTTACTCCTAAAGCTATCATTGCCAGTCCACTTAATTTCTTGCACTTAAGAAAAAGAGTGGGATGAAATATGGATACCCTTCTTCTATTTGGATGCCCTCGCAAGGCCCTTATCTCAATTTTCTCTCAAATTTGAAGATATTGAAAGGGAATCATACTAATTTAATGATTTTTTTTTTTTTTTGGTACTTCCCTTTTTTATCTTGATCTATTATATTTACTAACATTCCAAGAAAACCCTAATCACTCATCACTCTATAATACTTCTTTTTTTTTTTTCTTTTTCTCCATTCTGCGGCCAAATTAATTAGGGAAGGGATACTTATATATTCCCCCCATCCTCCTATCAAACATTCAAACATCCCAATAATAAATAAGGCATAACTATTTGCTCCTCATCTCTCTCTTCAAAAATCCAAACCTTGGAGGCCATTAAACTTAAAGGAGCGAAGTCATTGTGTAGTGAAAAATGGCAAGGATACAAATATATATATATATATATATATATATATATATATATATATATATATATCTTGCAACACCTTGCATTATTCTAACATTTGTTTTTTTTTTTTGGTTCATTGTTCAGATTAATGAAAGTATCTACCAATCTTTCTATATATATGTTAAATTTGTTCTCTAGATTCTCTAGACGGACTAAAGAGCAAATGGCTAGATTTGTGCTTCATTGAATGTGAAAATTGAAGTTTGAAGCTGGGATCAAGATTAACGACCTATAATTCTTAATTTGAGAAGATATATATGTTGGTTAAAAGTAGCTTAGCTAATAACAACCAAGAAACATGTAACAAAGCTTATATAAAACCATCATATATATATATATATATATATATACACACACACACACATATTTCTGTAAATAAAGCCATGCAACGTAATAGGTATGAGAACTTATATAATAAATAATGAGTAGCCAGCACACCTGGGATAAACGCTGTTCTTCACAGCTTTCTGCCCATACTTTCTCCATCGATACCCATCATCAAGTATATCATCCGCACTCCGAGTCTGAAATGCAAACCTAGGCCGTGTTGCTTTTTTGATCCTACCACCACTTTTCCTCTTATCCTTATTATTATTATTATTACCCTTTTCATGATCCAGTACAACCCCATTTGCGGAACCACTTAATTCCATGATAGGCTTAACATTATTCTCAGCTGATGGGAAGCCAGCTGGTTGGGCTGTAGAGAGAAGGCTGATCCAGTCAATTTCTGGGTCTAATGAGGGTGTGAAGAGGAAGGGAGGGTTAATGTTATTTGGTGGTAGTGATGATGGGGTTGAGGAGTTTTGGCCTTCCATTGATGTGTAATGGGCTAGCTCCACTGAGAATATGTTGAGAGAGAAGATGAAAAGGTTGGAGAATCGAAGTTTATAAAGAGAAAAATTTAAGATGGTGTGTGGAAGGTGAGAAGGGGTTGGACTGACACACACACAGAGATATAGATGCTTAATTATTAATTAGAAGCTTATTATAGGAGTTGAAATGAAAGGAGAGGTATATATGTCTTGCAACTAAGGTAAAGCCAACAACATTTCAACTACTTCTGTTCAACTGCCCCTGCAAGTAAAAGGAGACGTGCCCCAAGATCTATATCGTTATCATCTATGCATTATTATGCACATGTGTGTGTATATATATATATATATATATATATATATATATATTTGCATTAATGTCTTATCTTATATATATTCTCTCTCTCTCTCTACACGTTTTATATTTACATATAATGTACTATATGTTAATTGTGGAACTATAGAGGACACATGCATGTTCCAAATTTAACAAATTTTAGCTTGATTTGCTAGATTTCTGTTATCCAACAGATACCAGGACCGTATAAAGAATATATAAACAGCCAGGTTATGACTCTATTTGATCATCTGCACGTACCACCTTTCTTTTTCTTTTCTTTTCTTTTTTTCTTGTTTTTTCTTCACAAGCTTTCACTTTTGTTGAAAACATGCAAGAATCATATATATGCAAGGTGTTACATGTCATAGTAATTAATTTCACAGTTTTTTTTTTTTTATTCATCCAAAAAAAACTATGGATTCCAACTCATCAAATTTCGCATTTTTTAATATGAAAATTCTTAATTTGCATTTTACATGATATATTGTACATCTTTTGCAAAACATACATTTTGTGTATCTACTATGTAAGTTTGCTATATTAGTACAAAGTAGACCTATAAAAGTCCTTTGACTCCTTTCTAATAATAATTCCAACTCCAACGTTAATAGCGTATTATTTTGTCCATTCGATCTCAAATATCTGACTGATGAGGTGGTTGGGTTTTTTAGAGGAGAAATTTGAACCTTTGAATTAAGTCTAAACGTTGGAAATATCATAACATACCAGTTGACTATAATACTCTTAACCAATAGTATTCTATATTATGGACAATGTTTTTGCATATGCACGGCTTCCCATTGCTCTCTTCCCACCTCAACTCCAGTCTAGTTTCACCAAATTTTCGTGGCCTAATGTTCATTTCTTAGGACAGTATTATTCGGGCAGAAATAATTACTTTGCGTATCTCAAAAACAAATAATTACAAAAGAAATAATTGCTTGGTGAGTGCATTGAGATAATACAGATGTTTCATGTTTAAAATAAACTAGACACCATAATACGGATGTTTAAACTAAAGACACACTTCGAGGGTGTTTAGTACATGTTTTCAAACAATAATTTTCAATTTTCAAATAACATTACACGTATTTTTACACACTTTTTCACCCACACATATTTCTACACATTTTCAAATAACAATTTTCAGTTTTTAAGTACATGTACCAAACACCCCATTCATGTTTAATATATAAATCATTACAGTTTATCAAAATACATATATAAATCATTACGTGGGTTGTAGTTGTATATTTTTTTGTCATCTAATAAAATATCTAAAGTTCAATATTGTTGTGAAAATATTGTAAATGTAACATTACTTAATAAAGAAAGAATAGTTATCATAAAGTAAATGTTATAAGTTGAAATTTTGAGAGAAGTTAAAAGGCTACACTAGTTTGAACAAAATAACCATCCGGTGATGAAAGGAATGAATGATACAGGGATCAATTTTCCAATATCTTAAAATGCTGACTGCAATAATCAAACATTAAGTGAATTATTATTATTTGGTCAGAGTGTAGGGAAGGCAAGCCTGTTTGGGCACCAGAATTGTATAATGAATGGCAGTAGAACATTTATAAATAAATAAATATTTCAACCCAAGTTACTCTCAGCATATTTCAGCTATCAAAGGCTCCCATCCACTAGTTCTTTTGCTTGTGTGACTATTAATTTGTGTTCTATCAAGAACTAAAAGATAAAGAATTCTAAAAAGGTACTTCAGCAATAATTTAATATATATATATAAACAAAAAACAAAATCCGAAACCTTTTTATCCCTCATCCGTCACAAAAAACTTTTGTGACGGGGAAGGGTCAGTCCTGATTAGTTCACCTACAAAGGACTTCCAGCTTACCCATCAAATTAGTTGACCCCAATATTCCACCCACAAGCTGATGAAAATCCCACACAACTTGAGTTTTATTAAAACTTAATTTACTGATTGATATGCACATTACATTAGCAGTAGTGAAGGCTAAATTCCAAAAGAGATGAAAATAAAGGTTGAGGTTCCCCGAACAATCATAGCAATCATCACCTGCTTTGTGTAATAGATATCACCCTTTCAGTGAAAGATGAAAGGACATTTTAGGACCAATAGATCACGACAAACATTAATGTTTTATCTAAAGAATTTGTTTTAGATAAAGAATTATTAAAACATGACTATCTAAAACCCGAAAACACTGACAGAAAAAACCAGTTTTTTGAAGATTATAATGAACAAGAAAGAAATAATTTAAAAAATAAATATTATGAAATTGTGACAAACTTACAAACACACTTCAGTTTCTTTGACTTTTTAAATTATCATAATAAAAAGATAAGTGTAATGGAAAAAACTTTATCATGGACAAAGACGGAAAACCATGAAAAAGTGTACCAAACTTATAAGCGCTTTGAATCAGTCATATTGAATCAAAGTGCAGCTCAAGTGTTGGCCACTCCTATTAAAAGACCTAGTCGAAGTGATGATCATAAGAATCTTGATAATATAATTCAACAGAACAATTACACTAATGTCTATTTAAGATCAATTGATCAAAAGCTACAAGATATAGAAGACAGAATAACACCCTCTTCCATCTCCATAAAAAAGGAAAATGAATCTAATACCCCTTTATTCATTCCCCACGAAATACCCCCTCACCTTAGATCATCCTTAAAGAAACCCATTACAGACAAAACAAATAATTTACTTGATGAAATAGCCAAAAAGCTAGATTTAATAAAATTGGAATCACAAAAAGACATGGAATCACTAAAAAACAAAGAAATAAGATCAAATACAATAAAGAAAACTGAGTCTTCAGAGGATGAAGAATCAGAAGACGAAAATCAACCGACAGATTTGGCAGATTCATTAGACATAGATAAATTAGAATCACAATTTATAGTTACAAGTTAATAAATTGACTTTAGGATCTTCATCTCAAGACCGTAAAAAAGGAAAAATCGATGACATATGCCCCAGAAAGAATTGGTATCCTAAACCTACTCCTCCTGATTTACAATTTGAAGAAAGACATACTTTTGTTAATGCGTCTTATTCACCAGATTTAATATATGAATGGAATACAGATGAAATGTCAGAATATAAAATAATAAATCTTTTACATGAAATGACCTTGCTCACCAATGTCTATAAAAATAATGGAAAATTAGATCAACAAATAGCTCACTTAATTGTTACTAGTTTTATTGGCCAATTGAAAGGCTGGTGGGACCACTATGTAAGTAATGATGACAGACATAAAATACTAACAACCATTAAAAGAGAAACTGATGGAAGTGTAATAATGACAAATAATCACCCCTCACAAGACGCAATTAATACTTTAATTTTCACCATAACTGAACATTTTGTTGGAGACCCTAATCAATATAAAGAAAGAGCTTCAAATGTTCTAATTAATTTAAGATGTCCACAATGTATAAAGATGTCTTTGTTTCAAAAGTTTTAAGTAAAAATGATTGTCAACAATCTTACTAAAAAGAAAAATTTATTGTCAGTTTACCTTACTTTTTTGCTCACAAAGTTAGACTTGACACAGCTAATAATGATGAAACTATAGACTATCCTAATTTGACTTATGGTGACATAATATCCTCAATCAATAAAGCAGGTCTATAGCCATGCAATGATTTAAGATTAAAGAATCAAATAGAAAAAGATAAAAGATATGCTAAAGAAGAATTTAAGTCAAAGACATAGGTTGAGTTCTTAGACAGAACCTTCTCTCCCTCCAAGATAGACTCTTGTAATCCCTCCTCTCCTCAACCCAACCTTAGGCCTCACAGACATAGACATAACCTTGTAATATTTTATTTTCAAAAGATTGATTTTATTTTGTAATCTTGTAACCCTTCAGACAAATTTTATTTTGTAATCCTATAACTCCAAGACAGGAGTTTATTTTCAAAATATTATTAAAGACAGAAGTATTTATTCAAATAAGATATTACTAGTTTTTGTTGGGTAATAAGCCATTTCTATTGAGATTGGGGTTCTTCTAGTGTTTATTGGAGGAAGGTGTATGACTGAGGGAAGGGTTTGAGGAAGTAGAGGCCTAGAATCTGAAAAAGATGTTATGGAGGAGAAGGAGCTTCTAAGGGTAAACATCATAGGAGTTTTTCTCCCTGAAGAACTACTAGATCTAATAAGTTTGTTGGTTTGTTTATCATTATGGAAAGAAATAATAACTGTACCATCTATATTTTGGGCTATAAAATCAGGTTTTTTGTTTTCTATCTTCGGTGGGGAAGCAATGGCATCTAGTTGCCATCGTTCAGGAAGGTTTATGTCTATCCATTATATCTGTCGGGGTACGCGAAGTCTACTGTTTGGGGTTGAGACTTGAAGAAGGAGAGTATGTCCTTTAGGGGGAGGTTATCATGGCTTGAGGGTCAAGACTGGTTTTCATTAATTTATAATAAATTCTATAAACAATAGCTAAAGGTTCTAAAGCTTCTTTCATATAATACCCATATGTTTTTATATTTAAAGTTAAAGCATCCATTATATTTTTATCTGATAAACTTAAAGCAAAATTAAGATAACAATTAAAGTATATCAGTCCATTATGTAAACTTGTTTCCATCATTCCTAAGAGTGAATCATCTCTTAAACAAAGAAGAATACTTGTATTTAAAGCTTCTCTTGTTTATGGTTTTACAACCACCTGAACTAAGCCAATATGTAAAAAAGCATATTTTTCTTTATGTTGGTTAATTGAGTCTGTCGAAAAGAATTGGATTGTTTCATATTCATTATATAAAGAGTAAGTTCTTTCAACAGTTTTTATAGTATAATTTGTCAAGAATGATATCTTAGAAAATGAAGTTTGTCGGTAGATTTTATCAAGTTGGTATATTCCATTTATTCAATTCTAACAAATTTCTGTCCATATCTTTCATGCTATATTCTTCAGAACTAACTATTCTTTCATTATCCATGTTCTTATTAGTGTGTGCCTGGCCTAAGTGAGAACTAGCAACAGATGATGAGCTACAAAACATATTCATTCTATTTCTAAACAATTAATAATTACTGGCGGAACTTATTACTAACTACTGGTATCCTTGCTATCGGAACCACCTCCTCGGGAAACTCCATTGCGGGACCACCCAAACAATGTCTGTCCGTCGGCTAACAAAACGGGCTGACCAACGGGATTCTATGGTTTGCCAGCGAGTATCTGAGGCTGACCAACGCTACCAAGGAGCAAGTAGTGGCTGTCTAGTAATAAATTGTTCCTAGTAACTTCTTAATTGCAAAGAAATAAAACTCATACATCTACCATCCATGGCTCTAATACCATCTACCACCCAAGAAAAAGCACAGCAGTAACATAGAAGCATAAACAATGATAAAATAGATAATAGAAAAGAAAACAGCAAAATAGATATATTCAAAATAAGTTTAAATGGAGTATGGAATATGAAAACAAAAACTAGTAAAATCTTACTTGAATAAATACTTCTGTCTGTGATAATATCTTGAAAATAAACTCTCGTCTTGGAGTTACAGGATTACCGACAAAATTCATTTTCTAAGATATCATTCTTGACAGATTATACTAAAAAAATTGTAGAAAGAACTTACTTTTTATATAATGAATATGAAACAATCCAATTATTTTCGACAAACTCAATCAACCGACATAAAGAAAAATATGCTTTTTTACATATTGGCTTAGTTTAGGTGGCTGTAAAACCATTAACAAGAGAAGCTTTAAATACAAGTATTCTACTTTGTTTAAGATATGACAGACATCTAAGATTTAATGATTCCTATTAAACTATTACATTTCCTTTCTACTTTAGTGTATGTCACAAGTCTATCAATTGATTCTAAGGCTTTTAACTTATTATTAACTAATTCTAAAATGTGATTATTACTCTGTCTGTCAGTATGTGGTTGCTTTTATATTTTTTTAACGTACTCCAATTATTATGTTCTGTGTTCCTATCATCATTATAATTTGTATTATTATTATAGTTATAATTATCTATATCACTATCAGAATCATAGTCTGCTTTATAACTATACATGTTACAATTTAACCAATTATTTTCTACATCTCTTATGCTATATTCTTCATCATAATCATCTATATCATCATAGTCCATGTTTCTTATCAATGTGTGCCTAGCCTACATGTGACCTAACAACAGATGATGAGCTGCTAAATGTATTTATTCTATTTCTAAACAATTAATAATTACTGGCGGAACTTATTACTAACCACTGGTATCCTTGCTATCGGGACCACCTCCTTGGGAAACTCCAACGCAGGACCACTCAAACAACGCCTGTCCGTCACCTAACAAAATAGGCTGACCAACGTGATTCTATGGTTTGCCAACGAGTATCTGAGGCTAACCAACGCTACCAAGGAGCAAGTAGTGGCTGTCTAGTAATAAATTGTCCCTAGTAACTTCTTAATTGCAAAGAAATAAAACTCATACATCTACCATGCATGGCTCTGATACCATCTACCATCCTTATAACATGATACAATGGTTTTCAATTTGATATCTTGAAGAGACAACCATCAAATTATACAAGCTTCATTCTCAAGCATGAAGATTCTTTAGATTGGCTCAAAGACATTATTTTTTTCCAACAATTAAAACATGTTAATTTAATTTACTGAGGGAAATAAGGTTTTAAGCAAATTTAACTAGCACAAAAATAATCCTGTAGGAGTGAGAATGAAGATCAGAACAAAGGCTTCTTCCCATTTAACATTCCCATCAAGTGCTCGAAAACCTTCCCTCCTCCGTCACGTAGACCAGAATGCATATACTCATTAGTGATCCACAGCCTAATCCCTGCAATCTGAGAAGCTGTTTCCATAGCTATCTTGAAGTTGACAAACAAATCATCATAATAAACAGCTGCTGCAACAGGCACCTGTCAGCATGAAAAGAAATAATTTGATAAAGCATCAGCCAAAGCCCAATGAAATGCAAAAACCTGTTTTCTCACTCATTAACAAAATATCTATTACTACTATTGGTATTACTAATAATAACAATATAATAATCACATTTTGGGCTGTTGGAAAGTTGAGATCTCCATTGGAAAATCTTACAGCCAATTACAATTCACAAAGATTGACTAACTACAACATCAAAGGTAACAAACCTTGTTATTATTCAGCATATTAGTGTCATATAGTGGAGGCCAATCCTGCTTCTCAGCCAATATATGAGCAGCATCTTTGAATTTTGTCAGCACATGAATCTCATCAAACATCCATGGAAATATCATCTGCACAAGTAACAAATCCAGAATATATGAATTCAGTTCATAGTCAAACGCTACAAGCAACACATGGCTACAAGCAACACATGGTAAAGACCAAGTCCAAGTGAACTTCAGCAATTTGGCTTCTACTCTTAGGCCATACTACTGACTCGAATCATTGAACACCTATACAATAGCATGCCTCTTTGTAGCAACCATATTAAAAACCCACAATTTAGGTATTGAATGCAACAGAGTGTTAACATGATCAAAGTCTAAGTGCACTATAATGTCCTTATTATGAATCAGGGAAAATTCCACAGATGCTCACAAGGTACACATGATTTAAATTTAAAAAATAAATAAAAAATCCCATTGCCCTGTGGTTCATAATGTTAGAGGATGGGTCAAGCATCATACAAACAATTTATCTTTGTGTACTCTGTACTTGAAGCATATTCTTTTTTTGTAAAAGAATTTTATACTAAGTATTGAATGAAATAAAAAGGGTAAAAGGCAGAAAGAAAGATGTCCGATACATTTGGTCATGGCCAGAACTACTATTAAACTACTGTCAGTCCACCCATAAACCAGTAATAGTCTCTACAGTTGCAAAAATATTGCATGCCTCAGGGCAATCAAATCTTAAATTGAAAAAAGTTTTGAAGCTAAAATATATTTTGCTGCCAAGTTTAGGCTTGTTGGTTATTGTCAACATATTTCTGCCCAACTCCGTTAATAAAGTGCCATTGTCACATGAGCTGCATGTGACATAAAATAAACATAGTTTCAGTGAAAATTTCATAAACAATAAACAAATTTTGAGGAAAGAATAGATTTAAAGAAGAATAAGAAGAAGAAATGTTAAATTTGAATTCAAATTGTCCAAACTAAAATTTGAAAAATACAAAAGATTGACTGATTCCATTATAGGTACAAAATACAATTAAGACAATTGCCTAATGCCACAAATTCAAATCATTTGCACTTTGGCAATCAAAAATTCATCAAAAAATTTAATTGGTTTTTATGCCCAAACCCTAAAAAGCAACCCTTTGAGAAACAAATTGAGCAACCAATGTATTTGGCAGAAGCAAAACAAGAAACATTCGAAATCTACTAGCAATTTGGAGAGAAATTCAGTGCTATCACTTAAGAGGGTAACCCAATTCACTGGGGACTTACAGGGTTAGTCAAATCCCAAATCCCAACATGACCACTCTCAGATTCTCTATCAAGCTCAAAGGAACTAAATTCCACACTACAGAAGACCATTTTTCTAACTAATTTCTCCAACCAGCAAGTAAATCAATCACTTTGTTCAAGATCACCAATGAACTCCAAAAATACCAAAAGCATAGCTCCACAAACCATAAGCAAGATCAGAATGAAGTAACAAATGGTCCACCATCTCCTCGCTACTCCTGTACAATCAGCACCAATTTACTAGTGCAAATCCTTCTTTGAAGATTATTAGTAAAAATCTTCCCCGCGTTGTTGTCCACAAAAAGAAAGCAACCCACTTTAGGGCTTTGGCACGCCAAATTCCTATCCATGGAAAATAGATCCCTTGGAGCTCGCAACACAACATAGTAAGACCAAATATCAAACCACTATTTTTTTTTAAAGATAAGGACCAAATGTCAAACCTCTCTAGTCCACCCACTACAATACTCTTCCAAAAGTTACAGCCATGAGTTCCTCACATTTGCTTTGTTGTCCAACCTCTCTAGTCCACCCCATTCTTTAATGATATAACCCGTCTCCACAAACAAGTTTCTTCCTTCCTGATATGCTACAGCCATTTCCCTAAGAGAGCTTAATTAAAGGTGTCTAATTTGTGCATCTCCAAACCCCTCACAGAGAATGGGAGAGATCGGAGAGCACACTGTATTTCAATACACCAAATGAAATTTAAACCCATCCCTGGGCCCACCCCAAAAGAAATTACTCTGCAACCTCTCCAATCTATTTGACACATGGGGTGAGATAAGTAAATAAAGAAAGGTAGCAAGTTGGAAGGTTTAACAGCACACTCTTAATAACATTAAGCTTCCCCCTTTCGACAAATATAACTTTTTCTAACCTGAAAATCTTCGCTCCATTTTCTTTATAATGGGATCCCACACTGTCTATGCTTTGAAAGACAAAACTCCTAATTTTGCAACAAAGAACGGAATGCAAAACATTGGTGCCAAAGCCCCAATGAAGTTTTGAACCCAAGATACTGCTCCAGTTTTGCCAAGAGCCTTGTAACTCAATGACACTCCTTTATAAGGAGAACCATGATTTGAGTTCCCCACAACTGAATTATAATGCACAAAAGATCCCCTTTTTATTGGCATATTGAAACAAATAGGTGTGTAAATCCATTTATCGGATAACTTAATAAGCTTGTTCGTGGTTTCCTGATAAGCTGTTGAGTTCATATTTTCATAAATATCTTGCCTTAACTAGCTGATCTTTTCCATCCTACTTCTAACATTTACCAATCAGTTATTTTTCTATCCAACAGACTCCAATAACTGGAAGGAAATTACGGTTGATTGTGAATTATAAAGGAAAATATTATTGCCATGCGCACCTCTCCCATGAAAAGTATGGGGCGACCTTCTTTGGCAGCTTTGATTGCATCAAATTTTCCCTCATCTTCACTCCTTATTCTGTGAGCAGACCAACTCGATGAAGCACCCTGAGAGAGAGAGAGAGAGAGAGAGAGAGAGATTAGACATTTTTTTTTAAAGTTACAATCAAATATGATTTGATTAGTTGAATTATAGACAATAAAAATTCTACCTGACAGTAGATTGACTCGTGCAGAAGTGCATAGAGTGGGTTTGTATCAAAAGCTATTGACCTTTCAAACTGCATAAATGGAATGACTCGAGGTCAATTCTAAGAATGAGATCCACATAACATTGGGTTCAAGATCAATAAGAAATTAGTAATTCTCTTACAGCATTCAAAAAGCAGTAACTGATTTGCTTTGGTGCTCCCGGAACTAGTACAGGATCCCAAACCCCCTCAAACCTACAGGCCATAGTAAAAATAAACTTGAATTAAAGAATAACAAATTTTAAATCATAATAAAT
Organism: Quercus glauca; assembly: GCA_023736055.1. Taxonomy (NCBI): domain Eukaryota; kingdom Viridiplantae; phylum Streptophyta; class Magnoliopsida; order Fagales; family Fagaceae; genus Quercus; species Quercus glauca. Next base: position 42,836,702 of record CM043318.1, read on the forward strand.
ATTTTGGTATTCATGGTGACTTACATATAGTGTAACCGCTCAAAACCAGCAGAAGTTCCTAAACAAGAAAGGCCAAGAGTTTGAAGTCCCCTTGGGGTTAAGATGCCCCCAGATGGAAGAAGCACCTATACCAAAATAGAAGAGAGAAGAGGGGGCAGGGGGGTTGGAAGGATTCAAAAGATTCAGCTTGAGCTTTCAGCATTAGGAATAATAACAAAATCATATGTGGCAGATCCTCACCCCACCTCCCTCAGACGCTGCTAAATAATTAACAACTTCTCTAACAATTTCAATGTCTTGAGGATACCTCTTGTAGTACTTTTCATTTTGGAGTATAATCTGTTCAGAGCATACTCTATACACAGTATCTGCAGTGCATCCATTTCCAATTGGAGGGGTTCCACCAGTTAGAAAGACTTGTCTCAGTCCTTGTGGTGCAAAACTCAAATAGGTTACTGCACAAAATCCACCATAACTCTACACAAGAAGGAGAACAAGCTGTCATTTAGATAAACAGTTGGCTTCAATGAACTAGAAGAAAAATTGTAACAATGACTAAATGCTAGGAATGGACAAATGGTGAGAAGGCACAAGATGAAAGCAACAGGAATGCAACAAAAGGAGAGAAGCTAATGCATACATATATGCATATGTGAGTGAGTGCGTGTGTGCGCGTGTGTGGGTGTGGGTGAGGGTGTGTGTAAAATGGAATAAATTTTGACAGGGAGGCATCCCATGAAGATTGATTGGGCAGTGCATTTTTAGAAGCTTTGATCAGATTTAGAATAATTTAAACTATTCAAAAGATGGAGGAGAACATATATGAGAGGAATTAAGCATTGACATTGTAATCTTAAAGCTTTTCTTCAGGAAAAAAAAAAGTGCTTTCCATATATGAAATGTTATAGGTTGTTCAAATACATGCAATGGTTTTAATCATATGACTCTAATAATTTAAGCAAAGTGCAAAGAATTTCAATACAATTATTTATATATTATGTAACAGTTTACATAAAAAAGAAAAATGATGAATACATGTAAAAATGGGTGATGCTCTAGCAATTTTGATGCTATGCTCCCTAGCAATTTTGATGTGATGCTCCCCTATCATACTTTGTGTGTGTGTGTGTAATATACAAATAATAAAAAATTCTTGCAACTTGCTTGTGGAAATTGTTTTTTGCATGGTCTAACACTTGTAAGTAGATTGAAGCCTCAGCAGAGGGCAGGCCCATGACTATGTACTGAAAGATCACATGCACTCACAAATAACAAAAGGAAATGGTAATCTTTATACCTGACCCAAAATTGACCAAGGTCCAGCATCAGGAACAAGACGTACTCGCATAAACTCGGCATCATTTACTATATTGTCAGCTCGAAAATGTTTTAAGTAGTCAACCAAATCCTCTGCAGACTTAAATTGTGACATAGATGATGACGTCAAAGGAGTCGATAACCCTGTTCCTCGCTGCAAGAAAATTTCAGCAGTAGGATAAAAGGAAATATATATAGATACGGATATCAAATATCAATAAAAGCTTTTTACTAAGAGCATCCAGAAACCATGCCTGATCCATCAATATGAGACGAAATTCTTCACAAGCTTTGTGTATCCATCCACTAGATTCTGTGGGTCTAGGGCACTCAAACCCAGGTCCACCTTGTAGGAATAGTAGGTATGGCAGCAGTTGATCTTCTTTCCCAACTGCAACATGGATATGTGATTAAAAAAGAATTTTAAAACTAGTGTCCATGAAGAAATAACCTAATAATAATCCATATAAGCATTTTACAGAACAATAGTCTACATAAAACACAGTTTGCTTGTCAATCACCTATCTATATTGACTGTTCAACAAGAAACGGATAAGATAATTAAAACAAAGACAATATTTCACTTTAGTTAATAAAATGGAAACTTTTCATAGGTGTAATCTGTACGTGGTGACTGCTTGCACGCATATTAAAAAAATATCAATTCATCCTGAAAGTCAGACGTAAGTAAGCTGTATACATAATGATAAAACAACGTTGAACTTTCCCCTAATATACTTAGCATTGCGATTATCTACAATTCCACGCTTTCAACAGACAATAACCTGCTAATAACACAAATTATCACTTTTATGAAGAGTTACCGTAGTCAATATTCTTAGTGGAGATTGGTGGTTCTACGCATTTTGGAGTTTGGTCCATGGTCGATCCAATAGAGAAATAAAGCGAGCACTTTGTGAAAAAAGCAATTCACATTGCTTCGCATCAAGAACAAGTAAGAATTTGAAAAACGGGAGAAATGGACTTCCATTCCCATATACGTGGCGTCTACACACATTTGATTGAAAACCTCACTAATTGACCTAAAATTTCATGCACATTTTATTGCTGAAACAAAACAAAGACATCAACAACAACAACAACAAAAATCCTATATCATACATGTACAATCTTTAGGAGCAACTAATTAAACCTTTTTAGTTAACTATTTATATAATTGAACTTTTTCTCTATACGCAATTCTCTTTTGCATTTACATTAATCTATTTTCTGAGCAATCACACAAATTTTTCATCTCAAGCTTATAATTCAAATTCAAACACAATGATCAAATAATAATAATAATACGAATTAGACTTTGATTTAGCCATTGACAACCTCACTACTAACCTCAAAATTCATGCACATTTGATTTGACACCTAAATTTTTTTTTTTTTCTCTACACGCAATTCTTGTTTGCTTCTACATTCCACTATTTTCTCAGCAATTAAACAAGTAAGCCTCATAAATTCAAATTCAAACACATTGATCAAACAATAATGACAAAGATAACACGAATTAAGGCTTTGTTTTAACGAAATGAATAAAGTTTTCCAGTACCGGCAACGACTTCGCGAGCGAAAACGGAGATCTTAGGAGAAGAGCGAGGTTCGAGGGAGTAATCGAGAGGGACAACGAATCGATGGTTTCGGAGCCGGAGCTCCGGCACCGAGTACCAGGTTCCGACGTCGTGGTCCGGCGAGGAGTTCACTCCGGCCATTGAAGCCACCGTTCGGACGAAGAGAGATCTTGTGGCTGAAAATGGCGAAATGGCGCGAGAGGATAGAGAGTGAGAGCGAAAGAGAAAGAGCTGGAGTGGGTTTATGAGTGAGGGTGGCGCGTGCGTCGCCAACATTTTTGATAGCGAGTGTGAGAGAGGGACACGTGGAGTGAATCTGAGGGTTTTGGGTTTGGATAAGATTTATGTGAACCGTTGGATATTGATTGAAGCCTTTTTTGACGTTTAAAATTGGTGGTGGGTTTCAGAATGAGTAATTTGCTGGTCAAATTTTGATTAGTGCTATTTTTAAGCAGGGAAAAGATAGCGAGTGCGTCATTGTATACACACGCAAAAATAGCGGCAATGTATAAAAATGATTCATGATTGCATGGAAAAAACGCATATAATATATATTTTTAATCATTTCTTTCACGGTTCCATAAATCCTTGATTCCTTGTCCTTCCAATAATGAGAAATGAGGATTCAAATAATAATTCTATAAATTTCTATTCGTAAAAAAAAAATTCTGTTATTAAATTATAAGATTCTTAACTCATAATCATTAACAAACATGAAAAATACACAATTTTATTCTAAATAATTTGATATTAATGGCCTAAGGAAGGGAAAATAAAGGAATAAAACGGGATTAAGTAATTTTGTTTAAATATTTTAAAATGAAAGAAATAAATGTAAGTTATCTTGTTAGGGAATAACATTAAATGGAATAGATTGTAATCATTTATAACAACATAATTATTATGCCCCTATTTTAAAATAAATGGCTAAATATATATATATATATATATATATGACTATTTTGAGAGTTTTAGTGAATTTTTTTTAAACCAAATTGCATTCCCTCATATTCTTTCCAATTTTGGAGGGAATGAAACTTTGAGGTTTTAAGGGAATTGAGAGAAACATGTATTCCTTCTTATCTATTTTGCTTCCTTTTGCTTAAACTTGCAAATAATTGGATGCTCTTTTCATTCCCTATATTAAAACTCCTAAACAAGGGTCAATAAAAAAATTTTTTTTTTTTGGTATATATATATATATATATGTATGTATAAACATCTTAAGTGGGGGATGGGATTTAAACATTGGACACCTCTATTAGAAACACCCAGATTTTGGGAAGTGTCAATTGACATAAAGCTCATTAGCTTCTTATGGACACCAATGAACAAGGATTTACTTATGGGAGAAGTAAACTATCTATATGAGATAAAATACAAACTAAGAGCATTCACATCGATGGTGCTAAAATTGCTAAAAAGCTATTTTAGCACCTTAAATATTAAAAAACCTCCTACATTAATGGTATTATAGCTTCTTTTTTCTTTTCTTTTTTTTTTTTCTTTTTTTTGTCTCACTACTACAGTAAACTGTTACTTGTAGCAATAACTGTAGCTAACTGCCAAACTTGAAAAACTTTTTTGTTTTTTAATAACCCCTAATGATGTTGAAAAATCAATGGGTTGAATGGGTCGAGCTTCTATAGCAACTTTGTGACCTAAAAAAGAAAAGAACTATCAAAGGGTACTGACCAAGGACCCTGCAATGACTAAGTTAGTTTTCTCTTCCAAGGAACAAATATGGAGAGTGAATAATTGGATGAACATACCTTAGTTTGTTGAGGGTGGATCCGTTTTATAGAGGACTTGGAGTGGGTCTACTTATTTGGTTCCACTAACATCATGGGGGATGCATGGATTTCATGGAGCATTGCATGAGAGACAAGTGGACTTAGTAGAATGTGGGAGAGATCTTTGAGGGGTTTATCCCATGTTTAGGAAATTGAAATTTAGCTACTCATATTGAGCAATCAGAATGCTTAATATTTTTCTTAGTGTTTATACTCATCTACACCTCAGGTTGATATGGACGAGTATATTTGACCGTCGAGCCCCCTTCGTAATCTCTCTAATTTCTCCTTTAGGGTTCATCTTGGATGTTGATAGGTTTGGATGATCTTTATGGACGAACTGGACTTTGTATTTTACCATCAGTTGCCCCCTTGTCCATAAGTCGTCTTAACTATCGTCCACCATATTTTTATGTTGCTTTCTTATATGTTATTTTACACGTGGCTCCTAATGATATGTTGACAACGTGTAGACATGGCATCATAAATGACGTTGGATTTTTCAGTGGAGATGATGACATGTGGTGGACTATCGTCAGTTAAGGAGTCGAGATGCTTTGTTCTTTGGGTAATCATGACATGTGGTGAAGTATCATTGATTATGGAGTGAAGACGATTCGTTCTTTGGGTAATCATGACATGTGACTTTTTTTATTAGCTCGCATCGCTTCAGTGTCCCACCTAGTCGCCAATAAATAGTTCAATACCTCTGATACCCTGTTCACTTTTTCAAATTTTCTTTTCTGACATTTTTGTCTCGACTCGTCCTTTGCACTTTGTCTAGGAGCTCTCTGTCTCTCTTGTCCTTAGTCATCTCCATCTAGCTCCAAGTATCTCTTCCTCCTCGTTTATAGATTTTTCTTCTTTCCTTTAAAATGACTGAAATGGAAGTTTTTATCTTCTAGCGATAAGGATGATAAGGAAATAGACAAGTATTATGACGAAAGTGATAATAGTAGTGATAGTGAGAATAGTAGTCAAGACGGGTCGTCAGACGAGCAATATCATTCTGGGGTTCCTGGGATTCCTTTGGAGGTATTCTAAGAAGAAATGAGACAAAGGACGATGGCCAGCTCGTCTACTAGCCCCTCTTCTATTCCTTTGTCTATTCCTTAATCCTCTCCTTCTCTTCGTCTTTCCATTAATACTATCTCTTCTTATGCTCTAAAAATCTCGTCTACACTAAATTCTGAAAATTACACAAAATTAAAGGTAAATACCAAATTCTTGACGATGTACATATTCGTCTTGCTGCTGAAGTGGTGTTGTACCCCTAACTCCTCATGGATTGGCTTTTATAAAGCCTATTTCCTAGGTGGCCTTAGGTTGCCTCTAAATGCTTTTACTAGGGAGCTTTTGTTTAGATTAGGCATTGCCTCCAACCAACATAATCCCAATGGTTGGAGAATAATCGTGGCAATGCAAGTTTTGTGGAGAGAGGTGTTTAAAAGAAATCGTCCTCTTATTGTAGACGAATTCCTTTATTGTTACAAACCCTCTAAAATTAATCAGTCCATAGGTTTTTATCAATTTTTCCGCTAGACATAATGACTATAGAATGATTAGATCCCTTTCCTCGTTTGATAGAGAGTGGGAGAAAGAATTCTTTTTTGTTTCTGGTTTCTGGGCTAGTAACCCCATTGAGGTTGGTAGGGATTGGTTTCCCCCTACAATTGGTGCTTGGAGTCGTCTTTGTCTTGAGTGTAGGTAACTTACTTATGTTTTGTTTTATATTTCTTTTCTTCATCTAATCCACTGTTTCTTTCAGCTCTCACTCATCCAAGTTTAAGTAATCACCATTTAGACCGCGTTTGACAAGCCTGTGCTTTCCCTGATAGGAGCTTTCATTCATTGGTCACTCTTGATCGTTTGGCTCGTTAGGGACTCAGACCATAACTGACAGAAGAAGCTCGTTCTTACGAGATTAGAACTTATCGAAGTAAGCCTTCTTCTTCCCTCATCTTTCTACCTAGTATAAAAGTTTTTACAGCTTGTTATTTTTATTCATTCGCCATTTCATCATCATTTTTTGTAGGGATGGCAACAATGAACAAAAATAAGGAAAGTGAGATTGTTAGTGGGGAGGACGTTACTCGTCCAGAAGATGCTACCCGTATTAAGACTCGTCCAGCTCGTGCAAGTCTTAAACCTTCAATTCCCAGTTCTTCTGGAAAGAGAAAAGTTGCAACCAGGGTTGTAGACAAGTCAAATCTCCCCAACCGTCGTAATCCCAAAAAACAGAAGATGGATTCGTCCAATACGATCAAGACTCCATTCGTCGAACTCAATCCTCCAAACCCTGAAGTTCCAACCGTCAACACTCCTCTTGCTAACCAAGACATTGGACCGTCTGTTTCTCCTACTGCTAAGCCTACTATAAACGAGTCTATGACTCTTCTAAGGAGTGAGACCTTAGCTTGGCACAGGTTTAAACAAGCAGTGAAGACTGAGGACATGTCTATTTGCTATGACATGTCAGTGAGGGAATTTGAGCGTTCAACAATTCATGACCTTTTCAAGGTACATAAATATGTATTCTTATTTTTATTGAATAAGTATATGCTGGTTCAAGCCCTAACTGTTTATGTTTCAAGTTATGTCCAAGTTTATGGCTGCGTCCATACAAGTTGAAGATTTGGACAAAGAAAAGAAATGGTTGGACGTTTGAGTTCGTGAACTGGAAGGAGATCTTAGATGAAACTCCAAGGAAAACATGAAGCTTGAGCACACGTCTAAAAAGCTGTCAACGGAAGTAAAGGAGTTGAAAAAACTAGTGGAGGAACCGAAGATTGACATTGTTGAGAAGAAGACTCGTCTTGACCATCTTCATAGAATAAATGATGAGTTAACCAAAACCAAGGAAGAAATTATAGTTGATTTCAAAGTGTCCAACACTTTTTCAAAGATTACGGATGGACGCTATGCAGCTGGTTTTGAGGAATTTCACCAAGACGCTGAAGATCATTTTCCTGGGGTTGATTTTAGCCCTATTAGGCTTCGTGTAACTGGTGAAAACTCTATTCTAGTAAATGGATCAAATGATGTAGATGTGGAAGACGACGCAGCCACCACTGACGATGTTGTTCCCCAGTCAGAAACTCTAGTTGTCAACAACAATGAAGCCCAGTAGTTTTATTTTTCTTTTCTCCCCCCCCCCCCCCCCCTCTTTTATTCAATCATTCTTGCAAACAATTTATGGGGTCTATTGTTTTGTACCATGTTAACTCCATTTAAGTACATTTACTTCATCCAAGGTTTTTGGACGTAAGTTCTATACATTGGCTTTAACTTATAAGGGTTTTTGGATGGTGGTCGTCTACCTTTTTTATTTATGAATAAATTAATCTCATTTATAATGTGCATGCTTGTTCTTCCATAATTTGGACTCATTCCATCCCTTTGTTGTTGTTGTTGTTGTTTTTTTTCTTTTTTTTCTTTTTTTTGACGTTTTCTTTGTCCATTATTTGGACTTGAGTAATTTGTGGATACTAGACTATTCTTGTTCATATCCATCGTCTAGTTATTGCATGCTTGTATTCGTCTTTAACCATATTAGTTTTGATGAGTATATGAGGGAGGTATTTGTTCCTTCCCTTTTTACCTTAAGGTTTTTGAATTTCACTTTGTGGTATCTTACGTTTCTCTCGTCTAAAGGCTGCTTATGACGAGACATCTCCGCATCCAAAGATTTTATTCATCTATGGCTTTTTTGCCTTTTGATTGTTGATTTTAATTTCAACAAAATTTATAAAACACTTAATAGAAATCCACACTATATATACAAGTCAATAACTTTGTACATCACGTCGTCTACAATAATGACACATATGAACAACTAGTGCCTTTTAGGAAATTAAAATTTTTAACACACAAACACATCCATAGCACATACTGACAGCTAATGCTTTTTAGGGAATTCAAATACTTCGGAAATAAAATACTTGAAACAAACATAACTATTGAATACATATAGAAAACAAAGTGAATGCATGATTCTCCTCATCCAATGACTTTCTACTAGTAGTACTTCCTCAAGTGCTCCACGTTCCACAGATGCTCATGCCTTCACCCATCTAGTGCTTCTAGATAGTAGGTCCCTTGCCTCTTTAAGTTGATAACCCTGTATGGTCCTTCCCAATTAGGCCCTAGCTTCCCATGAGCTGGATCCTTAGTGGTAAAAGAAACCTTTTTTAGGATAAGGTCCCCAATATTAATTTGCCTAGGCTTAACCATTCCATCGTGGTGCTTGGTCATTAGATTCTTGTATCTTGATACCCTTTTCTCCGCATCCATTCATACCTCATCGACAAGGTCAAGGTTTAAACAGAGCTACTTCTCATTCTCCTCGTCTTAATAATTAGCAACCTTGTAGCTTGCCAACCCTACTTCTGCAAGTATTACTATGTCGCTTCTATATGCTAATTTAAAGGGTGTTTCTCCAGTTGGAGTTCTCACTGTCATTCTATATGCCCAAAGGACACTAGGTAACTCGTCGGGCCATATCCCTTTTGCCCTCTCAAGTCGAGTCTCGATAATCTTTAGCAAGGAATGATTTGCAACTTTTGCCTGTCCATTTTCCTGTGGGTGAGATGGCAAGGAGTAATGAATTCTGATTGCCAGTTGTTCACAAAATTCTTTGAAAGGAGTATTATCAAATTGTCGTCCATTATCTAAAACAAGCACTCTAGGAATCCCAAAATGGCAAATAATGTTCTTCCAGACGAAACCCTTTATGTTTTGTTCAGTAACTCTGGCCAAAGGTTCAGCTTCCATCCATTTAGTGAAATAATCAATGCCCACCACTAGGAACTTCATTTGTCTAATTCCTATTGGGAAAGGACCAAGGATATCCAATCCCCATTGAGCAAAGGGTCATGAAGCCACCATTGGAGTGAGATACTTCGATGGTTGTCTAGGCATATTACTAAAACATTAGCATTTGTCATAAGCTTAGACGTAGTACTTTGCATCAACATGCATTGACGACCAATAATAGCCTGCTCTAATAGTTTTATGGATGAGTGCTCTTGCTTTTGAATGATTGCCACATGCTCCTTCATGTATGTCTCTTAGGATGTAGTTAGACTCGCCAAAGTTAAGCACCTGAGGTAGGGTTGAGAGAAACCTCTTTTATGCAACACTTCATCCACAAGAACAAACTTTGGGGCCTTGATTCTCAATTTCCGAGCTTCTTCTTTGTCTTTTGGGAGCAGTCCATCTCTGAGATAAGACACTGTTGGGAAATTTAGACCCCGATTGATAGAATTAGGGATGTGCAGCGAACCCGCCAAAACCAACCCGACCCAACCCAACCCATCGGGTTGGGTCGGTTTTTAGGCCTTGGTGGGTTGGGTTAGGTTACAAAAAAAAATTTGATAACGAGTCTGGTTGGGTTTGGGTCATAAAATTTCAAACCCGCCAACCCCAACCCAACCCACCCATATATTTAATATATATATATATATATATAATATTATATAATTAATAAATTTTTTAAAATAACCAACTCTTATACTATATAAAAGCCAATTAATTCATACAAACCCTAGTAAATTAATATTGTTGTTTGGTCATTAGTATTGTTTGCCTTTAAGGAGTTACATTGATACTAATCTTTGGGTTTTTTAAAAATATTAAAAATTATATTCTTTTTACTCAATTTAATAATAATAATAATAATAATAAAATTTGTCCAACCCATGGGTTCAACCCAACCCATGTGGGTTGGGTTGGGTTGGTTGGACTTATGTGATGGGTTGGGTTGGGTTGAATATTTTTTGACCCACCATGGTGGGTTGGGTCAAAAAACCCCCTCAAGCCAACCCAACCCGACCCATGCACACCCTTAGATAGAATTAACAAATTTTATATCCAAGTTGTTAATTAGATTTATTATCAATAAAACTTGTTAAAAAAAACAAACAAACATCAATATCATGTCAAAATCATGTAGTGAAAAAAATAAATAAGACAAGATATGATGACCCAAGAAAACCAATGAAACCAACCAGTTTCACAGTAAAAAACCTGGGCGAAAACCTTCCCGAAAAGCAATCCACTATAGTAAAGAGAAGTTTCAGATCTAGTACAAAACTTTTGTCTCTAGACTCTACAATCGCTGTAAATGAACTCACAGCAGAAACCTTCTACCGCTTCAGAACCTCTGAACTCTTCAATATATGAACGCCACCCTTATGATGATGCACGAATCCCAGTATGTGACTAACCAATTGCGCGGATCCCAGTACGCGACTAACCAATTGTGCAGATCCCAGTACGCAACTTCAATCACCAACTAGAAGATGATGTTGGCTGTAAAGTTCTTCACTTCATCAAGAATGAAAATCAAGAAGCACTTGGTTACAAAACCCTAAGGCGCAAAGACGCAGTAATTTCTTTCAGAAAGAATAAGACATCGGTCACCTTTTGCATATGTTCTCCTTGTATTCTCTTATGTAACGGCCTCCAAAATAAGTCTTATATAGGTCTAGGATTGTGAGAAAAGAAACCCTACAAAAATACATAAGCCTGGCCTAAAAATCAGATATGAAAATTTGATTTCCCGTAACCTCGATAGATAGCAGGTGTCGAGGAGGTGTCGAGCTTTAAACCTCGATAGATAGCTAGGTGTCGAGGAGTTATCGAGGGGACAGGAGCTTTCTCGATCGATCCACCAGCTGTTGAGAAGGTGTCGAGATTACGATAACAATTAACTGAAAAGCTCGATAGATAGCCAACTGTTGAGAGGTGTCAAGCAACTGTCGAGCTATCTGTCCGCTTTATTGAACACCTTTTCTTCACTTGTTTCTTGGTCCAATCTTCATGGCTTTAATACTAGACTTGAACAACATGTTCCTTGAAGTATTAAACACATCCTAAACCTATTCAAATACAAGAAAAGTGCGTTTTGTCAAAGGATTAGTCAATTATACAAAATATGTCCTTAACAGACACAATTGTTGTCGTCCAATTAGCTTCTCCATCTACTTGGTGCACTTCAGGAATGTCTACACTCAGGATATATCGAACTTCAACCTTTTTGTCCATAATACTGTCTGCAGAAGCAACTCAAGAAAAACTATTTGCTTCCATATTTTCTTTCCTTAGGACCTGAATGAATTCCACCTTTGTAAAGGCGGATATACAGTGTTTGACTTTGCTCAAATACTTCTTCATGCGTTCTTCTTTAGCTTCACATGTTTCATTCACTTGGCCTATAACCAGCTGCAAATCACTCTAGACGGTTATCGAGATAACTCCCAATGCCTTAGCCAAATTTAAGCCCGTGATAAGAGCTTCATATTTGGTCTCATTATTAGTCACTTAGAATTGTAGATGAGTTGTGTACTCTAGATGATCCCCTTCTAGTGATTGTAAGATTATCCCAATTCCTCTTGCTTGTTGCGTAACAACCCATCTACATGGACGATCCATTGTTGTGCCCCTTCGTCGTTATCCCGCTGGTCATGGATTGGAGTGAACTCTACAATAAAATCTACAAGTACTTGAGCTTTTATTACCTCTCATGATTAATGCTTCACGTCAAATTCACTAAGCTCAATGGCCCACTGAATTAATCGCCCAACTGCTTCTAGCTTATTCATAGCCTTCTTGAGTGGATGATCCGTCATGAAATTGATGACATGGGCTTGGAAATAAAGTCTGAGTTTTCTTGTTGCTGTTACCAAAGAGAAAGCCAACTTCTCTATTGGTGGATATCGTCCTTCTGCTCCTTGTAGCACCTTACTGGTATAATAAACAGGTCTCTGTACTTTCCCTTCTTCTCTAACTAAAGCCGAACTCACTGCATGAGGAGAAACAACCACGTAGAGATACAATTCTTCCTTTGGTTTGGATGGACTCAGCAAGGGAGTCAAAGTGAGATACAGCTTAAGATCTTCAATAGCCCATTGGCATTCTTTCATCCATTCAAATGACTTTCTTAACACTTTAAAGAATGTCAAGCACTTGTCAGTTGCTCTTGAAACAAACCTGTTAAATGCTGCTACTTGCCCGTGAGACTTTGCACTTCTTTGACGTTCTTGGGCTGCTCCATGTTGAATATTGCTTGGATCTTGTTAGGGTTTGCTTCGATTCCTCTCTATAAGGCCATGAATCCTAGAAACTTTCCCGATGAGACTCTAAAGGCACACTTGCTCAGATTTAGCTTCATATTGTATCGTCGAAATGTCTCAAAGGTTTCCTCAAGGTCATCCAAATGCATTTCTTCCTTTTCACTTTTGACTAACATGTTGTCCATATACACTTTGACATTTCGTCCTATCTATGGATGAAACATCTGATTGACCAGTCTTTGATAAGTGGCTCCTGCCTTTTTTAAGCTAAAAGGCATCACCTTATAACAAAACAAACATTAGCTTGTAACAAAATATGTTTTCTCCTGATCCACCTCGTCCATCTTGGTCTGATTATATCTTGAGAATGTGTCCATAAAGTTAAGTAGCTAATGGCCAGCTGTTGAATCTACTAACTGATCAATTCGTGGAAGAGGATAGCTATCCTTAGGGCATGCTTTGTTTAAATCTGTGAAATTTACACACATCCTCTATTTGCCATTAGATTTTTTGACCATAACCACTTTAGCCAACCAATCTGGATAGTAGACTTCTCAAATGAACTTAGCTGCTTCTTACTTCTAGACCTCCTCTTTTATTACATTATCTCTTTTTGGAGCAAACACTCTCTTCTTATAACAAAGGGGATTACAGAATGAGGACACATTTAGACAATGGGAGATTATATTTAGATCAATTTCTGGCATGTCTTCATGCCTCCAAGTAAACACATCTGTTTTCTTTCTGAGAAATCAAACAAGTTCTTGCTTCGTCCTCTCCTCCATGCTAGTCTTGATTCTAGTGAACTTCTCTAGATTGGAACTTTCCAATGGAACATCTTCCAAAACTTCAGTTGGCTCCACAGTTGTTCTCTTTTCCTCAATATTCATCATTGGTCTCTGCTTGTCCATATGCAACATAGCTAAGTAGCATTCCCTGGTTGCCAATTATTCACCTTGTAATTCTCCTATTTTGTACTTCGTCGAAAACTTAACAGATAAATGGTAAGTAAATGTTACAGCTCTCTAACTATTCAAGGATGGTCTTCTTATGATAGTATTGTACAAGGACAAGCAGTCAACGACTAGGAAATTAACTTCCTTGGTGATCTGTTAAGGATAGGTACCAACCACGACTGGTAGGGAAATGATGCTTACTAGTAGGACCTTCATTCTTCTTAAGCCGATTAGAGGAACATTGGCTGGATGAAGCAATTCTTTATCAATATTCGTCTCCCAAAAAGCTAAGTAGTAAAGGATGTCTACTGAGCTTCCATTATCTACTAGTAATCTCCTTGTCGTGTAGTTCGTAATCGTCAAAGTGATAACAATTGCATCATCATGGGGATGGTGTAGTCTTCTTGCATCCTCATTTGTGAAGGCAATCGATGGTTTGTCCATTCTAGGGGCTCTTGGTGGACGACCTGTAAGTTGGACATTCTGCACCACCCGAAGTTGGGTCTTCCTAGATCTTGATGAACTAGCAATTGAAGTGCCCCCTACAATGACCCTTATTTATTCTAAGGGTGGACAAGTTGGTTCTTCCATTTTACCCTTCATAGGCAATCTCTCGTCCTTATGATCTCGTCCAACAAAATTCCTTAGCTTTCCTTGCTTAATGAGAATCTCAATCTGTTGCTTCAAATCATAACACTCATCTGTATCATGACCATGCTCTTGGTGAAAATGATAGTATTTGCTTTTATTCCTCTTGCTAGGATCTCCCTTCATCTTATCTGGTCACTTTAAGGATGGGTCATCCTTAATCTGCATCAACACTTGATTTAGCGAAGTGTTTAAAGGCATATAATTTGAATATCGCCTTAAGGACAAACCTACCTTTATTCCATCTCAGTCTCTTTTATCTCCTATCTTGGCCTTCTTTGGACGAGGGCCTTGTTCTGGGTGACGTACATACCCAGTTTCTGCATGCTCAGGCTTTTTCTTCTATTTTGCAATGATCGCGTCCTCTGCATTCATAAAACTTTGGGCTGAATGTATGAGTTTAGCCATCGTATGTGGCTCTTGCTCATACAGTTTATGAATGAACAAATCTAAGGTTACCCTATTATAAAAAATTACCCAAAAGGATTTTGTCATCCATCTCGTCTACTAGCAGAGCCTCATTGTTAAAACGACTGATGAAATTCTGTAAACTTTCATTATCTCCTTGCTCTATGTTCAATAGGCTAGATGAGGATCATTTATACTGCTGACCTTCAATGAAATTATTGACGAACAACTTGCTCAACTCCTTAAATGAAGTTATAGTGTTTGGTGACAATTTGCCAAACCAAACTCTGGCTAATCCCTTCAAAGTGGTAAGAAAAGCCCTACACATGATCTCATCTGGAACACCTTGAAAGTGCATGGTTGTCTTGAATGTCAGAATGTGATCACAAGGGTCTTACATTCCATCATAAGAGTCAAGAGTTGGCATCTTGAACTTTGAGGGCAAAGGATGACTTGTAATAGATGCCGTAAAAGGAGAATCAATCCTATGGACAAGGTCATCCATATGATGAGTTCTTCTCATGGAATTCTTCATCTCTTCCATGGCTTTTTCATCTGGTCCATTTCTTTCTCCAAATAAGGCACTCTTCTAGTAACAATGCCTCTTGATGGATCTCTTCCTTCGATGCTATTCTTTACCCTTCCTTCTTCTAAGTTTTGCCCTGGTTCATCTGCACGCATCTATCAACGTTGCTTCCTTCTATTGACTTCCCTTGTCAACTCTTGATTCTGTTGTGTTATATCTATCATAGCAGCTACCATGCACTGCATCTACTGTTGGTAATCCGTAGGTGGTGGTGCTGGTGCACGGTTAGGATAACTGGAAGCATTTCCACTCTCCTGGTGTTCTGGACTTGTAGCCATTGACTTGGTTCAAACCATATAGCCTTTTGTCTTAGGAAACAATGTGGTTAACACTTGGAATTAACCAAATTAAGATTAGTTCCCCACAGACGGCGCCAACTAATGATGTTGAAAAAATAGTGGGCCGAATGGGCCAAGCTTCTACAGCAACTTCATAACTTGAAAAGGAAAGAACTATCAAAGTGGATCGGGATGAACCGACCAAGGACCCTCCGATGACTAAGTTAGTTTTCTCTTCCAAGGAACGAATATGGAGTGTGTATAATTGGATGAACATACCTCAGTTTGTTAAGGGTGGATCCCTTTTATAAAGGACTTGGAGTGGGTCTACTTATTTGGTTCCACTAACATCATAGGGGATGCATGGATTTTGTGGAGCATTGCATGAGACAAGTGGACTTAGTAGAATGTGGGAGAGAACTTTAAGGGGTTTATCCCAAGTTTAGGAAACTAAAATTTAGTTACTCATATTGAGCAATCAAAATGCTTAATATCTTTCTAAGTGTTTATATACTCGTCTACACCTCAAGCTGGTATGGACGAGTATATTCAACCGTCGAGCTCCCTTTGTAATCTCTCTAATTTCTCCTTTAGGGTTTATCTTGGACGTGGATAGGTTTGGAAGATCTTTATGGAAGAAGTGGACTTTTTATTTTACCATCAACCCTAAAGCCCAACGTCTTTTCTCTCTCTTTCTTTGTTCTTAAACTCCTCAATCCTCATTCTCTCTCTCTCCCTCTCTCTCTCTCTCTCTCTTCGTTCTTCGCTCCTCTATCTCTCTGCTATCTTATGCCTCTATCATTTGCAAACTTCGTCATGGGTCACTGTGGCATGGTTGGTCGCTATGGCATGGTTGGTCGTTGTGGTATGGCTGTGGCGGTGGCATGGTTATGGTATGGCTGTGATAGTGGGTTTCGTTGATTAAGGTGGTGGGTCAGGTTTAGTGGCTATGGATCATGGGTTAAGGACATGCAACATCGATGGGCTATGGTTGTGATGGTGGGCTATCCTGGGTTGAGGTGCTATCGACTTGTCATGGTTGTGATGGTAGGCTATCGTGGGTTGTGGTTGATTTTGGTGGGTCACGTTGTGGGGTGCCGTGGATCTGGTTTTGGCTGGGTTTGTGGCTTTTGGCTAATTTGGACTGTGTTGACACCCCATTTTGCAACCCACATTTAACCTCATATGGAAGGTAAAAGGGTCATTTTACCTTGGAAATATGCATCTTAATTGTGGCCACTAGATCTTTAATTTCATTTCAACAAAATAATCTTAATGTTGTAACGATCAAATTGACTGGTCATAAGCCTTAATCGGACCATCAAATTAAAAGTTATCATCAAATCAAGTTTTAATGGCAGAGATGCACTATCAAAAATTAAGTCCGACTATATATGATTATGAATAATTGATTACAATTGGTTATAACTATAATCAATTTGAAATTAATGATGTGTCATAATTTGATTGGTTAGGACTACATCTTATGGTAAGGTTGCACACACTTGATTAATTAGATAATTAAACATTAATTATTCAATGAGTAATTTGTGTAATTATATTTTTAATTGCTGTAAATTTGGAACTGATTAAGTCTGAAATGGAAGTGATTGGAGCCTATTAATGTTAATTGGAAACTAATTTGGGGCCTATTAATGTTAATTATATTGAAACTATTTTCTAACAAATGACCTCTGCTCACCATTTCATTGATATCTCTCAGAATATTTTGAATTTGTAAGTGAGGTTAATTTTTCAGAAACTAGACATCTGGGGCTTCAATTTGAGCATAAGAATGATGCAATTCCAATCCAAATTGTGAAAATTATGATTTTTCTAAGTTAACTTTGAAAACTGTTATAAGAGCTACAGGAAAAACCGAAGTTTTAGACATTTTGCTTGTTCATCACTACTACCAACCTCCAAATTTAATGCACCAGCTTTCTATAAATACTAAAATAGGGTCTAGGTTCATGTTTCTCTTTGATCTTTTGTCAACTCTTATTAAATGCTCTTCCATTAATATTTTCTCCACTACTACTATATAAACCCCCATTCTTCTCTATTCCAACACAAGAGACACTCTCTCTTCTCCTTTTTTTTGTGTGTATGAAATGTAAAATAGTAATGTACAACACTTCATAATTGAATATGTATAAACCAAAGTATATTTAATTAAAATTAAACAATCATGAGACAAAATTGAAAAAATGATTTAATATTTTTAATCAACTATAAAATGGGCAAAGTCACAAAACATACAATAACATAAAAGCTAAACATCTTTGTTCAAAACTGTAACTTACGCTCTTTAAGAGATCTAAAGTCCTCAAGTATTGAGTCAGTAGTGAAGTTCTCAGCAATTTCTTATTCAATGTAGACAACTAAGTTATCTGAGAGAAACTCGTCCTCCATTTTGTTACGCAGTCTTGTTTTAACAATTATATATATATATATATATATATATATATATATATATATATATATATTGTTTATAATATATTGATTACTATAATAATAAATAATATATTATAAAAATTTAAAAAAAAGAAAGCAATGAAAAGAAAAATAAATAAATAAACTAAACAAAAAAAATACAAATACCTAGAGCACACAGCACAAGCACAAGCTGTCAAGCACAAGCACAAGCACAAACACAAAAGCTTCACAAAATTAAGGGGGCCACAGCAATAGGTTACTGACAATAATAATGAGAAAGGGACAAAATTAGTCACTCTTTATTGTCTAAATTCAACACATAGTACATTTACCAAAGAAAAATTGAATACATAGTACATACATTACACTATTGCAATTCTGGAAAGTGCAAAACCTTTACTTTTAAACAAAGAGACAAAACTTTTACTTTTAAATAAAGGGATGAAAAGCAAAGAACTAAAATCGGAAAAGATTAAAAAAAAAAAAGAAAGAAAGAAAGAAGAGGGCAAAGGCAGTGCAGTGGCGGCAAGGACTGAAGAAGGCTGAAGGCAAAGAGAAAGAACTGAAAGAAGAAAAAGAAGAAGAATGCAAAGCCCAAGTCCTCAACAGAGACAGAGAGAGCGAGAGAGAGAGAGAGTCACCTGTGTAAGTCTGTAAGAAAGATTTTTTATGTTCTGCAAGACTGTTGCAACTGTGTGGCCGTGTGGGAGAGACAAAGTTTCAGACTTTTCAATTTTTTGCCACGTACAAGTAAGCCCTAGATGTATTGGGATGAAAATTAGAATTTTTTTTTTCACTTTTATTTGTTGAGGTAATTGTGGATTGTATTTTAATTTAAATGAAAATTGTGGTTATTTTTAGACTTTACATAGGTATATTATCAAGGATGAGGGGCCAAAATGAAAAGATTATTTAAGAATCTTCAAATTATTTAAGATATTTAAAATAATAAAAAATTTATAAAATTTTGGGGGGGCCAAGGCCCCCCTCGATCCTCAAGTGGCTCCACCACTAACCTTTAGGACATCCACCAAAAGTTTCTTCCTCCATCGTGTGAATCTTGCATGCAGGTATAATTCCTTTCTCTAAAATTTTTTTTTTTATATTACTATGATGAGATTAAGATTAGAGCATGCTAGTGTTTATTTAAATTCCTTGAATATCTTTGAATATTCTTAAGCGTTCATATGCGTTCTTCACATGTTCTTGGTTGTTCATCACATGTTCATGCATAATACTAGCTTTGATCTTAAATCTACATCCAAAATATGAAAGACATGTTAGTTTCATAAATCTCTCAAATCATTCAATCCAGGATATCACCATCCATATACATTCACTAGAATTTTTTTATTTTTAATAGAAGTGCAATGATTAATAAATGGAATTAGGGCATATCATATGCACACATTAAATTCAACATGCAAATTGATTGATAAAATATTGGATGATTTGATATGAATGTTGGCCACCATAGTCTAGAAGACCGGTTTCACCGGGCAAGGTAGGTGCCTAACACCTTCCCATCTTGTAACATAGCCTCTAAGCTTAGATTAAGGGTTGATAGATCAATGCTTATCCATGTAATTTTCAATCTCTAAATTATAACTAGGAAACAAAGCCATGTACTTTATCTTAGATTGTATCTAGGACCAAAGCTATGTAATTTCCTATAATCAATGTACATTTCTTCTCAAAATCAATAATATGAGGAATTTTTCAATTTTGGTTTTCTTATTTTTTTTTTCCAATAATTAGATAAGTAGCGACTCCATTGTAAAACCCTTAATCTAAAGGAGAAAATATAATCAGTCAAACCTCAATTTTGAGAGGCAATAGCACGACTCCACCCATTCACATGGGTTTAACCCAACACCAAATGGGCCGAGGGCACAGTCTATCACAATGGCAACTCTACTAGGGAATATTAAGGGCTAAGCTTCAATTAGGTTATGGTGGCCAACCATGTCATTGTTTGTTTATTGCATTTTTGTATATAATATGTCTAATATGTCATTATATTGTATGTCATGCATCATTTGCTTAAATGAAATTTATTTTATTTGTGTGCTAGCTCGGAAGCTCGATAGTAGTAGCCGTGGATAGTGGTCTTCTTGAGACTCACATACCCAGCGGTGAACCTACCACCCACCATGATAAGGATCATCATGGTTATACCATGGTGGTTTATAGGGATAAACTATATTGTTCGGACCAAAGTGGTGCCCCTGGCGTCCCAAGTTGGGATGCACAACGTCCTAGCTTAGGGGGACCTTTAACCTACCTTCTACCCATGTTGTAAAATCCCTTAGAACCTACCCTTAGGTTAGTCCTAGTAAATTGCATTGCATTATGCATGTGTTTGGCTGTTGTTTGAACCATGATAAGCTCAAATTCAAAGCTTAAGCCTATCATAATTGTTTGAACCATGTGTACTATGAATAAACTTAAGCCCAAAAGCCTATGATTGAACTCTACTTGGCATGGAAGCCCATATTGTTTCTCGAATAAGTCTAAGCCCAACACTAGAGCCCATTGAAGGTGTATAGACATGATCCACATCAAAGGCCAAAAGCTCACAAGATGCATGCCTTTCAAGTGCAAGCCCAAGCCATTTCAAGCAAAGACCAAAAGATCATAATCAAGATTCAAACCTACCAAGTCCCAAGAATCCTCAGTGGACCTAGAAGAAGCAAGAGGCCCAACTTTGCCTCACTCCACATTAGGTTTGCAAAATTATGGTTAAGCTTAAAGTTTGTTTGTTCCATATTAATCTGTTTCTTTGATTCTAAAGTTTCATGTAGTATTAGATATACTTTGTTCATGTATATATATCCAAAAAATTAAAAATGTATATTTAAAAAACCTAAAAAAAAAAAAAAAAGATTTCCAGATCTTTCCAAAAAAAAGAGAAAAATTTTCAAATAAAAAAAAGTCTTCAGACTAAGGGCATTGGGCCCTTGAGTCATTTAAAAAAAAAAAAAAAAATCTTTGAACTAGGGGCATTGAACTTCCTAGTGACATTTTCAAAAAGGCCCAATTTTTTTCTTTCAAGGATTTCAAGATTTAAAAATAAAAAATAAAAAAATAAATAAAATAAATAAAAAAACCTCCTTTTCAAAATGATACATAAGGATCCCTTGGATAAAACTTTTTCTAAATCTTGATGTTTAAAGGCTTGAGCAATCAACTTGTACGAAGGAATGATTAATTTCATTTGATCGATGTAAATACTTTTGCTACATGACTTCTTAAACGGCAATCAAAAAGAATCCATCCATTGGAAAAACCCAAGAATCCATGCACTCAATCCAATTTTCAAAAGTCTTTTGTTTTACAACATTAGAGCATTCATACATTTTCTTTTAAGATGAATTTATTAAAAGAGCTTGATTTACTGTGCCTACAAGCAAGCATTACTAGGGATAGGAGGCCATCTTTGGTTAAACCAAATTATTTCCTATTACCTAGAATTTTCATTATCCATTGCTAGCCCATTTGAGCTTTCAAACATTTAGCATTTTTTGCATGAACCCACATAAATCTAAACTTGGGGTAGGAAAAATCAAGTTATGCATACTTGAATCTCATATTGAGGAGGACTCAACCTTGTAGCTTTGAAGCAAATTGATAAAGTTCTCCTAAAAGATATGAAATAAAAGTAGAGAATTCATTAAGCTAAAGATAAGAGATCATCAAAGAAAAATGAAGTTTCACTCAATCAAGGAAAGAGAAATGAAATTCCATCAATGTGAGAGAAACAAAAAAGTGTGCATCAAGTTTGAAGAGCCTAAAATTCATCATGGCAAGAGGAATACAAGATTGATCTAAAAGAGAGTTCATCAAAAAAGGAAAAGATTCATCAAGCACAGAAAGGTGCAAGTGCATTGAGGCAAGAAAGAAGTCTAGAGAGTGCATCAGAATGACTTAAGCTGAGAAAAATAAGGAAGGAGAAAGATCCCCAAAAGTTCATTCAATCAAGAGATGAAAGACATAGAAAGAAAAACAAAATCCTGCTAGGTTGAAAACCCAAATGGGCAGTCTAGGCAAAATCTAGGGACAAAAGAGAGAGAGCGAGAGAGAAAAGATAAGAAAGCCTACTAGCCTGAAAACCCAAAAGGGCAATTTAGGCAAAATCTAGGGGCAAAAGAGAGAGAGCGAGAGAGAAAAGAAAAGAAAGCCCACTAGGCCGAAAACCCAAAAGGGTGGTCTTGGCAAAAGTTAGGACCAAAGAAAAAGAGAAAAAGAAAAGAAGAAATGGGAAAATCCTAACAAATTGAAAACTTGAAGAAGTAACCTAAAAAAAAGGATTTTAGTCTAGAGTTATGATTCAAGAGTAATGAGCATAAAAACAAATGTAAGTGACCAATGAAGACTAATGAGAAGATGACAAAGAAGAAATTGGAAAACTCCTCCAATACTTGATTTTTGAGTAATGCATACTTGGGGGGAACATCATAGGGAATTTTAAGCCTTTTTATATCATACATTTCATGACCTAAACTTGGCCTATATTACAACCCATGAGTAAAAACTTTCTTGAAGTCTTTCTACTTATAGGCACATCTTAAACACTAATATTATTTTCTCTTGAATTAAAAAGGAAAGTGCTTAAAATTGCTAACCCCACTGGATAATATGTATGAGGACAAAATTTCTCGAATCCTCAAATGACTTAAAAGAACTTTCAAACTTGGAGCACTCTCCTTGTTTGCACCCAACAATGTGATTTCTAAATATTATCACATTTCATTTCTTGATTGCCTTTGGAGACTTAATCAGACAGTGTTTAAAAGAAATAAGCAAATTTAATTACATGAGTTTAATGATCTTGATCCTTCCTAATCAAAGAGATTTGTTTGATTCTTAAACACTATGATTTTCCAAAATGGTTGTTCAAAGGATCACCTCCTATTCATTAAAAAAAAAATAAATAAATAAATAAAAAGAAGAAGAAGAAGAAGAAAGAAAGAGAAATCTCATTTCCAAAAAATAAAAATCATTCTATTCCAAAATCCAATTCTCTTGAACTATGCCATGACTTAATCCTCTACGACAGAGGTACGTAGGCAGCCTTTCAAAGGCCCAGTCCCAATCACCCAAACAACCTTGGGGAACAAAGCAAAACAATGTGACAAAATTGTTTTGGTGCATGTTAGGCTAAGTGTGGGCATAAGCGCTAGCGAACATGGTTTCATCCTCGCGATTAGGAAGTATGCCTTGGCCTAGGATGGACCATGGCAGAGGATGTAAATGGAGTTGCCACCTAGTTTAGGTCTAGGAACCATAAATATAGCACCCATTGTGGAAGGACTGATCTTTTACCAAAGCACGTGTCAGGAGTTTAGGTATGGGGATAGAAAGGTGTTAGGCACCCAATCCCACCTGACCCATAGGTCGGCTTCCACTCATTGTGTTCCAGATCTTAATCTTATTAAAGACAAATTTAATATGTTATTCTAACCCACACACACTAGCATGCATCAAGGACACACAACATTGCATAATTATCCTAAACCTAATCATTCATCTATTAAGGTATTTAAACACAAATCTCCAAAGGCAGAAACATCACATGGCATAATCAAACAAACAGCTCATATTCCAACCAATGCATGTTTATGTGAGTGCATGACTTATATCATTGCATTACATCACCTATGCATCAATGCATGTTCATATTCATATGCATGTTCATGGTATTCAAACAAATCAAAACCCTAAAAGACATAAAAGATATAAAACAAACAAAACAAAACAAAAATAGAGAAACAGAGACTCAAGGCCAGATAAAACAAGTTAAAAAGAAAAGGATTGGGGTATTTGGGCAGAGACATGCATGCGCATACATAAGGCATGCGTACACAGCCCACTTTTATGTCATGAGTATGCATGTGTATGCATATATGCATACACACCTGAAACACAGAACCTAGAAAAGCAGAACAAAAACCTAGAAAACAAAAATCTAATAACCTAACATGCTTAAAACACAAACACGAAGTAAACCTAAACTAAACAAACATATTAAAAACATATAAACATAAATACAACATAAAGAAACAAAGAAAAAACAATGAAAAGTGAAGAGCCAAAGATAGAACATTTACCTCAACACAAGAACTCTCTAGAGCTTGATTGTGACCGTTCCCCTCAATCAATCTAGTCACAACCAATTCAAAATAAGTTAGTAAACTTCAGAACTCAAAGATCAAGGCCAGAAAATGTCTTAATCACATAAAACTTAACTTGAGGATGTTTTGTAAAAAAACTCCCTCTTTGATTCACTATTTTCTAGAGAAGCTTATGTGTTTTCACCATTGGATTTGGCCTCCTTGAAAATGTACCATTTATGGCTTTATATAGTCAAAATATAGGGGTTTGGGATGGCTCCCAGACGATATGGGATTTGTTCCAAACCAAGTTTTAATGCAGAAATCCTTTCCTTTCTGGTTTTCAGAACCCTAGCATACATACGCATACACGTGTAAGCATACGCATGCATGAAGCATGCGCACGCTGATCTTGAGCATGCATGCGCATATGCGTGTATGTGTACGTATGCACTAAGGTTTATGTGGCCTTTCTTTTCTAAAACTAGTTTTTATGATCCAAAAATAAGTTATATTTTCCATAAACACTTTCCTCAAGTCAATTTTCATCTGATCAAGCCTTCAAGCAACCTTTGGTTTTAGAATTCTTACACCATTGGGGAACAAGGCTTGAGTCGTAAGTGGTACAAAATGTGATGTCTAAAAATGCCCTTCTTTTGATTTGTGAGTTTTGCTAACAGAATCAAAATGAATCAAAAGAATAAGAAACAAAATATTTTGTTTCAACATACGACTCAGGTCTAACCCACGCACATGGCAAATAACATGCATACATGGGGTGGGATGCAACTACATAAAGTTACATGGGATTCATATGTCTGAATTCCCACCTTTGTTACTTGCGAAACGAGCAACGACAGGTTCACTATCCAAGAATCTATTTTGCCAATTGCAAGTAAAAGGCGAGTGACTCACTATCCTAAAGTCACTAAAAAAGAAAAATAAACATGTCCAATGGCCTCAACCATGCAAACAAGGTGCTTTTATAAGCTAAAAAGATACATCTCTATGGTGTCCATTTAGGGCTTTTGCCTCTGGGTAGTTTCTGTTTCTATCTTAATCTCTTCTAATCTGGTAAGGCTCTTGCCTCTGTGGGACTTCTATCTCTATCTCAATCTCTTCTATTCTGGGTGGCTCGATTTTGATAGATATGTTCAATTCCAAAAAGGATATGTACTCAAGTTCTATATTCTTCTTTTCTTGACTTGTCTAGGGTTTGTGCCTGCATATTCAATTCCTGTGGGATTTGTGCACAAGTATGGTAGCAATCTTGGTAGTTCTGACTTACGAGGAAGTCTTTGGTGATGTATGATCCATTGCGAAAAATAACTCACTGAGTGTGTGTTGGTGACTCACAAAGGAGACTTATTGGTGATTTTTTACCTACAAGGAAGTCTCTTGATGGTGTGAAGCCCATTGGGGAAAATTCTTCTTCTCTTTTATAACTCATTGGGGAGCTTGTGTTAGTTCTACTAAAGGGGGAGTTTTCTTGGTAATTCTCGGCTCCTTGGGGAAAACTCTTTTCCTCACAACCATCAAGGGAGTTGTCTTGGTGCTTTGGACCCACGGGGGAGCTCTTGATGATTCTTGGGAAAACTACTCACTGTGGAGTTGGTTAATGATCTTAACTCACGGGGGAGTTTCCTTAGTGATTTCCAATCCGCTAGGGGATGTTCTTGATCCTTCTAATCCACTGGGGATGCTTTAAGAATCCTTATGTCTTTCAACCTAGTTAGGGTATTTCTGTCTTTTGGGTGCATTTTTGAATTTTTTTTCCTTGCATATTTCACCTTTTGAGGGTCTACTAGAGATATTCTAAAAAATTATCTTTTTTTTTTTTTTTTTTAGCTAAGGTACATGTAGTTTAGTGGGAGTCCTAAACTACATCTAGCTTAGCCATCAGATGCCTTCTTGCCTCTTCATTTTTCTCCAATGGTTACCAATCATTTCATTCTTTTCTTCTTATTTCTCTTCATCTTCCTCATCTCTTCACATTCTCTCCAACTCTTCAACTCTCTCTCTTTTCCTACAAAACCTTCTGCCTCCTTCTCATTTCTTCATCTCTCACAATTTGAACCTCTCTATCTCTCTTAAACTCTTTCATCCTCTCCAATGTCACCCAAACCTAAAGCCAAGAAAACCTCTTACATGATTTCTAGCGAAGTCTTCAACCTTACACATTAGGATGGAGCCATAAGGTTGACGGAGTCTCCTCCACTAATCTACAGGCCACAAGACCATCTTTTTGAGGGTGCACGTATTGGATTGGTAAGTTTTCCAAAATTTTCTCATTTCCAAGTTTTGCTATGATCTTCCATTTTAATCTATTTTTGGACCTATAAATACTTGGGTTTTGTTATGGGATGGTTCTAGATGAAAACCTGATGTCCTAGGAAGGGTAAGAACATGCTTAGGATGTGTTTTGATCAATTGTAGGTCGAGACTGTCGAAGAACTCTCTCTGTTCGTGTTCATGTGTGCGCCGCCAGTTTTCATGCGTGTGAATGCTCTCTTCATGCGTACGCATCTATGTTCATAAGTTGATATGGACACATACCCCAGTATGCATGCAGAGACCCTACATATGCATATGCGAATCTTGCGTGCGCATGCAAGCACTCAAAAACCTCATTTTTCAATTATCTTGACTTTTTTCACCTATTTACTTATCCAACTGTGATTCTCATGCGCTCTTTTCATCTTTTTGCAGGTCTTGCCCCCTTTCACGGGTAAGGGCAATACCAGTTGCATCTCTTCTTAGTATAGGGCCTTGACGAACGACACAAAGGCCTAGTACGTGTAACTGGCTTCGAGCCTATCCTTCGCCTACTTCCAGAAAGTTCCACCAGTAGCATCCTAGTGCAAACACTGGCTAAGAGGTGGTGGGACACAAATCACACCTTTCACATTGTTAATCGGGAGATGACAGTGACTCCCCACGACTTCCAGCAGATGACCAGCCTTCGGCATGATTGATCTGGAGGGCGAGTCAAGTACCCAGTTGAGCGTAAACCTACTGGGGCATTGGTACTCGAGCAAGAGCATTTGTTATTTCAATCTAGAGGCGGACTACAGGCCTTATTCTCAGACGATGCCTAATGATTTTACTCGGATGGCTAAGGCATTCTTACTATATATATTGGGGGCGTATCTCTTTGCCAATGGAGGGCAGACAATGTCCTTGAGTTGGTTAGCTCTCTTCTGTGACTTTGGACAAGCTCGGGAGGCAAACTGAGGCTAGGCTTGTCTTGCCTACCTGTACTCGTCCTTGGACACACTCAATCGAGGGACTCTATGCCAGGTGGTAGGGCCTTGGAAGCTCTTTGAGGTTAAACCCTTATCCTTTTCTTATGTAGCTTTACAAGTATGTACTTCCTACTTTTGCAAACTGTATTTATTTTCATGTCATTTAGGTTTACAAACTGCATTCCATGCTCTTGCAAATTGTGTCTATCTTTTACCTTACAAACTGTCATTTATCTTGCATACTGTCGTCTTGCAAACTGTCTCTTTCCTTATCTAGCAAACTATCATCTTGCAAATTGCACAGTATCTTACAAACTATCATCTTGCAAACTGTTTCTCCTTTTATCTTGCAAACTATCATCTTGCAAACTGTCTCTTCCCTTATCTTGCAAACTATCATTTCGCAAATTGCACTGTATCTTGCAAATTATCATCTTGCAAACTGTCTCTTCTCTTATCTTGCAAACGGTTTCTTCTCTAATCTTGTAACGTTGGGTCGTGAACTATAGTCTCATTATCTAGGGAGCAGAGGTGGATTTAAGGAGTTTCTCTTTAGTTTAGGCTCATCTCAACAACCTTTCTTTTAAGGATGTGGGTAGAAAAATCTTCTTCCCTTTATTGTATTTGTATGTTCCACAAGGTTTTTCTTCTAACCATGTATACTTCTTGCAGATTTCTTGGAGTCCTTAGGTAGGTGCTCCTCCTGTTGTGGATCTAGACTTGGAGGCAGGTGCCATCATCTCTTCTAGGGTCATCCAACCCTTGGAAGGTACTGGTTTGAAAGTCCTCTACTTAGCCAAGAGGGTTTCTTGTCAGCTTGTGGATGAGGATATACCCCAGGTTCCAATGGATCCTCTCCTCTTTATGCTTGCCCCACTCTCAATGATGGATGCTAAGTACCAGTTGTGGAGGAATGGCATACCCTACGCCAAGCAGCTCTTGGGTGACCTTGACTATGATGAGTTCAGTGAAACTCGTTTCATGCAATTCTTTCCTATTGAAGTATGCATCTTCTCTCTTTCCTCTTTCCTTTCTCTTCATCTTGCATATGTCGCATGTGATGATGCTCAATGTGGTGATCATGTTAGGATGTGCCTGGTTCTACTGCAAGTGGCCCTATTGACCTTCCCCACTTGCCTTGGTTGGTCTACACCTATGGTCCTAATAGCTTTGCTCGGGAGTGTCCTGTGAGACGTAACCCAAATGTCATGGGTTATCCCTTCCCTCCGAGTACATGAGCAGTGAGTTCCCTTTATCCTTCTCCTTCTTTCTTTCCATCTACACCTTTCGGGCTTGTCTTAATACTGTCTTCTTTTCAAATCTAGCCCACTATAGCGGAGTATGAGGAGCTTGTCTAGCTTGCTAGGAACCTCAAGTTGGAGGTGACCAAGTATTCTAGGCAGACCTACGGGCCTAGAGGGTATGCCCACCCTAGAGATGATGATGACGATGATGATGGCACTGAGATAACTCCTAGCTACCGCCCAAGGAAGAGGCACTACCGATGATGCTCCTACAGTTCAGATACACACAGATAGACATACTTTTTCCAATTTTCTTTTTTTCTTTCTCTTTTAGCATTATCCTTCACACTTTAGATTTTATTTGAGACATTGGGTTGTATTTTAAGAACATCTTTATATTTTTTGCTTTTATTTTAGGACATGTACTTCTTTTACAACTTATGAGAATCTTGGACATGTATGCATCTTATACCATCTTGATTTTTCTTTTATGTTCCTCTTTGATGCATGAAAATCTGAGCTTTAATCCGTCTCGAGTAATCCCTGAAGTCATAGGAGTCACGAGAGAAGCGTTGGTAAAGAAATCATACTTCAAATAGGAAAGGGAATCCAAAACCCTAATGAACCTGCGCATACATGCGCGCGTGTGAGTACACAAGTGTTGACCATGCGTGCGCATGTCACTAGACACAAAAACACTAGCCGACTTCTTTCAATATAAAACAGCCATTAGAGGCTTCCAAACCTTCATAAAACGTGTTTTAAGCCCAAGAACCATTCCGTAAGGTCCTAAATGGCAAAATTCACTCCTTCGAAGGTCTCGGTGTGGATAACAAGCTTAATCTCAACTTCAAAGATGCTCTCATCCCTCTTGGGCTTTCATGCATTTCTTTCTTCCATTAAATCAAAGTGAATGAGCCTCTCTTGTGGGCTGCTACTAAATTTTGGATCCCTACCCGGCATGTTTTTTACTTCAACGGTGTGAAATTATGCCCCACTCTTGAAGAATTTGGTACAATCATAGGTGAGCTCGACTTCGGTGCTATCATTCTTCCTACTCTCGAGGAAGATCTTTTTGACCTAGCTCATCAACTCTTAAGGGTTCCTCTAGCCATGGCTAAGAGATGGTGTAAGTCCATCAAATTGAACACCTTTATGGTTTTCAAGTACTTCTCTAAAAAGAATGTCCCCTTGGCCAGGGTAAAACATTCTCATCATCTTAACACTTTTTGCTTTTGCATCCTTGCAAGGTTATTTTTGGTGCATGAGACACCTAATATGGATCCTAGAATTCTTCATGTGGTCAAGAATCTAGGGAGTGGGAGCCTAATAGCCATTATCTTAGGCAAACCCTTAAAGGTTTGAATGTTGTTTGTAGGGAGGAAACAACTTTCTTTACGAGGAGTCCCCTTCTTCTTCAGGTATGATCCCTAATTTTTGCCTAAGTTCTTAACCTAGCAGGATTTCTCTAATTTTTGCATGGATTGCCTTTTAGTTTTCAACCCATCAAGGCTCCTTATACGGTCTTTGAATATTTCTCTCTCCTTTTTCTTTTTCTTTTTTATCTCTCCTTTTTCCACTCAATGCTCATGCTTTCTTTTTCTCTCCCTCAAATATAGCTGTATGAGAGGCTCGGATTGCTTTACCCTCCTATAGTTGCTCCTAGTCAGTATCAACCAAAGCATTATCATGATCACAAGCTCAAAGACAAAGAGATGGATCCTGCCAAGCTTACTGAACTCATGAAGCATCTTACTTCCTCAGATGTCCAATGGGTGGTAAAATGATGGCGCATAGAGGCCATGTCTAGCTGTGGTTTCAAGGGGAATTGTGTACCTTTGGATGGGCTTCCTTGTGGCAATGGTTCTTTCCATACCCTAGCATTCACTAAGAAAATCTTGGGCAGAATCCACGAGACTTGGCCGCGAAAGGCAATGAATAGAGACATCCATTTTCCTCAGTTTTTTCATCCAACTTCGGGATATAAGGATTTGTTATCCACTAATATGAGAGCAGCCCAACGGGAAAAGAAAGATCACAAGAAGTCCAACAAAAGGAAGAGGATTGAGTGACTACCTTGATATGTCCCAAATTTTACTTTTCTGCATTTTATGATTCCATGTCTTTTTATTTGAGTTTATAAAGGATTGAAATGTTCCAAATCCCCTATACAAACAATTTATCATCTTTTAATTTGAGCAATAAGAGAATCAACCATTTTAATAACTTTGCTTATTGTCTTTTCTTTTCTTTTCTTTTTTCTGTGCTATGTCATTTTTGCCCATGACGTTGTTGTGCAAATTTTTGCCATGCCTATGGTATTTTCCCCTAACTTTTGCCTAGATTGCCCTTTCCCTTAACTTTTGCCTAGGCTGCCCTTTCGGGTCTTCAACCTAGCAGACTTTTTCTTTTTCAAATATTATATTTCCGGAGCCTATCCATGTTGATTGGGCGAAACATCTCTTATCCTTTCAAATTTGTAATTCTTGTAGCGCTTCTTGACATGATCTTCTTGATAATAAAAGGCCCAGACCATCTCAGCTTCATGTTTCCTCTCAGATCGAAAGTTTCATCTCTAAGCATCTTTAGGACTAGATCTCCTTCCTTAAGGTTTCTGGGTTTCACCTTCTTGTTAAATGCTCTAGCAATCCTCTTTTGGTAACCATATGCATGATATTGAGCTTTCATCCTCTTCTCATCTATCAAGGCTAACTGTTCGTATCTTTCTCTCATCCAATCCTTTTCTAGGACCTTGGTTTCGACCAACACTCTTAAAGACTGTATCTCAACCTCAATGGGAAGCACCACCTCACTCCCATAAACCAAAAAGTAGGGGTTGCCTCAATTGATGCACAGATAGAAGTTCTATAACCCCATAAGGCAAATGGAAGCTTTTCAGCCCAGTCTTTATATGTCACTATCATTTTGGCTAGAATGTTCTTGATATTCTTGTTAGCTGCTTCTATAGCCTTATTAGTCTGCAATCATTATGGTGAAGACTTGTGATACTCAATGTTGTACAATTCCATGATCCTTTGGACCTCTCCCTTGAAGTGGGAACCATTGTCGGAGATGATCTCTTGTGGTACTCCAAACCGGCAGATGATGTTGTTCTCTATGAATTAGGCCACATGCTTAGCTTTCAGTACAAAGTAGGAGGTTGCCTCTACCCACTTGGTGAAGTAGTTAATCACCACTAGAATGTACTTATACCCGTTTGAGGCCTTAGGAGTTATTCTTCCAATCACATATATGCCCCAGACTAAGAAAGGCCAGGGAGAGGTCATACTATTCAGCTCACTAGGTGGTACACAGTTCAAATTTTCTTGCGCTTGGTAGTCGTGGCAACTCTTCACGAAGTCCTCACAATCGGTTTCCATTGTATTCTAATAGTATCCCATCTTTAGGATCTTCTTTGCCAACATTCTCCCATTCATATGAGGTCCGCAAATCCCTTGATGAACATCTTCCATAACTCTTTCCGCTTCTTCTTTCTTTGGACAACGAAAGTGTACACCATCATAGGACCTCTTATAGAGCTGACCTCCATATAGAATGTATTGCATTGCCATTATCCTAACCAAACGACGTTCTTTCTTATCGGCACCGTAAGGATAAATTCTAATTTCTAGGAACTTCATGATGTCGTAATACCAAGGGACTCATTCTTCTTCTATGGCCAAAACAGATGATTCACCCTTCTCCTTGTGTGCCAACTCATAATTTTGTTCAATTTCCAAAGGTCATGTCCATATTCCTTTGGGTATTTCAACCATGGAGGCTAAAGTAGCCAAAGCATCTACAAACTAATTTTGAGCCCTAGGGATGATAATGTATTCAATCTTGTCAAAGGTCTCGGTTAATTCCTCCAAGTATTGCTGGTAAAGCTTTAGGTGTTCTTCTTTTACCTTCCATAACTTTTGTACTTGGGCTATGACCAAGGTCAAATCTCTAAAGACTTTGGCCTCCCTTACCCCTAGTTCTCGGAGAGCTTCCATTCCAGCGATAAAAGCCTCATATTCTACCATGTTGTTGGTTGTTTCGAAGTTCAACTTCGGCCAAAGGTATGTGAGATCCATTAGGGGCAATCAAAAGTACTCTTATCCCTTTTCCGTATTAGTTCATGGCTCCATCAAAATACAACTTCCATGCCCCTAATTCGATGTCCAAAATATCTTCATCTGGGAAATCCTCTTTGCCATTTTCTCCTTCTATAAGGGCACAAAAGTCTGACACAATGCTTCCTTTGATGGTCTTTCTAGTCACATATTTCAAGTCGAATTCTGCCAATAGGATCAACTATCTTGATAACCTTCCACTCAAAGCAGACTTCTAAAACAGATACTTCAATAGTCCATCCTAGCAACTATCCATATCTGAAAGGGTAGGATAATGTGCCTTAATTTCTGCACAACCCATACGAAAGCAAAGCACAACTTTTTTATAGGTGTGTACCTAGTCTCATAATCATGGAATTTCTTGCTCAAATGGTACACGACTCTCTCATTCTTATCATCATCTTCTTGTGTGAGCATGCTCCCTACCGTATCCCTTATGATTGAGAGGTAGAGGAGCAATGGTTTTCCATGCTCTAGAGGTACAAAGATAGGTTAATGGAGAAGGCACTCCTTGATAAGTTCAAAGGCTTCCCGACATTCATTATTCTATGTATAGGGTTCATTCTTCCTCAAAAGCTTGAAGATAGGCTCACAAGTAGAAGTGAACTTGGCAATGAATCGGCTAATGTACTGCAAATGGCCTAAGAATCCTCTTATCTTCTTCTCACTCTTGGGTGGAGGCATGTCCAATATGGCTTTGATCTTTGAGGGGTCAACCTTTATCCCTCTATCACTCACTAGAAAGCCCAGCAAATTTCCTACGATCACTCTAAAGGTACATTTCTATGGGTTAAATCTCAGTCTATATTCTTTGATTCTCTCGAAGAACATTTTCAAGTTGGTGATGTGGCCTTTTCTGTCTTTGGACTTTACGATCATATCATCGACATATACCTCTACCTCGTTGTGTATCATGTCATGTAGCAAGGTCGTAGCCTTTCTTTGGTAGGTTTCTCCTACGTTCTTGAGTCCAAATGGAATCACTGTGTAACAATACATCCCACATTCAATGGTGAAGGTAGTCTTGGTCATGTCCTCAGGAGCCATCTTGATTTGGTTATATGCTGAGAAACCATCCCTGAAAGACATTAAAGCACTACCAGTGATGTTAACCACTAAGACATCTATGTGGGGCAAAGGAAAGTCGTCCTTAGGACAAGCCTTGTTTAAATCTCTAAAGTCCACACACATTCTCACTTTCCTATCCTTCTTGGGTATAGGCACTACGTTGGCTATCCATTCAGCTTGGTGCACAGGTTTGATTAATTCTACTTTCAATTGCTCTTTGATCTTAAGAAACCATTCGGTTCTCATATGTCTCAACTTCTTGATGAGCACCATGTGAGAATGAGTATCAATGTAATGTTGTGTTATCTCAAGATCAATGTCAGACATATCTTCATAAGACCATGCAAATACTTCTTGGAATTCAATGAGAAGTTCTTTGAGATCTTTTCTTTCTTGTTCACTTAGAGTTGAGCCAATTTTAATTAAGTGTGGATTCTCATCATTACCCAAATTAATAGTTTCAAGAATTGGTTCCATAGGTTTAATTTTCTTTTCCAATTGTTTATTAATTTCACTTTCAAATTCTTTGGAATCATTTAAGTGCAGAATTTCAATATTATGGGACACATCAAAATAAGCTAAATCAGAATTCATCTTATTAAAAATGTTGAGAAGTACATTGGAACTTGCATTACAAGATATCTTTCCCATGCTATTAGAAAATCTAACCCAAGTCCAATTGCTAAGTTGCCCATCAGTAGGCATGATGAATGCAGATGGATCACTTGGTTCCACGGTGGTGATGGCGAGCACGTCCCCCTCCACTTTCAGCATAGCTCCCATTGCTTCAACATCCATGTAGTCCATCCAGTCGACCTCTTTTTGAACTTCCTTGATCACCACAGTAGGCTTCTCCTTGAAAGTAAGCTTCTCTTTAAAGAATATCTCCCAGTTGGGATTCACTTTTCCATCCTTATCTACCCAAAGCTCCGGAAAGCTACAAAAAGGAAAGTCTCTTCCTTCCTTCACAAAGTTCCCATTGAGAATACCGAGATTTTTCTTGATTCTGTCATGGACTTCAAAGAATCCCAAACCTTTCTTGGTCAATTGAGTCTTGAAATCGGGGAATTCAGCCACCCCTCTTCCTTCTTTTCCAAGACCCATACTAGGCATGTACCCTATTTTCTTCATCATCGCAATCACCTCATGAATACAATATAGGAGTAAATCTGTAGTACACTTTTCATCCTTCAAACCATAATTAGCCATGTCTACAAATTCAAAGCCACTCATTTGAAGCTCATTCTCCCCCTTTTCGAGTCCACAGACGGGTGCTAAGATCTCACCATCGCCAAGCACTATAGTGATCCCTCCTTTCCATGGGATCTTCATCTTTTGGTGCAAAATAGAAGGAATAACTCCAATGGGATGAAACCATGCCCTCCCTAAAAGAAGGTTGTAGTTAGGAGTGATGTCCATCACATGAAATTCCACAATTGTTTCCAACGGACCAATTTTTCAAGAAGCTTTAAAAGTCCCATAACCTTCCTTGAAGTGTTGTCATATGCCCTAATAGTAAAAAAGGAATCAATGACTGTTTCCAAGTCTAAGCCAACCTTAAGAGCGGTTCTAAACTGGCACACATTCAATGCAAAGCCATTGTCAATAAGTACCATTGGAAACTTGGCACCCATGCACTCGATCTTGATTTGTAAAGGCCTAGTATGAGTGGCTCCTTCGGGAGGAAGTTATTCATCGGAAAAGGTCAGATAGGGCCTTAACTCCCATGAGAGGTAAAACCTCTTGTGGTGTAGTTTCCATAGGAACTTCTTTCCCATCCAAAGCATCTAGGAGTGCATTGCAGTGCTTGTGAAAGACCATTAGCAAACCCCAAACAGATACATGAGCTTGAGTTTTCTTCAATTGGGTTAAGGCTCTATCCTCTTCTTCTTTTTCTTCCTTCCCATTGAGTCCAATAGGCTTTGATCTTTCCTCCATATTCCTGCCAGGATGATCCTTCTCCAAAAATGATGGGTTGTATGATGGAAATAAAAATGTGCGCAGCGGAAAAGTAAGTTTGAACGGATCTACTTCATTCAATATTGATAACATGTATAAAGTAAATTTCAGAATTTGAGAACAAGAGATCGTACCTTGAAGCGGTGAATTACAAAACCGAAGATTGAAGCACTTGGGAATACTCTTAATCTTCACTCCAATTCCACTAACGTCCAAGATGTGTGGTCTCTCAATTGGTAACAAAGGGATTAATAGAGAGTGACTATCACTCACTTCCACACCATTACAATGGTGATTTTCTTACCAATTTATTTCTGTACGTTTTTCCCTTTGTATCCAACCAATATATCTAATTGGGCTGGCCTTTTGGGCCTTACCAATTGGGCTTAAGTGTGTGGCTTGGAGTGGGACCAAAAGGGACCAATAAGACACTAGCTCCAATGGGTTTTGAGCTTTTCTGTCAACTCTTGACAAGTCCAAAGTTACCATTAACTATATTTAATACCACTATATAAATATAGTTGCACTCTAAGTCTTATCTATATATTATATCCCAAGACTTTATTATACATGCAACCCCTTCATAAAATATTCGTAGTAATACAAAGTCATTAATATAGACTGCCACTTTGTAACTTACTACATCTTGATCCTTGAGTACCCGGTTTAATCCTTTTAATGTTATTCATTATATATTTATGAAATCCAATTCCATAAATATATACTTTAGTCATACTAAAGTGGTTAGCCCTAACTCTCTGAATAACAAACTCATTAAACTTATCTCAAGGGAATACTTTATATCTCCATTAAGAGACTATGAATTCCATCTTGAGAATACATGTTCCATCAACACTTAATGTGGCTGCCCAACATACTGAGGTTTTGACCATTACTATAGATCTCACTCCTGATATATCAAAGCAACCTACATCTTATGATCAGGTCCATTATTCTCTCAGGATTAAGAGTTCATGCAAATGTAAGTCATGATATTTATTATTCATTTGACAGTCCTTAGGCAAATAATAAATCTCATGGCGGTCCAGTTCAATATGTCTTAACTCTTAAAACATATTAACACATCAACTAGAAGTCTCCACTTCCATGATCAAGACAAATCATCGTAGTTGATATGTTATAGTCTTCGTAGATGAAATGCCCAATTTCATCACCGACTACGAACTGTAATTCTGAGTTTACAAGAACTTGTGATTTATATCTTCTGTGACTCTTCACATAAATCACATACTATGCATCTCATGGACTATATGATAATGTCCGAATATTCATGTTACCATTATTTCAAATAATAATAAAACAAATTTATTAAACATAATATTAAGTCATACATAATGTCTAACACAATGTCACACTTAATATCATACATAGCATCACTCAATAGGATTTAAGGGCACCAATCCTAACAATCTCTCACTTGTCCTAAAGACTATTGTGCACTAATCTAACTCCCATTCCCTCCAAATGTGACTCGAAAGTCCTTTGAGGCAAGGCTTTAGTAAATGGATCTGCCAGATTGTTTGCACTTTCAATCTTTGCTACCACCACATCTCCACGAGCAACAATATCTCGAATGATATGGTACTTCCTCTCAATGTGCTTTCCTTTCTTGTGATTCCTTGGATCTTTAGATTGTGCAACTGCTCCACTGTTATCACAAAACAATGTGATTGGAACTTGCTCCATTCTTATTACACCAAGGTCAGAAAGGAATTTCTTGAGCCATACAGCTTCCTTTGCTGCTTCACAAGCAGCAACATATTCTGCTTCCATGGTAGAGTCTGCAATACAAGATTGCTTAATACTCCGCCAACTTATGGCTCCACCTCCCAAGGTGAAAACACATCCTGAAGTGGATTTTCTGAAATCTAGATCCGATTGAAAATTTGAATCTGTATAGCCAATGGGAATCAAATCCTCACAATGGTAAACAAGCATATAATTTCTCGTTCTCCGTAGATACTTGAGAATATGCTTTACAGCTTGCCAATGTTTTGGTCCTGGATTTGATTGATATCGGCTGACCATGCCAACTGAATAGCAGATATCTGGTCTAGTACAAAGCATGGCATACATGAGACTTCCTACTGCAGAAGCATAAGGAACTTGTCTCATCATATCTACTTCCTCTTGAGTCTTAGGCCTTTGGTCATCAGACAGAGGAACTCCATGTCTGAAAGGAAGCAATCCTTTCTTGGAGTTTTGCATGCTAAACCGTCCTAGAACCTTATCTATATATCCAGCTTGTGATAAGCCTAACATCTTATTCTTGCGATCTCGCCAAAGCTTGATCCCTAGAATAAAATTAGCCTCACCCAAGTCCTTCATATCAAATTGGCTTGACAACCAAACCTTTACAGATGACATTACCCCTACATCATTTCCAATGAGTAGAATATCATCAACATAAACCACTAGGAACATTACTACTTTATCTTGATGTCTTTTGTACACACATGGTTCATCAAGATTTTGTTCAAAACCAAATGTCTTGATCGCTTGATCAAATCTGATGTTCCATGACCTAGATGCTTGCTTAAGTCCATAAATGGACCTTTGCAACTTGCATACCAAATGCTCTTGGTTCTTTGCTATGAAACCTTCCGGTTGCAACATATAGATTTCCTCTTCAAGATTGCCATTAAGAAATGCAGTCTTGACATCCATTTGCCGAATCTCATAATCAAAATGAGTAGCAATGGATAAAAGAATTCTAATAGATTTAAGCATTGCTACTGGAGAAAAGGTTTCATCATAATCAATACCTTCCTTTTGAGTATACCCTTTCGCCACTAGCTTTGCTTTAAAGGTTTCAACCTTTCCATCTATCCCTCTCTTTCTCTTATAAACCCATTTGCAACCAACAGGTTTAATGCCGTTAGGCGCCTCTACAAGATTCCAAACTTGATTGGAATACATGGAATCTAATTCAAATTTCATAGCTTGGACCCAATGATGTGCATCTATATCATTCATTGCTTCATCATATGTGTAGGGATCCGATTCAACTTCTTCTAAGATAGCTTCATAAGTTTCTCCCAAACCTATGAATCTTATAGGAGGCCGAACAATTCTCCCACTACGACGAGGCACTTGTGTACCAGACATCTCATGAGTAGTATCTTGTGGTGTATCTAATACAGTCACATCTTCCCTAGTTTCATCTATTGGTTGTTCATTTACAGGTTCATTCATTTCAGCCAACACAACTCTACTTCTAGGAGTAAAATTATTCATGTAGTCATTTTCCAAGAATTTGGTATTTGTGCTAACAAACACTTTATTATCTTTATGACTATAGAATAAATAACCCCTAGTTTCTTTTGGATAACCTACAAGCAAACACACTTCTGATTTTGGTTCCAACTTATCAGGCTTCCCTTTTAACACATGTGCAGGACAACCCCAAATGTGGAGATATTTCATGCTAGGCTTACGCCCACTCCACAATTCCATGGGTGTTTTGGGAACAGATTTTGACGGAACTAAATTCAAAAGATGTATTGCTGTTTCTAAGGCATAACCCCAAAAAGAAATAGGTAGAGTTGAATAACTCATCATGGACCTAACCATTTCTAAAAGAGTCCTATTCCTTTTTTCTGCTACACCATTTTGTTGTGGAGTTCCAGGTGCAGTCAATTGGGATACAATCCCATTCTTAGTTAAGTAATCCTTGAAATCCCCAAGAAGGTATTCACCACCTCGATCAGATCGAATGGCTTTTATGTGTTTACCTAATTGATTCTCAACTTCAGCCCTAAACTCTTTGAACTTTTCAAAGGCTTCAGACTTCCGTCTCATTAGGTACACATAACCATATCTTGAGTAATCATCAGTGAAAGTGATGAAATACTCAAAACCACCTCTTGCTTGGATTGACATAGGACCACAAACATCAGAATGCACTAACTCTAGCAAATCTTGGGCTCTTCTACCTTTTGCATGAAAATGTCGTTTGGTCATTTTACCTTCTAAAGAAGATTCACAAACTGGAAATTCATCAAAGTCTATGGACCCTAAGAGTCCATCTTTGATCAGTCTTTGAATTCTGTTTGAATTAATATGTCCTAAACGCAAGTGCCAAAGATATGCATCATTAGTAGAAGGAAATTTTCTCTTTAATGATTTTACATGAGAGTTAGCATCTAATTCAGAATTATATAATTCATGCTTATCAGGAGTTAAAATATAAAGACCATCCACAATATTACCATCACCGACTACGAACTATAATTCTGAGTTTACAAAGAACTTGTGATTTATATCTTCTGTGACTCTTCACATAAATCACATACTATGCATCTCATGGACTATATGATAATGTCCGAATATTCATGTTACCATTATTTCAAATAATAATAAAACAAATTTATTAAACATAATATTAAGTCATACATAATGTCTAACACAATGTCACACTTAATATCATACATAGCATCACTCAATAGGATTTAAGGGCACCAATCCTAACATTGTAAAGCTTCCCAATTCTAGTGATGTTTGCCACATCGTCCTCCAGGACCTCTTTTTTAACTCGAACATTCCTTTAGGGAGTATCCCCCACACGGCTACCGCGCTCTTCAAAATCTCATATTCTTCATCCCATATTCCTTGAACTTCCACCACGTTGACCTCAACTCTCTCTATTAATTTCGAGCAATCCGAATCGATTTCTTCCACTTGCGCCCAATTTTAATATAGGGGAAGAGCTTGGTGATAATTGGACAAAGGATTCTTCTTAATGTTGGCTTAGTGATGATGTGGGTATGCAAGAGTCCCATTGTCTATCAAATCTTGTATCTCATGTTTGAGGTGAAAGCAATTGTTGGTCTTATGGCCAGATTTCTGATGGAAGTGACAATATTCATTGAGGTTCCAAGTATGAGGCACAGGATTAGGCATTAGTATGGGATCTAAGGGTTTTAGGAATCCTTTGGAAGGTTCTCATATGCTTGGGCGAGGGTTATTCCTAAGTCGGAAAATTCTCAAGCGGCTTTCTTTATGAAGCTTTGGTAGGCTAGAGGTTGTTGAGGTATGATGACACTCACTATTACGAGATTGGGTGCCTTAAAGGTGGTTGCTCCTCCCCCATATGTCTTCTTGATTGGAGGCTTGCTCTCCTTTCTCCAATTTTCCATTATTGATGGCATCCTCAATCCTAGTCCCACAATCACACAATTCTCCAAAAGAACTAATAGGTGATGACAACAACCTTTTATTGTATGCCAGAGGCAAGATCTTAATAATCATGTTGATTTGGTCCTTCTCATTTGGCCTATTAACCATCTTGGATGCTTTCCCTTTCCACCTTGTCATGTATTTAGATAAAGTCCCCCCAACTCCTTGCTTAGTGGTCGCCAAATCTCTTAAAGTTACATCAATCATAGTATTGAAAATGAATTGATCCATAAACAACTCTACTAGCTCATTCCACACCATAGTCTTTCTTGGATCCTAGCAATAGTATCATCTTGATGCACCTCCTGTGAGTGAAAGAGAGAATGCATGCAAAGTTTACTTCTCATCCAACCCCTTCATTTTAGCAATGCTTATGTATCTCTTGACATGTTACTTAGGATCTTCAATCCCATCAAACTTTTCAACATAAAAAATCTTGAACTTGAGGGGCAAAGAGATAGGAACTTTGGAACTCAATCCACCCATGTTGTAGAAACAGTCATCCATCCCTTGAGCCTTGCAAAATGCTATTTGCATCTTCTTCATCTTCTCCTTTATAGCCATCGTATCCGTGGTGAACTTCTCAAATTGCTTGTTTCTTTCATAATCAACGTTATCTTTTTCATTCCATTCTTCTTTTTCCTCTTCATCATATATCTCCACATGCATGGGTTTCTTGAGCTTACTTTCCTCTAACTTGGAGAGGCAGCCTCCCATTTTCTTGAGGGCTTCAGCTTACTCTTCTAAGGCCTTGTATATCTTTTGGGCGAGTCCTTCATCAATTGGGGCAACCATTTCTTTTCGAGGTATCTCTTCTTGAAGTGTCTCTTCTTGATGCGTGATCTCAACCTTAATCAAGCGTCTTTCGTTCTTCTCTTAGACCCAAGTTGGAGTGGGGACGTGTTTATTCGATCTTGGTGGTGCAATGGTGCCTAAAAAGAAGTCTCATCTTTATTAAGCCTATGTCCCAATTAAAAGCTTCTTTTACTTAGATGTTCTTAGAAAGTCTTCAACTCTATTTTAATGAAGGCCCAATTACAAGAATCGTTCTCTTTCCTCTCATGAACATTGCCCTTTATTTTCTTGGGCTTGGTCCATTTATAATAAAGCTCTCGATCTTACACTTATGGGCTTTCATTAGAATGTGATTAGAGATTTTCAACTCCTTTGTCTCAAATATGAGCCAACAATATATTCATCACC
Organism: Quercus glauca; assembly: GCA_023736055.1. Lineage (NCBI taxonomy): Eukaryota > Viridiplantae > Streptophyta > Magnoliopsida > Fagales > Fagaceae > Quercus > Quercus glauca. The sequence continues at coordinate 42,878,931 of CM043318.1, forward strand.
TTTGGGCTCTTCTTTTCTCATATTCATTATCAAATCTTTTTTTTGAAGTAGCCCTCTAGCTGAGTATATTGTGGCATTCCTCTCAAGGCCCATGAATCTCTCATCATTTTAAGCCTTTACATGCAACAAAGAGGCCCAAGATTAAGGAGATACATATTGACTTTGTAGGATCTTGGATGCTCAGTCCATAACGTATTTGTTACCTTAGGCCCAAGACTTTCCTTTTCAAGAAACCTTTGATTTTGGGCTTATGATAGCAACTAGACTATGATCCTATGAACCTTTCAAGTTAAGATATATCTTCAGACTTTGGGATAAGCCTCTTTTATGTGAGATTTTTTTTTCTTTTCATCCCAATATCTTAAGGCATTCCATAACTTTTGGGTCATCCTTTCAAATTTTTTACATCTTTTATTTGTCCTTTAGAATTAGGTGAACACAAGGTACATGGTTGAACAAACAAGAGATATAAAGGGTACCATTTTTTGATAGGATCTAAGATCTCTCTAAGTGTGGGTAAGCTCCTTAAAGCTAAAGGGATAGATCAATAGGTCACTCACAACTAGGTGGGCCATGATTCCAACCTTAGGCCTCAATGGACCATAATGGACTGGTGGCAAACCATTAATGTACTCAAAGCCCATTATAAGCGATGGCACAGATTGTGAGTTGGTGGGATGAACTTAGGAAGATTTTGGCTCGAATGGAGCCTCCACCTTCCCACTCATCACTAACCATGGTAAAGGGACAAAAGAACAAAGTGAAGGTGTGTGCAAACAATATTAAGCTAGCCTTATTAAGAGTAAGAAATGGAACACATTGAACTCTCTATCCTTAATGGAGTCGCCATTGTAGGCACAAGTGCCCGCGAATGTGGTTTCATCCTCGAGATTGGGAAGTACGCCTTGGCCTAGGGTGGACCATGGCGAAAGGTGTAAATGGAGTTGCCACCTAGTTTAGATCTAGGAACCATAAATATAGCGCCCTTCGTGGAAAGACTGATCTTTACCAAAGCACGTGTCCAGAGTTTAGGTATGGAGATGGGAAGGTGTTAGGCACTTAACCCCACCCAACTCGTAGGTTGGCTTCCACTCATTGTGTTCCAGATCTTAATTTTATTAAAGGTAAATTTAATATGTTATTCTAACCTCCACACATACTAGCATGCATCAACGTCACACAACATGGTATAATCATCCCAGACCTAATCATTTATCTACCATTGCATTTAAACACAAATCTCCAAAGGCCGAACCATCACATGGCAGAATCAAACAAACATGTTAAAGTATCTAAACACTATAGACATGGTATTCAACCAAAAAAGTTCATGTTATTTAGACATATCAAGCTTATATTCCAACCAATGCATGTTCATGTGAGTGCATGACTTACTACACTGCATAATAGCACCTATGCATCAATGCATGTTCATATTCATACGCATGTGCATGGTATGCAAACAAATCAAAACCCTAATAGACATAAAACATATAAAACAAAAAAAAACAAAAACAAAACCAAACTAAGAAACAGAAACTTAAAGACAGATAAAACAGGTTAAACAGCGGCTAGAATATTTGAATAAAACAAAAGGAAAACATGCAAAAAAGGATTAGGGTTTTTGGGCAAAGACTTGCGTGCGCATACATAGGCCATGCGTACACAGCCTTGTTGTATGTGTATGCATATCATGAGTATACGCATGCATAAAGCATGCATATGCATACACACCCGGAACACAAAACCTAGAAAATGCAGAACAAAAACTCAAAAAACAAGAATCTAACAACCTAGCATACTTAAAACACAAACACAAAGTAAACCTTTACTAAATAAACATATTACAAACATATAAACATATATACAACATAAAGAAACAAAGAAAAGTAAAAAGCCAAAGATAGAACTTTTACCTTAACACAAGAACTCTCTAGAGCTTGATTTTGACCATTCCCCTCAGTCAATCTAGTCACAACCAATTCAAAATAAGTTAGTAAACTTCAGAACTCAAAGATCAAGACCAAAAAAGGTCCCAATCACATGAAATTCTTACATCATTGGGGAACGGGTGCCCAAGTTATAAGGGTTACAAAATGCGGTGTCTACACTAAGCCCATTTATTTTGTGCATCAAGCATGCTCTAACTTAGGGCATTGGCCTATTTATATTGTGTGTGGATATGTCCTTGCATGAAACCATGTTTTCATTTCAGAGATCAACCCATTTTTTTGTAAACATGTCCATACTAAGGGCAATGGCCAAAAATATTTTCATGATAACCGGTTTCTAACAAGCTAGAGAAAGAAAGTCATTTTGTAGGAATCAAGGATGGCGGACCATGATATTCTTCCATGTTCCCCAATGGTCGCAACATCAAATTAACTCAACTTCCATCCAAGCAAGGAATATGCCCCAAACTAGGGGCATTGGCACTTCCAATCCATTTCAAAGAATAACTCCATTGCTAAATGAAATTGTCTTTTTGTAGGAATCAAAGTGAAGGACTCATTATCTCATTCAACACAAGTTATCTCAAATATGCACTATCATATAGCCAAATAATAATATGAACTACCCACTATAGGATTGACAATAGTTCTCCTACCTTCAAGAGATCGACCTTAGTTGTCCCGAAACTCATAGGATCGACCTTAATTCTCCTATACATTGTAGGATCGATAGTAGCTCTCCTACCTTCAAGGGATTGACCTTAGTTCTCCCCAAACCCATAGGATTGACCTTAGTTCTCCTATACACGGTAGAAGCGACAATAGCTCTCCTACCTTCAAGGGATCAACCTTAATTCTCCCGAAACTCATAGGATCAATCTTAGCTCTCCTATACACTGTAGGATCGACAGTAGCTCTCCTACCTTCAAGAGATTGACCTTAGTTAAGGTTTAAAAAAAAAACACACACACACACACACACAAACTGAAAGTTAAATAAATATGACAGTATAATCACAATGGGGCAACCTACAAATAGTTATTTTTTTTCATTAAAAAAAAAAAAAAAAAAGTTAGTTGCATACAATGACAATATAATCACACAAAAATAATACTCAAACAACAAGATCTATTAACTAATACAACCTACAAATGGTACATCTCATGAATCTAAGGTTCAACATTCATCAATTCATTAGATAAAAATCACCATAAAAATAATTTTGTGGAGGCATTTAGCACAACAATAGTTCAAATCTAGATGACATTCAAAAAAAAAAAAAAAAAAAAAAGGATGAAGCAAGCAATAATAAAAAATAAAAAATTAACAGGTAAGGGCAAAATGTCATGTTATGCTACCATAGATCCCAATCTATTCTAACAAATGCCCTGATTGTCATGTTATGCTACCTTTGGTAATTTTTATCTTTAAGAATAATGAAAAGATTAATCTTTATTTCCTTAAGACCAGAATATACTACTCAATTTCTTTCTCTATTGGTTACTAGTGCAACTTACAAGGTCATATGGTAGGGCCTTATTTCCAACTAAGTCCTCTATTAAACCACCCCCCCTCCCCTCCACCCCAAAATGACAAAATGACCATAAATATTACCTAGATGAATCACAGCCAGAATGACATCTATCTCAAAACCATTGTTTGAATTTCCTTAAACTTATATACAAAATGGCAACACAATGGAATTACAATTCGTAAAACTCCAAGCACAAGATTACTCATATAAGGTTATATAAATATATATTTTTATATATATATATATATATATGATAACAATGAAATTTGTCCTTTTGTTTGCATGTTATATGCCCTGCATTTGTTCCTGAAATTATAGGTAGGGAACGAGAAACTAGCAATAAATATTAGCTCTTTAAAGAGGAATGGTATTATAAGATCATCTTTTTTTCTTTTTTTGTGAAGTAGATCTAATCAATCACCTAAGTCAAGTGCAAAATATAATCACCATCTAACTGATTAGGAAAGCAGGTTTGAAATGAAATTCATCATCTCATAGATACTAAAGGTAATACAAGGGATCCAAAACAACAAGCAAAGCAATGCAGGGGATCCAACTACATAGAAAACCTCAAAAAAAAAAAATTCATAACCTAAAAAGGAAGCACACAATAATCATAATTTGGAGCTGAAATAAAAACCATAAGAACCTAGGCTAGCTAGGGAAAAAAATTAGATTTTTGTTTGGTTTGAACTTAAGAATCCAATCAAAACCATGAAAGTACTAAAAAAACAGCAAAATCTATACCAAATCAACAAAACTCATACCAATATGAACATATTGATATCCAAAAAATAACCTAAACCCATCAAAATTTCAAAACCTCAAGTTTAGGGAAATAACTAATCAAACAATAGATCCATATCATAAAAGAACAAACCTTGAGATTTGGTGCGATGACACTAGCTCTTGATTGACGAGTGCTACGGCGCCAGCGGCAGGATGGAGCTCCGGTGCTAAGAGGAGAGGAAGAGATGGAATCCTTTAAGCATTGGCGCAATTACATTTTCTCTAGGTCTAAACGTGATTAAGGATTATAGGTTTAATTGAATTATAATTGTGTGTGCTAGTGTATGTGTGTTTCATTAAAGATATGGCGTGTCGTCCATTGATTGGTGGCGTAAATCAGACGCTTTACACCAGCTCTGAACGTTTTCTCAAATAAAAAATGACCCTCGAAATGGAGAATAGTAGACCACGTCACTTGAACACCATTCCATTAAAAGACTCTCGCTTGTTTAAAATTGCTGAGTCAGTAATCAGTTTTTGTTTAAAAAAAATTTCTAACTCAACAATTTTAAACATGTGTAAGTCTTTTAGTAGAATAGTAGACCACATCACTTATTTATAATGCGAACCTAATAATTTCTCCTCCAAATGAGAATTTCCTGTTTCCCAAATCAAAGTTGCGCCAGGATAACATTCAGCCCCGAAAACGCAAAAGTTAGCTAGAAAACAAAGTAATAAATGAACCTCTTCACTCTTTCATTTCCACAAGTTGGTTGGTGGTTCCTTAAACAATTCAAAAAAAAGAAAGAAAAGAAAGTGTGAATGTTGGTGTAGGTGATACAGCCAAAAACGCCCACCTTCCATTATTAAATCATTCATGATACACTATAAATTCAACAACCCAAATCCAACTTTCCCATTCAATAACACCAAAACCAAAAAAATGACCACCCTCGCTTTTCTCTCTAAAGCCAAAACTCTAAAACCCAATTCCAATTTCTTCCTTCGCTGCATGAGCAATGTCCCAGAAAACACAGTGTACGGTGGGCCAAAGAATCAGAATCCAAACCAAAGAGTGACTCTCACCCATTTACGGCAGAAGCACCGTACGGCTCAGCCCATAACGGTTGTAACTGCCTATGATTACCCGTCAGCTGTGCACCTAGACACCGCAGGTATTGATGTGTGTTTGGTCGGTGACTCGGCTTCCATGGTTGTTCATGGTCACGACACTACTCTTCCTATTTCACTCGATGAAATGCTTGTTCATTGCCGTGCTGTCGCGCGTGGCGCTCAACGCCCACTTCTTGTTGGGGACTTGCCCTTTGGTACCTACGAATCTAGTGCTAGTCAGGTATTGGTATTGCTAAATTCTCAGTTTCTGTGTTTGATTATAACCAATTTTATGGGGCTTTCGTCTTGGAAACCATTACCAAGGTGTTCTGTATGTGAGTGTCTGCGTCTGTGTTTTTGATATGGTACAGTACTTATGATTATGTACTTTAAAGTGTTTTAATATTCCCATTTCGTAGTGAATATAAACAAAATGCTATGATTAAAACTCCCTTTTTTTTTTTTTTTTTTTTGTTGAAATAATTCGATAGCTGAGGGCGGGGATTTGAACCTTGGATGGTCTTGTGGGAAACACTGGGAAGTACTGGTTGAGTTAAGGCTCTTTGCTTGATTAAAATACTTAAAATGTGCTAGATGCTACCATGCATTATGGTGATCGGGTTTCTGATACATATTTCATTGGCTGTTAATATGCCATGATTTGATTGGTGCACAATAAAAGTGGGTGTCAATGGTGAGCTTTGGTGAAAGAAACATTGCTTCAATAATCAGTTGTGAAAAAATTGTGAAAATGCTGTGTTTGTTGCATTAGTCTTTGGTTAAGTGTGCAATGGTTGGTGATTGGTGATGTTGTATGCGCAGGCAGTTGATACGGCAGTGAGGATTTTGAAGGAAGGAGGAATGGATGCCATAAAATTGGAAGGAGGGTCTCCTTCTAGAATTAGTGCAGCAAAAGCTATCGTGGAAGCTGGAATTGCAGTTATGGGGCATGTGGGACTTACTCCTCAGGCCATCAGTGTTCTTGGGGGATTCAGGCCCCAGGGCAAGAACGTTGCCAGTGCTGTCAAGGTGCCCTAGTCGTTTTTTTGTATGTGTGTGAGTGTGTGCTGTGTGTTTTGTTGTTATGTTGAAGGGAATTGCTCTGTGTAGGTTGTGGAGACCGCAATGGCTTTACAGGAAGCAGGGTGTTTCTCTGTTGTTTTGGAATGTGTTCCTCCACCGGTGGCTGCTGCAGCCACATCAGCTCTTCGGATTCCTACCATTGGTATTGGGGCTGGACCTTTTTGTAGTGGGCAGGTATGGTGATTAACTAGCTCAATAATTTTTTTGCTGGTGTATATATGCCTGAGATGTCATGTATTTGATAAGATGTAGTTCTACCTATATCATGCTATTATTGATGTTAATTTTATATGTATTGTGACTTGAATTAAGCAGTGTGATAGGAGACTTTTGACTGGTAATAAGGGACTGTCATGGTATCTTAAAACTGTTGTCCAACTTCATACATAGTTTCTCTTGATATGAGAAGGTCAAATAAAGGTATTTGGTGCTGTCACAACCACTTTTGTAAAGCTCTAGGATTCAATACTCTTTAAGCATGGTTAAAAATGTTAGTTTGTAGAAAGTTTTGATTATATCAGATAGAGCTTGGGCATCACTGGTTTTACACCTCCATCCGTTTATTGAAACTTCTAGTATAGACCTTACCAATTCTTTTGTAGAACCATGATCACTATTCTCTGTTTACTTGTTTGATGGATTTATTTTAGGCTAATTGAAAACGGTCTAGAAACCTCTGCAAGAAGAAGTAGCAACCTACTTTCTGATAGAAGAAAATCAGCCTTAGAGTCATTGAGTTTGGTAAAATGAAATCAGTTCAATTAGTCACCTTGGCATTATGTTTTGCTTTTGCTTATGTGGGTTTGTAGTGGTTACAGACTTGCAGTAACTTAAATTGGCAACTCCCACTATAATATAAAGATTGTCCTCTGTGCTTAACAGAAAGTATTTTGGCCCATTAAGAGTGATGAGAGCATCAGTGACATGGATTAAAAACAATTTTTAAAATATATATATCTTAAAACAAGGGGAAAAAGAAATAAAGAAAAAACACTAGGTTACGTGTCAAAAGCAGGCCTTTAGACCACTCTAAATATTTTTAAAATTTAAAGATGATTAATCTTTAAGTATTTCATAATTTGTTTTGAAACCAAAACTATAAGTGAACAGTTTGGCCTTTTTTGTTGGTTTTCATTTTTTTTTTTTTTTTTGGTGGTGGGGGGGTGGGGGGGTGGTGGAGAAAAGGAAGGGAAAAAGAAGGGGGGCTGGGGGAGGACAAGTCTGTTGCAAGATTTCTTCTGATTACATTCCTATTCTCATGGTGCAAATCATAGTGGCCATTATGTGATTCCCATTTCCCACATACCAATTATGACGTAGGGAACAAGGTAATCTGATTTAGAACACCAGGGGCAGATCTGGTATAGCTTGGGTTTTGAAGAATTAGGGTTAGGTTTTGGTGGGGAATAGGCTAAAAAATAATGGGGATTATAGGGTTTCCAAAGGGACAAGGATTAATAGGGTTTTAGGAATGAAATTAAAGGTGAAATTCAAGATTTGGGTTGCTGTGAACAATGATGTGAACAGTAACCATGAATGGTAAAATTAAAGAAAATAGATAAATTCTAGGAATCACACCTAGACTTCCTAAGCATCACACCTAAGATTCCTAGTATCACACTTCAGAGAAGGTTGCATCACATAAACCATAAAAGAAAGCATAGCTCATAAATTCTGAAAGCACTCATTAATAATCAACATTTTGAAAAGTTGGTGTAGGCAATAAAACCCTACTTTGGCAATCAACATGAACTTGGGAATAAGATGCTTCGAGTGTTATAGTCTTCACTTCTGCCTTGTAATTTTGATACGCTGCCCTTTCAATTTCAACTACTTCATCAACAGTTTCCATCTCTTTCAAGTCTTGTTGCATTACTTCAAGCTTCCCTTGATCACTTGCATCTATCTTCAACTCAGCATCCCCTACGTTGCTCACTAGACAACTTGTACCTTTGACAAAGTCAATAGAGTACTCATGCGTAGGACATAAGGGCTTTGATAAATCATTCTAAGAAAAATCAGTGCAATCTTTGGAAAAACATGCTGGAATTTGAGGCACTTCTATAGGCTGGTCAGGTTTTATTTTGGTAGCTTCTGTTGTTACACCATAATTTTTAGCTTCTAGATCTTTTCCTTCAATAACTTTTGGCTTTGATACTTTAAATTTATCCATCTCAACTAAGGTCATAGGTTTCAAAACAACCTCCTTCTTACCAACCATTAGAGCATAGGTGTTTTCTCTCCCATAATGTTTTACATTTCAATCAAAAAGCCAAGGTTGACCAAGAAGGATATGTGTAACTTTCATAGGAATTATATCACACATGATAGAATCACTATAAATACCACAAGAAAAAGAAATAAGGCATTTATGAGTTACCAGAATAGAAGTGTTGTCTAACCAAGCCACTTTGTATGGTTGAGGATGAGGTTCAACAGTAAGTTTAAGGCATTCAACCGTGGAAGATGACACAACATTCATGCAACTTCCCCCATCAATAATAAGATTCTTTGCTTGGTTTCCACAACGATCCAACATCTAATATATTGAAGTTCGCCTCCATTCCTCTTTCTCTACTTTAGGGGCTACTAAAATACATCTCACTACAGATAAAAGAGAACTATCCACTTCATCCTCCTCCAAGTCATCCATAGCAAAATCTCCATAATCAAATGCACGACCTTCATCTTGCTCACATTCGCTTAATTTCCCCCTAAACAATCTCCCTGATCGTGTAGACATGATGCAAAATCCCTGCTTTGATACCAAACTAACGTAGGATAAGAGGGATCAAGGTAATCTGATTTAGAACACCAGGGGCAGATAGCTTGAGTTTTGAAGAATTAGGGTTAGGTTTTGGTGGGGAATAGGCTAGAAAATAATGGGGATTATAGGGTTTCCAAAGGGACTAGGATTAATAGGGTTTTAGGAATGAAATCAAAGATGAAATTCTAGATTTGGGTTGTTGTGAACAATGATGTGAACAGTAACCGTGAATAGTAAAATTAAAGAAAATAGATAAATTCTAGGAATCACACCTAGACTTCCTAAGTATCATACCTAGGGTTTCTTGACATCACACCTCGGAGAAGGTTGCATCACACAAACCATAAAAGAAAGCAAAACTCTTAAATTCTGAAAGCATTCATTAATAATCAACTCAATAGAAAGTACTACAACTCTTTAAATAGAAAACTAATACCTAATCCTAATGGATTAGGATTTCTTAAAACCCTAATAAGACTTGGAGTTGAAATCAGGCTTTTACTACTAAGCCCAACTAAATAACCAAACTTAAAATAAAGCCCAAAAGAAGATCTAATGTACAATTAGCACAGCCCATTCCAAAATATTATGAAATTACAAAACTGCCCTTGATACATAAAATCAAATAAAATATAATAAATCTGTATTCCCATTGCCTCCTGCACCAAATTGTTTCTTGATGTAATAACAGTGTACCTCCTCTGCTTCTTTGTGTTTCACTATAATGAAACTTCATTGTTTATGCAGGTTCTGGTTTACCATGATCTGCTTGGAATGCTTCAGCACCCCCATCATGCCAAGGTTGGTTCCAGAATTGTAACTCTGGCTAAATTTTTTCTTCTCTCCTTTTAATTGGCATGTTTCCATCATGAGAGACTGTTCTTTTGCAGGTTACCCCAAAGTTCTGTAAGCAGTTTGCTCGTGTTGGAGATGTCATCAACAAAGCGCTTTCGGAGTACAGGGAAGAAGTGACAAATGGTTCATTTCCTGGTCCTGTCCACAGCCCATATAAAATCAGTGGCAGTAATGTTAAAGATTTCTTAAATGAGTTGCAGAAGTTGGGTTTGGAGAAGGCTGCATCTGCAGCAGCTGAAGCAGCTGAGAAGACTAGTAAGGCTGAATCCCCTGGTGGTGGAAGCCCGGCAAGTGATTGATAATGTGACTGGTCCAGCCAGTAATTGAATTTTGGACTAGTCCAGTAGCAACCTTCTTCCTTGGTGGGTTTTAATTAATTTTCTTTATTATTTATATTTTCTTTTTTCCCCATTGATAGAAAGGAAGAGTCAAGAATGTCAATTTTCCCGCGGTGATATAGGCATTTTGGGTATTCAACCTTGTCTTCTTAATGGTTAGGATTTTTTTAGATACAGTTTGAAGAAGTAGCAGCTCCGCGTTCCCCAGTTCCCTTTCTCCTTTAGTAATGTTAAAGAAAGGTGTCTAAAATGTGCTTTTGGAAATCATTTTCAGGCACAATGAAAAGGTTATTCTTGCATGACTTTGTTTGGAACTTGGAATATTATTTCTAGAGATTCTTAAGCAACCAGCATAAGAAAAAGGCTAAAAACCATCTTGAGATTATTTCTGATATGAACAATATATAAGTATCCCAAATGAATATTTAACTCTCAATAATGCCTTGATTCACTCTACCATCAAATAGGCAGAGATGAACTCCTTTTTGTTATTCCTTTTGTTTTGGGCACACGAATACTACTTTCTGTAGTGGTCTCTCTGCAGCACACTGTCATGGAATGTGATGGTGTAATGTATTATGCGAAAGTTGGGACATATGGAAGCATGGTTTGTCAAATATTTTGTGGACGAAGTATCTCGAACCAAGCATAGATTCTGAAATCTTATAGTAAGTAGATTATTATGAAAGTAATTAATAATTAATTCCCCTTCTTTCTTTGTAATATATTTGGACCTGATAGCTATTCCAATTGCACTCCCGTCCTTTACAACATGAGATAAAAAGCCAAAAGTAATGAGCTTGGAGCTGCTGATTTCAAGATCATGATGGCTTTGTTGTATGAGGAGGTACATTGCATATTGCATTAACAAATGATTCATTCATGTCCCGCACACAGCTTGATCACCACATAATGAGGAAAGGCCACGCCAGTGCTTTCGAAGATCTCTTTAATGAGGAAAGGTAACATGAATACTGTTTATAGATTGGATTAGGGCTTGTTTGGTTCTTATTCAATAAAATGTTTTTTTTACACAACCAAGCATGCTATAATTGAGTTCTTTGCCCCTCCTGATTGGAAAAAAGACAAACAAGTACCTATTTTTTAATGTCTGACTACTCATACTTCACTTGGTAGAAAAAGAGAAGTAATGTAAAACAGATTCAGCTTCTGTCCAATGGACCCGTCAAGATAAGTCTTGGACATGTGTTCGCAATTCAACGTGTCCAGTGGCACTAGCCACTAGACAGAAGCCGAATCTATGTAAAACAAAACACGTCTCCCACAAGAAACAATAACCTCACACACCGAATTTAATGCCCTAATACTCTTACCCTTCTTCTTCGCTAAACCTAACACACTTTTTAACCGCAATATATATATATATATATATATATATATATATAAACAAAAATACATCTCTTGTATGGCTAAACTTGTCATCCTTTTATACCTATTCATGCCTCTCTCTTTTTCTTTTCTTTTTTATTTTTTCTTTTTTCTTTTTTTTACGGTGCCATGGGACTCAAATTCTAAGCAAAATAATAATAAAATGTAACCAAAACCCTACCGCCTCCATTATATTTTTTTACTCCTCTATCTCATACTTTTTCAGAGTTTTAAAGTATGAATTTTTGTAATTTTCCAAGTATATTAGCCCTAACACTTTTGAGTGGATTATTTTCTCAAGTTATTTTGAGCAATCAAATTAGATGTCTAAATTTTTTTTTTCTTTTGATTAATCTCTTACTTTGATTGTAAGTAATTATGGATGAGTCAATTTTATTTCTTTGTTTTAACATATGAAATATATATTTGTAGTAAAATTGAAATTGTGGAGAAATCCTAAAGGTAATAATGAGTCTAGGGAATTCTAAATGAACTCATATCGAGGTAAATTTTGCAAATTTTCCTTCAAATCCTTCTTTAAGAAGAAAATTTTCCAATTATCATCCTAATGATAGAGATCAAGTTCAAAGAATATCTACAATGTGACCTTGTCAACTAGTTGATCATACTTTTTCACAAAGAGAATATGAAAAAAATAAATTGTTGATTTAATTCGACGTGGTTCATTGAATAAAGGATTGATTTTTTTTTTCTTTTAATGTCCCGCCAAGTTAAAATACTTGCCCTGCCACTAATTTCGCTCACAACATGTGACAAAAATCCACAAATCAATTTTATGAACCATTTTGGATAATTTAATTCATTGGTTTTTCTTATATAAAAAAATACGATAAAAATAAATTTAATAAATAATAATTATACTTTAAAAAGGTAATTTTTTTTTAATCATAAAAAAGGTAATATTGTTTTACTTTTAAGTTTGGGGGACACTGGACACTACCCCAAATTAATCTATATTAAAATTATTTATAGATAAAATTATGTAAATAAATGTGTATAACATTAAAATTGATCTTCTAAAAAATAGTGATTCTAATGATATAATTGCGTATTTGAGTTTGAATTACGAATACATATGAGCAACATATGATCTTCTAAAAATTAGTGGTTCTAATGAATTACGAATACATATGATCTTCTAAAGGGGATCAATATTCAATACATTGTGGAGAAAAATATTTATTTTTTGTTTTTCACTTTGTTATAATTTGAAGAGGAACTCTTAGCTTATATGATATCTTAAATTATTCATTGCCCTGAATATTCATATTCTAATTTCTTCAACTTTGTCTTCTCAAAACAAAAAAAAAAAATCTTCAAGTTTGGATGTCCTTAACAGATTCATGACAGAATTCTTCATTCAATTTCCTGTTAAAAGTAAATATCAAGACAACCAAAAAGAGGATTGAAAGATATAATTTTTTTTTTTTTTTAATACCAAACGAGGAGTTTTTAAAAGTTATTTCAAGACCAATTACCATTCATAATATTAGCTTCGATTTCACCTGTGTTATTTGCAATTGCAATCATGAATATGAATTGTTGGACTTGGAGCATTTGTTTCTTCATTACTCATTTGTAAGAGCAATCTATTAGGATTCAGACCTAGCTTTAGGAACAGATCTGCTTAACTTTGTTAGTGTGATTTCTTGAATATATAACAAGTTGGTTAGAACATGTTGAAACTTGAAAGCTGGGGGACTTCAATAGAGGATAGGGAAAGAAATCAAGATCAAGTTGGGGCTGTTTTCATTATCCGTGATTGCATAGAAATCAAGTTCTTCATGAGGGCAAATATTAAAAGAAAATATTTTAGTCTTCTAAAACTATATATTTTGTAGAGATGTATATGGGAGGTTTTTTATTTATTTATTTTTTTTTATGTCAATCAAAATAATATTTATTACATTTAATTATGTATATTTATAAAAATAGTAATAAGCTGGTAACTTTTTATTTATTTATTTTATAGGAGTAAGCTAGTAACTTTGAAAATGTATATCAGTAATGACTAACTAAACATATAATTTCATTTTCCTCTCCCTTGTGTGTGTGTTTGTTTCTCCAAAAAAAAAAATAGATAATTGTCCCACATTGCTTAAGAGGGTGTATTATGTGTAATATTAGTATAATTTGCCTCACCATTCCTTAAAAGTTCACATGGCTCTTAAGTAAAGTTATGATGTGCCTTTATATTAGAATACATTTCCCTTATCCTTGTGTGTGTGGGGTAAACATATCATTCAGGGGAGAAACTACATTGATAGGTGGACTGGCATGGCCCCACAATTTTGAAATGGCTGGCCCTGCAAGATTAAAATTCACCTGCCCTTGCTAGTTGCAAGCTTGCTTTGTTAACTTGAAGCCACACCATTTCGCTATTTGAAAACGCTAACGTGCTTTTGGGCATAAAAGCTAAACCAAACGGGCACTTAGTCGTTACAATTCATTGACTTTCATTTACACTTAACTTTTTTCCAAAACAAATTTATCTTCCTTGAATAAATAAATAAATAAAAGAAGAGGAAGAAAAGAAATTGCTAAAATTTTCACCATGATGAATTGTATTCTATAAAAGCCCATCGTTAAGCACTTAAGCATAACTTTCAAGAAAGATGCCAAGTCATAGTTTAAATATTGGGTATAACAAGTCCAAACACTTTTCCCACTCATTTTCTCTCTTATTTTTCATTTTTCATCCTCTCCAAAATCCACCCAACCAAAACATAGCCTTAGTCTCAGCCTCCCAGGCAAGAATTCCTGGTTCCACCCCTGATATCATTCCCTTGGCTAAATACAAGAGACTTCCTCTACGAAATTGACTCTTTACTTTGAATTCCTTAGTCACTTTCCCGTTTGTAGGCACGATGAAGAAGTTATTCTTGCATGAAGTTGTTCGAAACTTAGAACTTGGAAATCACCGTGAAAAAGACTTTATTTATTATTTCTATAGATTCCTAACTTGAGCAAGCAACATTAGAAAAAGGCTAAAAGCCATCTTTAGATGATTTCTGATCTGAGGCTGAGAAATATAAGTATCTTAAATGAACCCCTGGGAGTGAGGTGCATTAGTAGGAGTCTCGGACTGGATCACACCTGCGTGTCCAGGAGTTGCCTGGTTCAAGTTATGCGCTTCGCAACAATATTGTGCCATGACGTGAATAGTCCTACTACACACAATGGTGCCCCACGCCATGAGTACTGCGGGTTCAAGTGAGTCAGTTCAGTGATTACATGCGTGAGACCCTTTTCTTTATTAACAAAATAAATAAATAAAAAAGTATCCCAAATGAATATTTTACTCTTTGCCTTGATCACTTTCCCATCAAATAGACAGATGGGGTCTCCTTTTTGTTTTATGCCTTATGTTTTGTTTTGGGCACACGAATAGTACCACTTTCTATAGTGATCTGCAGCATACTGTGATGGAATGTGATCTGTGTATTATTCGAAAGTTGGGACATTTAGAAGCATGGATTGTCTCTAGGTTGTTCTTTTCAAACTTTTGTCGAGAAAGTATTTCGAATGAAGCATAGATTCCGAAACCTACATAATTATGAAGCTAATTCCCCTCTCTCTCTCTCTCTCTCTCTCTCTCCCCCCCCCCCCCCCCCCTCTTTTTTTATTTGTAATATTTTTGGACTTGATAGCTATTTCAATAGCACTCCCATCCTTTTACAACTATGAGATAAAAGCCAAAAGTGATGAGCTTTGAGCTGCTCGTTTCCATATCATAATGGCTTTGTCAATAGAATTGTTGTATGAGTTACAATGCAGCTTTTGAAGATCTTTTCAATGAGGAGAGGTAACCAAAACACTGATTTTGTGTCATATTCGAGATTGGATTAGTGTTAATTCCGGATTGGGCATTTTCTCAAACAGTTGGGCTAGGGCTTGTTTGGTTCTTATTCAAAATTTTCTTTTCTCTTTTAAACACAACCTAACATGTCCCTGATTATTCCAATATTCCCTCCCACAACATGAGACAAGAATCCAGGAATAGCTTCTTTTTTTTTTTTTTTTTGGAGAAGAAATCTAGGAATAGATTTCATGTAGAAAGACTAGAAGTCTAGAATCCTTTCAAATTAAATCAAGTTTTCTAGTATTATGATCAGTTTTGGATAATCTAATTCATTGCTTTATCTTATTTAAAAATAATTAAATATTTTTTGATAGGATAAAATTAATTAAATAAAAATATAATTGTACCTAAAACCAGCGTAATATTTAAGACATAATATTTTTTACAATTATTGACATGATTTATTATTATTATTATTATTATTATTATTATTATTGGAGCAAAGTACTCTCATATGGATGCACAAATCACAATAAACCATGTTTAACAGTCGTACAATATTTATATATATATATACCGTTGGAATTTTGTATGTTATGGACCAGCAGAGTCATTGTTTTTTTTTTTTAATAACACTTGGATTAGTTAGAGTGTATTTTACTAAGCATATGTTAGACTCAATAGTGGATAGTGATCATCACGTATTGTTAATATTGGACCCTTTTAGTGCACCTTAAAATTAATAGTATGGATTTTATTATGGTGCATTTTTTTTTTTCTTTTTGAAAGAATTTCAACTTGTGACATCCACTTCTGATTATGCATTTATTTAATTATTAGCAGCCTTTAATGGAACAGGCTTGCAATTTTAATCTAACATGGAAAGATTTCTACCGTCTACTTGCTAAAGTATTGGTTTGGCCCATTAAAACCATTACACTCGGATACTGTCTCTCTTGTGTTGGTAGTGACTAGAAGGTATATGGGTTTAGCCGATTATGGAGAGAAAGTTTTGTTGCAAGGGAAGAGGTGTAGCTCTCCTTCCTCTCACACAGACCCGATCATTCTCAACATCACTTGAGCTTGTGGCTTCTTCCTCGTGTTCCTGCTTTTGGCTCCTCATCAGGTGTGCTGTGCTTGTCTACTCCATTTTCTTGCAAATATATGCTACTGATGCTAGACAGTTATTAAAGATCCTTTACACTTTTGGTTTTGTGGATCTTGATTCAAGTCATTTTCATCGTAATCTTCGATAGTGAATAATGATGTGTCCTATACATATTGAAATAATAGAAACTCTTCTAAATATTTAGAACTTTTGAGATTACTACATGTTTTACAAATTCATTGAACCTCTCGCTCGTGAAGAGTTTAGTAACTCAACTAGTTGACACTTCTTAATATTTTCAATTACACCTAGGGTACATATTAGGAGTAACAATATTCAACACGCCCCACAAGTATGACACGGTTAGTGTTTTTGCGGGTTAATGTTTAGTGTTAATGAGATAGTGTCAAAAATGGGTCTACACACTTTAATAGGATTGATAAATAAGTCAATTTCATGTTAAGTGTTAACTATTCAACCCGCAATCAATTTGAAATAACCCAATTAAAACAAATAAATGTCAATTTTTCTCTAAAATAAATATGAATTCTTAATATAATTAAGTAATAAAAAGAATTTTAATATAAATTCTTTATTGATACTCTAAAAAGTCCTTAACCCTTTTACCTCAAATAAAGAGGAAGAAAAATCCCTTTTTACTTTGTTTTTATTAGATTGTGTATTAATCCATTCAATTAATGGATTGTGCCAGGGTTGAAGGAATTTGATGACTGGGGTTAGGGTTGCTATGTTTTTCCTTCTTTTTCATTTTTCATTTTTTTTTTTTTTTTTTTACATTTACCTCGTACCAAACAGAAGCATGTAAGACAGACTCGGCCACTTGAGTTTTGAGCGACTATCTGTGTCTCTGTCTCTCGCCCAACAAAAATGGCCATATCAGTCTCAGCATCAAAACTGTTCAAACTCCGCCTACACTCTCCGATCATCCTCCGCCACCTCTCCACCGAATCCAACCCCCCACCACCACCACCACCACCACCACCACCACCACACCAAGACCAAGACTCCCTAATAACCCAAGCTCTCCAACTCCTCCAAGCCCCCGAGTATGACTCCAACTCCAACACCACCACGCCACTCCAGGAACTCCTCTTTTCCTCTTCTTCTCCTTCATCTCCTTTCATTTTCCGCAACATCACTCGTCGCTTATCCTCTTCTTCTGAAGCCCTCAAGTTCTTCCACTACCTTCAATCCAACTCTCCTTCACAAGACATCTTACCCTCTCTGTCTTCCACCTTCCAAGCCATCTTCGAGCTCGCTAGCCGCGAACCCGATTCGTATAACAAGTTGTTAGAACTTTATGGCACGGCTAAAGAGCATAATGTCCCACTTACTATCAATGCTGCAACACTTCTTATTAGGTGCTTGGGAAGAGCTGGAATGGTGGACCAGGTCCTTGTTGTGGTTAAAGAAGTAGACCCTTCTTTGAAAAACACGCATTTTTGCAATGTGGTGATCGATGTGATGTTCAGATTGGGGCGTGTTGATGATGCACTCAAGGTGCTCGACGAAATGCTTCAACCGGATTCAGAGTGCCCACCTAATGACTCTACGGGTGATATTATATTTGGGGCCATGTTGAGGAGGGAGTGGCGTGGGAGGAGTATCAATGACGAGGAAATTGTTGGGTTGGTGTCAAAATTTGGCAAACACGATGTGTTCCCTGATACGTTTAAACTTACTCAGTTGATTACTAAATTTTGTAGGAATAGAAAGACAGGTCGTGCTTGGGATCTTTTACATGATGTGATGAAGTCTGGTGGTGTGGTGGAAGTTGCTTCTTGCAATGCGCTTTTGACGGGTTTGGGAAAAGGTGGGGATTTTGAGAGGATGAATAAGCTTACTACGGAGATGAAAGAGATGAATATTCAACCTAATGTGGTGACTTTTGGGATTCTTATTAATCTTATGTGCAAGTCTCGGAGGGTCGATGAGGCATTGGAGGTTTTCAAGAAAATGAAAGAAGGGAGTGATGGGATCTTGGTTGAACCTGATGCGATCATGTATAATACTCTCATTGATGGACTTTGTAAAGTTGGGAGGCAAGAAGAAGGGTTGAGTTTGGTGGAACAGATGAGATCACAAAACGGATGTGCACCAAATACCGTTACCTATAATTGCTTGATTGACGGCTTCTGCAAATCTGGCGAAATTGAGAGGGCACAGGAGCTGTTTGATCAGATGAATAGGGAAAGCGTGTTTCCTAATGTAATCACCCTAAATACTTTAATTGATGGTATGTGCAGACATGGGCGGATCAATAGTGCAGTTGAGTTCCTCAATGACATGCAAAGTAAAGGTGTGAAAGGCAATGCAGTCACATATGCAATCTTGATTAATGCCTTTTGTAATGTCAACAATATTGATAAAGCAATGGAATTTTTCAATCAAATGTCAACTTCTGGATGCTCCCCCGATGCAATTGTTTATTACACCTTGATCTCAGGTTTGAGCCAAGCTGGAAGGATGGATGATGCCAGCTTTGTTGTATCAAAGTTGAAAGAAGTTGGATTCTGCCTCGATACTGTGTGCTACAATGTCCTAATTGGTGGGTTCTGCAATAAGAATAAGTTGGATAAAGCATATGAGACGCTCAAGGAAATGGAGGAAGCTGGAGTTAAGCCTGATACTGTCACGTATAACACCTTGATCTCCTATTTGAGCAAAACTGGGAATTTTACAACCGCCCATAGAGTGATGAGAAAGATGATTAAGGAGGGTCTTACACCCACTGTTGTCACTTATGGTGCACTAATACATGCATATTGCTTAATCGGAAAAATAGATGAAGGCATGAAAATCTTTAGAGATATGGGTTCTGCATCAAAGGTTCCTCCCAATACCGTAATATACAATATTCTTATAGATTCTCTCTGCAAGAATGATGATGTAGAAGATGCTCTTTCTCTGATGGATGATATGAAGGTTAAAGGGGTGAAGCCCAATATTACTACATACAATGCTATCTTCAAAGGCCTCCGGGACAAAAATTTATTAGAGAAAGCATTTGAACTTATGGACAGAATGATTGAACAGGCTTGTAATCCTGATTATATAACCATGGAGGTGCTTACTGAGTGGCTTTCTGCAGTTGGTGAAACAGGAAAGTTGAAAAATTTTGTGCAAGGATATGAGGTTTCTGCTTCTGGTGCATAAATTTTAAGTGTATCTTTTGCACTGATGAATTATCCATACGCAGAGAGAGAGAGAGAGAGACAGAGAAGCACAGGGTCCAATCTTCTGGACTTATTGCTGTTTTCTGGTTGGAATGCCTATTGGGCTTCACTCAGAGCATTGATTGAAGACCTTCTGTTTCTCGTGTGTGCGCTTATTGAGCTCATCCTTGTTACAGTATCCACACATGTCCATGGTGGGTTCTATCCTTTCATGTTGAACTAATCAAACAAGGAGGGTAAATGTATTCCGAATGCGCATTACTATTTCATATGCTGTTGAGATTTTTGTATGTTGCAAATTATATGCCATTGAGACTTCAAACAATAAGAGCTGGAACTGTTCAACACCTATTCTCAATTATAATTGAAGCTTCTTTTCTGACTTGCCTATAAATATCATTGACAGACATTTCATCATATAGTGTAGTCTTCTTTTGGTGGTTTGCATGACTAGAATGTTATGAATATGATATGTCTCTATTACTTTTACTAATGTCATATAGTGTAGTCTTCTTCTAACGTCATGTCTCAATTACTTTTTCTCCCACTCCTATTCTTCATCTTTAATATGACAATCTTTTAGTCCTGAAAGAGGGGAAGGTGTTTACACACATTAAGATACAGGATTCTTATTCCACAACAACAACTCCAAGAGCCTTGTAGTTCAACTGGATCATCCTTATATTTTCAACGGACACATCTAGGATTCAAATCCCCCTCTCTCCCATCGTAACTATCTAATATATCCAAAAAATAATAATAACAGTAACCAGCAAACCACCATGGGGTCTAGTATGGAGTCTATGGACATTTCATTGAAGGGTGGAAATTTTAAAAATTGCAATTTTCTGGTCAAACTAATAATAATAGTCTAATTCTTGGATCAACTATATTTTTGCATTCTTTTTTTTTGAACTCCTACCTTCATGTTACAAACTTAGGCAAAAAGATTTAAAAAAGACAAAGGAAAAAAGAAAATATTATGTTAGAAAAATAAATACATCAATATGTAAGGAAGCGGTCGATTCAAATGATATGTGTTATATCCTGTTGGTGCCAAGCTAACATGTAAAGAATTGTTGATTTTAGTATTATTATTATAACTAAGGGAAAAAGTTAATTGTTCCCAGTAGGGAGGTTGGTGGAGTAGAGGAGTTGGCTTTGTTATATAGGGTTGTTCCCTACCTTGAATCTTTCTCATATGGCAAGCATTTTGGAAAATTGCAGCAGAATATATTATGGGGAGGATTGGGTGAGAGTTTAAGTTTCACTTGGTACATTAGAGTGTGGTTTGTTTTACTCTCAGATTTGGATGATTGGAAACTTTGTTGCATAAACAGTTCTGGAATTTTGCCAAAGAAAGATATCATTATTTGAGGCACTTGGTAACATATAGGGAGTCAAGGATAGTAGACTGACAAATTTTGACTGGGTGTTGTCTTTGAATAAGCATAAGGGAGGTTGGGAGTGATTTTCTGGATTGCAAATTTCGTGTGGGGGATGGTATGGGAGTTTGCTTTCGGAAAGATGTGTGGTGCAGGGATGTTGCTTGAAAAGGCTATTATCCTGATCTATATGTAACTGCTGAAGATAAGTGATGCTTCTTTTTATTCTTATTTAGGCCTATCTGAAGATGGAGAGATTCATTTAATGATTCTTTAATTTATTTGTGCTTTTAAGGAATGAAAATTATAAACAGTAGTCTTTCTTTTGGATTTATTATATTCTAATTCCCAATCAGACTAGGCAAGGTTTGCTTGTTTTGGAAACTTAAGCATACTGGTAAATTTCATGTTGATTTTTTATGATTTTTCAAGAGGATCTAATGAGCCAGTATTTCATGGGAAGAGCATATGGCATAACAAAGTTCCTATAAATGTAATCCCCCCTCCCCCAATGTAACTATTGATTTTTTTATTTATTTTAAATATAGCTTTTTTGACTTGTATATATGCTTTCAGTAAGATCTTAGATCTGGATAATCCATTATGTTTATATATGCGCTAGACATATTATATTAGTCATAGCCACTGGAATCATCTGCTTATGAGCCAATTGGTGGGCATCCCTATTTGTTCCAAGGAAATCCTAGTTTTTATACTAGCTAAGAAGTTGGCAGCTTTGAAGTTGGATCTAAAAAAGTGGAACGAAGCGGAGTTTGACAATGTCACTTTTAAGAAACAGCGACTCTGGAACAAATTGAATGATTTGGAAGTTAGAGAGGAGACTCATCCTTTAACAACTAAGAAAAAGTTAGAACAAGTTAATCTCCGTACTGATATTGAAAAGCTCACTCTATTAGAAGAGATTAGTTGCAGGCAAAAGTCTAGGGTGCTACACTTGAGGGAGGGGGATGCAAATACTAGATTTTTCCACAAAATGGCTAATTCCAATAGAAGAAATAACGATATTGAGAGCCTTTTGGTTGATGGAATCTTGTCTTCCGATTAAGGTATGATTGCTAATTATATTACTCAATTCTTTCTGAATTTATACTCTAAGTAGCAAGTTGTTCGACCATTTCCAGAAGTCTTGGTATTTCCAAGGATATCCAATAATAATGCAGATTGGCTAGATAGACCCTTTGAGGAAGCAAAAAATTTTTATGTCATACAGAATTTTAATGGCGATAAATCGCCTGGACCAGATGGGTTTCCAATGGCTTTCTTCCAAGCTTGCTGGGGGATTCTCAAACCTGATCTTATGGTTGTATTTCATCTGTTTTTTGCTAAAGGTCAGTTTGAGAAAAGTTTGAATGCAACATTCATCACTCTCATCCTTAAAAAAAAATGCAGGAATTGAAGTCAAAGATTTTCGCCCCATTAGTCTTGACCCTATACTTATTGCTAATGAATGCCTTAACAGTAGATTGAAAATTGGTTTTCCAAGGCTACTTTGCAAATTAGATGTTGAGAAGGCTTTTGATAATGTAAACTGGGGTTTTCTTATGCAGTTACTAGAACAGGGTGGGTTCTCTGCTAAACGGCGGCAGTGGATTTTATTTTGTATATCTACAGTTTGTTTCTCTATTCTGATAAATGGCTCTCCTTGTGGGTTTTTTGAGAGTTCCAGGGGGTTGAGACAAGGTGACCCGCTATCCCCTTTGCTATTTGTCTTGGTTATGGAAGCCATTGGGAGAATGTTGGATAAAGCTGTCCATGAAGGTCACATGTCAGGCTTTGGTGTGGGTTGTTTAGAGGGAAGATCTTTGGTGATGTCTCATCTTCTCTTTGCGAACAACACTCTAATTTTTTGTGATGCTGATCTGGATCAGGTTTTGTTTCTCCGTATGATCCTCATTTGATTTGAGGCGGTTTCTAGTCTAAAGATAAATTTGGGCAAGTCAAAGTTGGTTCCTGTTGGTATGGTGCATAATTTTGACTTATTGTTGAATGTCCTTAGCAGTAAACAAGGTACTTTTCTAATGAAATATTTGGGTCTTCCTTTGGGAACTAAATTCAAGGATAAGACAATGTGGAATTTAATTTTGGAGAAGATAGAACAGATTAGCAGGATGGAAACATTTGTACTTATCCAAAGGAGGTAGAGTCACTTTAATTAAAAGAACTCTATCTAATTTACCCACTTATTTTCTATCTTTATTTCCTATACCTACAGCTATTGCTAATCGAATTAAGAAACTTCAGAAGAATTTCTTGTGGGGTGGCATTGGTGACGAACCAAAATTCCATTTGGTTAAATGATCTACTGTCTACACTCCCATTTCTTTGGGTGGCTTATGGATAAGGAAGGTAAGACTTTTTAATGAAGCTTTGCTTGGGAAGTGGCTATGTAGATTTGGGATGGAGAATGCTACCCTTTAGAGGCAAGTGATAAAGGTGAAATATGGTTGTGGATGGGGTAGCTAGTGTACTAGGCTTGTTAATAGTCCATATGGTGTTGGCTTGTGGAAAAATATTAGTCAGGGATGACCTTCTTTTTCTCATCTCATTCTATATGATATTGGGGATGGGTCCAGGGTGAAATTTTGGCAAGACCGTTGGTGTGGTGAGACATCTCTTACAATCAGCTATCCTAAATTGTTTAGATTTTGCCGAGATAAGGAGGTTAGTGTGGCTGAGCTTATGAAGTTTGATAATGGAGTCTTGTTTTGGGATGTAAGTTTCTTTAGGGGTGTGCATGCTTGGCAATTAAAGGCACTGACCGATTTCATGGATACCAAATATGGTGCTTCAGTGAAGGAGTTTGGTAAGGATAAGATGTGCTGGAAACCAGATAAAGAAAGGGCTTCATGGTTAAGGATTATTATAGTCTTTTAGTGGGCTCTAATGATTATTGCTTTTCTTGGAAAAGTATTTGGAAACAGAAGATTCCTTCTCAAGTAGCTTTCTTTGTTTGGACTGCTGCTCTAGGGAAATACTTAATGATTGACAATTTACGAAAAATGAAGGTTTGGATATTGAATTGGTGCTACATGTGCAAGTGTAATGGTGAATCGGTTGATCATCTTTTTCTTCATTGTTTGGTTGTAATGGATCTGTGGGCTATGGTGTTTGGTTTGTTTGTAGTGAGCTGGGTTATGCTGCAATCTTGATTGTTTGCCCACCTTGTACACTCCCTGAGTACTAGAGTGTTTCCTTTTTTATATCAACAAACTTATTACAAAAAAAAAAAAAGATGTGCCAGAAGAAACAATGCACTATCATTTCAATGCAGCTAAGGCATCCCAGCTTGTATTCAAGTGGTGAGGGTCATTGATATAAACTCCTGAGCACTTCAACTAGAAATTTGAAAAACAGAAGTTTTATCTGAGGTTGAAAGGTGATGGGCTAACCCAAGAATTCAACATCAGGCATTTCTTTTCTTCATCATTTTGATTTACTTAACTCTGTGCTTTCTATTGTTGCTGATCTTTTAACGTTCATATGTGGATCTATTACTTCTCTATATTTGTGAGTTGCACATGCCCCTGCATATGTATCTTCTGATAACTAATTCAATTTTGCTTTTGTTACAGTTGAGAATAGTTAGCTTTTAAGTGTTGATAAAATAGGGAGTGATTACGTTGCCCAGCAAGTTGATTAATCAGTGGGATCAATCGATGATGGTTATCCTGTTTTTTGGCATACAGTTTGTTGTTTCAAAGTTAAACCATTACTGTGCAAAAGAATCCAATTCACAAGTTAAACAGTATTTAGTCACCCATTAAAATTTACGGTCTCTGATAAATTTATTTGACAAAGAAAAAAGGACAGTAGATGCTCCCATATTGAAAGCAGAACAGGTAGAGCATATGATTACCTTATAGAGAAGACTACAATGATGTACTATACTTATTATCTTGTAAGCATTCCAAACCTTGTTAGGTCAAGTTGAGTGCTCTTAGACTACATGATGAAGGGATTTGGTCGTTAAGCCTGGTCCAGGTTTGATATAGCGTAGGCTGAGTATGGTATATTATTAGACTATATAATGTGAGAAGTGCAGTGATATATAATCTTTTAACATTTGCAGGTGTTCTGACGTGAAAGTTGATGAGAATCAACAAGCACCATTAAATGATCCATTGCATATTCCAGTTGGGCCGTTATTAGAGCAAGATCCAAAAAGATCAACTAAGATTTTTTCTATCAAAAAATCTGAATTTTAGCTTTCTTGGGCAAGTATTCCAATATTGTTTGTTGGGTCTCAAAGTGTGTCAATTGAGGTTCGCATCAAAAGTATACACCAGAAAATCCATCAGCCAGTCCTATAAGCCGGATTTACACTTCCTGAGTTCCTAACAATGGTAAGACTTGTAGAGCATTATGAAAGCTATTAGCTTTAAAGTTCCAATTTCTTTGTTGAAATACTTTTGTGCTGTGCAGCTTCAACCTCTGCTGAGTAGAATCAGAGAAATGAGAGAGGACTACAGTAAAACTCCCACACAAGTTTGTTTTTGTTCTTTGAATAGCACATAGCTTATAATCTCATCAGTCATCACTATAGAAGCCCTAAGTTTTTTTGTTTCAAGCCTGTTGAAGAATAAGCAAAGAGCAATTTAGCCAAGAAAGTAATCCATCAGTCATCGCTATAGAAGCTCCAAGCTTTGTTGTCTCAAGCCTATTGAAGAATTAGCAAGAGCAATTTAGTCCAAAAAAAAATCCTTATTTTAGTTGTGCTAGGGTACACCAGTATCAAACACTTATAGATTAAGAGTTGCATTTTCCCATTCATTTTACTTATACAAGTTGTAGACCCATGCAATGCACAGGAATATGTAATTATTTTATAATATGGTTATAATGTACAATTTGTTCTCTTAATTTGCTAGAGGTTGTTTTTTATTTATTTTTTAAATGATGAGAAACCTCACCAAGGCAAGGCCCCTTGGACTCACCTCTGGAGAGTATACTAAGCATACATGACCCCACCTGCCAAAACCGTGTATCAAGTAATCCAAGGAAACTTCTACTGGGAATCAAACCCGGGATATTTTTTCTATAGCTCATCCCAAGCCTCCAACCACTAGGCTATACCCTAATGGGTAATTTGCTGGAGATAATATATTAGAATCAGTTGTCTTTAGAAGAAGTAGACTAACTTAGTCAAAACATTAAACTCATCAATATAAAAAATAAAAAATAAAAAACCTCATCAACCCAAAACAGAGTTACAAGAAAGACTAAAAATTTCACCCAAAAAAAAAAAAGGGAAGAAGAAGGAGAAGGAGAAGGAAAGAACGAAAGAGAGTAATCACTTTTGTTTTTGGGTAGGTAGAAGAACATTTCTTGAATGGGAAAGAAAAATGTGCAGAGGGAGTAATAGCAAATTTATAGAAAGATAAGAAGAGTTAAAAAAAAGTAAGGTAACGAATAATAGAGAGAATAAGAGCCAAAGAATGGGGAGGGAGAATGGTTGGAAACAGGTGGCTGCTATGGCATAAGGAAAAAAATTTAGCTTCAAACTAATTTAAAACTCTCTCTCTCCATCCAGATATATGGCTAATGGAGAGACCATCCATTTGTAGTTTTAGTCATATAAATATTTTAATAAGTCACGTGCTTTGTTTAAATAATACACCCGTATAGTATTATAAATTATTAAATCACCACATAGTGAATTGGAGTAGATAGCTTCAACTAGTTTTGAGCTAAAATTTGTCCATGGCATAATAGAAGATTAGCAAAAGTAATCACTAATCCCTCATTATTATATAGTGTATGGATAGATTTTAAAAAGACAAGTGGCATTAGAGGGAAGTGACACGTGTATAGAATATTAGCATATTATAGGGCAACACATTTAAAACACAATGATGATGTGGCAACGCCATGTTTAAAACGTAAAAAGTGAAAAGTGTCAATTGCTACCGTTATTAGATTTTACAATTCAAGTAATTCCTTAGAGACTGTCCTTCAATTAATTTTAAATAAAAAGAAAAGTTAACACTTGGAAATAACATAATAAACAAGTGTCCTAGAAGACTGAGGATAATACTCCACATGTTATAACGTAATCATTGAGGTTTCAAGTATAAAGTAAAGGACCATGTTCCAAGCAAAGACACATCTAATTCCTTATGTTCTTTCACTTGTAATTAGTGGCGGTTTCAAGAATTTTTCTCAAGGCATTCCTTAAGAAGCATAAATTACACAATCTAATAAAAAGAGAAATTCATATATTGACAACAACAACAATCAAAAAACACGCAAATACATAAAATTTACAATTGCCTTCTACGAGTTTTCATATTTTGAAATCGTTGCATGATAGTCTCGTTATCAATGCTATAAGCTACATCTCTTTCAATATACACAACCAAGCAATCATTCATCTACTGATCTCCCATTCAATTGCGCAGTTCATTCTTTATATATTTCATTGCTGAAAAACTTCTTTCTACTGTTGCAATAGCGACAGGAATGGTCAAAACTAACTTCACAAGCAAATAAACTAATGGATAAGTCTCATGCTTCCCTGTTCTCACTAACTTTTCAGCAAGTTCACTAACTCCTTGAGGCTCTAAAAACAAGTTATTGCTGTGCATATCAAAATGTAATTCTGAAGTTGAGAGTCAAGTGCCAAGATATCTGTCCCAAGAAAATCAGATGGATAGAACTTTGCTAGACGTATCAACTTTTCCTTATCAAAAGCTACAAATGAATTACTTGGATTTAAACAAGTCATACAAAGTATCAAATCGGTATTTGCCTCTAAAAAACAGTTGTTAAACTCTTGAAGTTGCATATTTATGATTATGTAGAATAGCTCAACACGATAATGATGTAAATTTGTATTTTGTTGGGTGTTGCGTCACGGCCTCCCACTAACTACAAATATTTCATCCATGTTCAAGATAGGAATATCATGTGTGGTACAAAATGAAGACACTTCAATCAATAAAGATAAACATTCATCATCTCTCATCACTTGCAATCGTTGCTTAGACACTTTAACAAGATCCATAGCATTTACTATATCTTGATTTTTTTTTTTTTTTTTTTTTTTTGCAATGCTATTGACAACTCATTTGTGATCCCCAAAATGTTTTTCATCAAGTGTAGAGTAAAGACAAATTCAAAAGATAGAATTGACCTTAAAATAAATCGAGTTTCAACTTTTTGGTCAAAAAGGCCATCTTCTTCAATAATCTCAAGTACATCAACAATAGCAGAGAACATCAAAATAAAGATGAGAATAGTCTCATAAAATGATCTCCAATGTGTATTACCAAGACGTTTAAGATTTGTCTCTTGATTCAAACCTTGCCCACTTCTACGTGCACCATTCTCTAATTCTTCTTTAATTTTGGCAAATTATGCATCTCAAAGAGCATCTCGTCTCTTACAAGAGCCTCCAACAATAGTTACTAAATTACTAACTGTAACACCCCGACCCAACCTTATATTAACTATGTGTTTGTATGGGTAATTATTATTTTAAGCTACTTTCTTTTATAATTAATAAAAGAGTATTTAACTAAATATATTAATTTATAATGCTTTTGGATAAGAATTGTGAAGTATATGCTGCTGGAATAAAACAGTGAATAGTAAAGGACATGCCTAACTTTGAGGATTTAATTCTAAAGTTAGGGTGAATGATTTGAACTATAATTTATATGCTCATTATTTGATATGTCGGGATCATAGAATAATTTTGTATAACTTGGTTCAAGGTTTAATACTCAAAGGAGGGGTTCTAAACCGTTCGACAGTTGTATTTATGAAGCTGTTTTGTTGAACATGCTGTATGTTTCCTTAAGAGTGTTTATGGTAACATGACCATACTTAAAAAAGTTTATGTTTATGCATGCATTATTGTCCTAAGCTCAAAGAACCTTTTGAAATGAAGTTAGCTCCTATGGAAATATGATATAAATATGAGAATGTCGGTTTCCCTATGATTTGGTACATCACGTTGTATGATGAACGTATTTTGTATTTGTGGGAACCTCTTTGAGGTGGGATTAGGATTTCTTTGATTATAAGAGATAGGTTTTGAGATGAATGAGTAAGTTTATGTTAAGGAGTAATTGATAGTAATAAGCTTTGATTTCAGTTTAGGCGTTACCAGTCGCCATGTCAAGCTCCTTCGACTTTAGCCTCTCGGTTCCTTCGACTTTAGCCTCTCGGTTCCTCTGCCTTCAGGTAAGGGATAAGTTATATGGGCATTTGGTAAGTCATGAGATTATTTTAAAGTATATTATGCATTAAAATATTTTTGATTAGAAATATGGCATGTAAGCATTATCAGACAAAGATATGTTCGTGAGCTTTTTCGAAACCTTATGTATATGATTTAAGCATATTGATGCTATTATTAATTCCATGAACATGATGAAGAAAACAATGGAAACGCTTTTATTATGAAATGTTATGCAAAATAAAAAAATTCAGTACGATGTATAAGTATGAAATATTTTCGGGTTATGTCCTCTGATGATCTGAATTCGGCCAGTAAGGGTTAATTACTGGCTTTCCATGGAAAAATGTTATCTGTTTGGCCATTTAAAGTAAAGGAAATGGCGTTGCCCATAACTCTAAGCCATTTAAAGTAGAGGAAATGGAGTTGCTCGTAACTCTAATTTGAATAAAGCCTTCTCCCCAATGTGTACGGACGGCGGAGAGGAACAAAATCTTGAGGGGATGTGCCATCAGGCCTCCCAAAGAGGACAATATCATGCACACGAGGTCACCCAAATGTGATGAGGTCTTCTCTGTACAGACTTATCAGATATAGACTAACCAATATGTATTTATGAACAGCCATATTATGTTATTAATCATGAGAGAATTATTTTGTTTAAATGCATTGTGAAAAGTTAAAAGCTCTCATGGAAAGAAGAAGTTTCTGATGAACAAAAAAACTGTTCTGTAAAGATAAAAGTTTCTGAAATTCTGTTGTGCTTTAAAGATAAAACTTCTGATGAAAGTACAAGCTTATGTTAAAAAGTTATCAGATATCTATTTTTATAAAACATTAAGTTTTATGATTATTAAAGTTATAATATTTTACAAAAAGAAATTTATGAAGGAAAGTTCTATTATTATGTAAGATGCTTCCGGTTTAAGACAAAGTTACCGATTATCTGATTTAAGTTAAAATGATTATTTTGTAATGAAAATATATATGGTGACTTTGTAAAAAATGAAAGAAATTCAATCTGAAAGGTTTTGGTAAAATTATTCTGATAAGAAAAGGGAGAACAATTCTACGAAGAGTGTTAAATTATTATTATAAATAGTATAAAATACTATGCATGAAAAATGTTCTCCTATCTGAACGTTTATAAACTGAAATGGTTTGATTTACATGCATCCTTATTAAATTCTCATATATCTTACCTTTACTGGGCTTCGCAGCTCACCCTATTATTTTTCAGTCAACAGGTTTTAATTTGGAGTAAAGGGAGCCTTAGTCGAGTTTTGGAAGGAGCTAGTTTTAGTTTTATAGGTATAGATCCTAAATTAGCAATTTGATGTTTAGCTTTGTAGTATTGTGTATTTTAGGATCTAATGAAAGTTGTGTACTTTAAAGTATTAAGAGATGTATTATGTGAAACTCTGGAAATTGAATGACTGGTGGACTATGTTATATTTTGAGTACAGTGTAAATGCTCTGAATATCAAGTGAAAAGTTAAAACCAAAAGAAAAGAAAAGAAAGAGAGAAGCTTTTGGTAAAAGTTTTGTAAAAGTTAAGTTGGTTCTTGTTAATATCAAGTATAAGCTTAATATTCGCATGCCGGTCATGGTTTCAAATCCGGGTATTGGGTTTGGGGCGTGACACTAACCACATAAAAAAATTCAACAATGTTAATGTGATTTTTAGCAACGGCAGCAAGTATCAATTGAAGTTGATGAGAAAAAAAATGGACATAAAATGCTAACTTATTCTCTTTCAAAATTAAAGTTTTGAGACCATTGATATCACCTTGCATATTGCAAACCTGGTCATAACCTTGTCCACGTAGTTTCGATAAACTCAAATTAGGTTCACAAAGTAAACATTCAATAGCATATTTGAGTGACAAAGTGGTGGTACTTGCTACATGTATAATACCAAGAAACCGCTCTATAATAATTCCTTTTTTGTTCACATAACGAAGAAAGAGGGCCATTTGCTTTTTCACTGAGATATCACGTGACTCATCAACTAATATTGAAAAAACCCATTTTCAAGATCCTTGATGGCTTTGAATGTTTCACGTGCAATTGCATTCATAATGTCTTTTTGAATTTCATGGTGGGTAAGCTTGCAATTTTTCGGAGCTTTTTGCAACATTTCATCGATAGATTCATTGTGATCCCTCAAAAATTGTAGAAGCTCAAGGAAATTTCCTTTATCACTTGAATCTTGAGATTCATCGTAACCACGAAAAGCTAATCCCCGGCATAAAAGGAATCTTTTACAATCAACTATTGCATTTAATTGAACCCGATATTCAATTTTATCTTGATTTAATTGCTTAACCAAAACACTTTGAATGTGTTGCTTTTCCTTCATTAGATCTTCACTCTTCTTGACAGTTTGGTTATGAGCACTATTAACTCCTCCAACATGGGAATTTAACTTCTCTTTCTGATTCCAAAGTTTAAATCCCTTCGTTACAAAAGTCTCACCTCCTCCTTGCTTACTAACATCTTGCGCAAATAGGTAGCAATATAAACAAAATACTGCATCATTGTCTATACTATATTCCAACCACTTTCTATTTACATACCATTCAGATCTAAATCGATAAGGCTTTCCAGAAAAATCTGTTAGAGGGTAATCATGGTTTTGGAAAACAGGTTGACAAGGGCCTTTTTGTAAATAATATCTTCTTATTTCATCATGATTATTAGGATGATATGATAATATCTTTTCTCATAGCCCAGGATCTGAAGGAAGGTTTTCTAAGTTAAAGTCAACACGAATTCACTTAGAAGATGAAGATGAATCTTGGGTACATGATTTTCTTATCAAATATTTGTCCATAATTTTAGCAAAAGAATAAACAATAAACTATAAGTTTATTTGAAATATTAATAAAATTATTAATTATTATTGTTTAGTTGTTTCATTAATTTGTTTGTCTTTTATAAACTATAATTTGTTGTATTGTTATTTTATTAATTGTTGTTTAGCCTAACATAATTTAATTTGTTTGCATTTTATAATGTATTGGTTTAATTAAAATATTAATTATTGTTGTTTAGTTGCTTCATTATTTTTCTTTACTAACTATTAGCACACACCTCACTGTGCACTAACACACACCTCATGTGCATTATCCATGGCTCAACCCACTGCATGCCTAGTGCCTAAGTCCTAACATAATTTAATTTTGTCTTTTATTGGTAAGTTAGGCTAACTGCCTCTACATGCCTTTACTTCCCCCAATTCAAATATCCTACCCCGGCCCCAAGACCCCCATCCAACCTTCACTTAACAGACAAGCCTCATGGCCTCTAGTCACAAGAACCAATCAGATAAATTCACAATACACTAAAAGACAAACTCAGTAACTCACCAACGGATAAAGTCAAAACAAGGGCAAATAAAGTTATAAAGTAAAGCACTAAAGCTAAGCCAATTACAGTTCAAACTTCAAAGAGAAAGAGAGAGAATCAAATAAAGAGAGACAGAGAGACAGAAAGTCTTAGACCACAGCAAACCCATTCACCCAAAGATGTAAGAGAGAAAAAGAGAGATAAGTAAAGTGTAAAGGTGAAATACCTTGAGGGAGCAGGGAGGCCTGAGGGGTGGCCCCATTGGGTAGCATGTCGAGGTGAGGAAGGAATCGAGGCCAAGCATGACCGATCTTTGATCCGATCAGACCGATCTCCGATGCCCAATGTGCTCTAGAGCTCAAGTTTGAGGCCTGATGCGATGACTGATGTGCTCTGTTGCTTGAGTTTGAGGCAGAGGCGGAGGCGCCATCGCACCAATGTGCTTGGTCCGTTGGTCATTGTTGTTGATGACGTTTTTTTCTTTAGGTTAGGTTTCTAATTTTAGTTTTTGCTTTACCATTTGATGAATCGGCAGACGCATATCAGGTTTTGTTTTTTTTTTTTTTTTTTGGAGAATTTATGGGTTTGCTTTACCATCTATTATTTTTTTTCTTTAGATTGAGTTTGCTTTGCCATTTGTTGTTTAGGATTGATGTTGGGGTTTTTTTTTCCCTGGGTGGGCTTGCTCTATTACAATTTTTTTTTTCTTTTTTGCTTGAAAGTAGAACAAAATATATATATATATATATATATATATATATTTTTTTTTTTTTTTTATTATTATTATTTGAGGGTGTTCCTAATTTTTTTTTAAAGGGTAAACAAATAAAAAAATTTAAATTATTATATATAATTTTTTTTTTCAAGTCAGTGTTGTCCTGGGACCACCCTGGGCTAAACGTGGTGCCGCCACTGCTTGTAATTCACTAGTTTATGGTTATGTGTAGTCTTGTTAAGGCTTTCATGCAAGTAAGTAGCTTTGTAAGTTATAATTTTCTTAATTAGATTGTTAATTATCATGTTGTTGTGATCCTTATCTTTTAGCTTGGATAATGGAATCAACAGCTTAAATTTCATCACTCGTAACCTAGATGAGATGGGTTTGGGATAATGGCATGGATAGTTTAAGTTTCATCACTTGGAAGTTTATATGATTATGTTTTCCTAATGATATGGAATCGAGTTGGCGCAATTAACGTGTTTACCATCGATAAGAAAGAATAACCAATGATAAAAGAAAAAAGTCATCTTAGTTTTAGACAAAAATGAACCCATCCCCTTTAAGAAGCAAAGTCAAAGTCAGAAAATCTATAAGACTCAAGGAAAGCCATCGATTCAACTTGTGATTAAAATCGATGCGTGAAATTAAGATAAGAACAGTTGATTGGCAACAAGGACAGTCCCGTTTATTCTTTTCCATCATCACATTCACATTATGCAAATATAATCATGACGAGGTATTTATGCTTGCTTTTTTTCCCGCATGCTTGTTCTCTTGGTATTATTTCTATTACCATAAATTTTGGACCCAATCAGATTGGTATGAATGAGATGCTTTACGATCCTGATATGACAAAAAATTTCTCCTACCATGAAAAACCTTAGACCCTTAGCTATTTCCATTAATGGTGACACTTGGAATTAATCCAAAGCAAATATCGTTGACAGTTTATTAAAGAAATGGAACCAGAATTTTTTTATTTTTTCCTCGTTCCAAGGGAATGGTTTTAGTTGAACCAATAGATCCCAAGGGCCACTACATTTTAACAAATTCTTCAACACTTAGCTATTCTATTGAGACACATTTTGCAAAGTAAAATACTATTCCGTATGAGATATTGGCTCCTCTTGGCCCTTTTCTGTTTTGTTGACTTGACCACCAAATAGAGGATTGTGTTTCCAACATAGTCAATCGACTCTTCATTTTAGAGTTATTGACCCTTATCAGTATCACACTCACATTTTGGTTTGACCTTTATAAATATACTAACAGAATTAATTCTATCCACATGAAATGTTGTGTTATTTTAATGTAACCTTATAACAAGGTTTAGTAGCATTTAACTATTTGTCAATGAAACGGAGAATGGTCCATTTCTTTTCTCTTTTTTGGTTTTTTTTTTTTTTTTTAATAGTTTCAATAATTATTACAATAAAAATAGAGAATTTAAATTTTACGCGTCTTCTTCGGAAACACTAAAATGTGCTGAGAGCTACAAGTTTTTTTTTTTTTTTGGTTG
Source organism: Quercus glauca (assembly GCA_023736055.1). Classification (NCBI taxonomy): domain Eukaryota; kingdom Viridiplantae; phylum Streptophyta; class Magnoliopsida; order Fagales; family Fagaceae; genus Quercus; species Quercus glauca. The sequence goes on from CM043318.1 coordinate 42,913,998, forward strand.
AACACTAGTAACAAAGTACAAGCAATTTTCAGTCTAATAAATGAACAAACAATAGACTATTAAATTTCTATCTACTCTCATGAACTCTTTTAGCTCTTTAAGGAACTATAAAAGTTATCACTAATTCTTTAAGCCACTACAATTGAGATGCTACGTCATGTTGGAAAGATGCTGACAGGACAAAATGCGTAACTTGCTGACAACTTGGAGAGGAACCAACTACAAGAGCTCCTTTCGTTTTCACATCCTTCCATTCTCCAAGTCCCAATCCTTCGTGTCCACGCCTACCCTATATATGTCTAAAAGGAGGGGGTTGGAGTGTGGAATTAGCCTAGCCGTCTAACAAAATATTCAACAACAAAATTGAGTCCTTTTTTTTTTTTCTTCTAAAGAATAAGATAGAATTTCAACACTTTTGCTCAATAATAATTCATCTTTATCATCAGGCCAAAATTCCTCTCTTATTCGACAATAAAATATTTTACCAATTAAGTTAATTGAAACCCACAAAATCGAGTTCTAATACTACAACTTTTGTGTCACAACTTGTTGGTGCAAACACAATAATAATGGAAATAATATAAAGAGAAACTAAATAATACTTATGAATATTATTAATTTGAAGAGAAAGAAAATACACAACACTATTTGGACTGAGGCGCACAACGCAACAAGTGTCGTATAACTAGAACAACTTCTGCACAAAGTGTTTAAGCCCAAAACTCTACCAAAAAAAAACACCCTTCCTTGCCAAGAACCTGGGCCTCACGAAATTACTACCCAAATTAATCTGATTAATTAGATCTATTATTCTGATATAGTGGGTGTTACAAGATCAATTGCTGGATATTAATATGATGGGCTGGAGTTACACAATTAATGGTGAGATAAGGAGTTTCTGAAGAATGAAAAGGCCCAAACAGATAGTCCATTAAGTGAGTTTCCTCCACCATTCACACCCCCTTGCACACATATCTAGCCCAATATCTGAGTTAATTCATATTAGTTCATTAATCACCATAATTAAAAAGAATAAAATAGTATCTCTCATTTTCAATGTGAGATTAAATATTTTCACTAACTCCTCATCTTTCATATTCATTCTCACATCTTTACATTTAAGTTGTAATATTTATTTATTTTAATTAATTAATATTAAAATGCTCCAACACAACTTATACCACAACTCTAATATGATAGACTGTAATAAAACTAGTCGCCTATCAATTTTACATGAACCTACTAATTTTTCTTCACAACTCATATTAGCCCATATTAGAGTTAGACAAAAGTAGTGTTCATAGACTTTTTATAAATTTTCTTATCAAAATCATGCCATGTCATCCAAAAGGTAATAAATTATGTTAGAGAATCATGAAAAATAATTCAAAAAATTATTTATTATATATTAATACGGTGCTAATCATATTTTGCACAAGATTCACAACATCAATTTTTTAGTATTAATAATTTTGAAAAGGAAACCGATTATTTTCAATTAAAATTCGCTCGCTTCTATTGGTAAACAACTTTACCAATGCTACAAGTTAGTAGTCACTAGGGAAAAGGATGGACCCGGCCCGCCTCACCCTTTGGCTGTAAATTTCCTACCTTGTGCCGTCAACCATTTAGAGCATTCACGCGTCTTTTTTATTTATTTATTTTTTTTGGATAATTGACTTAATTTTAGTTTAATACTCATTTTATTTATCTATTTTAGTTAATACATATATTATATCCGCATTCATTTGATTTTCTATTCTATTTAAATACTATATTTTAGTTTTGTCTTATTAACAAACAAATACAGTATAATTGTTAAAATCAGCCACACCATAACCTAAATTGGCAACTCGATGGCCCAAACCAGCATTCTCACGACACGACCCATCCAAATGGGCGGGTTTGGGTGAGTTTGGGGTGGGCATAATTAGGTTGGGTATATAAAACTCATTTACCCATTAAAACCCATTTAACTAATTGTTTCTAACCCAAACCCAACCCAACCCAATTATTATGGGTAAACCCCAACCCACCCAATTACCCAATTATCAAAATTACCAAAATGCCCCTAAAGTGTAAATGACCAAAGTACTCTAAAATCTTCAAAAATGACCAAAATACCCCAAAACCTAAAAATGACCAAAATACTCCCAAAACCCAAAAAATGAACAAAATACCTCCAAAACCTTAAAATTACCAAAATACCCTCCAAAACCCAAAAAATGACCAAAATACCTCCGAAATCCAAAAAATGATCAAAATACCCCCGAAACCCAAAAAATGACCAAAATACTCCTGAAACCCAAAAAATGACCAAAATACCCCAAAAACCTAAAAATTACCAAAATACTCCCAAAACTCAAAAAATGACCAAAATACCTCCAAAACCCAAAAAAATGACCAAAATACCCTCGAAACATAAAAAATGACCAAAATACCCCCGAAACCCAAAAAATGACCAAAATACTCCTGAAACCCAAAAAACGACCAAAATACCCCAAAAACCTAAAAATTACCAAAATACCTCTAAAACCTAAAAATGACCAAAATACCTCCAAAACCTTAAAATTACCAAAATACCCTCCAAAACCCAAAAAATGACCAAAATACCCCTTGTGGGGACGAGCTCAACGCTACGAATTGGGCCTAGGGCCCAATTTGTATACCATTGTTTGTCCGAAGAGGTAAAAGAGGTCAATACTGGGCCCGTTTGGTGGAGATACGCGCTGAAGGACACTAGGATACGTCCGAGGGCTACCCTGCCTGTCCGAAGAGGTCCCAACATCGGATCATCATAGTGCTTGATCAATCAAATATGCCGGGGGCGAAAGCGACCTTCTCAACTGATTCCACGGAGGAGAGCAAATCCTGGACGTGCTTGGGGATGAGGAGGACATAAAAATATCTTAAAGGAAAAGCTGCTACCACCGCATTTAATGCACTGCAGCAACTTTCCTGGCCGCATTTATGTGGAGAAGACACCTGAACAGTGCAACCTCAACCACTACCACTCACTGCAGGTTAAAGCAAACTTCTGATGTGACTAGTACTCAAGTGGATGCTTAGATGAAGAACAAGTGTGCGGTGAAGATGAGGGGAAAAGTGTATATATAAAGGAAATAGATCTCACGGAGAAAAAGGGGGAAAAAATTTGTATTCACTAAGTTAATAAGCTGGTAAACCTCTTCGGACCTAAGAGGACTTTTATTAAATATTAGTTTGAATGCCTCTTTACCCTTATTCGTTTACATTGAATCGTTGCTAAATCCATAACCAGCCCAGCTGTTTAACCCATTCTCTACAAATTCATTGTTGGGAATTCGTTGGGCTCACGATACGCAAAGTTGGTGCCTAGCCCATCAAATTTCAACCCTACACCCCTAAAACCCAAAAATGACCAAAATACCCTAAAAACCTAAAAATTACCAAAATAATCTTGAAACCTACAAAATGACCAAAATACCCCTGGAACCCAAAAAATTACCAAAATATCCCTGAAACCTAAAAATGACCAAAATACCTCCAAAACCCAAAAAATGACCAAATACCCCTGAAACCTAAAAATTACCAAAATAATCTTAAAACCTACAAAATTACCAAAATACCTCCCGAAACCTAAAAAATGACCAAAATACCCCTGAACCCAAAAAATGACCAAAATACTCCTAAAACCTAAAAATGACCAAAATACCCCCTAAACCCAAAAAATGTCCAAAATACCTCCAAAACCTAAAAAATTACTAAAATACCTTTGAAACCAAAAAAATGGCCAAAATAACCTCAAAGCCTAAAAATTGACCAAAATAATCCTGAAAACTAAAAATGACCAAAATACTCCCGAAATCTCAAAAATGGCCAAAATAACCACAAAGTCTAAAAATTGACCAAAATAACCTAGAAACCTAAAAATGACCAAAATAGCCCCTAAACCTAAAAATAACCAAAATACCCCCTAAACCTAAAAAATGATCGATATGCCTTCGAAACCTAAAAATTAACTGAAATACCCTCTGAAACCTAAAAAATGAACAAAATACCCCAAAACCTATAAAATGACAAAAAAGCCCCTTAAACTTGTAAGTCGATAAAAATACACCATAAACCTAAAAAATTACCAATATCCCCCGTAAAACAAAAAAATAACCAAAATACTCCCTAAACATAAAAAATGACCAAAATACCCATAAACCTAAAAAATGACTAAGATACCCCAAACCCCTATTTTGGTAATTTTAGAGGCTTCGAGTGTATTTTGTTCATCTTATAGGATTAGTTGTATGTTGGTCATTTTAGATATTTTGAGGGGTATTTTGGTCGTTTTATAGGTTTAGAGATATTTTTGTCGTTTTAGACGTTTCAGGGTATTTTTGGTAATTTTAGAGGTTTCACATTGTTTGTGGCCATTTTAGCGGTTTTGGGTTTATCTGGGTCATTTCAAAGGTTTAGGGGTATTTTTGTCACTTTAGAGGTTTGAGAGTATTTTGGTTATTTTTTAGATTTAAGGGGTATTTTGGTCATTTTATAGTTTTACGAGGGTATTTTGGTCATTTTTAGGTTTCGGGGTTATTTTTGTCAATTTTTAGACTTCGGGGTTATTTTGGCCTTTTTTAGGTTCCAGGGTTATTTTGGCCATTTTTAGGTTTCTAGGTTATTTTGATCAATTTTTAGGCTTCGGGGTTATTTTGGACATTTTTTAGGTTTCGAGGGTATTTTACTCATTTTTGAGGTTTCGAGGGTATTTTGGTCATTTTTTAGGTTTTATGGTTATTTTGGTTATTTTTTAGGCTTCAGGATTATTTTGGCCTTTTTTTAGGTTTCATAGGTATTTTGGTAATTTTTAGGTTTCAGGGGTATTTTGGTCATTTTTAGGTTTCGAGGGTATTTTGGTCATTTTTTGGGTTTTAGGGGTATTTTGGTCATTTTTTGGGTTTCAAGGGTATTTTGGTCATTTTTAGGTTTTAGGGGTATTTTGGTCATTTTTTTAGGTTTCGAGGGTATTTTGGTCATTTTTGGGTTTTATGAGTATTTTGGTCATTTTTAGGTTTCGAGGGTATTTTGGTCATTTTTTAGATTTCAAAGGTATTTTGGTCATTTTTAGGTTTCGAGGGTATTTTGGTCATTTTTGGGTTTTAGGGGTATTTTGGTCATTTTTTGGGTTTCAAGGGTATTTTGGTCATTTTTTGGGTTTTAGGGGTATTTTGGTCATTTTTTGGATTTCAAGGGTATTTTGGTCATTTTTAGGTTTCGGAGGTATTTTGGTTATTTTTTTTGTTTTCGGGGGTATTTTGGTCATTTTTTAGGTTTCAGAAGGTATTTTGGTCATTTTTTGGGTTTTGGGGGTATTTTGATCATTTTGTAGGTTTTAAGTGTTATTTTGGTCATTTTTTAGGTTGAGGGGGTATTTTTGTAATTTTTGTAATTTTGGAGTTGGGTTATTGGGTACCCAATTAAAACCCAATAAACATTAGTATTAATTGGGTTTAATTGGGTTAATACCCATTTAACCCAACTAATAATTGGGTGGGTTTGGGTGGGCAAATGAGTTTGGGTTGATTTTGCCACCCCTACATCCAATAGACAAATCAACCACCCTATGCCCAATTTTAATCAACTAACGGTAAAAAAATTAACATTTTGCTTAGTTACAATTAATGCTAATTAGACTTCAATTTGTACCGTAGCTAGCAGTTGTTTTGGCTAGGTTGTTGGCCCCTTTTTTGGATTCGGCCATCAAATTTTAGTTGAACTTAGCTAAAGGGTTAGTACACTGGTAATGCTCTTAGAGATACCACATTGGCCTAGGCAAAGTTTTACTCAAATCTAAACTTAAAATGCCCTTTTTTTTTTCTTTTCTTTTTTTCCTATTTTAGCTCACTGCCAAATACACCTCACATACAATCTACTTTCTTTCTCCATTCTTTTATAAAACTATTTCTAATCATTATCTCTTTTCTTTTCTTTTTTTCTCCCATTTCCTTAACCAAAATTCCTCTCCTTCACTAAAGAAGGAAACGAGAGAAACCAAGGCACGAATCGTTGCAAATCTAGAAATCTCGTTCTCTTATTTCTCGTATTTTCCACTTTAAAAAAATCATCATAAAAATCACTTCAAGTTGTTGCCACCTCCTTTTGCAATCTTTGCCATTGTGAAGAAGTGAGACAAAAGCGCGAATCAATCAATCATTGCCTTATTCACCTCCACCACCGCCAAAATCATCAGAGTAGTCACAGTTATTCTGCAAGCTATCAACAATTTGGGTTGTAATACCCCCACATACTTTTATTTGAGGTTTTTATTAAATTTTCTTTTAAATATAATTGATGGGTATAGGTATTCTTTTTATTAGTAACTACAGCCCGCTACCTCGCTAAGCTCACATCTCTAATATGAACTATAGGGTAGAGGAAGAGATAATCAGGGTTTTCATAGAAAGGGTTACTGTTTTCCTTGGAGTTTAGAGCACATACAATTGAAGAGGCAATCAAATCGTTCAAGGTATGATTTCTTATGGTTAAAAACAAAGAATAAAAAGGTTATAATTTTATCTTGAAATCAGTTGTGATGTTAGATTGTTCAAAAGGTTAGATTTGGTCCTAAAATTTTACTTATACTGTTACGATTAGATTTGCCCACTGTGTGTATCCATGAACAAAGTCATGGATCAAATCTTAACTTGTGTGCTTATTACGTTCTCATTGGGATATATATATATAATAAGTCAATGATTTTGCCACCGTTTTCATTGAGGTTATACTGTTAAACCCATTGCGATTATATATTGAAATCTTGGAATTGGCTTCTGTGGGTATGGCTCTCACGTTGTCCTCTGTGGGCGCCTAGAAAAAGTGAATGTTGCCATCAGGTCTTCTTTCAGATTTGTATATATTAGGTCCTTTTAGTTTTGCCAATTTGTCTTTAGTTATATATATTAGGATGAATTAACGTCTTCTTTGGTTATATATGTTAGGATGGTTTAACGTTTTCTTTGGGATTTTATATTAAATCTTAGGTCAATGATATTTTGGCTACTGTCTTCCTCATGGCAATATGAGTTTCGATTAATGCAAGGGAATATTATTGGTTAGAATATCATTGGTTAGAGAAACTTTAATTTAGTGTTAAAAGTGTTATTAGTTCAACAAAGTGTTTTTCCTAGTGAGTCAATTTGTATAATTCGATAAGTTTTATATTTTGTGGAGGATATTAAGTAATTTCCATGATTGATTATAGGTCCTACTTAAGAGTGTTTTGAGGTTTTTTTGGAGGTTGTTTCGGCTGGACTTTCAGAGTGATTCAAGTGCTGTAAGTAATTATACATAATATGCATAAGTTTTGTTCTTTAGGTTCTTAGAAGTTTAAGGTTTTCAAAAGTTATACTTTTAAGCTTACGTTTTAAAAGTTTATCAAAAAGCATTTTTACATCATTGAAAGAGAAACTTCAACTTTTAAATAATGTTTTAAAGAGAAACTTTGAATTTTAAATAACATTTTGAATGTCCGAATCTCATTTAAAAGATGATTTCTAAACTAAACTCTTTTCAGAAAATAATTGAGTTTCAAAGTAAGTTTTCTAAAAAGGTTCTTGTTCTTTAAGTTTGTTTAAAACCAAGTGATTTCAAAGTCATATTCTTATTTTTTTTTTTCAAATGGTATTTAAGAAGTTTCTTTTAGCAAATTGGGCTTTCAAACTTACTCAAGAATTGTAAAAATATTTATATAAACTCTTCAGTTTTTATTGTTTCCCTAAGAGAGTCAAGCATCCTTTGATTTATGTATCAATTTAATATTGAGATATTCGATATGCCTTTATTGTTGGAATAATTGTTAGTATTAAGAAAATTATTCTATGTTGTATAAACTTTGTTTTTTTGTGATATGTGACTCAAAATATGTGTTTTTTAGAATTTATCAGATATATGTGTAAATCCGCTCACAGGATTGTATGTGAGAATATGTGTTAATCCCTCACCAGCAAGAGTTAGATGTTGGTATTCGCTCACAGGATTGTATGTGAAAATATGTGATGTGTATATGTGACATTGTGCTCTGATCAATTATCTGTATGTGTTTTCAAATAACTTTAAGATTTAATTATATTTGTATTAAGTGGTTCTTTATATGTTTGGAAAACTATATTTGATATTTTGAGTGAAATTATGAAATCAAGCTCGTGCTTTGCTTGACTCTATTCCGTTGTATATTCTGTATAGTTACTTACTAGATGTGTGGCTCACCCCATCAATTACTATTTTCAGATTAAAGTGTAGTTGGGAATATAGAACCTTTGGATCGCTTTGTAAGGTGCAAGGTAGAGCGTGAAAGTTGTAGGCTACTTCAATATTATTTGAAGACTTATAGAATTTTAGTTACCTTTATTTTGTAATTCATGTTTTATATAGTGGAGATTGCTTCCAATTTGTGGAGTTTAGATTTTTGTAAGAGGTTTCTTTTTAAGAGAACTGTTTCTTTGGAGTTTTAATTTATTTTGGATTAATTATGTTTATTAAGTTATATAAGTTCAGCACGTTAGTCATGCATCTAAATTCATGTTCCATGAATTTGGGTCGTGACATGGGTGATAGTGCCACTCATTGCCAGAGCTTTAAGCTACCATCATCTACGACTCTTTTCTAGTAACTAAAAATCACCTCCATAAAGCAGCAATGTATGGAGGGAAAGGAGGTGACAAATCTTGCTATTAGGTGAAGCATTAGGAAGATTGGTTTCATGGGTTTCATTTTTAACCAAATTAGTGAGTTGTAGAAAAAGTGAAATAGATTTTAGGTGAATTTCAAAGAAAGGGAAAAAGAGAAGTGGTTTACAAAGAGATAGAGACTTCTGAAGACATAATAAAGAACTCTTTTGTTAAGCTACAATGCTGGGGTTGGCATTGGCACAAACAAAATAAGCACTAGCATATATTTAAAAAAAAAAAACACACACACACACACACAAATGAGAAATTTAGGCAACACCACACTCACAACCCTAGTTCCCCAAATTATATTGCCTCATCCTTTCATGTGGTGCATGGTAGTGAGGGATTGAACTCAAAGCAGAGGAAGTAACAAGAACTAAAGGAACGCCATTTTCATCTAGTGAAGAGGAAGTGAGGGAGGGGAGAGACAACATTTTATTAAAAACGAAAAAATAAAATTGCTGCTAATGTGGTTCAAACTAAACTAGAGACATAAATTTGCAAACACATGCCTTCCCAAGAACGAGGGATGCCATCACTATTGAGTGAATAGGGAGTGAGGGAAGGGAGAGGTGATTCTTTGTTAAAAGTAAAAATGGTTGCTAGTATGTTCCATACTTGACATACTATCCACCAAAAAAAAAAAAAAAACACGTCTTTCCAAATTCTATTGCCTCATCCTTTCATGTGGGGTATGGTGATGAGAGATTGAACTTGAAGTAGAGGAAGTAATATTAATGAGAGGACATCATCGTCCTCATGAAGTAAAAATAAAATTTCCACTAACTTTTATAGCAAGTTGCATCAGGCATGCCAAATGCCAAAATTTTGGCATTTGGCACACCAAACACCAATAACATTGTTTCATGAGATGTTTTAAATCTCAAAATTTTTTGAGACATGCTACATCACCGTTCTAATTATAAAACGGCACTGTAACAAAATCTCAAAATGTTTAATACTTTTATATTCAATGTGGACCCGGCCAGCTGTGGAAAAAGATTTTTATTTTCATTTTTTAATCGGCCTTCTCTCTCCTCTCTGGTCTCCATCTCTCCTGTTGCTCCCTATTTCTTTCTCACTCTCTTCCTCTCTCGTCCTTACTCTACTCCGTTGACTTCAAGCCGCTGTCGTGCCGTCGATCTCACCTGGAGCCGCTGCCTGCCAATCTTGCCTAGAGCTGCTGATCTCTCTCTCTCTCTCTCTCTTTTGGTGGTTGTGGCAATGTTTCTAATGGTGGTTGGTTGTTTTGATTGTTGGTGGTTAGCTAATTTTGGTTGATGGTGGTGGGTTGATCGGGTTGTGGGTGTGAGATTTGGGATGGGCTCAAATGTGTTGTTTTTGTGGCTATGGATGGGTCTCACCAGCGCCGCCCCCAATATTGGTTATGGTGGTTGATGTTGTGGTGTTTTTTTTTTTTTTTTTTTTTTTTTTTTTTTTTTTTTTTTTTGTAGGGGCTGATATTGGTTGTAGTGTTTGTTTAAGTTGTTTTCTTTTTTTCTTTTTCTTTTTTTGTAGCAGTGGCTGATATTGGTGGTTAGTGGTTGATTTTGTGGGGGTGGTCGGTGGTTGTGGGCTGTGGTGATTGATCTATGGGTGTGGGTGGTGGAGGATTTTGTGTGTGTGTGTGTGTATATATATATATTTGTAAAAGTTTTTTTAGATTATTTTAATGTGTTGGATATATTATTTTAATGTGTTGAAAGAAAAAATAGAATATCTGATGAATGGGGTATAGTAAAGTGGTGTTTTAAAATAGAAAAAGTAGGATTTTATGTGTGAAAATGGCACTTAAGATAGAAGAGTTGATGAGAATGCTAAGAGCATTAGCATTAAAGGGTGTAAAAACCCCTCAATTGCTATTTTACCACCTAAACCCTTAAAACATGCAACATCCAGGTGGGGGTATCTAAAAATTTATACCAACTTGCTATAGTAAGTTGGTATCAATACCAACACACTGTAGCTAGTTGCTAAATGGTAAATAATATTTTTTATTCCAAAAAGTAGTTTTCTCTATCTTCATTTAATATAATAAAATAAAAAACTCACTCTCTCCTCTTTCTCTCTCTTTTCTCTACCTCTCACTCGTTCATCTCTCCCCTCTCTCTCTCATCTCTACTCAGTCCCTTTTGGTGGTGACACGGCGGTAGAGGATTAAAAGCGACGCCAGAGGCTTGAAGGCGACATAGCAACAGCGGCTTGAAGATCGTTTCTGGGTTTTGCTTGTTGTGGGTCGTGGGTTTGTTGAATCAATGTTTAAGGCTTGGGTTGGAATGGGTTGTGAGTCTTGGGTTGTTTTTGGTGGTCAGTGGCGTTGTTTTTTATGGTCAATGGTGGCGAAGGTTTGGACTTTAGGTGGGGGGTTTGGGTGGCACATATTAGTGTGTAGGCGGCTATAGGTTGTGATTTGGGGGTAATGGGTTTCAATTTTGGGTCGATGGGTTAGGCTTTGGGTGGGAGTGGTTGGTTTGATCAATTTTCAGTGATTGGGTGGTGGTGGCTAAGCTTTGATGATAGGTGGTTGCTCGCAGTGGTGGGTTTGCTAGATGTGGTGTTTATTGCTGGGTTTGCTTGAGAGAGAGAGAGAGAGAGAGAGAGAGACAAATATAGAGACAGAGGAAAGACTAAAGAGAGAGATAGGAGAGGAGAGAGAAATGAGTTTTTTATTATTATTTTATTATGTAATTTATATTATTTTATTGGATTATATATACAAATAAGAACTGAAATATTTGGTGTATTATTAAATAAGTTGATAAAATAAATAAAGTAGTGTTTGAAAATGTAAAATAAGTTTTCTTTTACATTTTAAGATGTGAATGCTCTAATGTATTTCAAACTTTGAGACATAAGTCTGCGAAACACATGCCTTGTGAAGACATAGGTTTTTATAAGAGATCTTTATTAAATTGATTCTTTTTTTCTTTTCTTTTTTTGAGAATCAAATTGATTTTCTTAAACTATGGGTTTTAGGACCAAAGTTTTCTAATCCTATCTCCATGCAAATTGATAAGTGATAATCATTCAAAAAACCAAGCACATGACAAAAAAATTTGAACCACAAACAGAAAGGTAAACAAAGCAATTAAATTAATCACTAAATTTACTTTACTCCCACCAAAACAAAAGAGATGAAAAAGATAAAATAATGATTTTATCTACCAAATTACTTCTATGATCCACAAAAGAGAATATCTTCCCTTTTCCCTACTCTAGAAGACTCACTAACAACCATAAATTTAGATTCCACCCAATTGTTACCACTACCAGATACACCACCTCTCTCTCTCTCTCTCTAAAAACTGTGCCTACGTGTGTGTCACAAAAAGCATAATCCACGTCAGCATTTTGAAATTTCTTCAAGTCAGCCAGCATTGTTGGCCACCCAGTTACTACAGTTAGATATAGGAGCAAAGCTCGCCGGAAAGTTGTCGGGAAAGTAATCTCCGGTGCCCGGACCTTCGAACCCATCCAAACCCATGAAGAAATCATCGTTTAGAACCATATCCGATATCCCAAACTCGTCTCCTTCTTCGTCATCTTCCTCCACCAAATCCTCTCTCTCTTCTTCTTCTTCTTCTTCTTCTTCTTCTTCTTTGCTGTCGGTTGTTGTACTCTGAGTCTGAGTCTGAGTCTGAGGTACAACAAGCTCTTCCTCGAACGAGGTTTCTGGGGAGGAGTACTGCTTTTGGGTTTTGTTAGAGTCACCAGCGGTGACGGTTTGGGGTGTCAAGGGCTTCTGACGCGTGGACCCAGCTAGTGAGTTTCGGTGCGTGGGAGCTGGGTGGTTGTGCTCTCCTGTGTATGTCACTATGAACATTCCCGGGTCGGTTTTGTTTCGCTCCACTTGTTTTCGGGCCAAACACCCTTTTGAACTACTACATCTATAATAACCCCTATAAAAAAATAAGAAACAAAATAAATTCAATTATTATTTGTTTTTTAACAAAAATATATAGAAGAGAATGTTGAATTAACTAAATGCATATCCAAAAATTAATGATTATAATATTAATTAAAAGTAAAGATTTCGAGAGACAAACCTTGGATATGGGGATCCTTTGATGGGTTTTTGGCCATATTTTCTCCAAGCCCATATGTCTGAAGAGAGACCCTCGGCTGGTACATGACAAACTTTCTTAAGGAGATTCTTCCTGAAATAGAAAATTCTAGAATTATTAACCAGCTTATTTTAAATTAAATGGTTTTTTTTTTTTTTGCAAAGTTAAAAATTATTATCAATCAAAGAGAAGATTTTAAGAACTGGGTATTTTTCGAATCTATGATTTTGGCTAATAAGTACTAAAAAAAAGTTGTCAAATTTACCTTCTTTTGGACTTGGGGTTGGAGGCAGAGCCAGATTGAGACTGTTTAGTCTGTTGTTTTTGTTGTTGTTGTACTTGATGTTGATGTTGTTTTTGTTGTTGTTGTTGTTGTTGTATTTGGGGCTTGGATTCAGTGAAAGTGGAAAGGGAATTAGAGAAGGATGTGAGAGGGGAGGGTTGTGGAGAGAGAGGCTCAGATTTGGGGAAGAAAGGCTTGCAAAGCTCATGCAAGTCCAAATCCTCAGAAACATGTCGTCTTGCTTCAAAGGGATCTGAGAATGAGAAAAGTTGGCCTTGTCCTAAGCCAAGTTGTTCACCAACACCACCAGAAAAGTATGAGTTATTATTATTGGAATAATGAAAATTAGGCATAAAAGATGTACTCGTGGTGGGGGTGGTGGTGGTGGTGGTGGTGGAGGAGGAGTTAGTGCGAGAAGCGGTGGAGACACAGCCTCTGACCACAGCGTGTAGATCCCAATCTTCTTCCATGGCCTTAGAAGACAAACCCTGTGAATCTGTACCTTAATTTGTCTCCGCCAACACTGTTTGAAGAAAGAGAAAAAGAAAGACAAAACAAGGCGCTGACTTTTGGTGAAGACAGAGAAAGAGCAAGAGAGAGAGAAGGCTATCTTATTCTTCTTATAAGGGTGTAATGAGTGGGAGAGAATTATATATAGAGACAATGTTGGTAGTAGAGAGCGAAAGTGGGTTTCAATAGTCTAGAGAGAGAAACAGAGAGAGGGCAATTTCATTTGGCATCTCTATGCGTATCTTTTGTGCTTTCTTTTTCTTCGTTTTTTATTCAAACATATACCCCAAAAAAATATTGGTTTTTGGGGTTGACTTGTGCGAATGTCAAAGGGGTGGGATTTTATTTTACGAGGAAAATTGTACCACACGCTCTTATCTTTGCTAAACTGCACACACCTCGTGAGTTATACCGACAATAAGGAAAAAGAAAACGAAGTGTGTGGAAAAAAGTGGAGGCCAGTGAATTTGTTTTCCTCTTTTATTTATTTTTTTTTTTTTGGGTGCGCTCATCAAAAATCATAGATGCCGCTTAGTGGGTAGGTACGTCTACGTGTCCTCACGCGCTTATTATGCGCCGTTCTTGAATAATAATGACTACATGGCGATGGGGATGGTGTTTTGAATCAAAATTGGCAATCACTATAGAATAATACTGTAAATAATACTGTAAATGTATCTCACTTTGATTCTATTTAATTTCATTCTATATTTATTTAGCTTCATTAAAATTTCTATAATTGGTTATTTTATTTTGTTTTTTCCTTGTGAGTTTCTTTAAAGTGTATTTATTTTTAGTGTTGCAACATTTAAACCGACATGTTTAATTTATAGTTTTTAATTTTTTTTATACTTTTTCTTAACTCACTCATAACTTGAAAAAAAAAGCCTTGATCCTGCCTTGAATTTCAGCTTATCTCATCAAATCTCTAATGTCTTGTTTCAATCAAATATATTTAAATTAAAATAGCACCAAAAAAAAAAAACCTGTGTAATAAACTCTATTCTCAAATCTCAATTACATAACTGGCAACATCTATTTAATTATCATATTCATAAGTGTCAATTTTATCTTTCACGCAATAATTAAATTAAAATTATTGGGTCCAAAAATTAGGGCTTAAATTTGGTTTGCGCAGCAAGTATATTAGGAGATTACAGTACATTGCATATATTGAATCAATATATCAATCATATTACATAAAAATACGATATCAATCAAATTAAATAAAGATTCTAACAATGAGAATCCCTCAATTACTGATTTTGAATGAAAATTGAAAAAAAAACCCACATGAAAAATATATGGATGCCACCGATTTTGATGGTTGTTTACTCAAAAAGAAAATATCCCAAAATTGTTTTGATATTTTGTTTGGTCCTTTAAATTAGGCCTAGGCTGGTCTAGTCTAGACTCTAGTATTAATATACACAATTTGACGTGGTCTCCACATGTTTAAATAATAAAGCGAGTTGTACATGTCTATGTAGTCGAGCAAGTAGTGGGTTTGATTGAAAAGTTTTGGTCCAATTGTGAGCGATGATCCAACGGCTGAAAAAGAGTTCAGACTAAACATGAAATAGCGCGTGGATTGACGGTGTAAGTGTAACGAGTTAAAATTTGGGGTGGCGTGACAGCTTGCAGATTTTATTGGGCCCACATCTTTTACAAAGAAAGAGTCTCAAGAGTTACCAGCAGCGCGTGGGTTGTGACTTTAATACCCGCAACTTTCTCTCAGTTCCAACTCCCGAATCCTATGATATTGTTTAAAAAACAAAATTAGTATTAAAAATGTTTACGTTTCAGATCCTCTAGATTTTTTAAGGTACTTTATTAAATAATTTTTTTAAAATTTTAATTATTTTTTAATAATTTAATGATTTAAATTCTATCATGTCAGAATTCTACTAACAATAATCTTAATTGTTTTATTTGTAATATTATTTTTTTATTTTAAGAATATTGTTAGTAGAATGCTGACATGGCAGGATCTAGACCATTAAATCATTAAAGAGTGGTTAGGATTTAAAGAAATCTACTGGTAGAGTACCTTAAGAAATCTAGAGGATCTGAATCCGTTAAAAAAAAATGCTAATGATACAAATTTAACCATAATATTTTTTCTCATAAAAAAAAACTATAATGTTTTTCATAAATTAATAAAACCGCACAAAACAATTGGTGAAAACTTTTCTATATATAGACTAAAATTAATAATTTTTTTATACGAAAATTAATAAGTTATTACTTATAACCATTTGGATTCAGATCCTCTAAATTTCTTAGACTCTAGTATTACTAAATGTTTGAATTTAGTAAGTAAACACATTTAAATGATATATTAGTAAATTCTTCAATGAAATCCTATATTCCATAATCCTTTTACCCAAAACAAAGAAGAAGAAAAAACTCATTTTAATTTATTTTCCTTAGATTGTATGTTTCAAAATTTGAATGAAACTTTGTTGGATTGAAAGAACTTTTTTTATGGTATTTCTTTCATACTTTAATTATTGTTATTATAAAATAGAATTTGTATGGAAGTTGTTTATAACATCCACTCCATGATAATTGTTTTTACAATTAAGTTAAGACATTAATTGGTTTTTAGAATAAGTGAATTCGATTATTCTACAGTAATAGACTATACCAATTGAGCTATCGGGAACCCATTATATACTCATTAATTAAATAAGTTTAGACAATTTTATAAGTCGTTACGTAATAAGTTAGAGGAGATTCCTCTAACTGGTTGAGAAGTAAACTTTTGCTTTATTATAGATAACATGTTAATCATGTCAAAATTTAAGCCATATTTATTAAATGGATTAAAATGGGTCATGGTCATAAAAAACAACAAGTGTTTCTATAAACTCAACACAACATATTTATATTTATTAAGTGTGTTTATATATGTCAATCCATTAACAAACATTAGAAGTAAGAGGGCTTAACACGATTATTAAATGGACCATGTTCATATTCATGTTGTGGATATATATAACCAAATATCTCTACTCAACACAGCACCAACATGACATGCCAACATCTATCTAGTTCTATTATGTAGTGTGCCTTTATATTAGAATCTCTTTCCCTCTCCCTTGTGTGTGTGTTTGTTTCTCAAAAAATAAAGTTAACATACATCCTCAAAACTACATATATAGGAGTGTATACTATAGGATAGTTAGGAAGACACGTGATCTTTATGTGAGTATTATAAATGGTCTAGATCTTAGAGACACACCAAGAACTATTATCGATTCCAAGACAACGTTAAATGTTGATTTTGAATCACTATAAGTGGATGGCACAAGGCTTTGGATTGCAAGTGTGTGGTGTGGGGACGGTGACATGGGTGCAAGTCTACAATTTGGATGTGTTGACATTTGACTCAGCCCAACGCGGACCCAAATGATTCTTTTTCTGTTTTTTTTTTTTTTTTACGGGCTCGACCGTCCTCTCGCTCTCCTTTTTTTTTTTTTTTTTTTTTTGAGAATGACTCGCTCTCCTTTTAAGCAATTTGTTTCGGTTGACAATTTGATATTACTCCCATCAAGTTGTTGTTAGATGATAAGCAACAAAAAAATAAGTGCAATTTTTTTTTTTTTAGATTAGGATTTTCATATTATATTATTAGAATAAAATACTATCAAAATCTCCGTTAAAAGAAAAAAAAAAAAATTTTAAAACACTATCAAAATCTCGTTCTTTGTTCTTGGATGACGGCATTGTTGGATATGCGCAAAACATGCCATCCCAAAAAAGAAAAATAAAATAAATACTCCTAAAACAGAGACAGGATATATACATATATATAGTTTGAGTCTAAACGGGGTTGGAGCTTTTTTTTTTTTTTTTTTTTTTTAAGAACCATAATCAAATTTCTTCAACCTACTATATGAAAATTAAATAGTTTATGTAATTTTAGTTATATGATTTTTTTAATGAGTCATATGACTTGTTCAAGTGTAAAGTTTGGTTACAAACTTGGTTGTAGCCTGAGACTACAACTCCACTTAATATATTTTTATTGGATGTAAATTTTAACAAATTCACTATTGGAATACATTTTCTTCTTATATCCTTCATGCTTATAAAATTTCTAGAAGATTAAAGATTCTTAACTATGTAATCAATCAAATGTTTAAATATTAAGTTGTTGTAATTTAAAATTTAGCATAAAAAATAAGCTTATGGATTGAATAATAAATAATATATGATTGGCACAAAATTTTGACATGTATGTTTAGAACATAAAAAACATGCAATCCAATAGTTAGATTTTCAAAATATGTAACCATGTTAATTTGTAAGTATTAATAAATAAAATTTCAAGTTAGAGAATTTATTGAAAACATACAAAATTTAATTAAAATTGGTTGAGAGAAGATCAAATCTAATTTAACCAGGATTTGTTTGGTATTGTCGTGTTCTTCTTTATCCAAAATAAGGTGAGTTCTAATTAATATATATTAATATAGTTTAGTACTATTTGTAACCCTAAAAACTAATTTTAATATATATATGATGATACATGGAAAATTAATGAGCCAATCATCCATCTAGAAGTATTGGAAGACTTGCAAGAAGGAATAATGGTATTGGAGGGCACTAATGTGATGTTGACGTTAAGTTTATCTGATACTTAAGTTTGGAACTCATAGAAACCCATCAAAGCTCAAATGGCAGTAGTTTTTGGGTTAATGACGTATACTTCAAAATGAAGGGGATCTGGTTATATAGGGGTCTTGGGCTAGCCACCTTCCACGATGTTAGCCATTTTCTTAATTGGGCGTGATTGAAGGTGTGGAGTTAATGATAGCAAGATTCACAAAGTTTGCACCCACTATTTCAGAATGTGGATTAGGGGGCGAATATCTTGTGCTTAAGGCCTAGGGATTTCCATAAGTGTGCTTTCATCAAAGTGCAATTGTTCAAAGGGTCGGACAACCCATGTTTAAGTCCGCCCACAATAAATGTTCAACGACATAACATCTATGTCGAACAAGTGGCATGGCTTGACTGAAAGGGCCCCGATGCTAGGTGATGGAAAGGCAAACGACTAAACACCTATGTTTGATGAGTGGTGCATCTGGGTTTGAGAATCCTTGATGTCAAATGGTCATGGCTCTGTGTCAAAGGGTCATCTATGTCACCCATCATATGAATGATTGGATGATTGGGAGAAATGGTTGGACGAATTAAGTGTCTGTTTGGGAAAACTTATTTAGTTGAAATTGAAAACTTTTTACTGAAAGTACCATAGATAAAGGTATAAAAGTTAGCAGAATAGTATAATGGGACCTTACTGATGGAATTAGAGATGAACGCAGCGGAAAAGTAAGTTTTGAACGGATCTACTTCATTCGATATTAATAACATGCATAAAGTAAATTTCAGAATTTGAGAACAAGATATCGTACCTTGAAGCGGTGAATTCCAAAACCGAAGATTGAAGCACTTGGGAATACTTTTAATCTTCACTCCAATTCCACTAACGCCCAAGATGTGTGGTCTCTCAATTGGTAACAAAGGGATTATTAGAGAGTGACTTTCACTCACTTCCACACCATTACAATCATGTTTTTCTTACCAATAATATTCTGTACGTTTTTCCCTTTGTATCTAACCAATATATCTAATTGGGCTGGCCTTTTGAGCCTTACCAATTGGGCTTAAGTGTGTGGCTTGGAGTGGGACCAAAAGGGACCAATAAGACACTAACTCCAATGGGCCTTGGGCTTTTCTGTCAACTCTTGACAAGTTCAAAGTTACCATTAACTATATTTAATACCACTATATAAATATAGTTGCACTCTAAGTCTTATCTATATATTACATCCCAAGACTTTATTATACATGTAACCCCTTCATAAAATATTCGTAGTAATACAAAGTCATTAAAGTAGACTGCCACTTTGTAAATTACTACATCTTGATCCTTGAGTACCCGATTTAATCCTTTAATGTTATTCATTATATATTTATGAAATCCTATTCCATAAATATATATACTTTAGTCTTACTAAAGTGGTTAGGCCTAACTCTCTGAATAACAAACTCATTAAACTTATCTCAAGGGAATACTTTATATCTCCATTAAGAGACTATGAATTCCATCTTGAGAATACATGTTCCATCAACACTTAACGTGGCTGCCCAACATACTGAAGTTTTGACCATTACTTTAGATCTCACTCCTAATATATCAAAGCAACCTACACCTCATGATCCAGTTCATTATTCTCTCAGGATTAAGAGTTCATGCAAATACAAGTCATGAGATTTATTATTCATTTGACTGTCCTTAGGTAAATAATAAATCTCACAGCGGTCCAGTTCAATATGTCTTAACTCTTAAAACATTTTAACACATCAACTAGAAGTCTCCACTTCCATGATCAAGACAAATCATCGTAGTTGATATGTTATAGTCTTCGCAGATGAAATGCCCAATTTCATCATCGACTACGAACTATAATTCTGAGTTTACAAAGAACTTGTGAATTATATCTTCTGTGACTCTTCACATAAATCACATACTATGCATCTCATGGACTATATGGTAATGTCCGAATATTCAAGTTACCACTAATTCAGATAATAATAAAATAAATTTATTAAACACAATATTAAGTCATACATAATGTCATACACAATGTCAAACTTAATATCATACATAGCATCACTCAATAGGATTTAAGGGCACTAATCCTAACACTTACAAGGTCAAGTTTCGACTTCATCAATTTGGCGCCCTTTGTGGGAACAACAAGTTGGTTCTTTCTTAAACCATCGTGCTTCTATTGATAAAGCTCCTATCACTTGATGGATTCTACACCAGCACCACCCCCAGATCCTGTGGTGATGGCTCAACAGATCCAAGCTCTAACAGCGAATGTACAAGAGCTAATGAAGCAAAATGAAGAGTTGAAGCGCCGAGCCAGTCCTGAGGGCAACAACGCCTCTCATCATCGACGTAGCCGTAGCAGACATGACAAGGAGGCTAGTAGCCCTGAAAATAGTAAGGGAAAAGATGCAACCGAATACACAAGGCAGTCCATGCATAACAACGATCATATGATGAAGAGCTTAAGAAGGGAACTTGACAAAGTAAAGAATGCAATGAAAAGGAAGACGGCGATGAACCTTGTTGGCATGATCAAACGAATAGATTCACCTTTAACAGCCAGTGTTTTGGAGTGCCCTTTGCCTCCAAAGTTTTGTTTGCCGCAATTGGAGTTCTATGATGGCACGAAGGACCCTTTTGACCTCATAGGGGCCTTCAAGACTATCCTAAACCTCCAACAGACCCCAGACGAAGTTATCTGCAGATATTTTCCTACCACCCTCAGAGGGGCTGCTAGGGTGTGGTTTAGTAAGTTGTCAGCATCTTCCATAGCGAATTTTGAACAGCTCAACAACACATTTGTTCGCCATTTCATTGGAGGACAGCATCATAAGAGGCCAATCTCTTACTTGCTAACAATAAGGCAGCAGGAAGGGGAAAGCCTAAGGGACTATGTAAAACGTTTCAACAAGGTCGTGTTGGAGATTGACGAAGCTGACGACCAAGTGATAATGATGACCTTCTAGGCTGGACTTAATAACCCTGATCTCATATTTTCATTAGGAAAGACGTCGCCAACCTCTATGACAAATCTCATGTTCAAAGCCCAGAAGTATATGAATTGAGAGGACGCCCTTACTGCAAAAGGGCTAACAGGAAAACGAAAGAAAGTAGAACTTGGTGATTCTCATGGTAAAAAGAAAGATCATAAGGATTCATATTCGGAGACTAAGACCAACAAGGGCAGTTCTGACACTCTGAAGAAGAAGATGAACTTCACCCCATTAGTGATGCCTGCAGACAAAATCTTGATGCAGATTAAGGATGAACAAGGACTAAAATGGCCCAAGCCGTTAAGCACGTCCTCCAGGAAGCGTGACCTGAAGAAGTACTGTCGTTTTCATAAGGATCATGGCCATTACACTGATGAATGTAGCAATATGAAAGAATAGATAGAAGAACTAATTCAACGGGGAAAGCTCCAGAAGTTCATCAAGAGGGACCACCACCCCCGAGCAAGGGCTGAGAACAAACCCTATGACGATGTCAAGGATGATGGACGAGATCATACAAAACAAGCCTTGGGCGAGATACGAACGATAACAAGGGGACCCGTATTAGGAGGGTCATACAAGTCTTTGAAGAAGACTTATTGCAGTCGGATCAACATTGTTCATATGAAGCATCTGTACCCAAAGTATCGACGATCAGAGAGTGACGATATCACGTTCTCTAAACTAGATGTAAATGGGATTAAGCAACCCCATGATGATCCACTCGTTATTGTATTGGAAATTGAAGGATTTAACACAAGAAGAGTATTGGTTGATAACGGCAGCTCTACGGATATATTGTACATGACGGCCTACCAACAGTTGAGGTTGGATTCGAAGAGGCTTAGACCTTTCAAATCCCCATTGGTTAGCTT
This sequence comes from Quercus glauca, assembly GCA_023736055.1. Lineage (NCBI taxonomy): Eukaryota > Viridiplantae > Streptophyta > Magnoliopsida > Fagales > Fagaceae > Quercus > Quercus glauca. Next base: position 42,936,058 of record CM043318.1, read on the forward strand.
CAGTGGAGATTGAATTTATCCAAAAGGCATCATCACATTGTCAGTCACAGCTAGTACACATCCAGCTCAGGTAACAAAACAAGTCGATTTTTTAATCATCGATTGCCTATCGTCCTATAATGTCATCCCAGGATGACCTACACTAAATCGGCTTAAGGCTATAACCTCGACTTATTACCTGAAAGTGAAGTTTCCTACCCCAAATGGGATATGGCAAATATGCGGGGATCAACTTTTGGCTAGAGAATGTTACCAAACGGTGTTAGCTTCAAGAGAAAACCATGCGTGGATGGTGGAAGAAGAACCAAGGAAACCTGCTCAAAAGCTGGAAAATGGAAGCCTTGTAAAAGGAGACGTTACCAAAGTAACAAAGGGTGGGAGCAGGACTTAACTCAGACTTGAAGGGCAAGATCGTGGAGTTCTTAAAGCAGAATTTGGATATCTTCGCCTGGACTCACGAAGACATGCAAGGCATAGACAACAAAGTGATAGAGCACAAGTTGAATGTCAATCCTACCAAAAAGCCTGTCAAGCAGAAACAATGAGTTTTTGCTCCTGAGAGGAACAAAGCTGTTGTGGAAGAGGTAGAGAAGCTTTTGACTGCTGGATTCATTAGAGAAATCTATTACCCCGAATGGTTGGCCAACGTCGTCATGGTGAAGAAGTCCAACGGGAAATGGCGCATGTGTGTTGCCTTTACAGATCTCAACTGCGCCTACCCAAAAGACAGTTTTCCGCTTCCTAGGATCGATTAGCTGGTAGATTCAACAACCGGCCATAAGCTTTTGACCTTCATGGACGCATTTTCAGGTTATAACCAAATCCGCATCAACGAAGAGGACCAAGAGAAAACAGCTTTTGTTACTAGCCAGGGGTTATACTACTACAGGGTTATGCCATTTGGCCTAAAGAACGCAGGGGTTACTTACCAAAGGTTAGTGAATCAGATGTTTAGCAGACAGATCGAACGAAATATGGAAGTCTATGTGGATGACATGCTTGTAAAGAGCAGGAAAGCAACACTTGGACGACCACAGAGAAACTTTCGATACATTGAGGAAGTATCAAATGAGGTTAAACCTAGCTAAGTGTGTATTTGGGGTCTCGTCGAGCAAGTTTTTAGGCTTCATGGTCTCACAACTAGGCATAGAGGCTAACCCTAAGAAAGGCAAAGCCATATTAGATATGACATTCCCAAGGAGTGTGAAGGAGGTTCAGAGACTGATAGGATGTATAGCAGCCTTGAACAGGTTTGTCTCCAGCGCTACAGATAAATGCCTCCTGTTCTTTAAAACATTAAAGCAGGCTTTCCAATGGACAAACGAGTGTGAAGAAGCCTTCCAAGCACTCAAGGATTACCTATCTAAACCCCCACTTCTAAGTCCATCCATCAAAGGAGAAGATTTGTTCCTGTACTTAGCTATCTCTCAGACGATTGTAAGCTCAGCATTAATTCGTGAAAAGCTCCAGATTCAGAAGCCAGTTTATTACACGAGCCAGGCCTTCCAGGGTGTAGAAGCAAAATACCCAAGGATAGAAAAATTAGCCTTCGCTTTAATCGTTGCATCAAGAAAGCTCCGTCCCTACTTCCAAGCACTCATGATCTTAGTCATGACGAACCAGCCCCTGCGAAAGGCGATGGGTAGGCCAGACATAGCAGGGAGAATGGTCCAATGGGCAGTAGAATTAAGCCAATTCGATGTTGATTACAGGCCTAGAACAGCGATCAAAGCTCAGGCACTGGCAGACTTTGTCATTGAGTTTACTGTAGCTGATCAAGATCCAGGATCAGATTATTGGACAGTGTATACAAACTGCTCATCAGCATTAGGCATAGGTGGAGTAGGTGTGTTCCTCTTATCTCCTGAGAAATACATCCTCAAGTACGGAGTCCGGCTTTAGTTCCCAACAACGAATAATGAAGTAGAGTACGAAGCAGTCCTGACGGGCTTGAGGGTTGCAAAAGCCCTAGGTGTGAGAAACTTGAAACTGAACTCTAATTCAAAGCTCGTGACAGGGCAGATGAACAATGAATATAAGGCTAAAAAGGACAGGATGAAGAGGTACTTAGCATTGATCAGTCAGTTAATTTCTAACTTTGATGATGTCAAGATTGCTCAGGTACCCCAGGAGGAAAATTTCGAAGCAAACGAGGTTGCTAAGCTGGCATCGTCGGAGATCAATAAACGATGACCTGGATTGTACATGGAGGTGCAATACCTTCCGAGCATTGAGGGGTTTGATGTGAATTACGTCCAATCAGGAGAAAGCTGGATGGATCCAATAGTCACATACATCAAGGACAGTAACCTCCCTATAGATCTCATGGAAGCCAGAAAAGTCAAACTTAGGTTGTCCAGATTTACAATCCTGAACGTAGAGCTTTACAAGAGGGGATTCTCGCAACCCTACTTGAAGTGCCTCGATCCAAAAGATGTTGAGTACATAGGGAAATCCATGAAAGGGTATACGGAAATCACTCTGGACCACGATCACTCGTTGGGCAAGTTATTCGTGCAGTATATTTCTAGCCAACTATGCAAAAAGATGCAGCTCAGGTTGTTCAGAGGTGTGACAAGTGCAAACGGTTTGGAAACGTGCAGCATGTCCTAGCAAAACACTTGACTAGCATCACCGCACCATGGCCATTCTCCACGTGGGGAATCGATATAATGGGCCCCTTACCCCTTGGTAAGAAGCATGTAAAATTCCTAATCGTCGCTATTGATTATTTCACAAAGTAGGTGGAAGCAAAGCCTTTGGCGGTTATAACGAAGGCCAAGATACAACACTTCGTGTGGAAAACCTTGTTTATTGATTTGGAATTCCACGAGTCATCATCTCCGACAATGGATGACAGTTTGATAGCCACAAATTTAGAGATTTTTACAAGGAGCTGGGAATAAGGAACCACTATTCTTCACCCGAGCATCCACAGGCCAATGGCTAGACAGAAGTCACAAATCAAACTTTGCTCAAATTTATCAAAACCCGACTTGAGGAGGCAAAAGGAACAAGGTCTGATGAGCTCCCAGGAGTGTTGTAGGCTTACAGAATGACGGTGAGGACTCCAACAGGCAAGACGCCTTTCAAGATGACGTTTGGAACCGAGGCGGTAGATCCTATGGAAATTGGAGTGTCAAGCCTCAGAAGGGCATGTCATGACGAACAAAGTAATGACGAGGGCCTTAAGCTAGCTTTGGATTGTTTACCCGAGATTATAGACGATGCAACCCAGAAAATGGCCTTGTATTAGGAGAGGATGACGAGGTACTATAACCAGAGGGTCAAGCTAAAGCGTTTTTTACCTGGAGATATGGTTCTACAGACAGTCTCACAGGCTACCAAAGATCCAAACGAAGGGAAAACTAGGAAGGCCCATGCAAGGTCGTCCGTTATTCAAGGAGAGGAAGCTACTATTTAGAGGACACAAATGGGAAACCTTTGCCTCGTCCGTGGAATGCAGAGCACCTTAAAAAGTATTATCAATAAGGGAGCAGATTCTCAGCCCTAATAAGTTCCAGGGTTTGGAACATCTCGTTTATTCATCCACAGATAAGCAGGACATCAATTTCATTGTTTTTATGCATTTGTCCCTTTTTTCTTTCAGTACTTTATTTTCAGCACCTTTTGTGTTTCGATGAATTTATACCCTTGTAACCCCTTTTTATAAACAAGGACGAATAAAACAGGCAAAACATCTACAGAAGTTATTTCTTTTGATGACAAATATTCCAAGGAGAAAATCTAACTTATGTGGAAAGGAAAGTCTGAATTGCAATGGTCATGATAGAAACCCTGATGAGGGTAAATCATGATCCAGTGATAAAAACGTTAAGTTTAAATCACGCGAATAAAAACCTCGTCAATATAAATGACGCAGTCAAAATCCAAGATAAGTGATAAAAACATAAAGTTTAAATCACAAGGATAAAAACTTCATCAATATAAATGACAAGATCAAAATCCAAGTTAAGTGATAAAAACGTAAAGTTTAAATCACAAGGATAAAAACCTCGTCAATATAGATAACGCTCAAAACCCAAGTTAAGTGATAAAAACGTAAAGTTTAAATCACAAGGATAAATACCTCTTCAATATAGATAACGCTCAAAACCCAAGTTAAGTGATAAAAACGTAAAGTTTAAATCACACGGATAAAAACCTCATCAATATAAATGACGCAATCAAAATCCAAGTTAAGTGATAAAGACGTTAAGTTTAAATCACATGAATAAAAACCTCATCAATATAAATGACACGGTCAAAATCCAAGATAAGTAATAAAAACGTAAAGTTTAAATCACAAGGATAAAAAATCCCGCCAATATAAATGATGCGGTCAAAATCCAAGTTAATTGATAAAAACGTTAAGCTTAAATCACAAGGATAAAAACCTCGTCAATATAAATGACGCAGTCAAAATCCAAGTTAAGTGGTAAAAACGTTAAGTTTAAATCACAAGGATGAAAGTTTCGAACCTAACTTACGAAGGACTCTGTCAATATGAAAAATGAAGCTTAAAAAGCCGAATCACGAGGACAAAAGATTCAGCCAAGTCCAGCTCATAAGCTAAACGAAAAAAGTTAAATTCACAAAGATAAGCAACAAAGTTATAGCATAAGCAAAGCAACAAGTTGTTCAAGGTAAAAGCCTCAAAACAAGGAGGCAACCATTGTTTGTTAAAAAGCCCTAAAAACAAAAGGGGAACCCATCATTCTCAAAACAAAATAAAAAAAGAAATCATGAAGTAGGAATAGTAGCATCTTTTTCATCAGTAACCTTGTTCACAGTGAAGTCTTTCTCCATGACACCAGATTCAATCTCTTCCTTCTCCTTTGCCTTGTCTTCAAGAATCTCCGTGTCAATCTTCTCGAAATCCAGACCAGAAAAGTCTACGGCCAAGCTGTGGTGCTTCATTGTCCACCGGCGTAGAAGCTCAAACCCCTTAAAGTACTGCATGAACTGGAGATCTAAAAATTCCTCTGATTGCTTAAATTTTTGGATGATCTCATCTCTCTCCTCGTCAGTCTTTAGAAGGGCAGCCTGAATTTCTTCGTCCTTCTAAACAACAAGAGCCTTTTCCACACGCAGGGCTTCTATAAGCTCCTTTATTTTCTGGTTCGCATCATTCCTTTCGTCCATGACTGCAATCAAATCTTTCTTCAACTGGGAACACTCAACCTCGACAGATTCTGCCTTCGAAGTAGCCACTACGACCTTCTCCTCCGCATCCAAGTAATCAGTTGCGATACGCAACGACTCCCCAAGGACCTATATAAACAAATAAATAAGGAAAGAGATCGTGCATAACCACTTGTACAGATCAATCCAAAAGGGATGCTGGGAGAACAGAACTACATACCTACACCAGCTTATGGATATGTCGACTGACGAGCTCGTGGGAGGGAATGGATGATAAACCCTTCAACTCATCATTGGTAATCACGTTGTGTGCATGGCCTAAAGCTATAGCAAGGTTGTCCCATACACTCACCCCAACTTTGCATTTACCTTTTGCATGGGTAATTGGGGGCGTGACGGCAGTCACTTCCAAAGACGGAGTTGGAGAAGAAGGGGCAATATGAGTAGATGTGAGGGCAATGGTATCAACTTTCTCGTCACTCAGCTTTCTTTTCTTCGAATCAGAAGTTGGGTTGGCTAAGGGTTCGTTCTTCAAGTTTCTAATGTGGGCATATTTATCTTTGCTATATCTGGTGGCCATTTCTGCTAAAAAAAATTAAAAAGAGAGAGAGGAAGAGGCAATTAGACATTTAGACAAAATTAAAAAAGATGAAGTGAAGGGCAGACGATCTTACTCTTCTCGGCAGATTTTCTCTAAAACGTACTTTGAAGGTTCGAGGCCTAGACAACAATCAAACAAGCAACGAAGATTAACAAGGTCGTCAAAATCCTCTATTTCAAGAGCATAGGTGAGGGAAGCGCGAACCCGGTGGCGATTTTTATCTTCCAAGTCAAGACAATCAAGAGCTATGAAGAATCACAAGAAGAACTTCGTTAGACGAGTAATCAAGATATGGAAGAAAGACAAAAGAGGATAACAAAAATACGCACCAAGTGCTTGGACTTCCCATTTTCGTAGTAATCTCGGGACTTCCCCCAAAAAATCGTCAAACAAGGTTTCCCAACCCGTTCCAGAAATGAAAAAATATCGTGATTTCCAATCATGAAAAGACGAAGGAAAACCCCTAACAATCCTAGATTTCCTATCCTATGGCAAAAGTTCAAAATACCCATAGTAGGTAGAGGCTTTCAAACGATACAAAAACAAAAAATTTGTTTAAAGTAATCATCTTTTCGTCACAAGCAGACACTTAAATGGACATGCAGCTTATTATCGTCCTCCAAGAATTAGGGACAAGCTGACCAGGGGCAATCTGAAATTCATTTAGGAGGTGCATAATAAACGGGTGGACGGGGAAGCGAAGGCCACACAAAAAGTTAGCCTCATAAAAACACACCTCCCCTTGAGTAAAGTTGCAAGCTTTCTCACCCAAGCAAGGCAATCTAATCGACGTCCCTTTGGGAAATTGAAACCTCTTCTAAAACCGGTAAAATGTTTTTCTTTCAAAGAACAAGACTCTGAAAGAGCATGTAAAGGAGGTAAAGATGAAGATGAAGGCAGTTTTGAAGCAGCGGTGTCCACTACTTTACTCAAAGAATCCATGTTGGAAGACAACCCAGTCTCCAACTCGCTAGACTGGACATCATCTACCCTATACTCGATGGCGGCCATCTCTGAGTGGTGTTTTATCAAAGATTGGCGAATTAAAGGATAAACAAAAAATAAAACGGGCCTAAGGGCAGAGAAACAGGGAACAAACAAGCCTACTTGGGAACGTCAACCTAAGGAATATTCTAAGAAAACTCCCAACCAAGCAAAGAAAAATGAGACCGAGGGGCACTCTTGACTAAGGAAATCAAAACCAACCATCAAAGCATAGAGAAAAGAGGCCTTACTAGGAAAATACAAAGAATGAAGATTTCTCAGGCGCGTTGAAGTTCAAACCAAATAAGGCGGAGGAAGAGGAACAGTTTGTTTTCTAAAAGGAAAACTAAGAATTAAGGGGTGCCAAAATCAAGGAAATTTCACGCGTGCCCCAAATTGAAGAACGACACGTGATCACTTCCTGAAAAGTAGTCATTTCGCATTTAAAACAAGAGCCAAGTTTCAAGAATTGAAAGGATACGAAACGTCACATCCAGTCATATTCCTGAGATCGTCCAACTTCTTGACGACCAAGGAATGGGGGGCAATTGACGAGTATTAAGATAAGATCGTCTAGGTAAAAGATGATCTTAGCCACACTCGAGTCGGGGACAAGAGTAAACGTAAAATCCTGTCGTCATACGTCGTCCTTTGAGGCAAGCCAGGCCAGCACTCATTGAAGGTGCAAATCAATGCAATCAGGACAGCTAATAAGCAATGACTACGCCGGAATAGTTACAAGAGCAATAATGGCTCAACGGTCATCCGTTACACCTTAAATGGAATCATCATTGTCAATTAATGCCGCGTTCCACTCAGAAGAAAAACGCTCAGAGCAGCATTAACAGACATAACTACACCGACCCAAAGCAAACTATAAAAAGGGAAATGGAACTCAAGTAAAAGGACATGAAAAATTAGAGAGAATTGTGAGAAATTTCTTTTGAGAACTGATAAGCTGACTTTAGCATCAGAGTATTCTTTGCTGGCATCACACCAGTGAAAACCTCCTTTGCCTTTCTTTTCTTAACAACAAGTACCGAAGATTGTCCATCGGTATTGAAGAGGAGCATACTGACGAGGTCAAGTTTCGACTTCATCAGGACTCATAAATAGTAGCAAAAATAAAATGAAATTGCAAATAAGTTGAAATTTTTAGCTTGTCCCAAATGGACACTAAGCCTCGTAATACCTGACTGGAAGAGTTCTGACACTCGTTGGACGAGTCCGTCTGGAAGAATGCACCATAGTCATCCATGGGGTTGGACGTCTGGCTTTGAACAATGTCAATAGAAGGTTGATTGGGAAATATGTTGGATGAGTATGTTGTGAAGAGTGTCGAACAATTAGTCAAATGGGTGAAAATCTTATACCCATCAATATGCATTAGAATGATGACATGGAAAAAATGGAGTTTTCAAAAGTTTATGTGGCAACCCTAGAGGAAATCAGCAAAAAATAAACCAAAGATTTTCAGTTTATATTTTATTTAGAAAAATGGACGAATCACATGTTAGGTCACAAAACAGTCAATTTCACTAAAACAAAACAAAACAAAACACATTCAATGATATAACGCTGTTCTTTTTCCACAAGAAATTGGGAATCATTAAACAAAAAGCTGTTTAATAATTGGATATGAATGGTGCCTATTTTGCATGTTATGAGTATTATTCATGGCATAATAAGATTCCAAAATGGTTGCCAATATAGAATATAATTCAATTTAAAATGTGGAAAGGCTATGATGATGCATCATCAATCTGATTCTAGGGTCGAGTCTTATAATTACCAATTTGCAAATGCAAGTAGGTTAAAATTGTGGCCACTTAATAACGTAAACTACTTGTAATTAAACCCTTCCTGATTGCCTTTATCATCATAAAATCGTATGTGGTTCGGTGCAGGTACTTTTTATGTCTACGTGTGTATGTTTGTCAAGTTGGGATCAAATCTTAGTTGGCGCAAATCATTTCAATCATACCATCTTTTCAGCTGAGAAAAAGATATGAAATGAGTTAATCTTGATGATGCATGTTGAAGAAGAGATGAAAGGCATTTCTAGACTCTAGAGTTGGACCACCACCAGTCTATGGCACAAACCGGGCTGTCATACCCTATATTTTTTTCTCTTTTGCTATGCACTTTGTAAAACGTATTTGGGTATTGACATTGATAGAGAGTAGGTGCTTTTGGGGGTGGATTGGGTTTGGTTGGTAGAGATCTTTTTTATGTTATAGCCCATCCTAGATGGACGCTAAGTTTGACAGATTTTAGTTCAGTTTCCATTTGGTTGGTCAAACATTTGCAGCACTTAACAAAGGTCTCCTTAATTTCTGTCAAAAGTATGGGATTGGGATAGAACAAGACTTTGGATGTCTAGTTAACAAGTCTAGCCGTATATGGTCGATGGAGGCTTGAAAAGAAATGGGATGGTGATAATCGATTACGAAGATATATAGTGGTCATTTGTGGGGTCTTCAATATCTTAAGCACTTGTTTTCTTGGTATTTTTTATGGAGAGAGAGAGAGAGAGAGAAGGTATCAAAGTGGCCCATTCTTACAGAGCAATTATCGTGGGTTTGGCACAAGGATATGCAAGTGATAGATACCTTAGCTATCAAAGAAGATAGAAATCTACAAGCAACCCACCCCCACTAAATTTCATCAATCAATCTCTCTCTATGTCTCTCTCTCTCTCTCTCTCTCTCTCTCTCTCTCTATCTATCTAATAAATCTCATGGAGAGAGAGAGAGAGGAGAGCACTTTATAGTGGGAGAAAGATGCTACACTAGCAAAAATAGGAGCCCCCCACCACAATTACGGGAATTGCCATGTGTCCAAATCACTGGCTGCATTTTATGTGCTTCTGCGTCCCCTTTCCATTTGTGATTCATGAACTTGGTAGGAGTAGACATGTACTTGCATTTTGGACCTTCATTGGTGCGTCCTTCATCATTATTAGAGACTAGAGATTATCGTATCATTTTTGTATACGTACTCTTATGACCTATTATTATTAATTCCTTCTTCATAAAGAGAGGAATCGAAGAGTTGTATGAAATTGAATGATTGTAAATCATATTACTTTTTGTATGGATGTAATTGAAAGGGTTTTTTTTATTATAAATGAAACGAGTACAAATTTGGAGTTCAAAACTAGGATGACAATTATTCTACTGCATTTATTACAATCTATCACTCAATTTTGCGTTTATTGGTCAAATACGCATATCACTCAATTTTGTCAAGAAATATTCTGCAGGATTGTAGATAGTTGAATATAAACATATTACACAATCACGCACCGATGTCCGCTTCTTAACAGTAACTGAAAATGAAGAAATTGATAATCCAACCAACTATTTATTACTTTGAGCAATACATATTTCTTAAATCATGCAAATAGGCTCCATTTTCAGCAGATGAGATGTTCCACAATAATTACACAAAGGCCTAAGTAATAGGCAGATAACTTAAGGCAAGAAGTGTCCTCCAAACAAGCAATGATCAAAAGAAAAGTATAACAAATAATTCTTCATCGCATCTAATTTATATTGAAATAAAAACAAATACTATTTTAAGTTTGGACCACTCAATGCAACAAAATCAACTTTGTCATTATTCATACCCAAAAGTATCATTTACAAGGGCGCACACCGGGACATGAATTTCCTCGACACACAAACAAGAGCTATTGAACCTAACATAAGTTAATTCCTTAAATGAATACAAACCTATTGCTCATCCTATCCATACCTTCAAAAAATATACACTCCAAGAAAGAAAGAAATTTAAATAATAATAAAAAAATCTATTGTACAGAATTTTCTGTCCAAAGATGAGCTCATCAGCCTGGCCATTAATTTAATCTCGTACTGGTTCAGGTGCCACCAAATTAATTCAAATTGAGGAGTCGGTCCCCACAGCTTAGTAACAGCTTGCTATGAACTATTCAAGAAATCTCAAAGTCAAATTTAAATCAGCATTCCACTTCCATATCAACTCAAGCTTGGCCACAAGGAACTAAGTCTGGCTGCGAGTTTTGCACTCTTATAGTCTTCTCTAAGCTGAATAAACCTGAGTTGGGAGATGAATCAAAATTTCATCATTAAAACAGGCACCATCAATGTAAAAGACTCACCACTTACCAGAGAATGTCATAAACTCAAAATAAAATGTTCTTGTGAAATGTGTTAAAATGCACTTCCTGGATGTGTTTGGATGAGAAGGGGGGAAAACCCAGACAATTTGAACATTTTCTACCATTCATAAACCATGCTTGGTATTTAATGGAAAAGGAATTCATGCTCCTTGGTAAAACAAAATATAACTTTTTAAATGCATTTCTAGTGGATGAGTCACAAAAATTGCAATTTAACATGTACTCAATAATACCTTTGTGCATCTTTTCGGATACTGGGGGTACCCTCAAATAGAGTCGAGAGGCTTTCAGGAGCAACAATAAAGACATTTGCCATGCTGAATACAAAAATTCATCAGTAAACTGGGATACAAAATTGAATTAATTGAAAATCATGCAAACCTTTTGTGACTTACATGCCCAGCAATTCAAATTTTTCATCAACAGAAGGAGCATTGAAACTGCGCACAAATTCTCCATACTCAGTTATGTCACGCTTCAGCCGCAGTCCACCACTGTAAAAATAAGTGATTGTACATTTGTGCCAAGGACAAATCAGACAAAAAAATCAATTTAAAAAGAATGAACAGAATCAACAAGAAATTGCAGAGTTTGACAATTTTTTTTTTGTTTGTTAACAATAGCTCATCAAACAATATAATCCACAAAGGAAGATGATCAATAGAGCCACTGAACTATTGGTGGATCAGAAAGACCTTTAGAGGGGAGAGAGGGAAAAAAAAAAAAAAGATAAAAAAGGCACATAAGAAATACTGAAAACAAAACTCAAAGATTGAGTCCCTGCCAATTCTAGAGGGACCACAAACATAGGTAACAAGAAAACTCAAAAAATTCACTTTAGAGGGGGGAAGAGTGAAAAGAGAGAATGTGGTTTTCATTTTAAAGGGTAATACTTTGCCATATGTTGTTGAAATTGTTTCTTCAACTTCCTTTGTTGAGATTTTCATCATTTTTGGAAATCAATTACTTCATATTCTCAATAGTCAATATACAGGAATAACCTTCTGCCAACATCTGGACACAATAAGCTAATAGACCTCTCTCTCAAAATATATTAAAAAAAGGTTGCACAGTGCACAAATACACCTCTGATAAAGCTGCAATTTATATCATAATGACAAACAACCATTCGCCATGTCAATCATACACAACTTTCATGAAATGATAAAAAAAGAATAGCAGGGCATATAACATTTGAGCCAAGCCAGTCACCTGGGATTAAAAGTGAACTTCTGCCAATGATTAAGCAGCCCTTTATGCAAGCGGTTTCCCTAAATAACAAAATGATAAATTAGTATGTGAACAAAGATGTTAATACTAAGCATATCAAAACTTCAAATTTGCAGTCCATCCCCCAAAAGAAAGAAAAACAGAAAAGAAGAACAAAAAGTGAAAGAATATCATATACGCACAAAAAAGGTTGCTGGAAAAACAACCAACAAGGTAAATAGTTTAATGCAATTATGATGCTCACACTAATTATGCTGTGTAAAAATGTAAATTAGTTGTCAGCATTCATTCTTTACCATGTCAAGGTAATCTATTTGTCTTAAATTCAGTCAATTTTCTTTATCATGAACAAAAATGGGTCACATAATTATTTGATTCTTCAACTATGAAAGCTTCTGTTCTTACTGAATGTCCATCACACATGCTTACTTCACCAAATGCATGCTTGAACTCATTTGCACACTAATAACCCAGGCCAACAAGAGTCAGAGAGAAATGAGTCATTAAAATGACAGTCATATACAAGACTAGTCATGAGAAACTTCAGAAAATAAATATCATACCAATTCAGTCAGGAATGCTTGTTTGTTAAGACTTTCCAGTGCAGTGAACGCAGACTCAAGCACACGGGAAAGATATGCTACAACTCTAGCCAAGAGAAGCGAAACATTACTCAATATCCAGAAACATCATCATAATCAAATATAGTTTTTCCAATTAATGTAACAGATGGGCACAGATTTGTCACATAAAATGATTGACAAACAAAATAAGTTAAAAGGTAAAAACAAGGTTATATATATATATATATATCTTAAAATAACCATATTTTAAACTGTTGAAGTAAATAGGTTTTCAGACTCAGTAAAAATTTCATCCTTATTAATTAAGTTCACAAGTTCCGAATTTGTCACTTCAATTTACCTCGTGCAGGCATTTGTTGGTCGATGATCAGGAGCAATTCCATCATCAGGAGATCGATAATCCGCTGCCTTTTGTTCAGCTGAAAGTAACCGCTCCACCTGAAAAGTAAGAGATTGCACCATCACTTGATCAATTTTCATAAAGGTTTTGTGCCTAGGTTACCTGCTTCTATGCACTAGAATCTAAAGAAATGATTTAATTCAGTAACGGACCTCAGCCATCACAGTTTCAATGCACTGTTGAAGCCCTTTATAAGCAGCAGTCTCTGCACTGGACATAGCAGTTGCCATTTCTTCACATGAAGCAGCATGTGCACCATCTACGGGCAGTAAAAGCCGAGAAATAGAATTTGCAAAATACTGCAGGGAAATGTTCAAATCATGTTTAAGTTATCAATCATATCAGGTCATTATCTCATGGGCTAAATTTAAACAATTAAAGAAGGCATCCTAACATACTTGCTGAACTATAGCCACGCTACTACCACAACGCTGTACAGCAACCATGAAAGATCTGAAACTGCTTTCACCAGCAGCAGCAGCAGCTTCTGCCTATGTATCAAGCAATCACTCTTATGTTGGGTTAACTATATATTCCATTTTAGACACAAGAATTTCAAAATATATCTCACAATACATATAAAATGTATAGATATGGTAATGGGATCAGGTAATTACAGCCGATGCAGCAGCAGCAGCCACCCTTCTACTAAGATTTGTGCCCAGCACAAACCTTTCCCTCAAATTAGCAGCTTCAGTCAGGCTGTCTCTAGCCCGTTCCAGCCCTTCAGTTATGTATTGACTAACCTGCAAAACGAGAAAATCTGAGTTCCTATGACACAAATCTAGAGAATACCGTGAGTTAATTGACAACTTACTTGATCTAGCAGGCAAGTGAAAACCGCTTTTACATTGGTTGCAAGGGTAGCAGGCTGTTCATGGACAAGTTAAAAGTAAATTAGAAACCTGGTAAAATATCTGATTTTTTTCTTCTTATTTTTGTTAAGTAGAACTGATTTACTAAAAAATAGAAATAAAAATCAGGTTCATGATAATGAACACAGCCAAAAAAATTACAAAGCAAAGTTAAGAGAATTGTGAAAATCAAACAGAGTTACAATGAGTAAAACCCCAAACCCAAGACCACTCAAACAAGTTGCAAATCAAAGAGGATTTCAACTGATTGGATCTCTCCCCATTATGAACCATGCACACCAACCACATCAAACAAGATGGCACTAAATTCTAAATTGCCCTTTCCCAACCAATTCCTCCACCCAAATGATAAAGATGCAACTGTCATTGGCATTACCTACTGAACTCCAAACATAGAGAAAACTTCACACCACAAGGCATAAGTAACATCACAGTGAAGCAATAAATGACTCACTGTTTCCCCACTACGCCTACATAAGCAACACAACTAAAGAAAGAGAAGCCCTTCTTAATGATATTATCAGTAGTAAGGATTTTACCCCAAACGGCCATCCACATAAAAAAAGAAACCCTCTTTGGGGCTTTAAAGCACCATATACTCTTCCAAGGAAAGGAATATCAATCATGCCATGAATAGCCTTATAGAATGAGCTAACATCAAATGTATCATTCCCATTTAAACACCATCTCATCCTATCTCCCCCTTCCCTTTAGGAATCTGAGAGTAAGGAAAGAATGAATTTACTGAATCCAGTTCCCAATTGTGCAACTCCCTGTAAAAATTACATTCCGACTCCTTATCTCTCTGCCCACATGATGATCCAACAAATCAGACGCTGAAGCTTTCTTGTCAACTGAGCAAGCAAACAGATCTGGATACAGCTCCTTTGAAGGAGTGTGTCCACACCATGAGCCATGCCAAAACCTAACTCGAACACCTTCGCCAACAACAAAAGTCACATGACCAAAAACAAAATATCCCATCCCATTTTGATGCACCGCCCGAGGCTACAACCATGCAACCGGCAACCCTCTTCTAGCTTTTGTACACCATCCACCCTAGTCTTCCCCATATTTCAAAGCTACCACCCAATGCCACAAGTGTGAAGTTCAATATCCGAAACTTTAAATACAGGTAGAACAGAGCTCAAGACCTCAACCACCATCAACAATAAATGCTGAGATGAAAACTGGTACAGGTGGCAAAGGGATCCACCACTTCATTAAGTAGTCTCTTTCTACCATTGGACACAAAAGAGACACAGATAATGTCAAGCCACTATTCCAATCACCTACTTCAATTATTCAATCTTCCCACTCATCCGCATAAACAACCCTCATTGCAGTTTGACTTGCAATGGCATTTTTAAGTGGTTTACTATTCCTATTCTTTTAAGCATTTAGACAGATTTTTTGATAGGTAATTATTTGGACAGATATTAAATAACTGCTTAGAATTCTTCAAAATTTCAATTGAAGCAACAAACTTGGAGAATTCGTAACCTAATTTTACAGAAAGAAAACAAAACTGAGGTAGAAATGAAAGCAAACACATTTGCACATTTTATCCTTTTTTCCCTTCAAATAAGATGTAAAGTTGATTGCAGGGTCAAATGTTACCTGAGATGAAAATAAAGTGCATCTAGAAATTGCTTCTTCATTCCAGCGCACAAACTCTGTGACAACAGTGACAGATATTTGCTGATGAGAAGATGCTACTGAAGCTCCTTTTGAGCGCCCAATTGTCCCAGTTGAATCAGAGATCTGCTGATTTTCAGCACGCAATTCTTCCATCTTCATGGCATAATTAAGTTACAGTTGTTTCCACTAAAACAAGATGAGAGCTAAAACATTGATCAAGAAATGATGAAACTGAAGCAAACCTTGGCTTGATAAAGTTGTCTAAGAGAGGCCTGCTCATGTTCAGGATATTCATCCTTGTGAGCAGAAAAGAGAGACTCTGTGAGGCCTGAACCAAGAGAGAGTTGCTATTAAGACAGCAAGGTGAATCTTGTATATGAATCAAGGCATGTATTTAAATGAGGCTGTATTCATATCAATGTTCACTTGAAAGAACCAACACTTCCAAAATTAATAAGTGATAATTTCAGATCATCAGCTATGATACATTCTATTATGTCTAAGTTTGATGAAAAAGTTAAAAACAATCTAAAATGGACCCACTACTAAATTGCAAAAATATGTTAAAGGAACTACACATAGAGTATGAGTTTTCACAATCCATGTCTCTAATACCCCAAAAAAAATGCTATTAAGAACAAAGGAGCACTAATATTTTTAGAATTAAGTTGAATCTTTTTTTCTTTTTTTGATAGGTAAGAGTAAATTTATTGATTAAAAAATAAAAAAACAATTGAGTTCATGATGATGAACACAACGAAAACAGCAACAACCAAAAAAAGCAAAGAGACAAAGATATCAAGAGACTATTCTAAATGAAACAAGGTACTCTATGATGGAAGAACAATCTAAGGAACCCCAATACCAAGACCAATCAAAAAGAGTTCGCTGGCATAAATCTTTTAACTAATCCAAAGATTTTTCAGTATCCTCAAATAAGAGATGATTCCACTCTGTCCAAACAATCCCCATCAAACATATTGGAACCAAATTCCAAATATTTGACTTTTGGAATTTGGTTCCAAGCTGTTTGATTTGGGTTGTTTAGAATTAAGTAGAATCAATTAATTGAGCCAGGTTAAAATTAAACCACTTATCGTCTGATATAGTTCACAAGGTAATAGTTACTAAGTTACCAAATTCATAACAGTAATTAGGTTCCCTAAAACTGTTGCAACATTATTCACCATAACAAGCTAGAGAAATTTCTGGATAGCAGGCACCCTGATTTATGACTGCTCACAAGATAACATGAAACCTGCTTGAAATCATGTATCTCTGCTAAACTATTCTGTCATAAATTTCCTTTACCATTACCAAAGTTTCCCCTCAGACATTGACAACATGGTTCCTTCATTAATCCTTAATCGCTGATATCCATACAGTTTTTTTCCCCCTTTTAGCTTGGAATATTTATTCACCCTCTGGACTTGAATCTTTGCACCCAATAGCCCATATTAATGGTGGTGGTGCCATTTGGCCCATAGGTCATTGGCCAAACCAGTATTTCTCTCAGAGATGGAAAGTTTGCAATAAGGAAAACGTTTAGGTAAAATCCAAAAGCACAAGCATATAAAATTCATTACCCTCAACATCCAAGTCACCACATCCAACAGCTCGTAAGTCTCTAGCTAGTTCTTGTGTCTTCTCATATGCCACTGCTACCATTCTTAGATACTGAAAACTCAAGTTAAATATGAAGAAAAAAAAAAAGGATGAGATCGTTGGTTCAACCTGGAATTTGTATGAGTAAAAACAAAACCATAGTTAATCTACTCACTAATAGAAGTCCACCTTCTTCCATAGGAGGTAGATTCACAAGAGATGGCTTCACTAATAATTTGTCAAGGAGAGCTGTCACTCGCTGCTCCAAAACTCGCTGCATACAACATACAAAAGTAGTCATATTTATAAAATTAATAACCAATACGAATTTTATGTTACATTAAAGTTTAATTGTAAAAAAATTAAGTCCATGAAACCTAGATAAAAAAGAGTCCCCGCATGCATACCTGAACTAGAATTGCCATAACTTCATTGGGAGAAGGGAATACAGCCATAATTGTTGCTGCTTCTTTACGCACAGTATCTGCAAGAGAATAACAAAGACATAACAAATGTATCAAAAAATTCAATCCTTCACATTAAGATGAGTGACAATCCTTCAAACCTGTAATTTCTTTGTACAACGAAGAAAGGCCACGAGCAACATTGCTGGGACTAGCTTGTGCACCCTGGTCACCAAGAACTGATCTTGTGTCTGCATTCATGACTTCCACATCAATAAACATTGGACGTGTTGCCACATAATGTTGCATGGCACTAGTACCCCTATTAAACTGCAATGCAAAAAGTAGGCCAGTCAAATTAAGAAGGAAAAAGAAAGGAAGGAGAAGCAGAGGTGAAGGGGGATCCCTCAGTGACTTTTAACAGATTATTCAGATTCAGTTAAAGCTAGCTGATTCACTTTTTTTTTTTTTTTTTAATAAATAATTATCCTACTATTACAGCATCCTAAATTCATATTATCAGCTCAAAATGAAAAATAGGTCAAATCAAAATCATAGAACAATGAAACAACCAAGATGCAAAATGGTCTCCCACAACCCAAAACTCCCCTCCCCCCGAGCAGCCAAAAAATTAACGATTATAAGGATAAAGACAGTAATAAAGAAGGCAAGTGAATCTAAAGGCTCTTTGCATCAATGCTTAAGATTTTGACAAAGCAGTAAGTTGCATCATAATCTAGATAACATCAGAGAGTAATACGTCTAAGCATATAAAATCTATACAAGTTCCAGAAATTAAATACAGAGCCATTATTCTTATTTTGAAAAGTAGACAGCCATTAATGTTTTGAAGATGCAAGTAACCAAATAAAAAGTAGTTAATCACTATTTAATGTGCTGACCCATTTGGCAAAAACAAAAGACAAAACACTGAATTTTTATTCAAAAAAATTATTAAAAAAAAAAAAAAAAAGGAGAAACATCTCAACCCATGTACACAGGAAGTGCACAAGGGTTGCTATTAAAATCATCTAAAAGTACACAATCCAAAATTCCAGAAAATTAGAGAAAGAAATACTTAAGGCTACCATCCAATCATACATAACACAGAATAATAACAATTTTAACACCAAATGCAATCACTCTTGTCCCTTCAAATGTGCGATTATACATTCTCTCCAAATAATCCACATTACACATAAAGGTATCGTGGCCCAAATATCAACACTGCTATGCCTACCTAAACCCCCTTTCCAACACTCCAACAACGCCAAAACGCTCTTAGGCATAGCCCAAACAAACAAAGCATCAGTGACCATAGAACTACGTAGGAACAATGAAGTAACCGATGGTCAATAGAGTTTTCACTTAGCTTGCACATACAACACCAGCCTACCAAACCTAGAAGAAAGACTATGGAATAGTATAGGAATCTATGCAATAGCCAGGTGATTGGGTGTTGTAAATAAAGGCAAAGCATAGGCATTGGATGATTGGAACTGTGGAAGGCTGGAAGCCAACATTTCTCATAAAGGAGAATAAAAAGTGTTAAAAGTAAAAATAGGACATTCAAAAAAATCCTCTTTGTTTAATGTGGACTGTATGGAAGGAGAGGAACAATTGGAGATGGATCAAAAGTTCAGTTTTGGCTTGATCGTTGGTGTGGCTCTTCTCCCCTCGCAGATCGTTATCCTGACTTATACAGAATTTGTTGCAACAAAGAGGCAAGTGTAGCGGATCTTATGAGGTTCTCCAATGGAGTTCTCCATTGGGATTTTCAGTTTTGTAGGGGGGTTCATAACCGTGAATTGGAAGCTTTCTGGAGTTTCATTAATTCCATTTATTGCACCCCTGTTAGGGGGATTGGGGAGGATAAGAGATGCTGGCTGCCTTGTAAGAGTAAGGATTTCACGGTCAGTGCTTACTACCATCTTCTTGTTGGCCATAGTGAGCAGTTTTTCCCTTGGAAAAGCATTTGGAAGCAGAAGATCCCCTCTAGAGTGGCTTTCTTTGTTTGGACAGCAGCCTTGGGGAAATGTCTGACTATTGACAACTTAAGGAAAAGAAAGGTTTGCATTTTGGACTGGTGTTTCATGTGCAAGTGTAATAGTGAATCTATTGACCATCTTTTCCTTCATTGCCCGGTTGCTCTAGAGTTGTGGGATATGGTTTTTGGGTTATTTGGAGTTTGTTGGGTTATGCCTTTCACTGTTGTTGGGCTTTTGGCTTGCTGGCAAGGTCGTTTTGGTCGCCATCGTAATGGAGATCTTTGGATGGTTGCTCCTCATTGTTTGATGTGGTGTGTTTGGAAGGAGAGAAATAGTCGGTGTTTTGAAGACAAGGAGTGTTCCATGCCTGATCTCAAGCTTCTTTTTTTTAGAACCTTACTTGATTGGTTTTCTGTGTGGAGAAACCATCCTTTTTCTTCTATTTTGGACTTACTTGATTTTTGTAATGTTCGTTTTTGATTTGTTCGCCCCTGTATACTCCCTGTGTACTTCGGTGTACCTCTCTTTTTGATTTCAATGAATCTTATTACTTATCAAAAAAAAAAAAAATGATAATATGGAATTAATTTTTGAAGAGTAGAAAGCTAGCTTCTTGAGATCATAGTTCGAGTGGTCTAAAACTAAAGGGAAATTAGCAGTACACACAACTAAACACATTCTTATACACACTTGAAATGCACTGAAATCGTGACATGAAGTAACAATTTCAGTGCATTTCAAGTGTGTATAAGAATGTGAAAGAGGGTGTGTATAATAAACACTACCCAAAACTAAAACCATAGGCACTAGTGACTGTATTCTGTGATAGATTTTATTCAATCCATTTCTTTTTGTTTGTAACAATTAGTACTTGTAATCTCTTAGAAGTACTTTGTGTACACATCCTGGTGCATGAAGTATCTCCTTTTGCTAATAAAATTCTTTTTTTGATAAGTAATAAGATATATTGATATCAAAAAGGAAGCACCCTAGTACACAGGGAGTGAACAAGGTGACAACAAATCAAAAACAAAAATTGCAAGAATCTAGGAAAACAAAAAAAGAAAGGAAAGATTTGTTTTGCAAAGCAAACAACCAATCCAACAAAGTTCTAAAAAACAAAAGCTTGAGGTTTGGAATAGATCTCTCAATATCTTCAAAACAACGACTATTTCTCTCCCTCCAAAGACACCACATTAAGCCATGAGGAACGATGGACCATATATAACCATTTCGATGACGACCAAAGCTACCTTGCCAACACCCTAACAGCCCCAAAACAGTAGGAGGCATAACCCAAGATACTCCAAATAAACCTAAAACCATAGACCATAGATCCATACCAACAGGACAATGAAGGAAGAGATGGTCAACCGATTCACCATTACTTTCGCTCATAAAATTCTATTACTTATAAATAATAAAAACCAAAATAACTAGCAATATTGTAAAAGTTTCCAGATTTTTGGAGAATACTAACATATATTAACACTGATTCATACTTATCAAAAAAAAAATTAACACTGATTCATCACTAAGCCTTCGAACAATTGTAAGTGGCCTATAATTGATCTCTCCCAATGTTGCATATAAAAAACCATGGAAAAGAGAGAGAGATGAAGAAAGAATGGGAAGGGAGAAAGTGGGGGAGCGAGAGAAGAGTTAGTTGCTAACGCCATTAAGTTTAGAATTAATACTAAATTTTTTTTTTTTTTTTTTTTGATAAGTAGAATTAATACTAAATAAATTATTAACTATCAGGCCTGACAAATACAATTACCTGAGATAAAATTTTAGCACATTCTGCCATTGTAGACAATTCTCTTTTCTGTGATGCTGCATCAAACCTAGCAAGCAATCTGTTTTCCAGTTCTACACAGAACAAACATATTAATAGAAATTAATATTAAATAAATCATATAACTCCAATATTAAAGGGAATTGCTGAAAAATGGTTTCTTTTTCCAATCCTTAATTTCTAGAATTTTAAAATTTCCCAAAATATATTTTCAAACTAAGAAGTTCCATGTGCCCACTACTTCTCTATAACATATATGTTTTAAACTTGACAACTTTTGCCCAAAGATCACATTACTCACTATCAAAATCTTGTTTCTGGGAACAATTTTTAAATTTGCTTTTGGCATGATATTTGGAGTGGAGGTATCACAATTAAGGATAACTAGATAAGTATCTGGATTTATTTTTAATAGCTATAGATAGCAATGCAAAAGTGATAGACTATCTAGAGTTCCACAACAATAGCTCTCATTGGAACCCAATTTTCCTCAAGGTAACTCAGTATTAGGAGTTAAAATCCATGGCACATTTGAGGGTGGACTTGTATGCTGGTACAATAAGCTAGGAGGAGGAAGACAAAATGGCATGTAACCCCAAAAGAATCATCAGTTTGAAGTGAGAAGTCATTATAATAAGGCCACAATGGAAGGAGACAAACAATTTTCATAGCAAAGCATTTGAAAAGTTGGTATACCTTTGAGGTTGGCTTTCTTCTTTTGGTGTACTGCATTGGGGAAAATTTTAACTACAAACAACTTTAGAATGATGGGAATAAGTATCATGGATTGGTGTTACATGTGTAAGAGTGAAGAGTCAGTTGCACATTCATTCCTCCATTGTGATTTTGCCAGACAATTGTGGTCACTTGTGTTTTCCCTGTTTGGTGTGAATTGGGTGATGCCTAATTTGGTGGTGGGCATGTTATACCGCTGGAAAGGACTATTTGGAAAGAGGAGTAACAGTGAAGTATGGAAGGCTATGCTGTTATGTCTGTGGTGGTGTATCTGGAGAGAGAGAAAATTTTTTGAAGGAAAGGAGCTACCTATGACGAAAATGATCCCTTTTTTTTGGCTAAATTCAATATTTACAATGAGGGATGGTTTGAACCTTAGACATCTCCATTAGAAACAAAAGAATATGCCAATTCAGCTACAAGGCTCTTGACTGAAATTTTTATTTTAAAGACTCTAAATGAGTGGACTTTAGCATCGTCTTTCTCCACCTCAAGTTTGCTTGATTAGTTGATTTCTTGGATAACATGAGTTTTAGATAATTCATTGTATTCTTCTCTTTGTTTTTGGCTCTTCCTTTGCGTACGTCCCATGTACTAGGGTCTTGGACTCTTGGCCTTTTTTGCACTTTTAATGAAATTATTACTTTAAAAAATGCAGAATTATAAAGTACTATGCAACATTGTTGAAACTTTGTATATAGTTATTATTTGTACCATCTATGTTTTCTTTTAAAAAGTAAACAAATTAATTCAAAAAAGAAGGGAAGATAACATATAAGATATGTGAATCTATCCCTATATAAAAAATACAATCACGCATACAAGTCTATAAAATCAAAAGAGGACATCAAAGGGATGCTACCCAACGCAGTCATCCAATCATACAAGAACCTCAATAGACACTAAGATTACAAATTCTGTTTATATCAAACAATCTTATTTTTCAATTTTTTGCCCAGATGAACAAAGATTGAAAAACAATATAAACTTCCAACATAATTTCAAATTGGGTCATCCGGGCAAAAAGAAATTATATCGAAGCATTTTATAAATATATATATATATACACACACTTTTCAAATTCTTTCAAGCAAAGTGAACTTCTTAAATTACGTAAAACACAATAAATAATGTTGATATTAATAATAAACAAGTATGTCCACTATTGTGTAAAACTTACCATTACAATAATCCTGCAGATTAGCAACCGCAACTTCCAATCCTCTGCTAGCAGCTGCATTTCCCATAACTGATGCTGCACCTATGCCTTGTCTTCCAATATCCTCCTCAGCAAAAGACCCTGAAATCAATAGAAACAATAAGATGATTGGCAAGCATTGGAAAGCATAAGAAAGTATATAAAAAGCAATATTAATGATAAAAACCTTTTGCACCCAACCCCCCCCCCCCCCCAAAAAAAACTTCCTTTCATTTGTGAAAGCCTCAAAATATTAGCACAGATAATTCACATATGACACAATCATATTGGAAACTTCTCTAACATTCTTGCCATTTGACTGTTGGTCTGGTTATTGGTGTAAACATAAAAGAAACCTAATCATGGGTATAGCTTCCAAACTCATGATGACCCATGCACATTCATCTCTAATCATTCTCAGTAAAGAGAAACTTTAGATCATTTAATTCTGTTTATATCATACAATCTTCCACTAAACCTTCCTTGGTCTTCAACCCTCATCTCACATTTGCAAAGAAGCTCAAACTATTTATCTCATGCTTTTTCAGTATAAGTCTTCATTGCTCTTCTCACAACTAATTCTAATAACAAAAGAATGATTCATGAATAGGTCACAAAAAGCAGTTAAGTTTGGAGAGAACATCATCAAGCTTTGCAAACCAATAAGGAGTTCGCTCACGAAAATATATGAAAATATAACTATATAGGAAAGTGAGGCCATCTTACGCAATTTTTGTGCAATTGAAGCAGCCTCAGCAACACGGCTGTCATCAGAAAATAGAGGTGAAAGTTCCATTAGGTCTCCTGGGCTGCTATTGAACTCCATCAAGTACTGCAAGAATTAAATTAATAACATGGAATTAGTGAAACAAAGGGTAGCATAAACTAAATGATCAATTACCAAATACCTTTATCAGCTCTATTGTTTGACTAGCAGTTTCTCGCTGAGCATCTGCACTCTGACAAGAAAAATAACATATAAACAAAAACATAAAATAACAAAGTTTCAATGGAGATGGTACCAAGATTTATCAAGTTCAGGGATCTAGGGCATAATGCAGTAAAGCTTTACCTGCAAATGATCTCCTATCTTGGCAGCAGTCTGTCCTACACTTGAAATACGTGAATCCAACCTTGCAAAGCTACCAAACAACCCATCCACACCTTTTTCCAGCTGAAAATGAGATGTATAGTTATTGTACGCAACTCCCCTTTTTTTGGATAAGCAATAAAATTTATCAATGCAGAAGGTCACCTCATATTCACAATGATGAACATAAAGCAACTACAAAAATTACAACAACAAAAAAAAAAAATCCATTTTCTGTATGCAACTCCATTTTTCAGATTCTAATCCACTAGAATACAGAGTATTTTCATAATTTACATGTTCCCACTATTCCAATGAGTTGAACCCATTATCAGAAACAAAGCGCCAGATCACATTAATTCAGTTGTAACGAAACACAACTCAAGAAGCATCAATCCCAATCCCCCACTCATGGTCCTGAACCGGTATTGCGAAAACTACAGAAAAAGCCAATAAAATTCAATCCTCCCCCCCACCCCACCCCACCCAAGAAATAAAGCAAGGTTCCCAAATATCCAAAATGTACACAAATTTTCACTACTTTGGAGGTTTCACAAAAACCAGTAATTTGGTTTTTTGTTTTTTTTGTTTTTCCTATCTAGCAGTCATAATGTTTCACAAAATATTAAAAATCAACTCCTTACCTCAGCAAGTGTCTTGCGGTGCTTAGAATCTTGAATAGACACCTCCTTCTTGAGATTGTACAGTCTTCCATCAATCTTCAAGCAGTTTGAAACAAAAGTAAATAAATGAATAATGAAACCTTGGCAAACAACTAATTTACTTTTTTTTCTTTTTCTTTTTTTTTTTTTTTTCATCAAAGTCAAAATTTCATAACGTAGGGTTCTAAAAAAAACCGCACCTGCTTTCGAAGATCAACCAACTCCTTATAAGAATCATTGAACAAAGCTAAGAGCTTATCAACTTCTGGAAACAAAGGTGCGGCGGCCGCACCTCGCAAATGTCCATTCGACAACCCATCGTTTCCACCATGCCCCCCTCCTTCCGATGAATCCGCTTCTTCGTCTTGAAACGACGGAAGAAGCTCATTCACCAAGTTCCCAAACAACGCGTCAAATGAAAAATCACCCTACAAATTTTCTCTTCAAATTAAGCAAGTTCTCAAATAAAACCAAACCTAATGCTAAGACCTATGATTCCGAAATTGAAATTGAAATTGAAATTGATTAGGTTTTTACGGGCTTACCTTAAAGTCATCTACGTCGAGAATGAGTGGAAGAGAGCTAACTGATGAAGGTTTTGAAGTTCTATCATTCTTCATTTCATTTCTACTTTCTTTCATCTAGTACAACAATAAAATTGATAAGGTCACGATTTGAATCGAGTTGATAGTAATGCAATTAAAAACGAAATTGAAATTACTACAATTTCTTGCAACAACAACGAATTTGAAAGTGTTTTTTTTTTTTTTTTTTTGAGTTTTTGATTTGGATCTCGTGGAGGGTAGAAATGGAAATTGGTACCTCTGGCCAGAGTGAGCGAGAGAGTCAGAGAGAGACACGCACACACAGAGACGGTGGCGCTGAGTCTGAGTTTGATTCCTTGGGTCTGTGCTTTGGCTGGATTAGATCGAGAGAGAGAGAGAGACGACAGAATGAATGTTCGCCAACGAAGACTACGATGAAAATGAAATATCCGGAATGACGATTTTGACCTTCTGATGGTTCACGCGTGGTGCTTCATATTGACGGTAAAGTTGGTAATTTACAATAAGCAAACAACGGAGCTGGACTTCTCTTGTTATTTTCTTCTCATGGTTTGTGTTTTGTTTGGTTTTTAGGCGAAAACAGGTAACCAAGCATAACTTTCTATCTATATAGTTAGTAGGTAATAGTTAGTTAGTAGGTAATAGTTTCAAACTATATTTTTTACTAGTATCTTGAGTCTAAAAGACTCGATTTTGGTCTATAAATTGAGTCTTAAAAATTCGATTTCCATGGGTTGATCACGTCTGATATGGCATTTTTTTCACGTGACGTCTACATGGAAATTGAGTCTCTAATACTCAATTTATAACCCATTAAATACTTACAATCATTCATACTCAGAAGAAGACGCAAAAACAACAAAAACGCAAAAAGAAAGAAAAAAAGAAAGAGAGAGAAGAAGTAGAAGAAGAAATGGAGATGCAAGCTCAATCGTCGACCTAGGCCGCGGCGAGCCCCAGGCCGTGCGAGCTCTTTCTCTCTCTCTCTCTCTCTGATCTGATCTAATCTGGTGAGGTGAGGCCTCGCGAGCTCTTTCTCTCTCTCTCTAATCTAATCTGATCTGGTGAGGTAAGGCCGCGCTTGAGACTTAAAATTTTTTAAAATTTTTTTAGTTTGTAAATTGAGTCTTAGAGACTCAATTTCCAAATGGTCGCCACATGGAAAAAGATATCACATCAGACGTGATTAGACCATGAAAATCGAGTTTTTGAGGCTCAATTTGTAGACCAAAATCGAGTCTCTTAGACTCGAGATGCTAGTAAAAAATATAGTTTGAAACTATTACCTACTAACTATATTATTGGAAAGTTATGCTTAGTTACCTATTTTCGCCTGGTTTTTAAGTTGGTGGCCAAATTTAGGCCCGTTTGGTGAGAAATTATGCCATACTCATGGTGGATCACATTATTTGTCCACCATTCCAATAAAAGACGTTCACTTATTTAAAATTGCTAAGTCAGTATTTAATTTTTATTTAAAACTCCACAATTTTAAACAAGTGGGAGTTTTTTACTAGAATGGTAGACCACATCACTTGTCCACCATGAGGACGTTATAATTTCTCCCGTTTGGTAATGTTGTTCTAGTAATATTATTTGTATTTTTTAAAAATATGTGTGAGTGAAAAATGAATGCAAACAATGGAGCTAGACTTCTCTTGTTATTTTCTTCTCAAGGTTTTGTGTTTTGTTTGGTTTTTAACTTGGTGGCCAAATTTAGGCTCGTTTGGTAATGTTGTTCTAGTAACATTATTTGTATTTTTTTAAAAAGAGGTGCTACGTCTACAACATTTTTACAACAAATCATGGGTGATTAGTTATTATTGGTTCAAATTTGAATTTAGTACTGAGATTACTTTTTTAACCCAACAATAATAACCAGTAAGAACCTGTCACTTAGGATTTGTTGTAAAATTGTTGTAGACATATCGGGTCCGTTTGGATTGAGCTTATTGTTGCTGAAACTGAAAACTGAAAACTGAAAACTGAAAACACTGTAGCAAAATAATTTTTAAATGTGTGAATAGTACCATGGGTCCTATTTTTAATATTTTTTAGTGCGTGAACAGTGCTATGAACAGTGATAAACAGTAGCCGCACAGTAATTTTTGTTCCTTGCACAGTAAACCCATGTGAGGTTACTGTTCACGCGCAAGGAAAAAAAAAAAAATCTAAAAACGCAAAACTTGCAAAACGCCAGACGTGAGACGCCGAGCCCAAACGGGTACATCATTTCTCTTTTTAAAAATACGTATGGGTGAAAAAGTGTATAAAAATAAATATAATATTATTTAAATACTGAAAACTATTTTTTAAAATACACTACCAACCAAACAGCCCCTCATTATTCCTAACATTTGTTGACCACCTTTTTCTTTCTCCCTCTAAGGTTTTTCTTTTTTTGTAAATTATGAAAAGTATGTTGTTTAAAATACACTACCAACCAAACAGCCCCTTATTTTGTTTTTTTTTTTTTAATTTTTTCTTTTAGGTAATTTCATTATACTTTTCATGATATTGAACTTACTAGTGTTTTTTTCTTTTTGGGTTTGTGGGGGGGGGGGGGGGGGGGGTGTAAAAAGGGAATATATTTTAACGGACAGGCAATGGATTCTCAAAAACTACAAAATCTTAAAGCTTTTTTACTACCCAATTTAGATAGCCCATCCGCATATTGATTCACTTCGCTTCGTAGTATATATACACTTCATCGAAGCATTTTATTAGGGAATGTCCTCAAGAGATCTTGTAATCAAATAACAGGGGTTCTAGCATAAGAAGTCTTAACATCTAATTCAACAACTAGGGAAGAAATTCTCAGTTGCTGGAGAAAGTATATAGTGTTTCCGGAATACCAGCTCAGCCTTAGGTTTAGTGTTTCTTACCCAATAGATAACTGACATCTGTCCAAAAAAAGCTACATCTGTTTACTCCACAAACCCAAATAAAAAAACAATCTAGCCCCTGAAAATAAATCAAACCGCACCACTTTTCCCTCGCTTACTAAACCTGAAATTCCCAAAACCCATTTGCTTCTCTGTCTCTCAGGTGCTCCCCTTCCCTCTCTTTTTTCTCTCTCTCAAGTGGTCCTTCTCCTTTCTTTCTCTTAACTCCAAATTTTGCTGCCAAACATAGCCACTGCCGAGCATCGCAGGTCCTACAAGACTGTAAGTTGAATCCTCTAAAAACCCCAAATCTAGCATCGCAACCACTGCATCGCGGGTCCACCGTTGATTTTGAGAATCCGCCTCAAAGGAGTAATATTTCTTTTCATCTGCTTCCTTTCATACCCATTCACATCTTCTTTTTTTATTTTAGTTTTATTTGTTTGCAACTATGGAATGGTCTTTTTCACTTATTAGTTATCACCCAAAAAAGAAAGGCAGAGGCACATTTGAGTGTGGAAAGGAGAAAGTTTTTTTAGTTTCTTTTTATTAATTTATTTGCAAATATAGACGGTTTTTTTTTTTTTTTTTTTTACTTATCACCAAAATAAAATTTAAAAAAAGAAAAAGAAAGGAGAGACACATTAGAGTGTGAAAATGAGATAAATGAGAATACGAAACTAAAACATGCTGTATATGTGATAGCCTAAATAGGAAGTTTATTTTTTATGTATATCCTAGCTTTTGTGAAACAAAGAGTTGAAGAAACATGGTATTGAAACTGATTCGTAGCTCTTGCAATTTGGCACTAGTACAGGGATATGATGCTTCTATTCTATTGGGTTTACTGAAGGAATTTATTCCAATAAATAGTCTCTTTCTAAGAGTCTTCGCTGAGGTATTTAATCTTTCTTTTCCTTTTTCTTTTCTTAGTTTAAGTCTATAGTTGTGTTATTATGGAAAATTATGAGTTCTTCCTATTCAATTTGTTCATTCAACATTCTTTTTCATTATTAGGCTAGACTAGTAATGGATTTTTCAGAAAATGCTCTTGATACAGCTGGTGACAATGATAAAAGTGAAAATCATGAGAATGTAATTTTGGGTGAATACTATGAGATTAAACTTGGAATGCAAGTGAGTTTTGAAGAAGAAGCATATAATCTCTATAATAAGCATGCTTTAAACAAGGGGTTTAGCATTCAAAAAGGGGTTACACGAAAGACTGATGGTGTTCTTAAGCAACAAGAATTTTTGTGTTCAAAACAGGGTCATAAAGTGTTTGAAGACCCATGTGATTATAAAAAGTATAATAAATTAGATACAAGAACAAGTTGTCAAGCTAGGATTTGTTTTGATATTAAAAATGGTATTTGGAGTGTTTCACACTTCAATGATGAACACAATCATGAATTTGCAAGTCCAGAAGAGAGGTGTAATTTGAGGTCAAGAAGGAAGGTGCTAAGTACTCATGGGACTATAATTGAGACAATGGTTAGCTCAGACATAAAAGCTGTTAGGATTAGTGCCCTTAAATCCTATTGAATGATGCTATGTATAATATTAAGTGTGACATTGTGTTAGACATTATGTATGACTTAATATTATGTTTAATAAATTTGTTTTATTATTATCTGAAATAATGGTAACATGGATATTCAAACATTATCATATAGTCCATGAGATGCATAGTATGTGATTTATGTGAAGAGTCACAGAAGATATAAATCACAAGTTCTTTGTAAACTCAGAATTATAGTTCGTAGTCGGTGATGAAATTGGGCATTTCATCTGCGAAGACTATAACATATCAACTACGATGATTTGTCTTGATCATGGAAGTGGTGACTTCTAGTTGATGTGTTAATATGTTTTAAGAGTTAAGACATATTGAACTGGACCGCCATGAGATTTATTATTTGCCTAAGGACTGTCAAATAAATAATAAATCTCATGACTTGTATTTGCATAAACTCTTAATCCTGAGAGAATAATGGACCTGATTATAAGATGTAGGTTGCTTTGATATATCAGGAGTGAGATCTACACAGATGGTCAAAACCTCAGTATGTTGGGCAGCCACATTAAGTGTTGATGGAACATGTATTCTCAAGATGGAATTCATAGTCTCTTAATGGAGATATAAAATATTCCCTTGAGATAAGTTTAATGAGTTTGTTATTCAGAGAGTTAGGCCTAACCACTTTAGTATGACTAAAGTTTATATTTATGGAATTGGATTTCATAAATATATAATGAATAACATTAAGGATTAAACCGGGTACTCAAGGATCAAGATATAGTAATTTACAAAGTGGCAGTCTATATTAATAACTTTGTATTACTACGAATATTTTATGAAGGGGTTGCATGTATAATAAAGTCTTGGGATATAATATATAGATAAGATCTAGAGTGCAACTATATTTATATAGTGGTATTAAATATAGTTAATGGTAACTTTGGACTTGTCAAGAGTTGACAGAAAAGCCCAAGGCCCATTGGAGCTAGTGTCTTATTGGTCCCTTTTGGTCCCACTCCAAGCCACACACTTAAGCCCAATTGGTAAGGCCCAAAAGGCTAGCCCAATTAGATATATTGGTTAGAAACAAAGGGAAAAACGTACAGAAGATTTTTGGCAAGAAAAACACTATTGTAGTGGTGTGGAAGTGGGTTTTTGGTACTCACTAGTTATCCCTTTGTTACCAATTTGAGAGACCACACATCTTGGGCGATTAGTGGAATTGGAGTGAAGATTAAGAGTATTCCCAAGTGCTTCAATCTTCGGTTTTGAAACTCATCGCTTCAAGGTACGATCTCTTGTTCTCATAATTCTGAAATTTACTTTACACATGTTATCAATATTGAATGAAGTAGATCCGTTCAAAACTTACTTTTCCGCTGCGCACTCATTTAATTCCATCAAATGGTATCAGAGCGGTCTTCAATTTCATATTGTTTAACATGTTTGTGAGTTTTAGAATTGGAGAAGATAGTTTCATATTGTTAGAAGATTAAGTTTTAATTTTCTGCATGTTGTTGAAACTATAATTTGATGAAAACTGAAATTGGTGTTATGATGTTGTTTAATTTTAAATTTAAGTATGTTAAATTCAATCTTAAGGCTATAACATCAATAGAATTCAGTTTTGACTTTGATCTCTGTCTATCATGTTCGTTTTCAAGATGTTTGTTCATGAAAATCCGTAGAAAACTGCCTTAGAAAATTTCTGGGAATTTGAGTTTCGCGATTTTCGATCGATCGAAAATCATTTTCGATCGATCGAAAGAGACAGTGATTAGACGCTTTAGAACGATAGTTTTTCGATTGCTAGTCGATCGATCGAATCTGTTTTTCGATCGATCGAAAGGCAATCGAGTATCAATCGAAAGTGTTAGATGATCAAGTTCGAATTTCTTAATTTTTTCGATTGATCGAGGGGCACTTTCGATCGATCGAAAGAAAGAAAATTAGAAATTTTTCTAAGTGTTTTCACATGTTAAAAGAGTAAGACTATGTGTAATTAGATTATGCATGTTTTAAAACTAAAAACCTTTCTCTTAAAACATCTAGTGGGAGAGAGATGCAAGGGTTGTATCTCACGGCCTCCATTGTTGGTTTAAAGTAGTGTGATTAAGCACCTCGCCTTGGCGTATATGCCTTGCTCCCTTCGGAAGGTGTTTGATTCATGGTACTACAGGTTAAACTTCTTAGAGATAGATGAAATGTGTTTTTAAACTGAGAACGACCACGCTTCCGTGGAGTTACTTGGTTATTCACATTGATTCTAGGCAATGGTGTACACTAGACTAAGTTTAATGTTAACCTCCCTTCGGAGCTATATCATTATTACTTAGAGGCTAAAGGGAAAACGACAAATTATTTTTGTTTGGTAAGAGTTACCATGATAGCATTAATAATGAGAAAGTTTCTCACCTAATCATAGTGATTGGTATGACCTCGCTTCCGAGGAATATTAATTGTGGGATTGGGTTGTCGTTGCATATATTATATTATGGTTTTATTAAGGTTCCATACTATATGTTTATATGCTAAAATGATAATGTTCAGTTTATTGATTACATTCATGTTTATTGTTTTCAGATTTAGAACATGGCATCTTTTAGCCCACTTGTAGCTATTCATAATCAAAACAAACTGACTGGATCCAACTATGTTGACTGGAAAAGAAACTTGGACATAGTTCTCACTGCTGAAGAGCATAAGTATGTTCTTACTAAACCATGTCCTAGCTTTCCTTCATTAGATGCTCCTCTTGAGGAAAAACAACGATATGATCGTTGGCAGAAATCTAATGGAATGGCCAAGTGCTACATCCTAGCATCTATCTCAAATGTTCTACAGCATCAAATGCAGGATGTAGAACTAGCTTCAGACATCATGTTAAGTCTGAAGGAGATGTTTGGTGAGCAAGGCCGTTCTGCAAGGCAAGAGACCATGAGGCAAATTTATAACACCAGAATGGCTGAAGGAAGTTCAGTTAGAGAGCATTGTCTTACAATGATCTCTAATCTGAACACATTGGAAGTTTTAGGTGCCGATATAGATGGAGAATCCCAAGTGGATATGATACTCCAGTCGCTACCAGAATCATTCAAGGAATTCAAACTGAACTATAATATGAATAAAAAGATTTATACCTTGTCTGAATTAATGAATGAATTGGTAGCGGCAGAAGGCATTCTTGGTACTTCCAATGTTGAAGCCAATGTTGGTGAAGCTTCTACTTCTCAACCTAAGTCGAAAGGCAAGGGTAAGAAGAAGAAGAAGAAGGACTTCACTAAACAAGAGGGTAAACAAATTGCCTTAGGGGTTGCTGATAAAGGAAAGAAGATCAAAGGAAAGTGTTTCCATTGTGGTGAGAAAGGACATTGGAAGAGGAATTGTCCAGTATTCAAGGCTGCCAAGAATAAAGGTATGAATGATACATTCCTTCTTGAAATATGTTTGGTACAGAATCCCACGGATTCCTGGTGTGTGGATTCAGGTTGTACTAATCATATCTGCAATTCTTTGCAGGGGTTTCAGGAGACCAGAAAGCTTAAAGAAGGGGAGTTGTTTCTTACTTTAGCTGATGGGAGCAGGATTCCAGTTGTAGCTGTTGGTGTTTATAATTTGTGTTTTCAATCTAGAGTTTTAATATTAGAAGACTGTTTGTATGTACCTAATGTACGTAGGAATTTAATTTCTGCTACTTACTTAGGTAAACAAGGATATTGTGTTATCCTGAAAGACAATGTTGTAATAAAGAAGGATAAAGTGTTTATCTGTTATGGCAATATTGTGGATGGTCTTTATATTTTAACTCCTGATAAGCATGAATTATATAATTCTGAATTAGATGCTAACTCTCATGTAAAATCATTAAAGAGAAAGTTTCCTTCTACTAATGATGCATATCTTTGGCACTTGCGTTTAGGTCATATTAATTCAAACAGAATTCAAAGACTGATCAAAGATGGACTCTTAGGGCCCATGGACTTTGATGAATTTCCAGTTTGTGAATCTTGTTTGGAAGGTAAAATGACCAAACGACCTTTTACTGCAAAAGGTAGAAGAGCCCAAGATTTGCTAGAGTTAGTGCACTCTGATGTTTGTGGTCCTATGTCAATCCAGGCAAGAGGTGGCTATGAGTACTTCATCACTTTCACTGATGATTACTCAAGATATGGTCATGTGTACCTAATGAGACGGAAGTCCGAAGCCTTTGAAAAGTTCAAAGAGTTTAGGGCTGAAGTTGAGAATCAATTAGGTAAACACATAAAAGCCATTCGATCTGATCGAGGTGGTGAATACCTTTTTGGGGATTTCAAGGATTACTTAACTAAGAATGGGATTGTATCCCAATTGACTGCACCTGGAACTCCACAACAGAATGGTGTAGCAGAAAGAAGGAATAGGACTCTTTTGGAAATGGTTAGGTTCATGATGAGTTATTCAACTCTACCTATTTCTTTTTGGGGTTATGCCTTAGAAACAGCAATACATCTTTTGAATTTAGTTCCGTCAAAATCTGTTCCCAAAACACCCATGGAATTGTGGAGTGGGCGTAAGCCTAGCATGAAATATCTCCACATTTGGGGTTGTCCTGCACATGTGTTAAAAGGGAAGCCTGATAAGTTGGAACCAAAATCAGAAGTGTGTTTGCTTGTAGGTTATCCAAAAGAAACTAGGGGTTATTTATTCTATAGTCATAAAGATAATAAAGTGTTTGTTAGCACAAATGCTAAATTTTTGGAAAATGACTATATGAATGATTATACTCCTAAAAGTAGAATTGTGTTGGCTGAAATGAATGAACCTGTAAATAAGCAACCAATAGATGACACTAGGGAAGATGTGGCTGTATTAGATACACCACAAGATACTACTCATGACATGTCTAGTACACAGGTGCCTCGTCGTAGTGGGAGAATTGTTCGGCCTCCTATAAGATTCATAGGTTTGGGAGAAACCTATGAAGCTATCTCAGAAGAGGTTGAATCGGATCCCTACACATATGATGAAGCAATGAATGATATAGATGCACATCATTGGGTCCAAGCTATGAAATCTGAATTAGATTCCATGTATTCCAATCAAGTTTGGAATCTTGTAGAGGCGCCTAACGGCATTAAACCTGTTGGTTGCAAATGGGTTTACAAGAGAAAGAGAGGGATAGATGGAAAGGTTGAAACCTTTAAAGCAAGGCTAGTGGCGAAAGGGTATACTCAAAAAGAAGGTATTGATTATGATGAAACCTTTTCTCCAGTAGCAATGCTTAAATCTATCAGAATTCTCTTATCCATTGCTGCTCATTTTGATTATGAGATTTGGCAAATGGATGTCAAGACTGCATTTCTTAATGGCAATCTTGAAGAGGAAATCTATATGATGCAACCGGAAGGTTTCATAGCAAAGAACCAAGAGCATTTGGTATGCAAGTTGCAAAGGTCCATTTATGGACTTAAGCAAGCATCTAGGTCATGGAACATCAGATTTGATCAAGCAATCAAGACATTTGGTTTTGAACAAAATCTTGATGAACCATGTGTGTACAAAAGACATCAAGATAAAGTAGTAATGTTCCTAGTGCTTTATGTTGATGATATTCTACTCATTGGAAATGATGTAGGGGTAATGTCATCTGTAAAGACATCAAGATAAAGTAGTAATGTTCCTAGTGCTTTATGTGTGTACAAAATCTTGATGAATATTCTACTCTTTGCAATTGTCGTTTGAGTAGCTTATAGTTTAACGCAAATTCTATATGAAATGGATGAATATTTTTAAATGTGATGGTAAAGTTCACTTCTATAAGTTCATCTTTGAATAAGGCAATTGTGGATGAATATTTTTACATGTCCTCCCATTTGGACAATTTGCAAATAGCTGTGTCATCTTGGCTCTCCTCTCATTGCTGAAGCTGCTACTATCTAGTGGCCCTTCTTTTGTTTTCCAATTTTAATTTAATACAACTATTGCAGCTTATCAAAAAAAAAAAAAAGAATAACAATTATTGTGAAAGGCATACTTCTAAATAGGTAGTCATGCTATTTGCTTGAAACGTCAAGTTCAAACTCTCATTTTTATGTATAATATTCTTAGATAGATAATAACCATTGAAGTTTACAATGATCTCAAATGTATGTAAATTTTTCTTTACTTATTGATATGAACCCACTCTTTTAACATTGATATAATGGAATGGAAGTTTCTGAACAAGTCCAACTTATTAATATGAGTTCAGGCTTATAACATTGGTAAAATGGAAATGAAAGTAGCTAAACAAGTTGGCCACACCATTCATAACTAACATTCACCTTTAATGCTATGAGAAAATTTGTTTTGATGAAAATGATTTCCTCATCTCGTTCATTGAATCAAATCTGTACATATATACACCAAAAGAACCAGATCAACTTTGTAACTAACTTAACAGATTGCTACACGTGTGAACAGGGACTAACAAACATAACATTCTTACATGTGCTTGACTTACTAAGCTAACTATACTTATACACAAACTACATATCGTTTACTGTACAATTACAACTAAGCTACACATCTGCTCTATTGTTTAGAAAGATTTATACTATTCTTGAGCTTCAATTTTGTAACACAAGAAACAATCCCTTGATGCTCATCCAATCCTTCAATCTGCATATCATCTGCTCTTGCACTTGCTATTGCACTGTTTGATTGCCTTGCCTGCT
Organism: Quercus glauca; assembly: GCA_023736055.1. Taxonomy (NCBI): domain Eukaryota; kingdom Viridiplantae; phylum Streptophyta; class Magnoliopsida; order Fagales; family Fagaceae; genus Quercus; species Quercus glauca. The sequence goes on from CM043318.1 coordinate 42,972,831, forward strand.
CTGGTGCTTGAGTGTGCTGCTCTGGTGCACTAGCTGCTGCACTATGTTACAGCCTGAGCTACTCTAGTATGGCAGCTGATGTTGCACCTGTTGTAGCTGATGTTTTATCATCATGCCTTTGACAAATGCTAAAAACATTATGACACAAAAAGGTATTCTTAGCTTGAACACAAGATAACATAATAATATATATCATCTAGGATGACAATTGCAAGGTAAGTCATCTGCCTTCAAAACTAAAACTTCTCATTTAGGTGCATGATAACTAATAATTCATAAAGTACTTAATACACTTAATCAACCTATATGGCTAACTAATGTACATCAGAAACTTACAACTTGGCCATTTCAAATAAGTTTTTGATTTTGTCATGAATAAAGCTTAGGGAAGAACAAAAGAACAAATTTGCCAAACTATTGGATTGCCCATATCTTGATCAAAACAATTTGGGACCTATGACACTAACTCCACATCGCCAAATGAAATTAAAACACAAGCTTCATTAGGGAGAGAACAGGGCAACTCATTCATATCTAATATAGAGAACAATCGTAGCTGCTACAAATTTCCAATAAATCCAATGATATCAAAAACAAATTCAAAGAAAGAGAACAATTTTTCATCCACTAAATTTGGGAATAATTAAAGCAACAATGCTAAATTCAAAGAGATACAGATCAGTTTCAATATCCTAGTATTTGTTTCATAAAAGCTGGGGATATATATCAGAAATAAATATCTTGTTCAAGATATCAAATATACAACATGTTTCAGGTTCTAGTATTCCTATCTATCTCCTTTCCACACTAAAATGTTCCTTCGTTTTTTTCTTTTCTTTTTAAAAAAAAAAATTGTGATAAGCAAAAAACCCATCTGTAGTTGCAAAAAAACAAGAAGAAAATGAAAAAGAAGATGTGAAAATGTACTGAAAAGAAATAGATAGAATGGCAAAATTACCCTTTTGGGTTGTTGGGCGTCGAAATCGATGAATGAGAAAATGGCCCGGGTTCTCTAAACCGACGGTGATGCTAGAAAAAGAGTAAAGGTGATTTTCAGAGGATATAAAAGGCTGGTCTCGTTGGACCGGTGATGCTTGGCAGTGACTGTGAGCACTCGCACCATAGGTGGGGGAAAAGCACTGTGGCAACGAGAAAATGGAAGAGGCAATTGTGGATGGAAGGGTGTTTGGGTATGAAAGAGAGAGTAATGCTTGATTTCTGGAATTAGATTTGAAAGGGACGAAGGAGAGAGTGAGGGAGTAAAATTGGCAGGGGTTCAAAAAATATCTGGGTTTCATTTTGGGAATTGAATTTGAAAGAGGGAGGAGGAGAGACAGAGAATAACAGTGGGCAGGGTTTGAAAATTTTTCAGGGGCAAGATTATCTTTTTATTTGGGTTTTTGGAGTAAACTGATGTGGCTTTTTTTGGAAACACTATATACTTTCTCCAGTTGCTGAGCTGGTATTTCGGAAACACTATATACTTTCTCCAGTTGCTGGGCTAAAACAAGGTCATCTTTTAATGTCCACAACTCAGTAATAATAATTGTCGTGTTTCCTAAGGCCCTGGCAAAACCAAAAACCTAATCCTCATCACTGTTTCGAAGCAGCCCCCTCCTCTAGCCTTTATAGAATTTCTTAACAAAGACCCATCGGTGTATAGCTTAGTCCACTCTTGCATGGGCTTAATCCATTTGATCTACACCTGTTCTTTAGGAGTTATGCAGGCAACATCAAGTCATCAATGGCCATTGTAAAAAAATTTTGCAACAAGCCTTCTAAGGGTGAGTTTGGTTCAGCTTTTTGTAAAAGTGCATAAAGAAAAAGTGAAGTTTTCAAAAAGTACATAATGAAAAAGTGCATTTTTAAAAAGTTAAGTGTTTGGTAAAAACTGTTAAAAAATGCTTTTTGAAAAAGATGAGTGTTTGGCTAGTACTTATAAAAGTGGCAGTTTGAGGGATGAATTACCTAAAAGGACAATGTATATATAAGGGAGTTTAATTCATACTTTTTTTTTTTGGATGTGAGTTTATTTCATACTTAAATCAACTACTTCATATACTTAAATCAATTTTTCTCTTTCTAAAAAAATTATTTTTTTCTCATCAATATTAGCTAATAATAACCTACCACTTAAGATTTATTGTGAAAGTATTGTGAAATAATTGTGAAAGTATTGTGATAGTATTGTGAAATTATTGTAATAATTGATACTGATTTTAATTTGAACATACTATTACAATTATTTTTTTCTCACAAATATTAGCTAATAATAACCTACCACTTAAGATTTATTGTGAAAGTATTGTGAAAATATTGTGATAAAAATTGATACTGATTTTAATTTTAATGTACTATTAAAATTATTTTTTCTCTTTCTAAAAATATTATTTTTTTCTCACCAATATTAGCTAATAATAACCTAACCCTTAAAATTTATTGTGAAAGTATTGTGAAAATATTGTGATAACATTTCCTTCTTCTCTTTTTTCCTTTTTTTTTTCCCCTCTTTTTTTCTCCTCCGCATACGTACCCTTCTCTTTTTTCTTTTTTCTTTTTTCTTTTTCTTTTTTTTTCCTTCTTTCCCCTTTTTCGCTACCACTTCCTCCAGAACATTCCACTTTTCATTTTTTGTTCATTCTTTCCCCTTTTTCCCTTTCACTTCGTCCAGAACGTTCCACCGCTGAGCTCTTTTTTTTTTTTTTTTTTTTTGACAATTCAAAAGTCGAGAGGAAGAGAGAAGATGATGATGAAGAAGATGAGGATGATTGAAACATTGGGTTTGGGTTATGGGTTATGGGTTTTCAGTTAATGGTTTAATTTTGAGTTGATTTTCTATGGATTTTGGGTTTGATTTTGAGTTGATTTTGTTTTGGGTTGATTTTGAGTTGGGTTTGGGATGGGTTTTCCAATGGAGTTTGGGTTTGGGATGGGTTTTCCAATACAGAGGAATGCCCGCTGAAGAAGGATGACAAAAGAAAAGAGAGACTTACACGCAAGGAGAGGCTTGTAGCAGCATGGAGAGGGCAGAGCTGATAGAAGAGATGAGAGGCGTAAGGGAGCTGGCTTTGCGCAGAACAGAGAGATGAGATGAGTAAACTAGGAACTGTGCGTGAGACTCTGAAGACATGAGCATCCTTTATTGAAGGGCAATTTCGTAATTGCCCAACTCACCCCAACGAATATATCAAAACGCGGACTGGATTTTGGCAAACTGAACCTCAAGACCTCCTTTTAAGGATTGCGCATTCTCTTCGTTCTCTTCACAATTATAAAACGCTACTTTATTTCAAAAAGTTGCGTTTTTTACTGACCAAACGGACTTTTGGGCTGAAAACGTTGAACCAAATGGGCATTAACCCAGATTGATAAGCCACAAACTGAATGACCTCTTGTGATTAAACCAATTAATTAATTAGCCAAGTTATTAATTAATCAATTTATCATGCAATTGCGTGACAGCATAAACAAATCACCAATAAACTAAATAAGTAGCGAAAAATAAATAACACGGTGATTTGTTCACGAATGGGGAAAACCCTAACGGCAATAACCCCACCGGGTGATTTTCAGGTCACCACTCCCGAAACTCCACTATTATCAAATCAAGCGGTTACAAGTAAAGGAATCCCAAGTACCGTACCAACCTACAGTTGAACCCTTATCCCAATACCTAGTTGGACTTGATCTGTAGTGACAGTTCCCACCTTTGATGCATGGCTCCCAAGTACGTGACTAACCAATGCGCGGATCCCAGTACACGACTTCAAACACCAACTTAGAAGGAGAGGTTGGCTGCAAAGTTTTTCAGTTCATCCTACACGATGAAGATCAGGAAGATGCTTGGTCACAAAACCCTTTGGTGCAAATACACAGCAACTTCTTCAGAGAAGATGAACTAGGTCAAGAACTTCGTCTTTTGATCACAATTTGCTTGAACAAAGATTGCTCAATGCTTTTGCAACTTGTGTACAATTTGACGGCTCTTAAAACAATCATTTTATATGTTTAGGGTTAAAAGAAAAGAAGACCCAAAAACATATTCACGGATTCCAAGAAATCAGATCAGAAAATCTGACTTTTTAATTCTCGACAGATAGCAGGTGTCGAGGAGTTATCGAGCAGGTGTCGAGATTTAATGAATTTGCACTTCAGCTTGTTTTTCTTGGACAGACTTGATGACTTCAACACTTGATCTTGAAACCTTGTTTCTTGAAGTATTAAAAACACCTAAAACTACCCAATTACAAGTAGAATGCGTTTTGTCAAAGGATTAGTCAATTTACATAAATAAGTATGACATATGTTCTTAACATGTGAACCACATATGTCCCAACAATCTCCCTCTTTGGCAATCCGTGACAAAACCACAACAAACAAATGAACATATGAGAGAAGTCATAAATCACTCAACTCATATTCACTTGTTGAATATAATAAAATCTATCCTAACACAAACTCTTGAAAAACTTTGCAAGAAGAGAGTTTATGACAAATAGACTTTGACAACCTGTATTTCTGAAACACTTTAAACAAAACTCATCAAGGCATCTTGTGTGAAACAGAAATAATAGATTGCATACAAGTATAATAAACATGCGTATAAAGATAGAGAAGAAACAACACATGAAAAGAGAGGTGAAAGAAACATACATCCACATAAAGAGAGAAAATAAGTACAATGTATGTAAAACTGGTCACAGGACCTCATATACAAGATTAATGTATCTATAAAGAATAGAAAAGAAAGATACATCAAAACCTCACTACATCCCTCAAAATATCAGCACTCCCCATATCAAAAATGTCCTATACTAACTCTCCCCCTAAGATGACTACTCTCATAACCCAAAACTATTCCTCCTTTTTGTCACGAGTGACAAAGGGTAGAGTGTCATGTAGACATCTCATCAGTAGAGCTAGCATCTCCATTATCATCATCCAAAGCATCATCGTCATCACTATCATCGTCATCACCATCATCATCCTCAGAGTTAGAAGCCGTTGGAGAAGGTGGTGAAGGAGTAGCCTCAAAAGCAAAACCACCCATGGTCGCCTGCCGTCGTGCAATACGACCAACATGAACATTCACCTGATACAACTCAGAGGAGAGCATATCAAGGCGAGCATCCATGCGCTGCAGCTGCGCCATGATGTCTCCAAGAGATACATCGCCCATAGAGGAAGAAGGAGCAGATGTAGATGGAGCAGATTTGGATGGAGCTGAACGGGAGGGAGGAGTGGAATCCATCTGTCTCGACCTAAACTGAGCCTCACTACGTTTTACGATAGTGGCATCTATGGCACAGATGTGTGTGAAGTGGTCGGACACAGGAAAAGGGATAGAAAAATGGCGTAAGATCCTCGTGATAGCGGAAGGAAAGATGAGCTTATCACGGGACGCCAAATCTAGATGAACATCTATGATAGAAAGGATGAAATGAGAAGGAAAATTTATAGTAAGATGCTCAAGAAGAGATAACAAAAATCGAGCACGAGGCTCTGTGATGGAGTTATAGTGAGAGAGTGGATGGAGTACAAATGTCATCACCATGTTTAGGAATCTAGGACCTTTAGCAAAAGGTCTACATGATGTGTACTGAGGCTCACCCCAATCAGCTGGGCGCTAATAAAAAGCAGAAATAAGCTCATCTTTGAACACAGTCCTCAGACGCTCACAGGAAGGATAGTCAGGAAAATCTATCCTAGGAACCCTAAGCACATCCACAACTAACTACGGTGTGACAGGGATGCGTGTACCTCGAACGCGAGTGTGAAAGAGAGATACTGAACAATCGATCCCGTGCATGTTGAAGTAAAACTCCTGAATCAGCATGAGAGGACATGTGACCGGGACGTCACACAGTGACTCCCATCCCCTACTATGAGTGACAGAGGGAAGGTCAGTGTCGGCGAAGTCTGCCAAAATGACTTAGCGTTCCGAATGAACACCTCGTCTAGAAAAGTTCTCTGAAAATGCCTTATGGGCATCTCCATCACGGAACCGAAGATTTAGAGGAGCAGAATCAGAAAATGAAGAAGCTCCAAAACGCAGAGGGCTTTGAGCAGGAGTGGATTTACGTTTGGGTGCCATAGACACTACTAACGTAAACAGAATGAGAAAGAGATAAAGAAGGAGACAATCAAAAAAGTCCCAAAACAGTTCACATATATCAAATATATTGAACAATAAGTACGTATGCATAGGGAATGCATGAACATGTGACATGCAAATTAAAAAGCATCATGGGTATACAAATATAGAACACACATCTAAATGCATGTAAATATCATTCTAATGCACATGAAATGCAATGTATGACATTTTGAACACATTTAAGTGAAAACCCAACCCAAAATTTCAAGAAAAACTCATTAATTTTGAAAAACCCCAAAAATTTTCAAAAACCCCAGAACCTAAGATTTAAAACATGAAATGCATGAATAATGAGGGAAAAAAATGAGATCATACCAAGTGATTAGAAGCAAGGAAAGGCCGAAAATTAAGTGGGTTGAAGATTTTGAGTGAGAAAATCAAGTTTGGGAGAGGAACAGCCGCGAATAGATCGAGAGAAATGAGAAAAAAATCACGACAGAGCCTTTTATAGGAACCTCAGTAATTCTCGACAGCTGAGGTGTCAAGAGGTGTCGAGACAGGTGTTGAGGTAGGTGTCGAGAAAATGAACTTCGACAGCTACAGGTGTCGAGAAGGTATCGAGGAATAGACACTAAAACCCAGAACAAAAGCTCGATCGATCGACAAGGTATCGAGAAGGTATCGAGAAGATAGAAACTTTCTCGATCGATCCACTAGGTGTCGAAGAGGTGTCGAGATTGCGATAAGAAAAAACTTGAGAAGCTCGACAGATAGCTAGGTATTGAGGAGGTGTCGAGCCAGCAATTAAAAGCAGTTTTTCGAGAAGTGAAAAACACAGACATGAATGCAATCCAACATACACCTCAACCATTGATCCAATCAACATATAAAGCTCTCAAAATCATCTCTCAACAAAAATTTAAGCACATAGATCCTCAAACACACACACACACACACTAAACAAGTCTAATCAATTTTATATTTCAAAAACAAGTCAAGATAGTTTAGTGAGCATACATTAGTACATGTAAACCTAGTGATGGCCAAATCACATTATACTTGTACATGTATCAAAAGTAGCAAAGAATATTGCGTGTTGTGTGTGAAGAACATCACAAGATTGCATATGTGTATACATGTTATGACGATTTGAGATATGAGAAAATAACTTTAACTCACACACAATCATAACTGTTTGATGGGGACTATCACCTTCGAGGTACATCCTATAACTCTCACATTTCCTAGAATACACGCTTGCAATCATATTTAAAGCATTTTTGATCTTTTTGCTTTTTATTTTCTTTGCATATTTTCTTTTTAAGCATATCATGCATGGGCATATAAGAGAGAAAAGAAATACCCAAGATGTTAAGCATTTGACACTGCACTTTTGCTATGCCTAAACATACGGGTGTCTTATTATGATTGGCAGGCAACAGTGGTGAGATGGTTATTTATGCCTTTCTCTTAGGATTTTCTAGTCCTATCCGTCAAAAAGAGTTATATAAGTGTTAAGTTTTAAGAAATAATTTAATCTTACTCATCACAAACAAGAGCCACAAAGCTCACTTGCTTAGTTGTGCATAGAGATGCTCATTTAAGTTACAAGTGATACAAAGTTTAGAAAACTCTGTTTCATTGGCCATCCAAGGTACACAAGTACCAAAGTACACAAACACACACTGTTTTTGTATTTTTCTAATTTTTCTCTTCTTCTTTTTTGTATTAAAAACAAAATAAACAAAACTGAAAGTAAATACACAAAAACATGTTAACAAAGCAAAGCATAAAACTAGATGCAAATGCATGAAAGCTTGATTCCAAAAACAAATAAGAAATCAAAAAAGAAAGTCCAACTTTAGATAGAGAGAATTAAAGCAGAGGACAAACAAAAAGACAATTAAGTCTTAGGATCCTTTATCACCCACACAGCACGAGTCTTTGGCCGTGAAGATGAAAAGGCACATTTCCTAGTATGTCTACTAAAGAATATAGAGGAATTAGAATTCCTATGAAATTGAGTTAAAAAGCTCAAAACTTTTAATAACTCACCAAGAATAGGTACAGAGCCTTTAGAAAAAGCATAAAACCTATTGGATACTCGCTTATGAGGAAACAACTTGAAACAATTAGGACGAGTGTGACCAGAACCACCACAATGGTGACAAACATGAGCAGTTTTAAAGCTACTCGACTTCCTAGAAAGAGGTCTAACCTTAGAGGTTGACAAAGACCTTAATTTAGGACAATTTGGCCTAATATGACCAACAATATGACAATGATGACAAGTAGGGACAAATTCAGAATTTTTATTCAACCTAGGAGGAGTTTTAGACATAGGTTTAGAAACTTCAGCGTTAACATCAGATTGTTTACCTTTGTGAATCCTAGCAATATTAGCCTTCAACTCTTCATTATTCCTGGGGGAATATAAAAATCTTTTTCTTTTGAGTTAGGCTCAACAACAAGTTTGGCACTAGTTAATTTTTCAACTTTAGTTTTAAATTCAACTAGTTACTCTTCCAAACTCTTAATTTTGTCCACCTGAGATGAAATTTGATTTTTAAAATTCTTATTCAAATTATTGGCTTCATCCAATTTTGCAATCAAATCATCTTTTTCAAGCTTGACCTTTTTAAATTTATCTTTTAATTTTGTAGAACATTTAAGAGATTTCATACAAAAATTATAAAGCTTGCAATAGGCATCTTGAATATCATCATCATCATTCAACATAAGATCATGCAAATCAAAACAATCAAGAGTTTCCATGACAACAGGGGTCAATGGACCACACGCAAAGATTAAAACCTAATCAGAGTGTGCCTGCTCTGATACCACTTGATAGGCCACAAACTGAATGATCCCTTGTGATTAAACCAATTAATTAATTAGCCAAGTTATTAATTAATCAATTTATCATGCAATTGCGTGGCAGCACAAACAAATCACCAATAAATTAAATAAGCAGCGGAAAATAAATAACATGGTGATTTGTTCACGAATGGGGAAAACCCTAATGGCAAAAACCCCACTGGGTGACTAACCAATGCGCGGATCCCAGTACGCGACTTCAAACACCAACTTAGAAGGAGTGGTTGGCTGTAAAGTTCTTCAGTTCATCCTACACGATGAAGATCAGGAAGATGCTTGGTCACAAAACTCTTTGGTGCAAATACACAGCAACTTCTTCAGAGAAGATGAACTAGGTCAAGAACTTCGTCTTTTGATCACAATTTGCTTGAACAGAGATTGCTCAATGCTTTTGCAACTTGTGTACAATTTGACGGCTCTTAAAACAATCCTTTTATACGTTTAGGGTTAGAAGAAAAGAAGGCCCAAAAACATATTCACGGATCCCAAGAAATCAGATCAGAAAATCTGACTTTTTAATTCTCGACAGATATCAGGTGTCGAGGAGCTATCGAGCAAGTGTCGAGATTTAATGAATTTGCACTTCAGCTTGTTTTTCTTGGACAGACTTGATGACTTCAACACTTGATCTTGAAACCTTGTTTCTTGAAGTATTAAAAACACCTAGAACTACCCAATTACAAGTAGAGTGCGTTTTGTCAAAGGATTAGCCAATTTACATAAATAAGTATGACATATGTTCTTAACATGTGAACCACATATGTCCTAACACAGATGCAAATGGCACTATCCAAAATTCCATATCTAAAGATAAAAAATTTTCTATGTAACCAGAGTTGCTAGGTGACTATAGGCAAAATAATTTTCCAAGGCACGGCAAACTTAGACAAGCTTTTAAATTATACAATTTGATTATAACCATACTTCAAAAGGGGAGGCAAAGAAATCATTGTCTGAATTCAAGATTCCTAAGTCTTCCCAAAGTTTGCTAGCTTGCACGCAATTCCTGAACAAGTGATCAAAGGTTTCCAAAGCAACATCGCAAATCTCACAAGTTGTATCAAGACTAAAACCCCTTGAACTCAAGACTTTTTTGGTGGGGACACTTTGGTGGAGGCAAAGCCACAAGAGGAATTTGATTCTCAGAGTAGTTACAGATTTCCATACCTATGTTAAAGATAACAGTACCAGACCTGTAAAGAAGAAGAAGTCTAATGAAGAAGAAGCACAAACAAAATGACAGCGGTTTAATTAAATGCGTCGTTTCATTTAAATAGAATTTGTGTAACCAAACGTATCGTTTAGCTTAATAACTAACTTTGGAAAATGTATTAGTAATACGGTGTGTATCACTCAGTTCAAAGAGTAGTTGGACTTGGCGCAAAATTCAGTTGGGAGAGCTAAACTGTATTTCCTAATTTGCAGGGGCTTAGATCCGCATAAGGTGGGCGGTTAATTAAGTTGTTAGAGTGATCTTATGGTATAAAAATAGCTCATTGAGCTCAATTGTATTTATGTAAGAATTCTTAGTTGTTTAATACAAGTTTTATTCACTCAATTCTTCTCTCAATCTTTCTCTCACTTTCTCTCATTTTCTTAGCCTTTCTCTTTTCACTGAATACTGAGTAATCTTGATTCTGTTGCTGGTAATCTTTGAACCTCTGTCTTGCTTTGTTAGAAATTCTGTTCATTGAGATTTTCTTCATGGTATCAAAGCCAACTACTGTTGCGACTCAAAACTCAACAATGGCAGCTTCAAACTCAACAATGGCATCGTTGTCATCTACTTCTACAATGTCTTCTAGCTCAGTTAATCTGGTAAATCAGCCTCTTTTACTTCTGTCTAATATGTCAAATATGATGACAGTGAAGCTAGATAATACCAACTATATTGTGTGGAAATATCAGATTTCTATGGTTCTTGAAACCTATTCTTTGTTTGAATTGCTTAAAGAACCTCAACTAATTCCTAAGAAATTTCTCAAAGATTTGTCTGGATCATACACTACAATTGTGAATCCAAATTTCTTGGTTTGGAAATCAAAGGAAAAGACTTTGCTTACCTTTATAAGTTCAACTTTGTCTCCATTTTTTCTTGCACTTATTGTTGGATGTGCTACTGTTATAGAAGTCTAGAAGGTGCTTGAAAATAGGTTTTCTTCAATTTCAAGGCCTCACATCATGGCATTACTCATCATCTCTTTTGCCCCCATACATCTTAGCAAAATGGTGTTGTTGAGAGAAAACACAGGCATATAATAGAAACCACTGTTACCCTTTTATCTCAAGCTTTTATGCCTTATTCTTACTGGACTTTTGTAGTTCAAACAGCTGTTAATTTGATTAATCTGCTTCCTACTTCATTTCTTGGTTGGAAATCTCCTTGGTCTAAGCTATACTCTTCTTCACCTAATCTTACTCAACTTAAAATCTTTGGTTGTGCTTGTTATCCCAATCTTATTGCTCACAAGCTTGAACCTAGGACTAAAGAATGTATTTTCATTGGATATCTTACTAGTTCTAAAGGGTATCTCAAAGAAAAAGTGTATATGCATCAACCTCCAAGCTATGTGGATTCTGCTAATCTAGATTATGTTTGTAAGTTGCATAAGTCTCTTTATGGTCTCAAACAAGCGCCAAAAGCTTGGTTTGAAAGGTTTTCTTTTCACTTGCTTCATCTTGGCTTCATTGCTTTAGTAGGAGATAGTTTCTTGTTTACTTTCTACTCAACCAATACCATTATATATCTTTTCTTGTATGTTGATGACATCATTGTCACTAGGAATGATTCCACTTAAGTCCACAATCTGATTGATGCTCTTGGTTAGGTGTTTGAACTTAAAGATTTAGGCCCACTCAATTACTTCTTGGGCATCCAAATTATCCAACATACTCATGGTCTCACTCTTACTCAATCAAAATATGCCTATGATGTGCTTCATGGGTTCCATATGGAAAACTCCAAACCTACCAAGACTCCTTCTTGTCCATATACACGTTTGGTTCCTCATGATGGGGTTACTCTTTCAGATCCTACTTAGTACAGGAGCATGGTTGGTGCTCTTCAATATCTAACTTTCACTTATCCAGATATTACATTTAGTGTTCATCAGTTATGCCAATTCATGAGTCATCCTACTACCATTCATTTGAAGGCCGCTAAGCGAGTTCTTCGTTATATCAGAGGTACCTTGCATTTTAGGATTTCTTTCACTCCTAGTCCTTTGACTCTTACTGCATTCTCAAACGCGGACTGGGCTGGGGATCCTACTGGTCGCCATTCTACAACAGGTTTGCTTGTGTTTCTTGGGCCTAATCATATTTCCTGGTCTGCTAAGAAGCAGAGTACCATGTCTTGTTCTTCAACGGAGGCTAAATATCATGCCTTAGTTACCACGGTGGCAAAATTGTCTTGGCTTCGTATTTTGTTCAAAGAGCTTCACATTTTTCTCTCTCATGTCCCTATCATTTGGTGCGGCAATGTTTTCGCAATTGCTTTATCTACCAATCCTGTTTTTCACTCCCATACCAAACATCTTGAGGTAGATTATCACTTCACTTGTGAGAAGGTCCTTTGCAAGCAATTACAAATTGGTTTTGTTTCTGGCAAGGACAACTTTACGGTTGTGTTTACCAAATCACTCCCTGCTCCTCTGTTTCATTTTCATTGTGCCAAACTTCTGGTTGATTCTTCCTCCATCAATTTGAGGGGGGATGTTGAAGATAACAATACCATACCTGTAAAGAAGAAGAAGTCTAATGAAGAAGAAGCACAAACAAAACGACAGCGGTTCAATTAAATGCGTCGTTTCATTTAAATAGAATTTGTGTAACCAAATGCATCGCTTAGCTTAATAATTGACTTTGGAAGATGTATTAGTAAAACAGTGTGTATCACTCAGTTCAAAGAGTAGTTGGACTTGGCGCGAAATTCTGTTGGAAGAGCTGAACTGTATTTCCTAACTTTCAGGAGCTTAGATCCACATAAGGTGGGCGGTTAATTAAGTTGTTAAAGTGATCTTATGGTATAAAAATAGCTCATTAAGCTCAATTGTATTTATGTAAGAATTCTTAGTTGTTCAATACAAGTTTTATTCTCTCAATTCTTCTCTCAATCTTTCTCTCACTTTCTTAGCCTTTCTTCTTTCACTGAATAATGAGTAATCTAGATTTTGTTGTTGGTAATCTTTGAACCTCTGTCTTGCTTTGTTGGAAATTCTGTTCATTGAGATTTTCTTCAACCTAAGCACCATTAAAAAATTTTAGGTTCAACAGATTTAAACCTTTTGCAATATGATAAACTTCCCAAAGAAAAAAAAAGAGTCATCATTATAAAAAGCCCAAATTAGTTTATCTTTTGCAAGAAGGTTAAAGGAAGTTGGGGTGCCTTTGATTTCCTATACAATCTTATTTGGTAGCCCAAAGGATAACAGTTGCATCTGATTCCCAACCAAAAAAGAGTGAACCAACATATGTTCCTCTACTAAAGTGAGTGGATCATGTATATGGATTCTAATTGGGCCAGAAGAAAGCCAAAAATCATTCCAAAAACAAATTGAATTTCATTACTAACAAACCATTTTAGTCAAGCATAACAAGCAGCCCAATCTCGAGAATAGGGGAGTTTCTTCCCATTATTACTAAGTTAACCAACATTTTTGCTCAAGGAGCTTCTTGCTCAAATGCTAATCTCCAACATAACTTGGCTAATATTGCTGAGTTTCTGGCTCTCATCTTCAAAATAGTCAAACACTTAAGGTCATTGGTCAAAGTTGGTTTGTTCCAATTAACCAAGTGTAATTTTCTTTTTCCTGGGGTTGAGCCCCAAAAGAAGTCCCTTATAAGTTCAGCAGCTTTTAGTAAGAGCATTCACACCTGGTCTTCCATATGCCATATGTTGGTATATTTTAGCATCAAAGTACAAAAATAGCCCATTACATGGTCTTGCAATTGCAAAAAAATTTGCAATTGTGCTATAGTGCCATCCTAAATGTATTATGGCACTGTAGCACAATTGTAAACCAAAATAATATATTTTATTCTTTTCACCTTTTGCTTTCTCTCTCTTTTGTCTTTCAACTCCTCTCTCTCTCTCTCTCCGGTCACCATTTTCTCTCTTTCTCTCTCATGCCTCTGTCGATGACCCTTTCTCTCCCCATGCCTCTCACTAGCCACTGTCCCTCTACTCATTTCCTCATCAATCCCTCTCTCACAACGTGGTTGTGGGTTTGCAAATCGGATTTTATGGGCGAGATCGACGAGGTCAAAGATCTAGTGGTTGTTGTGGCGATGAGATCAACGTGGTTGTGGGTTTGCAAATCGGTTTTGGTTGTAGGTGGTAATTGGTTTGCTAATTGGTTTTGGTTGTAGGTCTGAGGCTGAGTTTTAGTTGTGGCTCTAGTGTTTGATGGGTTTTCTTAGTGGGTCTAAGGCTAAGGATTGTAATGGATTAGTGTGGTGGGCCATGGGTCGTGGTGGCATGGTGGGTCTAGGGCTGAGTTTCGATGATGGCTATGGTGGTCAGTGGGTTTGCTTGGTGTTTCTGCTGATGGCACTGTGATGTGGTGGTTGTTGTGTTGTTGATGGTGGATCAATGGGTGGTGGTGTTGATGATATGGATTAGTGGGCGGTGATTGGAAATTTTTAGGTGGATAGGTGGGTAGTGCTAGGATATGTGGGGGTGGCAGTGTGTTGTTACGGTTATTTATTGGTTTTTTTTAAATTGGTTTTGGTGGGTGGCATGGTGGTAGCGTGGTGGCAACTATTGTGATTGTGATGGCTGATATGGGCTATTGTAGTTGATGATGTAAAAAATCAGCAGTTGAGCTCCTCATTGTAATGGATGGACAAAGGTATGATTGGGGTCATCTCTGTTGGAGGAAAACCTGCAAAAATGAACTGGGTGGAAGAGTAACACGTCGATGTGGTGTTAGCCAAACTGCTTCTGATGCTTAAGTTAGTAAGGGAGAAAGATTTTAGAGAGAATTGACTGGAGAGTGATTTTTCGTAGAGTATTTGTGTATACCTTTAACTTCTATTGCCTTCTCTTTTATAGTTGCATGCCTAATTAATGGGCAATGAATTGTTGTATTTATGCTCAACGGCTAATGCGATACAAAATATTTGTCTGAAGTTCACAGCTCACTCTATGACCGTTGCTTTGTCCATTACACTTGGTCATCAATGACCGTAATAAATGCGTAACATCTTCTCTTTGTTAATGACGATCTCAAACTAATGACGATCATAAATTTCAGTTGCCCCCTTGTTTGAATTCTCCTCTGTCTAGACAAGATGAAAACATAGCCGTCTGACGCTTCGTATTCCGTGTACGACGCATTTATAATGAGTTGATGTTTGATTTGTTGAGTGCCACGTGTACAGTCAAGATGTGTTCGACGTGCAGATATTTCTCGGTTTTCCCACCCACATTTTGGTCATTTATCTCGTATTTTTCCCTCCTGTTCCTTTTTCTTCGTACTCCTTCCTTATTCAGTTGGCATCTTAGGGTTTATCTCTTCCTTAAGCTTTCTTTTTCATTTCTGCGTTTCCTGGTAAGTTCTTCGTGCTCCTCTCTCTTTTTTTGTTCTTCCATGGTAGATTATTCTGCTATTAAGGTCGATTGTCCGTCAATAGCTTTTCTTTTTCCTCGCTCAGGTTGTTTACTTGAGGTTATAGAGGGAGAATGCCTTAAGTGGGTTAGTTTCTTCGTGGGGGAGGACTGTCCGTATAGGTTTTTCCTTTCGTCTTTATTTCCTCTAGTTTCTTATTCTGCTAGAGTGGCTAGGTTTCTGAAAATGTATAGGGAAGTTAGGTCTAGTGAGTTGGAAACAGGGTTGTCTTCGTCTGATGATTGCAAGGTTCCCAAAGTTACTTCCCCTTCTACTCCCTATAAGGTCTGGAATGTCCAATGTGCCCTCTTAGAGGAAGATGAGAAGCGAATCAGGGATAGTTTCAATTTCCTGATTCGGTTAGAATTAGGATTCTGAGTGACGAGGATAGGGCCTGTCACTCTTATGCTAATAAAGTCTGTTTCTACAAGGCAGATTTCACTAGCGGTCTTCGTCTTCCCGTTCACCCTTTCGTTAGGGAACTTTTTGCATACTTGCATCTTGCTCTGGCACAATTAGTGCCTAACCCTTGGCGGATCGTCATTTCTTGTATGGTGGTGTGGATGTCTGCCAATGACAGGGATGTCATCAAGAAAGATGAAGTCCTTCACTTTTATCGTTTGAGAAAGTCCAAAGACCTCGACTACTATGAATTTAAGCCGTGGGATAGGGCTTCTAGCTTCTAGGTTAATACTTGACTATCCGTTGTCTCTGTGAAATTGGAAACCAAACTTCTTTTTTCTTTCTGGCAATGGTTGGGAGTTCGTCCTTAGTGAGGACCTAGAAGCCCCCAAGTTTTTTCTTAGTTGAGGAATCCCTATGTCTGGTGCGTCTTTCTTATCTTTCTGTTATTTTTTTACTCTTTGTGAGTGACAATGGTATGTGACACACTTGTTTTTTGCATTTTCTCAATGCCCTCGTCTGAAGAAGAGATATCACCATTGTGTTAAGAAGGTGAAAGAATACTTGGAGACCGTTAAAGATTTTGACGAGCTCGTCTCTCCCTAATCACTATTCCTTCATTTTCTGGGTCTGGAAAAATCTTGAAGTTGTGAAAAAGAGTGAGCGTTCCATCTTCTCTTCTTCTTTTTTTTATTTTTTTATTTTTTTTTTATAGTTTCTCCTTCCTTTCAGGAATGACGACCAGATTTAGTAAACAAAAGTTGGCTGAAGCTCAGGAAAAGAAGGCAAAAGGTGCCCTCTTCAGTGGCCTCCTTTCAAGGAAACGTTTGAAGGTAGGCAATGTTTCCTAGGATGATCTTGTAATGACTCCTCCCTCTGCCCATTCACCTGCTAAGCATCTACTTCCCCTACCTCGTCTTTAAGGGTGATTGCTTCCTCTGGGGAGGAGACCAAGAAGAAGAAGAAGATTGCTAGCAAGTCTCTTCTCCCAACTTTCTGGGATGACACCAATGCTGCTGCCCTAAAGACCCATGAGGCGCTCTCTGTGGACGACCTCAGTCCTTTAATGGAGAAGTTGTCCAGTGAAGTGATGTCGTCTCAAATTCAGAAGCTTGTGCAGGTTTATTTTGATAATGTAGATTGCTTTTTCTTTTTTGTTTTGCTTTTGCTAAGAGAGATTTTTTATATGTAGGCTTTGGGGGAGTCTTTGTTTGTCTCTGGGAAGCTTCTGGATTTTGAGAAGAAGGTGGCCACAGCTGAGCCTATAATCAAATCCTTCTCTGTCGAGAATGAGACGTTCAAGAACACGGTTGCCATCCTTGTTGTCAAGGCTGAGAATGACAAAGAATGTATGGCAGCTTAGGAGAAAAGTCTTCAAGTGGAGAAGGATTTTTGCAAGCTAAAAGATAAACATATGGGTGATCTGCAGTTTAAATTGCAGAAAGCTGGGGCTACGGCAGTGCAGGAGTTCAACGACTCTGACTCTTACTTAGACGAGCTGGGTGAGTATTACGTGGAGGGCTTCGAGCTCTTTAGGAAATGGATGGTGAAGCACCACCTAGATTTGGACCTTTATGGTCTTTTTATGGGTGATGTTGAGAAGAAACTTTTGTCCGATCGTCCTTCCAAAGTTACAGCTAAAAATGTGATGGAAGAAGCCACAACCATAGCTGAGGTGACTGAAAAGGCTGCGCCCATAACTCCTGCTGATCCCACTCCTAATGATCAGTGATTTATTTATTTATTTATTTTATTGTGTAAGACGAAAACAATGTCTTTTATGGTCTCGTTGTTTTGAGCAATTCTTCTGAACGATTTCTTTGGGTCCGTGTGTTTTGGGCATGACAACTCTTTTTATGAACTGTTGACATGAAGATTTTTATAATTAAATCTTTGCTGTGTTTAGATGACGAAGGTTTTTTGGATACCTTCATGCTTTAGTTGTGTTAAACAATCTTTTCATACTTGGTTGAGTTTGGACAACCTTTCATTGAGTCATTTTTGAATGACGATGGTAACGACTTAGCTGTGTTTGAACAGTTGAATTATGACGATACTAGTTGTGTTAAAACAACTTTTTTATGTTTAGCTGTGTTTGAACAACTTTTTTATTGAGTTATGATGATGTTAGTTGCGTTTGAACAACTTTTTTATGCTTAGTTATGTGTGAATAGCTTTTCTTATTGAGTCATGAGTTATGATGATGTTAGTTGCGTTTGAACAACTTTTTTATGCTTATTTATGTTTGAATAGCTTTTCTTATTGAGTCATGTTTGAATGAAAATGTTAGTTGTGTTTGAACAACTTTTTTTGTTTAGCTGTGTTTGAACAACTTTTTTATTGAGTCATGTTTAAATGACGATGTTAGTCGTGTTTGAACAACTTTTTTATTTTTAGCTGTGTTTGAACAGCTTTTTTATTGAGTCATGTTTGAGTAATGTTTGAATGACGATGATGTGCTGTACTCGTGACTTAAAGTCATGCTATTGGAGCATCTTTAGGTTAATCATTTTTTTTTTTTGTTTATTCATACTTGAATGACGATCATAATAGTTGTGTTGAAACAACTTTTGATTTAGTCGATTTTGATAGTTGTGTATTAACAACTTTAATGGCTATGATGTCGTCGGCTGTGTATGAACAACTTTTGATTTGAAATTTTAACGACGGAGATCCTTGGAACATCTCCGAAGAATAACTCCTGAGTGTTGCACACATTTTTGTTGATAATAACTTATGGATAATCATTGATAAATACGCATGGATAATGCTTTCATGCATTATTGATATATGAATGACGAAAGTAACGACTGTCGTACATACTAATATGAAGATTGGGCAACTTGAAATGTGAAAGATTCCTTACTGGTAGTACTTCTTCAAATGTTCTATGTTCCATGGTCGAGGCAGTTCCTGGCCATCTAAAGACTTTGGTAGTAGGAGCCTTCTCTAGATTGATGGATTACTTCGTAAGGGCCTTCCCAAGCTGGTCCTAGTTTTCCTTAGGATGGGTCCTTTGTTGCCTGTGATATCTTCCTGAGGACGAGGTCTCCTATGTTGAACCTTCTTACCTTGACTTTTATGTTGTAGTATCTGGCCATTGCTTCCTTATTTTTGGCCATTCGCTTCATGGCTTCCTCTCTGACTTTATCGATTAGATCTAAGCTGCTATTAAGCTCCTACTGGTTCTTCTAACCTTCATAAGTTTTGACTCGGAGGCTCGTTAGTCCCACTTCCACTAGTATGATGGCCTTAGTGCCAAATGTCAGTCTGAACGGTGTTTCTCCTATTGGAACTCTTGTGGTTGTCCTATATGCCCAAAGGACATTTGGTAGTTCTTTAGGTTATGCCCCCTTTGCCCCCTCAAGTTAAGTTTTGATAATTCTGAGCAAGCTTCTATTCGTTGCTTCTATCTGACCACTAGCCTGAGGGTGTCTTGGAGAAGAGTAATGGTTCTTGACTCCTAAGTCCTGGCAAAATTTTTGAAACTTAGGATTGTCAAATTGCTTTCCATTGTCTGAAATTATGACACGTGGGACTCCAAACCTGCAGATGATGTTCTTCCATACAAAGCTTATGACTTTAGCCTCTGTTATCGTTGTTACTGGTTTTGCTTCTACCATTTTGTGAAGTAATTAATTGCGACAATCATAAATCTGAGTTGTTTCTTCCCTAAGGGAATGGGCCCATAATATCAATGCCCCATTGGGCGAAGGGCCATGGTGAGGATATGAGTGTCATCATCTCTCTTGGTCTCGTTTGGACATTTGTAAATCGTTGACACTTATCACATGCTCTGACGAGGTCGTGTGCGTCCTTTTGTAAAGTCGGCCAGTAATATCCTGCTCTGAGTGTCTTTCCTGCTAAAGACCTTGCTCCAGCATGATTTCTACAAATTCCGACGTGTATCTCGCGGAGCACATAATCTGCTTCTTCTGAGTTGGCACATCTTAAGTATGGGAGTGAATAACCTCGTCTGTACAGTACATCGTCAATAATGACGAATCGGCCTTCTCTGATCTGTATCTTCCTTGCTTTCGTTTTATCTTCTTGGAGCCATCCTTCTTTCAAATAACGGATGATGGAAGTCATCCACTCGTCTTGTTCTTTTATCTTCAAAAGCTGCTTCTATACTTGGTTGCCCCCTTATCTCTACACATAGTTCGGAGGTCGCATTGTAGTCGTCTGACGAGGCCAATCTAGCTAGGAAGTCAACTTCTGCGTTTTTTGCCCGAGGGATTTGCACAAAGTCTAGGCTGTCAAAGTGCTACGAGAGTTGTTGAACGATCTTCAGGTACTTTTGCATCCTCTCTTCTTTGGCTTCACAATCTCCCTTTTACTTGTCCAATTATTAGTTGAGAATCAGCTTGGACGATTAGATTCTTTGCTCCGAGAGCTTTTGCTAGACTTAGTCCTGTTAGCAATCATCATTCGTTGCTAAGAATTGCAGTCTAACTGCATACTTCAATATTTCTCTTTCTGGAGATATGAGCACTACTCCTGCCCCTCGTACTTTCTTCGTGGCAAACCTATCTATTTGGACCGTCTATGTTTCCATGAGGAGTTCTTCTTCCTTATAAAGGTAAGTGAATTCTACGATGAAGCCTACTAGTACTTGGGTTTTGATTGCTGCTTGAGGCGGATATGCAATGTCGAATTGGCCCAGCACAATTGCCCATTGAATGAGTTGTCTTGCTGCATCTATCTTGTTCATCGTCTTTGTTATTGGTTGGTCTGTCATGACAACGATGGAGTGTGCTTGGAAGTAATGACAAAGTTTCTTGGAAGCGACCACCAATGCAAAAGCTATCTTTTCCATCCTTGGGTAATTTGCCTCTACTCCTTGGAATGTTTGGGTGGTATAATAGACTGGCTTTTGGACATTTTCTTTTTCTCTGATCTATGCCGAACTTACTGCAGTGTTGGACACTACTAAGTAGAGGTACAACTTTTCTCCTATCATCGAAGGACTTAGCAATGGTGGCTTCATCAAGTACTCTTTTAATTTTCCAAGGGCTTCTTCACATTCGTCAGTCCACTGAATGGCCTTTTTCAAGACCTTGAAGAATGGCATGCACTTGTCCGTTGCCCTGGAGACAAATCTTTTTAGAGCTGTGACCTTTCCTGTCAAGCTCTGAACCTCCTTCACTGTTTTTGGTGATTTGACCTCGATGATTGCCTTTACTTTGTCTGGATTTGCTTCTATGCCTCGTTGGGACACCATGAATCCCAAAAATTTTCCTGAAGCAACAGCAAAAACACACTTTGCAAGGTTTAATTTCATATTGTACTTATGTAGTGTGCTAAAGGTTTCTTTAAGATCGTCCAAGTGGTTTGCTTTGTCCTTACTTTTTACTAGCATATCGTCTACGTATACTTCCACATTCCTTCCAATCTGGTGAAAGAACATGCGATTCACCAATCCATGGTATGTGGCTCCTGCGTTCTTCAATCCAAAGGGTATAACTTTGTAGCAGTACAACCCTTGGCTAATGACGAATGAGGTCTTCTCTTGATCTTCTTCGTCCATGAGAATCTAGTTATATCCAGAAAATGCATCCATGAAACTTAAGAGCTTGTGTCCAGCAGTTGAGTCTACTAGTTGATCAATCCTTGGCAAGGGGAAGCTATCCTTTGGGTAGACTTTGTTCAGGTCTGTGAAATCAACGCACATCCTCCATTTTCCATTGCTCTTTTTTACCATTACCACATTTGCTAGCCAATCTAGGTAGAAGACTTTCCTGATGAAACCAACTTCTAGCAGCTTCTCTACTTCTTTAATTACTGCTTTGTTGCGCTTTGGTGCAAATATTCTCCGCTTCTGCTGTACAGGTTTGCATTCTAGGTTGACGTTGAGACGATGCTATATGATCTTCCTATCAATTCCAAGCATATCCTCGTGTTTCTAGGTGAAAACATCTTGGTTTGCCCTTAAAAGGGAAATCATCTTCTCTTTCTCTAGAGTTGGGAGTGCTGATCCTATCTTGAATACCTTTGATGAATCTCTTGGGACGACCTCAACTTCTTATGGTGTTTCTGACGGTTCAAGAATGGGCTCTGGTTCATTGATCACCCATGTGTGGTTCTCCCAAGATGCTAAGGCAGCTTGGTAGCACTCTTGCTAGAACTTGATCTCCTCTGATTTCTCCTACACCATGGGTTGTTGGAAATTTCACATTCAAGTAAGATGTTGATGTCGCTGCTCTTAGCCTATTAAGTGTAGGCCTTCCCAAGATGATGTTGTATGTTGAAAGGCAGTCAACTATGAGGAAATCAATTTCCTTGGTGATCTGTGCTGGGTAAGTGCCTGCAATCATGGTTAGAGTGAC
Source organism: Quercus glauca (assembly GCA_023736055.1). NCBI lineage: Eukaryota > Viridiplantae > Streptophyta > Magnoliopsida > Fagales > Fagaceae > Quercus > Quercus glauca. The sequence goes on from CM043318.1 coordinate 42,995,147, forward strand.
GATGCCCCTAGGGACGATTCTATCCCCAGTGAAGCTCACCAGCGGAGAGGTGAAAGGCCCGATCCTTCTCTTGTCTAGTTTCATCTGCTGAAACGTAGGTAAGTAGATGATATTTACTGAGCTTCCATTGTCAATAAGTACCCAGTGGATGTTAAATTCTTTTACTCTAAGCATGGTTACCAGTGGATCGTCATGAGGTTGCCTAATGCCACAACCTTCTCTCTCTGAGAAAACAATATCAGGTTTGTCATTCCTTGGCATCTTCACTAGAGGGAGCCATAAATGGACACTATTTATTTCTCTCTTATGGGCTTTTTTTAGGGACTTCAGCGTTCCGCCTACCGTCAATCCTCCTGAGATCATCTTTATCTCTCCTGCGGGAGGTTTGCTATCTCTTTCTTCTCAATCTTTGTCTTTATCGTCCTTCCGTTGGTATCTATAGGGCTCCGTTTTCCTGACATACTTCTGTAACTTCCCTTGCCGAATTAAAGTCTCCCCCTGGTCTTTCAAATGTCTACCCTTATCAGTGCGATGCCTGTTGTCCTAGTGGGACCTAGGGTACTTATTCTTGTCTCTTCTTTCTGCTGGAGTACTGATTGGCTTCGGCCATTGCAGAGAGGGATCGTCCCTTGTCTGCATCAAGACTTGCTCAATTGGCATTATTAGAGGAGTAAAGTTAGTGAACTTTGGCTTCCTATTCGGAATTTCCTTCTTTTTTCCTATGGTATGCCCAACACTTCGTGTCTCTTTCCTCTTATCATGATTGCTGCTTGTTCCTTCGTCTCTCTTCCTTTTTTCTTTCATTTCTTTTGCAAGCACTGTGTCTTCTGCATTCATGTACTTCTGAGCTTTTCGGAGCAACTCTGTGACTATTTTTGGTAGGCTTTTGGTGATTGAGAAAGAAAAATCCCAGGGTAGTAACCTTACTTGGAAAGCTGTTAAGATGACTTGATCTTCAGCTTCGTTTACCTGCAGTAGCTCCTTATTGAATTGGGTCACGTACTGTCTTAGTGATTCTCCTTTTGCCTGCTGAATATTGAGAAGATAACTGGTTGGCTTCTTATGTCTTTGCCCCCTAATGAAATGACGAACAAAATCCTTGCTGAGTTGTTCAAAATTTGCAATAATTCCTTGGGGTATCTTACTAAACCATACTCTAGCTACTCCTTTCAGTGTCATTGGGAATGCCCTACACATCACCTCGTCTGGAGTCATCTGCAACAGCATCAATGTCTTGAATGATTCAATGTGATCCAAGGGGTCCTTGGAGCCGACATATGATTCCAGCTGTGGGAGACGAAATTTCGGTGGAAGGGGAGGTTCAATACTTCAATGGTGAATGGTGAGTCCGTCTTTCGAATCATCCCATTTAAATTTTTTCCGCCTTTATCCTTCATGGAACTTCTTAATTCATCCATCTCCTTCCTCATGTTGCGAAACTCATTTTCCATCTTGGAGGAATCATCTCTTGAGGTCTAGTCTCACCTGTTGGCTTAGAAGTTTGATTCTTCTTCATTCTGGTTTTAACATGTTTGCTGACATTTTGCGTTTTGGAATTCCATTGTCTTTTGAAACTCTTCATTCTGGCGAGTCAGCTCTTCCACATTAGCCAGGAAGGCCTAAATTTGTTGCTATTGCACAGCTTCTGGTTGTTGTGCAGTTTCTAGCTCTATCTCATACTTCAAGGAACTTTTTTGTCACTGGGAAAGATGGCTTGAATGATTAGTGATCCCCACAGACGGCACCAAACTGATGATGCAAAAATTAACAGTTGATTTCCTCATCGTAATGGATGGGCGAAGCTGTGATTGGGGTCGTCTCTGTTGGAGGAAAACCTTTAAAAATGAACTGGGTGGAAGAGTAATACGCTGGTGTGGCGTTAGCCAAATCGCCTCCGATACTTAAGTTAGTAAGGGAGAAAGATTTTAGAGAGAATTGACTGGAGAGTGGTTTTTGTAGAGTATTTGTGTGTACCTTTAACTTCTGTTGCCTTCTCTTTTATAGTTGTGCGCCCGAATAATGGGTAATGAATTGCTGTATTTATGCACAATGGCTAGTGCATTACAAAATCTTTGTCTGAAGTTCACAGCTCACTCTGTGACTATTACTCCGTCCGTTACACTTTGTCATCAATGAGCGTAATAAATGTGTAACGTCTTTTCTTGGTTAATGACGATCATAAATTTCTAACTCATCAGTAGTTATTGTGTGTGTTTTTTTCTTGTAATCTTTTAGTTTGTGGTCAGTGTCGTGGTTTTTGGTGTGGTGGTGTGGTTGTTTCTGGGTTTCTGTGTTTTTTTTTTTTTTTTTTAATTATTATGGCCAGTGCCTAGAGGTAGAGGGAGAAAGAGAGGAAAAGGAAGGGGGAGAGAGAGAGAGAAATCATAAAAAAAAAAAAGAATAAAAATGAATAATTAAATAAACTGGGAAAAAAATAGAGTTTAGGATGTTAGATGTGTTGTAAAATGGTATGGTGTAAATGATAAAATAGTTTTTGAGAAGATGAAATAAGATTTCTTTTAGAAACTGAGTGTGAATGCTCTTAAGATGAGAGAGTTTGTGTTACTGGGGACTTGATGTTTCAATTACTAATTAAAGAGTAATTATGGGCTTTTGGGAGACTAGATACATAAGCTTGACTAGGCCTAGAACTCTGACTAATATATTTTCTCTTTCAGTTATGAATGGACAACCCATTAGAAACATACTTAGCAATCACAACACTTGTAAGATGGATTGCTTTACTCTTCCCTTTATTTCGTTGCTTTGCTCTGCCAAAGCTGTCACCACTATGCTAGTTGTTAGTGACGTCATTTGCAGGGAGTCTACCTAAGGGTATGTGTGGAGATGCCGTCACCAATCTAATCGACTGGCGCCGATCTTCCCACACTGCTATTGTAACCGACCGACAGAGCCGATGCCAATGATTAGAGCGTGAATTGACTTCCGATGTTGATGCGGTGCAGTCATCGGAGCAGAGAGCCTAAAACTGATTCTCGCCGAACCGAACCGATACCTGTATATAACTTTCAGAGGTTTGAATACGACATTGTTTCATCGAGTATCTATTTTAATTTTTTTAACAAAACGTCATCGTATTGGGTATTATTAAAAAAAAAAAAAAATCTGTGTCGTATTTTGCTAGGTTTTCAGATTTCTCCTTAAGTATAAATTCTTTCTTTCACTCTCAGAACCCTTAACTCTCTCTCTCTCGCTCTCACCTCTCTTCTCTTACTGACTTGAGTCCCTGACGCCTAACCGCGGCTAGCCTTTGCAATAGCCAGCAGGTGGTCACTAGTCACCAACTCACTACGGCAAACCACCGGTAAGCCTAGTGCCCCTCTCTTCTCTCAGCTCTCGGCAAAAACAAAAAGTTCAAACTCCAAACTAGGCTTATAGTTTATAGCACTTGTTTTAGTTGTTTGGGCTCAAAACAAAAAGTCTTATCATGTTTTTTATCATTTTTTCAGCACCTGTTTAAGTTGTTTCAATTGTTTGGACACAATGGTAATAGTAACACTGTTACCAATTTGGTTTATATTGTTACTAAGTTTATAGTTTATACTGTTACTATAAACTTACTAAAGTAACAATGTATCACTAAGTTTACTAAGTTTATACTGTTACTTAAGGCTTGGTTACTGTATTTTGTTTATCATTTACCTATTTGGGTTCTCTCAGCTGACATGAGATAAGAAAATTACAATTCTGGGTTAATTGTACCAACACAAATTATCAATTAGCACAAAATGCAACCACCCACCAACTATTTTGAAACTCAATACTCATTTCAAAGAAAAGTATAACTATCTAGAATCCTATCATTGGATGCAACTTAAATGTGATATATAGTAACAATATAAACTATAAACTATAAACTTAGTAAACTTAGTAATACATTGTTACTTTATAAGTAACAGTATAAACTATAAACCTAGTAATTCTTTAAGTAAGTTACTTGCATTGTTGCATTGCATGAGCTAGCTAATTAGTGACTCAGTGTGTCACAGTCTACTAAGTACTAACCTTTTTTTTTTCTTCAGCATTTTAATTTTTGAGGGAGACAAAGATTGAGAGAGTTCACGTTTTCAATCCTTCACGGAGAGGTAATCACTAATCACTCACTACATTCAGCATTTTGATTTTAAATTTTTAGTACTTAGTAACAATTGCTTTAAGTTTATATATACAAAATTAGCTTTTATTTTATATTTATATTGAGAACAATATAATAAATTCCTTGTTAATATTAGTGACATGAATTGTTGAGTAATGACTAATGATTGTTAGTTTGTTATTGTTGCCTTGTTGTAACCAAACTGATTAGTTATTGCTATTATTGGATCTAGTTGTGACATTCATTGATTGAGAGTGAGCTATTTGATATTGTATTTCCTGGAAAAATTATAATTTGATATTGTTGTGAAAACTTTGTTTTTTTGTTGGTTGGAAATTTTTTTATTAGATGGATGTCGATGCTCCACCTAGATTTAACGCCCTTGGGGACTCGAACCCACCACCTCCTAGTCTTGGTAGTGCTAACCCTAACCCACCTGAACATGTAGCACCAATTGGACTTTGTGCATCACTTCCCCCACTGTCACCTAAACAAGGTGTTAAGGACCCATCTATAGTATGGCAACACTTCATTAAGTTGGCTGGTCCTGATTCCAAGAAGCCTAGGTCTGAATGCAAGTATTGTAAAAATCAATATAATTGCCATGGTAAGAAAAATGGTACTTCGGGCATGTTGCAACACATGAAAATGTGTAAGAAGTGGCCTTTTCCTCCTAGTCCTGGTTGTGCTAACCCTAACCCACCTAAACCTACAGCACCAATTGGACTTGGTGCATCACTTCCCCCATTGTCACCTAAACAAGGTGGTAAGGACCCATCTATAGTATGGCAGCACTTCATTAAGTTGGCTGGTCCTGATTCCAAGAAGCCTAGATTTGAATGCAAGTATTGTAAAAATCAATATAATTGCCATGGTAAGAAAAATGGTACTTCAGGCATGTTGCAACACATGAAGGTGTGTAAGAAGTTGCATTTTCCCCATGATGATAAGCAAAAAATTTTGTCTTTCCAAGCTAAAAGGGAAAGGGAAAGTGGTTCAAATGTGTTAGTGGTTGCAAACTATAGTAAAGAGAGGATAAGGTTGGCGTTGGCAAGGATGATCATTATTGATGACTTACCTTTTAAATTTGTATAGCGTCAAGGCTTTCAAGAATTTATGGAAATAGTTGAGCCTAGGTATCCTATTCCCCATCGTACTACCATTGCAAGGGCTTCTATAAAGATTTATTCTAATGAGGTGGATATTTTGAGAAGGGCTTCTGTTGGGCAACGGGTTTGTGTGACAACGGATACTTGGGCGTCCATACAAAACTTGAACTACGTGGTACTCACCGCACACTTCATTGATGGGGATTGGACTTACCAAAAGAAAATCTTAAACTTTTGCCCTATAGTTAATCACAAAGGGGACAACATAGGTAGAGCGGTTGAGTCATGTTTGTTGAAGTGAGGTATAGACTGGTTGTTTACAATTACTGCGGACAATGCTAGCTCTAATGATGTGGCAATTGATCACGTGAAGAAGAAAACAAAAGAAAGAGATAGTAGCATATTGGGTGGTGAGTTCATACATATGCGTTGTTTTGCGCATATCTTGAATTTGATAGTGCAAAGTGGGTTGAACTCCATTCATGAATCAATTGCCAAGGTTCGGAATGCGGTGCGATATGTGAGAGCCTCTCCCGCAAGGTTTGAAAAGTTTCAAGAATGTGTTGAAAATGAGAAAATCAAAGCCAAATATTTGTTGTCCCTTGATGTGCCAACAAGGTGGAATTCCACTTATCTCATGTTAGATTGTGCTTTGAAATTTGTGAGAGCATTTGATAGGTTGGAAAAGGAGGATGGGCATTACAAACTTTATTTTTGTGAAGTGGATGGGAATGGGAAAAAGCTTATTGGTCCTCCTAACTATCTTGATTGGGAAAATGTCAAGACCTTTGTAAAATTTCTTGGCATATTTTATGAGGCGACACTTAGATTTTCTGGGTCCTTGTTTGTCACTTCTAATACATACTTCTATGAGCCAATTAGCTTTGAAGATCAATTGCAACAGTTGTGTAGAGATGGGGATCCACTTTTGAGGAGTATGGCGGTAGAGATGAAAAAAAAAATATGATAAGTATTGGGGAAGTATAGATAATATCAATTTAATGCTTTTTGTTGCTGTTGTTTTTGACCCAAGGTATAGATTGAAGTATGCAAAGTTTTGGTTTAGGGAGGTATGAAAAGGACAAGGGGGATGCGATGAGCTCTAAGGTTCGGGATGCATTGAAGAGGTTGTATGTGGAAAGAGTGGGTCAAAATGGAGCTTCGAGTTCTAGTGATAGTGGTAGTGGTGCTTCATTGTCTAAGGACTCCAGGCCAAGTATTGGTAATGCTTCATTGTCTGATCGCATTAAAAGTTATAATAATATGTTTAAGCAACACTTGGCGGACGAGGATAGTGTGGAAAGTAAATCTGAGTTGGATCGGTATGTTAGGACATATGTGATTCATGTTAGGAACATATGTCAACATTTTATATAATTGGCTAATCCTTTGACAAAACGCACTTTACTTGTAATTGGGTAGATTTAGGATGTGTTTAATGCTTCAAGGAACCTTGTTTCAAGTTCAAGTGTTAAAGCCATGCAAGTCTGTCCAAGAATCAAGTGAGAAAGTGTTGTTCATTAAAGCTCGATAGTTAGCATCTATTGAGGTTTAAAAGCTGCTGAAGCCCGTGGCTCGACAGCTAGCTCGATAGATGACTATCTATTGAGATTTATGAAACTCAATTTTTCAGGACTTTTTTTCATCCAATCCGTGAATGTATGTTTAGGCTTTCTTTTCTCACAACCCTAAACATATATAAGGATTATTTTAAGGGCCGTAAAAGGTGACACAAGTCGCACGAGAGCAAATTCCACAAATGTGTAGAAGAATGTGACCGGAAACCTAGTGTGCCCTAGTTCTTTAAGAAGCTGCTGTGTTTTACACCATACGATTTTGTGACCAAGCAACTTCATGATCTTCATCGTCTGGATGAACTGAAGAACTTTGCAGCCAACATCCTTCTCAAGTTGGTGATCAAGTTGCATACTGGGATCTGCGCAATTGATTAGTCACGTACTGGGAGCTGTGCATTGAAAATGAGATATTGTCACTACAAAACAAGTCCAATTGGGTATTGGGGTAAGGGTTCAACTATAAGTTGGTATAAGGTACTGGGATTCCTTTACTTGTAACCGTTTGTTTTGATAATAGTGGATTCTCGGGAGTGGTGACCTTAAAATCACCCAGTGGGATTTTTGCCGTGTAGGTTTTCTCCATTCGTAAACAAATCACTGTGTCAATTTATTTTCCGCTGCATACTTTAGTTAATTGGTGATTTGTTTGTGCTGCCACGTACAATTGCATGTTAATTTGATTAATTAATAAACTTGGCTAAATTAATCAATTAATTCATCACAAGGGGTCAATACGTTTTTGGCCTATCAAGGTATTTGTTGGAATCTTCTGAGGGCCCTGATGTTGAAGATTTTGACATCTTGATGTGGTGGAAAATGAATTCTTCTAGATATCGAGTTCTTTCCAAATTGCCCGTAATGTGTTGGCTATTCCTGTCTCTACAGTTGCATCCGAGTTTGCTTTTAGTTGGGGGAGGGGGGGCATGTTTTGGATTCGTTTCATAGTTCACTATCTCCTAATACAATTGAAGCCCTTCTTTGTACCCAAAATTGGTTGAAGGATGCAAAGAAAAAAAGACCAATAAAGCTTCGGGAGTGCATGGATAATGTAGAGGATATGGATGGTTTTGAAATTGACACTGGTAAAAATATATATATGTTCATTTTGTTTGTTGTATGTATCAATTGTTTATTATTTGCTTAATGCTTAAGAATCATATTGTTTTGAATGGGATTGTAGAAATTGCATCGGTTTGCCTAATGCTTATGGAGAAGGATCCAAGCACCATTGTGTTGGATGATGATGAGTGATGTGCTGCTTTTTGCTTGGAGTTAGTTAGTAGTTAGTATTATGTAAGTATACTTGCTATTATCATTCATTTGTTTTATTATAAAAATTTTATTTTTCATAAAAATTTTATTGTTATTAACATGTGTTTATTTTATTTTGTTTAGTATTTTGTAGGAGTTCTAGAATGATGCAAAATGCACAGACTTACTAGACAAAGGACTTACAGGAATTAGCATTCTTTTGCCTATATGCTAATTATATTTGTACATTTTATTGGTAGTGAATTTTTCACTAATGGTAGTTATTTAGGTATTCATGGGTGGGATTATTATTGGGGATACAAGAAATTAGCATTCTTTTGCCTAAATGCTAATTTAATTTGTATATATTTCTTTTGGCATTTGTGGACAGCGACAAATGGTTATGTAATACGTCATTAAGTGGATACATTAACACTTATTGTTATTAACACTGACACTAATGATATTATATGCTACATGATAGTATTTTGGGAGTTGAACTCTTATTGAGGCAATTTCAAAATATTTTTGCATGGTGAATGAAATGAAAAAAAAAAAAAAAAAAAATTTGGATAGTTTGTCTGAAACTATGAAATTGTTTGGACTGTGAAACTGTTTGGACAGTTTGTTGTGTAAAAAATTTGCACAGATTGTTTATGTGTGAATGAAATGATGAAATATAGATCATTATTGTAGGTTTTGGGTGAATAGATTTGAACTGTTTGAACATATTAAACAGATTGAATAGATTTTTGAATAGATTTTATGTGTGAACAAGTTGAATAGATTTTTTTATGAAGTTTCTATAAAATTTGAACAGATTTTGTTATTGTTTTTTAAGTAGATTGAACAGATTTTGTTGTTGTTCTTTGAACAGATTGAACAGATTTTGCTGTTGTTTTTTGAACAGATTGAACATATTTTGTGTAAACAAGTTGACAATTTTTTTTATAAAGTTTCTGTTGAACAGATTTTTTTTTATAGGTTGAACAGATTTTTTTTTAATAAAAAAAAAGAATTTTTAATGTTTCAAATCGACCAAATTGATTAAACCGAGCCGACCAAACCGCATCGCTATTAGGGGTGTTTGCAGGTCGAATTGGGCAGGTAAACGCCAATTTTTCTATCCAATCTGCCACTAGCGAGTTGGGAAAATTCCAATCTGCTACCAACCCACCAAAGTCTAAATCCGACGGATTGGTTACAAAATTTGGTGGTTTCAACTCGGCAAATTAGGCGGGTTGGGCAGGTTGACGTTAACAATATTTTAAAAAAAAAATGATGACAAACTACAATTTTTTATTAAATAATCTCAAAATATAATTAATGCACAAAAAAAACTAAAGGTAGATTTCAATGAATAATCTCAATTCTAACATAAACATAGGGTCAATGAAAAAGAGATATATCATCTCTAGCAAAAGTAAGCTCTACCTCACAACTTAGGAAATTAAAAAACAGTAGGCTCTGCCTTACAACTTAGGAAAATTAAATCAACAAACTCAAAGTCTTAACATTTTCAAAGTCACATCAAGGATTAAAAATAAAAAATAAAAAATTAGACAAAGACAAAGAACTAGATGAACTGTATTCTTATGTAATATATAACATATTTAACTTGAATATACAATGAACCTGCTTGCCAGAATGGCTTTACTTGTAATATTATAATATATAAATGGATCAAATGACATAAACCAAAATAAAAAAAAGACAAAAAAGAATTAAACAATAGAAGACAATAACGCAATTACGTACCTTTGTGATTGTCGTGAAGAATTGAAATGATAAGAAATAGGCTTCAAAAAGGTTAAAGAAGAAAGAGGAAGGGAAAGACAATGGCTGAAGGTGAAAGTCAAAAGTGAAAGGTGAGAAGGAAAAGTGAGACCTAGAGCCACAAAGTGTATACTATATACACGGCTGAAGTAAATGGGACAAATGGTAGGTAGGGGTGTTTAGGTTTCAATGTTGACTTTTTAGATTTTGTTTAAGGAATTTTTTGAAGGCCAATTCTATTTAGGAAATTGATTATTGATTAGTTGTAAAAATTTATTAGGTGAATTGATTAATTTTAAATACTTAACAATCTAAACTAATATATTTTATTTTTTTATGTATGTATAATTAAGCGGGTGGGTCGGGTTGTAACGGGTTGGCAATTTTTCAATCCATAACCCAATTCAATCTGCAATTTTGAGTTTCTAACCCGCCCAACCCAAATTGCCTAACTTAATGACCCGCACGGGGCAGGCGGGTCAGGGTGCGGATCGGGCGGGTTGGCGGGTTAAGCGGATATTTTGCACACCCCTAACTGCTATAGATTGGAAAACCGACCCTAATCGGTATACATCAGTTTTAATTATGAGAAAATCGATTCCTATTGGTTCGGTAACAAATTTGAGAAAAAACCGAACCGACCGAACCGTGCACACCCATGTTTACCCATTATCATTGGGTTGGAGTTCCTACCTTTCAAAGGAGGTTTTTTTTTTTTACCACAGTCCACTCACCATAAGGATCTAGAGCAACATTTTTTACAAACATTGTTGGAGCATAGGGGGAAACTTCCTCTTCAACTGAAGTACTTTTATTTGAAACAGGTTGTGGTTCCTTAATAAGGCCGTGTTCGTCTCCGTACGATGGCTAATACACTCACAAGCGAAACATAGAGTATTAATTCCCTTGTATTGGACAAGTTGGGTTAACTTTTCAATAAGAATGGTAAGGCTTTTCAACATTAACTTGAACACATAATCTAGCAAATCACCGTTGGGTACCACTGGCTATGTGGGCATTAATGCTTAGGACTAGGCCGATGGCTTGCCTAATCTTTTTGAGCATAAGTGGGTCATAGTATTCAATAGAAAGCTCAAGTAGCATAATCATATAGCAACAAATGAGAAAGAGGCTCTAAAGTCTAGCTCCCATTGCCTGATTGCTAGAAAGTGTTGCCACACAAACTAAGGGCCACCTTTTGACACAAAACCTAGATCTTCCTGCCTTTCAAATTTAACAATAAAATTGTCTTGACCCAAGTCAATGCAGTCCATACGATCAAGATAATTGCACAAAGATCTGATTTTTGCAGATAGGAACATGAAACCTCATTTATACATATGTAATACCCCGATTTTATCATCATTATTAATTATTATTTCATGATAGGATTGTTTATATAGCTCGTTTTTTTGGATATGCTACTTCAAATGGTGTGAGGTGTACTTATGTGGCCAAACAAAGAATGCTACCCAAAGTTAAGCGATGAGACAATAACTTGCACATATGTATATAACGTGTTGTCCTCATTTATTTTTTGTTTCAGTTATAGAAAGACAAGGGAATTAAAACCTTTAGTCTTCTTATTAGTTAGGAAAAAGGATAAGAGAATAAAACCTATTTGGATTAGAAGTTTAAGAGTAATTGGAATTCTTTGGAGTTCCAACCTATCTAAACAAATAAACCTTAATTTGAAGTTAATTGGAAATTAAAGTTTTGGAAGCATATTTAAGTTGTTGGGTCTTTTCTTTATACAAGGGAATCAAAATAAGTTAGAGAAAGAGAGAGACGCTGGATGCTAGAGGCTACGGCAAAAAGTATTAGAGGCAATTTTTGTTTGTAGCAAAGGTAATTTGTCTCTTACTCAGAGAGAGACGCTGGATGCTAGAGGCTATGGCAAAAAGGATTAGAGGCAATCTGTGGATTTTGTTTTAATATTGAGCCTTGATCACCACTTGTGGGGTTTATATATACAACCGGGCATGTTTGTAGTACATAGGTGGTAATAACATTGATTACTGGCAATGCACAGTTTAAGAGTTTTGATGTTGGGTTTCACAATATTATGAATCTGGCGGTTACTATACGTACATTTTAATCGGTTACTATTTTCTTTTTCTTTTTATTTTTGATTCTTTTTATTTTAGGTTTTATATCTTATAACAATAATATTGAAAAACGTATACAAACTTTGAGACCTATTTAAGGGCTCCATAAAACTTGATGGACAAGAAAATATATTTTAAAATAAGCCCTAATTAATACCTAACCATAATAGGAACCAAATTTGACCTAAAAAAACATTAAAAGAGCCTAAAAATAAGGAAATAAATCACCTAGACCTAAAATAACGTTTTTTGCATAAAAATACCAAAATTTCTTCTCTCCTTAAAACCTTAGCAATTACCATCTCAAAACCCTAAACTCAACTTCACTTTAAGATTAAAAAACTAAGAAGGAGAGAGACTCACGTAAAAAAAAAAAAAAAAAACATAGTTTTTGTCTTTTTTTATTTGCTTTCATATGTGCCTGAAATTTTCATTCTATCTTATTGTTTTATTATGTTTAGAATTGATTTTCTTATAAGTATTTGGGTTAATCTCTATATTTTGATAGTGTTTTTATGGGTTTGGTTTTTGGGTTGAAATTCTAATAATTATTTTATATTGTATATGGCAGATGAAGCATCTCTATTTTTTGAAGAAAAATCAAAACTGCAACCTATGTCTTCCAGCCTAAGGTGTGGTAAATTTTTATATGTTTTTACTTTATTGAGAATTTTTATTTGGGTTCATGTGATTTTTTGTTTTTTTATTAAAGTTTTGATTTTTGGTTGATTAATTATTTGTTTGGATTAATTTCAATTAATTATTTGTTTGGATTCAACGTAAAAGATAATGGAATTAGGTGTTATAAATTTGATAATGTTCCATGTTTTGAATTGTTTATATTATTTAGACTCCTGGTAGAACTCTCTCTTCTCTCCTTAAAACCCTAACAATTACCATCTCAAAACCCTATACTTAACTTCACTTTAAAATTAAAAAAATAAGAAGGAGAGAGACTCAACTAAAAAAAAAAAACGTAGGTTTTGTCTTTTTTATTTTCTTTCATATGTGCCTGAAATTTTCATTCTATCTTATTATTTTGTTATGTTTAGAATTTATTTTCTTCTAAGTATTTGGGTTAATCTCTATATTTTGATAGTGTTTTTGTGGGTTTGGTTTTTGGGTTGAAATTTATAATAATTATTTTATATTGTATACAGCAAATGAAGCATCTCTATTTTTTGGAGAAAAATCAAAACTTCAACCTATGTCTTCCAACCCAAGGTGTGGTAAATTTTTATATGGTATATTATATATGCATTTTTTGAATTTGAAGGGTTTTGTTTCGTTTTGAAGTAGAATTTGGGGATTCTATAAAATTTGGAAGGTTTAAGTTTTGGGGTTTTTGGTATTTGCATCTTAGTAGGTTGATCTTAATTCTTTACCTTATATGTTTTTTCTTTATTGAGAATTTTTATTTTGGGTTCATGTGATTTTTTGTTTTCTTAATTAAAGTTTTGATTTTTGGTTGATTAATTATTTGTTTGAATTAATTTCAATTAATTATTTGTTTGAATTCAACGTAAAAGATAATGGAATTATGTGTTATAAATTTGATAATGTTCCATATTTTGAATTGTTTATATTGTTATTAATAAGACTAAATAAGATTTGTTTTTATCTTTGTAGTTTATATCAGTTTTGAGTGTGTGTATATATATAATTTTTGGAAATTTTGCTTTATTAATTTAAGAATTGTAAATTACTTTGTAGGTTTCAGTAACTATGTACCTGCAGTGGGACATTGACAATATAAGCATATATATATGGTATTAACATTTTATAAAAATCTTTCTTACAACCCAATAACATTCTACGTTAGACAACACTTCTAAACTAATGAAAAGCATAGAAGTTAAATATTTATTCCCATTGTATTTTATTTAATTATAACAGATCCATTTTTTTTTAAACGCTAACTAGCAAAATGTCTATAATATGCATATTATTAACCCAATTTTCAATTTTTAAATTTCTTAGATTTTATTATATCAATCTTTTTTTCTTTTAAATTCTTGGTGGGCAAATCAGTCTCTCACTAATTCTTTTACCTTAACGTGATGTTGGTTAATTGTCATTTTATTTAACTATCCCGTGCATCGCACGGGTTAGCGACTAGTATATTATAAACCGCAACATGTATGGGGAAACTTAGTTATTGTATGATTGGTTGAACACTTAAAATATCAAGTGGTGGCCTAGAATATCAAGTGTGGCTATAGAAGTTCATTTGAACTCCAGTAGTACAGATTAGCTTTGAGGTAATATTGTTGCGGTGGGACCTTAATAAGGAATATTAAATTGATTAATCCAATGCTGTATACGAAAGTAGTTTCCATATTTTAGTTTTGTAGGACAGTAAAAAAGAAAAGGTTTCTAATGATTAGATTTCATGCTTATTGATTAAAGTATTCCTTTGTATAGAGCTTACAGAAGACTAAAGTGTTTCGCTGTGTTGGGACATATTAGCAAGAGAGGTAAGTAATTATACATAAAATGTACAAGTTTTGATCATTAGGTTCTTAGAAGTAAAAGGTTTTCTAAAGATACGTTTTTAAGCATACATTTCCTAAAGTTATCAAAAGCATTTTTACATCAATGAAAGAGAAACAACTTTTATATAATATTTTAAAGAGAAATTTCAAATTTTTTAAGTAATGTTTTGAATGTCCAAATTCCATTTAAAAGATGATTTCTAAACTAAACTATTTTTAGAAAATAATTGAGTTTCAAGATAAGTTTTCTAAAAAGGTTCTTATTCTTCAAATTTGTTTAAAATCAAGTCATTTCAAAGTCATATTCCTATTTTCCAAATGGTATTTAAAACGTTTCTGTAGGGTTACGATTTGCAGCCCAAGTCTAAGGTGTACAAGACTTTGGCCCAGTAAGCCTAATACAATAGAATTTGTAGAGAGTGGGTCGAAGTCTTGGGCTTTTGTGAGATTAACAACGACTAGTATGGGTTTTAAATATGATCAAATGATGACAAAGTCAATAATCTTGCATGAAGGTGATGTCCGAGGAGGTAGCCTATACTATAAAATCTAGTAAAGATGATTACACATTATGTTTGTATTGCTACAGTGTTCCTTTCCCTTCTCCGATCCCTTTTTTGTGGAGGGGTTCTCACATTATATAGTTCCCTTGGATCATCTTCACCCTACACTTATCAAACATTTGGGTTACTACTTGAGTACTTGTCCCATCAGCCACCTCCTTTGATTTTCTGTGAGTTGTAGTTGCCAATGTAACACTGTTTAGGGGTCTTCTCCACATAAATGCTGCCAGGAAAGTAGGTGCAGGGCATTAAATACAGTGGTAGCAGCTTTCCCTTAGATATTTCTGGAGTCTTATCTCTTCTGTACGAGTATAAAGATCATCCTTGTCATGAAAATCTCCTAGTGGATCACCTAAACTGTCGAAGTACGGAGCCGATCAATATTTAACTTTATTCGAGAAGGAACATCTCCTCGGACCATCTTCCTCCACTCCATCTTTTATAATTCTGAACTTTGGGCTTCTTTTAATTACTCACCCCTCCTCAGACACACCATATCTCCAAATAAAACCCAAGGCCCAATATACGATCCTGGGCTTTTACCCCCACAATAGCCCCTCAAAATTCTGATTTTTCCCTCGCATCCGAGAAGAAAAGATGGGATTTTGATTTATTGAAAATTAAGAATATTAAATCCCTTCTTGGCACGTGTGAGAGTGCGGTTTTATGCTCCTCATAATTACTTCTGACGCTTCGAAGACCGCGAGGCGTCATTAATTGCTCCAGGCGGCTCTATGTCTCTTACATCTGATGGTGAAGCGTTCATCCAATGGCTGACCTTTTTCCTTGAGTTTTGAGCGTAATGACTTCCCCTAGTTTTGTCTTCTATATAAAAAACCTTAAGGGAAACTGCTTCTCTTTACTTCATATACTTTCAAGTTCTTCTGAGATTTCAAACATTCAAAACCACTAGACTTCCTAAATCGCTAAGCTTTCCACACTGTTTTTTTTCAGAAATCTTGGAGATTTTCTCTAAAGTTTTCAGCAACCACTATTCGTCCTAGTTCTCGTAAGTTCTAGTATATTTAAACCTTTCTTTTCTTCTCGGCCAACCTTCTCGGCCTTCCAGTTATTATTTCTCCCATTGTCAATTTCAGTAGTTTTTCTCTTGTCTACTAAAATGGGTAGATTTGAGCATTTAGTTGACTCCCCTACCAAAATAGAGGCCTTTAAGAAAAGATATCATATACCACAAGAAGTTGCACTGAGATACTGTTCTCCAGAGCGTATAGTAACAGACCGAAGAAAGGGAGAGGTCATAATCCCCATGATAGCTTTCATAGACGGGGGAATGAATCTTCCTATGGGTAGGATAACGAGGGACTATCTTCTTAACCATAGGATATGCCCTCACCAATGCGCACCTAACCTTTTTAGGATCCTAAGGAGTGTTGATGCTCTAAACGAGTATCTGGACCTAAGACTCACCTAGCATGACGTGGTTCACATGTATGAGTTCCACAAACAAAAAGGGGTAGGATTTTGCCTTAAATCTCGATCGGATATTGTCAAGCTCATATCGTGTCTTCCCAAGTCTAATAAGGGGATGAAGGACGACTACCTGATTGCTTCGGGGCGTGGCATGATGGTCTTCATTGCCCAGTCGAATAGGGAGAGCCAGGTAGGATGCCTTAGAATTAGGTTTTCTAACAATAGATTTAGATTCTTTAACCTTGACATTGCCTTGCTTATTTTTGCTTTGCTTTTTCTTACTAATAGATTCTGAATTTCTAATTGCGCTTTGTTCTTTGTTTGTGCTCACAGATAAGAGACATATAACTCCAAAGATTAGTCTGACCAACGTCCAGGCTCTTAATTACCTGCTTAGATCCGAGATCTTCATAAGTACAGATAGGCAACTGCGGGCCGTCCACCTAATTTTGGATTTTAAGCCGATCTCGAAGATATTCTAGGAGGTCGGCCACGCCATAAGAGCAGGTGATCAAAGGATAGCTCGGATTGACGTATCTCGCCGCAATTTCTTGGCTCCCTACGATCTTCCACTAGTATCACATCCATACCAATAGAATCTTCGTCTGGTTGTCCAACCAGTTCAACAAGTCCCTATAGAAGCAACAGCAGCCGGAGAAGGGATTTCATCCTCAAACCCCTCGCTTGACAAGGAAATTAATAAATTCCAATTCGAAAAGGAGAAAGACCAGGGCATAAAAGTGATCTTAGTATTGGACGCCGAGGACGAGCTAGACCAACATTCCAGTATTCACGCTTCTTTCTTGGTGATTGCCTGTCCAGACGGTTCTTCCGAGGAAGAAGAAGAAATGACTTTGGACAAAGGAAGCAAGAATCTAAGGGAACTTCTGGCTGCAAGGGGAAAAAATTCTGCTCCAAAAGAGACCAATAAGCCCCAAGTCCCAGCAAATCTTCCACCTCCCCCCCCCCTCTCCTAGTGACCTCAACAGGATTGCTCCCCATCCATGATTTGAAGAGAAAAAGGAAAGATTCTGAGGTACACAAGGTAGAAAAGGATGAAGTGATCCCTCAGAAGAGGGCAAAGCAGCCCAGACGTGCAAAGGACAAACGAGCATCCTCCGTGGAGAGCAAGGAAGGTTCTCAAGGCGTCAATGTGCGCCGATCGTCCAACATATGGTCCCCCAATCTAGAAGTGGATGGTGCCCCCATCTCCTTGGATGCCTCAGCCTGCAACTTCCAATTGGGGCATGCAGGCTATATTGCTGAAGTGCTTGAGCAGCCACTTCTCCTGCCGAGAGATATGGAAGCTTATAGGCGATTTAAGCAACCCAAGCTCTTTTTGTCCCTGAAGAGGGACCTAGCTATGGTAAGTGTTTGAGCATATTTTTACATTCCATCCCTAGTTACTTCATTTACCATCCATATTCATTTCCTTTTTCTTTGGTTGTTTTTGCACAGATTACCCAACAGGTCTATGTGGCCAAGGAATGGGTCAATAGCAAGGCCAATCAAGCCAGAGCGGAGGCCCATTCTCGTGCCGAGACCGAGAAAACTCTGGGAAAGCTTAGAGAAGAGTATACAGCTTTATTCAAGAAGCTAAAAGAGGCGATCTAGGCTAGGAATAGCGCCGAGGCAGGCCTAATGACCGCAGAGAAACAGGCCAAGTACCAGCGCCAAAAGCTACACGTAACAGAGATAAATTTGGCCACAGAAAAGCAGCTAATCCTGGATCTCAAGGCTGAACTCAAGAAGGCCAAGGAGGATGCCCAGTTGGCTAAAGAGGCAACAGAGGCTGAGAAGTCAGAGTCTTATCTGCTCGGCGTGGAAGAGACGCAGATAAGACTAGCCGAGGAACTTGCAGGAGTTTGTCGAGAATACTGCGTGGAATCATGGGATAAAGCCCTTAACGCTGCAGGAGTTTCGTCAGACTCTGTTCTGAGGCAACTTGGGAGTATATACTATAATACAGAAATTCGCGAACTCCCAAGTTCTGACTCTTCTCCCCCAGAGTATGTTACGAAGGTATCTGAGCAGCCCCTTACCAGCCAAACTGCTCCCACTCTCCCCGAGGCTTCAAAGGGGTCTAGCCAGGCAGCTGATCAAGGCAGGGAGGTTGGAGGAGCCAAGGATAAGAACAAGGTCCAGGAGGAAGAAGCTGCGTCCAAGGCAAAAATGATAGTGACTAAGGATAACAAAGCTGATCCCAAAGCTAAGGATACTGCTTCTTCCCAATCGAATCAAGCCATCAACCCGCCAGCCTATAAGACCCAGACTTAGTTATTAGGATCTTTTGTAATGATTCAGTTTCTTTTTTTACGAATGTACTTTTCCTTTTTGATTAATGAATGGTTATTTCTTTCTATCTTGTGTGTTATTATTTCATATACCTTTAATTTTACCACTGTTACATATGGACTAATTTTGTTGTTAACTGACAATGTGAATAATTTGACTAAATGTTACATGACAAAAGCTCTTGCTTCATAGTGATATTATGAAGCAATCAATAATAAGCCTATACTTGGCTAAATAATCAAGGCATTTAACTTTCTCCAAGCCATTAATCTGAAGAATTGATACTTGTTATAGATCAGTTTTGACACTTAGTGAAAAACAAATAGATATATAAAAGATGTCGTACTGTGTCAATCTCCCCTTATCATCTGGTCTGAGGACTTCACGCATGAATAAGGTTTAATTTAAACTCTTGTAAAAGATGTCATACTGTGTTAATCTCCCCTTATCATCTGGTCTGAGGACTTTAGGCATAAATAAGGTTTAATTTAAACCCTTGTAAAACATGTCATACAATGTTAATCTCCCTTTATCATCTGGTCTGAGGACTTTAGGCATGAATAAGGTTTAATTTAATCCCTTGTAAAACATGTCATACTGTGTTAATCTCCCCTTATCATCTGGTTCGAGGACTTCAGGCATGAATAAGGTATAATTTAAACACTTATAAAAAGATGTCATACTGTGTTAATCTCCCCTTATCATCTGGTCCGAGGACTTCAGACATGAATAAGGTTTAATTTAAACCCTTGTAAAAGATGTCATACTGTGTTAATCTCCCCTTATCATCTGGTCCGAGGACTTCAAGCAAGAATAAGGTTTAATTTAAACACTTATAAAAGATGTCATACTGTGTTAATCTCCCCTTATCATCTGGTCTGAGGACTTCAGGCATGAATAAGGTTTAATTTAAACACTTATAAAAAGATGTCATACTGTGTTAATCTCCCCTTATCATCTGGTCCGAGGACTTCAGGCATGAATAAGGTTTAATTTAAACACTTATAAAAATGTCATACTATGTTAATCTCCCCTTATCATCTGGTCCGAGGACTTCAGGCATGAATAAGGTTTAATTTAAACACTTATAAAAGATGTCATACTGTGTTAATCTCCCCTTATCATCTGGTCCGAGGACTTCAGGCATGAATAAGGTTTAATTTAAACACTTATAAAAGATGTCACAGCGATAAAAATAATGACAGTACGAATTGATAAAGGAAACTCTTATTAATAATAATACCTTTTCAGGTTGTTTACATTCCACGGACGTGGTATTACATGTCCATCCAGATCTTCTAGAAAATATGCTCCTATACCAGCCACCGAGGTGATGCAGTATGGTCCTTCCCAATTGGGCCATAACTTTCCCCACGATGGATTCTTTGTCGTGCCTAGAACCTTCCTTAATACCAGATCACCAAGTGCTAATGGTCTTAACTTCACGTTGGCATCATAACCTTGCTTGAGTTTATGTTAATAATATGCCAATTGCATCATTGCACTTTCCGTTCTCTCTTCAATCAAGTCTAAACTCTTCTCCAGTAGCTCATTGTTTCTACTCGGACTGAATGAAGTAGTTCTTAATGTTGGGAAACCAGTTTCTAAAGGGACAGCTTCGGCCCCATAAGTCATTGAAAAGGGGGTCTCTCCAGTAGATCTACGAGGAATGGTTTGATATGCCCAGCGAACATGTGGCAGTTCTTCCACCCATTTGCCCTTCGCATCATCTAGCCTCTTTTTTAGTCCATTCACTATGACCTTGTTAACAGCCTCTGCTTGCCCATTTCCTTGGAGGTAAGCAGGAGTAGAATATCTATTTGTAATTCCCAACTCACAGCAGTATCTTCTGAATTCTTTGCTATCAAACTGAAGGACATTGTCTAAAATGAGGGTTTTTGGGACCCCAAACCGAGTGATAATATTTTTTCAGAAATATTTCTTGGCATCCACGTCTCTGATGTTTGCTAGTAGCTCAGCTTCGACCCATTTGGTGAAATAGTCTGTGCCGACTAGCAGATTTCTTTTGTTTCCTACTGCCCTGGGGAAAGGGCCCACAATGTCTAAGCCCCATTGAGCGAATGGCCAAGGGCTAGTCATTGGATTGAGGACTCCTCCTGGTTGATGTATGTTTGGTGCGAACTGCTGGCACTGATTACATTTTTTTACATATTCCTAGGCTTCCCTTTGCATATTTGGCCACCAATAGCCTTGAGTGATGGCTCTGTATGCCAAGGATCTACCTTCAATATAGTTGCCGTAAATTCCCTCATGTAACTCCTTGAGAAGTAATTTGGTTGCTTCAGGATGCACACATAACAAATATGGTCCTAAAAACGAGCGTTTATATATTTTCTAGTTCTCGGACATCCAGAACCGAGCAGCCTTTCTTCGGGCAACGTGTCTTCCTTTAAGAACAGCGATACTGAGTCCATCCAGCTAGGTCCTACTTTGACCTGATGAACTTGGACTATCTCCCTTCTTTCCTCTGCAGGTTTATACAAATCTTCTACAAGGATAATACGGGGAAGGTTTTGCGCCGAGGAGGTCGCAATTGTAGCTAAGGAATCAGCATGAGTGTTTCCACTTCTAGGGATGTGCAACAAGTCGAAGGAGTCGAATTCTGATTGCAAGTGTCTAACTTGCCCCAAATACTTTTGCATTCTTTCATATTTCGCTTCGAATTCTCCTTTCACTTGGCCGACGATTAACCTTGAGTTCAAGAACATTTCTACTACCTTTCCGCCCATTTTTCGAACCATGGCCATTCCTATCAGCAGAGCTTCATACTCAGCCTCATTATTTGTAGCTGAGAAGTCCAGTCTTAATGACTTTTCGATGGTGATCTTTTCGGGTGAAATAAGGACTAGCCCCATTCCAGACCCATTCTAGTTCGCTACACCATCGACATACACTTTCCAGGGTAAAGGAACCTGTTGTGAGATCGTGCCAACTGATTTTCCATCCATGTGTTGTGCTTCTACTAATTCTTCTAACAGGGGTTCAGCAAATTCAGCTACTAGGTCAGTAAGAACTTGGCCTTTGATAGAAGTGCGAGGCATGTACTTGACGTCAAATGCCCCTAGGATGGTGCCCTATTTGGCAATTCTTCCCGTGTAATCAGCACTTCGAAGTATATCCTTGAGTGGGAGCTGAGTCAAGACAACGACATATGAGCCTGAAAGTAGTAGGGGAGTTTTCTTGTACCATGCACCACTGCCAAAATGTCTTTCTCCAGTGGTAGATAACGCACCTCGGCTTCATGCAAGGACTTGCTCACATAGTAAACTGGTCGTTGTACACCGCTGTCCACTCATATTAGCACCAAACTTATAGCATGAGGGGCCATAACGATATAGGCGAACAGGACCTCGTCCACCTCAGGGCTAGACATGATGGGTGGCTGAGATAAATTCTCTTTAAGTTGCTGAAAAGCCAAAGCACACTCCTCAATCCACTCAAACCCCTTCCACTTATTCATTAGTAGGAAGAACGATCTGCACCTATTTGTTGATCGCGAAATAAATTGGTTCAAGGAAGCAGTCATCCCTGTTAGCTTTTGAACCTCTTTGGGGTTCCGAGGTGGCTTTAGGTTAATAATTGCCTTAATCTGATCTGGATTGACTTTAATTCCTCTGTGAGTGACCATGTAACCTAAAAACTTGCTTGATCCGACACCAAAAGAACATTTGGAAGCATTTAAGCATAACCTGTGTTTTCTAAGAATTTCAAAAATGTTTCCCAGATCTCCTGTATGCTCAGACACCACCTTGCTCTTTATGACCATGTCATCTATGTAGACTTCAATATTCTTACCTAACTGTGGCTCGAACATTCTCATCATCATCCTTTGATAAGTAGATCCCGCATTTTTCAGACCAAATGGCATCACCTTTTAATGGTAGTTCCCAATTGGGGTAACAAACGCGGTTTTCTCTTGATCGTCCAGGGCTAATGGTATTTGGTGGTACCCTTGGAAGGCATCCAAGAAGCTCATCCGAGAATGACCTACCGTTGCATCCACTAGCTGATCTATTTTAGGCATAGGAAATGGATCTTTTAGGCAAGCCTTATTTAGATCTGTGAAATCCACACACACTCGCCATTTGCCGCTCTTCTTCTTTACCACCACATTGTTAGCCAACCATTCAAGATAGAAAACCTCCTTGATTGCCCCAACCCGTTTGAGTTTCATCACCTCTTCTCTGACAGCATCTGCATGTTCTTTAAATGGGCGTCGAGGTGGCTGCTTTTTGGGAATAATGACTAGGTTAACGTTTAGATGATGGCAAATGAACCCTGGATCCACCCCCGGGGCCTCAATAGAGTCCCATGAAAACACATCAATGTTTATTCTGAGAAATTCTATCAGCTCTTCCTTCTCTTGCGGAGGTAGCTGGGATCTGACCTGAAATTTTTTTTCCAGATCATCATTGATAATGATCTTTGTCAAGTTTTCACATTTCGTCTCTTCGCCTGAGTCATTGGTAGGCAACACCGGAGGTTTTAACTACTATAAATCCTTGCCAGCTTGGGCCAAGGACCCAGCCTTAGGTCTATGCCGGATTGCGGCCACCAAACATTGTCTAGCCACAGATTGATCTCCTAAGATTTCCTTTACCTGGCCTTCAAACGGATATTTAACCTTCTGGTGTAGAGTAAAAGAAACAGCCCCTAATGTATGAAGCCAGGGCCTAGCCATAATTACGGTATAGGGTGAATAGGCATCCACCACAATAAAATCTACCTCTACTATTTCTGAACCTGCTTGCACAGGTAACTTGATTTGGCCTTTTGGGATGACAACCTTCCCATCGAAACTAACCAGAAGAGAGCTGTAGGGCGTCAAGTCCTCGGATTTCAAATTTAGCCCCCTATAAAGGTCGGGGTACATTATTTCAGCACCATTGCCTTGATCCACCATCACCCTCTTCACATCATACCCCCCAATCCTGAGGGTGATCACCAAAGCGTCGTCATGGGGTTGGATAGTTCTGATTTTGTCTTCGTCCGAGAATCCCAATACTGGTTGAATTTCCATTCTAGCCCTCTTCGACTCCCGGTTAGTATCTCCAGCAGGCAGCCGAGCCACGGACATTACTTTGGACGGGCAAGACCCAGTTCTCCCTAGTGCAGTAAAGATAACATTTATCGTTCCTAAAAGGCGTCTTAAAGAATTATCTCTCTGAGATTTTGAGGTTGTTTGGCTACCCTGACCACTGGAGTGGTGTAAGAGTTTTTTTAACTTGCCTTCACGGACGAGCTGGTCTAGGTGGTCCCACTGACTTTTACAATCTCCTGTGGTATGTCCATGATCTAGATGGTATTGGCAGTAGAGGTTATGGTTGCGCCTTTCAGGGTTTCCCACCATTTTATTTGGTCGTAAGAATGACTCATTCTTAATCTTCTCCAACACTTGATGCATTGGTTCTTGGAACACGGCGCTAACTGGTTGAAGATTCGCCGACCCTAATTGTCCAACAAAATCTCTTCGTGGTCTATTGTTACTGTATCGATCCGACCTAAAATCCCTCATCTCCAGAGGGATAACCTTATCCTTCCCCTTCCCCCCTTCCCCTGCTGTCGATCTTCTTCAACTTTTATATACTTATCAATCATGTCCATCAGTTGCACACACTGGTGACAGCTTGCCAGTCAGAGATTTCCTCAAATCGTGCTCGGCTGGGAGTCCGAGTTTAAAAGTACTTATGGCCATGTCATCAAAATCACTCTCTACGACAGGTGACAAAACGAGAACCAAATGCTTGGGTGAGCTTTTTGAAGGAATTTATAGAATCTGCTCTCAGGTTGTCAAACCATCTCATGGCAACTGGTTCTAGACTAGATGGAAAAACTTTACACATTAAGGCTTCATCCTTGGCATGGACAGCCATCCTCTGGTTGAAATGGCTAACGTGCTCCACATCTGTTTGACCATTATAGATGGTGAACGTTGGCTGATGGAAGCGCTGAGGAAGTCTTACCTCTTCAATCCTACGTATGAAAGGTGACCTGAAGATTTGATATAGGGCCCTGCTCATAGTGTCATTCCCTACGCCTCTATGCAACGGGCTTCGAAACTGCCGTTCATGATGATGTTCATCTTCATAAGAAAAAGATTCGCTAGGTGGGGTTCAAGACTTCTGCTTGTAATTAACATCCCTTTTGTCATCAGAAGAAACTTCAGAGTTCGGAGAAGCCTGTTTCCTCTTTGCATGGTGTAACTCTCTTTTTAACTGATCAATCTCCAGTTGCATGTTCTTGTTATTCTTCGCATGAGAGATGTGGCTTCCATCTCGAGGTTGACCTCGATCAGTGTGTGTGGTATGTACACTTCCTTCACAGTCGCCTTTCTGTTTAAGATTGAGAAAAGGGTCACTGTGTTGGGATGCCCTTGACTCTGCTGGTTGTGAACCTGATTCTACCATCATTAACCATTGTATTCACTATCGCTCTAGACTTCCCACAGAAAGTGCCAATTGTAGAGTCACGATTTGTAGCCCAAGTCTAAGGTGTACAAGACTTTGGTCCAGTAAGCCCAATACAATAGAATTTGTAGATAGTGGGTCGAAGTCCTGGGCTTTTATGAGATTAACAACGGCTAGTATGGGTTTTAAATATGATTAAATGATGACAAAGTCAATAATCTTGCATGAAAGTGATGTCCGAGGAGGCAGCCTGTACTATAAAATCTAGTAAAGATGATTACACATTATGTTTGTATTGCTACAGTGTTCATTTTCCTTCTTCGATCCCTTTTTTGTGGAGGGGTTCTCACATTATATAGTTCCCTTGGATCATCTTCACCTTACACTTGTCAAACATTTGGATTACTACTTGAGTACCTGTCCCATCAGCCACTTCATTTGGTTTTCTGTGAGTTGTAGTTGCCAATGTAACACTGTTCAGGGGTCTTCTCCACAAAGATGATTACACATTATGTTTGTATTGCTACAGTGTTCCTTTCCCTTCTTCGATCCCTTTTTTGTGGAAGGGTTCTCACATTATATAGTTTCCTTGGATCATCTTCACCCTACACTTGTCAAACATTTAGATTGCTACTTGAGTACCTGTCCCATCAGCCACCTCATTTGGTTTTCTGTGAGTTGTAGTTGCCAATGTAACACTGTTCAGGGGTTTTCTCCACATAAATGCGGCCAGGGAAGTAGGTGCAGGGCATTAAATGCAGTGGTAGCAGCTTTTCTCTTAGATATTTCTGGAGTCTTAACTCTTCTGTACGTGTATAAAGATCATCCTTGTCGTGGAAATCTCCTGGAGGATCACCTAAATTGAAGAAGTACGGAGCCGATCAGTATTTAACTTTATCCAAGAAGGAACATCTCCTCGGACCATCTTCCTCCACTCCATTTTTTATAATTCTGAACTTTGGGCTTCTTTTAATTACTCACCCCTCCTCGGACACACCATATCTCCAGATAAAACCCAAGGCCCAATATACGATCCTAGGCTTTTACCCCCTCAGTTTCTTTTAGCAAATTGAATTTTCAAACTTACTTAAGAGTTTTAATATATTTATATAAACTCCTCGGTTCCTATTCATTCCCTAAAAGAGTCAAGCATCCTTTGATTTTTGTTCAATTTGATATTGTGATCTTCAATAAGCCTCTATATTTGGAGTGATTGTTACTATTAAGCAAATTATTCTACTTTGTATAAACTTTGCTTTTGTAATATGTGACTCATTAAATGTTTTTAAAATTGATCAGATATATGTGTAAGCCTGCTCACAGGGTTGTATGTGAGAATAAGTGTTAAACTTTCACCAACAGGGGTTAGATGTTGGTATCCGCTTACAAGATTGTATGTGAGAATATGTGATATGTGTAATGTGACACTGTGCTCTGATCAATTATCTGTATGTGTTTTTGAATGATTTTAAGATTTGATTACATATGTATTAAGTGGCTCATTATATGTTTTGGAAAACTATATTTGATATCATTGAGTGAATTTGTGAAATCAAAATACTCATACTTTGCTTAACTTTATTCTGTTGTGTATTGTGTATAATTACTTACAAGATGTGTGTCTCACCCCATCAATTAATGTTTTCAAATTAAAGTTTAGTTGAAGAACAAAACCTTTGGATCACTTTGTAAGGTGCAAGGTAGAGAATGAGAGTTTTTAGGCAACTTCAATAAAGCTTGAAGTCTTATAAGATTTTTAGTTATTTTTATTTCGCTTAAGATTTTACAGTATTTGGATATTATTTATATATTGTGGATTTTAGATATTGTAAGAGGTTTATTAAGAGCCTTGTTTTATTTGGAGTTTTATTTAATTTTGAAATTAATTACGTTTATTGAGATATGCAAGATCAACAAGTTAGTAAATTCGTGTTTCATGGATCTAAGTCGTGACACCATATTTTTTACGATAATAGTAAGTCCCTTGCATATACCTTATCTTCTTTAGATAGGCTAATGATAGCAAACCTATCAGAAGGTAGCTCTTCTTTCATTTCAGATTCCACATCTTCTTGCATCAAAGCATCCAAACCAAAAGCTTGCTCATAAGCCCCTGGAATAGCACCAACCAACTTCTACTTGTAAATCTTGGGGGAATTCCTATAAGAAAGAAGCATTTCCGAATCACTAGCAAGATTGGAAAACGCATCCTTGAACTTCTTCGTACTTTTGTCCAACATGCCCACTTCTTCCTTACTACGCTCAGACTCTTTCTCACTTAACATTTTATTCCTTGCAGCATAACTATCCTAACACTTTAGATTGCTAACGAGGGGGGAGGGGGGGGGGGGGGGGGGGGAGGGGCGTTTAGGGGGCATTTCTTATGCTAAGTTGCCAGCTGCTAAGCTTGTCTTCTTTAATGTCATATCTGAAGCCATATATATACACTTTGAAGTGAGGTTCAAGTGATAATCTACTGGTAATAGAATCTTTTATGGTTTCCCCTTAGAATTTTGTGAATTTTCCAAAGCCACTTCCCAAGGATTGTTTAAGTTGAGGGTTAACCAAGTCAAAAGGCAAATTCGTAGGTTGAGGTATTATCAAAACACCCTTTATATGATAGGCCTAAGTTAAACAACTTTTTTAAAAATAATTATTTTAATTTAATTTGAGAAAAAAAAGTTTCAACACAACCATAATGGTTTTTATGAGCTGAGAACTAGGGACAAACCTAGAACTTCAGACAAAGGCAAGAAAGATTTCACATAGGAACAAATTAAATATAAAAAAAATTCTTTTAATAAAAAAACTTTCATGATAAAATTCTTTATTAGCAAGATATTCCCATATCATGCTAATTAATATTAGTGATCATAATTTTCAATAAAGTAGCAATATCTATTTCTATAGTTCCATATCTTTGAACATTTTTAGGGGGTTCAACATGTAAAGTTTCAATTTTTAGAATTGAAAATTCAATACTAACCTTCAAATCTTAAACACTCTGTAGACACCACATTTTGTACCACTTACGACTTGGACCCCTGTTCCCCAATAATATTGAAATTCTAAAGCCCAAGGTTGATTTAGGGTCTGATTAAATTGAAATTGACTTGAGGAAAGTCTTTTTGGAAAATATAACTCTTTTATGAACTAAATAAGCTATTTTTGGAAAAAGGAAAGGAAACGAAAACCCTAGGGTAGGCATGCGCATGCTAAGGTTCCAGAAACTATGATAGACAAGTTTTTTGCATTTAAAACTTGGTTTAGAACGAATCTCACATCATCTGAGAGCCATTCCAAACCTCTATTTTCTTACTATAAAAAACCATAGATGATACATTTTCAAAACACACAAAAAATCCTAAGGGAAAACACAAAATTCACTAGAAATAGTGAATCAAAGAGGGAGTTTTTTCGCAAAACATCCTTAAGTCAATATTTTTCTAATTAAGGTATTTTCTGGCCTTGATCTTCGAGTTTCAAGTTTACTAATCACTTTTTATTTTATTGTGAATAGATTGACTGAGGGAAACGGTCAAAATCAAGCTAAAGAGCTTTGTGTTTCGAAGTATAATGTTCTAGTTCCTTTTCTTTTTCTTTTCATTGTTTTGATCTTCATTTCCTTGCTTTTCTTGTTTGTTTATGTTATAGTACCCGTTTGGATTCAAATTATTGTGGCGTTTGCGTTTTTGTTCTGCGCTTTTCTCTTTTTTTTCTTTTTTTTTTTTGGTTCAGCCCACATTTGTTGACTTTTCCACGGTGAACAGTGCATTTGTGCACTGTTCATGGACCCACATATTCCACTTTTCAACAACTTTTTCATTAAAAATGGGTCCTATGGTACTATTCACACATTTAAAAATTATTTTGCTACAGTGTTTTTGGTTTTCAGTTTTCAGTTTTCAGCTGTATCCAAACGGACCCATAGTATGCATGCTTAGTTTAGGTTTTCTTTACATTATTGTTTTAAGCATGTTAGTTTTAAGATTCTATGCTGCTGTGTTCTTGTGTTTCTGGGTTAGGGTTTAGGGCGTGTATGTGTACGCATGCTTACTGCATGCGCACGCATACTCGAAGTATGCGTACGCATACAACTGGGCTACATATGCTTTGGACACAAGGGGGGAGTTACTACCTAGTTTTTGCAATGGTTTAGGAACCATATATATAATGTCCTTTCGAGGAAGGACCTTTAATCTTATTACCAGAGTATGGGTTCGGAGTTTAGATACGCTTTTGGGAAGGTGTTAGGCACCCAAGATCGCCCAACCCTAAGGTTGGCCTCCCATTGTTGTGTCTTACATCTTAAACTTATTAATAACAATTTCAACATTTGCATTCCAAACTCACACACACTAGCATGCATCTAACATACAATCATGTCATTATTCATCCCAAAACAACACTTATCTATCCATAAAGCAAAATGAAGCCAAACCACAAATAAGAAACCCTAGCATTCATCTAACATATGAACACCCTATCATACATCTAAATGAGGCAACAACTCAAACATGGCAGCAAGCATATCATGGCAATCACAAGATCATGTAAAGCATATGATTGGACATAAAACAAATACTCAAATGACATACATCATCAAATGCATGTTCATACCTATGCATGGCTTACCTTCGCTTACCTTTTAGCAACGCGGCACCTATGGCATCATGAATGGGCATGTGAATGCATGTTCATGACATCAAAGCAAGAAACAAGCATAAAACCCTAATTCTAGGCATGTTAGAGACAAACAAGCATACAAGACAGAGACTCAAATATGTATAAACACATGAAAAGGGTTAAAAAAGAGACCATACATGTGAAACAAACAAACCAAACAACATAAGAAATCTGGATTAGGGTTTCTAGGCAAGTACCTGCATAGGCAACCAAAGGCCTGTGTACGTAGGATTTAACTTACGTACGCATGCTTATGGCATGCAGGCATGAGACTTGTTCAAAACCCTAACCCAGAAACATGAAACAGAAAAATAGGGCATAAACAAAAAACCCTAATTCCAACAATTAAACATGCTCAAAACATAAAAGAACTATAAAACTAACCTAAACAAATATGCATAAACATAAACTAAGCAAAAGACAAGATTAAAACATAAGAAGAAAAGCAAAAAATAAAAAGAAAGAGTTGAAGCTTGATACCTCAAAAAGGAGTTCCTAAGCTTTGATTTTGACCATTCCCTTCAGTCAAATCTATCACATGTCATTAAACATTAACAATGTTAAACTAAAAGGATTGAGGCCAGAAAAGGTATCAATCGAATAAAATTGCCTTGAGGGTGTTTTGTGAAAAATTCCCTTTTGATTCACTATTTTCTAGTGAATCTTAGGTTTTTCCCATGGGATTTCTTTGTGTTTTGAAAATGTATCATGTAAGGCTTTATTTAGTGGAAAAAATGGGGTTTGGAACGACTCCCAGACGATGTGGGATTTATTCCAAACCTCAGCCATTATTGTAAAAAACTAGTCTTTTCCATGCTTCTGAAACCCTAGCTACGTACGCAGGAATATGCCTGCGTACGCATGCTTTGGCTTGCATATGCAAGCCGCTACCCACGTACGTGGGCTAAAAGCCTCTTTGGTCATTTTATTTCCAAAAATAGATTTTTGCTCAATTAAAAGGTTATATTTTCCATTTTAACACTTCTCAAGTCAATTTGATATCTAATTGGGCTCTAAATTGGCCTTGGACCTTAGAGTTCGAGTATCATTAGGGAACGGGGGGCTCGAGTTGTAAGGGGTATAAAATACAATGTTTACACACGTAGGCCCTATGTATGTGCACGCATACTTATGCCTAGAAACCCTAATCCAAACATTTTTGCTTCTGTTTCTTTATTTTACTTATATAATATGCCTCTACCTTGCCTTATTTCATGCTTATGAGTCTTTGCCTCCATGTTCGTTTGCTTTGTTTGTTCTTTGTATGTTAGTTTAGGGTTTAACATTTTGTTTTGCCATGAACATGGAAATAACATGTCCATGCATTGATGCATAGGTGCTGTGATGTAGTGAGGTAAGACATGCATTCACATGAATATGCATTTATTTGTGGATGTGATCTTGTTTTGTCTTGATGAATATGACGTGAGTTTTGATGAACATGATATGCAAGTTTATATGCCATGCCTTAGATATGATAATATGCTTATTTAATTGCTACCATGTCTATGTTTCTACCTTGGATACGATATAATGTCATGTATGATAGATGTATGCTAGAGTTTGAGATATGATAAGATGCATGATAGATGTATGCTAGGGTTTTGGATGATATGATGTCATGTTGTTTGCTAGATGTGTGCTAGTGCGTGTGTGAGTCTAGAATGATAAATGTTGAATATTCTTTTAATGAGATTAAAACATAAGACACAATGAATGGAAGTCGACCCATGAGTCGGGTTGGGTACTTAACACCTTCCCATCTCCATACCTAAACTTTAGACACGTGCTCTGATAATAGATCAATCATTCCATGAAGGATGCTATATTTATGGTTCCTAGACCTAATCTAGGTGGTGACTCAATTTCCTTCTCTACCTCGGTCCACTTGGCCGAGGTGTACTCCCCCTGTTGTGCCCACACACTCCCTCCTCCCCCCCCCCCCCCCCCCCCCCCCACCAAATGAATCAATTGTAGATGTTTTCCCATGAACTACCCACACCTTGAAATATGATTTATAATATTATTGAAGTAATACCAATCACATTCATTATCATATTAATTTATAAATATTTTTGTGATAAAATTCATAGAAACTTTAACATTTTTCAACAACAAAAAAATTGAATGGTGTTTTTTTTTAAAAAAAAAAAAAAAAAAAAAAAAGAAGAAGATAAGAATGGTAAGTGGAGTAATACTATGTGTATACATCACATTTTGTATCCCTTACGACTTGGGCCTCCGTTCCCCAATGATGGCAAAATTCTAAAGCCTAAGGTTGGTTTTGGGCCGATTAAATTATGAATTGACTTGAGAAAGGTTTTTATGAAAAATATAATTATTTTATAAATAAAATAAAGTTGTTTTTGGAAAATAAAGGCCACAGAAACCCTAAGGCTGCGTATGCAGGTTTGATGTATGCGTATGCATACACAGACCTACGTAAGTAGCTAGGGTTCTAGAAGCTATAAAATATAAGTTTTTTCTTACATTAAAGCTAAGGTTTGGAATGAACCCCACATCGTTTGGGAACCATTCCAAACCCTCATTTTTCAACTATATAATGCCTAACATGGTATATTTCAAAAATACACAAAAAATCCTAAAGATAAACCTAAGATTCACTAGAAATAGTGAATCTAAGAGGAAGTTTTTCACAAAATATTCTCAAGTCAATTTTTCTTTTGATTGAGACCCTTTCTAGTCTTGATTTCCGAGTTTTGAAGTTTACTAATCAATTTTATTTGGTTGTGAATAGATTTGATTGAGGGAACGGTCAAAATTAACCAAAGAGCTTTTGTTTTTGAGGTATAGGTTCTAAACCTTTTTTTTTCTTGCTATTTCTTGTTTTAATCTTTTTGTTTCCTTTGTTTTTCTTGCTTATTTGTGATATAACGTGCTTGTTTAGTTTAGATTTTCCTCGCTTTATCATTGCATGCTAGGTTGTTAGTTTAAGTTTCTACTCTGTTCTGTGTTCTTGTTTTCTGGGTTAGGGTTTTTCAGGGCATGTCTGTGTGTGCATGCTTTCTACATGCATACGTAGACTCGAAGTATGCATACGCATACAATTGGCCTACGTACGCGGGCCTATGTATGTGCACACATACTTGTGCCTAGAAACCCTAATATGAGTTTTTTACTTCTGTCTCTTTATTTTGACCATCTTTTATGTTTTTGAATCTTTGTTTCTCTGCTTGATTGCTCGTTTGTCTTTAACATGCTAGATTAGGATTTTCTCTAATGTTCTTTTTAATATACCATGAACATGTATTAGTATGCTCATGCATTGATGATTGCATAGGTGCTGTGGTGCAGTGAAGTAAGTAAGGCAAGTCATGCATTTACATGAATATGCATTGATTGGAGAACATGATGAATTTGAATATGTTTGGTTGAAGGATGAAATACCATGATGATATCTAGTTTGTTTGATCTTAATATACTTATATTCCTGTTTAGATGAAGATGTGTATGTTGTTGCCTTGTCCATGCTTTTGCTTGGATAAATATCGATGCTTGTTTGCTTGTTTGGATAAGTTACCATGATAGGTGTATGCTAAGGTTTATGATGATATGAGAAACATGATAGATATATGTTAGGGTTTGGGATGAAATACCATGTTGTATGCTTAGATGTATGCTAGTGTATGTGTGTGAGTATAGAATGCAATGTTGAATGTGCCTTTAATGAGATTAAGACGTAAGACACAATGAATGGAAGCTTACCCATGAGCCAGGCAATTTTGGGTGCCTAACACTTTCCCAAAATTGTACCTAAACTTCAAACTACTCTCGTAGTAAAATCAGTCATTTCACGTAAGAGCGCTATATTTATGGTTCCTAGATCTAATATAGGTGGCGACTCCATCTTTTCTCCGCCCCGGTCCACTCGGCCAAGACGTATTCCCCTTTTCCTTTTAGGAGGAAACTGTTGGCGCCCACACTATGAACACAATAAAAAGACAACAATTTCACAACATTTTTAAAACATCATGGCACATCATTAAAAAAAATTAATTAGGAGATAGTGGTGGTCCCATGTGTGAGTTGGTATACTAAAATTGTTGTGAATTTTTGAAAACATATACAATCTGTAAAGCACATACTATACTTTAATGTTATACTATAAATTAATTGATGCTTTTTTTTAGAATCAAATTAATAGATACTTTAATGTTACACAAATGCAAGCACACTAGTTGTAAAACACATGTTGTATAGTGCATGGTCCCACCCATATGTATTGTCAATTTGTCACCATCAAGTGCATAGCACTAATTGATGACCAACAGCTCTTTCGGTATGCAAGTAGCAACCTTTTGTTTTTCCTTTACTTTTCCTTTATTTTAGCTTTCACTTTCCTTTAACATTTGTTTTGGTTTCCATTTTGTTGTGGTTCTGAAAAAAGTGAGTTCAACATCTCTGAAAGCTCTTGCATTTGAAGTAGCGAAGAAGATCTCTCTCTTCTTCTTCTTCTTTAGATCTCAGAGAGACAAAGATAGATCTTCAAAGAGAGAGAGAGAGAGAGAGAGAGAGAGAGAGAGAGAGAGAGAGAGAGAGAGAGAGAGAGAGAAAGGGAGAGATGCTTGTTCTAGATCCTGGGTTGTTCTCGAACTTGGGCTTAAGCTTCTTGAGGGTTTGTACTTCCAATTTCAAACATGAAGACAAAAGGAAAAAGAAAGAGAACTCCTTTAGTGCACTATCAGATAACAGATTCAACAATAACAAAAGGAAGAGGAGAGGAGAGATAGAGGCAAAGTGAGAGAGAGAAGAGAGGGGCAGAGAACGAGAGACACATAAAGAGACATGGAGAAATACAAAATAGTAGGTTTTGCTAAAATAGATGAAGAGATGTGAATAGGTTATGAAGTGGAGAGAGAATGTGTATGTGGGTACTCAATTTAGCCGTTCTGTGCATTTTGTAGAGCACTAATTTTCCTGGGTCCCACAACTTTGCTAAAAGTTGATTTTTTGAATTGAAAAACCCATTGAGAACTTCCTTCCAAACACATTGCAAGTAGAGCTATGGAAAAATTTTGAGTTACAAATATGAGAATTGGGTAATGAGTTAGAGTGATAAAATTTGAGTGCTGAGATATGAAAATTGAGTACCCTCCAAACCAAACATAACCTAACTTTCCTTCTCAACTCAAACTGTCAAGCACAATATAAACAAAAAGTGCGAGAGAAATAGAGTCAACAAGAAAGGAATACAAAACCAGGGCCCAAGCCCCAAGCGGCTAGTAAGTATATTTATAGTTGAATTTAGGATTTTATTTGTAGTAAAAGTAGGAATTATAAGCCAAGGTGTCATGGCCCCCTTAGGCTCCCTTCCCCCTAGTTTTGTGTTTGTTAAAAAGGTAAGTTGAAAGAAGTTTCCTCAAAATGTCCACAAGTTTGATTCTATCCTCTTCCTTGGAAAGTAGGTCCTTAATTGACCACCCTAGGGGCACAATGCCAATTCAATTATCATTCCATAATATATATATATATATATATATATAACCGAAACCTCTAAAGCTCTCATAATTTTCCATGTGAGCACAATATTTAAATAAAATTATCTTTTTATTTAAATAAAATTATTTTTGTTTAGTCCAAACTAAACAATGAGTGAAGTTCTATCTCTTTAACAAGTCCAATTTACAATTAAACTCATTATTATCATTTTTTTAAACAAAATTATTTTTGTTTAATCCAAACTTAACAAGGAGTGAAACTTTATCTCTCTAACAAG
This sequence comes from Quercus glauca, assembly GCA_023736055.1. NCBI lineage: Eukaryota > Viridiplantae > Streptophyta > Magnoliopsida > Fagales > Fagaceae > Quercus > Quercus glauca. The sequence goes on from CM043318.1 coordinate 43,030,720, forward strand.
TCCAACTTAAACTCAAACTAAAACGTTGATAATATATATATATATATATATAGCCGAACTTTTGGTTGACCTCTCCAAAATTTTTCACATTAGCATTATTTAAATAAATAAATAAATTATGATAGGACTCAAAAAAAGAAAAAAAGAGACTCACGTAACAAAAAAGAAAAAAGAAAAAGGAGTTAGGATTAAGAAAAAAAAGAAAGGACTCTTGTTAGGGGTCTCTTTTCCCTCATCAAAATCTTAGCAATTACCACCTCAAAACCCTAAACTTAACTTCACTTTAGGATTAAAAAAAGAAAAGAAAAAAGAGTAATGTAAAAAAAAAAAAACGCAAGCAATCTGATTCAAATTTCTTCTTTGATTAATGAATTTTATGTCAAATTTTTTTTATATTGTTATTATTAATAAAATTTCAATTCAACATATGTGGATATTTGTTTATATTGTTATTAATGAATTTTATATTTTATGTCAAATTTTTATTTGCTTTCATATGTGTCTAAGATTTTTTTTTCTATTTTATTTTTTTGTTATGTTTAGAATTGATTTTCTTTAGAGTATTTGGGTTAATCTCCATATTTATATTGACATTTTTTTCGTGGGTTTGGTTTTTGGGTTGAAATTTCTACTAATTATTTTTTTTTATATTGTACATGGCAGATTAAACATCTCTATTTTTTTTGGAGAAAAATCTAAATTGCAACCTATGTCTTCCAGCCTAAGGAATGATAAATTTTTATTTGGTATGTTATATATAAATTTGTTGAATTTGGTTTGGTTTTGAAGTAGAGTTTGAGGATTTTATAAATTTTGAAGTTTTAAGTTTTGGGGGTTTTTGGTATTTGCATCTCAGTAGGTTCATCTTAATTCTTCACCTTAAATGTTTTTTATTTAGCTTCGTGTGATTTTTTGTTTTCCTATTAAAAACTATGATTCTTGATTGATTAATTATTTGTTTGGATCAATTTCGATTAATTATTTGTTTGAATTCAACATAAAAGGTAATGAAATTAGGTATTATAATTTTGATATTGTTCCATTTTTTGAATTGTCTATATTATTATTACCACGATAAAAGTCATATTGCTACTCAAATTTGAAACTTGGTGTGTTTTTCTCGTATTATAGTCTTTGTTTATATATTTGCAGTTTATATTAGTTTTGAGTGTATATATATATAACTATTGAAAGTTTTGTTTTATTAATTTAAGAATTGTAAATTACTTTGTAGGTTTTAGTAACTATGCACTTGTAATTCAATAACGTTCAATGTTAGACAACACTTCTAACTATGGAAAAATATAGAAGTTAAATATTTCTTCATTTAAAAAAAAAAATACTAACTAGTAAAATGTCTATTTACTCATTGTTGGATTTTTTTTTCAAAGTCAATAGTTTTTTCGTGCATCGCATGAGTTAGCAACTAGTTTACCAAATACCTGAATCACAAAACTATGAAGAGAAATATATGTTGAATACTTATTTAGGCTATTCCCTTCCCTTATTTTTATATTTTTAAAAATATTTTTGATATTTTGATAATTGAAAGTTTTCTCAGTTGGTAAAGTTTTTTGTTATCGAATAAAAAGTTTATAATTTTATATTTTATGTCAAATTTTTTATTTGCTTTCATATGTGTCTAAGATTTTTTTTTCTATCTTATTATTTTGTTATGTTTAGAATTGATTTTCTTTAGAGTATTTGGGTTAATCTCCATATTTATATTGACATTTTTTTCGTGGGTTTGGTTTTTGGGTTGAAATTTCTACTAATTATTTTTTTTTATATTGTACATGACAGATTAAACATCTCTATTTTTTTTGGAGAAAAATCTAAATTGCAACCTATGTCTTCCAGCCTAAGGAAGGATAAATTTTTATTTGGTATGTTATATATAAATTTGTTGAATTTGGTTTGGTTTTGAAATAGAGTTTGAGGATTTTATAAATTTTGAAGTTTTAAGTTTTGGGGTTTTTGGTATTTGCATCTCAGTAGGTTCATCTTAATTCTTCACCTTAAATGTTTTTTATTTAGTTTCGTGTGATTTTTTGTTTTCCTATTAAAAACTATGATTCTTGATTGATTAATTATTTGTTTGGATCAATTTCGATTAATTATATGTTTGGATTCAACATAATAGGTAATGGAATTAGGTATTATAATTTTGATATTGTTCCATTTTTTGAATTGTCTATATTATTATTACCATGATAAAGTCATATTGCTGCTCAAATTTGAAACTTGGTGTGTTTTTCTCGTATCATAGTCTTTGTTTATATATTTGCAGTTTATATTAGTTTTGAGTGTATGTATATATAACTATTGAGAGTTTTGTTTTATTAATTTAAGAATTGTAAATTACTTTGTAGGTTTCAGTAACTATGCACTTGTAATTCAATAACGTTCAATGTTAGACAACACTTCTAACTATGGAAAAATATAGAAGTTAAATATTTCTTCATTAAAAAAAAAAATACTAACTAGTAAAATGTCTATTTACTCATTGTTGGATTTTTTTTTCAAAGTCAATAGTTTTTTCGTGCATCGCATGAGTTAGTAACTAGTTTACCAAATACTTGAATCACAAAACTATGAAGAGAAATATATGTTAAATACTTATTTAGGCTATTCCCTTCCCTTATTTTTATATTTTTAAAAATATTTTTGATATTTTGATAATTGAAAGTTTTCTCAATTGGTAAAGTTTTTTGTTATCGAATAAAAAGTTTATAATTTTATAGTTCAAATCTTGCTTACACTAAAACTGATTGATATCTTAGGCCTAATGATAAAAAATAATCATTATAAAGCGGAAGCACAAATTGAAATTAAATGTTGAAGTGAGGCTTATAGTTTTCAGTATTTAAATTCAAAAAATTGTTGCTTGGGATACCTTGCTCAATGGGCACATTATTTACACCTGTCGTTGAACACGTGGCTGCACGTCAAGGGGTAAACAGGGAAACAAATTGCGGTAAAAAAAATTGCCGGATTTTCCTTTCCCTCTTTTTTCATCCCGCTCAGACAAATTTTTGTAATTGGCTCTTTTCTTTTTGAAAGTTCGCTCCATTTGTTTTTGTTCCCAGAAATAAAAAATGAAACAGAAGATCGCGGAGCTCAAAACCAAAAACCAAAAACCGAAAAACCAGAACACACACAGTCACAGTCACAGACTCACAGAGATAGATAGATGGTCGGTGGCACGAGCATTGGCAAAACCATTTGCTCCATCTGCTACGAAGATCTCAAACCTCTCGTTGAAGATCTCCAAGCCATTTCCATCTGCGGCCATGTCTTCCACGAGCTATGGTCAGTCTCTCTCTCTCTCCCTCTCTCTGAATTGAAAATCGAAAATTCAGAGTTTGTGAAATTGATGCTTTTGTTTTGAAACCCTAGTTTACAACAGTGGTTCGAGTATTGTTCGAGCGCGAAGAAATGCAGTTGCCCCGTGTGCAAGCAAAGCTGTTCCGCGAGCAATGTCAATCGCCTCTACTTTCAGTCGGTTGGGGATTCCAACGATCCGATCCTCTCTCAGAATGTGGAAGACGAAGATCCCCGTGAATTGCGTGGTCAAGTTCAGAGATTGGAGGTCAAGGTCAAGGGGCTTAGCTCGCTTTTAGAGTGCCAGGGAAAGGAGCTCAAAGATGTCAATGACCAGGTAAATTCAATTGCTTTTTGGATACTTAAAATATTGGTGTCATTTCTGGTATTGAAGAAATTAGGGTTGCTATTTCATTATTATTATTATTTTTTGTTGATTTTGTTTGGCTGTGATTAGTATTTGGCTTGGCTTGGTTGGAATTTTTCATTTCTTAAGACTTCGAACTTTGAAGGACAGATATAACTTATAAGATACTACTATGTGTGAATTTTTTCTGGTAGGTGATTTCTCAGTGCTTTGGTTGGTTGCTGAGAAATCTAGGAAGCATGGACATGGACATGGGGCGCAACATGGTTACATGAGTAATTTCTGAAAAAATATAACATGAAATGACAGTTACGACACGGGTACAACACTGGTATGACACCCTAAATGAAGTGCCCGTGCTTCTTAGTGAGAAACATTGGGGCTTGAAGTAGATTAAATATAAAATTTTGTATACTTAGTTCAATTGAGGTCGGTTTTATCGAATTATTATTATTAATTTTCTAGAGATGGCAATAAGGATAGCATAAAACTAAAAAACAACTGTTTTCTATTCCCCTTAGGCTTCCCCTATTATCTAAAGGAGGATTTATGAATCTGAACTGCTTGGTTGAAAAGTTTAAAATGGAGGAGCAGCTCAAGTTATAACTTATTTGATATTTTCTAATCTGTAAGAAAACCCACTTGAAGTGTGCCTATTATGAAGTGTATAGCTTGATTGAGCTGGGTTTTTCATTATTAGGACACTGGATGAAGGGTTATAATTCATTCTTTTGGTTTCAAGAAATTACATAGGACAAATTTGGGAAATTTGATTATGTGTGCTTGTGGTGGGTTTAGGGTTAGGAGAATTTGTGGATCTAGGTTTTAAATTGTTGAAAAAAGGGTGAGGTTGTTTAATAATTAAAAGTTAGTCTGATGACTATTAGATAGGAATATGTACTTGGGGTTTTAGGGTTTTGACTTTTGATAGGTAAAAGAAAGAGCTTGATTTAGGATTCTAAAGAGTAAAAGAGAGAATTTCATGGTGAATATGAACCTTAGGAACAGTATCCTGAACAGTACCACAAGAAAGAAGAGAAGAAAAGAGGAGAAAAGGAGAAAAGAACGCATGAAAGCCAACACACTTCCAACAAGCTTCAGTGCTCAAACACTCAACGTTTTTTTTAATAAAATTTTGTTTATCCCCTTAGTACATTGAGTATAAATATATATAAGGACTCATTAATAGTAAACTAAAGAACTAATTAGAAACTAATTTGGACTCAGAAAATAAATTGTAAGATACTTGGGATCTCTTAGAAAATTTTAAACTCAACTAAACTACTAAAATACCCTTAATTTGCTAGGATGGAAAGTACAATTTTGCCCTAGAATTCAAAATTGAGACTTTTAAAATAAAAGGAAAAATTTAAAATTGTTTTAACCATAAGACACATATAACTATTAACTAGACTCTTAAAACCGCAAGACTTTTACTTCAATTGGATTTGACATGTCCCATGCAAAAAGTAATGAATAGGGGAGTCTACAAGTAGTAACAAAAACTTATATGTCTGTGTCATTCTCTCTTGGTTGGAAGAAAGTCAGTCTTGAGTTTTAAAGTGTTGACGTATAAGAACTTTTGAACATGAAATATGCAACAACTCTTCAGTCAACTTTGGAGGTATTAAGGATAGCAACTTTTTCTTTCCCGCCATCTCATTACATTCATTTGAAACAATAAAATCAATAATTGGAGGTCTATCAACTTAAAATCATTCTTGAGTTGATCTATTGTAGCAACATGAATATTTCTTGGTTTTTACTTTTCAGTGAGCAAAATTATGCTCACCTTGCCCCTTTATGATCTACATTGTCATTGTAGTGCATTACTTTATCTATTCTTGTAGTTGGACTTGTGAATAATAAGGCTGATTTCTCTCTTTAATGCCACCTTAAGACATTAAATTTGAACCAATGCACAATTGAAGTTGTTGTGTAAGTAAATTTGTAGAGCTGTATCCATCAGATTTTGAAAGGGTAACAAGTGAAATTTTTGCCAGGAATGGGGATAAACTTGGGTCTAAATTAGAATATATAAGTTCTTGATTGGTTGTTATGGCAGTATATTTCTCCAAAATTGCAATTGCCTGTTTATCCAATGTTTCTCGCATGGAAGACAAATCTTCTAGCTTTGCTTCTATGGAACACACCATTCCATTCAATTATTGTAATTTTTTCTTGATTTCTACAAAATCTTGAGAAAAAGTGATAAAGGAGAATTTAAGCCCAACAAAGAAAAAAATCCCATTAGTCTAATGTATTTTATTTCTGTATGTTATATTTAAATATTTTAAAGGGTTACTAGCATGTGAGTGACTTTTAATGAAGTTGTATGTTGTATGGCTAAGATTTAATTGTTATGTGTAAGATGAAGGGTCAGGATTTTAGGGTTACTAAAGCCTACTATAAATACTCTTTTGAGTCATTGTAGGCAGTCTTTTCTTACCCATTTCATAAAATTCTAAATTTGTACATTTCCTAAGTTCTTTGAGCATAGAAATTGATATTTGATTGTTAAAACTTCAATCTTTTTATCTTTTTTCTTTGTCTGAATCTAGACCCTTCTCCTACACTAGATCTAAGTTCTTATTGCATCAAGTGGTTTCGGAGTGAAAGATCCTAGATCTAAGCCTCGAAATTCAGATTTGAGTCAAAGGTTGCAATGTTAAGCTATGGTTGATCATGGTAGAGGTTGTTGGGGGTAGAGGAAATCAAGACCAACATATAGAGATGGTTGAGATTAGGTGTATGATTGAAAATTTATTGGTACAAGTTCTTCAACAATGGGAACTAGTGAGAACCTGCATAAAGATTCCAAAAGGCGACCACGAAGCTTGGGACATACCTGACAGTTGTTTTGAGGATGAGAATGATGATATAGATGAAGAAAAATTCCTTTCATGATGCTGGACACGTAGAACATGCAGCACGAGGTGGATTGAAGGAATTGAAAGATGAAACTTTTGAAAGAATTTGTGTCATAAAGTTGGATTCTCCACCAATTTATGAAGGTTATCTTGAAGAGCATAGTCAAGGAAACAAATTTGGGCTTTATGAAGATAAAGTTATATGCACCAAGGTGAGCCCGTAACCCTCACTTTGGATGAGACTCTCTCTTCAAGTAGAAGAGACTGTTGGTTTTGTCTAAAATCATTCATTAGTAGAAAGGTTCCTCTTGATGAATGGAGTTTTAATCTCCCAGAACTTGAACACGTTCAACACGATGGTTTTACCGGGGTTGATGAATTTTTCTCAAATTTCTTTTTGATAATTCGATAATTTATTTTTTTAGATAAAAGAAAATAGGATAATTCGATAGTTGGGAAATGGAGGATTTGAATCTTGGACATTTTTGTTGGAAACACTAGGAATTCCTAGTTGAACTACAAGACTCTTGTCAGTTTTTTCTCAAATTTTCTAGGTAAAGTTAATATTACATAGGAAAGATTAATAGAGGACTTTATTGATTTTTTTTGGGGAGATTTTGTTGAACGAGAATTATAGAGGTGAACAAGAGGTATGTAAGAGTGATGTTAGGTAAACTTTGTGGAAGAGGCAATTTGACGTTTACAAATCTATGCATGGATTCCTCTTTTGTTTTGTTTTGTTTTTTTTTTTTGGTGTATCACACCATGGATAAAAAGGTCAAGAGTCCGAATTTGTTCAACAAGATATATTAAGAGAGAGAAAAGATTAATAAGAAGCATATTGATTCAACTTGTATTGCAGAGGAGAATAGGATGGAAAGGATTGGTTTGACATCAAAGAGATCCAGGTAGGGATAGTTTGAACTCAAGGATGAGTTCTTCTCCAAGTTGGAGAGAATTGATGCAAGAGAATTTAAGCCGAACAAAGGCAAAAGGGCCATTACTCTATTGTATTTTATTTCTCTATGTTATGTTATGTTATTATTATTATTATTTTTTTGATAGTTAATTATAATTTTATTGAAATGAGACTACTTTGTGGAGAAAGATGAAGTAGCCTAAAGAATTACAATTGATAAAATATCTACATATGAATCGAGTCTATGAAGGATTGAATAAAGTTACTATTTGTGAGACTCAATACAAGAGACCACACATAAAAAGAACTAATGAAGTATGCTTGCAATTGAGTTGAAAAACACTTTATATCCTCAAAAGTACGTTTTTTCCCTCCATAAAGTTTGCATTGAACATAAAGGAACAAGATTCCAAATATTAAGTCCCCTATGCTATCAAGAACCTTCTTCAGTAATACCCACCAAATCCCAAACATCCTAAATGCAAAACTCCACAACTCTAAAGATACACTACAAAGAATCAAAAGGTGGTCCATAGTCTTTATACTACTATATAAAGACTATGGCACATACAACACCAACTCACCATTTAAATAATCCCTGTTGATAAGGTTCTCACAAGTAAAGATTTTTTCCCTGAGCCAATGTCCACACAAAAAAGTAAACTCTCTGAGGAGACCTGACACTCCATATGGCTTTTCAAGGGAAAGGTATAAGGGTTGAGCCTCGTAATGTCTCATAAAAAGAATGCATAGTGAAATCCCCATTACTCTTTAGCTTCCATCTCATCCTATCATTCCCCTCATCAATGGGAATATGAGATTCTAACAGATGGCAAAATGAAGCCATCCTATCAATCTTCCAATCCTTAATATTTCTCATGAATTCTATATGCTAACTCCTCCTACCTATCCAATAATAATTCTATAGAAGCATTCTTATTCACAACAATTTCAAACAGTATTGGAATCATCAACTTTAAAGGTTGATCCCAGCTCTCCCTCGTAGGAGCTCTCTCTCTCGACTAGCATCGAGTATCTCCCTCCCTTAGGATTTCCCTAAGGGTATTCTTTTGCTTTTCTTACGCTAGTTTCACTAATCATGGCAGAGGAGGTGATTCATGGTCTGGAAAATATGAAACTAACAGTGGAAGAAGAAGAGGTTATAGAGATTTCAGATGAGGGATGTTTAGAAGCAATTGAAAGTTGTACTCTTAGTCTCCTGGGGAAGTTTCTTACGTGCAAATCCTTCAATAGAAGGGCAGCAAAAAGTATCCTAAGACGAGCATGGGGATTGGAGGATACGTTACAGGTTCTGGAGGTTGGGGCAAACTTGTTCCAATTCAAATTCCAGTCGGAGTTTGACATGAATAGAGTGCTTACGGGGGGGTCCATGGACGATTGATAATCAACTGCACATGCTTCAACGTTGGAGGAAAGGGATGAATGTTGGTAATATCAAATGGACTCATGCTTCTTTATGGGTCCAAATTTGGGGATCCCCGTTTGATATGGCTTCTCCCCAAGTTGCACGAGAAGTGGGGAACAGAATAGGGGTGGTGGAGGATGTGGAAAGGAGATGCACACAAGATGTTCAGAATCTCTTTATGCGGGTTAGAGTTGCACTACCACTTGAGAAACCGTTACGATGAGGCGGCTTCATCGCAGGATCGGATGGCGTGAGATCATGTGTGACCTTTAAATATGAGCGTTTGCCCATATTTTGTCACTATTGTGGTCTGCTCGGCCACGATCTGCTTCACTGTGCGCCACACTTTGCTAGGAAGAAGAATGGGGATGAAGTAGATTATCAATATGGTGAGTGATTGAAGTCAGAGGGTGGCTGGGCCAGGTCTCCTCCTAAACGGAGTGCAAACCCGAGACGGTGGCCTGAAGAGGATAAGAAGGACGTCTTTGGGCAGAGTTTCAACAACACAGAGGTGGCGGTGGAACTACCAACAGAGGAGAAGGAGATTCCTGCTGCGCAAACAGCTGTCACGATAAAGGAAATCCCACAAATCATGGGATTTTTCCTGAATTTAGCAGCACGATAATGAAGGGGTTGAACCGGATTCTAAGGGAGTTAATTTTGCATGCCTTGAGGATGGTTCTAACATGGAACAAGGGACTGTTACGGTTACGGGGACAGTAATAAGGGATATTGTGGATTTGAATAAAGAAAGGAGCAAAGTGCAACCAGTGACTCCTTGGGCCAATGAAAGTGCTGGGCTTTTGTCAACAAAAAGTCAAGGCAAGTGGACAAGATTTAACTGGATGGAGTTTGGGCTGAGTGGGTTTACTAAGGCCCTAAATTTACCAACACTTGGGAAACGGGGTACGGATAGAGAGACGGAGACAGATTGTAGTTGGGATCATGAAGGAAAAGTTGTGAAACGTGGAAGGCTGAATGGGTGCAGTACAACAGAAGATGATACATCGGCGAGGGTGGTGGCCCACCCTTGCCGGGAGCAATGAGGGTCTTAAACTGGAACTGCCAAGGGCTTGGGAACCCTTAGACAGGTCGAGACCTTCGCAGAATTGTGAGGGAACAAGCTCCCACGGTGTGCTTTCTAATGGAAACTCGGTTGGATAAGGAAAGTTTTTTACGACTATATGAAAACCTCCCCTTCCCGAACCGAATCATTGTGAAGTACCCGGACTTAGGAGGTGGATTGGCTTTGATTTGGAAGAATGATGTGAAGTTGGAGGTTATAAACTTTGCGGCTAATCATATATTGGCTAAAGTGAAGGAAGATGATGGTTTTTGAGTGGTTTTTGACATGTTTTTACGGGTGGCTTGAAGCTAGTTAGAAAGAGAAGTCTTGGCAGCTGTTAGCTCACTTAAAGTCACTGATTGATGGCCCGTGGTTGTGTATTGGTGATTTTAATGCTTTCCTTAGCTCCTCTGAGAAGCTCAGTAAGCATCCTCCACAGCTTTCCTTAGCTCCTCTGAGAAGCTCAGTAAGCATCCTCCACAACATCAGCAGGTTGCAGCTTTTAGGGAAACATTGGATTTGTGCCAGTTAGAAGACTTGGGGTTTAGAGGGTATCCTTTTACATGGAATAACAGGAGGCCTGGGGCTGCAAATACTAAGGAGAGGCTGGATAGGGCGGTGGCTACAAAGGAATGGAGGGAGAAATTTCAGCTTAGCTCAGTCACACATCTCTCTTCTCATGCTTTTGACCATTTACCTATCATTCTCCAAACTAAGAGTTTCAGCCATAACAGATTTAAAAGGGATAGGAATTTTAAGTTTGAAGAGTCGTGGCTCATGTTGGATGATTGTGAAGATGTGATAAAGGCTGCATGGGACCGGGTTGGGCATGGAGATGCGGGTTTGAACTCAATAAAGGATAAAATAAAGGTTTGTGGGGCTGATTTATTTGCTTGGGGTTCAGGGAGGACAAACCCGGACAATGAAGAAATCAAACGAATGCAGAAAAGGGTTGAGAGGTTGAATGCAGAAGAGCTTACATTGGAGAATAGGGCGGAATTTTTGGAAGTGAGAAAACGGTTGGATGAGCTCTTATTTGAACAGGAGATTTATTGGGCACAGAGATTCAGGATTTCTTGGCTGAAGTATGGGGATAGGAATACAAAATTCTTTCACTCCAAAACATCTCAACAAAAGAGGCGGAATCATATCCAAGGGATTAAAAATATGCAGAATCAATGGGTGGAAGAGATGGAGGATATAGCAGTGGTGGCCTCAGAGTACTTTGAGAATTTGTTTAGTGCAGGACCGTGTGACCAGATGGATGATTGTCTTGATGCAGTGCCTTGCAAAGTAACCCCTGATATGTAGCATATTTTGTCCAGTGAATTTAGTGCTGATGAGATTAGAGAAGCGTTGTTCCAGATGGGACCGACAAAGGCTCCTGGACCTGATGGTATGAATGCTCTTTTCTACCAAAAATTTTGGCATATAGTGGGTGATAGTGTAATAATTGTTGTCTTAGATTTTTTGAATTTTGGTGTTATGGTCCCTGAAATTAATCATACCAACATTGTGCTCATTCCTAAAGTGAAAAATCTTGAGAAAATGACTGATTTCAGGCCTATTAGCCTTTGCAATGTTGTGTATAAAATTATCTTTAAAGTGGTGGCTAATAGGTTGAAATAGGTCCTCCCCCATATAATCTCTGCTACTCAGAGTGCATTTGTACCTGGGCGTCTTATTACAGACAATGTACTGGTGGCGTATGAAACTCTCCAGGCCATGCACAGTAGGAAAAAGGGCAAGAAGGGGTCGATTGCATTGAAATTAGATATTAACAAGGCCTATGACAGAGTTGAGTGGGCTTTTTTATAGGGCATTATGCAAAGGATGGGTTTCCCGGAAGGGTGGATTAAAAGGGTGATGGGTTGTGTTACTACATCTTCTTTTTCTGTACTTATTAATGTCAAGCCTTTTGGTAATATTCATCCATCTAGAGGACTTTGTCAAGGAGATCCTCTTTCACCGTATCTGTTTCTATTGTGTGCAGAAGGGTTTACTTCCCTACTAGCAAAAGCACAGATGGAAGGGCGTATACATGGAGTTTCAATTTGTAGACGGGCACCAATAATCTCTAACCTGTTATTTGCAGATGATTCTCTACTATTTTGTCGGGCAACCCGTAATGAAGCTGAGGTAATTGCTGATATTCTTCAAGTTTATGCAAAGGTTTCAGGTCAGAGTATAAATTTGGAGAAATCATCAGTGTATTTCAATAGTAATACTCAGAGTGACAAAAAATTAGAGATTATGGAGACATTGGGTGTCAAGGAGGTAGAGAGGTTTGAGACTTATTTGGGGCTACCTACACATTGGGCGTGCCAAGTACCAAACTTTCTCTTATTTAAAGGTTCAAGTATGTAAAAAACTACAGGGGTGGAAAGGAATGATGCTATCAAGGACTGGCAAGGTGATCCTTATAAAAGCAGTGGCCCAATCTATTCCTACTTACACTATGGGAGTATTTCAATTACCAATGAAATTATGTGATGAGTTGAACTCTATGTGCGCCAGATTTTGGTGGGGACAGGTGGGGAATGAAAGGAAGATTCACTAGAGAAGTTGGGAGAAGCTGACTAATGCAAAGAAGGATGGTGGGATGGGATTTCGCGATCTAAGAACTTTCAATTTGGCTATGTTGGCCAAACAGGGATGGAGGTTGCTGCAACAAAAAGACTCGCTTTTGTACAAATGTTTTTCTACCTGGTACTTTCCTCGGTCTCATTTCTTAGATGCTGTTGAGTTGCCTAATTGCTCTTATGTTTGGAGAAGTATTATGGCTGCCTTTCTTATTCTAAAGGCAGGGTGTAGTTGGAGGGTTGGGGATGAGACTTCAATAAAAATTTTGACAGATAAATGGATCCCAAAACACCTTACAAATAAGGTTTTGTTTCCGGCTAGTGTGGATGTGGGAGAATGGATAGTGGCAGATCTGATTGAACCGAATTTACACTGTTGGAAGCTTGATCTTATCATGAATACCTTTCATAGGGAGGATGCGGAAGCTATTTGTAGAATCCCCTTGAGTCGAAGGCGAGCGGATGACTCAATTATTTGGTTGCATAATAGGAATGGAAGATACTCTGTGAAATCTGGTTATTATGTGGCTCGGCAGGTCATGAGGAGTGAGAATTGGGTAGAATGTTCGAAGGGGAATGATGAGCAACAAATGTGGAAGGCCTTTTGGAAGATGAAAGTCCCTAACAAAATCAAAATTTTTGTTAAAAGGAATATTGCCATGGAATATTGCCAACCTGTCTCAACGTAGTTAAAAGGAATATTATTGCTAAAACTTTCTGTCCAATTTGCCTGCAAAGCCCAGAAAATGAAGTGCATGTGATATGGGAATGCCCTGCTGCACAGGATGTGTGGGCTGGTAGTCGAATGAAGTTGCAGAAATGCCCACTTGGACAGCCCGATATGGTTCAACTCTTTCTCTATTTACTGCACAGATTAGAACCAAAAGATATGGCGCTTTTTTTGGTGCAGGCCTGGATGTTATGGGGTCAACGAAACAGTGTTTTGCATGGGGGGAAGCTTAAGGATCCGGGATGGCTGAATAGACGTGTTGTGGAATGGCTGGAGGAGTTTGCACAGGTGCAAGATCAGCTTGCTGTCACGCAGCCAAGGGAAACTGGAGGTAATGTATGGCGCCCTCCAGCTCATCCTCTCTTCAAAATGAATTTTGATGCTGCTATATTCAGCGATAGTGGAAGGTCAGGATTTGGGGCTGTAATACGGAATGAACATGGGGAAGTTATGGCTGCACTCTCTGCTATTGGGCCATTTGTATTGGGTAATGATGAAGCTGAAACTCTAGCATGTAGAAAAGCTATGGAATTTGCTGTTGATGCAGGTTTCAATGAGCTCATAATTGAAGGCGATAGCGTTAATGTGATGAGAGCTTTGTCCTCTTCAAGCCCGGACCTGTTTGTTGTTGGAAATGTGGTTGTTGATATTAAATGCCTCATAAGTGGTTTAAGGAGGGTATCATTTAATTGGGTTAAAAGGGATTGTAATCGGGTAGCCCATGTTTTAGCTAAATTTGCTAACAATTTAGAGGAAGATATGTATTGGATAGAGGATGCTCCTCTAGTTGCTTTGGAAGCTATGTATCTGGATTCTTTTTCAATGAATATATGAAAGTTTGCTTTGTTCTCAAAAAAAAAAAAAAAAGGTTGATCCCAACACCAACAATCATGCCAGAATTGAATTTGAATACCCAAAACCACCTCAAACTAAATGCACTGTAAAAAATGATTTCCCCTCATTCTAATACTCTTCCATAACCCACAACCATGAGTGCCTTGAACAAGTCTCGAGTACCATCCACCCCACTCCTTCCCATACTTCACAGTAACTACTTTTGTCTCCACAATTTGTTTTCCTTTAACCCAAACCTCTATAGCCACTTTCCTAACATAGACTGATTGAAAGTAGTAAGTTTCCGAATTCTCAACCCTCCACTAGCCAAAGGAGTGCACACCTTATCCCATCTAACCAAGTGGTATTTGAACTCCTCTCCTAAAACACCTCACAAATTTTTTTTTTTTCCTTTTTGTTGCGCATCCTATGGTATATTTGGAAGGAACGAAATCGGCGGACTTTTGAGGATTTGGATAGTTCTGGTGATCAGATTTTTACTTCTTTTAGTGGGACTCTTTTTGATTGGTCTATGACAGGGAGACTCACGACTAGTGAGTCTCTCTTTTCTTTTCTTAGTTCTCTTTCTCTTTTGTAATTATTTTGTTGTCTAGTTCTTTTTTATTTTCTCTTTGTTTTTTCTTCTTGTATTCTTTGGGTTTGCTCTGTGTTTTTCATGCATAGAGTAGCCGTTTGTATATATAACATTCTTATCATTTTTTTTTTTTTTTTTCTTTCTTGTAACCTCTCTATTCTATTTGCCACACTAGGGGGAATGATGAATAAAGATAAATTATATGTAGGCAAGCTCGAAAACGTGCTTTTTAATAACGTCAACTTCCCCTTTTAGATAAATACATCCTCTTCCAACTAGTTCGACAACGTTCAAATTTCTCCAAATTCCAAACTGTCATCAAAGCACCTAATAAGTCAGTGGGTCTTGCCTGGCTCTGTGGCGAAAGTATTATTTTGTTGGAGTCATTGGCTTGGGAAACGTAATTCAGATATTTGGAATTTAATTCCAAATTGTTTGATGTGGACTATTTGGACAGAACGAAATTGTTGTTCTTTTGAAGATTTTGAGAAGTCTTTGGTTAGTTTAAAGGCTTGTGTCAACATAGCCTTTTTGATTGGTCTCAGTGCTGGGGTTTGACAAATTGTTCTTCTCCTTTACAGTTTTTCTCTTCTCTTAGTTTAGTCTCTTGATTGTTTCTCTATTTGTTTTCTGTATTGTGCTTTGCTGTTGTTCATCTTCATGAACTGTATTGCCCCAAATCCATACCAAGGATTTAGATACATAACTTGTCATATATATAAAAAAATTAAAATAATAGAACAGAGTGTAATTAAGTATCTACAAATAAGAATCAAACTATTAAGTCTTTCTTATAAAATCCATCAAAACTAAAACTTTAACAATAAAGTCTCCAAATACAATCACAAATAGTTTTATGAATGCTAAGCTCACTATCCTAAAAAAAATAATAATATAGTCCATTAACTAACATAGCTCCAAATGAAGTCTTTAATCGATGGCTCCAATGATCATTAACCAAAAGAGATTCCACTATTCTAATCTGAAAGGGTGGAGAAAGAGAGGGGGGGGGGGGGGGGGGTGAACTAGAAGCTCAATAAGAGACTATATAACATCTCAAACAAAATAATAGTATCATTGAAAAAAATATAATCTCTACAAAACATTTACACATAGTTTTAACAATAATATAATATATTCTGTAAAACTGTCAGAAATGAAACATATAACTATAATACTGAAATCAATAAATAAAATAGTAACCATTTTAATTGGCCAAAATATGCTAAATAGGTGGAAACAATATTATATAGAAATAAACAACACTTAACCTTGTGTTGGCAAATATTGTAGACTGTTTAGCTGACCATTTGAAAACGATTTCTCTATCTTTAACAATATATATAAATTGTTCACTATATAAATCATTAAATATATACTTATAGAAAGAACTTTTACATAAAAGGTTCACTATTTTGCAAAGCTTCTTTTAAAAGTATACATATATACAATACAATATCTCAAGAGGAATCACGTTCTAAAGTCTACTTAGACTCAAATCACCAAAACACGTTTGGCCTTAACTATCCAGAGCAATGTCACTAGAACCTAATACAGAAATAAATAACTTATTAAGGGCTACGAATTCCACTACTAATTAAAAATCCTCTTACTAAAATATAATAATAAACCATCCATCATGAATATCAAAAACTGAATTTGGGTAAAATGAATTTCTCATTAAATAAAATCTGGTGACTTTGTTTATATACACGGTGAAGCTTCAGCCCAAAACAGAGCAACTAACTGCCTAAACTAACAAAACAGAAGCTAACAAACTACAACTTGTGTGGCATGTGTAGATACTAAACAGAATTTACAGGATAACCAAAAGCTACAATTTGTTTTATACAAGTAAGACTAAGCTACTGTACAAGTATTACTAAGCTACTGTTGTTTCTGCAGCTGTCATCTTCTTCAATTACTTCTTGCTTTGCCTGTTCTGCATTTAGTTTCTGTTTGTCTTCAATCTTCATTTGTTTTACTTGCTCTGCATCTGACTTGCGTTTGCTATGACCTTGATAATGAAGCTCTTGCATTAGCGGTATAAAGGTTCTGTATGACTTTGTATCAAACCTAACATTCTTATGTATAAACCATTAGTTGTACTTCGTAATATTTAATCAAACCTACCCTTAGAAGGTGCTAAACATGCATATAGAAACCCAAGAAAAGTTGTGATGATAGCCGAAATAGTAATGTATCATTCGATTTAAATCTATTGGACATGAACCTATTATGATCTTCTCCTATCAATCATCCATCTTAGTAAAGTATCTTATCTAGCAATATTAACACATGCTATAACAGATTGAATCAACTTCAACGAACAGCAAAAATACAGCCATCGCACTCAGGAAAAATAAGAAGATTTCCTTTCACGTGGTTGATTTAATAGGATCCAGTAATTATATATAACAGCAGGGACACGTTAGGGTTTAACTACAATTACTAAAACAACCTTAGTTAAGCTTCTCTAATGTCTTTTTTTTTTGATAGGTAATCTGAAAATTAATATTAAAGAGAACAAAAAGGGAAAGTACAAGTTGTTCATGATGATGAACAACAAGAAATAAACAAACATCACAGCAAACTAGAAATCAGGAAACTAAGCTAAGAGAAGACATAAACTCAGAGAGAGAAGAACAACTCGTAAAACCCCAACAACAAGACCACTCGAAAAGACTACATTGGCATAAAACCTTTAACTCATCCAACGCCTTCTTAATATCCTCAAAGGAACGACGATTACGTTCCAACCACACAATCCACATTAAGCACCCTGGAACCAAATTCCAAATGTCTGAATTATGTTTCCCAAGCCACTGATGCTAACAAGATAACAAACCCGCCACTGATCTTGGCATAACCCAAACAATACCAAAGGCTTGAAGCATAAAAGTCCATAGGGAATGAGTAACAAGACAATGAAGAAGAAGGTGGTCTACCGTCTCCCCATCACAACAACACATACAACACCAAGAAGCCGACGGGCGACCCCTAAGCATTAGATTGTCCAAAGTGAGGATTCGACCATGTGCAGTAGTCCACAAAAAGAACTCCACTCGCCTAGGAATCTTTGGTTTCCAAACCCCCCTTCCAAGGAAACAGAGAATTTGAAGCACCCTGAATCACATGGTAATAAGACCAGGTGTCAAACTTACCATCACCTTTTAACCGCCAACAAAGAGAATCACTCCTATCACCCTGAGGAATACGAGTTTGGATAAGATGAAGAAGGGAATAAGATGCAACTAGCTCCCAATCTTCAAAAGCTCTATAAAACCTTAAATTCCAAACTCTAACCGTACCCCCTTCGGGAATCCACAAAACCTCAGAGATACAAGCATCCTTGACCGCTGAGCACACATAGAGCTCAGGATAGAGATCTTTTAGAGTATTATCACCAATCCACCTATCATGCCAAAATCGAATACGAGTGCCTTCACCTACTACAAAAGATAGATGCTTAGAGAAGCTCTCCCACCCTTCGTTAATGCTTCTCCATAGGCCACACCCATGAGTCTTTCTGCACACTTTAGTACACGACCCCCCTTGACCCTCACCATATTTTGTGGAGATAACTCGCCGCCAAAGATGGGAATCTTCATGCCCATATCTCCACAACCATTTTCCTAATAAAGCTTGATTAAATGACACCACACTTCTTATCCTCAAACCACCCATCTCGACGGGAAAACACACTTTTTTCCAAGCCACCAAAGGAAATTTGAAACTCCCCTCAAAAGACCCCCAAAGAAAGTTCCTTTGAATACTTTTCAATCTAGCAGCCACAGATTTAGGAATAGTAAAAAGAGATAAAAAGTACGTTGGGAGGCTTGAGAGAGTACTCTTGAGTAACATGAGCCTACCACCCTTAGATAAATAGAGACGCTTCCACCTAGATAGCTTCTTCTCCATTTTCTCCAAAATAGGATTCCAAATCGAAGCTGTCTTAAACGAAGTCCCCAACGGCATCCCCAAATATTTCATAGGCAAACTGCCCACTCTACATTGAAGAATATTAGCTAGAGCTTTTAGATTATTTACCACCCCAACAGGGACAATCTCACTTTTCCCCACATTGACTTTCAAACCCGTAAAAGCCTGAAAACAAGACAACACCAACCTTATGGATAGTAGCTGTTCCCTAGAGGCATCACAGAATAAGATAGTGTCATCAGCAAATAACAAATGGGAGATACGTACACCAACAGAGTTCACAGGGCCCACCTGAAAACTCCGAATAAGATTACACTCCTCTGTCTTCTTCAGTAGTCTACTCAAAACCTCCATTATCAATAGAAACAGAAGTGGGGATAATGGATTCCCTTGTCTCAATCCACGAGAACTACCAAAAAAGCCTTAAGGGGAACCATTAACCAGGACTGAGAAACGGACAGAAGTAACACAAGCCTTAATCCACCCTTTCCATTTCAAACCAAAACCCATCCGGCCCAACAAATAGAACAAGGCCTCCCAGTTCACATGGTCATAAGCTTTTTCAATGTCAAGCTTGCAAATCACACCTGGTAATCTGCTCTTTAACCTGCTATCCAGGCATTCATTTGCAATAAGCACTGAATCCAGAATCTGCCTTCCACCAACAAACGAATTTTGAGACTCAGAGATAAAACTATTCAAAACCGCCCTCAACCTATTAGCCAACACCTTGAATAACAGCTTGTACACACTACCCATCAAACTGATGGGGCAAAAGTCCTTAATGTTAACAGCATTACACTTCTTAGGAATTAGAGTGAGAAACGAAGCATTCATAGACCGTACAAACATAGAGTGCCGATGAAAGTAATCAAAGAAATCCATGACATCCTTTTCCACAACACCCCAACATTTGTGGAAAAAAGCCATAGTGAATCCATCAGGACCAGGGGCTTTATCACCCTCCATCTCCCCTAATACAAGGATGACTTCCTCCTTTGAGAACTCTTTCTCTAAGGACAACCTCTCTTCCTTTGCAATGCATGCAAAATCTAACCCATCCATAGTAGGATGCCAAACCTTAGTTTCCTCATACAACCCCGGGTAAAAGAGAATTAACTGACAGCGCACAGCAGCCTCATCCTCATAAAGAACACCATCCACCTCAATCCTCTTAATTAGATTAGCATTTTTATGGGAATTTGCTAATCTATGAAAGAAACGAGTATTATTATCTCCCTCCTTCACAAACAAAGCACGAGACTTTTGTCTCCAGGAAATTTCCTCAAGAGAAGCCACATGTTCTATATCCCCTTTGAGCTAAATGCGACGATTTAGATCCTCATTCGATAAACCCATCGACTCCTCTCTAGCATCCAAACCCATAAGTTCAGTCAGCAAATTCTTTTTTCTAAAAGCCAAATCACCAAACATCTCCCTATTCCACTTTTTTAAATTAGCTTTCAAAGCCTTCAACTTTTGAGCCAAAATAAAACTCGGAGAGCTCGAAAAACTGTAACGATTCCACCATAACTGCACTCTATCAACAAAACCCTTAGCTTGCAGCCACATGTTTTCAAATTTAAAGGCATTTCGGCCTCGTTGAACAACATTAGCTTCCAACAAAAGTGGACAGTGATCAGAAATAACACGAGGAAGCACCCGTTGAGAAACATTCTCAAAATGGTCCTCCCAATCTAGAAAAACCAAAGCCCTGTCAATTCTTGACATAGAGGGGATACCAAAATCTCTAAACCATGTAAAGGAAGCCCCCTCTAACGGTAAATCAACTAAAGCATTACTTTCTATAAAGTCCGAGAATGCAAACATAGCAGGGCTGAACGACTCACAGCCAAGTCTTTCACTTGGGTACCTGATAATATTAAAATCCCCTACTAAACACCAGGCCATGGGCCACCTGGCTCGCACCCGTGATAACTCCTCCCACAAAAAAGATCTTTGACCGTCATCATTAGGGCCATATACACCTATACAGGCCTAAACAAAGTCATCCACCACCCCTCTTAATAAGACACTGACAGAAAACTGTCCAACAAAAACATCCAACTTTCAAAAACCCTCTTGTCCTAAACCAACAAGACCCCTCCCAAAGTCTGGACAGCATCCAAAGCATCCCAATCAATGAAAGCGCTACCCCATAAACTTCGAACAAAAGCAGTGTCAATAGAAGCTACTTTCGTTTCTTGAAAACAAACAATATCACATTTTCACTCTTTTAGAAGATTCTTACAAACTTGTCTCTTCCGGGGATTATTAAGCCCCCTTACGTTCCAAGAAAGTAGGCGTAAATTCATTAAAAACTACCAACAACCCCTACAGCATACGAAGGAGCTCTGCTCCTACTCCTAGAAGAGACACCATCATAATTAAAATTAGAAATGAGCCCCTTATGCTCCCTAAGACCTTGTGACCCTGAGTTTGTAGGTTGCTTAGGCACCCCAACATTGGTCACCTTGAGACATTCCTGTTCAAGGAGGCGAAACAAAGCCAAACATTGAGCTTCATGTTTCACAATAGGAAATCCCACCATATTGCAAAAATCTTCCATTAGCTGGGACATCCAACTTGAATTTGGTTCAGTTTCTGCCACCTGAGCCTCTCCTGCATCATCCTGAACCAACACCACCTCACCAAGAGTATTGGGATCCCACCGAGTCAAAGGATTACACTCCAAAGGACAATTATCTTTCACCCCATTACCACCATCACTGTTATCGGCTCCACAGTTGTCCCACGGATGGAAAAGAAGCCCAGAATCATTATGACTAAGACCAATAGAAGTCACTGACCTCGGTTGTGCCACCACTTCTTGGTAGTCACTAAAAGCCTCAACTCGATCTTTCCCTACCCCACACTCAGTACCCATCTCGTTACCCAGCTCAGACAAAGGGGAAAACCAATTCTGTAACACATAAAGATGCTGATGATGTGCCTGTGACCCATTTTGCAAAGCTGGAGGCACCATCGCCGTAATCGCCGGAGTACAACCCACCTTGCCGGAGTCGGAAACCACCATATCGGCCTTCGATGCACCAGAATCCTCCATCGGCGTACACCCATCAAGCTCCGGCTCAAAAACCAAAGCCACCGTCGCACTTATCGCTACAACGGGATTAGCTTCCTCCAAAATGGCAGACAATGAAGCCACCGAGGCACCAAGGACTAGGTTAACGTTGAGGGCAGAGGCACCATGCACCGCTACACTCTCTGGCGACTCGGCATCTCCACACAAAATACCTCTCGAGCTCTCGCCTAATACCCACGTTGACTGAGCATCTGACTTCACTTGAAAAGAATTGGGCTTGACCAAGCTGCCCTTCTTAAGTAAAGGCACTTGCACCACGGGTTGGGCTTCAACAAGCCCACTTGGTAGTTTTGAGACTTCTAGCCCATCACTAAAATTCTTGGTCCAGCTGATCTCCTTAGCACCCAAATAACTCACAACACGTCTCCCTCCCTCAGGCTTGCACACCCTCAAAGCCAGCAAAGCAGGAGTCAACTTAAACTTAAATGCCCGCGTGGGTCTGCCACATAAAGCTGAAATATTGTCATTTCTAGCTGAACCATTTTAAAAAAAACCTCCACGAAGCACGTTCTGCTCCCATTTAGTTCCATTTTATTCAAAATTCCTAATTTTCTGCATATTGCCATAATCAGACATATTCTTCCCACTCCGGCCACCACAAGCAAGCTGACCACCTCCACCACCATTAAAAACAGAAACTTTGGCCAGAGATACCGGTTTAGCACCAAAGCAAAAATTCCTAAGTTCTTTCTAAAACAAAGACCAACCAGCTCTATTAGAACTAGCTGGTATCATAATACAACCTCTCCTAGACCCTCCAACATAAACTACAATAACAACAAACAGACCAGCTTTGTTAGATCTCCCACAGAACTTTAACAACTTCCTATTTTCCCTGAATCTCTTACAAAGTAAAACATGGCCAGGGACCCAATCTCGTATATCTTCGAGACAAGAAAGTAACCATTCTATGCCCCTACGTCCAACCCAAATAGAGCTCTTAACATTTCGACATATCTCAAGTATAGCATACGAATCAGACCGCCCCCCATCAAAAGAAAAAGAAAACAGTTTAGCATCAATATGAAAAGACCTCTTGCTGCCCCCAAGGACAGAGGATTGAGGTTTAGGAGGGATGTTTAGAGAGGTTTCGATGGAGGGAGAACTTGGTATGGTTAAAGGTGCAGGTATAATGGATGGCTGTTTAGACAGAGCTTGGTTAGACCCCTGAGGTGGTGGGGGAGGGGAGGTCAAAGGCAGTGGTGGAGAAGGGGGAAAAGGTTATGGGAAAAGCCCAAGCTGTGGAGGAAAGCATATGGGGGAGGGAGAGTGAAAATGTGAGGGTGGGAAAAAAGGAAAGAAAGAAGGTGATGGTTGAGGGAGAGGGAGAGAGAGAGGGTGGGGTGGGGGAGGGGGGTGGAGAAGGTGGGAAATGGCCTTGTCTAATTTGCCCCTCTAAAATAACACCCCAATTCAGTCTAGAAGACCAATCCCACTCCAATTAGTACTCCTTCAATAAAATCAGCCAAGTAGTTGCGTATACCAACTACACTAACCTAATAAAAACTTGTGAATTCACTTAGATTTGCAGGAACTTAAAAACAAGGCGTGAGATTTCCCTTCAACTATTACTTTAATTTGTTTTAACATCAAAAAACTATATATAAAAAAAACGAAATGCTATTCTTTGAACTGGGTATTACATGAACACATTGTATGTTTCTTTTTTTTGACATCAATAATAGTACTCATATTACCTATCAAAGAAAGGGTTTTGATAGTTAAAAGAAAAGGTTTAATTTGTAGTTGTGAGGAAGAAAAGAAAAAAATAGCATTTTATGATGAGCAACACCTGTGAACAACACCACAATAAAGAAGAGAGGAAAAGAGAGAAGAGAAGGGAGAAAAGAACACAGAGGCCAGCATGCCTCAATCTTCAAGATACTCTGATACATTATTAAAACACTCCATCTAACCCTTGAGTACAAATATATTATTTTACTCTATTTTATCATTCAATTTTAATTATGTTATTAAATTTTTTTATTTAGTTTACATATAATTCTTGATTAAGCCGTGCATTGCATGGACACAATGCTAGGTTTAAGTAAAAATCCCAAATTAAAAATTGTTTTAACCCTATGACACGTATAACTAGACCTTTAAAACCTTATGTCAACTGGACCTCACATGTGGATCCCATAAAATAAAACTTGAACAGGCAAATTTGAGAAATAGTATAAATTAATCTTTTATGACTGTGACAAGAAAGGTGGAGCAGAACAGAAAAATAAATCTCTACAATTGCTAATATGAACTTATGTTAGGAAACATGGAATGAAACAACCATTAATTTATTTGCTTCAATTTTTCCAACAATGAAGCAGATTACTGGTTGGTTGAAGCTAGAGAAACGTAGTCCTCTGCTTTAAAACTTGTTCTCCTGCAAACATTCCTGGTCCTAACTTCAAACATGAATCAATAAGTTGTCTTGATTTCATCTCCTCAGTTTCTGAGCAACCAAATTTGGAGTTTTAAGTATATTCTTCTGACTTCAACAGTTACGGCTATTGTTTTCATGCGGTTCTTATGAGGAAACTCTTTTCTTTTCTAGCTGTGTTCTTGCAAGGAGCTGGCAAAACAGGAAGCAGCATTAAAGAATGAAGCCTTGAAACAAAGAACATCCATGCAACAGATGCTTCATATGAAATCTCAGGTGAAGCTTTCTCTTTTCTGGTTTCAATAAATTTATGAGACTTCATATTGAAGTGTTGGTCAATTCTGTCACAGGAGCTTGAAAAATCAACTTTGGAACGCTTGAGGTTGCAAGAAAAGAATATGTCCTTGGCCAAAGAGCTTGCAGCATTCAAGTTGTGAGTGCATTTGCACTATGTGCAAATAAATTTTCAATTTTTGGTTGATATGTATATAAAATTTAAAATTAGCAGGTTGGAAAAAATTATATTTATCCAAGGGAGGTAGAGTCACTTTAATTAAAAGCACTCTCTCAAATCTTCCTACTTATTTTCTTTCTTTATTCCCCATTCCCGCTTCTGTGGCCAACCGAATTGCTAGACTTTAGCAGGACTTTCTGTGAGGTGGCCTAGGAGATTAGCCCAAATTTCATCTGGTTGATTGGTCTTCGGTGTGTACTCCGCTTTCTTTAGGTGGGTTGGGGATTAGGAACCTGAGAACTTTCAATGTAGCTTTATTAGGGAAGTGGTTAAGAAGATTTGGGCAGGAAAGGGATGCTCTATGGCGACAAGTGATAGAGGTGAAGTATGGTTGTGATTGGAGTGGTTGGTGTTCTAGCTCTTTCTCTGGTTCTTATGGAGTTAGTTTGTGGAAAAATATTAGAAGGGAGTGGCACTCTTTATCTCGGTTTATTCTGTATAAAATTGGAGATGGATCAAAAGTGCAATTTTGGCTAGATCGTTGGTGTGGAACTTCTTCTCTCGCAGACCGCTATCCTGAATTATATAGGATTTGTTGTAGCAAAGAGGTAAGTGTGGCGGATCTAATGAGGTTCACCAATAGAGTCCTTCATTGGGAGTTTCAGTTTTGTAGGGAGGTGCATAATCGTGAATTGGAAGCTTTTAGGAGCTTCATCAATACCATTTATTGCACTCCTGTAAGGGGGACCGGGGAGGATAAGAGATGTTGGTTGCCTTGTAAGAGTAAGGGGTTCACGGTTAGTGCTTACTACCATCTTCTAGTTGGCCATAGTGAGCAATTTTTCCTTTGGAAAAGCATTTGGAAGCAGAAGATTTCTTCTAGAGTGGCTTTCTTTGTTTGGACCACAACCTTGGGAAAATGTCTAACAATTGACAACTTAAGGAAAAGAAAGGTTTGCATTTTGGATTGGTGTTTTATGTGCAAGTGTAATAGTGAAACTGTTGACCATCTATTCCTTCATTGCCCAGTTGCTTTGGAGTTGTGGGATATGGTTTTTTTTATTTGGAGTTTGTTGGGTTATGCCAATGTCTGTTACTGGGCTTTTTGCTTGCTGACAAGGTCGTTTTGGTCACCATCGTAATGGAAATATATGGATGGTTGTTCCTCATTGTTTGATGTGGTGTATTTGGAAGGAGAGAAATAGTAGGTGTTTTGAAGACAAGGAGTGTTCCCTGCTTGATCTTAAGCTTCTTTTTTTCAGAACCTTACTTCATTCGTTCTTTGTGTGGAGAAACCATCATTTTTCTTCTATTTTGGATTTACTTGATTTTTGTAATGTTCGTTTTTGATTTGTACAGTCCTGTATACTCCTTGTGTACTTGGGTGTCTCTCTCTTTTTGATATCAATGAATCTTTATTACTTATCAAAAAAAAAAAAAAATTTATTTGTTGTTAAAATGGTTATATGGTTCACAATCTAGGGTATCTGATCTGGATCTCGATGAGGGGGAGGTTCTAAAGCTTGCCTCCTTTGGTAATGGCACCAACAATAAAGATACCATAGACATTCTACGGAAATCCTTGGTCATGCGTAATAGGTAGGTTATCTACTGCCATTTTGCAATTTGATTCAATGCATGGAGAGAAAATTGATCTAGTTCTTGTTGAGTGCTTATTCTCAAATAAACTTTATTGATTTGACAGCCTTATAGGTCGACAGATGATATTCATAGCCTTGTTCTTGTGTAATATTTATTTGTACAATAATAACAAAATAATTGTTTATTACCCTTAAATAATATACTTTTATCTTTCTTATGTTCTTTCTCATTTATATCTATGCTGGCCATTTTCTGATAGGAGTTACAAAGAATTGATGGCCAAGTGCAACCTCCTTGGAAGAGGAGAGGCTCGTTTTGGTAAAAAACTTGAGAAGGCTAAAGAGAAAATAAATAGATTAAAGGTGATTCCATGAGGAGATTGTAGGTGAATCTCATTTTGGTGAGTGGTTTCTAATTCAACTTTTTGTTTGTTCATTACCAGACAAGGCTACAAGAATTGGAGACTGCTCTTGAAGTAAAAGATAATGAAGTTCTAAGGTCGCTAAAAGCTTCAAAGAAGAGTAGTTCCAAAAGGGTTATTCAGAATGCTGTGAATTGTAACTCTAGTTCCAATCCTTTGCCTGCCAATAAGTTTCCATCCGAAGATCAAGAGAAGCAACTTTCTGGATCCAAGCTTACTTCAGATCAGACAGGAAGCCTGACTAGTAATCCATTGTGTTCTAGGAAACTGGAAAAGTTCAGTTTCACTAACCATATGAAATCTAATAAAAAAGGTACAAGCGCCATGGTTCTTGACAAAGGGAGAGATGATTACTTCTTAATAGATGAGGATTCTTCAAAATTTTCTGCAATTCCTTGTGGACTATCAAATCCTGATTCTAGATGTCAAATTGGTGAAGATGTAACTGAGCAGACCACCACTCCATTAAGGTCAGAGGAAGCTTCTGACTTGAACAAAGAAACTAAAGTTCATAGACTAGATAACTTGGTAGGACATTTGGGTTCAAAAACGGGTATCAATAATGATATGGGAAAGACTCATGCTACTCTGGATAAGGATGTGATATTGGTTCCTGATGATGTAACAGAGGCTGAACCCATGCTTAACATTCGAAAGGAGTCTCCATCCCCACTACCACTTTCTGAACCAGGTACTATATTGGTGCAATTTGAGTTTGGATAGAGCCAGACATCATGAAATAATTAACATTTTAGATGATTGGTAACTAGAGCTATAAACTTATTATTTACTCTCTTTATGTATTACAAAATCCTTCAGGGGACATATGTTTTTCTGGTGGATTTCTTGGCCCTGATGGAACAAATAGGTATTTGGGTAAATGGTGCAAGAGAGGCCTGAGCAAGGAATCAAACACAGGTAATTTGATTGCTGTTGGAGCTGATGGTAGAGGTGGTAGAATCAAAGTTCTGAGATCCTTGAGCCAATCTTCACTGGTGGGTTCATGCATTCATTTCTTTTGTTTAATTTATTTTTGTACATTATTGAAACATCCATATTATCTATCAGTTCAATGGAATCTTTGGACGTGTTTCTTTAACTTTATTTTTGTAATGCTCATGGAGCCATTTATTTTTGTTAAGCATGGGTTAATGGTAGAGATGTGTATATGAGACGTCTGTAGACTGTAGGGTTTCTAGAAATGTGAGTGTAGGGATTCTGAGGAAGCATAGGATTAGGCTCTGTTCCATGGCTTAGGATGTTGTCAAATATGAAATTAGAGTTTCCCCATGACATAGCCACTTGGAGTAACGCATCAATTTGGGTGTTGTATATTTTTGTCCCTTTTTATTTCTCTATGATTTTAGTGGATTATCTCAGCAATGTATGAATTTAGGGGTTTTGCCAAACCAAGTAAAAAATTCACCTTTTGTGCATGTGTTTTGCTATTTATTTACGTGATATACATATTCATTTTGTTAGATTAGCCTCAACTCTTCCTATGTTCTGTTTTGGCAGGATGGTAAGGAGACTTCAGTAGGGGCAAAGAGGTTCAAGTCTGGAGCCAAAACAAGTAATTCTCAGTCGTCACAAGGGTGCTTGCAAATAGAACACTTCTTCGGAAGGGTGGTCAATAATTAAGTGTTCAGAGTTTGCATATTATAAGTCTTAGTTTCTCATTAAAGTCGATTTCCTGTGGCCAAGAAGAAAAAGGCAAAAATCATTTGTTAGGCTTTCCAGAAAACTAGAAGAGGGGAAAATGATGAAAAAGCAAACAGCATTTTTTTTTTCTTTCTATTGTGTTCGTTTCATCCCGCTTATCAGAATGGGATCGAAAAGTGATCCATTTGTAGGGCTCACTGCCTCCCGAGATTTGATCAAGTGGCTAAGGGTTATCCCTCTTCTTAGGCTGTCCTTAGATTCCGACATGCACCTAAATCCTAGTCTTTGGACAATTAATTTTGTTAAGTTTTACTTGGATTTGGTTTATAGGATCACAATGAATAGTCTGTTAATTGTTAAACCTTATTTTTTTCGATAGAGTTAATGATTAAACTTAAATGATTATAAACTGGAACAAAAGTTATTTTATTTTATTTTTAAAATTTTTTTAATGGTAATCTTGAAAATGAACTTGCTGACCCAATTGGATGGACCATTTTGTTAGTGATTTTGGTTACCCATGATGAAATAAAACATTTGTGGATTTTTGAACTTTTCAAAAAAAAGGTTGTCAAAGTTCGGATTTTATATAAGATTGTGAGAGGTAATTAGGATTGTGGACCGTAAAATTTTACATATTTTTTGATATAAAGTAAAAAAA
This sequence comes from Quercus glauca, assembly GCA_023736055.1. Classification (NCBI taxonomy): domain Eukaryota; kingdom Viridiplantae; phylum Streptophyta; class Magnoliopsida; order Fagales; family Fagaceae; genus Quercus; species Quercus glauca. The sequence goes on from CM043318.1 coordinate 43,059,661, forward strand.
AATATATTGGTAACAAATGTATGTTAAATAATTGCATAAGTTACAAATTCACCTATAAAGAAACAAAGATTTTTGTATCAATATGATATAATTTGAATATCATATCATACATTGTTATTTCTATACTAACGAAATAAATATACTTAAGTTTTCATTACAATGTATCTAAAAAGTTCAACAAATGTTTAAAATACAAACACAAAAGCATTGCATGATATTGTAATCCGAGTAATATATAGACACTAAGGGGTGTTTGGTTTGTGTTTTCAAACAACTATTTTTAGTTTTTAAACAATATTACAAGTATTTTCATACATTTTTTCAGCCATATGTATTTTCACAAATATTTTTAAACAACAATTTTCAGTTTTTAAACACATATACCAAACAGGCCCTAAGTCTTACCAAATACACTAGTTAATTTTTTCCCTCTCTAATATACAAACAATGAAAACTAATATCTAACACAAGCAAACTTTGATACAATTGGATTTTGTGAAATATGATCAAATGATATACGAATTATTTCACCAATTAATACATGAAATAGAAATTTTAAGATGATTAAGATTCAAATCCCTTATGTTCATAACATAAATTAATTCTTAAAATAATCAAAGTTCAAATATAACACTCAAAATGATTATAAAATAAAACTAAATTTAGTTTTTAGTAGGATCGGTAGGATTGGTAAATAGGATCCTACCAAATATGCGATCATGGTATGATTCTACGATTCAGATTGGGGATTTTGACAATTATGCTTTCAAACCATTTTTTTGCCCAAAATGAAGCACTCTATTATGCTACACTAGAGTGTTAATTTTTTAAATTTCTATTAACTAACCATATAAAAAAGGCAAGAGACTAAACCATTGTTTGGGAGGAGGGGAAAGAATGGAATGGAAAATAATGAAAATAATAATTTTAGAATATTTTCTCATCCCCTTGTTTGGGAGTTTTAGTGGAGGCAATGGATTTTTCATTCTCTTGTTTGGGAATTTAAGTGGGAGGGAATGGAATGAGTAGTGAGGAATACTCATTCTTCTATATTCTCTCAAAACCTCAAATTTTCATTCTCCCTAAAATTGGGAGGAATTGAGGGGAATGAAATTAGATTTAATGAATTTTTTACTAAAACTCCCAAAATTCTCATATATATTTAGCTATTTATTTTAAAATAGGGGTCTAATAATAATATTGTTATAAAATGATTCAATTTATTTTCCTCTATGTTAATCCCAAATAAGGTTACTTACCTTCCATTCTTTTATTTTAAACAATCAAACAAGGTTACTTAATTTCATTCAATTCAATTCATTTCTTTTGCATTCATTTCCTTTATGTAGACATTGTATTTTGTCCGTCCTCGATTTGCGTGCTAGATCCCGAAAATTCCAAAAATATTATCTTTTCTCCATGGGGCCATGGGAATATCTAGATTGACGTGGCGCAACTCATTCGGGCATCGGAGCACCTAAAGTGCCATTTTAGTCCAAATTGACCAAAATGCCCTTGGTCAACCCTGGGTTGACCAAAAGTCAAAATTGGGTTAAAATCATTCTAAAACAACATTTTTCCTATTTCTACACCAAACTCGAGCTACTCGGTGATTTTCATCAACCTTGACTAAGTTTGACTTAAGATTGACTCATAGGGGCATTAGAAACCCTAATTTTGATCTGACTGTCAAAATAGGTTGGGACCAACGCCATTATGAAGATTATCAAATTCCCTTTTCAACGACTACTCATGGGTTGAAATCGGAGTTAAAAAGGTTGAGATATCCAGAAAACCGTAAAAAAGGCATCAGCATGCTTCCTGAGGCCATAACTTTTGATCTGACCGTTGGATTTTCAATTTATTTAGTGTTCTGAAAACTACACATCTAGAGTTTTACAGGGATACCAAGATTAGCTTAAATACAAGTCCGGGAAGGCCTTCAAATATGCATCCAAAATTGAAATGGGATAAGGCCAGAATTGCTGATGTTAGTAAGCTGGTTGGCGGCCTTACAAGGTGCGCTGACAGCTGAATCGTCACTTTTTTGCTATAAAAGCCTCCAAACCCCTCATTTTGCAAAAAAGAAACCATTTTCTCGGCAGTTTTTGGGCATATTCTCTCTCTATTCTCTCTCTTATTTCTTTCCTAAACACATCAAAACACCTTACAACACCTTAGATTCTCACATTTTCTCTACTATCTACAAGGTAGTGTTCTTGCACCTAATCTTCCCCTCCTTAGTTCCATACCTTGGATTTGAGGTTTAGGGGTTTGGATATAGCTTGTTAGCTACAATTCACACCATTTTCTCTTTATTGCATTTCCTTACTTCTTTCTACTTAATAAAATACTTTATTTGCTTTTCCTAGCATGTTTTTATAGCTTTCCTAGCATGTCTATTTGCCTTTTTGCCATGATTTATCACTTTGATGTTGTTGGCCTAGCCTTCTTGGGCTAAGATATGTGTAAATTTCATGTTTGTGCTTAGATCCATATGTTTTTAGGCTCTTTTTCATGTTTGTGCTTAGATCCACATGTTTTTAGGCTCTTTTCCATGTTTGTGCTTAGATCTACATGCGTTTGTGCTCCTTGCCATGTTTATGCTTAGATCTACATGCCTATATGCTCTTTGCCATGTTTTTGCTTAGATCTACATGTTCATGTCTAGATCTATGTGTTTATGTGTTCCATGCTATGCTTATGTGCTTAGATCTATGTTGGTTGCTATGCCATGTGCTACTTTAGCCTTTTTGTCTCTTGATATCTCTCTTTCTTACTTTTTGGCCCTTCCGGTGGGGTGTAGATCTAGATCCTGTGGTCTAGGCCTACATCCGCACTCTTAGGCCCATATTAAAGGGTTTGGATAATTTCCTTTATGCATATCCATGTTTGCTTGCTTGCTTCTATGCTTTATATCCATGTTAGCCTCACTAGATCTAGGTTTTGCTATGTGCTTTGTGCCCTCCGTGGGTTTATGCTTAGGTGGTTACATCTGTCCCTCCTAGGTTTTGTTTGGATGTGACCACCTGTGAGATACACCTCCGTGGTGTTGGTGTGCTTACTTTACACCTTTCTTTGCTCCATGCGACGTTGATACGCTTGCCTTGTTTGCTTTGCACCACCCGTTTGGCTTTTTTCGCTCCTTTGCATCTTTGCACACTTACCTACACATTCATGCATGAGTCTGTGTGTCGTCTGTACTTCAATCCAATGGAGCTATGCTTGTTTGCCTCCTTTGTATGCTTAGCATGCTTTGTTTGCTCCCGTTTGGCTTTCTTTGATAGTATGTTCTTTGAATCCTTTCCCTATCTCCTTTGTCTGTTTCTTTTCTTATCTGCTGTCTTGTTTCTTTTGTCTTTGCATGTACACACATGGAGCGAGGATACTTGGAGCAGAGGTGCGACTTCTTAGGTGCAAGCAAAAAGGGCAAGGATGTAAGCAAGAGGATGCAAGCCCATAAAGGGCAATGTTTAGTAGATTAAGGGGCCTAGCCCCTCCAAAGCGGTCTTCTCTTTTTTCCTCTCTCTAAGCCTCTTCTCTTTTTCCCCCTTTTACTTTTCCTACTCTTTGCTTGGGTCGCGTTCCCTGGGTATGACAATGTCTGTTTTACATTTCTTGTACCTTGCTGGGCCATACCCTTGGAACGTTGGTAATGTTTGGTTTATTTTCCTGCTCTATGTGATAGCATTGTGCAGGATGCATGTTATATATATATATATATATATATATATATATATCTGCCTATGTGTGTGTGGGTGATTGTGCACTTTGTATGATGGACTCTCGTGGCTACGTGAGTGACCCTTTCTAGTCATGAGAGCTCTTAACCTTGTAGTATGGGTATGTGCTTGAGGCGATTGCCATAGGTGCATTTTTATGCTATATTGTGTGCACGATCATTGCGGTGTGATTGTTTTGATCCATGTCACCAGGTGACATTGGTTTCCCCGTGTATGCGACACATATCAGTGTGTTCTAACACTTTGGACGGCTTTGGCTTGTCACGGTGCGAGCATGTCGATATGCGCCATATACATAGACGCGAAACCCTGTTGGTGCGCCATAGTGCATCAAACGAGAAGCTTTGTTGGATTTTCGCCATGAAAATGGGGCATCCCCATTGTCATATTCTCATGCCGAAAGTTTGGTGATAATAGCATTTGGCATGCTATGACGCATCTGAGGCGAAGCACTGCCGGATTTTCGTCACGAAAATAAGGCGAAATGTTGCCAAATTTTTGCCATGAAAATTTGGTAGTGACTTCAAACATACTTGGAAAGCATTGATCAGGACCACATCCATTTTGAAACCAAACCTCAAGGCCCAGCACATTTAAAGCCCCGAAAGCTAATGCTAATTGCTTGTTTTCTATTGCCAATGTCCAAAAATTATGATTTTATCAAAATAAAGGATTGTCTTTGGACAGACATTGTGGGGTGTCTAACACTTTCCCCACACATAACCAGACTTCCGAACTCAAGAATCAAGATTTTTGCCCATCCATATTAGATTAGGAAAAATGCCATTTTTCTTAACCTAGGATCGGTAATAAAATTGAATAGAATTAGGTGACTAATCACACTGTAGAAAAAACCCAATGATTGGTAGCGACTTCACTTACCCTTGGTAATTTTCTTAAAATACTCAGATTCCAGTTACACACCCGAGGTATGACATACCTCCATATTATTCTCGCATCGAGATATAGAAAAGCGCATGAGCATTGTTGCGATGGGTGGTTGAGCAGTCGCAGGGCGTCGACACCTTATTTAAATACATTTCATTCCATTCCATTCCATTCCATTTATTTCCATTCCTTTATGATCATTTCATTTCAATCCCTTATAAACTCTTAAATGTAGCCTAAGGAATAAGTGATGCGAACCTTAATTGCCCAACCAGAACATGCAATGGATCCTTTAATGGTGCTTGTAGATTCTCATCAATAAGTGCTTTGGTTTAGTCTAGTTTTGGACACTTTCTACTAAAAAACGCACCGTTTTTAATACTTGCTATAGTGGCTTTAGTTTGGTCAACGTAAAAACACACGACTTTGCTTCTTCAATTTAGTGAGCTAGCATTTTTCTTTTTAGTTTTTTAGTTTGGTTTGAGATATATGTTTTTGTTTTGGTTGTTTTTTTTTTTTTTTTTTTTTTCCAATATTTATATACCTATTTTGGTTTAGGAATTGTTATATTGATAGATAAATATATCATATCATATATATTACATAATAAAAATTGAGCTTAAAAACTATAGTTGCGCCAAGTAATTACATAAAATTGCAGTAATTTTTAGATAAAAACAATAATTTATTTGTTCTTATCAATTTATTTGGATAAAATAACAATAGGTGTTTTATCGAAACATGCAACTTACGTTCAACAAATAATAAACTTTTTAAAAAGAGATTAAATTTAGTTGGGTTTTTTTTTTAATTAATTTTTTTTTTGTGGATAAATATCAAATTTTTGGATAGGAAAAAAAAGTTATTTATGTTAACAACTTGATTTTTATGGTATTTGATATTAAATAAACTCTTTATTTTTGTTTATATCAATTTCTTCACAACTTAAAACTATTGTTTTAAATAGAAACAGCTTCTTATCAAATTTTTATTTATTTTTTTTAGTTTACTGTGGTTGAAATTTTGTTTTTTGAATAAATATAGGAATGATTATGGATAACAATTTTATCATACTATTACTCTCATCTTTAGATTTTCTGGTTACTATAAATAAATGGGCGGGATTCATGACTTCTCTATTTTTTATTATTATTATTAATATTTTGAACATCCAAATATCTATTGACTATCATTTCTTAGGGTTATTTCAAAGCACTTGATCAAACAAAACTCTTTGTACTGAATTTTTGCTTGGAATTATTTATTAAAAAAAATATTAAATTTGTATATTCATCTTTTCTTTCCTATTATTAGATTCAATTAATTTTATTTTGTAGAATTTTTTTTTTACTATTTCTTATTTCTATTTTTGTTGTTAGTATAGTAATATAATTACGTGTGTGTGGAAGAGATCTAACCAGTTTATGCCAGATTGTGGACAATAGTTTATTATAACCAACACTATGAGCAGGTAATTTTTTTGAAAGCAGACGCTTCTTTTTTATTGATAAGAATTTGGTTCTATTTATTGAACTTTTACTGTAATTAATTTTTGTATTGGTTTTTACAAATGTCAATATTTATACAACCTATATAGTAGCACTTACAAGACATTTGAATAATATTCATGAAAAAAAATTAAAAGATAGCATATTATGAATATCAACAACATTTTCCTTCACTAGATCGCTATAACTAAGTAATATAAAATCTACATCATGAAAAAAAAAAAAAAAAAACTCTCAATATGTTGTTTGATTGCTTGATGTAACTAATAACAATACTTTATTTGCAATTATATGATCTTGACTCAAGTGGTTGATTTATTATCTCTAAATAAATTATTCTTTAAGTTTATAGTCAAAACTGTGCAACACACAAGAATAATACTAGTTGTCACAATATTTTCACAATTGTTAAGGTGTTAGTTTCTTATATGTCAAAATAAAATAATAAAATATGAGCTTGAGACCAACCACAATTGAACATAAAGATATTGTGAAAATTTTTTGACATAGATCTCAGTTCCTTGTAAATCAAAATAAAATAAAATAAATATTAGATCAGGATCCACCACAACTTAAAATAAATGTATTTTATTGTGAAAAATGAAAATGTTGTGAAGTTTTGTTGTTATTATAATATTTTCACAACTATTGAGGTGTAAGTTTCTTATAGGTCAAAATAAAACAATAAAAATATAAACAAGATCTACCACAATTGAAAATAAAGGTATTGTGAAAATGTGACATTTTGTTGTGTTTTTAGACTTTTTTTTGGCTTAATCAAATTTGAAGAGCCAAAATTCATTGTTTCACGTGCAGTTTTCTTTAGTTGGTTTTTTGTTTTTATTTTTGTTTGTTTGTTTGTTTGTTTGTTTTTTTTTTTTAATGCAAGGTTATAAGCAAAAAAACACAATTTTATACCCAAAAAAAAAAAAAAAAAATGGACCCCTTTATGTTTGGGGTAGTTTTATTCCCCCTTAAACTTTAAGACAAAGTAAATACTCTCTACTGTTGCTTTTTTAGTTAAACCATAACAAAGTCTTATGATTATTAGAATATTCCATTGTATAATGCCTAAAATACATTAACTAAATTTTAATATCACAAAATTTTCTTTGTGTATTTTGAGTTTTATGTAGTAGTCATTCTTAGGGTGTTCTATTTTTTTTACATAAAAAACATTGATTTACTAGTTTTAAATTTTCTAGACTTATAATTTTTTCTAATGGAAACTTCAATAACACGTCTTTTGTTACTTTGTTATTTTTTATTTCTTTTCTTACTTAAAATGGTGTTAATTTAAAATTAAATAAACTAAAAATCGTAGCTAGACTCATAAAATATATTATGATAAAAAATGCAGTATAATTAACAAAGTCTTCATTGTGGATAACTGTAGGTTTTTTTTATGAAGGCCTTCAATTCTAGCATGTTTCATCATTGTTAGAAGTTTTTAGTGAGTGTGTATTGTCTTTAGTAAATAGGTAGAATTGAATAGATATTCATATGTAAAATAGTTACATAGTTTCATACTTCTTCAAGTTAAAATTCTATTTTAAATTTTTTATTCACGGCAGTATAGTCAACATTGGAATGTTTTAATGAAATAAAAATTTGTTTGAATTTTTTCGTTGATAACCCCAAAAAAGTTAAGGCAAATTAATTTGAATGAAATTATTTTCAAAGCATTACCAAAAGAAGGGAAAGACAAAACAAATTTTACTTTGTTTTTGAATAGTTTCATGGCAACGTGAGTTTTCTACACATTCATCACCTCAATTATGCCATGCTTTTCATGAAATCCTCATTCCCAATATTTGTTGTATTATGTTGGTGTTCTGATTGAAACTTTTTTATTATACATTATAAACTTGTCATGTCGGTTACGCAAAATGGAGAAAGTCTTTTCCTCGTGGTCTCAATAATGCTTCACAAGTCATGCTTGATTCCGTACCAGTTGACTAGAAACATGAAAACAAAAAACTAATGGTGAAAAGTGGAGACGTAGATTGCACTTTTGCTACGTAGAAATGCATGAAGGTATTGTATAGCTATAGCAGGCATATTATTTGCCAATCAAAAAACAAACATAGTCTAGTAGGAGTTAAAATCTAAAATGTTTGCTGAGACTGCTTGGCTCAAGAGTGAAAAGTTTTGAATGAGTCATCGAGTTTTCATTAGTTTAGGGCAGTAGGTGTGATAGATTCCTGGGTTTATCACAACCTTAATGTTTTCAATTCTTTGTTTCATGTCTGGGGAACGAAAACAGAGAGTTGAATCTGAATGTTTTCAACCAGAGTAGTTGCCAAACCAATGAACTCATCCTGCCGCCTATATAAGAGGTGACTCAGATGGTTGAATTCTTTATGATTCATTGCATCAGTTCTGGCTGCTACTTTTTACGGCCATAATATATTTGCACTAGGCTGTACATGGGTCTAAATTTGGGACGGTTCGGTTAAGAGCTATAAGCTGTGTATTTATATTAGATCACATTGCAATACATATCCTTAACACTACTAGCGAGGTTGCAATTATTTACACTGTGCAGAGGGGCGGCTTGATGCATTTCGGGACTAAAGTAAAAATTGATTATCTTATTTTAGATGCAAAATTACTACTAATTAACATAAACTACAAAACTTTTCACATCTATTGTTGTTGCAGATTGATAGTAGTAAGTAAAAGAGTGATGTCAATAGTGAATCTAGAAAAAAAACTATAAAAATTTGCCAACTTAATTATTGTGAAAAATATTGTGAATTTTTTTGTGTATTATTTTTTTTAGAAGTGTTACATTCACAATATTTTTTACAATAATTTTTTGGTATTAAGTTGTTACCGGGTCTAATTTGAACCCAACAGGGCCAACACTAAAATTATTTTTTTGCCATCAATAATAACTTGCTACTTAAAATTTGTTGTAAAAATATTGTGAATGTAACATTTCTCTCTCTTTTTTGTTTGTATTTCATTTGATAAAAAAAATTATTTTATTTGTTGGCTAATATTTAGGCTTAATTATTACTATTACATTGATAAAAATAACCTATTGGTTAAAATTTGGGAGCTTATTTTTACTTGCGCCATAGACTACCGCATCAACGAGAAATTATAAGGTCCTCATAGTAGACAAGTGATGTGGTCCACCATTCTAGTAAAAGACTTATACTTGTTTAAAATTGTGGAGTTTTAAATAAAAATTGAATACTGACTCAGCAATTTTAAATAGGTAGGAGTCTTTTATTGGAATGATCGATCACATCATTTGTCCATCATGAGTATCTTATAATTTCTCTGCATCAACGACACTGATCGTACTAAGAGTGTAATTATATAATACTCAATATATAATATTAACACGACATATGCTGTCAATAAAGTTTTACATTATCAAAAAAAAGTTTGACAATTATGTCATATGACATTTGAAGTAAATGGTAGGAAATTACAAGATTAGGAGTAAAAAGTAAAGGGATTACATATATGGTAGAAAAAATTTATTTATTTAGTAAAGTGGTTAATCAGTTAGTACAAAAAAAAAAAAGAAAAAAAAAAAGAAAATTGTTCTTTTGTCAATAAAAGAAAAAGGACTACCGATAAAGAAAGGTTCTTAATCACAAATCAACAACTTATTTTCTTTTATTTTAGAAGTAGGGTCTAACTTAATCTGTTAAACCAATATAACTTAGATATTTCACTCATTTGTATTAGATATTCATCAAGACTAATTTTAAGGCCTTATACATTAGTTTTTTTTTTTTTTTAATTATTATTATTTTTGTTTCTTGTTTGTTTTTTTTTTTTTTTAATAGAGAATTCGCCATTTGCAGAAGTAGCCCACCTAGCACATAACATCCCTTGGTCTTTTATCACTCAAAGGAATAGGCTTTATCACATCTATTTCACCAGGAATGAAATTCTGACCAATAAGAGTTGAATTCCATTGTTTGGTAACTGGGTCAATGAGAGAACTAACACATGAATCCCTTGGGAATATACTGCATGGAGGTAGAACCACATGTTAGGAACCCTAATTAAACAGCTTAGATGGAAGAGATTTGCCATGAAACCATATTGAGAGGAAGATGAAGAACCTGTGCCCGGTGTTGTCATTAGAAAAAGTGGGGAGGGCGAGCTAGGTTGGTGACGGAGAAGTCAATGGTTGAGAAAATGACTTATGTTGGTAAGATTAGGGATGACAACAACAACAACAACAACTATTGTTATTATTATTATTAATTATTATTTTTTAATATATTACTGGGGGGATAAAAGCCCAAACTCGTATGTTGGGTCTTGGGCCATATACGTGGATTCGTCCGAGGAGGCACAGATAGCTGGAAGACGCTCCGAAACAGAGGGCCACGCAAGGAAAAGGGGGCAGGGTTATAGTCCGAGGAGGTTGACCTCCTCGGACAGGATGAATGCCGCTCAAGCAAGTGCTTGGATGGTTTAGGTAACTGTTTAGACGATAAGGACGAGATTCAGGTACGTGCAAAGGGGATGATAACGTAAAAATATCTTAGGGAAAAAGTTGTTACCACCGCATTAAATGCACTGCAGCAATTTTTCTGGCCGCATTTATTGGGAGAAGATCCCTGAACAGTACGATTTTCAACTACCATCACTCAAAGATGACAAAAAGAGAAGCTTGATGAGACTTGCACTCAAGTAAGAAACTTGATGGTAATAAGTGTAAGGTCGAGATGGTCTGAAAATGCCTATATAAATGTAAAAGATCTCCCAAGAAAGGGGATCAGAAAAAAAAGAAGAGGAAGAAAGGAAAGAGAGAATTACTGTAACCTCAAGTGTTGTATGAGAGTCCATAACTACTGCATTTGTTCATATTGAGTCTCCTCGGACAACTCTTTAGTCAAGTCTTATATGCTGTTTATTCTTGTTCATTACTGAAATGTTCCCTAGCCGTTAGTACAAATCAATAAAACCTAACTCTTTGGCCTACTCTCTACAAATTCATTGTATAGGGTTCACCAAATCATCGTCCAAACGAATTTTTGGGTCTGGGCCAGCAATCTGTGACCATACAATTACAATTCAATTATTGATGAAAACGAAACTTGATGTGCTGTTTGCAACCTCTTTTTGTGTGTGTGTGTGTGTGTGTGTGTGTCTTTGATGTGTGCGACTGCTGTTGGGTAAGGGCAAAATTATTTTGTTAATTTATTTTAAAGGATTAGATAGTTTGTTTTGGGTAAAATTAGTTGATTGAACTTAATTATTTTTAGCTTTGCTATTAAAATTTTTTGTTGTTGAGCTAATTTTTTTTGGCTTGTTAATTTTGTTCTGGATTTTAGATTTATATATTTTTTCAAAGTCTTTAAAATGATCAATGATATTGTTAAGGAGGGGTTAAGTATAATTTTATAGAACCAAAACGCTAAAATTAGCACGCGCGCGTGCACACACACATATATATATATTTTAGTATTTTAAAAAACAAATTTGGGGGTTGGGGGTGGGCTGGGAAACGATTGATGTAGAAAACTGAGGTGAAGTCTCATGCATAGCATATAAGTTCATCGAACCAACCATATGGGGTTGTTTGGGGTTTGGTTTGGGAGTTGTTTGGGGGGGTTAAACCACCGCACGTGATGAAATGTATAAGACCTATCTCTTTCTATCTTTGATTTTTAATTTTCTTCTATAAAATTTCGATCTTTGAGTAATTTTTTTTTTTTTTTCGAGAAGGGAGTATTTGTTAATTCATTGCGTGATTTTGGAGCTCATATTATAGATATTGTTTTGGTTTTGGAATCTTAAACTCTACTTATTTCCCAAATAATTGTAAAAAAGAAATGAAAAGATCTCTTTTTTACAAGAACAAAAAGAAAAATTGGATCATATAGAAAATGTTTGGATTCCAAGAAAGGTGGATCATTCAGAAAATGTTAGATGCCCAAAAACTGAATTTTTGGATCCCTAGAAAATATTGTAAAGAAAAAAAAATTATTTATGTAAATTTTAGATTTTAGATAAATATAAAATAGCTATTAATTAAATAAATATAAGTTTATTTGAAACAGATGAAAAAAATTAAATTGTTAGCCATGAAATTCTCAATTTTAGTTTGTCCAACCACTATTTGTATAATAACAATAACAATAACAATATCAAGAAAAATGAATCAATAATGGTTATTTATTTAAGATTTATTAATTTTGATTCTATGGCTTTCTCACTTAATAACTCATTTAACACAAAAATTAAGAGACGTAAAATTGTCTTTTTTGATTTTTGTAGTGTAATAAATAGTTGCACCAAAATTTAGAAAATTGGATAAGATACATTACATAAAATTAGATTATAATTTAAGATTTAATTGGATTTTTTTTAAGTTTTGTCTATATATATATATATATATAGAGAGAGAGAGAGAGTTGGATGTTGATACTAATTTGATGCATATATATCAACATAGACAACTTAGATAATTAGATGTTGATATTAATTTGATGTTTTGTTTCATTTATATGGTTTTATTAGAATATTTTCTAGGGTGTTGGATGTTGGATGTTTTGTTTCCTTATATCTCAACTGACACCTTATGGTGTTTACAATATAGACTTCCAGAGTTTAAACTCTCTTCCTCCAACTACCTAGTTATCCAAAAAAAAAGAAAAAAGAAAAAGAAAAGAATGGACAATAGGATATATAAGATTTTGAATGAAGTGTCCACTGACAAAGATAATTGAAATATCAAAATAAGAGTTACAAGATTTGGAATGTACTTAATATCATGCAAAATAATGAAGTGATTAGTGTAGATAAGAAGGTAAGTTATGGATTCAAATAATTAAATTTATTTTAGATCTTCAAATGCAACTGATTTTTTTTTCCTAATTAAGTTATGTCTTTTTTATTATTATTATTATTTTAGTTTGGTTCCAAATTTCTGCTAACTTTTAAGGATCTTATTGGTGCAAATATTTGAAAAATTTTTATTGATCATTTTAGATATATAATATATTATATGAGAAGGAAAAATATATAGAATTAAGTATTTCGAAGTTGTAGAAACAAAGATGCTTACAAGATTGTGAATCATAAGTGCATGATTAGATTTTATGCAACAACATCTACAGAGCTGATATAAATAGATAGATAATCAACTTATTGCAAAGAAAAGTTTCACTTGGTGCCATTTAATGAGTTGAAGTGTTGAAGTATCTTTCTCGCAAAAAGATTCAAAATATTTAAAAGAAGTTTATTATTTGTTTTAAATTAATTATTTTGTAACTATGTGTGGGTTTTGATAAGAAGTTAGATTTACGCAATGTGCATTTATTATTAACATAAAATGAGTTTTTTCTTTTAGATATGATTCTATATTTAAAATAAGAATTTCTATTTATTTTTTAATTTATATTTAATAGTTAAAATATTTTGTTTAATTTTCATATGATTCTTGATTAAGTTGTGTATTGTATGAGTATGATACTAGTTAAAGATTTGGTGATAGCAATATAGCATTCTTGTGGGTTTTTCACTAAAATATTTTCCCATGTGTGATCTCCAGTAAAGTTATTATTATTATTATTATTATTATTTTTGAGAATCAGTAAAGTTATTATTTATGTTGAGTTTGGACAAAAATATTGCAAAATAACATTATTTTAATAATTATTATTTAAATTTGTCCTGTTTTAAAACTATTTAAGAATCTAGTCTTTTTTAAAATTTCAATTCAGTCAAATTAGCTGAAATTGTGTGAAGTGATAGTTTTAGAAACATGAATTTAAAAAAAAAAAAAATTTATTTATAAAGTGTATATCCCCAAATAACATCAAAATGATGTTAACTAAAAAAATTATTATTAAAATAATATTAGTTCAAAAATTTTCCGTGATTTTGGGAGAAGACAATAGATACAAAACAAGGAAAAGGAAAAGTACAACCTAATCTATAATTAGTCATAGTTTTTCAATACTTGACAGTCGGGTAGAACAAGGAAAAGGAAAAGTACAACCTAATTAAACAGATGTTTAAGAAACGAATTTTATTTTTTGAGTTCTTCATGATTTTAATTTTCTCTTAATTATTCTTAATTAGGATAGTCTAATACTCGAGCGTAACTTGTTTTTGTCATTTTTCTGTCAAATCCTACTTTCAAGAGCCCTCCTTTGGTGCAATGGATCTAAACTGTTTCAATTGAATGCCCCCAAAAAACTATTATAGGTGTGAGACAACATCAACCTCTTCCACTATCTTATGTTTGCGAGAACAAACGTTGATTAATACTCTTATTCATTAATAAATCTTTAATTTTATTCAACTCATGCATGTTTAGCATTTAATATTTTTTTGTTTTGTTTTTATTCATATATATATAATTCTCATTTGCTTTGTCTAGTCAGCTAGCAGTCTCAATCTTTTGAAGATGAAACATGCAATATATGAACTAGTTTTCGATCCTATCCTTCTTCCTTAGTTTTCCTCCCGAGTCGTATCTGTTTTCTTTCTAACATAAATTTTTTTGGGCAATGGCGAATTCTTTTCTTTCTAAGTCCTCCTATCTGATTTTTTTCTAACTCAACTTGTCTTTACGATAACAAACATTCTCCTCCTGCATAATCACAAAATTTATAAGCGGTAGACACATGCACATGAATACCAAGAGCATCCACACTGGGTATGCTAAATGGCATATGTAGAAATCTTTTACCATTTTCACACAAAAGCCAAGCTTCATCAGGAATTCTAAAAATCAACTATTGCAAATTTTTTTGCAATAGTGCTACAGTGCAATTCTACCTCTAGAATTGCACTGTAACACAATTCTAAAACAAAAAACTAATATTTTACTGCAAAGAATGAGAGAGAAAGAATAAATGTGTTGTTTTGTAAATGATGGTAATTGGGGGATATATTATTTTATTGTGTAAAAATATTATTTTAATGAGTAGAAGAAGAAAATAAAAGTTGGGATGTTGGGAGTGTTGTAAAATGGTATAGTATAAATGATAAAGTAGGTTTTGAGATGGTAAAATAGAATAGTTTGCAGATATCGAATGCAAATGCTCTAAGCTAAATAATAATAAAAATTTATGTAAATAATAATCAATATTTTACTGCAATATATATATATATATATATATATATATATGTATATATTAGAAGTTTTTCACACAAGCATAATTCATTTTGTGATTTTTTTGAAGTTAAGATCCCACTTACGATTTATATGGAAAAGGTTGTTAATACTTAAAGTCTACAATCGATTTCTCTCAAAAAAAAAAAAAAAAAAAAATCAGGTGCAACTTATGGGACGATAAAGTTTAGCAACGAACTTGGTTGTAGCTTTAGGTTACAACTCCGTTTAATATCTTTTTATTGGATGTGAATTTTGACAAATCCACTATTGAATTACATTTTTTTTTCTTATATTTTTCATGCTTGAAAATTTTCAGAAGATCAAAGATCGCTAGCAAGTCTTCAATTAAAATTTTAAATTTCAAGTTTTTGTATTATAAAATTATGCATAAAAAAAAATTATAGATTGAATATTAAATAAAATCCGATCATTAGAAAATTTGACATGTGTTTTAAGAATATAAACAATATGTAATCCAATTATTAGATTTTCAAAATATGTAACCATGTTAATTTTTTTAGTGGGAGTTGTAGCCTTAGGATAAAACCAAATTTGTAGCAAACTTTTTCCCAACTTATGTAAATTCTAATATATATATATATATATATATATATATATTTTTTTTTTATGGGAGAATTCTAATATATTTATTAATATAGATTCGTAAAACAATCAAATTGTAATATTTTTAAAATTATATTGTAAATATAGATATACTTGAAGTTTTTAATTTCACTTTAAAACAATTTAAATTTTGGAATTTATCATGTAATCATTCTCATATTTTATTACTTATACAAAAATTTACATAAGAATAATGATGATGAATTTTTTTTCTATTATAATTTTGTATCACATTTGAAAGGTAATAATAATTAAATTTTTTTTTAAACTCTTACTTCTTTATTTTTATAGTTATTTTTCTTTTACAGGTTATTTTATTTTATTATTTTTATAAATAGATTAGAATTTCAATCTATAACATCTATTCTATGATGATTGTTTTTATGAACATGAATATGGGGTAAGGATCCCTTGACTCCTTGGTTCCGTTCCTGATATTGCCCAAGGCTTTCTCATCCTAAAGAGGTGATAGTGCATGAATGGACTTTCTTGCCCTACCTTGCCCCACCCGTCCCGAAATTGTAAGTAAATGTTATTCTTTATATATAATTTTAATATTTTTTATACATATCTTCTCTCTTAACATTCTCATAACTACCCCAATTTTTTTTTCTTTTTTACTTTATTAATATCAAAGCAACCTTATCAAGGACACAAAATGACAAAAATACAATCAATTCGCCTCGCGTCTATTTTGCACAAATTTTCCTAGTAAGGAAGAAGAACAAAGATACAAACAAAACATCTTGAACGCCTAACATAATCCTATTTATCTCGTCACGTGGTCATCCCTTATACCATGTAATAGCAATTAGATTCAATATCTTAGGCATGAAAGTGATGTTACTCGCCCACCGAAACATATTGGCTTTCACACAAGTGGTTATCATAGAAATTTATGTAATTATCATGTTCTTCAGTTGCCTAAGCCAGTAAGTAACTGCAAAACTTTCTGCCGCACGCGTGTCAAGACTTTGATTAACATGACCACTTTTAGAAGAAAAAATAGAAATATTTGTGATTTGTCCAAAAAAGTGGGTAATAATGGAAGACAGCCAGACAAGCGGGTCCAACTTAAAACCTAAACAGAATATTTAAAGAAAGTCAAAATAGCCTCCATCGTGGTCATATATACAAGATCGTTGTCGCTTTGACAATATAAAGTTTTTTTTTTTTTTTGGTTGCCCACAGTATTTTTTTAAGACTTTCAATCAGAGACTAATCACTGTTTATTTTGACAAAATAAAGTTTTCTCAAAACCATTTGCACTGTTTAAACCAAAGAAACATTTTGATACATTCTTTTATGAATTTTAGCTCGTGTTAGCTTCAGCCTCCAACATGTTTGAGAATATTCCGGGTTTATGACCAATCCACCTTCGACAACTGGTCAACCTAGATTACCATGCCTTGAAGCAAAATTTTCATTCTTATTTTTTATTTTTTTTTGGGCCTTATCCACTTAATTTGACAAATGTCAATGTCATCAAGCTAGAGTTCCATTTGTTTATATATATAAAATGGTGGTTTTAGGAATGTTTTTAGGGTGTTAATAAAAAAACTTAAATGATATAAAATTTAATAATAAAACTTTATATATAGAAAAAAAAAATGTAAATACATAAAGTCTTATAATTTTCTTTTGCGATATATATATATATATATATTATAAAATTTGAAATCATTGCGTGATAGTCTATTATCAAAATGTTACAAGCTACATATCTTTTAAAATTTTAGTTAAATAAAATTTTTCTTAGATTATTATTATTATTATTTTTTTTTGGTGTATAAGGACCTAATATATTGTTAAAGGGACCAAAGTTTAAGGATAAAGTTTGGCCTTAAACTTTATAGCCTAAGGCTACAATTCTTACTATACAAATTAACATGACTATATATCTTAAAAATCTAACAGTTAAATTGCATGTTCTTTATGTTTTTAAAACACATGTCAAATTTCATGTCAATTGGATGTTATTTACTATTCAATCTATAAACATATTTTTTATGTATAATTTTAGACTACAAAAATTTGAAATTTAAAAATTTGATTAATGAAATAGCTATTAATATTTGATTTTCTTAAAATTTTGCAATTATGAAGGATATAAGAAAAAAAATGTAATCCAATAGTAGATATGTCAAAATTCACATCCAATAAAAAAAATATTAAGTGAAGTTATAGCCTTAATTTACAATCAAGTTTGTTTTCAAATTTTGTCCAAAGTGCAATTATGTTGGGTCTAAAAAATTTAAGGTGGTCACAAAATTTTTAAATTTATATATAATAATAATAATTTTTTCCATATGAGGGTGGTCCTGTGACTACCCTGACATACATATACACACACTCTCTTTCTCTACGTATTGCATATTGCATAAACTAAGGTACATAATTATCTGCTGCTCTTATACATACGAGAATCAAAGTGAATAGAGAAATTGGGAAAGTGAAACTTCCTCTAACAAATTCTAACAACTTGACTAACAAACTATACAGAATGTAAAGTGGACTAACAGCTGGGAAAAGAGAAGGAAAGAGTACAGTCAACTACTTATTAAAAAAGCTACTTGCAGTTTAGTGATGTAACTCTTTATACGACTTCTAGCTTTAGCTTGAGTTGTGGCTTGTGCCATTCTTCAACATGTTGAACCCATCTTAAAACCAATCTTCAATACTCTCCCTCAAGATTAAGCATAAATGTTAAGAATGACCATCTTGATAAGTAGTGAAGTAAAATGATGAGAATTGATAGGTTTAGGGTCCGTTTGGTTTGAGGGGTGGAAAAGTGGGAGGATAGAAAATAGTGGAAGGATGGAAAAGTGGGAGGATAGAAAAGATTTTAATTTCTCTCATTTTTGTTTGGTTGGGAGTGGAAAAGTGGAGGAATGGAAAAAATGAGTTTGTATAAATTTACTCATACACTGGGACGGAGCCAGAATTTAGAGTTAGGGGGGGGCGACTCTGGCCTTTGAGTCTACTACTTTATTACTAAGGATTTTTGTTTAAAATTTTTTAAATGGCCAAGTTATTTGTTCGGGTAAAATAGATTGATTGGGCTTAATTTTTTTAGTTTTATTATTGGTAATTTTTGTTGTTGGACTAATTTTTTTTGGTTTGTGTATTTTGTTTTAGATTTAATATTAATTTTTTTATGTCCTTTAAAAGGTAAAAAATGCTAAAATTACAAAATTTTTTACAAATTGTTAATATGGTGAGTGGTTATTGATAAGTAAAAAGTGATGCAAGTGTACGAACCAATAAGAATTTGCTACCTCAATAGTTTGTATAAACGTTGTAAAAACGTTTGTGGCTATAATATTACTCTCAAAAGAATTGATGGCATTATTAAGGGGGGCAAAGTATAATTTTATTGAACAAAATTGCTAAAATTAATACCTATTAATATGATAATATTTTTTTAAAAAAATTTAGGGAACAGCTCCGTCCATGCTCATACACCCTTGTTAAAAAATGATGGCCAATTAAAACAAAAAAGTGACAAACAACCAAGAAAAAAAAATCACCCAATTTATTAAAAAATAAAAATCATGTCCCCAAAAAAGTCATGTCTAGTTAAACCCAAAAAAAAAAAAAAAAAAAAAACTATCACACCCACAGCCTAGAAAAAAAGGAAAAAAGAAAGAAAGAAAAGGCAACGTCTAGGAAAGAAAAGAAAAAAAAGAAAAGAAAGAGGAACATGCCCACACATAGCCTAAGAAATCAAAAAATGAAAAAAAGAAAAAGAAAAGAAGAAGCAACGTCTAGTAAAGAAAAGAAAAAAAAAAGAAAAGAAAGAGGCAACGTGCCCAGCATAAAAAATAAAAAAAAAAACAAGGAAAAAAGAAGAAGAAAGGAACTGGACATGGGCATTTTTGTCCATTAAGCAGGCTCATTTTCTCTTTTTAGTTTTTTCTCAATTTTGGGGATAAAATTTTTTGGTGGGCCTAGGTTGAAAATACCTAGGCCCCACAAGTTATTTTCATTCCTCCCCAGCCATCCAAACATACTTAAAAAAGTTTTTCATCCCATTTTCTCTCCAAAGTTTTCCATCCACTCTATTTCACATCCAAACAAACACACCCTTAGTGACAAGATCCGCTAATTGATGTTTGGTAGGAACATAGAAGGTTTTAATTAGGCTAGCTTATAGTTTTTCTCTATCCAAGTGTAGATACCCTATTTTGTTCTGACCTATGTCCAGCCCCTTGATTCCAATGACAAGAAATCAAATTGCTACCAAAATGATTAACACCATGTGTGGAGCCTAGTAACCTAATAGAGCCCAAAATGTGACCCAAGAAACCAAGTCTAGAGCCCAAAATCCATTTTCAAGCCCAAAACGACTTTTTAAGCTCAATTTTCAAAAGGCTTACAAAGAGTCCATACGCATGTGTATGGATGCATACGCACTCTTTTCGTGCCTAAAATTGATTTTTTTTCCCTTTTTTGGTGGGATTTTTGGTCAATCGATCTTGCCCATTGATTGATTAAAGTGTCTTACCATAAACCCTAATCTCCATAAAAAACCCTAGCCTCTACTAAGCCTATAAATGCCCCCACTTTCCACTACCAGAAGGATCCAACTTTTCATAATAGCGGAAGCTCTACCAAAATCACTCCAAAATACTTAGTGAGTTTTTACGAGTGTGAGGATAGCTTTTATGAGCACTTGATTGAGTTTTCCAACCCTTTAGTCATTACAAAACTAATATTTTTCTTATGATTTCTTAATCACACTAACCTTTTTGTGATCCTATAGCCACCTTTCCATCAGTCTTAGGTTTCTTAACCATATATCCAAAACCAACCTTTATCTAAGTTGTTGATTCACACATAAAGATGCGGTAGCCGATTTCAACCGAGGGATCAGTCAATCTACATACCTGTAAGAACATTCACATCAAAGGTTCTAAATTTTTTAGCTTTTAACAACTTAAAAAGCTGCTTTATTTATTTTAACACATCACTCTATAATATACCCAACATCAAAGGTTTATTTTTTTTTTACCAATTCAATAAAATATTCTTTTTAAAATTCTTTTATATTAAAATTTGCATCACTTTCTCTCTTTCTTTGTGTCTCTCTTCTCCCAAGCAAAAGCAAAAACAACCAACAAACTCACCACTCACCATTCACGGCCACCACTAGTCACCACAACCATACCACTATTGCCACCCATAAGCCTTAACCCCCACATCACAACTACTTATCCATTGCACAGCCATTGCACATCCTAGAAAAAACAAAACCCACCCACTACACAGCCACCACCCACCACAGCTGAACTAGCCACAACCACCACACACGACACAAACTGAAACCCAAACCCAAATCAAACCCACATCACAACCGGAGATCCATTAGCCACAATTGAAACCACCGAGACCCACAATCATAACTGGAACCACTGCAGGCCAAACCCACACTTGTCGAACCACCATAGCCTACAAGCCAAAATCAAACCAATAACCACCACAAAATCCAACCTTTCAAACCTGATGTAGGACAGAATCTTCAAATTAATTTATGTAATTTGTTATATTTGGTATTTTTATGTAATTTTAGGTTTTGGGCATTTATTTCCTTGTTTTTAGGTGCTTTTAATGCTTTTTAAGGAGATTCATATTGACTTTGTAGGATCTTAGATGCTAGGTCCATAGCATAATTATTACCTTTGGCCCAAGACATCCTTTTTCAAAAGGTCTACGATTTTGGGCTTATGATAGCAACTAGGTTATGATCCTATGAATCTTCAAGTTAAAAATATACCCTTGGATTTTGTGACAAGCCTTTTATATGTGAGAACTTCTTTTCTTTTCATCCCAATGTCTTAGGGTATGTCATAACTTTTGGGCCATCCTTTCAAATTTTACATATTTTATTTGTCTTTTAGAATTAGGTGAACACAAGATATATGGTTAAACAAACAAGAGATATAAAGGGTACCCTATTTTGATGGGGTCTAGGATCTCTCTATGTGTGGGTAAACTCCTTAAAGCTAAAGGAATAGATCAATAGGTCACTCACAATTAGGTGGGCCATGATTCCAACCTCAGGCCAAAATGGACTATGATGGATTGGTGGCAAACCGTTATTGTACTCAAAGCCCATCAAAGGTGCAGATACTGTATTTTGTACCCTTTATGACTTAAGCCCTGTTCCTCAATGATGCTGAAATTCTGAGACCGAAGGTTAATTTATGGCCCAATTAAATGTTAAATTGACTTGAGAGATGTTAAAATGAAAAATATTACTTTTAATAAGAAAATAAATCTATTTTTGGAAAAGTAAAGCCAAGAAAACCTTCGGCATGCGCATGCAGGAATCAGCCTGTGTGCGCAACCATGATCATGCATCTTATGCACGTATGGCTAATCTAGAAACTAAACAAGACAAGTTTTTTTGCATTAATGTTGAGGTTCGGAACGAATCCCACATCGTCTAGGAGTCACTCCAAAACACACAGAATTCCCACAAGAAAACATTAAGATTCACTAGAAATAGTGAATCAAATAGGAAGTTTTTCACAAAACATCCTTAAGTCAATTTTCTTTTGATTGGGGCCTTTTTTGGCCTTGATCTTCGAGTTTAAGATTACTAATCACTATTGTTTTTAATTGTGAATAGATTTGATTGAGGGGAACGGTAAAAAAATCAAGCTTGAAGAGCTTTTGTTCGAGGTATTAGTCTAAAACTTTCTTTTTTCCTTTTTTATTTTTTTTTAACTTTAATCTTTTAGTTTGTTTTAGTTTCTTTGTTATTATATGCTTTAATATGTTTATGTAGTCTAGGTTTACGTAGTTGTATGTTGTAAAGCATGTTAGGATGTTAGATTTAGTGCTTTGAAGTTCTGCTTTGTTTGCTGTGTTGCTAGGGTTTTGGGCTGAAACCTACGTGTGCATAATTTGGATTATGTGCACGCAAGCTTTTTCGTGTGTGCGCATGATCCTGCCCAAAAATCCTAATTTCATTTTATTTGTTTTTGTTTCTTATTTCACTTGTAATGCTTCTGTTTTGGATATTTCTTTATATGTTTATGGTTTTAAGCTTTTGTTTCACATGTTTAATTGTTTATTTGCCTTTCACATGTTAGAATTAGGGTTTATCTTGTATTTTCTTGTTCTGATGCCATGAACACGCATTCACATGTTCATGCATGAATGCGATAGGTTCTGAGTTGCTGCAAGGTAAGTGAGGTAAGTCATGCATTCATAATGTACATGCATTTGTTTGTGATATGATCTTGTTTATGTTTGATGATATAATTGCATTATTATTGCTTTGGGTGGTAACATGATTTGTTCGTTTTGTTTCTATTTTGATACATGCTTCTACCTTGGATGAGATATGATGACATGTATGATAGTAACATGCTAGGGTTTATGTTATGCCATGCTAGATGAATGCAAGGTTGGTTTGACATGTGTGCTAGATGAATGTTAGGAGATGCCATGATAGATGTATGTTAGGGTATGCTATGATAGATGAATGATTAGGTCTTCTTGGGATGATTGATGCCATGTTGATTATTAGATGAATGCTAGTATGTGTGTGTGAGTTAGAATACAATGTTAACTGTGCCTATAGTAGGGTTAAGATATAAGACACAATGAGAGGAAGCCAACCTTAGGGTTGGGCGGTTTTAGGTGCCTAACACCTTCCCAAGACCGTACCTTAACTTCGAACCTATATCTCTGGTAGTAAGATCAAAAAGTTCCTACCTTAAGAGGACATTATATATATGGTTCCTAAACCATTGCAAAAACTAGGTGGTGATTCCCATCCGTTGTGTCCACAGTGGCGACTCCACTAGGGATGATGAATTTAATTCTTATGTGTCCTATGTCTTAACCTTAATAAGGCTTATTCAATACTTATTTGCACACATATCACTTGGTTTGTTTGTCCTTTTTACCTCAGT
This sequence comes from Quercus glauca, assembly GCA_023736055.1. Classification (NCBI taxonomy): domain Eukaryota; kingdom Viridiplantae; phylum Streptophyta; class Magnoliopsida; order Fagales; family Fagaceae; genus Quercus; species Quercus glauca. The sequence goes on from CM043318.1 coordinate 43,083,464, forward strand.
TGGCGATGAGTGGGAAGATGGAAGGCTCCATTCGGGCCCAAGTCTTTTGAAATTCATCCCACCAACTCACAATTGGTGTCATTGCCTATGATGGGCGTTGAGTACGTTAAAGGTTTGCCACCAATTCACAAAGGTCCACTAGGCCCTTGGTTGGAATCATGGCCCACCTAGTTGTGACTGACCTACTTATCTATCCCTTTAGTCTTAAGGAGCTTACCCACACTTAGAGAGATTCTAGATCCTATCAAAAGAGGATACCTTTTTATATTTTTTGTTTGTTCAACCATATATCTTGTGATCACCTAATTCTAAAGGACAAATAAAAGATATAAAAATGAAAGGTTGACCCTAAAGTTATGGCATACCCTAAGACAAATAGGATAAAAGAAAAGAAGTTTTCACATGTAAGAGGCTTATCCCTAAATACAAAGGTATATCTTAACTTGAAAGGTTCATAAGATCATAGCCTAATTGCTATCATACGCCAAAATCAAAAAGCCCTTTTGAAAAAGAGGACTTTGGGCTTAAGATAACAAGTACGCTATGGACTTAGCATCCAAAATCCTACAAAGTCATTATGAATTTATCTTGGGCCTCTTTGTTGTATGCCTAGGCCCAAAATGATGAGAACTTCATGGACCTTGAGAGGAAGGCTACAATATATTCTAGCTAAAGTGTTACTTCAAAAAAAAAAAAAAAAAAAACAATAATAATAAAATGAAAAGAGAAGGGCCCAAAGGTGATGACTATATTGTAAGCCCATGTTTGAGACAAATGGTTGAAAATCGCTAAGCACATTCTAATGAAAGCCCATGAGAGTAAGATGAGAGCATTGTTGTAAATGGATTAAAACCCATTGAAAAAGGGGCAAGGTCCATGAGAGGAAAGGGAGTGAATTTGTAATTGAGCCTTCATTAAAATGGATTTAAAGACTTTCTAAGAACATTTAAAATCTAAAAGGAACATTTTAATTGGGACATGGACTTAATGAAAAATGGGACTTCTTTTTAGGCACCGTTGCACCACCAAGGTCAAGAAAACACGTCCCCACTCCAATTTGGATTTGAGAAAAGCATGGAAGACGGTCAAGATTAAGGACACACATTAAGAAGAAGTGTTCCAAGTAGGGGAATCATCTCAAGAATCAATGGCCGCTCCAATTAGTGATGAGGTTGCACAAAATATTTTCAAGGCAATGGAAGAACAAAGTGATGTTCTCAAAAAGATGGGAAGTCACCTCACCGAGCTAGAAGAAGCCAAGTTAAAGAAGCCCCCTTGTGTAGAGGTTCTCAATGAGGAAGAAGGAGAAGATTGGGATAAAAGGGATAAAGCTGATTATGAAAGGAACAAGCAATTTGAAAAACTTACGACAGAAACCATAGCCATAAGAGAGAAGATGGAAAAATGCAACTAGCCTTTCGTAAGGCCTAAGGGATGGATGATTGTCTCTACAACATAGGGGGCATAAGCTCCAAAACTCCCATTGCACTACCTCCAAAGTTCAAGATTTTCGATGTGGAAAAGTTTGATGGAACTGGAGATCCAAAGCAACATGTTAGGAGGTACCTAAGCATTGTTGAAATGAAGGGGTTGGGTGAGAAGCAAACTTTGCATGCATTTCCTCTCTCACTTACGGGAGGTGCATCTAGATGGTACTATAATTTGGATCCTAGCAAGACTAATGTATGGAATGAGCTAGTAGAGTTGTTTGTGGATCAATTCATCTTCAATACTATGATTGATGTGACTTTAAGAGATTTGGAGACCACTAAGAAAGGAGTAAGAGAAACATTCTCCGAGTATATGACGAGGTAGAAGGGAAAGGCATCTAGGATGGTTAATAGGCCAATGAGAAAGATCAAATCAACATGATTATCAATAATTGGCTTCCGGCATATAATAGTAGGCTCTTGTCATCTCCTATTAGTTCCTTTAGAGTCATGAGTATTGTCACTACCACCAGAAATTCGGCCATAAAATCGACAATTGCTTCTGCCTCAAACATGAAATACAAGATCTCATAGACAATGGAACCCTCCAAAATCCCAATATTATCACCAAGCTTAGCATTAGGAAGAACCCTTTGCCTGATTATCATAAAGCTCCTCCTCCATATCAGAATTGGGGGCAAATAGATGAGATTGAATAGGATTGTTCAAAGTTGATAGAAACCGTGGAGGTTAATGCCGTGGACGTCCAAGGAATATGGGATGAGGAAGATGAGATTCTAAAGAATATGGTGGTTCTGTGGGGGATACTTCCCAAAGGAATGACCGAGCTAAAAGGCAATGTGGCCAATGTTACTAGGAGTGAGAAACACTATAAACCATCTTTTTTGGAGAAGGATCATCTTGGTAGGGACATAGGAAAAGGGTCCAAGCCCATAGAACTTAAAGGGAAAGAAGAGAAAGAGGAAGAAGATCGAGTTTTGACTCAATTGAAGAAAACTCAAGCTTATGTATCAATATGGGGCTTGCTTATGGCTTCTCATAAACATCATAGTGCTCTCTTGGATGCTTTGAATAAGAAGGAGGTGCCCATAGAAACTACACCACATGAAGTACTATCTCTCATGGGAGTAGAGGCCCTATCTCATCCTTTTCTTACTTTTTTTGACTAGGAGCTTCCTCTCGATGGTACTATTCACACTAGGCCTTTGTAAATTACCATTGAATGCATGGGTGCCAAGGTTCCTATGGTTTTGATTGATAATGGATCTATATTAAATGTATGCCATTTTATGGTTGCTCTTACTATTGGACTAGATGTGGAGACTATCATACCCTCTCCTTTGACCGTTAGGGCATATGAAAATACTTCAAGGAAGGTTATGGGAACCTTCAAAGTTCTTTGCAAGATTGGTCCAATGGAGACAATTGTGGAATTCCATGTCATGTACATCACTCCTAACTACAATCTTCTCTTAGGAAGGGCATGACTTCATCCTATTGGGGCTATTCCCTCATCTTTACACCAAAAGATGAAGATTCCATGGAAGGGAGGGATTATTGTAGTGCTTGGTGATGGTGAGATCCTAAGACTGGTTTGTGGACTTGAGTAAGGAGGAAGTGAGCTCCAAATGAATAACTTTGAATTTGTGAACATGGCTGATTATGGATTGAGGGATGAAAAGTATACTTCGGATTTGGTCCTATATTGTAGCCATGAGATAATTGCAATGATGAAGAACAGGGGATATATGCTTGGTATGGGTCTTGGGAAAAAAGGAAAAGGGGTAGTTGAATTCCCCAATTTCAAGACTCAACTGATTAAGGAAGGTTTAGGATTCTTTAAAGGTAGCGACAGAATCAAGAAGAACCTTGGCAGCCTTAATGGAAACTCTGTGAAAGAAGGGGGTGACTTCCCTTTTTTGTGGCTTTCCCAAACTTTGGGTAGGTAAGGATGGAAAAGTATATCCTGGTTGGGAGATATTCTTCAATGAGAAGTTTACCTTTAAGGAGAAGCCTACTATAGTCATGAAGGAAGTTCAAGAGGAAGTTGATTGGATGGATTACATGGATGCTGAAGCAATGGAGACAATGCTGAAAATGGAGGGGGACGTGTTCACCATCACCAATGAGGAACCAAATGATCCTTCTACCTTCATCGTGCCATCGTGGGGCAACTTAATAATTGGACTTGGGTTAGGTTTTGTGAAAATGGGGGAAAGAAAGTTTGTAATGCAAGTCCCGATATATTTTTTACATTTTTAATAAGATGAATTCTGATTTGGCTTATTTTGATGTGTCCCATAATATTGAAATTTTGCACTTAAATAATTCTAATGAATTTGAAAATGAAATTAATAAACAATTGAAAAAGAAAACTGAACCTATGGAACTAACTTTTGAAACTCTTAATTTGGACGATAATAAGAATTCACGCTTAATTAAAAATCCTGCTTTGCTCTCGTATAGGCCGTACAGAAGTTGAGACACATTATCCTACCCTTCTAGATATGGGCTTCTTGGTAAGTGATAGAGGGATAGAAGTTAACCCATCAAAGATTAAAGCCATATTAGAAATTCCTCCTCCCAAGAGCGAGGAAGAGATAAGGGGATTTTTGGGCCGATTACAATACATCAGTCGATTCATTGCCAAACTCACTTCCACTTGTGAGCCCATCTTCAAGCTCCTAAGAAAGAATGAACCTCATTAATGGAATGATGAATGTTAGAAAGCTTTTGAGCTCATTAAGGAATATCTCCTCCATTCACCTATCTTGGTACCTTCGATACACGGAAAACCATTACTCCTCTATCTCCCTATAATAGAAGATGCGGTTGGAAGTATGCTTGCACAAGAAGACGATGACAAGAATGAGAGAGCCATGTACTATTTGAGCAAATGGTTCCATGATTATGAGAGTAGATACACACCCATAGAAAAATCCTGCTTTGCTCTCGTATGGGCCGTACAAAAGTTGAGACACATTATCCTACCCTTCTAGATATGTGTAGTAGCTAGGATAAATCCATTGAAGTACTTGTTCGAGAAGCTTGCTTTGAGTGGAAGACTGTCAAGGTGGTTGATCCCATTAGCAGAATTCGATTTGAAGTATGTGGTAAGGAAGACTATGAAAGGGAGCATCATATCAAATTTTTGTGTCGAGAACCCCATGGAAGGAGAGGATGGTAGAGAAGATTTTTCAGATGAGGATGTTTTGGACATTGAGCTAGGGGCATGGAAGATGTATTTCGATGGAGCCATGAACCAATATGGAAATGGGATAGGAGTTCTCTTGATCACTCCCGAAGGATCTCACATACCTTTAGCAGTTAAGTTGAACTTTGAGGCAACTAATAACATGGCAGAACATAAGGCTTGTATCGCCAGAATGGAAGCTCTCTGAGAATTGAAGGTGAAAGAGGCCGAGGTCTTTAGAGATTTGACTTTGGTTATAGCTTAAGCACAAAGGTTGTGGAAAATGAAGGAGGAGCACTTAAAGCCCTATCAATAATACTTAGAGGATTTGACCAAAACCTTTGACAAGATTGAATATATTGTCATTCTTAGAGCTCAGAATCAGTTTGCAGATGCTTTGGCTACTTTAGCTTCCATGGTTGAAATACCCGAAGGAGTATGGACATGACCCTTAGAGATTGAACAAAGTTATGGGATGGTACACAAAGAGAGGGCCGAAGTTTTAGTCTTGCTTGTAGAAGAGGAAGGGTTCCTTAGTATTATGACATCATGAAATTCTTGGAGTTAGGGGTATATCTAGATGGTGCCGACAAGAGATAGCGTTGTTCGATTAGGATGATGGCAATGCAATACATCTTATGCGGAGGTCAGCTCTATAAGAGATCTTATGATGGTATACATCTTTGTTGTCTAAAGAAGGAAGAAGCCGAGAAAGTCATGGAAGAAATCCATCAAGGGATTTGTAGCCCTCACATGAATAGGAGAATGTTAGCCAAGAAGATCTCGAGGATAGAGCCCTATTGGAACACGATGGAGACCGATTGTGTAGACTTTGTGAAGAGTTGTCATGACTGCCAAACACATACGAATTTGAATCATGTGCCACCTAGTGAGCTATATAACATGACCTCTCCATGGCCTTTCTCAGTCTGGGGCATAGATGTGATTGGAAGAATAGCCCTTAAGGCCTCGAATGGACATGAATACATCCTAGTGGCAATTTACTACTTCACCAAGTGGGTGGAAGCAGCCTCCTACTCTGTGTTAAAAGCCAAGCATGTGGCTCGATTTATAGAGAATAGCATCATTTGTTGGTATGGGGTACCCCAGGAGATTATCTCCGATAATGGTTCCCACTTTGAGGGAGAGGTTAGAACAATCATGGAACTGTACAACATTGAGGACCACAAGTCTTTTGCTGTATCAATCATAGACCAATGAGGCTGTAGAAGTAGCCAATAAGAACATTAAGAATACCCTAGACAAGATGGTAGTAATATACAAGGATTGGGCCAAGAAGCTCCTATTTTCCTTATGGGGTTACATAACTTCTATCTGTGCATCAACTGGGGCAACCCCTTACTCTTTGGTCTATGTTAGTGAAGCGGTACTTTCCATTAAGGTAGAGATACAATCTTTGAGAGTGCTAGCAGAAACCAAGGTCTTAGAGGGAGATTGGATGAAACAAAGATATGAGCAACTGGCTTTGATAGATGAGAAGAGAGCTAGGGCACAATACCATGCACAATGATACCAAAAGAGGATTGCTAGAGCATTTGACAAAAAGATGAAATTTGAAAACCTTAAAGAAGGGGACTTGGTCCTAAAAGTGCTTAGAGATGAAACTTTTGATCCAAGAGGAAATATAAAGCCAAGATGGTCTGGTCCTTTTATTATCAAGAAGATCATGTCAGGAGGTGCTACGAGAATTACAGGTTTGGATGGGGAGGAGATGCTTCACCCAATCAATGTGGATAGACTCCGAAGATACCATATTTGAAAAAAAACAAAGAAAAAAAAAAGCCTGCTAGGTTAAAAACCCAAAAGGATGGCCTAGGCAAATGAGCCCCGCTAAGTTGAAACCTTAAAGTACAATCTAGGCAAAAGATAGGGGCAAAGACTATGATCATGGAGAAAATTCCTTAAAGGATATCATGTGAAAAAATTACATGGCATAGAAAAAAGAAAAGAAAAGAAAAATGATGACAATAAGCAAAGTTAATAAATGGGTGGTTCTCTCATTGCTTAAATTAAAAGATGATAAACTATTTTTATAGGGGATTTAGGACATTCCAATCCTTTATTAATTCATAAGAAAAGACATGAGAACCATAAAGTGAAGGAAAGTAAAATTTAGGGCATATCAAGGTGTTTGGTCAATCTTTCTTTCTTCTGGACTTTTGTAAGCTTCCTCAGCTATGTGAACCTACTTCATGACAACCTTAAGTCATTTCTTATATCCTAAAGTTGGGCGAAACAATTGGAGCAAATTTGGAAGAGGTAAGAGAGAAGGAGAGAAGGTGTGAGTGAAAGGAAAATAAAGAGAGAGTAAAAAATAAAAAATAAAAAATAAGTTCAGAGACGATACAAGGAGCCTTGATGGGTTGAAAACCGAAAGGAAATCCATGCAAAAGTTAGAGGAATCTCGCTAGGTCGAAGACCTAGGCAAAAATTAGGGATTGAGAGAAAAGATTCACCTACTTTGACTTGATGGTATAGGAAAGATGTGAAGGAAACCAAAAGGAGTGAGAGCCTCTTTGGAACTAGGAGAGATGAAGGAAGGCAAGCAGAACCAAGTTTCCCCTGTTTTGAGTATGTTTTCTCCCAAAAGCTACTCTTGTAAGTTTTACAGCCTAAAAGACCACTCAAGGCACAATTCAAGCACAAAATTTCCAAGAATAACAGAATAGCATAAAGTTTCCACAAGTTTGTAATTTAAGTACATATCCCAAATAAAAGCATAAACGTAAAAGGTGTTCTTAAATACAACCCAATGTCTCAAACTAAATCTAAAGTGCAGGCATGTATGCTAAAAAGAGAGAAATAATAAAAATAACAAAAAAAAGAAAGTATGATATGCTATGCTATGCTATGCTGTGTCTGTGTCTGTGTCTGTTTGTCTGTCTGCAGGGTCATGAAGGAGGAAGGTAGGCAGAATTAAGTTTCCCCTGTTTTGAGTATTTTTTCCCAAAAGCTACTCGTGTAAGTTTTACAACCTAAAAGACTACTCAAGGCACAGTTCAAGCAAAAAATTTCCAAGTATAACAGAATAGCATAAAGTTTCCACAAGTTTGTAAATTAAGTACATATCCCAAATAAAAGCATAAATGTAAAAGATGTTCTTAAATACATCCCAATGTCTCAAACTAAATCTAAAGTGCAGGCATGTATGCTAAAAAGAGAGGAAAAAAAAAGTATGATATGCTATGCTTTGCTATGTCTATGTCTGTGTCTGTGTCTGTCTGTCTATTTGCAGGGTCATAGAAGCACTTCTTCCTCAGCTGATCGCTTGGAGTCAACTTTGAACCTCCACCACCATCACCGCCATCATCACCACCACCACCATCATCATCATCATCACCACCATCATCACCGGCATCCTCGCCACCGTACAACTGTTAGGAATACTCAGTCAACTCCAATTTGAGGTTTCTCGTAAGCCAAACGAGCTCTTCATGCTCCTGAACGGTTGGCTGAATTTTGAAAGAAAGGTTGTTAGAACAAGTGTTGGGATGCAAGAATAGAAAGGAAAGAGAACTCATCGCTCATCTGTCGTCAGTAAAAGGGTAGCCCATGACATTTGTATTGCGCCGAATAGGACGCTCCTATGCAAAGCCATTAATGCCATAGGCATAGACTAACCAGGGCAAACGGGGAGTGTCAATGAGAGCACCAGCAGCAGGGCCATCCTGACACAAGTGTTTCATTTAAATGTTACAAATGTACAAGAATACAAATGATGACTGATTAAAGAAAAATGAGAGAAGCAAGAACACATATTGTAGCAATGAGGAAAGGCATAAGGCGAGTCCCACTAAACTCATCATAGTCTAGCTCAGTCGTGACTCGATCAGTGAAAGGGATGCCTGGACCCCACAGGTTATACTCCACATTCGTCATGGAGTATGGAGTAAACATTAGAGGGTCTATGGGAACCAGAGGTGCAACCTCACCTGCCAGCTGGAAGCACACCTTCTATGCCAAATAGATCACCTTCAATCCACTGCCTTCAGGGGGGTTAGGAGAGCCTAGAAGTAATGATAGCAACTACCTCCAAGTTCAGGTTAACAACAGGATTAAGATCAGCACCGGCCCAGGGACTCCACATAATCTGTGACAACACATGGGGTTAGAAAGAGAATCCTAAGAAGCATGCAAATAGTGGAAAGCAATATACTCCAGACTTACATCATCAGGAGAGAGCTTGTCGAGGTGCGCACAAATTGAGGTGACGCTCTTCAAGTCCACCAAAGTCCCCCGAGCAATGAGACTGTACTCCACGGCCCAGCGTTGAAAAGCATAACAGTTTGCAAGATATAGATGGGACAGTTTGCAAGACGACAGTTTGTAAGGTACAGATGTGACAGTTCGCAAGATGACAGTTTGCAAGGCATAGATATGGCAGTTTATAAAGTAACAGTTTGCAAGATATGGTTATGAATGCAGTCATTAAGAATATGGTACATAGTTTTAACCTAGATGACATGTGGATATGTGACCATAAGGATGAGAATGCATGAGCTACAAGAGAAAAGAAACTAACTTCGAGGAGTTTCCAAGGCCCCAACAGTTGGCACAGAGTCCCCTAGTTGAGTGTGTCCAATGAGGAGAAAAGTAGGCCAAGCATACTTGCCTCTAGTTGGAAGTCAAGCCCTCTCAAAGTCCTGGAAAAGGGTCAGCCACCTCAAGGACATCATCTACCCACCATTGGTTAACAAGAACGCCCTTAACAAGTACAACAAAAAGACCCTAGCCATCTGGGTACACTCCTCAGCCGTCCCCTATGGACAATGCATGAAGTCCGCCTCCAGATCGGTATAGTGGATCGTTTCAGTAGCATACCTCCTCCCGAATGGCTCTGCACTCAGCCAAATGCTCGACTCATCCTCTAGACTTATCGAGACCCCATCAAATCGCAGGCTAGTCATGCAGTGAAAGTCATGAGATATGACATAGGACATGCAATTGAATGCAAAAATGGTGAAGGATGATGTTAGAATTTCAAACATATGAAAAAGGAGCTACAATGCCCAAACTAGGGTTTCTGCCATGTGCCATGCGTGCGCGAGAAGAATCTTGTGTACGTAGAGTTCTACATACGTACGTAGGTTGGAATTTGTGCGCACATAAATTGGAGAACAGATATGCACGCGCAAGAACAAGCCTATGTATGCATGAATACAAGTTGCACTCATAAGAACATGTCTACGCATGAAGGCCTGAACCTGCGTATATAGGAATGAACACAAAAGGGTGTTCTTTGATATTTTCAAAGTTTTCTCAATCAAAACTCAACCTATACATGTTCCTACCCCTCCTAAAGTTTCAAGTTTTCATCTAAACCCATCCCACAACAAAACCCAAGCATTTATAGGCCTAAAAACATATCAAAATAGGGAATCAAAGGAAAAAACTCGAAAATGAAAAAGGAATGAAAAAACTCACCGATTAGGCCCTTGCACCCTTCGAAAGATGTTGTTGTGATCTGTAGGTCAAGGGAGGAGTTGTCGTCAACCTTACTGCTCCATTCCAATGGGTTAAATGGAAGGCATCGATGGAGAGGATGTAGGAACTCTTCTTAGACTTATATGCCATTGAGGAAGATGAGAGAGTTTGAGAGAGAAGTTGAGATTGAAGAAGAAGATGAGGATTGGATTGTGAGGGAATGAGAGAGAGGCAGGAGGTTTTTGTAAAGAGAGTGAGAGAGAATGTGAAGAGATGAGGGAGGTGAAGAGAATGAAAAGAAAAAGAAACGATTGGTAATCGTTGGAGAAAAAAGATGAAGAGGCGGGAACACAATTGATGGCTAAACTACATGTAGTTTAGGTCTTCCTGCTAAACTACATGTAGTTTAGCAAAAAAAAAAAAAAAGAATCCCTATAGAGTCCCCAAGAGGCTAGAAGTGTAAAAGAAAATACAAAAATACATCCAAAAATGAAGGAAATGCCCTTAGTGGACAAAGAACACAAAGACCCTAAAAGAGCATCTCTAGTGGATCAAAAGCATCAAAAATATCCCTCAGTGGATCGAAAATCATCATGTAAACTCCTTCGTGTGTCAAGATCATCTGCTAAATCCCAAGCAAATTTTAGTATCATAGAAGGACCTTCCCGTGGGTCCAAGACACAAGACCAGCCCCCTCGAGAGTTGCAAGATAAAATTTCCCCAATAGAGTTGATAAAACCCTATCGAGGGTAGAGTCAACATCGATCCCCAGTGAGTCACAAGAAAGAAGAAGATAATTATTCTCAAATGGAGGAAAGTTCCCTAGCGAGCAACACACCATCAAGACTTCACGGTAGGTCAGAATCATCACTAAAAACACTTCTCAGTAGAATTATACTTCCCAGTGAGTCCTCCAGCATCCCCAGTGGATCTTTCATTAAAGAAATAGTCAAGCAAGTCAGGATACAGAATTTGTGCACATATCCCAAAGGAATTGAATATGCAGGAACATAATACAGAAATTGTGCACATATCCCGAGGGAATTGAACATGCAGGCACAATGGAAGAGGTAGAGACCAAGGTCACCTCGAGGCAAGAGCCTCACCAGAATAGGTAGAGATAGAGATGGAGAAGACAAGTATTACCTAGAGGTGCAAGCCACCCGAAGAAGTTTGAGGCAAGAGCCCCAGATGGACACCATAAATATTTATCCTTTTAAGCTTGTAAGAACACCTTTGTTTGTTTAGTTGATGGTTGTGGCCATTGGGCTTATTTGCTTTTCTTTTTAAGTGACTCTAGGATAGTGAGTCACTCACCTTTTGCATGCAATTGGCAAAATAGGTTCCGGGATAGTGAACCTACCATTGCTCATTTCCCAAGTAACATAGGTGGAAATTCGGACATACGAATCCCACGTAACTCTTTAGAGTAGCACCACGTCCCATGTATGCATGATGTGTGTCGTTTGCATGAGTTGGGCTTGAGCCATACATCGAAACAAAATGTTTTGTCTCTTATTCTTTTGATTCTGTTAGCGAAGCTCAAGAATCAAAAGAGAGGCATTTGTAGACCCCGCATTTTGTACCCCTTACGACTCTAGTTCTCGTTCCTTAATGATGGTGAAATTCTGAGACCCAAGGTTACTTTAGGGCCCAATCAGATGTTTTTGACTTGAGAGATATATTTTTGGAAAAGTAAAGCCAAGGAAACTCTTCGCATACATACGCAAGAATTAGCCTATGGGCGCAACCATGATCATGCACACGCAGGTATGATCTAGCGCACGCATGGCAGATTCTAAAAACTAAACAAGACAAGTTTCCGACATTAATGTTGAGGTTTGGAATGAATCCCACATTATCTGGGAGTCAATCTAAACCCCTATTTTCTCAATATAAATAGCCATACATGGTACCTTTTCAAAACACACAGAAGTTCCATGAGAAAAAACTAAGATTCACTAGAAATAGTGAAACAAAGAGGGAGTTTTTCATAAAACATCCTCAAGTCAATTTTCTTTAGATTAGGGCCTTTTCTAGCCTTGATCTTCGAGTTTAAGATTACTAATCACTCTTATTTTTAATTGTGAATAGATTTGACTGAGGGCAAAGTAAAAAATCAAGCTTGAAGAGCTTTTGTTTGAGGTATTAGTCTAAAACTTTCTTTTTTACTTTAATCTTTCTATTCGTTTTAGTTTCTGTGTTATTATATGCTTTAATATGTTTATGTAGTCTAGGTTTGCATAGTTGTATGTTTTAAAGCATGTTAGGATGTTAGATTTAGTGCTTTGAAGTTTTGCTTTGTTTGTTATGTTGCTAGGGTTTCTGGGCTGAAACCCACATGCGCATAATCTTGACCGTGTGTGTAGGTTGGATTATGCGCATGCAGGCTTGTTCATTCATGCGCATGATCCGGCCGAGAAACCCTAATTTCATTTTATTTGTTTTTATTTCTTATTTCACATGTAATTCTTTTGTTTTGGATCTTTCTTTATATGTTTATGGTTTCAAGCTCCTGTTTCATGTGCTTAATTGTTTTTTTACCTTTCACATGTTAGAATTAGGTTTTATCTTGTATTTTCTTGTTTGATGCCATGGACACGCATTCACATGTTCATGCATGAATGCCATAAGTGCTGAGTCACTGTAAGGTTAGTGAGGTAAGTCATGCATTCATAATGTACATGCATTTGTTTGTGATATGATCTTGTTTATGTTTGATGATATAATTGCGTTCTTATTGCTTTGGGTGGTAACATGATTTGTTCGTTTTGTTTCTATTTTGATACATGCTTCTACCTTGGATGAGATGTGATGACATGTATGATAGTAACATGCTAGGGTTTATGTTATGCCATGCTAGATGAATGCAAGGTTGGTTTAACATGTATGCTAGATGAATGTTAGGAGATGCCATGATAGGTGTATGTTAAGGTATGCCATGATAGATGAATGATTAGGTCTTCTTGGGATGATTGATGCCATGTTGATTGTTAGATGAATGCTAGTGTGTGTGTGAGTTAGAATACAATGTTGAATGTGTCTTTAATAGGGTTAAGACATAAGACACAATGAGAGGAAGCCAACATAGGGTTGGGCGATTTTGGGTGCCTAACACCTTCCCAAAACCGTACCTTAACTTCAAACCCATATTTCTGGTAGTAAGATAAAAAAGGTCCTTCCTCGAGAGGAGACTATATATATGGTTCCTAGACCATTGCAAAAACTAGGCGGCGACTCCCATCCGTTGTGTCCATAATAGGCAATGACACGGATTGTGAGTTGGTAGGATGAACTTCAGAAAGTCTTGGCCCGAATGGAGCCTCCACTTTCCTACTCATCACCAACCATGGAAAAGGGACAAAAGAACCAAGTGAAAGTGTGTGCAAAAAATATTAAACAAGCCTTTATCAAGATTAAGAAATGGAACACATTGGAATTAAACTCTTTATCCCTAGTAGAGTCGCCACTATTGGCGTAAACGCTAGTGATGGTCCTATGTGGGAGAGTATGCCTTGGCCTAGGGTGGACTATGCAAAGGGTGTAAATGGAATCTTCAGCTAGTTTAGGTCTAAAAACCATGAATATAGCGCCCTTCGTGAAAGGACTGATCTTTACTAGAGCAGTTACCCGGGGTTTAGGTATGGGGATGGGAAGGTGTTAGGCACCTAACCCCACCCCGACTCGTGGGTCGGCTTTCACTCATTGTGTTTCAAGTCTTAGTTTCATTAAAGGCATATTTAACATGTTATTCCAACTCACACACACTCTATCATGCATCTAAAGCAAACAACATGGCATAATCATCCCCAAGCCTAGCATTCATTTATCATGGCATTTAAGCATATATCATCAAAGGCAGAAACATCACAAGACAGATCCAAACAAACATGTTATAACATCTAAACATTGAAAGCATGGGATTCAATCAAACATATCATGTTCATCACCCATATCATACTCATCAAGCAAAAGAATGCATGCTCATGTGATTATGCATGATTTACATCGCTTACCTCACTGTATTGCAACACCTATGCATTAATACATGATCATATTCATATGCATATTCATGGCATACAAACCATCTAAGGCCCTAATAAACATCAAAGAGATAAAATAAAACAAAAAAACACAAAATAGAGAGACAAAGGCTTGAGTATAAGTAAACTAGGTTTGAACAAAGGCTACAACAAGTAAATAAAACAATGGGAAAAACAATAGGAACGAATTAGGGTTTCTAGCAAGAGTATGCTTGCACATACATAGGGTATATGTGTGCATCCCAACTGTATAAGTACGCATACACACCAGAGAACCCTAACCCAGAAAATGCAGAACAAAAACTCAGAAATTAGGAAATCTCACAACCTAACATACTATAAACACAAAAATGAAATAAATCTAGACTAAACAAACAAGTTATAAGCACTTAAGCATATATATAAACACAAAGAAACAAAGGAAAGCAATAAAAAGTGAAGAGCCAAAGTTAAAATTTTACCTCAACACAAAAACTCTTTAGAGCTTGATTTTGACTGTTCCCCTCAATCAATTTAGTCACAACCAATTCAAAAATGAGTTAGTAAACTTGGAACCCAAAGATCAAGACCAAAACTGTCCCAATCAAACAAAATTTGACTTAAGGATATTTTGTGAAAAACTCCATTTTTGATTTTCTATTTTCTAGTGAATCTTATGTGTTTTACCACTGAATTTTGTCCTCCTCGAAAGAGTACCTTTTATGGCTTTATATGGTCTAAAAATAGGGGTTTGAGGCGGCTCCTAGATATGGGATTCATTCCAAACTAAGTTTAAATGCAGAAAAATTTCCTTACATAGTTTCTAGAATCCTAGCATGTGTATGCATGCACATGTATGCGTGTGCATGCATTAAGCATGCGTATGCATAGCTTGAGTGTGCATACGCATACACATGTATGCGTGCTCACACACTAGGGTTTCCGTGGCCTTTCTTTTCCAAAAATAAGTTATATTTTCCATAAACACTTTTCTCAAGTCAATTTTCATATGATCAGGTTCTAAACGAACCCTACACCTTAGAGTTCTAACATCATTGGGGAGCGTGGGCCCAAGTCGTAAGGGGTACAAAATGCGGGGTCTACACTCCTTTTCTCCAAGGCATGTGAATTTCCTAGCTCTCATACTTTTAGAGTTACTAGAGATTCTTCAGTCACTGATTTAGCCTTAAGAGAGTCTTTGGATGGCACCCACCGGTGCTCTCTATAGGTTCTTCATCTTTTTGTTTTCAAGTATCTTCAGTCGTTGCACATGTGGAAGATCTACTCACTGACGATTTTGTGCATCATCACTTGTGAAAAGTGAATATTCTTCCTTAGACTATTTAAAGCCTTGAGCAATAATGACATTTGTCAATTTGGCAAACCATTTCTTGCTAGCCTGCTTCAAACCACACAACTATCTATTCAACTTGCAAACTTGAACCTCCCCCTCACTGGTAACAAGAGGATGATAACCAAGTGGAAGTTTTAGGTTTACCTCTTCATAAAGATCCTCATGACGGAATGCATTGTTCATATCCAATTTAATAATGTGTCATTGTTGAACTACAACTAGAGCTAAAAGAGTTCTGACAGTAACAAATTTAGCTACTAGGGAAAAGGTCTCAAAGTAGTCTAGCCCATTTTGTTGAGTGAAACCCTTTGCCACAAGTGAAACGACTCTTAAGACTACCATAAGCCTTAAGCTTAACCTTATACACCCATTAAAACCCTATGGCTTTCTTGCCAAGACGTAAAGCAGGAACTGTCTAAGTGTCATTGGTTGCAAGTGCAGTCAACTCATTCTGAATAGCAACTTGCCACTCTTGGAACTTAGTAACCTCATTGTACTGAGTAGGATCAATTGTGGTAAGTAATGCTATGGTAAAAGCTTTATGAGGATTGGTAATGTGAGAATGGGATAAGGAATAAAAAATAGGATAGGCAGGGATAGGTAGAGAAGAAGGTGTACTGGTGGCTAAGTGACAAAATAATTATAGGGTGGTCAAAACAAAATAATAAGTTTTTTTTAGGGTGGTCAAAATAAAATAATTATAAAAAGTGTTATATATAATTTTTTTCCCCAGGTCAAGGTGTTCATTTGAACACTCTACCTTCAAGGTGGAGTCGCCCTTGCCTCCAATCCCTAGAAAAATGGAAGTAAAAGAACTAAGCAACTGTCAATAATACTCAAGGATTTTCACTTACATAGTATAGAATCCATGGTGAGTAATGATTCTAAATGATGGCTAGTGCATTGATGGAAGAACTAAAATCTTTCAAGAAAAATGATGTTTATTAATAGATGAAATTTCACGACAAGTGGAAAGCCATTGGGTACATGTGGGTACTTAGGAAAAAGAACAAGGTTAACGGTAGCATGGACAAGTATAAAGTAAGGTTGGTTGTTGAAGGGTTTACTCAACAACCAGGGGTAGACTTTGTTGGTAGCTAAGTTTGATTTGGTTAAAATAATCTTATCCATTATGGCAATGATAGACTTCTACTTTCCTCAATTGTGAATTGGAGAAAGACATTTTACTTCAAAACTAGAAGATTTTCAAGTTATAGGATATTAGAGAGAAGTCTACAAGTTGAAAAGATCCCTACATGGACTCAAGCAATCCTCCAGGCAATTGAACTTGAACCCTTTCAAGCAATCTTAGAGATTGGTTTTGAAGTGAGTGTAGAGAGTAAAAATTTCTTACCAATCACAAATTGCCACCAAATCCACGAAGTAAATTTAAAGTGGCCAATTATAAAATGTTACACGCTACTTAATGGATCTCAAGAGCCAATCACACATCGACATGTGTAGATATTTTACTTTGAATGACATAAGCAAGTTAATTAAATATTGCCATGTGTTATTTTAAATTAAGACACATCGGTTAATCAAATGATTCCATGTGTCCCTTGGAGCACGTTCAAGCACATTAGAAGTCTCAAAGCTTGTTGGAATCAAGATCCAAAACATCCAAATAACTTATAAAACTTTAACCTTTGAATACAAAGAACAATCGAAGAGAAATCATTCAAATCATCATTCTAGATCTCAAAGTTCGCTAGAATCAAGCTCAAAAACCTCCAAGCCTCCAAAGCCCCAAAGAACTTCTACATCAAAATCTTTGAATATGAAGAACATTCATCTGAAATCTCAAAGTTCTATTGGAATCAAGCTACAAAGCCTCTAGAAACTTGAAGAACTCTAGTTCATAGAAGCTTAATCGGATTCAAGCTTCCAAAGTCCCAAAGAACTTCTAACACAAATTTTCAAAAATCAAGAACTTTCAAAGAATACGAGGAGCGAAGAATTTCTAACAAGCTCATAGCCAGAGATTCATCGCAATTCCATTCCAAAGATTGCTTAATCCACTTTCCAATCAAAGTGAAGACAATTTATGTTCGAATCAAGATAATTCTTGAATCAAAACTTTTTCAAGGAGATCAAATCAGAGGATTAAAATATTGTATTAGAATATAATTACAGAGGATTGTACCTATACATTCTTTGATACAAATCTATAAACATTTCCAGTTGTTTGATTTCTAAACTTGAGATTTTGTGTTTACAGTGCACCCACAATATCACTATGTTATAAAGGTGTAATGGTAAGATAACAATATTGTCATTAGATATGAATGACATTTTGTTAACTAGAAACTATCATGATATGATGAAAATTATATCTATGTCACTAGGATTGTTTGGAGAATGTGCTCAAAAAGTTTAATATGGGCCAAAACAAAGTCTTTGAGCAAGCTTATGAACAAAGGAATTATCTTGAGCAAGAAGTTGTTTCCTAAGGATGAGGAAGATATTAAGTGTCCCTATGCCTAGGTTAAGGGTAGCCTCATCACCCTATAACAAGTACAAGACCATATATTTGTCATGCAGTGGGATTAATGTGTAAATATCAATCCAATCCTAGTAGAACACATTGATCTGATACCACTAATGGTCCCAATTGTGTGGATGTTAATCCAGTTAGTGTCGAAACCGGGCCGCGAACGGTTGGAAAACTGCCGGGCCTTCATTCGACCACCCGCCATGGCGATGCTCCCATGCGTGTGGGGCCCGTTGGAGGGCCCTCTCAATAATTGTGTGGTTTTACTCTGGGAGTTTCACGCGAAGCTTAGGGTGCTTTCTCTCTCGGTGGAGGAAGGTTGGTCTACCTTTAGAGGTATGGTGAGAATCTTGGCCAAATTTTAGGTGATTACCAAAGGTAAGTGAAGTCGTCACCAATCATTGGGTTTTTCTAAGGTGTGATTAGCCACCTATTCCTAGTTGATTTTATTACTGATCCTAGGCCAAGAAAAAGGCCATTCTTCCTAATCTAATGTGGATGGCAAAAAATCTTGATTCTTGAGTCCGAAAGTTTGGTTATGTGTGGGGAAGGTGTTAGGCACCCCACAACGCCTGTCCAAGGATAGTTTTTTGTTTTGATAAAATCTAAATTTTCGGATATTGGCAGTGAAAAACATGATTTTAACATTGGCTTTCAAGCCTTTGCATGCATGGGTCTTTGAAGTTTGGCTTTTGAATGGGTGTGGTCCCAATCTATGCTTTCCTAAGGCATTCAGGCAAATACTAGATTTCCACAGCGAAAATCTGGCGACATGTCACCTTACTTTCACAGCAGAAATTAGGAATCACTTTGCCTTAGATGACATGGACTGTGACAATCACATCTGGAAAAGCGAGCAGGTATATATATATACATACATCATGAACAATGCTAGCACACAGAGCAGGAAAGTAAATGCCTACATCCCTAGAAAATGACCCTAAATATAGGTGTAGGAAAGTAAATAGGGGTCACCATACTCTAGAGATGAGGACGAATGGTACATGGCATAATATACCTAATACAACCCATTTAAGAGAGAAATGAGGGAGGAAGGAAGGGGGTTTAAAAGAGTACATAACCAAATGGGAGAGGCTAGATCCCTAAATCTATTGAACATAGCTGCTTGGCTCATATCTACATGCTTGCATCCGCGCCTTTTTTGCTTGCACCTGAGAGACAATGCCCTAGCTCCATGCGTCCTCGCTTCATGTGTGTACATGCAAAGTAAAAGACAAGAAACCAACAGACAAGCAATGGAGAGAAAGAGATGCGTAGATAATGTGCAATGGGTATAAAGCAAACAAGCATACAAGCGAAGCAAGTATAGCATGTGGCAGGAGACATGACAAGCAACAAGATAAGCAAGCGAACTAGAAGGCAAACAAACAAGGAAGTAAGCAAACAAGCAAATAAGAAAGAAGGCAAACAAGAGATGGTGTCCGCGGTGGGACAAATGTAGGTTTGGATCGGATGTCGAGGACTTCATTGTGTTGAAGTATGGACAACACATTAGCAAGCAAGACTCATGCATGAACATGTTAGCAAGCGTGTAAAGATGCATAGAAAGCCAACGGGTGGCACAAATAAGCATGGTAAGCATAGCAACACGTGGAGCGGAAAAGGAAAGGGTACGCACGGAGCAACCCGGCATTCAGAGATGCCTCCCAAATGGTTACATTCGAACAAGGCCTCATGGGCGTTAGATGTAACCACACAAGGTCAAGTCCACAGAGGGTGCCAAACATGGCAAAGCCTATAACTAGAGAGGCTAACACAAGCGTAAAGTATAGAAGCAAGCAAGCAAGCATAGACATGTAAATAGAAATGATCCAAACCCTTTTGATATGGGCCATGGTAAATGGACGACGACAAAGACCATAGGGTCTAGATCAGGTCCGAACCATTAGGCCAAAACACAAGAAAATGCGATAAAAGGAACAAAAGGGCTACAATAGCACATGACATGACAAACAAGGTCTAGGCCTAGGCACATAAACGTGGCGTGAAACATGCAAGCACATAGATGATGGCATAAAGCATGTAGAGAACATCGGTCTAAGCATGTAAACACACCGATCTACACGTATAAGCATGGAAATGCACATGTAAGCATGTGGATATACATCTAAGCATGTAGATATAAACATAAAGGCATGGGAGAATGAAAACCCAAGCATACAAGCATGTGACCAACATGGACATAGGCATAGGAGCATAGAACATGCATACAAACATGTAGATCTGAGCAAGGCATAGCCGGAGATATAATATCAAGCATGTGAGCACGTAGACCCAAACATCAGTACATGGGAAAGAAAAGATCTAAGCATCTAAAGTATGGCATAAAGCATAAAGCATGTGGAAGAGGCAACTAACACATGAACAAACATGGAAGCATATGGAAATAAGCTAAAAAGCACGCTAAAAGAAAGATAAAGCAAGAATCGTGCTAGATAAAACAATAAATCATGTTATTAAGGCAAAAAGAGCAAGATAAATACTAGAAAAAGATTTAGAAAGTTAGGAGTGTGGATAGTAGCTAAAAAGCTATATCCAAACTCCTAAACCCCAAATCCAAGGTGTAGAACCAAGGAAAAGAAGATTGGGTATAAGGACAATACCTTGTATTTTTGGTGAAGAGAAGAATCAAGAGGTTTTGATTTGTTTTGTGAGTGTTTTTGTGTGTAAAAATGTGTTTGGAAGAGAGGGAAAATGTGTAGAAAACGTCCAGGCAGAGAGCATGACCTAGGAAAGTCTTTTTTTTTGGTTTGGAGGTGCTTGGGGCCTTTTATAGCCCTGGCACGCTTTATGAGGTGGCGCACCTTGTAGGGACGCCACTTGTGAAGCTCCTCAAATGGGGTTGATCTTGGCACTCCTGGAAAGATCTTGACTTCCTATATCTAAAAAGTTATGGAACTTGAAAATCCAATAGTCGGATCAAAAGTTATGTCTTCAGGAATTTAGTGGTGCATCGATTGGTGCGTTAACCCAGTTTTCATGATATCTTAGCCGTTCTAACTCCGATTTTGACCCACAAATAGTCTTTGGATTGAGAATTTGATAATATTTGCAATAGCGTTGGTTTCAACCCGTTATGACGGCCGAATCAAAATTAGGTTTTCTAGGGCCCGTCGGGAGTCAACTCCAAGTCAAACTTGGTCAAAGTTGCCAAAAATCTCCGAAAAGCTCAGGTTTGATGTAAAACTATGAAAGGTGCTATTTTGAGGGGATTTTGACTTTGTTTGACTTTCGATCAACCCAGGGTTGATTAGGGGTATTTTGGTCATTTTAGTTGAAAAATGCACTTTGGGTGCTCCAATGTCCGAATGGGTTGCATCGCATCATTCTGGATGTTCTCGCGGCCCCATGGAGAGAAAATAATATTTTTGGATTTTTCGGGGTCTGGCATGCAAATCTTGGGCGGACAAATACGGTATCAACAACTAGGTTGTGAATCACCAACATTGACAGAGAGAAAATAGTGTAATGTATGGAATGAATGAGAAGTCCTAAAATTTATAGACTCCTTCATGACTTGGGAAGAGATATGTTTTTTTCTCTAAAAGATGTATATTATCTAGGAAACATAACTTTTTAGAAGTATCGCTTTAATGTTTAACTAATTTCCTTCTCATTAGATTATGAATCACAAATGCAGGGACTTGTGTTTGCAAAAAGAGAAATTGTGTAATTTGTCCAAGTGATTGTCTAAGGGGTAAACATGCACCACTTGGTGGAAGATATACTTATTTTGAACAGATATACCAATTTCAAAAGTCACACCCTTACATAAATTATCTTTAATTAATATCTCTATAGAAACAAAACTCACGTTTTGTGAAGTAACACCATCCACTAAATAAGAAGTTACAAATTAAACTATATAGTTTCAAACACATTGAAACTTTATTCCATATTAAATTGCAAATATAATGTTGTTCCCCTTAAATGGATTGAGACTTAATTTGTTACTTTTTGAGAATTCAAGATTGATAATTTTTTTTTTCATCAAAAAAAAAAAAAAAAGATTGATAATTTTTTTTTTTTTTATTATGGTTTTGTGAGCCCACCTTACAGCACCTACAATTTAGTTGCATAGCTCTAGAATTCATTAATGTAAGGACTCAAATTGTATTGGACCCAAAAGAGGAATGAGATTCGAGCCCAACAAGCCCAAACAATAAAATTTTTAGAGAGTGGGTGTAAGAACTAGTTCTAGTGAGTGGAAAAAGACATCGTTCTTGTGCAGCAAAAGGAACTTCAAAGTAAATAAAAGAAAACACCCTTTCTCTTTTCTCCTCGGCTAGGTTTCTAGTGTATATCTCTCTGGATTCTTTTTCTCTTCCTTTTTTCCAATCCCCCTTCAGTGTACTCCGATTTCACGTTATATACTACCTTCTTCATCCTGCTTTCACCGTACACGTGTAGGTTCCATTCTGAGAACTTCTTTCTGTCCCATCCAAAACTTCCTGGATCCTCCACTCAGTGGCCATAAGGCTGCTTGGTTACTGTTCAGGTATCACCTCCACATTAATGCGGCCAGAGAGTTAGCTGGGAAGCATTTAATGTGGAGGTAGCAGCTTTTATGAGATATTTGTTACCTTTCCCGGTTCCTTCTTTGTTCAATATTTATTAGTTAATTTGCATGTAATTCTGCGAAGTTCCTTGACTATTAAAAGAGTTACATCCACCTTGGACGCTAGTTTGAGGAATAGAACTCATCCTCGAACGTGTGAGTGTCCTCGGACTGGGCCGTTCGGCCCCAAGCCCACTTCCTAGGAACTCTCTGTTATCTTTTTGGGCAACTGGCCCCACAATTAACATTTTATCAAGGTAGAGTATCAAGGATTGAGAAAAAGATGAGTCGTGAATTGTTGTTTACTTTTTGCTATTTTGCAAGAGCATGTGCACTCAAAATCGCTATAGATGACGTTCAATTTTAAGACTTGCTCATATGAGTTTAATTAGAAAATCGATACAATCTTGAGAATGCTCACCAAATGTTAGTGGGTAAACATATTTGCTTAGAGATATGATGTGGCATATTCAAATAGAAATTTAGGTTTACCTTAAACTTAGGGTGTAGTCAATAGTTGGTAGGGCCAAAATTCGTGAGATACCTACGAAATTGCTCATTTCTCAATGGTGATATAATGGTTTTGTGTGCACGTTTACTTTGGTAATCAAGCGAGGAAAGGGAATCTTGAAGTGCATATAAGTTATAGTTGGCTTGTAGACTAGTTTTAAGAGATCGCATAGCAGCTTCGGTATGCAATAAGAATCCTAATATCAAAGAGAACATACATTCTTTTATTGGGAAAATAGATCTGAGGTGACTGCACATAGGCATGGTCCTAAGACACATGTTTGAGTTCTAAGTGTTTAGCAATTGACCATTAATATAAATAAATCTCATTGCTTATGCATGTAATGTTAACTACGTATTGTGACATAATTGAGTGTTAGTGGACAACTTAGTAGCACACATATACATAATGTGGCTAAGAGCCATGATGTAAAGGTATGGCTTAGTTTGGATCACTCACATGAGAAATTGCCTCTTTCACTTGGATAAATAGTTGAGATGAGACATGGTGTTCTTTGCTACTCAAGGAGTGTGCAAAGGTCTTCAACGCTTTTAGAGCGAGAAGAGGAATGGCACTGATCTATTTTCAATTGCCTTAGTTGGACCGATATGAAGGCTGCACTTTGGAAAATGGACATGACCGAGAATAGTGTCGAACTAAAGTTGAGTGACATTAGGATGAAGGAAAGACAATTTGCTAACATATCCTAGTCTAGTGCCGGTGTTTGTACTTCATGTTGACTTTGAGAGTTTAGGACATGAACGTTGATACATGAAGGATTAATTTTGACGGGTTTAAGTGCAACTATTAGTTTTTCATTACTCATGAAAGATTAGAGTACACTCAATCTAATGCTATTAGATAGGTGTAGGAAAAGCAAGAAATTTTATTTAGGGTTACATTATATTGGTTTTGATGGAGCTTTGCTGTAGTGTTCCCACCTTGTAGGTTAGACTTATTGGTTACGAAAACCATTCCTCATGTATTTGTAGGATAAGTGGATGGAAGCATATGAGATAGGTTTTTTGGTAATCTGCCCACTGCAGACAAGTGGGAGGATGTTGACATTTAGGGTCTGTTTGATTGGAGGGGTAAAAAAGTAGAAGGATAAAAGATATTTTAATTTCCCTCATTTGTGTTTGGTTGGAAGTGAAAAAGTAAAGGGATGAAAAAATGAGTTTGTATTATGCCATTGTTAAAAATGATGACCAATTAAAACAAAAAAGTGTTAAGAAAAAAGAAAATCACCAAAATTTATTAAAAAAGAAAAATATGCCTAGGAAAAAAAAGTAAATAAAAAAATCATGTCTAATTAAACCCAAAAAAAAAAAAAAAAAAAAAAACCCCCTTACGCCTAGGAAAGCAAAGCAAAAGCAAAAGCGAAAAAAAAAAAAAAAAAAAAAAAAAAAAAAAAAAAAAAAAAAAAAAAAAAAAAAAAAAAAAAAAAAAGGGAAGGAGAAGAAGAAGTGAAAAAGCTTCACACCCAAGAAAAAAAAAGCGAAAAAGTCCATGCCAGTGAAAGCCCAAAAAAAAGAAAAGAAAAGGGGAGCGAAAAAGCAACAAGTGGGGTCACATAAAAGGAAGCGGGAAATAATTCTATCATTGACTGCAATTATTCATTTCCCCTTTATTTTCTCCCAAATTGGGGAGATAGAATTTTGGTGAGTCAGGGGAGAAAACACCCGGGCCATACCAATTTTTCATCCTCCTATTCTCTCCAACCAAACACCCATAAAAATCAGTTTTCTCTCCACTTTTCTTTTTCCTATTTTTTATGCTCTTTAATTAACTCCAAAACTATACAATAGGGTTTTTCCGTGTGGCGACAATATACCATTCAAAAATTTTTAGTAATGGAACACACTTTCAATCATCACATAAAAATCCTAGACACCTAACCCTTTCTCTTCCTTTCTCCTTAGGCTCTCCATTATTCTAGGGTTCCATAAGTGAAAAAACCTATAGATACCCACGTTGTGGTTTCTATGTACCAAGAAGCAAAGGACATGGAACTCAATCCTAGGGCTTATAGAATATGGGAAGTAGGGCTGGCTTTATAGTATAGGCAAATGAGGTAGTCACTTAAGGCTCCCAAATAAAAAAAGGCCCTCAAATTTTAACCAATAAAGTTATTTCTTTCTTTGTAATAGCATTAATTAAGCCTAAATATTAGATAATAAATAAAGTATTACTTTTTTATCAAATGAAAAAAAAGGAGAGAGAGAGAGAGAGAGAGAAAGAGATGCTATGTCCACAACATTTTTCGCAAAAGTTGAGTTAATAAACTTTTACTAGTTCTCTCATCTAGGTCCACCATTAACATCGTTTTTTTACTTACCATTATTAATTTGCCATATCAACAAGTAATCCAAATCTTCTATCTCACTTTTCCTGCTCTACTTTATACTCCACAAATAAAAACTTATCACATGTTTACTTGATTAATTAAATATTACCATTGTTGACTTATTAATACTACCATTATTAATTAATGGTAGTATTTAATTTATCAAGTAAACATATGACAAGTTTTTATTGGTAGAGTATAGAGTGGCGTAAGAAAAATGGGACAGAAAATTTGGCAAATTGATAAAATCCACCAAAATCCTATACTCCATTTTGGGATGATTTTAGGAAAGAAAATTAGGAGGAGAGGAATGGATGAGAAAATACCAAATCTGCCTCTCCCTCCTCATTGTGTCTGTGCCTTACGTTGTTGTCATTAAAAAAAAAAAAAAAAAATTATAACATCTTTCAATGTTTATCTCAATGAAGCTTTGGTTCCCCATTCAACGTTGTTTTTTTTTTTTTTTTTTTTTTTTTTTTGTCCTTTTAATCAAACAGTGGCTTTTTTTTTTTGAATCAACCGTGGGTTCTTTAATTTTTAACCAAATGATGGCTTTAACCTCTAATAATATAATATAATATAATATAAAAGAGTATAATATAATGTAATAACAAAGAAAAATATAAATAAAATAATATAATATAATGTAATGTAATGTAATAACAAAGAAAAATAATATAATATGAATGATATCTTGATTTTTAGATTAATTAATTTTAATAGATAATAAGTATTTTTTTTAATGATTATAAAGAAATTATTTATCATATTATCAAATAGATACATGAGAGTAAATTTATACAAATTTATTTTCTATCCTCTTACTTTTCTATTCAATCAAATAGAACAATTTATCTTTCCACTTTCCACCCCTCAACCAAACACAATGAGAGGAAATTAAAATTTTTTCTATCCGCCCACTTTTTCACCCCTTCTTATTAATTTTCCATCCTTTTACTTTTCCATTCTTTGAACCAAATGGACCCTTAAGCCCAGTATGCTTGGTGTGCAAACCAAGACATAAACTTGTACTACAAGTCTATTAACTGTGGTTAATGTAAGGTTAACTAGTTAAGCATATTATAAAGAATAATGCTAACGGCACAAACTATTTTACAACATTTGTACAAATTGTTGTTATGGCTAACTTCTTACTGGTTCTCATCTGGGCCTACCAATAATATCATTTTTTTTATTTACTAATTGTTGGGGTTTTTGCCCTAAAAATCTAATTTATTGACATGTTATAAGTAATTAAATTGTTTAATTATATGAGACTATCTATAAATAAATTAATAAGACATTATTTTAGTCCATGAGATGCATAGTATGTGATTTATGTGAAAAGTCACAGAAAGATATAAATCACAAGTTTTTTGTAAATTCAGAATTTTAGTTCGTATTCGGTGATGAAATTGAATATTTCATCTACGAAAATTATAACATATCAACTAAGATGATTTGTCTTGATCATGGAAGTGGAGACTTTTAGTTGATATGTTAATATGTTTTAAAAGTTAAGACATATTGAACTGGACCGCTGTGAGATTTATTATTCTCCTAATGACTGTCAAATAAATAATAAATCTCACGACTTCTATTTACACCAACTCTAAATCCTGAGAGAATAATGAACTTGATCATGAGATGTAGGTTACTTTGATATATCAAGAGTGAGATCTATAAGTTACGGTCAAAACCTTAGTATGTTGGGTAGCCGCATTTAGTGTTGATGGAACATATATTCTCAAGATGGAATTCATAATCTCTTAACGAATATATAAAATATTCCCTTAAGATAAGTTTAATGAGTTTGGTTATTAATAGTGTTGGGCCCAACCACTTTAGTAAGGAGTTACTAAAGTATATATATTTATGAAATTGGATTTCATAAATATATAATGAATAACATAAAGGATTAAGCTGGGTACTCAAAAATTAAGGTGTAGTAATCTTCAAAGTGGCATTTTACATTCATGACTTTATATTACTACGAATATTTTAATGAATGGGTTGCATATATAATAAAGTCTTGGGATATAATTTATAGATAAAGCCTAGAGTGCAACTATGTTTATATAGTGGTATTAAATATAGTTAATGGTAATTTTGGACTTGTCAAGAGTTGACAGAAAAGTCCAAAGCCCATTGGAGCTAGTGTCTTATTGGTCCCTTTTGGTCCCACTCCAAGGCATGCACTAAAGCCCAATTGAAATGACCTAAAAGGTTAGTCCAATTAGATAATCAGTTGTATATAAAGAGATAAACATACATAATTTTGTAAGTATGGTTTTTATTTAGATCACATAAGGAATGCAATAATGTATGTGAGTGTTGGACACTCCTTTATTCTCTTCTTGGAAATTGATTGAGAGACTATACTTCTTGGGCATCAAGTGGAATTGGAGTGAATATTAAAAGTCTTCCCAAGTAATTCTCAAGTCTTGTTTTTGAATTTCATCGCAACAAGGTACGCTTTCTATTCTTTGTTTTATAATTCAAGGTTGCATATTATCTTTCATGAATGAAGTAGATCCATGTTTATTACTTCTGCTGTGTGTTTTGTATGAGATACAAAACTAGATTTTCTAACACCAATAATCACTCACTACATCAGGAGATTGTAAAAGTTTTTGTAAAAAAGTTTGGATTTCTAGCATTTTCTTATTATAAATACTCATGACGTTGGGTTTATTGTAACACAAGAATTGTAATAAAGATGTAGTCCTTGATGGTGTTTTCTATAGACATAGGTTGTTAGATTGAACCTCATATCTCTCATGTGTTCTTGTGTTACTCTCTTTTAAGCTTTTGCATCTACAATATTTTTATATCTCCTCAAATTTATTTAATAGATACAATATGATTGAAATCTATAGCATCTGCTATATGATTATTTATTCATTATTATCAAGTCATGACATCAATTAATTTTTGGTGTATAAGAAATTAGAACTTAGGTCATTTATTCACCAATAAAACTTTGCAAGTTAGACTAACGGTGAACCTACAACATAACTGTATTAATGTCGTTGATACTTGATAACACCTTCAATCTGTGGTCAAGCCCATTGATCTCAGTTTAGATGTTTGCTAAGATTAGTTGCCCGATTCTGGATGGTCAAAAATTTGTAGATTTGCATTATATATCTATTTAATATTAAAGTGTCCGTTAGACCTTTTGAGCTTTGGCTAGGATTTTTTTAAAATAAAAATTATTTGGTGAATAAGAATAACATTTCATGTAAACGTTGGTACAACCACTCCATGCTAAACTTTTCCCTCAGCCTAGCTAAAAAATGAAAAAGAAGAAAAAAAAATCAACGGAAGAAGAAGCTATGAAGGTGCTAAAGCTTGGGCTTCAAGTAAAGAAAATCATGTAATGTGATGTAGAGTGTAGATAGAGAAGTAAAAATATTTTCCTAATAATTTTGAAGGAAGTGTGAGTGCAACCTCACATATAGTATATATGTAGATATATTAATTATATTATCCCTTCGTAATCTTACTCTTAGAACTTTTGAACGCTTTTTACCAAACCCAATCTTGTAAAGTTGGACACTTCTCTTTAGCCTATGCGTTATATGAAGGACTTCGTTTAAAAAAATATGCTTTTATTCGAACATTAAGGTTATTGTCAAATATGGGAGTATAAAATTGAGTTTTTTTTTTTTTTTTGGAGGAAAAAAATTGAGTTAATTAGCGTTGAAAGTTTCACACTTAATTGCTGTAGCTTTAAAGAATGACTTAGAGTCAAAAAATAAAAATAAAATAAATAACAATGACTTATAATTAGAGAACAATGACTTAATTAGGTCATCCCTTAGTTGTAATGCACATAAGGGATGACCTACATATTAAAGAATTGACAGACAGGGTCACAGGGGGATCAAGTCCATGATAGTATTAGAGGTAGGTGTTGTGTGATGCAATAAACTAAAGTTGCCCATGTAAAGTAGAGAATAATAGTAACAAAGAAATAAAGTAAAGGGGTCAACTTTACAATAGTAGGTGTATGAAATCAATTTGTTCTATCTCAATTGATGAAACCATTCAAAATTAAGGCTAGAAGTACAAACTTTCCATGCTAGTAATTATAATTTGGATGCTTATGAAATCAAGGAAAATAGGAAGATTCACAAGTTTTTTGTTCATGTTCCACATTATTAACCTGTAATGTACTTGCTTGCTACTCTATGAGTCATTTGAATGTGAAATAATTAGGCACATATATATATGTATACATAGACCTTAGAGGAAACTTAGAAATGAGAGTGTAACATGACAACCACGTTTATCATTGCCATTCAAAGATATCTACCGCGTAAACAAGCAAACGTGGATCATTAAATTAATTCAGCTATACTACAATGCAATACTGCTTCATTCAAAAATTCTTCTATGTGGCAGAAATGAAACATGTTACCGCGCCGTCCATTGTCTTTTTTTTTTTTTTTTTTTTGAGAGGGGTGCCGTCCATTGTCCAATGTTCATTTTTCACGTAATGTTGTACGGTCCAACAAAATGGGAATTGCATTGTTTGTAAAAAGCAATTAAGCCTTTACTGTAATAATAAGAAGCTAGGAAAAGGAAAGATAGCGGATGCAATGAGAAAAACATTGAAATTGAAATTGGGGAATGCAAGATTGTGGGGTCCTTGAACACTTTAAAGCATCACTTATTCTGTCATCACGTTAATTGTTTGGCTTAATAGCAGATTTTTCTGAGCCACACAATATCTTGATTTGATCTTCTGATGTTAAAAACTAGCCCAGAGAAAAAGAAAATGTACGTACAACTATTATTGTTTGGCTTACCAGGTTTTTCTAGCCACACAATTTCTTGATTTGATCTTCTGTTGTTGAAGATCAAATGATTTAAATCAAGATTATCGGGAAAAAATATAAGGTTGATTAAGAAAATCAATATATATATATATATATATATATATATATAATCACAATGTAATTTATCATTGACTTTTGTGTATTCTGCATTATAAATATGGATTTCATTGTAACTTAGAAAAGTGCACAAGAAAATACAATCTTTTGGTTATTGTGGAATGTCATGTAGACTACCGCATATTTATTTACTTTTGTATATCAAGCTTCCACAAATTTCCACAGTAGTAATGATATTCTTACACTCTCTTTCTTTCTTTCTTATATTCGCTATTATGTTTTAAAATGTTGATATTGGTGTACTTCGTGGAAACTTCACATATTGCCCTGCATTTTATTTTCCATGGAGTGTTAAACTAGTTAAATTCTCGTTCTGAACAACAAAAATTAAGTACCTAACCCGGCAACCTGTACAAGTAAAGAGAATTCATATACATGGGAAAAAAAAATATTCAAAGATCAAGAATGAAGTAAAATTCTCTTTTCCACGTGAAGGGTTGATATCATGAGTAACACGCAAGCCATTACGCTTGTTGACCAATACGAACACTTAAGGCTTTCCGACTCTTACCTCGTTTTTCTTTTTTCTTAGGTGTCATTTTTTCAAGCATTTGAAGTTTGAAAATTAAAAAGGACTTTCCTATCTGTTTCCATCTCCTCCCTCTATTATAAATACGTACATTAATTGTTAGACAACATCCATATTATTCATAGAGCTATAGCTACTGAGCTTTATGAAACAATAATATTGAATCTCAAAAAAGAAACAATATTATTGAAGATATGGCTTTGAGTAAGAATCAGCAACTTTTGTCTAAGATTGCAACCAATGATCGTCATGGTGAGAATTCTCCTTACTTTGATGGGTGGAAGGCATATGATAACAACCCATATCACCCTATTGATAATCGTGATGGAGTCATCCAGATGGGTCTCGCAGAAAATCAGGTTTGATGGATAATTTTATACTTTTAATTTTGCTTTTAGCAGCATTTAGATAGCGGTTGCGTTTTCAGCTTTTTTCTTTTTTTTTTTCTTTTATTGAGAAGTGCTCCATCACTATCTCTTGACTAGCAAAATAAGCAGTGGACGGTGCTTTCCAGTATTGGATCCTGTGTACTGTTTACAAAACTCACAAACTTCTTTTTTTCACACAAATTTTTATTAAAAATGGATCTCACGGCATATTTACACATTTAAAAATTATTTTGTTACAGTGTTTTCAGTTT
The DNA here is from genome assembly GCA_023736055.1 of Quercus glauca. Taxonomy (NCBI): domain Eukaryota; kingdom Viridiplantae; phylum Streptophyta; class Magnoliopsida; order Fagales; family Fagaceae; genus Quercus; species Quercus glauca. The sequence goes on from CM043318.1 coordinate 43,114,993, forward strand.
TCAGCAAATTAAGCCATATCTAAAATTATCTCATATAAGCCTCTTTTACACGAGTGTTCCATGTTATACTCTACTAACTACAGTATGTCATATAGGAAAAAAAAAAAAAAAAAAAAAAAAAGTCAAACCGTGTGACTGGTAGAGCATAAAAGTGGAGCACACGTTGGGATAGAGGAATTTTATTCTTCCTCACTAAAAATGCACATTAATTAACTTCCAGAGTTATATATGTATGTATTTCAGCTTTGCTTTGATTTGATTCAAAAGTGGATTAGGAGAAATCCTCAAGCTTCCATTTGCACCGCTGAAGGAGTTCATGAATTCAAGAATATTGCTATCTTCCAGGACTATCATGGCTTCAAGGAGTTTAGACAAGTATGAATTTATTGTTTGTAGAATGATAATTAAAGTATTGGGGTTAGGAAAATTAGATAAAATAGAGAAATGTGGACGTAGACCTGGCATATATATCTATATATATATATATACACACATATTTGATATATTATTGACTATTAGAAGAAAATGTGTGAATTATTTCCAGGCTGTAGCAAACTTTATGGGTAAAGCAAGAGGTGGTAGGGTCACATTTGATCCAAGCCGCATAGTCATGAGTGGTGGAGCTACTGGAGCAAACGAGACAGTCATGTTTTGCCTGGCCAATCCTGGCGATGCTTTCCTTGTACCCTCACCATATTATCCAGCGTAACTCTCTCTCTCTCTCTCTCTCATTTTTGTTTTCTATACTAATTAAAAACACAAGAAAATTAAAGGTGTTCGATCACTGTTGTTTTGAGTCCTATATATAGATGAAAGCATAAAAAGCTTTCCTCCTGTAAACACGGGAATATTGACATATGTCAATTCTAAAACACGTGTCAATATCGTACTTCTCCTCGTGTGTGAATTATTAAAAAAATAAAGGTTGAAAAATAAGTTAATACCCCAATTTAATTATGTGACTCTGTTTTTTGTGTTTCTAAACAAGACTTTACTTAATCTTAGGACCCATTTGGATGGAGGAGGGAGGGAGGGAGAGTAGAAGGGAATAGAGTAGAGTTAACTAAAAATAGACTAATTTTGAGCCAAATCTACTTTACTCTATTCTACTCTCCCTCAATCCAAACGGACCATTAGTTTGTTGGGCTTACTTTATTCCTTATATACAACTGTAAGAGTATAGAGTAGTGTAAAAAACTTCACCAGAAAGATGAATTCAAAAGAATCCAAGTCATGGTCATGACCTCGTGGTTCTGAACTTATAAACAAATAGGGAATTTTGAACAGACAGGTATTGTGTTCAAAATTGGTTTCATCCTTAACACTAGCAATTTCCCCGAAATTACAGGTCTTTGCTTAGCATAGGTCAATTGTTGTTATATATATATATATATGTGTGTGTGTGATATTGTTACAATGTCAAATATTCCAATCCCAACTATAGCTAGCAAAGGACAATTAAATAATTTACTACTTTTGGAAGTCATAAAATTCAATATGGTTTGATTCTATGAGTTAGGTCAAAGTACATACCAAGTCAGATATTAGTTATTAATACACACGAGGTAATAAACTAGATTATTATTAAGTCAAAAAGCACATAGAGTTTTTATTTATACTTAACTCCATATATTAATATGTGTAAACTTAGCTAGTGGACCCTTGCTATTGACCTATAAGCCTTGTTATTGAAACAACCTGCTGGTCATCACCTAATCCAAATCAAAAGCAGAGTGCATGCGTATGCGTATGCGTACAGCTGGATACTTTGGACAATTTCTATACTCAGCATGTCCTCCTCAATATTCCAAGTTGTCTAAAACAAAAAAGTCTCAAACTTATACTAGATCTAGATGTAATCAATATATTCCTCCAGTCAGTCTTTATTTTTTAGTCTCCCTGCACTTCGACCACAGATAGTGTGGTCAGCAAGCCAAACGGGTCAAAAGGACTCACATGCTCATTCTTTACCGCAATCACATGCAGAAAATTTAATAGCTAATAACTTTTTTATCCTTTCATATTCACTTTTATATTTTAAATACTAACATTATGTTTGTCATGTGTATATTGTTACGCGGTGGGTGTAACATATATGAGTGTAAAAAAAATATTTTCATTTCGTAAAGAAAAAATGGTTATAAAGTGACTAGTATGACTTTTCTATTTGGAAAGTTACAATAGTAACAGTATAATCGATCTCAGGTTAATGCAATACATGAGTACAAAGAGCACTAACAAGTTGTTAGTGCGCCTAAACCACCAACCCTGTTGGTGTAAAAAAATATTTTCTCAAACTATAATATATAATGTAATAGTGGATTTGGACGTGACTTTTTTGCTAAAACTTGAAGGAGAAGTTAAAAGAAAGTTGTTTGATAAATTTCGTGTTTGAATGCAGATTTGACCGTGACTGTGGGTGGCGAACAGGGGTGCAGCTAATTCCTGTCAACTGTAATAGCTCGAACAATTTTCTCATCACAAAAGCAGCATTGGAAGCAGCATACGAAAGTGCCCAACAAGACAATATCAATGTGAAGGGCTTGATCATAGCAAGCCCGTCAAACCCTTTGGGCACGGTTTTAGACAGAGACACATTGAGAAGCCTAGTAAGCTTCATCAATGAAAAGAAAATCCATTTAGTCAGTGACGAAATATATGCAGCCAGTGTGTTCAGCACTCCAAATTTCATTAGCGTTTCCGAAATTATAGAGGAAATGGAATGTGACCGTGATCTCATTCACATTGTTTATAGTTTGTCCAAAGATATGGGACTCCCTGGCTTTAGGGTCGGCATAGTTTACTCTTACAATGATGCAGTCGTGAATTGTGGGCGCAAAATGTCAAGCTTTGGATTAGTTTCCTCACAAACTCAACATCTACTGGCTTCAATGCTTTCAGACGATGAGTTTGTCGACAACTTTCTCAAGGAGAACTCGGAAAGGCTAGCCAAGAGGCACAGCTTGTTCACCAAGGGACTTGAAAAAGTGGGAATTACTTGTTTGAAAAGCAATGCTGGGCTTTTTGTTTGGATGGATTTGCGTAGGCTTCTAAAAGAACAAACACTCGAGTCTGAAATGACGCTTTGGCGAGTAATCATCAAAGAGGTGAAGCTCAATGTTTCACCAGGGTCTTCGTTTCATTGCTCCGAGCCAGGTTGGTTTAGGGTTTGCTTTGCAAATATGGATGACGACACAGTTGAAGTTGCACTCGAAAGGATCCGAGTATTTGTAGATAAGCAGCAAGTGAAAAGTAAACGTAAATTCCAAAGCAATCTTAAGCTTAGCTTCACATCTCGAAGATACGATGAGAGTGTTAGGTCACCACACATGATGTCTCCTCAATCACCGCTTGTTCGAGCAAGGACTTAGATGACAAATATTTTAATTTGTCTGAAAAGATTGCGTCTGATAAGAATGTTATAATTCTGCGTAACATTTTTTTCTTGTTGGAAAAACTTAGTTTTTAAGATTTTATTCTCATTCATTTGTTTCCTACTAAATTGTACTAAAGGTAAGCTTGTACACTAAATGAGGATTGCGATAAGAATTGTAATCTTTATTATTAAGAATAAAATGTGTTGTAATGTAATAACTGAACATATTCATTAGTTTGGTTATGAATTATAACATTAGAATGAAACTTAACATTTATTTTAGAAAATTTCTTACCCATACAATTATATATCTTTAAAAATTGTTATTTTTAAATTTAAGAGAGATATGTGTTATTTTTTATGATTTTTTATTTTTATAATTATTAGATGTATATGGAAAGTTTTTTTATTTGGAAATATGTTAAATTTTGAAATTATTGCATTTACTAAGGAATAGTTAATACAACATTTTAAAGAGGAATAATTATTCCTCATTTTGAAAAATAGCTATTCACAAGGAATAATTATTCATTGTAATAAAAATATTACCAAATTAAAGAATAACTAAACCATAGGAATAACTATTACATTACAGCATCTACTACAGTCTACCAAACATGCCCTTAGAAAATAAGATTTGAGATGTTGCTGCTGTTTGATTACTACCATTTTTTCCCACGAGATAGTTAGTGTGGGTGTTCCTCAAAAAAAAAAAAAAAAAAAAAAAAAGAAGAAGAAGATAGGCAGTGTGGGTGTTGTAAGTTTTTCATGGGATTAGAAATGTCCTTTTTGAAAGTATTGATATTTGTAAGTCGTTTGACATTGGACAACTGCCCTATTGGAAATGTATTAATTTACCCTTTCAATATTTATTTTGTTAATATATATGATATGTGATGATTAAAATATTTCTTTTGACGGCTGGTAAAGTGCTTGTGTGAGAATTCATCTGTTTTTTTCGTCTTCAAAATGTTTTTGAATGAGTATCATATTTAACATAGTGTGTGAATCCAAAATTCAATCGAGTATAAGATGCAAGAACAACCCCACCTTAACGAGTTTGTTTAGAACATAAATAAGTCAATGCCAACAAACAAATCGACTTATTTTTTTAAAAAAATAATAATAATAATAAAATTGCAACATGCATGACATCACCAATTGCAAATGTTGTATTCATTATTGACTTAATTAGTGGCACAATATTAATCTTATATATAGTTAACGCATTAAGCATGACATCCAATAACACGTTCGAGCTTGGAATATAATATGTATAGTTTATGAGCGTGCTACATGTTTATTTCGGCACTATGACTCGATTTCAGAAAATTCCAACTAATCTATAAGCCCATAATCGATGGCGATGATGTTGATCGATAGACACTTCTTGCTCGTTTATCTACAAAATGTACATATTTACTTGTCCAAATTTCCCACTCCCACTTTTATATAATATATACACATTGAGTATATGACTTCAATGCCACTAGTATAGTCATAATACACTAAAAAGTAATAACGTGCTGCTCATGTAGTAGTATCTTAGTCTGTTGTCTATTGTGAAATTTTAGGAGTAAACTTAGTGATTGTAGCTCGCAAGAAATATGCAATGTCACTGTTAAAGGGTCACAGTTTTTGGCCAAACCGGTGAGGAGGATGACAGTTGGCTCGATGTTCTTTAATTATTTGGGTTTATGTGGGCACTAAATAGCGATGTTTATATATGGTCACTTTCACCAAGCCGAGGAGACATATACCTGACCCACCATGCATGGACATTATTAATTTGTGTATGTACAAATGGTTGCTTAATTAGCCAAATGACCTCCTTTTGTCTCAGCAAATAAACCGACCTTTGCTAGTTTGATTTTTAGGACCCGTTGTCAGTTTGTATACAATGGCAAACAAAATCCTGTTTCTTTGCTCAGCTCAGCAGAAAATGACATGTTTAAGTTTTCTTGCCGTCTGGGGCATTAATGTTCTATAAAGATGCGGTGTGATCTGTAAGCCTTCTTGTTCTTGAGGCCACAAACAATTAATTCGATTTTTAATCTTGTGATCGTGATCGACTAGCTTCCATCCAAAAAGCTAGCTGAGTGAAGTTATGAATGAGACCATATATGCAAGCTAAAAGATATCTACTAAAATATATAGTAAAATTCTAAAAACTATTTTTATGGATGGCCACATGTCAACCGTTCAATGGTTGACTTTTTCAGACACGTGTTCGTTTATGGGAGTCAAGAGTCAAGTCACACCGACTCGGGGATGGTCACTAACTATGTACAGGTGTACTCTATTTTTTCGAGGAACAACTACAAGTATACTTTTAAGCCTACAAAACAATACCCATCCAAGAGAGAATACAAACGGTTATATATTTTAGCAACAGTAGAGGGACATGAATTTAATCCTATGTTTGGTTTGAGCGAAGAAAATGGCAGATCCAATCAAAAAAAAAAAAAATGGCAGAGAAGAAAAAAGAATAAGAGGAAAGGAAAAATATTAGCCAAAGTGAAAGGTTTTTCATCAAATTTAATTCATTTTCTTTTCTCTCATGCTATCCAAACAGATAAAATTACTTAATTTCTCTTCTTTTCTTTTCTTTTTTGTCCTCTTCCCCTCAAACCATAGATAGTGTAAATGTTAAACCAATTTAAATTATCTCACAACAACAACACAGTGTGAGTCTTCAATTTTTTAGGGTTGGCTATTTCCATTTATAACAAAATGACCTACGGCAACTCTTTTTTTTTTCCGGACTTGAGAGTGATAGTGAACAAAGTAATAGGCCTACAAAACAATGCCCAGGGCCCAAAGCCCAAGAGACAATACAAACAATTATATATTTATCTATAAAATAACAGTAGAGGGACAGCATTTATCAAATGTTAAACCAATTTAAATTATCTAACAACAACAACAACAACACAGCATAATAGTGTGACTCCCAAATTTTTTTATGGTTGGCTATTTCCATTTATAACAAAATGACCTACCGTAATTCTCTTCTCTTTCCCTCTCCCATTGTTATACCTTGAGAGGAGATTTATACCCAAACACAATCTACACCTATTCAAAGTGTAGAGAGTGTTTTGAAACTTGGGAAGCATTTGAGATTTACCAAAAGAAGCTAGTGAGCCTTGGCAGATGCAATCGGGGGGTATTGCGGGATCCGAATAACCAGTGAAGACAAGATTTCGAGAAGTCTATTGGTAGCAGGAACTTGAATGGCTCAAGTACATTGAATAGATTAAGTTTTGAGAATCTTTTTGATATTCGTGTACTTCAACTTATTTACTAATAAATTGATTTCGACTTAGAGGTCGTGAAGAGATTTTTCGTCGAGTTCTTCGGTTTCTTCTTCTATAACACTTCTTGGTGTTATCTTGTATTTGCATCTTTCTTCCCTTACTCTTTAACCTTTACATCTATTATTCATTGTATATGCTTATGCCTTAGAAAGTAGTTCTGGTTTATTGCATTTCATTTACTCTTGTTCTGCACTTAAATAACTTAGAGGAAAAGCAATTAAGCCGTAATTTAAAATTGGAAGTCTAAACAAACATTAGTGTTTTCACACTAATTGAGCTTTCAATAAGTAAGATTATAGTTTAAGTTATGTTATTTAAATTAATTGGATAAACCAAATTTTCCTTTATAAACTTATAAAAGCAATATTCACGAACAATTATATATAATTTTTATTAATAAATGGACTATATTTATATATATATTATTAAAAAATTATAAATAATAATTTAGTACCTTATGAATTTATTTACAAAATTATAAAATTAAATCTCAAGTCTATATATATAAGTATCTTTTTATACATGTATACATAATTGCATATAAGAATACAATAAAATGTTATATACATGTGCACATAGGCACGCACACTTTAATCAAGCCTCATGTTTATGGACTTCTTCACGAACCCATTATTATTATTTTTTTTCTTTATACTCATTTAATATTCAAGTTTACTATTGAGATAGCAAAGAGTAGTCAATAATAGTGGGTTTATACAAAATCCAAATAGAAATATAGAAAAATATAATCATACATGGAAGATAGATTTGTGTGATTCACCTTAGACTTTAAATGCATGAGAGGTGTCAAGTAGATATTTTTACTAAGAAAACATAGCACAAAAGTTTTCATAAAATCCAAACCCTAAATATACCCAAAATTGAAATCTCTTTTGATCTTATCACAACTAGTACGTCACAAGAACTCCAAAATTGTTTAAACTTGGTGTGAAAGACTAAAATTGCATGTGCGTTGCATCTTGAACTCTTTCTTAAGAAGAAATTCAAAAAAACTGAATACATACACACGTGTGTGTATATATATATATATATATATATGCTTTGTGTCGACATAAAGTGGTTTTGGTAATACTACTCAAACACATACACCGTGAGTTATGATCTCCCATCGCTCATTCCGATGAACTTATTTAGACCATCAATCAAAACCTAAATTTAGGCTTGGGTTTAACTCATTTTCTAAATAAATAAACATCAACAATGTTTTCCTGACTAAATGCGAACTACAATTTATTTGATTTGCAAGCCTAATCCTTGGTACAAACTTTTGTTTTGTTTTTTTTTTTTAGGGTACTTTTGTTTTTTATTTTTTTATTTTTTCCTATTAGCTTCCGTGTTGTCGAATGATTCATCTATTAGGTTGTCTCTGATAAAAAAAATTAAAAAAAAAAATCTTTTGGATTGTCCTTTACCACTGTGGATAAGATTAACTTTATGGTGGTATCGACAGGTAGTAGTACTGGGGTCGACAGGAGGTAAAAGCACTCATGGTTCTTGCTTGCACGTATGTTACTTCAAAGCTTCACTAGAAGACTTTTTCTTCATATAAGATTTTTGTCTAACAAATTAAGATCGTTTGAAGTGAGCTTGTACAAGTGATGATCCATAGTGTGGGCTTGTACAAGTGATGATCCATAGTGTGGGTTTGGATACCACGTTTCCAAACCCACGTCTGCGTTTTTGTCTTTTTTTTGTCTTTTTTTTTTTTTTTCTCTAATGCATAAATAGTAATATCATATGGATGCGCTGCGTAGAGACAATTTTTACTATAGTAATACTGTTCATATATTTAAAAATATTAAAAATAGATTCTACTATTCACACATTTTAAAATTATTTTGCTACAGTATTTTTAGTTTCAGCTGTATCCAAACGAACCCATAATTGCACAGTAATTAAGAGCCTGTTTGGTGAGTTAATTCAAATTCACACTTTCACATTTTAAACAACATTACACACTTTTTCATTTACACATACTTTAAAAAACTACAAACAACAATTTTCCAACTATTCTACCAAACACTTCTAAGCATGTGTAACTAGGAATGTTTATGTTTTACTAGTATCTAGAACTGATCTTTAAATTTGCTGAAGAGTAAGCGTCATCTAACTACCTTTGGATTCTGTCATGTCATCTTGTCAATTCTACTGACTCTTTCATGACGTGGATGGATAATGCTGGAGATTAAGGTTGGCAACTTTGCTTAAAGATGATTTAAGGATATATAAAATTGAAAAGGAGAGACACTGTCTTTGATTCTAGAGACTTCTAAATAGCTTTCTTCGAGTTGAAGTACTGTTCATTTTTTTCCTCCTAAAACTTACTGATAGGTGGAAATATCCCTTAACGCTTCAATTTTTGCTAAAATTTCACATAGAATGTTTACATGAAATAATAACTACAACCGATGTTGAATCAGATATATACAAAATAGTACAAATGATGCGGCTCGGTTACTTTTATCACATGCACTCGTGGTTTAATATATAAAGTATGCAAATAACAGCCAGGGTCCTCATGTGGAACTGGAATACAGAAGCACAGATTTGTATTTTACTATTTGGTTAAATAAATAATCATTTAAAAGAGATTTGAACCCTCCTTGGATGCTTGTCTACTTGCATAGCTGATTACTCAATACATATGCATCACCAAAAGAAATGAAATACATAATTTTTATTAATGATTCTCATTCCTATAAATTTGGTGCTTAATCTATTCATACATTGCATTTGACATATATAGATCGTGTAATGGCCTAATTAACATGTAAAAAATAAATAAAAGATACATATCAGTTTAATGATGTACCAAAGACCTTAAAAGAGAGAGAGAGAGAGAGATCTGGCCCTCACACTTGGAAAGCAAGTGGCCCCAGAAAGGTTTGAAAGACATGTTTAAGGCAATCAAACAAACCACGATTCTTTCGGCAGAAAATTCCATAAGCAAAAACTTGTATCCAACTAACAGGTGCCACGCACATGCACCCATGAGAAAAAGGTTACTATTAACACCGACCAATTGCTCCATGGGGCCATGGCCAGTCAGTTCATACATCAGAGACAGATCAATGAGACCCACAAATCTATCAGAACCATCACTTTTTATTTCAAACAGTAGCATAAAACACACAGAAAGACACGAGATGTGAAAAAAAAAACAACTTGACACATTTTAAAGAGAGCTCTCAATCTCAAACCCGTGAGTGTACTCTTACTCGGTTCCTTGTCAGCTGCCTTGTCCCACAGCATCGTCCTCATAGCCCTTGAAAATAAAAGGCTTTTCATACGGGGAAAGTAAAAAAGAGAAAAAAGTTTAGCTAGGTAACACTTTCCAAAAAAAAGCATTACGTGCCAAAAATATAGATACCATATAGTGTTCAAAACAAATTCCAAAACTTATTTCTACACATTATTAATTTCTAAGCATACCAATGAAGCATCACCATCTTTATGTACAAGAGCTCCTACCAATCTTGGGTGTTTGCCTCCTATACCAACAAAGAAAAGATTTAATCTTTTCACTCAGTTTTTGGTAGCCCATTAATTATAAAATAGCACAAGCATTTGGATTCTCCTCCACGCTTGGTTGGAAGTAGACATATGAGGGGTGGGGTGGATATGTGGTGGGGTGGTATGGATATGTGGCGGGGTGGGGATTAAATGCTTTGTAAGCCTTGACAAGCTCCAAAACAGGGTCTGGTGGAGGTGCTTCTTTCTTTTCCTCTTTCTTCTCTTCTTCTTTCTTTTCGTCTTTCTTCTCTTCTTCCTTCTTGGGTTCTTCTTTTTTCTCTTCTTCTTTCTTAGCTTCCTCCTTCTTGGGTTCCTCTTTCTTTGCGTCCTCGGCCTTGGGTTCCTCCTTCTTCGGCTCTTCTTTCTTCTTAGGTTCTTCTGCTGGCCCAACTGAGATTATATTTGTTGATGCCCAATATTTGCGCAGTTTGCTCACTATATTTACGGGATCCACGGTTCCTATGACCGTTAGTTTCTTATCCTTCATGTCCATTGCAATCGAATCAATCCCTACAACAAGAAAAAAAAACCAAGCATATACATATTTGACTAGTACTAAATAAAATTAAACAAAAGATAAATATGATAATATCAAAGCCACCTAAGAAAATCTATCATGTATTTTTTTTTTTTTTTTTAGGCTAGGTAAATGGGGGGAAGGGGGGGGCTGGGGGGGCATGAACCCTTGAGCAACAGGACTCTATGCAGCCCGAGTACCAACTCTCCTACATGGGGCAATGGTATCTATCATGTATTTGATACATGTATCTATTATCTCACATGTAAATCTCACAAGTATCGTGGAGAAAATTTATTATACATCCGAAATATGTATTTACTCTTTCATATGAAGGTAGATCCTACAAGTATAGGATCCACCTTATATAAGAGGATAAACACATTGTATCCGACACACGCAGTATCACCTCAAAAGAGGATATCTCATGACATTAATTATGTTTTACATATAATTTTTAAACCTCATAGTACCCTCCTCTGTGGGGATTGTTTGTGAAGTTAAATCCCCACATCTTCATTGGGGGAAAAAATACATAAGATCTTGTTAACAAGGGTCCTCATGTATTAAAGTATAATAACTATTTAATTATGATTTATAGTACATAATTAATTTTTATAAAAAAAATACTAATCAATAATTTATTGGTTTACATATACTAATTTATTATAATTCATTTTATGTTTTTACTAGGATGGTTTTTTTATATCCATAAAAATTTAATTTTATAAAATATATAAAATATCAGTTAATAAAATATTAATAAATATTTTGTTATGAATTATAATTTATACTATTTATTTTATATATATATATATATATATCAATAATTAATTGATTTACGTACACAAATAATATCTAAACATAATTTATTAAAAAAAATTAATTTTATAAAATACATAAAAAGATAATTGAATAAGTATTAAATACATTTTCATTAAACTGTCAATTAACACGTATATAATTTAATCACCGACACACAATGCTGTAAGCTAAAAAGATAATAATTGGGAAGAATGTGCTATGGGTGACAACATGGCACTTATTTTTTTTTTTGAATGCGACAACATGCCACTTATATTGATTAGACCACATAAGCTAGATGCAGCATTTCCGTGCTTTCTTTTTTCCTTTATTTTTTTTCTGTTTTTGGTATAGGGAAGTCAAACCCACCCCATAGCCTTTCCTAAGGGTCGATCTCAACTACCAACACATCCCTTTAGACGCCACCAGAGATCAAAATATGAGACTTTTGACTCCTAAACATATATAGTATGAGTTATATACAAGGCAAAAAAAAAAAGAAAAAGTACTATATATTTCCCTATTCTCATAAATCCCTTGATCTTTTATGAAAAAGCGATTCCATCATAAGTTTTAACACAGCCTCAATTACTGCTCTCCCGTAAAAAAATTTTTTAAAAAAAAAGTTTTCTGGTGGTTTTATATTAAACGTGTAATTAAAAGTTAAAAATGAGTTTTATTATGATTTTTTTTATAAAGCTTAGACAGAAGGCGAAAAGCTAAAATATGAAAGATTTTAATAAAGCTAAAAATCAGTTTATTTTTTATGCTAAAATGTGTGATAAAAAGTTAAAACTTAGTTTATTTTTTTAAAAGGCTTCGTTTAGTTCTTTTATATATAAAAAAAAATATATAAAAAGATATGACAAAAAAAAAAACAAAAAAAAATCTAAAATTTTTTGACAAAAGCATTAAAAAAAAAAAATTGATGAAGAATTATTTATTTGTCAAAAAAACTATGGTTGTTGGCATGTACGTTGCACCGATCATCTCAAAAGTTGACAGGAAACCATATATGCCCATAGAAGCAACTCAATGAGCAAAATCATGTGTAACAAGTAGACCAATCAATATGTGACATAAATTCTAATATATAATATAGAGTAAAAAGTATGCATTAGGTTATTTTCGCACCTTTTGTTTCTAAAAAAAAAAAAAAATTTCCGTTTTCCACAACTTTCCTTGTTTTCATTTTCTTTTTTTCTTTTTTTTAATTATCGTAATTAAAAACGTAATAGATGGAAGATATATTTTTCTTTAAAAACATTTAAAACAAAAAAAAAAAACAGAGGGACAACTTAAATTAAACAAAACGTTACTGATTTGGTACCTGAAAGAGTGGAGACAGTCTTCAAGGCCTTCTGCTTGGCTTTGTCATCATCTAATTCCAGCTTCAAAACAATCTTCTGGAAGAACAAATACACAGATCTAGTTTAGATTCACTGAAATCCGTTGATAATCTCTTTAACTACTAAAGAATCAAACATAACTGAAACTTAATATTCTAAATCTAGACACAGCTAAAAGTACTTTCAAAAACGGATAGAATCTTTCCTACGTACTCCGAAACCTTAAAAGAGGAAAACAAAAAACAAATGAAGAATAAAATCTAACTCTGCCATCAAAATTTTTGTTCCCAGATATCAACAAACATGCTTTAATTATAAGATTCTATTAAAAGCTAAGCCAGAAAGGAAAAAAAAGAAAAGAAACAAACCCATTAAAGTTCATGAAGAATCAGAATTGAATCAAAGTTCAAAAGTGAATCTTGGATCATTTCATAAAAATAAAAATTAAGTAATAGGACAGAGATGAAAAATTATATTCCATAGAGGGAATCAGACCTTCATATTTGTATAGCCTTTTGAGGGCTATGCTGATCAAACCAGAAACTAATAAGAATGGTGAGAGTTGAAAGTTGTGAGAGAGAGAGAGAGAGAGAGAGAGAGAGAGAAATGGTTGTGAGAAAAAGAAGGAGAGCCAAGAAGAAATGGAATAATGCTTTGTTGAAAAAGGGTATGGGAGGTTTGGACAGATTAAGATGTACTAGCTAGGAAAATACGAATCAAAACAAGAAATGCAGAATAGGAGAGAGAATAAAAGTTAGAAAGAGAGAGAGAGAGTGTGTGTGTATGGTAATGGTAATGGTAATGCCGTAATGGTATTGGTATATATGATTATGATATGATGAAGAAGGGTAAACCAGAGGAGTCTGTAACTCTTTAACTCTATATGGTCCATCAAGCCTTTTTTGAACATGAAGGAGTGTAAGTAAACTGTAAACCATCGCTTTCGTGATGATGTTCACGCGAATGATAGGGAGTGTGAACCACACTTGGCCTCACGTACCACATTGCATAGCAAATGCTATATCCTATATATTAGATTTAGATTCTTTCATAATTACTATCCTTTTTAAAAAGCAAAGTTTTCTTTAACACTTATTCTGCTCACTTTTTATCTTGAAAATTATGAACCATGAAAAATGTGATTTTGTGGAATAACCTCAACCAGTAAAAAAAAAAAAAAAAAAATTGTTCTGTAGCTTTCGTCCCTGAGTTCTGAGGAATACAGATTGATTTCAACTTTCAAATTGATGGCTTTTTGGTTTTTTCTTTTTTGTCTTTTTACGTCTTGAAATTTTCTTTTCCGTGGGATGAAGAATAATATATTCTAATGTAATGTGATTGATGGCGTTATCAAGCTGGCCAAGTGGCCATCAAGTAAGTTCGCATTACATTTTTAGATTAACATCTTGACCAATTAAACCATTTGCATTTTGTTGTATAACCAACCAAATTTTATTTTCATTTAGTTCAGTCGTCTAACTTTTAATTTTGTTTAATCCAATCCTCATATCTCCATCAGAATTGCGGTGTTAACTTTCAACTTTATTCAATCCAAAATTATGTTGTTTTGGGGTCCTTAACGACTCAAATTACAAACAAAAAAATAAATTAAGTAAAATAATTATCTTCCAACATTTTCTCAAAATCCAAACAAAGTGTCAAGAATCTTAATCTTCAAATTAGAGCTCAAATCTAAATGATGCAAGTTACAATTACCCACTATTCAGTTATTCATATTGCTAAGAGTTTTGTATATAATTCAATTGGCACAACTTGGTTTTTCAAAAAAAGTTTTTCAAAAAAGACATTCATAATTCAAATCTCACCATTTCAACTATCAAATTAATATATATATATATATATATATATATATATATATATAAAGGAAAGTCTTTTAAGTTACATATTTGTGATGTTTCAGATGTCAAAAGAGCTAAAAAGAAACCCAAAAAAAAAAAAAAAAAAATACAACTATTTGTTATAATAAAGGGGTAACTTTAAATTTAAAAGTGACAATGTCCTAAATAAAAAATCCTGAAGGAGGTTGTATTACATGTTTTGATTACATTTACTCCACATTTGTGAGACATACTTCTATGTGGAATGATTAATACATATATAATTGAAAAAATGATAGATTTTCTCCTTCTCACCGACATGGAATCTAAATCTCAGAATAAGGAATCAAATTCAGATTCGGCAAGAGGGTAAAAAAAAAAAAAAAAAAAGTTTCTAATAATGATGAATCCGATTCACTAGGGGTCCGGTAAAAATACTAAAGAAGTAGGAAAAACAAAAAGAATTACACATATAAATGCGATTCCACTCCAGGTAATTAAAGAAGAAAACAAAAGAGAATATATAAAGCCCTGTCAAGTGGAAGCGGTGAAATAAGTGGAGTCCAAATCTTCTGTTCCACTTTTCCTGCTCCACTCTATACTCTACCAATAAAAACTTGTCACGTGTTCACCTAATTAATTAAAACTACTATTAATTAATAACTGTAGTATTACACATATAAATGATGAATCCGATTCACTAGGGGTCCGGTAAAAATACTAAAGAAGTAGGAAAAACAAAAAGAATTACACATATAAATGCGATTCCACTCCAGGTAATTAAAGAAGAAAACAAAAGAGAATATATAAAGCCCTGTCAAGTGGAAGCGGTGAAATAAGTGGAGTCCAAATCTTCTGTTCCACTTTTCCTGCTCCACTCTATACTCTACCAATAAAAACTTGTCACGTGTTCACCTAATTAATTAAAACTACTATTAATTAATAACTGTAGTATTAATAAGTCAATAATGATAATATTTAATTAATTAGGTGAACACGTGACAAGTTTTTATTGGTGGAGTATAGAGTGGAGTAGGAAAAGTGAGACAGAAGATTTGAACTCGAAATAAGTGTGGATCCCATACGGTTGGTACAACGTCCAGTGTGGTTCAGTAGCAATGCAATATTTTGGGGGCGCGTGATATATTATTAATATTGTGAATCGGATGGATTGTCGTGAGTCGTGACGCATTGGGATTGGGCCCACCGTATCAAAATTCAACGGTGGTGGCGTCGTCAATAATCGAAATACATCTGCGGGTTTTAACAACTGTGGGCCGCCAGTCATCCATTCCTCGCCGTTAAATTCACAATTCGCCGC
The DNA here is from genome assembly GCA_023736055.1 of Quercus glauca. Taxonomy (NCBI): domain Eukaryota; kingdom Viridiplantae; phylum Streptophyta; class Magnoliopsida; order Fagales; family Fagaceae; genus Quercus; species Quercus glauca. Next base: position 43,131,049 of record CM043318.1, read on the forward strand.
CCACTACTGTGTCTGTGTGCCAATACATCTTCGCCACGTGGCTATTTCTCTACATTGTAACATCAGTAATACGCAGGCACTTGACTCCTACAACTTGTGTCTCTTTCATTCTCAGTTAGGTACCGCTCATTGTCTTAAACATATCCTCTCAAATAATAATTTCACTATATTTTTATAATAATTTGAGTTTTCCATAACACCCTTCACTATAATCAGTTAGTTTAATTAATAAACTATTTTGTCATTATAAAAATTTGAGTTACAATGTAGTAAAAAAAAATCAATCCATATCTTGACCTACTAATAAAAAGTTATATTAAAAATTTTAATATACTTATAAAAATATTTAAAAAATTATAAGTCAAAATAAATAAATAAAATTTAGAAAAAGTTAACGGATACCTTAAAAACACAAGATTAATATGCATGTATAATAATATAAAAAAAAGTATAACATTTTAGCCAATTAAGCTTTAAAAAGTAGATGATAGTTATTATGTGTGAAGAAAAAAAAATAATTAAAATAAAAAATTAATATTTTAATGAAATATATTGTAAAACAAATAATCTGACATGTGATGTTTTAAAAAGTGAATATATAAAACACAAAAACTAGGTCATTATGCTAAAATAGACAAAAATAATTTACACGAGCTGATGTAAATGCCTAAGCGCATTGATTTAGAAATTTTTTTTAGAAAATAAAAAATCAACCAACTTCTTTGACCTTTTTTTATATTTTTCATGACAGAGATATAAAAACTTTTATAAAATATTCTATTAAACGCTCATTAATCATGATCCATCATAACATAAAATAAAATTTAAAAAGTGAAATTATTATTAAATTTTGTTGTACCTTAGACTTTCTTAAAAAGAAAGAAAAAAAATGAAAGTACCTGGCTTTACATTGCATGCGTAGAGACTGGACTAGAGATATGGACCCGATGATGGGTAGGCTGATAGCATATCCATCTAGACGGCGGTTCAAACGGTAGCCGGTAGGTTATCTTATTTTATTTTATTTTTTGATGTGACGGTAGGTTATCTTATTAGTTGTACTGTTGGTTTTATTTATTTATTATTTAATCTTCATTATTAATTAAATAATATTCATAATTATAAATGCGTTTTTAAAAATAATAATTATGTATAAAATATAATAATAAAATAACAAATTTTTAGGTTCTTATATATAGATCTTTAGAGGTAGCGTCTCTTGTCTTCAAAATTTAGAATTTTCTGCTAGGATCATCATCACAACATGTTGAAAATTTTAAGATAGCAAGTTCAATTTAGTTCAACAAACTAATTTTATTAGTGATTTTCTAAAAATACCACTGATTCATTGTTTTGTTTTATTATCAATTTGCTTTCATATCTTAGTATAATAAACTCCAAAGTTTAAACCTAATTCATATTGGACACTAATTCAATATAAACCTCGAAATTTTAATTTGATTAGTACTTATTTCTATGGAGTTGTTAGCATGAACTCACGAAGATTACAATAATAACTCATGTGAACTACACATGGAGCCCTTCTGGGTGAGGAAAAAAAAATTCCATGTGAATTATATTGGTATTCTTAAAAATAAAATATCACTGATTAAATACGAACATCAACTTATAATTTTGTTTATCTATTTTAATTGTTGTACATATAATACCTATTTGTAGTAGTATAGCTTAATTGGTTAGGAAACCGAGCCTTGCCCAATTTGTTAGCTTAAAAATAAGGTGACTAAAATCTTTAAAATTTCATCATTTTTTTGGGTATTATTGTGTTTTTATCAAACTAATTTTTCAAGAAAACTAAACAAATTACAATAACTATACTTTTTTTATACTCCTATATAAGAATTAGAATTGCAATAACTATACTGAACGCACATGATGTCATTTATAGGTTTTTATTTTCTTTTCTTTTATGGCATAATGTTTAGGATATAAAATTTTTCCTAACTATTGCTCTCGCAAGTTGTGATTGATGTACTATTATTTTCATATAAATTCAATACTGAGATCAATTTTATTAAAACTAATCACAACTGCCCCTTAAATAGTAACAGAAAAAATGTGAAAACGTCGTGTCTTTGAATGCCAAAACTTCAAATATACCACTCATGTAAAAGAGGTCAGGGGCTTTTACCTTACCAAAAAGCTTATACCCCTACGAACCATATTTTTGAAGTTGCTTTGCGCCTTTTTGCTTAATAATACAAATTTTAAAGCAGTTTGGATGAATAGCATTGTTTGAAACTTATTAGGGAAATAGTCTTTTTAGAATCTCATCTCTTGAAGAGGGGAGTCCCAACATTAACCTCATCTATCGAAGTGACTCTTCTCTTCCAGAAATGCGATACTAAATCCAAAGCCTGGCATGACTAATTTAAAGTGGAAATTTTTTTAAAATGTTATCTACATGCATGAAATTGGTATCTTGTAAAAAAGAGTTCCATTTAAAACATGGAATTCGTCTCTTCAAGAGATAAGTTCTTCTTAAAACATTCCAATTAAAAAAAAAAAATGCATGAAAAGCCCTTCTTCCAATAGCAACTCACAAGGCTTTTTAGGTCTAAACCCGCCTTAATCTATCCCTTAATTTCCACAACCACAACTAACATTTCATTCTTAAAAGGCCCAACATAGTTCTCTAATATGACACTACAAATTATTATTATTGTTTTTTTCATATCTCATGTTGTGAAAATAGTACACCCACTAATGCAAGATTAAAAAAGAGAAGAAAAATAGACAAAGAGAATTCACGTGGTTCGGCAATATGCTTACGTTTACAGGCGGCGACAGAGAAAGTTTCACTATAAAATAAGGAGATTATAATAGTAACACACAAGCACTCTCAAAAAACCCAAACCCCGAATACACCATTGGCGCTCTTACAAAGAATAGAGCACCCTATTGTATTTGCACTAGCCTTGTAGCTAGCCTCTTTCTCTCTATTGTACAATACACCATTTTACCAAGCCGTATAACATCACATAATATAATATGCTAAGTCGGCTAATGGATGTACACAAAACCAAAACCAAGTTGGTCTTCTACTATTACGAGGACATGGAGAGTCCTCACTAACTTTTTGAATCCAAAGTCAAGCCATATCACAACAAATCTCCACCTTGGCTTGAGTTTGGTCAAGCCCCATGAACTAACACCTTCGTCACCACCACCATAGCCCTTAAGGGTTTTCACAAGCTACAAACACTGACCAAGTCCAAGCAATGCTTGAACTTGTCCTTTGTAACTGACTTCGTCAACATATCAGATGCATTCTCCGAAGTGTGAACCTTCTCAAGAAAAATTTCTTCTATAACAATCAACTCCCTTATCTTGTGGAAACTCACAACAAGATAAATCCAATGTTTGCCAAGTAAAAGACACTTTGTCTATCACAACGCAACTGAACCCACCTTGGTTCAAACCAAGCTCTTCGACTAGCCTACCTAACCACAGTGCTTCCTTTGCAGCTTCACCTACAGCCATGGATTCAACTTCAATAGCAGACATGGTTATTACTGATTATAATGTGGATCTCCAACAAATAAGCCCGCTTGACAATGTAAAAATATAACCATCCACATTGCCTACATAATCTGCATCCACATACCCTACCAATGAATTATCACCATGCTACCTCGCAAACAAGATCCAATGTTCCTAATTACATTTCAAGTTTTTGAATATTCACTTCACTGCATTCCAATGCTCTATACCAGGGTTCATTGTGCACCTGCCAATAGTATTCACTACATAAGCCAACTCCAGCTTAAATCAAACCATTGCATACATTAAACACCCAATAGCACCTACATTTAGTACCTTTGACATGTCTTCAACTTTCATGTCAAACTCACTGCGCAACACAGACTTTCGCCTATCAACCTCACATATGCTCTTAACAGCAATTACCATATCATCCCTCTTTCTAGACTTGCAACCCATTGATTTCTTTCCCTTTGGAAGTTCTGACAACTCTCAAGTCTTGTTCTTATTCAAGGATTCCATCTCCTCCACCATAGCTTCCTTCCACTTGTCCCCTTCAGAGCTATCAATTGCTTCTGAAATATTGAAGGATCCTAGCTACTAATTATTAAACAATAAGAAGCAAGATCCTCGAAACCATACTTGATTGATGGTCTTTTGTTGCGTTTAGGTATGTCTGATATTGTACTATGGGATTCATTCTCTAGCTGAGGCTCCACTTTATCTAGCTTCACCTGCACGATTGATTTACCGCTTTCACTATTGCTTCGCACCACTTGAGATTCCTCTTCCTTTCGGATAGCTTTTATCATAGACTTTTCATCAAATACCACATCTTTGCTTATCACCACTTTTTCTGCAACCGGATCCCAAAGCTTGTATCCCTTTACACCTTTCTTAAACCCAAGAAAGATGCATTTATTTGATTTTGAACCAAGCTTTTACCTTTCTTTACTAGGAATATGCACATAGGCAAGACAACCGAAGATCCTTATCAAAGAATAATCAACTTCTTTCCCAATCCAAACCTCTTCAGCAACTTTCTTGTCAAGTGAAAACCTAGGCAATCGATTAATGATGTAGCAAGCCATATTCACAACTTCAGCCTAGAAGACCTTAGGAAGCCCAACATTCAATCTTATGTACCTAGCTATTTCTCCAAGTGTTCTATTAAGCCTTTTAGCTTTTCCATTTTGTTGAGGTATTCTTGGTACCGTAAAGTGCCTCTTGATGCCATGCTCTTCACAAAATTGCAAGAACTCTTTATTTGTGTACTCAATGCCATTATCAGTTCTAAGACACTTCACTTTCCTTCCCGTTTGGTTTTCCACTTAGGAATTCCACTTCTTGAATTTTTCAAATGCATCAGATTTATTCTTCAAGAAGTAAACCCTAACTTTCCTGAAATAGTCATCAATCGAACTTATATAATACCGAGATCCACCTTTAGAGACAACATTTGACAGTCCCTAAATATCAGAATGTATATAATCCAGAATGCCCTCTGTCTTGTGTGTGGAAGTTTTGAATTGCACCTTACACTACTTTCCCATAATGCAGTATTTACAAAAATCTAATTTGTATGACTTAACTCTAGCCAACAGATTTCTATTATGCAATTCCCTCATACCACGTTCACCTATATGCCCAAATTGCATATGCCACAAGAGTGTATCATCCTGCTTAGATTTAGTAACTGCAACAGCTCCACCTACAATGGTGCTACCAAGCAATTTGTAGATACTATCACTACCCCTTCATCATAACCATAGCACCCTTTGATACCTTTATTATCCCATTTTCAGACTGATAACTAAAACAATTAGAGTCTAGGATTCCCAATGAAATAAGATTATTTTGCAAATTTGGAACATGTCTTACATCCATTAATGTCCTCACAACATTATCAAACATCTTAACTTTAATTGTTCATACTCCAACAACTTTGCAAACAACATTGTTTTCCCTTAGAACAGAACCACAATAAACAAACATGTAAGTGTCGAACCAGTTCTTGTGAGGGGTCACGTAAATGAACATGTTGAATCTAGAACCCAAGAATCAATCAACCAGTCTACATTTGATGAAACAGAACACAAATCTCCATTTGAATCTGTATCTACTGTCACTACGTTGGCAAATCTTGAGGACCTTTCATTGTCTTCTTCCTTGTCTCTATTCCACTCTGGACAGTCTCGCTGTATATGCCCATTCTTTTGGCATTTATATCATTTCACTGTCTTGCTTTGGATTTAGATCTACTATATCCCCTGGCAGAATTTTTTTCCTTGTCTTTCTCCCTTCCACGATCTTGATAACCCTTTACCTTAAGCCCTTTCCGAGAACTCTTACCTCAATTTTGTTTCTGATGGTAGTGATCCATCAAGGCTCCTGATCTCTTTAAATTCTAGAGTCTCCTTCCCCAAATACAAGGTTGTAACCAAGTGTTTTAGGAAGCCGTGAATGAAGTCAAAAGCATCATCGTCTTATCTTCATCATCGAATTTTATATCGATCCTCAACATGTCACTAATAACTTGGTTGAACATGTTGATGTGTTGAGGCAAATCCACACCCTCGACCATCTTAAGCCCATAAAGTTTCACTTAAGATTCAATTTATTTGTGAAGGACTTGAACATATACCAGCTCTTCAACTTCAACCATATTACAGCAATTGACACCTCATCCATGACATCATACATAAGCTTATTTACCATACATAGTCAATTGTACTCACCGCCTTCATCTTGAGTTCTTCTCACTCGTCATCAATCATCTTCTCTAGTTTCTTTGTTTTCCCATACAAAACCTTCACCAAACCTTGTTGTGCCATCAAGTCTTTCACCCTTCTTTGCCATAACCTGAAGTTACTAGTCCCATCAAACTTAACTATGTCTCCCTTGGCAATAGAAGCATTAACCTCCATTGGATCTACCAACCTGGAGCTTTGATACCAATTGTTGTGAAAATACACCCACTAATGCAAGATTAAAAAAGAGAGAAGAAAATAGACACGGAGAATTTACGTGATTCGGCAATATGTCTACGTCTATAGGTGACAACAGAGAAAGCTTCACTATAAAATAAGGAGATTACAATAGTAGCACACAAGCACTCTCACAAGACCCAAACCCAAAATACACCCTTAGTTCTCTCACCAAAAATAAGAGTAACCTATTGTATTTACACTAGCTTTGTAGCTAGCACCTTTCTCTCTATTGTACAATACACCATTTTACCAAGCCGTATAACATCACATATTTATAATATGCTAAGTCGGCTACTAGTTGTGCACAAAACCAAAACCAAGTTGGGCTTCTACTGTTACTAGGACACGGAGAGTCGTCACCGACTTTGCCAATCCAAAGTCAAGCCATATCACAACATCTCAAAATGGGTTTCTTAGGAATTCCAAGGATTGGAGGTGACTGGACTTAGTTGAGAAGATCCAATCAATCCCATGGTGCTTTGGGACGAATTAGGGGGCAACTTGGGGTGATTTGGCGAGTTGGAGTTGGATTGGTGAGTTGAAGATAGCAACTCAGAGGAATGATTTGGGATTGGATTGGAGAGACAGAGGAGAGTAGATTTGGTAAACAAATGTGAGAGGAAAAAAAAATGTATTAGTGGGTTCTTGTTAGCTCAATTGGTAAAGTCTCTGATGGTTGAATAAGAGATCTGAGGTTCAATCCCTACCTATACCAAAAACCAATTGGTGTCTTGGTCTGATAATAAAGAGCTATCATTAAGAGCGGACGTCATAAGTTAAAACTCTAAAAAAAAAAAAGTAATAAATACATCTTGTCTCTAGAGACGAGATTTAGGTGGAGAAATTTTATTAAAATGGCCACTTATTATTGCCATATCAAAATAACAAAGTTAGATCTTATCCCTTTAAAATATGAGATCAATTTAGAGGTTATTTCTCAAAATAAGTTTCAAATTGTATTATTTTGCCAAATAATTTTAAAACTAAATTGATCACACAAAACTGCCTTGCCTCTTCTCACACAACAAATAAAACCCCTTTCGCCTCAGTACAACCTTGATCCATTAAACCCAAAAATACCCCCTTCTCTCGTCTAATGGCCTAACTAGTTAAAAATATTCTTTGCCTTCTTTTGGATCGCGTTTGCGTAAGCCCACAGCTGGCATTTGGCGTTTATGTGTGGGTCTCATACACTATTTACGGGACCTCTAAGTCTTTTTCAGGAAAAAAAAAAAAAAACTTTAAAACTAGGTCCCTCGACACTATTTATATATTTAAAAATTATTTTATTACAGTATTTTCAGTTTTCAGCAATAAGCAGTATCCAAATAGACCTTTCATTTCTTTTCTTCTTCCTTTTTTGGTAAATGTTCATTTCTCTTTTATTTAGTCAAAATAAAATAAAATAAATAAATAAATAAACCTCTTATGCATATATGTAGTCTTAACTTAAAATATATATATGATTCTCAATATATATACCGGTACAGCGCATATCAACTGGCCAAATTTTATTCGTTTTTATATTCTTCTAATGTTACAACATCCCTTTTAAGTTTTTTTTATTTTTTTATTTTTTTATTTTTTTTTAATAAAAACCTAACTCTTGAATCATTGGAAATGAAAACTAAAGGTTAAATATTATAGAATTATTTTTTGAAAACGGCATGTATTATGTATAGAGCTTTTTGAAAATTCTGAAGCATGCGAATTAAATTTTTAATTAATTTTTTAAAATTTCAGTCAAACGTACTTAATAATGATCTATTAAGTTAATTTATTAATGACATTTTGTCGTTATTTTGTACTTTTTAATTGTACGGAAGATATATCTATAATTATTTTTTTGAGAAATTATCTATAATTAATTAAGATAAAGTAGAAATTTGGTCATAATAATAATTTATATAATGTAAGTTCTGTTCTACAGCATTGTGATTATACCATGTTGATATTCTCTACTTTTTTCTTTATAGATTTTCTTTTTTTTTTTTCTTCTCCTTATAGCATACGTAGATAGTTTTTTTACCCCCTTATTTTCCACACTTAACACTTTTTATCCTCTCACAATATTGTCGTCAGAGTATAAAAACTTTTTTCTGATTAAAAATCTATTATAAAACATTATAAGGTTTTTAAATAAATTATTATTAAGTTTTCAACTAATTTAATAATCTTTTATAATCTTTTTGTTAAAATAAATTGTTGGTCCATAAAATTTACCTTTCAAGCTCTTTTAGTCTTTAATGTTTCAAATCATCGAATTTCAATCCCTAAAAAGTTTTTTTTTTTTTTTTTAACAAGATAGAATTTCTACTTTAGCCTAATCTAAGTGTTTATGTGTATGAAACTCCCTCCTGAAGACTTGAACTTCGGCCCTTATCCCTCACACCCCACAAGCACTTATACTTGTAGAGTGACCATTGCACCAAGGGTGTGTAGTGGTTCCCTAAGAAGTTCTAAAAATGAGCTATGTTGGTCCTTTCATCATATTTCATTAATTTTCTTATAAATGTATACAAGTACAACAGAGTAATGAGGTGACTTGATTTTTATTTTTTATTTTTTATGTGACATCTATTTATTTTAGCCCCAATTTTACATTTCCCCCCAATTTTGGCCGTAAAACATTACAGTCTAAAATTTATGATTTCAATTGAGTATTCTTGTAGAAGGCAATATTTGTGGGATATATTTCTCAAATAACTTTATTCATGTGATTATGTAAATAGGAACAACAAACGAAACAAATATGTATAATGTATAGAAAAATTAAAATCACTTAAATATACTCATTGGTCAGATGAACATAGAATGATAAATGCAAATCTGATTAAACGCCAGCGTTTGACATTTTCTCCCTATGACGGATTTTACCCCTCACACTATTTCATCAATAGTGCTTTGAGACTCTTAGACTTCTATCTCCAAGGATACATTGATCACAGCAAACAAACCAAAAAAAAAAAACACAACAATATGAATGCTTAGCAAACAAAATTGTGTCCCTTTCACTCTCTTTGATCACTTGCTGGCTTAACTATTTTAACATAGGAATGGGTGTGAGATGTTATCTCTATAGTGACAAGGGTAGTGTCCACAATTCTGTTGCCCCTTTGAACTTAGATCTTGGGATATCTAATCAACTATGTAGAGTTGCCATCCCAAAAACTTTTAAGTCAGACTTTAAACACATCTCCCTCGGTAAGCAATTTACTTACCCTCTACTCAAACCTTTGGTTAATGAGTCCTTTACATCATCTTTTTTTTTTTTTTTTTTTGGTAAACTCCTTTACATCATCTTTTCAACTTTATGTAGTCCATGGAAATAATTTTATTTGAAAGTAACTACCTCATAGTATTATGTCTATGATGAATTTGTGGACATTTACAATAACTGTGTCATACCAATCACTTATTGGCAATCACAATGTATACAAATAGGAGGTATAGATTTTGTCCACCGGTTCTTAGCAATAAAATATGTCATTAATGATAGTACAAATGAAATGATCTTTTCAATTAAACACTGTTTAATTAAGACAATGCATACAAATAGAAGGCATAGAATTCTTCCACGGATTCGTCCATTGGTTCTTGGGTACTCCCTCCTCTCATATGAATGATGGGTCCTACTAATTAAATTCACCCGCCATTTATGTGAGAGGAGGGAGTACGCATTTATGGTACTCCATGAGTACTTAATAATTTTCCTTGGTTCTTAGCAATAAAATTAAAATGTCATGAATGACTATGAAGTGAAATGATGTTTTTGGTTAAACATTGTTTAGGACGATCCATTTCTGACCCACATTTGATCGTCTCATTTGTTACATGTACTAATGTTTGTGAAAATCCCGATCTAGATTCTATGATCCTACGATTTTACGATCCCACCTGCCCAAAACGATCCGAATTTTTCAAAGATCTTTGCGATCATTTAGGATCGGTAGAATCATATGATTCTGACAATCCTGAACAATCCTAATTTCTTGTAATTTTTTTTAACTTGACAGAAGGCTCAGTTGAACCTAAATGAAAAATAACATCCCAATAAACCAAGTTTTGCTATTATAATGTAAAGAGATAGAGCATCAATTGAACCCAAATAAAAAATAGGGCAAATTACAACTTACCTACCTGAGGTTTTAACTAAAATTTAAGTTGCCCACCTATGTTTTGAAATCCCATGATACAAGTGTTTCATTATATTCTTTTTTATCTTGTATTTTTATGTTTTTGTGTTTTTGGAGGAGATAGACATAAAAGTGAAGCAAAATTACATATTTAGTCATGTTTTTAACAAAAGTGGGTTAAGGAAATCTAACTGAGTTAACTTCAGGTGGGTAAAGTGTCAAATTTCAAACTACCGATAGGTAACTTAAATTTCAGCCAAACTACAGGTGGATAAGTTATAATTTTCCCTAAAAAATAACATCCCAATAGAGTACTACGTTTTGATTTATTTGGCTTCTTTAAATGATGCTTACAAATGGATGTAGTGATGTATGATAATTACATCAAATGGATGCAAATTTTTGGTTTTTTTATGAATGAATGTATAATTTATGTGATTATTTAATATACAAATGTGTATTTTTTTTGTTTTTTCTCAAATAATGTAGGATTTTATGATTTACGATCCGATCTTACGATTCACGATCCCATTTACCTCTCATGATTCTATGTAGGATCCTAATTTTGACAACCTAATAATACACTAAAAAGTTGATGGGTAAAAAGAAATATTTATTTTTAGTTTTGGCCGGGTCAAAGTTTCAAGGGAATTTATAAAAATCTATGACCCGACTGGAAATATGATATTAATTTGTTAAAGCCAAGCCCAATTTTGATTTGTCCATCTGATCGAAATTGCTCGTGCTCTTTTTAATAAGGTGTTCGGATGGTTAGGGTTGAACAGTTAGAAATGGCTTTTTAATTAGAAATTTTTTAACGATAACTATAATGTTATTGATGATTCCTCTCATCAGAACATAACTAACAATTGTTTTTAAATTACTAAAAAATATAATTCTAACTGCTTTTAACAAATAGTAATAACTTTTTGTATTTTTGTGCACATGAATCACCACTAGCTAGCTTTGAAAAGGCCGATTTGTTCTTTTCAACAGAAACGTGTGTGATCAGCAATAGTTGAAAATGTTTCCATACGCGTGGGTCTAAACTCAAACGTAGAACCTGCATGCACGAGTCAATTAGAAAACATCAGTTCCAAATTAATTAACTGTCAATAATATGGTCCATATCTCTTTCATTCAATGATGGAAGGCTCTTTGTTAGTAGTTTGTTGTACATCAAAACTTACTTTTTTTTTTTGTTTTTTTTTGGGGGGGGGGGGGGGGGGGGGGGGAGGGGAGGAATTTAGTCCATTTCTGTGATCTAGATCCAAAGACGGTGCCACCTTAAAGACAGGGTGGTCCTCCAAATTAATTAACTGTTAATAATATGGTCCACATCTCATTCATTCAATGATGAAAGGCTCTTTGTTAGTAATTTGTTGTACATCAAAACTTTTTTTTTTCTTTTTGGGGGGGAGAATTTAGTCTATCTATGAATGTGATCTAGATCCAGGGGCGGCGCCACCTTAAGGCCAGGGTGGTCCCAGTGGTCCCAGGACCACCTTGACCTAAATTTTTTTTATATATATATAATAATTTAAAAAATTTTATTTGTCTACCCTTCAAAAAAATATTTGAGAACACCCTCAGTTTTTTTTTTTTTTATGCTAATAAAATTAAATTTTGCTCTATTATTTGTTCTACATTCAGTGGATGACTGATTGCTTAGTTGTGTACATTGAAAGAGATGTAGCTTGTAGCATTGATAATGAGATTATCATGTAACGATTTCAAAATATGAAAACTCATAGAAGACAATTATAAACTTTATATATTTGTGTGTTTTTTTTATTGTTGTTGTTGTCAATGTATGAATTTTTCTTTTTATTAGATTGTATAATTTATACTTCTTAAAGAACACCTTGAGGAAAATTCCTAGAGCCGCCATTGTCTAGATCTAGCTCAAACAAACAAGAATATTGGAACATTGATCTCTTATGGCCACCAATGGCCTTGAATTCTGGTACCAATCCACAATGTATCTAGTAATGTACATGTAACGTTTGACTCCTGCTGAGTTTTTAATTGTTTGAGAGATTGAATTGGAAAAAATAATGAAAAATTATATATGAATTTTAGGCAAGTCTAATTAAAACATTATCTTTAAAAAGATAATTGTACCAATCTCAAAGACCAACAAAATTTACTCAAAGCGGGAATAGTGAATACACACAGTCAGAGAACTAGGTTTTCAATTTTCACATAGATAAAAGAAGGAACACTAATCAACCATAAACCTAGGGTTTCGAAAGTGTGAGAATAGACATTTTATCTAACGAGTACTACAATTATAGGTTCGTCATACAGCACAATCCACACAAATGATGAGCATACAATCCATAGGGTCGTCCATGACAGGACGACCATACAACATTTATGGCGTTGTCATTAATGGTTTCATAATCGACAAGCACCAACGATCAGAAAGGCCAACCACGAGCCAATTAAGCCTCATTTAAGCTCAGGTATACGTTACAAAAGAAAACAAAGAGAGCCATTAAGAGGTTGCCATCAATTACACTCAAAATGAGCCTCCCAATAGTTGTACTAAGGCTATAAATAAGCCACCAAGCACCAGGAGAAATATAGACATACAGAATTACATTCTGATTATTTGAGAGATATTGAGAACTCTACTTACTTAATCATTGGAGAACTATTGGCTAACACCACTATGGTGCCTTTCTCTCTCATCTTTGCAGGGAATGTTACCTCGTCATAAGCTCCGATGAGGTTATCAACTGACGACCATTTTTGGTTTCATCATTTTCCACTGCCATCTTAGCCATGGAGTTCCAAAACAGGGCTATTTGGATATTTCAAAAGAGGGCAATTTGGTTAAAAAATTCCCTAAATAGTGTTAATCGGCCAAAATCACAGAAATACTATATTGTCTCTAGGTTTCACGTTTCAAATAATTATAAGGAAAAATAGTCTTGTCCACATCTTTTTAAGCATATACATATTTACTATTTAGTACAAGAAATGAATAATATGTATGGGGCAATGTACAACATAAATAGCATAGATATATATATATATATATATAATCTTCAAGAATCTCTTATAACCTACATAATATTTATTAGCCTAGATAATTCCTCTTTATTTATTTAAGTTAACTTGTATACAAGTTAACTCTTTCTTTAACAAACTCCACTATAACTCATTCCTTTATTAAGCTTTAGTTAATTTAATTTTTAACGTGATTTAATTTAAAATGCACTAACAAAATAGATACAATGTCCATGTTCTTGCCAAAAGGTTTCTGCAATAAGAAATTAAAGGAATAACATTCTGTGGTAATACACACATCAATCAAAAGTTTTGTAATCATCCGCGTGGGAAAAGTATATGTAGAACACAAATCTACCTCATTTCTATATCACAATCTATATTAGATGAAGAGGGAAAAAACCTGTTTATGCATGACGACCTCTATTCCTGACGGACCTGAATTCTGACGGGCTATATCTTGTGGGCTTAGTTTGGGTGGGCCAGTTGAGTTAGAAGGCCCATACGTGGAACTTCGGCACCAATAAGATTTTATGAGATATACCTATTGATGAGTTCCCTCCACAAGGAAAAGCCTTGTCCATCAAGTCTAGGATTCTATGAAGAAGAGTCCTATAAGGAAAGGATTCCTATATGGAAAAGACTTCTACTCCAAGAAATAGAGGTAAACCCTCTACTACTATAAAAGCCCCAATACCCTCACATACCAAGGTACGCATAATTTTACCCTCTCTAGCACTCTAGAGTTGTGAGAATATTTCTGACTTAACCTTCGGAGGGTATTTGGCCGGCACCACACCGGTGCTCTTCGCAAGGTTTTCTCTTCTCTTTGTTGTGTAGGTCCACATTCGTGCACGTAGGTACTGTGTGACTCATTGGTGAAATTCTTGACATCATCAGTTGGCGCCGTCTGTGGGAAACTTATACGGTTTTTTGCTGCAATCCGCAAGCAATACTATAGTTTCCCGGATCAAAGAATTGCATGGTGCTTACTCGCTCGATGGCAACCACCAACGACGTTCAAGGAGCAGAACCCCCCATGACCGCCCTCGAGAGACAAGTTCGAACTCTTGCTGCGGCCGTGGAGCGCCTCACTAAGCAAAACAACGACCTGGAAGAACAGCTGCGCCAGAAGAACACAGCACCAAACGACTTACAAGAAGACCAAGAAGGAACCAGCGCTGCAAGAAAAAACCAGGAGAGAGTTGAAGCCAGCCACGCCCCAACAGGGACGGAGAGGCAGAACGTAAGCATGCCATCACTCACGGATGCGACTCCTCCACACATCGTCGCAGAGATGCAAACAATGAGAGAACAGATGGAGGTTATGATGAACGCGCTCAAAGGGCGAGTTTCTAGTGACCTTGACGATCTAGTTAATCACACTGATTCACCCTTCACTACGGCTGTAAATTCCTTCCCCCTGCCACACAAGTTCCGGATGCCAAACATCGACAGTTATGACGGACTGAAAGACCCTCTGGATCATCTAGAGACGTTCAAAACATTGATGCACCTTCAAGGAGTCGCGGATGAAATAATGTGCAGGCCTTCCCTACCACACTGAAAGAAGCTGCTAGGATCTGGTTCAGTTGGTTGACACCAAACTCTATCAGCACATTCAAGGAATTAAGCGCCCAGTTCACGTCCCACTTCATCGGGGCACATAGGTACAAAAAATCGACGGCGTGCCTAATGAGCATCAGGCAGCAGGAGGACGAGATGCTTAGATCCTACATAACCCGCTTCAATAAGGAGGCACTCTCGATCGACGAAGCTGACGATAAGATACTGGTGGCAGCCTTCACAAATGGGTTGCGAAAGGGTAAATTTTTGTTCTCTATATACAAGAATGACCCGAAAACCATGACGGAGGTCCTATACAGGGCAACGAAATACATGAATGCGGAAGACGCATTACTGGCAAGGGAGGATAAGCCGAGGAAGAGAGAACGACAGGAAGACGCCCGGCAGGACCAAGAGCGGAAAAGACCCAAAACTGGAGACCGAAGGGACGACCGACGATCCAAACCCCAAGGAAGAAAATTTACGAGCTTCACCCCGTTGAATATCCCAGTAGACCAAGTCCTAATGCAGATTAAGGACGAAGAGGCTCTAACCTTTCCAGGAAAGCTCAAGAGTGATCCGAGCAAACGGTCAAGAGACAGGTACTGCCGCTTCCACCGCGACCACGGTCATGATACATCTGATTGTTACGATTTGAAACAGCAGATTGAAGCCCTTATCAGACAAGGGAAATTGCAAAAGTTTATAAGAAATGAGAAGACGAATCCCTCACCTCAAGAACAGCAACCCCGAAGGGAGAACGAACGTCCTAGACCCCCGGTCGGAGACATAAGAATAATCGTGGGTGGGACTGCGACAGCAGGTTCATCCAAGAAGGCCCAAAAAACTTACCTTCGAATGGTTCAGAACGTCCAACTGATGGGCTCGGTTCAAAAGATAGCCCGTAGGGATAGCCCAATCATCGGGTTCTCGGAAGAAGATGCACGACGACTTCATCATCCACATGACGACGCCCTGGTCGTCACCCTACGAGTCGAGGAGTATAACATGCACAGAGTGTTGGTCGACAACGGCAGCTCAGCGAATATCCTATACTATCCCGCATTCCAGCAGATGATGATTAATAAGGAACGACTGATACCAACGAACGCCCCGCTAGTGGGATTTGGAGGAACGAGAGTATTCCCGTTAGGAGCAATCACGCTTTCAATGACGGTAGGAGACTACCCCCAGCAAATCACTCGAGACGTGACATTCCTCGTAGTTGACTGCTCGTTCGCATACAACGCTATCCTCGGACGACCCACTCTCAACGCATGGAAGGCAGCAACATCAACATATCACCTGATGATTAAGTTTCCCATGGAGTACGGGGTCGGGGAGTTACGAGGGAATCAGGTGGCTGCCCGTGAATGCTACTTAGCCGTGTTGGAGACGGAGGATCAACAGCAGGCAATGAGCATAGAAAAACAACGGCTCACTGCTGAACCCGTCGAGGAACTGGTAGAAATAACTCTGGACGAATCAAGGCCTGAACGAACGACCAGGATAGGGACCTCGGCCAGTCAGCCCGTACAGCAGGCCCTCAGAGCATTCCTCAGGATGAACCAGGACGTTTTCGCTTGGAGCCACGAAGATATGCCCGGGATCAGTCGCTCAGTCATAGTCCACAAGCTGAATGTGAATCCTAAGTTTTCGCCCGTCAGACAGAAAAAGCGAGTCTTCGCTCAAGAACGGGACAAGGCAATAGCAGAAGAAGTAAAAAAGCTGCTCGAAGCGGACTTCATCCGAGAGGTATATTACCCCGACTGGTTGGCAAACGTTGTGATGGTCAAAAAGGCGAACGGAAAGTGGCGAATGTGCGTCGACTTCACGGACCTCAACAGGGCATGCCCAAAAGACAGCTATCCATTACCTCAGATAGACACTCTGGTGGACTCAACGGCCAAACATCAACTCTTAAGCTTTATGGATGCCTTCTCGGGCTATAATCAAATCAAGATGGACGAAGCTGATCAGGAGAAGACCTCCTTTGTCACAAGCTAAGGACTTTTTTGCTACAACGTGATGCCGTTTGGGCTCAAGAATGCAGGAGCAACATACCAAAGATTAATGAACAAAATGTTCGCGCACCAAATTGGAAGGAACGTACAGGTATACGTCGACGACATGCTCGTGAAAAGCCTTCTGGAACAGGACCATCTTAGAGACCTATAGGAGACGCTCGACACCCTCAGGTCGTACAATATGAAGCTAAATCCGAATAAGTGCGTGTTCGGAGTGACGGCGGGGAAATTCTTGGGATTCATGGTATCCCATAGAGGAATTGAGGTTAACCCAGGGAAGATACGGGCCATCATGGAGCTAAAACCGCCTAAAACAGTGAAAGAGATGCAGAGCTTGAACGGAAAAATTGCGGCCTTAAACAGATTCGTCTCCAAAGCGACGGACAAATGTCTACCATTCTTCCGCACTTTGAGGAAGGCTTTCGAATGGACGGATGAGTGTCAAAAGGCATTTGAGCACTTGAAGAGGTACCTCGCCTTTCCCCTACTCCTCAGTCCGGCCGAACCGGGGGAAGGACTCTACCTATACTTGCAGTCTCACAAGCAGCCGTCAGCGCGGCCTTAATAAGGGAAGAACGAGGAACTCAGCTACCCGTTTATTTCATAAGCTGGGGTTTTCAGGGGGCAGAAGAAAGATATCCCCAGATGGAGAAGCTGGCCTTCGCACTTATAACTGCAGCTCGAAAGCTCAAGCCCTATTTCCAGGCACATACCATTGTTGTCTTGACGGATCAACCCCTGAAGAGAGCCATGAGCAGCCCTGAAGCTGCTGGACGAATGGCTTTATGGGCGATAGAATTAAGCGAGTTTGATATACAGTATCGCCCGCGAACTGCAATAAAGGGCCAAGCCGTGGCAGACTTTATCGCCGAATATACCCCGTTAGAAGATAAGGGGGTAGACACATTCAGAGAATGGAGCATCCACACGGACGGATCTTCAAACAAGCGAGCTGGAGGAGTTGGAGTTGTAATTCAAACCCCGGACGGGGACAAAATCGAATGTATGATCCGATTAGATTACGCAACCACAAACAACGAGGCCGAGTATGAGGCATTAGTGGCAGGAATGGACCTCGCGATAGCGGCAGGTGCTGAAGTCATGGTCGTACATTGTGACTCCCAGGTGATAATGAGTCAAATTAACGGCATTTACGATTGCAAAAATGAAAGAATGAGGAAGTACCTAGAAAAGGTAAAGAATCGGATCGACGGCCTCAAAGTGCGTTTCATTCAAATCCCAAGGGAGGAGAATAAATGCGCCGACCGTCTGGCAAGAGCAGCCTCAGCGGAGCCTATGCAAGTCCCTGATCAAGTATTGTCATTTATCCAAACGTCCTCAACTATTGACGACGAAGTGGAAGTTCATGAAATGAATTCTGAGAATGATTGGACCACGCCATTATTAGCCTACCTGAGGACGGGCGCGTTACCAGACGGGAAAGAAGCAGCCAGAAAACTGAGGGTCCAAGCCTCACGGTTCGTACTAATCAAAAACCTTCTGTACAAAAGGGGATTCTCACGACCGTATCTGAGGTGTTTGAATCAGGACGAATCAAACTACGTAATGAGAGAAGTCCATGAGGGTATCTGTGGAAACCATTCGGGCGCACGATCACTAGTGCACAAACTTATCCGAGCAGGATACTATTGGCCTACAATGCAGAAGGACGCACAAAGCTTTGTCAAGAGGTGTGACAAATGCCAGAGATTTAGCAATCTAATAAGGCAACCAACCGAGGAGATGACACCCATCACGGCCCCCTGGCCATTCGCCCAATGGGGACTGGACATCATGGGCCCCTTCCCGACCGCGGCAAAGCAACTAAAATTTTTGGTGGTTGGTATTGACTACTTCACAAAGTGGGTGGAAGCAGAGGCCCTTGCCACCATCACGGAGAGAAACATTCGAAGCTTTGTTTGGAAAAATATTATCTGCAGGTACGGGATACCAAGAGTGCTTATCTCCGACAACGGAAAGCAGTTCGACAATAGCGCATTTAGGAACTTCTGTTTGGAGCTGGGTATTAAGAACCATTATTCCTCCCCCGCACACCCTCAGGCCAATGGACAAGTGGAAGTTACGAACCGAACCTTGCTCAAGATTATCAAGGCACGGCTCGAGGGGGAAAAGAGCATCTGGCCTGACGAACTACCAAGTGTCTTGTGGGCGTATCGTACAACTGTAAGGGTACCTACAGGAGAAACGCCGTTTCGCTTAGCATATGGGACTGATGCGGTCATACCTGCAGAGATAGGGCTTACAAGCTATCGCGTGGAGAATTACAGTGAGGATAACAACGAAGAAGCCATGCGACTACAGCTAGATTTGGTGGACGAAGTCCGTGCTACGGCAGAACAGAGATTAGCACGATACCAGAACCTGATGGCAAAATACTACAACTCCAGTGTAAGGCAGAGAGACTTTCAGATCGGTGACCTTGTGCTGAGAAAAGTAATGGGAGCTGCTAGAGACCCCTCTCAAGGAAAGCTCGGCCCCAACTGGGTAGGACCATACAGGATCTCTTCATGGCATAGAAAAGGGACCTACCACCTTGAAACTCTGGACGGGCAGAAGCTACAGCACCCGTGGAACACAGAGCACCTACGGAGATACTACCAGTAGAGACGATGACTTGAAAGACAACAATCTTTTTACTCCTAGATTTATCGATTACTTTTAAGATTCCGCTACAATAAGCCCGTGGGCACATTTTTTACTTTGGTTTTGCTACAATATGTTTTTAAGCCCAAGGGGACAAGTACTTTCCTACAAATGCATGATTTTTATTCAGAATCAACTATTTTTATCTACATGCACTATTCAAAATCTTAAAATCCGCAAATTAGACGGAAAAACCCCGAGAGGGTTAAAATTTTATAAAGTCCACAAAGTGGACGGACAAAGTCCACAAAGTGGACGGATATCCCCAAGAGGGATTGAATCTTAAAATCCGCAAAATAGACGGATAAACCCCAAGAGGGTTAAAAGTTTATAGTCCAAAAAGTGGACAGACAAAGTCCACAAAGTGGACGGATATCCCCAAGAGGGATAGAATCTAAATTCCGCAAAGTTAGACGGATAACCCCCAAAAAAGAGTTATAAATTTAAAGTCCACAAAAGCGGACGGACAAAGTCCACAAAAGCGGACGGACAAAGTCCACAAAATGGATGGATGTCCCCAAGAGGGATAAAATCTTAAATCCACAAATTAGACGGGTAACCCCAAAAGGGTTAAAACTTCAAAGTCCAAAAAGTGGACGGACAAAACCCACAACGTGGACGGATGTCCCCAGGAGGGATAGAATTTAATATCCGCAAACTAGACAGATAACCCCAAGAAATTCGTCTATATATAGACGGAGAAAATCCACAAGGTAGACGGGTCACCCCAGGAGGATGAAAATCAAAATCCTGTGGTAGACAAATAAAAACCTAATCTTCATGACGGCTAGTTCCTCCCAATTGGATGAAAATCCTCGTAGGAAGGATGGATAAAACTTAGTCCAACACGGTGGACGAGTATTGCAAAATCTACTAAATAGACAAATAAATACCAAGTCCGCAGACTGGACGGACCTCCCAAGGTTATAAAGAAAACTTCTAATCTAAAAATTAGAATGGACTCCAAATATTTGGACAGACCACCCAGAGATGGTCATAAACCTAAGTTGGAGGGGCCCCATAAAATGAACGGTTCCTCCAAGTATGCTAAGAACTTGTTCTACGACGGATAATCCCAATAGATGAGGATCCCAGTCCTATTGTGGACGGATAAGAACTAAAAATCCATAAATATGGACAAACATCATGAAAGTTGCCCAACATAAATGTAGACGGATTCCTTTATCATGACCAATGTTTAGAATGGACGGTAATTCCTTAGGCCGACGGCCTCAATAAGCTATTCGTTAAACCAAATGAAGTCAACAGATAATGAGATGAAGTAAAAATGCAAAGTAAACAGGAAAGTGTTGACGGACAAAATACCCATGAGAGGGAAATATTTACAAAATGGACGGAGTCCTGAACTGTTTTCCAATTATCTTTACATATCCAAAACTAAAATAAAAAAGGAAATTTAAATTAAGACGGTCGCTTCCTTCTGTTCACCACGACGGGTCTAGCCTTGCTTGGGATCGCTCTCAACAGCTGGCTGATCTTCATTGGCATTTTGACCATATTTAGGATCGCTGACGACGACTTGTTGATCCCCAGGAGCGCTAACAAGCGGATTCTCCCCAAAGAGCTGATCTGTGTCCTCAGAAGGTGCTGGACGGGTGGAGGCTTGTTCCTGAGCATTAACATTGACGGACGACAAATCCAAGTCTGGATATAATGCCTTCACCTGACGGATAGCCTCGTCAAAACCGTCATTGAAAGAGTCCCCGAGCTCTGACAATAAGGCATCAGAATCACGGTATTCTTGAACAGCAGTTTCCTTTGCCGTCAGGACATCTTTCTCTTTATCTTTAAGGACTATCCTCAGTTCCTCCGTCAACTTATACAGCTCATTCCTATTCGTCTCAAGCAATTTGAACTTCTTCTCCTGAGCTACCTTCCAAGTTTTCAGCTCCAAAAGTTCCTCCTCCGTCAACTTTGCTTTCTCTCGGAGACGGCCAAGGGCCGTCTCATGTTGAAGACAGCGTCCCATGAGACCCTTCACCATTACCATAGTCTGAAATGTTGAAAAGCTCAAAAATCAGAAATAACAAGACGGATAGAAAGTAGACATATGTGACTTGAACGGGTCTTACCTGCGCAATGCTGAATAAACTTGTCTCGCCCATAGCCTCCGTCGAGTGATTACCCAGGTCTTCATAATCCTCGGAGGTGAGAATGGACGATAGCTTTTCCAAAGCATAAATGGGGTCGTCCCGAAGAAGGGGAGGTGGCCTCTTAAGGTTCGAGGACGGATCCGTCATTAGTCCTTTACCAGCCCCGTGTTTGGCTGGGGTGATCGTCTTCGCTCCTTCAGCCATAAGTCCCACGACGGGCTCCAGCGGGACCTTTGGTTTCTTGTGAGGACGGTCTACCTTCGTCGGCTACTTTCGCTTTGCCGAGGCCATCACCTCCTTCGATTCCGTCGCTTTGGCCGACCTATTCTTTGCAGCGTTAGATCGTATAAGCGCTCTTCTCTTTGCAATATCCATTTCTGAAAAACATGAACGGATAAAGTTAGTTTCATAAAACATATCTTAATATCCAAACAGGAATTGATTGACAGACTTACGTTGACGGATCCTTTTTTCGTATTTAATTGCTTATGGTGAAGGTACAGGCCCGTCACAGTACCAACAAATTGTGTCTAGATTGACCAACTTCGCCCAAGTCCTTTCGTCCGGCGTGGTCTTGTTGAAAATTCTTTCAAGAAAACTGAATTCCTCTATAGAAATTTGTGGGCACCGTCTGACTGCATGTAAATAGGACGGTTAGAAAAGTTTCGACAAAAATTGCACGGTTGAAATAAATGTCCTAGCACTAGGACGGACTCATACCATTCTCAGATAATATGCCCCATGTTGTATCGACGGGCATGTGGTCTGTCTCTCCTGGACGACACATCCATCCGTCACCCTCTAAGAAGAAGTATCTACTCTTCCAGTCTCTGTTGGAGTCTGGGGTTTCATATATGACTTTCAGCAAAGAACTCCTAGGTACAAAACTGTATATACCCCTAGATTTGTCGATTTCGTCTAGACGGTAGCAATGTAAGAACTCTCTTACCGTCAACCTCCTTGCTTCGTCTGACCAAGCCCCGTACAGAATCTCCATTGCTATGAAGATTCTCCAAGCATTAGGGGATATCTGGTTGACGGACAGACCCAAATACTTCAACAGCTCGCGATGAAGGGAGCTCAGTGGAAATCTGAGCCCAGCCTTCAGCATTTGCTCATATACTCCGACGCCTTCTAACCCCTCATAATAACACTTCTCCGATTTGTAAGGCAGACGGATCGGGATATGATCTGGGATTTGATAGTTATCCCTAATCGTCTTGAAGTGGTTCTCCTTAATGGTTGACGTAAAATCATTAACCGTCCACTCCGTGAGCATAATGAACTCCCTTGGTCCATCGGCCCCTACGACGGGTCCTAACTGATCGTCATCATCAATTTCTACATGTTCGACCAATTCCATATCCTCATTTGTTGAAGACAGAGAAGAGGAAGACGGACTCCTATCATCACTGGGACTGTCTGGGTCTTGATGACCTGACGGATGTACATTCTCATAGTCCGCTCCGTCACGGACAAATGATTGATTACTCGACGCACTAGACATTTTCTAGACTCAGTACTGACGACTCTATGGAGATGGTGTTGAACGTATGGAAAGGTATAAAAAACTTGACGGAGGAACGAAATGCTATAAAAGTACTTACCAGTCAGTATGATGTGAACGGAGAAAATTTGATGATGACAGATACGGATTACTATTCAGTGAAGTCTGACAAGGATGACGGACTAAGCTCTGACAGAGTATTTTGTGAGCAAAAGTAGGAAATGAGAGGTGAAGGTCTGATATTTATATAGAGATTACACGAGATACGAGGCGACGCCTCGATCAGGGACAACACCCAATAGCATAGTGACGCGTGTCACAGCATTAAATTGCAATTATGTCAATATGAAGCCAACGACCAACGAATATATTACCCGTCATACCTATTACTCGTCATGATTTTTGACCGTCATGATTTAACCATCTCTTGTCACCCCGTGAACCCTATATGTTACGACGGATTCACGGTGTGAGGGGGCAACTGAAGAGGGAAACAACCTGTTTATGCATGACGACCTCTATTCCTGACGGACCTGAATTCTGACGGGCTATATCTTGTGGGCTTAGTTTGGGTGGGCCAGTTGAGTTAGAAGGCCCATACGTGGAACTTCGGCACCAATAAGATTTTATGAGATATACCCATTGATGAGTTCCCTCCACAAGGAAAAGCCTTGTCCATCAAGTCTAGGATTCTATGAAGAAGAGTCCTATAAGGAAAGGATTCCTATATGGAAAAGACTTCTACTCCAAGAAATAGAGGTAAACCCTCTACTACTATAAAAGCCCCAATACCCTCACATACCAAGGTACGCATAATTTTACCCTCTCTAGCACTCTAGAGTTGTGAGAATATTTCTGACTTAACCTTCGGAGGGTATTTGGCCGGCACCACACCGGTGCTCTTCACAAGGTTTTCTCTTCTCTTTGTTGTGTAGGTCCACATTCGTGCACGTAGGTACTGTGTGACTCATTGGTGAAATTCTTGACATCATCATTAGACATATAACATAACCTCTTTATTATTATTAAGATCTTACAATTAAAAGTATTAAGGAAATGGAAGATTTTGAGAAGGGAAAAATGATTATTTAAATGAAATATAGATATATAATTTTTTTTTTGAGAAACAATTATTTAAATGAAATAGAGAGGCTGGCAAAGGATATATATTTAAAAAATGGTTAATATAATTTTTTTTTCCTGAAGAAATGGTTAATTCAAATAGAAAAGAGAGTCTTTAGACTCTTAACTAAAATTTGGACAAAAATTTAGATAAAGATGTTAGTCCAAGATGATCAAATCAAAAGCTCTTCTACTTCTACAATTTCTATTTAATGGTGGGTGACATTCAGCACACTCCGGTGGCTGCTAGTCAAGCGTGGCTGGGTATGGAGCAAGCGTGGCACCCTATGGCGTTTTCAAATCACACTAGCTCGAACGTTGTGCTGTCAGAGAGCCAGAGCAATGATGCTCTGGTATGCCCCTTGAGCTCAGCGCCCTCTTTTGTTGTGCTATCACGTGTTTCCCTATGGTCCTCATTGAAGGGTAAGGAAGTGGTTGACAAAGCCTTAGATTTGGGCTTTCCAATGTCTTTCTCTGAGGCCTAAATATCACCCAGCCCGGAACCCACAAGTATTCCCTCTCCTTTTAATGAGCCCATCAATACCCCTTTATGCCCAAAGAGTGGGCATTTAAATAGGGTTGCTAGAGCCCAAGAAAAGAAACCCCAAAATTTTAATATGCAATCACAGGTTAATTGCTGGGCTTTCGGGTTCGTTGAGGAGAGGGGTGTGTAGTTGTTTGTTGTTTTTCTCCCAGTTGTTATCTACTTTCTCTGTTGTATCTCTTTTCCAGATGAATGAAATGTTTATGTGTTTCTCATCCAAAAAAAAAAAAAAAAAAGTGGGAGTAGAGTAGCCGGCCTATATAGCTTTCATGGGCAGTACAATAGGAAGAGGTCACTGTTGAATACCCACTCAAACACACATTTTTAATTTTTAAACAACATTTTATGTATTTTCATACATTTTTTCATCCACACGTATTTCTGCACATATTTTTAAATAACAAAACATGTGTTTGTGTACCAAACACCCCCTTAATTTGAGGAGAAAAGAAAAGGAAGTTAGGTGTTCAAAATTTTAGGGGCCTTTTGGTAACGTTATTTTAGTAACGTTACTTGTATTTTTTTGAAAATATATGTGAATTGAAAAAGTGTGTAGAAAAACGTGTAATATTATTTAAAAACTAAAAAGTGTTACTTAAACTACTATACCAAATGGCCCTTTAAGAGCCATAATGATACGAATAAAGTTTCAATGAAACTTATCAAACTTTTCATGTATTTTTTTTTTATGAATTTTAAAAAATTCAATCTTTAAATTTCATGTTTCTTATGTTCATAACATGCATATCAAATTTCATTCAAATCAAATTTTATTTACTATTTGATCAATAAACTTATATTTTATACAAAATTTCAAATTATAAAAACTTGAAATTTTAATGTTTGTTTGATGACATAGCAATTGATCTTTGATGTTCCTAAAATTTTGTAAGCGTGAATGATATAATAAGAACATGCAATCCAACAGTTAGATTTTCACAATTTACACTTAATATAAAGACATATAAGAAGTTTGAAGGGTTTATCTAAAAACTAATTTGGATAGATATTTTATTCATAATGATACCTGTGGCTAGCTTTTCATATATTGTCTTATAATCCATGATTATAAGTTGTGACCAGGTGTTTTATATTACTTACCGAACGAGAAAAGTACGTTTTCTTTTGTCTTTTGTTCCCCTGCAAAATAGTTGAGTAGTAATCACTTGAAAATAGCGAGTACCTACCTCATGTTTTTGTGCCAAATAACAAGTCTGAGTGGCCTAGCTTTGGCATGATTAAACCAAAGGAAAAACGGCCAACTCTTCTTGTGACAAATAACAAGTCATGTATCAAAATATATCAACCCTCCGCAACATTTGCCAAATGTCACAATTACAATTTGCGATTCTAGTCTTCCATGCAAAATAATTGTAGTAATAATAAGTTGAAAGTAAGAAGCAGCACTTCATCTTGTCAAGAGATTTATAACTCAACTGGTACCTATTATTGTTTTCAACCAAGATGTTTATGGTTGAAATCTCTTCCTTTTATTGTAATTGTAAGGACACAATTTGGTTCCTAAACCCAAAGGGTTAAAGGATTTAGGCCCAAAGAACCCAATACAATAAATTTGTAGAGAATGGATTAGAAAATTAGGCTCTAATGAGTCAGACAACCATTATAGTTGGCCCAGATGACAAGAAAGTAAAGATAAACTAGTTTTATTCAAAGAAAATCGTCATCGGCACAATCCAAGGAGATCAGTTCTTGTATATATCTCTTTTGAATTTGGTTAAAAGTCCAGTTCTTATTCCTATAGTGTTTTCTCTTAATTCTCTGATCCCTTCTCCTCATGGTCTTCTTTCTTTTTTATACTGTCTTCCTTCTTTCATCTCCACCCTCCATGTGTAGATCAAATTCTTGATGTTGATCCCTGTCCCATCAGTATCTTCCTGAAATCTCTGAGAGTAGCTGTAAAACTAAAAATTACTGTTCAGTTATTACTTCCACATTAATGAGGCCAGAGAATTAGCTACAGAGCATTCAATGCGATGGTAGCAACTTTCTCTTAGATATTTCATAGTTCTCTTTTGTCCTGTGCACTCATGATGTGCATCCTTATCAATGGAACCTTTTGGAATGTTGCCCTGGATGACAGACCACACCTTCAGACCTCTGCTTTGTTCAGCTAAGGAGGCATTCCTCCTCAGACCACCTTCCTAGACTTTTATGACCAACCCCCACCTCTTCATTCACTAACGCAGACTCCCATGACAGTGTTTACTCGTTCTCGAACTACTAGATTTTCTCGAATTGGGCCCTCGGCCCAACATATACATAGATATATACTACTGGTCCTACCACCCCTACAATGGCCCCTCAAAATTCTCCTCTTTTACTCATCGAGAAGAAAGGAGGATTTCGATATCACTACAATTACCTCGCTTTTATCATACATCACCTCTGTCTGCGCAGGTACCTTTTTAACTGCCCAACATACGCTCCTGATGTTTCGGCATTCGAGATGTGCCTTTATTAAATTTATGCGACTCCATATTCCCTACGTTCTACGATGCGATGCGAATCCAACAGCTGGAGATTTTATTGGAACTCATGTGGAAATTTTCCTGCTTGTCCCTCTCTCTAATACAAATATTGTTTGAACACTTCATTCAATCCACTTTTGCACTCATTCACTTCACTTGTGCCCTCGTAAATATCAAAAGTCAGTCCGAGGACAGTTTCTTTCTTTGCATAAGTCTCTTTGAACATTTTCATTTACTTCTTTTCTACTTTTCTTTACACAGAGCCTTTTTCTCCTCGGCCCTTTTATTTTCCCATTATCTTCTTAGAACCCTCTTGGTACATTCAATCCTCTCTCAGGAATGGGTAGATTTGCTTACTTGGTAGACTCCGTAGAGGGTATAGAGAGCTTTAAAGCTCAATATAGGATCCTGCCGGGAGTCTTCATTAGATATTGTAAGGAAGGGGACTGGCACACTAATAGGTAAAAGGGAGAAGTAGTAATCCCGATGATTGCCTTTATAGAGGGAGGGATGAGAATCCCCATGGGTACAATCACTAGGGATTACCTTAGGGTTCATAGATTAGAACCTACCCAATGTGCCCTAAACATGTTTAGGGTTTTAGGTAGCGTAGATGCTCTTAATGAGAAAATGGGCCTAAACCTTACCCATCACGATGTCAATTGGGTCTATAACCTTCACCACCTAAAAGGGTAGGGATACTACCTAAAAACTAGGTACCTCAAGGTTAGGCTCATCTCATGCCTCCCTGACTTCAACAAAGGCATGAACAAAGATTTCCTGATCGTTTTTGGGGAGTGGCATGATGGTCTCCCCTACCTGACAAGAGAAAGGAAACCAGGTGGGGTTTTAGGTCTAGGTTTATTACTTGAAAGTCACATCTTTTTCCCTTAACATATTCTATACCCATTTGTCTATGTTTATGCTTGCAATTGAATTTTTTCTTTGATTTGTGCCATTTTTTGTTGACGATGTTTTTTGTTTTCCAAATGGTTTTGTAGATAAGCATGCTGCCGTTCCAAACTTCAATCTTGTCAACTAGTTAAGCCTAGACAAGATTCTTAAAGCCAAGGTGTTTGTCAATAGTGACGGTCAGCTACGAGCGGCCCATTTGATCCTCGGATACACTCTGCTTTCATCTAACTTCTGAGCGCCGAAGTGCGTGATAAAGGCGAAAGACCCTCGCTTACAACTAATCAACGTAGTTGTGCCTAGCTTTCTCAACCCAGGTTCGAGACCTCAAGGTGTACTAAAAGTAGAGACAATCCTTTAGTACAAAGCCAGGGACGAAGCAACCACTTCACAGCCAACCACCAAAGAAGAAGAAGAAGAGGTAAAAGAAGAAAAAGTGCTTGAAGTGCTTGACTCCGAGAACGATTTTGAGGTTTTCGACCAACCTTAATCCCCAAAAACTCTCGCCAATGACTTCAGTCACTTGCCTTCAGCATAAGTTAGCCAAACACAAGGTGATCCTTCCATCCCAGAAGCTATGGGGCTTCAATGCAAGACCAGACAAGGCCTTTGGGACTTGATGGAGTCCCAGGTAGGGGGTAATGCGCTAGAGAAGGCCAACCAAGCCAAGCTCCCCCCCCCCCCCCCTCCGTCCACTCTTCCTCCCCGACCTAACCTTGTGGACCACAAGAGGAAAAGGATCAAAAAAGCCATGAAGTAGTGGAAGGAAGGAAGGGCCCCTTATCCAAGAAGGTCGAGCCCTAGAACGGAGCTAAATAGGCCAGGGTAACACAAACCTTGGTGGAGAAGAGAAGTGATCCCTAAGTTGGGATCCCAGCCTAGACTTCTGCCATAACACTGGATGGAGCTCTCTTGTCTGCTGATGCCTCGATCAAAGATTTCCAGCAAATGAGGGATGGATACGTGGCCGATGTCGTGAAGCAGGCCTTATTGTTGCCCGGAGACATGGCCGACCTAAGGTCGATGAGGAAGCACGAGGTCTTCCTCAGTTTAAAAAGAGACCTCGCCCTGGTAAGTTCACTAATTGCTCCCTTTCCCCCCTTTCTTTTTTTTTTTTTTTTTTTACTCATACTTATACTTTTTTATTTTTATATTCGTATTCATATTTGTTTTCCTTAACCTTCGTATTTCTTCTGCCTTGAAAGGCTGTCCAATCCGCGCACAAGGCTGAGGAGATAGTGAACAGCTCTCATCGAATGATGAAGGATGAGGAGGCCAGGCGCATTACTGCCATGGAGGCTTTCAGAGTGGCAAAGAGGAAAGTCTAGAAGCTGACCACTAAGCTTACTGAAGCTAAAAGAGATAAGAAAAGTGCTGAGGCAACTCTAGACGGGGTGGAGAAGCAGGTGGAGGCTTAGCTCAAGCAACTCCGTCAAGCAGAGGCCAAGCTCGCCACAGCCAAAGACCAAATAAGAGCTCTTATGAAGAAATTGGAGGAGGCCGAGAAGGCCAAGGAGCAAGTTGAGCAGGACGGATATGACGTAGGAGTGGCAGAGACTGAGGAAGCCCTTAGGGATGAGGTCTCGGAGGTGTGCAGATACTACTACCTCCAAGTGTGGAACGAGACCCTCGACCAAGCTGGGGTTGAGGCATCCTCTACCCTTAGGAGAGCAGAGAGTGTGTACTACCCTCCAGCCATCTGTGCCTCAAACTCCTCGGGCTCCAAGGCTAACACTACCTCCAAGGAGGTAGATGAAGGCAAGGAAAGCCCAACCAAAGCTCTTCCTACAGCCAACATCCCTTCCAAGGAGGCGGAGCAGCCCGAGGTTGCTGAAAAGGCAGTAAACATAACCAAGGAAGTGGCCTATGATGCCACCTTGCCTCCAACTGCCCCTGAAGACCCCTCTAAGAAAAAAGAGGCTTCCCACAACATGGAGAATGTGCTAGCAACTCTCCCTATACCTACCAAGGAAGACCTCAAAGGTAAAGGTCCAGCATCCTCCACAGTAGCCTCTACCCAGCCTACCAAGACTCCAAAAGACAAACTTGTAATAAAAATGAAGCCATAAGTTATCTTTTTTTTCTTTTCTTTTCTTTTTTTCTTTTTTTTAACTATTGTTTTTGTTTCCAAGCTCTGTAATCCATTCACCCTTTTGTAATCTATTTGCCTTTTTCTAAGTCTTAGTTTAATGCTAATTGTAAGCATTTCTTTCATACTTTTGATATTTATATGGATCCAACATAGTTTCTATTTCATTTAACTCTTAACCAACATGACAATGAGATATAGCTCCATTTAGTTATCTGCATAAGTGGTAGCATAGTTACCACACCTCACATGATCAGCAACAGGACAGGTTAAACCTATTAAGTCCATAATCTCAACAAATTATAACCTTAACCTCAAAAACATACACAATGGTAGAGTATCCATACATGTTTGGCTCCACCAAATTCTTCACTTATCAGTAAGTCTAAGGAACTGGAGGTGATAATCAGTTCTTAAACAAATCATAGATACTATAGCAAATGCTTTAAGTGATGCTCATGAGTGTCTATTTGATCATGTCACTACAATGAAGATCTCTGCCATTCAGCATGGCTGGTTTTATTTGATACTTAAATATATAATAGGAAGTATTAATTTACCCAAAGTATGTGGTCCGAAGAGCCAAACATAACTAAGGTTCTTCTTAACACTTAGGAAAAGTGATTGAAAATATCAATTTACCTAAGGTACGTGGTCCGAGGAGCTAGAGATGATAAATGTTCTGTTTGATATTTAAATAAATAATAAGAAGAATTAATTTACCCAATGTATACGGTCCGAGGAACCAAGCATGACCAAGGTTCTATTTAACACTTAGAAAAATGACATGAAGTATTAATTTACCCAAAACATGTGGTCTGAGTAGCCACGCATAACTAAAGTTCTATTTAACATTTAGAAAAATGATATGAAGTATTAATTTACCCAAAGTATGTGGTCCGAGTAGCCAAGCATGACTAAGGTTCTGTTTAACACTTAGAAAAATGATGTGAAATATTAATTTACCCAAAATATGTGGCCTGAGAAACCAGGCATGACTAAGATTCTGTTTAACACTTAGAAAAATGATGTGAAATATTAATTTACCCAAAGTATGTGGTTTGAAGAACCAGGCATGACTAAAGTTCTGTTTAATACTTAGAAAAATGATGTGAAGTATTAACTTACCCAAAGTATGTGGTCTGAGGAATCAGGCACTGTTTAACACTTAGAAAAATGATAAGTGTAACGCATAATGTAATAAATGAAAATATGACATAAAAGACTTTCATTAATAATAGTACCTTCGCGGGTTATTTACATTTCGGGGGCACGGTACACCATTTTCATCTAGATCTTCAAGATAGCATGCTCCTCTTTCAGCCACCGAGGTGATACAATATAGTCCTTCCCAGTTGGGCCCTAACTTTCCCCATGTTGGGTTCTTTGCAGTACCCAAAACCTTTTTTAATACCAAGTCTCCAGGCGCTAATGGCCTTAACCTTACATTGGCATCGTACCCTTACTTGAGCTTATGCTGATAATACGCCAATTGAACCATGACACTTTCTCTTCGCTCTTCAATTAGATCTAAGTTATTTTCTAACAGCCCATCATTATGGCTCGGAGTGAAAGAACTCGCCTTCAGTGTAGGGAATCCAGTCTCTAGAGGAATCACAACTTCGGCCCCATAAGTCATTGAAAAGGGTGTTTCCCTTGTTGATCTACGAGGTGTAATCCGATATGTCCAAAGAACGTGTGACAACTCTTCCACCCATTTTCCTTTTGTATCATCCAGCCTCTTTTTGAGTCCATTCACTATGACCTTATTAACAGTCTCGGCCTGTCCATTCCCCTGTGGAAAAGCCGGGGTGGAATACCTATTCGTAATGCCCAGGTCACAGCAGTACCTCCTGAAAGTTTTGCTATCAAACTTAAGACTATTGTCCAAGACGAGGGTATGAGGGATCCCAAACAGAGTGACAATATTTTTCCAAACAAAACTCTTGGCATCCACGTCCCTGATATTTGCCAATGGCTCAGCTTCAACCCACTTGGTGAAGTAATTTGTATCGACCAGTAGCCATTTTCATTTCCTGCTACCTTAAGGAAATGCCCTACAATATCCAAACCCCATTGAGCAAAAGGCCAAGGGCTGGACAGAGGATTAAGGACACCCCCTGGTTGATGAATGTTTGGGGAAAATCTCTGGTATTGGTCACACTTCTTCACATACTCTTGTACTTCCTTCTGCATGTTCGGCCACCAATATCCCTGAGTGAGGGTTGTATGAGACAAAGATTTGCCTCCTGTGTGACTTCCACAAATCCCTTCATGTAACTCCTCTAAGAGTAGCTCTGATGTCTCAGGGTGTATGCATAGCAAATATGGCCCTGAAAAAGAGCGCTTGTATAACTTTTGGTCCTCGGACAGCCAAAACCAAGGGGCTTTTCTTCGCACTTTATCAACCTCGAACTTTCCCTCAGGCAAAATATCCTCCTTAAGGAATAGCATGATAGAGTCCATCCAGCTACGTCACACCCTAATTTGATGAATATGGACCATCTCTTTCTTCATCTCAATAGGTTTGCACAAGTGTTCAACAAGGATAACTCGAGGTAAGCTCTGCGTCGAGGAGGTTGCGAAAGTGGCCAGAGAGTCAGCATGTGTGTTTTTGCTTCTAGGGATTTGCAGTAAGTTGAAAGACTCAAACCTTGATTGTAAATGCCTAACCTGATTTAAATATTCTTGCATTCTCACATCCTTGGCCTCTAACTCTCCCTTAACCTGGCCTACAACCAACCTTGAATCCGAGAATATCTGCACTGTCTTTCCTCTCATTTTCTAAACCATCGGCATCCCTACCAATAGAGCCTTATATTCAGCCTCATTGTTTGTGGCTGAGAAACCCAACCTTAAGGATTTTTCAATAATGATCTTATCATGAGAAACTACAACTAGCCTTACTCTAGATCCTCTTTGATTTGCTGCACCATCAATGTATTCCTTCCAGGATAAAGGTTCTTGCAAGGAGACCATGCCAACAAATTTTCCATCCATGTCTTGCTTCTCTACCTCCTCTTACAATGGGGACTTAGCAAACTCGGCCACTAAATATGCGAGGACCTGACCCTTGATAGAGGTACGAGGCATATACTTGATATTAAAAGCCCCTAGGATTGTACCCCACTTAGCAATCCTTCCTGTGTAATCAGCACTTCGAAGTAGTGATCAAAGTGGAAGTTGGGTTAAAATAACAACTGTGTGGGATTGGAAGTAGTAAGGAAGTTTACGTGTAGCATGTATTACTGCCAAATTAACTTTCTCTAGTGGTAAATAACAAACCTCTACTTCATGCAATGACTTGCTAACATAGTAAACTGGCCTCTGCACACCACTGTCAATACGCATTAGCACTAAACTCACGGCATGGGAAACCACAGCAATGTAAGCAAACAACACTTCATCCACCTCGGGCCTAGATATAACAGGTGGCTAAGAAAGGTATTCCTTGAGTTGCTGGAAGGCCAATACACACTCCTTAGTCCACTCAAATACCTTCCACTTATTCAACAATTGGAAGAAAGGTCTGCACCTATCCGCTGACCGAGAGATAAATCGGTTCAAGGCGGCAGTCATTCCTGTTAATTTCTGGATTTCTTTGGGATTCCGAGGTGGCTGTAAATTGTTAATTGCCTAAACCTGATCAGGGTTGACCCCAATTCCACAATGAGTGACCATATAGCCCAGAAATTTACTTGATCCCACTCCAAATGAGGACTTGGAAGCATTGAGGCGTAGTTTGTGTTTTCTCAATATCTCAAAAATATTCCTGAGGTCTCCCACGTGCTCAGACACCACTTTACTCTTCATCACCATATCATCTATATAAGTTTCAATATTTTTGCCTAATTATGGCTCGAACATCTTGGTTATCATCCTCTGATAGGTAGATCCTGCATTTTTCAATCCAAAGGGCATCACCTTGTAGTGATAATTTCCAGTAGGAGTGATAAAAGTTGTCTTTTCCTGATCACCCAGAGCTAGTGGTAGTTGGTGGTATCCTTGGAAAGCATTCAAAAAGCTCATCCGATGATGGCCTACAATTGCGTCCACTAGCTGGTCTATCCGAGGCATGGGGAAAGGGTCTTTTGGACAGGCCTTGTTCAAATCTGTGAAGTCCACACATACTTGCTACTTTCTACTCTTCTTTTTCACCACTATAATACTGGCTAGCCACTCAGGGTAAAACACCTCTTTAATAGCCCCGGCTTGCTTAAGTTTGGTCACCTCATCCTTGACAGCATCAGAATGGTTCTTAGATGAGCACTAGGGTGATTGCTTTTTGGGAATGACGGATGGATTGACATTCAAATGATGGCAGATGAAGTTCGGATCCACCCTAGAAGCTTCATAAGCATTCCATGCGAACACGTCAATATTCCTTTTAAGAAACACTATCAGCTCCTCCTTCTCTCGAGGAGGCAGCTAAGCTCCGACCTAAAAGAACTTTTCCAAAACATCCTCAATAACAATTTTTCTAACTTCTTACACGTTGCCCCTTCCGAAACTGCGTCCGTAGATAACACCGAAGTCCTTGATTACTATAAGCCCCTCTCGGCAGAGGCCGAGGACTCAAATCTTGGTTGATGCATTATTATAGCCTCCAAGCACTGCTTAGCCACGGACTGGCTCCCAACCAGCTCTTTAATCTGGTCCCCAGACGAATATTTCACTTTCAAATAGAAAGTGGAAGAAACGGCATCCAAGGCATGAAGCTAGGGTCTTGCTACAATGGCCATGTTAGGAGAATAAGCATCCACTACAATAAAGTCCACCTCTACCACCTCTGATCTTGCTTGCACGGACAGTCGAATCTGGCCCCTTAGAACAACAACCTTCTCGCCAAAGCCTAACAAAGGGGAATCATAAGCTGTCAAATCCTCAAGTCTCAAGTTTAATCCTTTGTACAAATCAGGGTATATAATCTCTACCTCGCTGCCCTGATCCACCAACACCTTCTTCACATCATACCCCTCTATCCTAAAGGTGACCACTAGGGCATCATCATGTGGCTATATGGTTCCAACCTTGTCCTCATCCGAGAAATTCAATACTGGTCGATTCTCCATCCTAGCCCTCTTTGACTTAGGGTTAGAGTTCTCGGCAGGTGGCCAAGCTACAAACACCACCCTAAAGGGGTGAGAGCCAGTTCTCCCCAGAGCCGCGAAGATGACATTAATCATGCCCAAAGGGGCTCTCGAAAAAGCATATCTTTGAGATCCTGATCTTGCCTGACCTCTTTGTCCATTGGGTTAATGTAAAAATTGTTTCAGCCTACCTTCTCTGACCAGTTACTTTAGATGACTCCTCAAAATTCTACAATCTTTTGTGGTGTGTCCTTGTTCTTGGTGGTATTGGCAATAAAGGCTTTGACTGCACTTCATAAGGTCTCTTCCCATCTTATTTGACCATTTAAAGTATGGCTCATTTTTAATTCTTTCCAGAACTTAATGCATTGGTTCCTAGAACACCACACCAACCACTCGAGTAGTAATAGGCCTAGATTGTCCAGCAAAATCTCTTTAGGGCCGATTATTGTTGTTCCTGTCTGACATGAAATCCCTCCTATCCTGGGGGACAACCTTAGACTTCTCTTTCCCTTATTGCTAGTCTTCCTCGACCTGTTTATACTCGTCAATACGGTCCATGAGCCGACACACACTCCTTACAGGCTTCTTAGTCAATGACTTTCTCAAATCATGCTCGACAGGTAGGCCGACCTTGAAAGTCCTTATGGCCACATCATCAAAGTCCCCATCGATCTCATTGAACATCTCACAGTATCTGTCTGAGTATGTTTTCAGGGTCTCCCCTTTTCGTATGGTCATAGATAACAAGGAGTCTAAAGGTTGAGGAACCCTACTACAAGTCACAAACTGAGCCCTAAATGCCTTAGTAGGCTTCTTGAAGAAGCTAATAGAACCCTCTCTCAGACCATCAAACCATCTCATTGCCACAGGCCCCAGACTAGATGGGAACACTTTGCACATCAAGGTTTCGTTTTTGGAGTGAACAGTCATCCTCTAGTTGAAGTGGCTAACATGCTCCACTGGGTTCGTTCTGCCGTTGTACACGGTGAACGTTGGCTGAGTAAACCCTGGAGTAAGTTTTCCACTTTCAATCCTACGGGTAAAAGGTGACTTGAAAATTTGATTCAAAGCCTTACCCATAGTGTCATTACCCAAACCTTGGTGAGGCGGACTCTCCCTCCTCTACCTGTAATGATGATCCTTATCACACGAAAAGGATTCGCTAGGAGAATTCCTGGACCTTGGCCAATATTTAATATCACTATCATCATCAGAAGAGGGGCCAGAACTTGAAAGGATTGTCCTACGTCGCTTGCGGCTTAACCTCCTTCGTAAATGATCAATCTCCGATTGCATGCTCCTAGTATTCTCTTCATGAGAGAGGTGACTGCCACCTCGAGACTGACTTCCCCTAATGTGTATGGTATGCACGCTAAACTCTCGGTCCCTCATCCACTTAAGGTTGAGGAACTGATCCTAACGTTGGGAACCAATAGATTCCTCCTGGTTTGGCCCTGAACCTACCATAGTTGGACGTCGAACTCAATAAAGCTCAAGTAGTCCCCATAGACGGTGCCAATTGTAACGATACAATTTGGTTCCTAAGCCCAAAAGGTTAAAGGATTTAGGCCCAAAGAGTCTAATACAATGAATTTGTAGAAAATGGGTTAGAAAACTAGGCTCTAACGAGTCAGACAACAATTATAGTTGGCCCAGATGACAAAAAAGCAAAGATAAACTAGTTTCATTCAAATAAAATCATCATCGGCACAATCTGAGGAGATCAATTCTTGTATATATCTCTTTTGAGCTTGGTTACAAGTCCAGTTCTTGTTCCTACAGTGTTTTTCTCTTAATTCTTCGATCCCCTCTTCTCATGGTCTTCTTTCTTCTTTATACTGTCTTCCTTCTTTCATCTCTATCCCTGTCCTATTAGCACCTTCCTGAAGTCTCCGGGAGTAGCAATAAGGCTAAAAATTATTGTTCAGGTATCACTTCCACATTAATGCGGCCAGAGAGTTACCTACAGAGCATTCAATGCGGTGGTAGCAACTTTTCCTTAGATATTTCATAGTTTTTCTTTGTCCTGTGCACTCATGATGTGCATTCTTATCAATAGAACCTCCCAGAACGTTACCCTAGATGGCAGACCACACCTTCGGACCTCTACTTTGCTCAGCCGAGGAGGCATTTCTAGACTCGGTCTTGAGCCATCAGATGAGGCTATTGCTTACGAGGTCACAGTGCGAAGAAGTAAGTATCCTACATCATACCTTTCTCATTCGTTTACAACTCATCACTTACTGTTGTTCCTGTTTGCTTTAGGAATGTCAACAATAAAGGAAAACAAAGGGAAAGATGTGGTTGAGGGGAGCCGTCCTGAAACTCAGTCTCAACCTCATCCTTCAGCTGGGGATAAAAGGAAGTCTATCCAAAAACTTGGATCTAGGAAGCCTTCCAAGCCGTTGAGGCAAAAAGACGAAGCACGACTCATCCCAGGTAGTCAAGCCCAATATTCCTTCATCTCAGCAACCCGCCCAAGTATTTGATGTAGATTCGTCCACTCCTGTTGAGACCACTCCGTCGAAGACTCCTCCGCTTAAGACGACTGTGTCTGCGTCCCAACCTTCCCAAATGGCCCCTTCAAATATTATTGAAAATGAAGATCTGGCTTGGGAACGTTTTCAGAACGCTATTTCTGACGAGGATATAAACGCTTGTTATGACATGTCCCTCAAGGATTTTGAATACTCTCGTGTTCATGATCTTTTTAAGGTATGTAAATATATCTTTTACCTCGTCTTTGCTATTATTATTATTACTCATTTATATATATATATATATATATATATATATATATATATATATATATATATATATTTTTGTAGGCCATGTCAAAGTTTATAGCAGCGTCCA
The DNA here is from genome assembly GCA_023736055.1 of Quercus glauca. Taxonomy (NCBI): domain Eukaryota; kingdom Viridiplantae; phylum Streptophyta; class Magnoliopsida; order Fagales; family Fagaceae; genus Quercus; species Quercus glauca. The sequence goes on from CM043318.1 coordinate 43,169,680, forward strand.
GGCAAGCTACAGGATTGGACAGGACAAGGGTCTTATTAGAGACGAGAATTTAAGAAGTGAAGGACGAATCTAAAAAATGGGCTGAGGTTGCTGCAAAAGCTAAAGAAAAGATGAAGGAGTTACGAAACCTAGTTGAGGAGTTAAGAGCTGATGCAGTGGAGAAAGATACTCGTCTTAACCATATACAGAAAAAGAATGACGAGCTGAGTACTCTTCTTTCCAAGGCAAAAGAAGACGCAGTTGCTGAGTTCAAGGCGTCCAAGCAGTACACTGATCTTTTGGACTCCAACTATGCAGCAGGCTTTGAAGATTTTAGAATGGATGCTATGGAAAACTTCCCTGAAATGGACTTTAACTCCACTAAACTTAACCTGAATGCTGCTACCAGCTTTCTTCGTCAAACCGGTTCTGAAGACGTCAATATTTGATGGCGCTACAACTTTGCCCCAAGACGATCCCAAGGCTGATGCTCCCCCTGCTTAAGAACGAGATTTTAATCTTTTTAGTGATCCTTTGTATTATTATTATTTTTTATTTGGTCCATTTTGTGACCTTTTCATGTAATTCTAATACATTTGTCTCGTCCATGGCTTAGGACGAGGTCTTAAACAATCATTTTGGTTTACTTAACAAGGGTTTTTTGGACGTAGGATGTCCACCCTTCAGTTAATGAATGAATGTTGTTACTTTTCTTTTGTATATGCATGGACGAGTTTTTTTATTTTTTATTTTATTTTTATTTTTTTATGGTTGACTTCGTCCATATTTTACATATATTCTTCTACCATTTTCATTGGAATTTCAAGCGTAATTCGTCTATGTGAAATGGTAAAAATCAGCATTACCCGTCCATGGACTTGGCTGATTTTCATGTTTAATGAGATTAAGATCTCACATTTTGCTCATCCATGGACTGGATTATTTTAGTAGGTGCCTTAACAAGTTCAAAACTCTCGTCTGTGCATTTCCTCGTCCATGGTCTGATATGCATTATGCTTTACTTCGTCCGTTGTATGGACGAGTATGCCTTGGGGCTTTATTGCAATTGGCTCTAGGCATAGGCTTTACCTTGTCCTTTTGCTTTGGACGAGCATGCCTTGATTTTGCTTTACCCTTAGGAAAGCTTGACATTACATCTCCGGGTCCAAAGAATTGTCTCATCTTGTGCTTTTTAGCCTTCTCAGGGGTTAAGTTGAACAAAAGTAGTATGGAAATCAGGGAGTTACACAACATTATGTACATTCCACAAACATTGTTCATAACATAGATATTGTTCATAGACGAGGCATGCACTTTAGAGGCTAATGCCTTTATTAGAACAACAAACACAAGCCAAACTATAACTTCATCTATAAGTTTATCATAATAACAAAGCAATACAAAAAATATATAAATAAACAAGTCTTTTAGGTAGTCTACAGGCTCGTCTAGAGTTCTGCTCCTCTAGGCTAGCATTTTACTGATAATACCTACTTAGGTGCTCCACATTCCAAGGATGCTCTAGCTTCCTCCCATCTAGGGCTTCCAAGTAATAGGATCATTGTCTTTTGTAGTTGACAACTCTGTAGGGGTCTTCCCAATTAGGTCCTAACTTCCCATGTGTTGACACCCCATTTTGCAACCCGCATTTAACCTCACTAGGAGGGTAAAAGGGTAATTTTGACTTGGAAATATGCATTTTGATTTTGGTCATTATATTTTTAATCTCATTTCATCAAAATGATCTTGATGTTGTAACGATCAAATCGACTGGTTATAAGCCCTAATCGAACCATCAGATTGAAAGTTATCATCAAATCAAGTTTTAATGGCCGAGATGCACTATCAAAAATTGAGTCCGACTATATGTGATTATGAACAATTGATTCCAATTGGTTATAATTCTAATCAATTTGAGATCAATGATGTGTCATAATTTGATTGGTTAGGATTACATTTTATGGTGAGGTTGCATACACCTAATTAATTAGATAATTAAACATTAATTCTTCAATGAGTAATTTGTGCAATTATCTTTTAATTAGTGTAAATTTGGCACCAATTAAGTCTGAAATGGGAGTGATTGGAGCCATTTAATGTTAATTGGGAGCTAATTTGGGACCTATTAATGTTAATTATGCTGAAACCATTTTCTAACAAATGACCTCTGCTCACCATTTCATCAATATCTCTTATAACATTTTGAATCTGTGAATGAGGTTAATTTTTCCAGAAACTAGACATCCGGGGCTTCAATTTGAGCACAAGAACAAGGCAATTCCGATCAGAATTGAGTCAGATATGATTTTTTGAAGTTGGCTCTACAAGCTGTTACAGCAACTACGGAAAAACCGAATTTTGGCTTGTTCCTCACTCCTACCAATCTTTCCATTTAATGCACCAGATTTTCCCCAAGGCTAAAATGAGGTCTAGGTTCATGATTCTTTGTCAACCATCATTAAATGGCCTTCCATTCATATTTCCTCCACCACTACTATATAAACCCCTCTCTACTTCATTCCAAAGCACACCAAAATCCCCTCTCTTTTCCTCTCTTGAGTTCTAGTGAAGTGGAGTAGTCTTGTCATATCTTGGTCTTCCTGAGACTCAAGGTATTGAGTGAGACTCACTCTCCCTCTCCTAGTTCTTCTTTTTTCCTCCTCCCTTAGGACCTCTACCAAGAGTCTCCTCTTCCACCATATGGATCTTGCATGAAAGTATAATCTCTTTTTCTAATTGTTTTTTTGTATTTCCATGATGAGAGTTTAGGATTAAAGCATGATAGTGATTATTTAAGTTCTCTTGAATATGTTTGAATGTTCTTGAATGTTCTTATGTGTTCTTTACATGTTCTTGGTTGTTCATCACATGTTCATGCATAAACACTAGTTTTGATCTTAAATCCACATCAAAAAAAATGAAAAACATGTTTGTTTCATAATTCTTTCAAGTCCTTGAATCTAGGATATCACCATCCACACACATTCACTAGAGTTTATTTTTCAATCCAAATGCAATGCCTAATTAATTGAATTAGGGTTTATCACATGCACACACATTAATTCAACATGTAAATTAATTGACATATTTGATGATATGATATGAATGTTGGCCACCATAGTCTAGAAGACCGGTTTCACCGGGCAAGGTGGGTGCCTAACACCTTCCTACCTTGTAACATAGCCTCCGAACTTAGATCAAGGGTTGATAGACCAATGCTTATTCTTGTAATTTTCAATTTCTAGATTGTAACTAGGAAACAAAGCCATGTACTTTATCTTAGATTGTATCTAGGACCAAAGCCATGTAATTTTCCTATGATCAATGTAAATTCAATTGCAAATTAATAAAATGAGAAATTTTTCAATTATGGTTTTCTTATTTTTCCAATAATTAAATAAGTGGCGACTCTATTGTAAAACCCTTAATCTAAAGGGGAAAATATAACTAGTCGAACCTCCATTTTGAGAGGCAATAACACGACTCCACCCATTCACGTGGGTTTGGCCTAACATCCTAAAAAAGGGGGCCGGGGGCGCGGTCTCTCACACCATGAGCTAGGTTCTTTGTTGCCAAGGAGACCCTTTTCAAGACGAGGTCTCCTATGTTGAACCGCCTTGGCTTCACCATTGCATCATATTTCCTAGCCATAAGGTTTTTATACCTTGCCATCCTTTGCTCAGGGTCTGTCCTTACCTCATCTATTAGATTGAGGTTCAAACGGAGTTGCTCCTCATTATCTTTGTCCTGATAGGCTGCCACCCTATGATTGGCCATATGTACTTCTGCAGGTATGATTGCTTCAGTTCCATAGGCTAGTTTGAAAGGAGTTTCTCTTGTAGGAGTTTCTCTTGTAGGAGTTCTCATTGTCATCCTATATGCCCACAAAACACCCGGTAGCTTGAACCATATGGACGAGTTTAGCTCAAACACCTGGTAGTGTCCCATCTCTCCATTCCTTTCCTTTGGACGAACCATATGGACGAGTTTAGAGATGTTATATTTTACACCATCATCAACTATCATCATCAAAAGAGGGGCCAGAACTTGAAGAGGTTGTCCTACGTCGCTCGCGACGTAACCTCCTTCGTAAATGATCAATCTCCAGTTGCATGCTTCTAGTATTCTCTTTATGAGAGAGGTGACTTCCACCTTGAGACTGACTTCCCCTAATGTGTGTGGTATGCACGCTAAACTCTCGGTCCCTCCTCCACTTAAGGTTGAGGAACTGATCCTAACGTTGGGAACCAATAGATTCCTCCTGGTTTGGCCCTGAACCTACCATAGTTGGACGTCGAACTCAATAAAGCTCAAGTAGTCCCCATAGACGGTGCCAACTGTAAAGACACAATTTGGTTCATAAGCCCAAAAGGTTAAAGGATTTAGGCCCAAAGAGCCTAATACAATGAATTTGTAGAAAATGGGTTAGAAAACTAGGCTCTAACGAGTCAGACAACAATTATAGTTGGCTCAGATGACAAAAAAGCAAAGATAAACTAGTTTCATTCAAATGAAATCGTCATCGGCACAATCTGAGGAGATCAATTCTTGTATATATCTCTTTTGAGTTTAGTTACAAGTCCAGTTCTTGTTCCTACAGTGTTTTTCTCTTAATTCTTCGATCCCCTCTTCTCATGGTCTTCTTTCTTCTTTATACTGTCTTCCTTCTTTCATCTATACCCTCCACGTGTAGATTAGGTTCCTAACATTGATCCCTGTCCCATTAGCACCTTCCTGAAGTCTCTGGGAGTAGCTGTAAGGCTAAAAATTATTGTTCAGGTATCACTTCCATATTAATGCGGCCAGAGAGTTACCTACAAAGCATTCAATGCGGTGGTAGCAGCTTTTCCTTAGATATTTCATAGTTTTTCTTTGTCCTGTGCACTCATGATGTGCATTCTTATCAATAGAACCTCCTAGAACGTCACCCTAGATGGCAGACCACACCTTCGGACCTATACTTTGCTCAGCCGATGAGGCATTTCTAGACTCTTATGACCAACCCCTACCTCTTCATTCACTAATACGAACTCCCATGACAGTGTTTATCCGTCCTCGAGCTATTAGATGTCCTCAAATAGGGCCCCCAGCCCAACATATACATAGATATATACTACTGGGCCTATCACCCCTATAACAATTATTGAATTATCTCAAAAAATAAACAGTACCTCATATTGTTAAGAGTCTTGTACCTTAACTGATAATTCCTTTTTTTTTTTTTCAACTAAGACATCTAGATTAAAATTTTCCATCTCCTAATTATAGTATTATATATGTAATCGGCCAAAAAAAAAAGAAATATAAATCTAGAAACACACCTAAATCCATAACATGTTTAAGTCTTACCATGTAATTGGTACACCTATTTTTTTTTTCCTGGAAGTACCATGGTAGTTCTAGGTGTATGTGTTAAAATATAATCACAAGTTGAAACTAGTAAAATTTGGTGTGAGCTTAGACATATGGAAGTCTGAGTCAAGGTTTTTACTTTTTAGAGCAACTGCATTAGTCCAGCTAAATTTTTCCGTTTATTTTACACCAACAACCTATTTTTTTTTTTTTACAAGACCACTTTTACAAAACACCCACATCAAAATATCTATTATACATTCTAATTTATTTAAATAATATTTATTATTATTTTATTAATAAATATCTCTTTCATTTATATATATATATATATATATATATCTTTTTTTTCATCCCAAGTCCCAACCATGTCTCTCTCTCTCTCTCAATTCTTCTCTACCTCTATTTCTCCCTAAACTCTCTTCCTCACTCATATCTCAAACCTAGAATTCACACATGCAAAAGATCCGGCGACGGCAGCAAGGCAAACCGGTGTCAAAGCTGTCGCAACTTGGCGGTGGCAAATCAGTGGCAAATCCAACTGATTTCTAGTGAGTTTTTCATGTGGGTTTTTGTTAGATTTTGGGTTTTCCGTTGGGTTGGATTTAGTTTTTATTGATTTTGGTTTGGGTTGGGGATGAGTTTTTCTTCAGGTTTGGGTTGATTATGAGTTGGGTTTTCCGGTGGGTTTAGCTTGATTTTTGTTTGGCTTGATTTGAGTTAGGTTGCGGTGGTGATGGTTGGGTGGTGCTGAGATGGTGGTTTGATGTTTGTCATCTTCTTCTTCTTTGCTGGGTTGCTATCGTGAGAAAAAGGTGGGAGAACTTGAAAGGTAAGAGAGAAAAAATAATAAATTATTAATATATACAGCTATAGTAATTGTGCATATATGCACAATTATTATAGCAATTTTAAATATATACAAACCTATACAAACATTGACGTGGATGTTTTTTTTTAGTTAAAAGGTGTAAAACTAACCATCTTTTTCTATTTTGCTAACTTATGCAACTGCGGTTGCTCTTTACACGGAATAATAAGTCTGAGCGGGCTGAGGTTGGCATGATAACACCAAAAAGTAGCCCAAAACTATTTATCATGTGCCCATTTTCCTTTAGACAAAAAGACACCACTACTAGTACTAGTAGTCTAGTAGCAAGACCTAAACAGAAACAGAAACAGAAACAGAAACAGAAACAGAAAAGATAACGGCGTTTAAAAAAAAGGGTGTCGTTAAGTCCACCTCAAAATGCCTAAAACGACGCGTGTCTTAAAGATTCCCCCACATTTCCAGTGGTTGTTGACTGTGTCCTCTTTGTTTCAGCAGTTGTCCCAACCAACAAAGGCAAGGGCAAGAAGGGCCAAGGCCACTCTCCTTCCCATCCCATCCCATCCATCACAATTTCATTTCCAAAACCCTGAGAAAGAAAGATCTCCACAACTTCTTCCTACTCTCATTAAACCCACCCCATCAAAACTAATTCCTTTTTCCCCAAATTCTCACCATGTGAATTCTTTTTCCCTTTCCTTTCCTTTCATTTCATTTCTCCCAATTTCGTAACCCAAATCAAATCAAAAGCCTCAAAATGGAAAATTCAGAGAAGGAATCGTCAATGGCGACATCCAAACAGTACGGTTTCTCAAACGGACATTCGCCTCGGAGTCCCAACCACTCGTCGTGGTTCGAAATCCGGCTCTTCTACGTTCGGATCGCGCCATGCGTCATCGACAGCGTCCCCGACCACCTCACGCTCCGCCACCTCCGCCGCGAGATCGGTGTATCGCTTGAGATCAACAATTCGCGCATTCCGGCCTCCGAATCGGCATCTCTGACCCTCCGCCGCGACCGCCTCGATAAGAAGTCGTCGGAGGTGACCTACGTCAGCACCGATAGCGTCCGCGTCACCGGCGGTGTCGAATTCGAGGTCTTCGAGAACCAGGACTTGGTTCTCTGCGGGTCTTTGGAGCCGGTGGTAGCCAATTGGCTTAATGGGAGCGTCGGCTCCGACAATGACGCGAAAACCGGCTGGACCATGGACTGTTATATGGCTGCGTCGATTGGTTCGGGCTCTTCGGCATTTTTCCAGCCGAAGCTCGGGGTTTCGGCGCCCTCCTTCGAGGTCTATATCGCCGGGTGCTGCTCGGGAGTGCCTGTGATCTTGACGAAGACGATTCAGATTAGCCCGCGGCGGAAGGTGTTGAGGCACGCCGTCCTCGACGCGATTCCGGAGGACGAGGAAATCGGAAAGGAGCAGAGGAATGGTAATGGATTGGTTCGCCACCGGAAACTTCAGGTATTGATATTGACATGTTGTTTCATTCATTTTATTGATTTCTATGGGTTTTTTTTTTTTGGGTTAAAAATTAAGTCACATTGTGAAATAGTTTGGTAATTTGGTACATTGGTGATGGAAGTAGAAGTATAAATTTTGTGTGAATTTGATTGATCATTTCCATTGGAGTAATGTTAGTTGATAGAAACATGTTTTGTTTTCTGGCCAGTGATGTATTGGAAACTCTATATTTTCATTGGGTTGATTGTGTGTAAAAGCTGGTTTTGTTATCTACTTTGAAATATGGTTTTAGTCTATTAATGCATTACATTGTGAAATAATTTTGATTAATTGGGAAAGTGTTGCAAGTTATGATGGCAGTGTGAGAAGTTGAGTTACAGTGTGAAGTAGTAGGATAATTTGGTTTATTGGTGATGTGGGTGGAAAGAAATATTGGGACGACTGATATTTTTTGTAGAAATGTTATGGTGTTGGCAATGCTTTTTGATAATTTGATAATTATAATGGGAAGAGGAGATTTGAACCTTGGATGGGAAACATCGGGAGGTGCCAACTAGTTGAGCTACACGGCTCCTAGCATTATCTTGTTGGCAATATGGGTAGTTTTTATACGCCAATAATACATCGAAAGCTTTATTTTAAGTTCGAGGTGTTTTATGTAATGAGAGACTAGACTTGAGTTGATGCAGGAGGCAATGAGAAGACATATTTATTATATTTTATTTGATTTTATGTATCAAGGGCAATTTTGTAATTTCATAATATTATAGTAATGGGCTGTGCTAACAGTCCATTAGATCTTCTTTTGGGCTTTATTTTAAGTTTGGTTATTTAGTTTGGGTTTAGTAGTAAAGCCCAAGGAGTCCAAGTCCAAGTCTAAGTCTTATTAGGGTTTTAAGAAATCCTAGTTCAACCAGGATTAGGTATTAGTCTTCTATTTAAAGAGTTGTAGTACTTTCTATTAGAATAATTAATGAATATTTTCAGAATTTAAGGGCTATGAGGCTTTCTTTTATGGTTTGGTGATGCAACAGGTGTGATGCCGAGGAACAGCACAGAAACAGCCACCCAAACCTTGATTGTTTTCCTTTGTTTCATCCCCAAACCCTACTAATCGTTGTCCCCTTTGGAAACCCTATTATCCCTCGCTATTTTCTAGCCTATTCCCTACCAAAACCTAACCCTAAGCCCTCAAAACAGAGGTAATACCAGATCTGCCCCAACAGTTCTAAATCAGATTACCTTGTTCCCCCTTGTCCTACGTCATGAGTTTTCATAGGGCATTGGTGATTTTAGATAGGAAATGTTGTAACAAAGTGGCAATGTATGATCTTGTGTGAAGCTGATCTTGTCACCTTCTTTGAACTATGCTTTTAATATGTGACTAGTTAGTGACCTGTTCAATGCACAAGAAAGTTTAGCAAAATATAATTTTCCCTCTCCTTAAAATTTGTTTAAATATGAAATTTGATAATTATGATAGTTGTTTTTTATAAGTATAATTATGGAATTTATTAATCGTCATTTATTACAATTGTGTTTGTATATGAAAATATGTATTCTACAATTCAACGATTTTGTCTAAATATGAAATTTGATAATTATGATAGTTGTTAATAGCCATTTATTATAATTGTGTTATGAAACTATATATTCTATTCTTTAAAGAAAATATGATGAGGTAAGATTCTAATGGAGGGTGTGAATATATAATAACAAATATATATATATATATATATAAAAATATATGTATATAATGAAAGTATAAAATTGTTAGGCCTAAAAAATAAGCACAATATCAGAAGTTCAATGAAAAGTCAAAAGACTTTTGTTTTATATAGATTATAGTCTATATATATCAGGTAGAATAAATTGGGTAAATTTTCTATGTGCGCTTGCGGTGTTTAGGAGGATTTGTAGATCTAGGATTTAGAGTTGCAGGTGAAAGGGTTAGGGCTCAAAATTGGCTAATCAGTAGTCACAATAGTAAATGCACATGGGGAATTACTAATCAAGAATTCAATCAATAGCAAGAAAATCATAAATCGATCATGATTCAAGTTGTGTATATCTAAGGGTGCTTATTTACATGTGAAGCAGGGGTTTACATTGTCTTAATCTCTACAAAGAGACAAATATATGGCGTCCAACTGTGGATGGATTGGATTTTGATTGCATTGGAGAGGATGAAAGGTTGGCCTTGGAGAGGGAATTCTCTAAAGAAGAGGTGATCCAGGTTTTGATGGAGATGGAGGGGGATAAAGCTCCTGGACCAGATGGCTTCACCATGGCTTTTTTCCAAAAATGTTGGAGAGTGGTGGAGGAGGATGTTATGGCTGTTTTTGTGCACTTTCACCAGTATTCAGTGTTTGAAAGGTCTTTAAATGCCTCGTTTCTCACTCTAATTCCCAAGAAAAATAATGCTATTGATGTTAAGGACTTTCGGCCTATTAGTTTGGTAGGGAGTGTGTACAAGCTGCTGTCTAAGGTGCTGGCAAATAGATTGAGGGTTGTGCTAGATAGTCTCATCTCTGAGTCTTAAAATGCTTTTGTTGGTGGGAGACAAATTTTGGATTCAGTGCTTATTGCTAATGAGTGCCTAGACAGTAGATTGAAAGAGCCATGTGCCCGGGGTGGTCTGCAAATTGGACATTGAGAAAGCCTATGACCATGTGAATTGGGACGCATTGTTTTATCTGTTGGATAGGATGGGTTTTGGGGTGAGATGGAAGGGGTGGATTAAGGCTTGTATAACTACTGTTCGCTTCTCTGTTATTGTGAATGGATCTCCGGTAGGCTTTTTTGGAAGCTCTCGTGGGTTGAGACAAGGTGATCCGCTGTCCCCTCTTCTTTTCCTCCTTATTATGGAAGTTCTAAGTAGGATGCTAAAGAAAACTGAGGATTGTGGTCTACTTCGTGGCTTTCGTGTGGGGCCTACTAACTCTATAGGGGTACGCATTTCACACTTGCTGTTTGCAGATGATACCATTTTGTTTTGTGATGCATCTAGAGATTAGTTGCTGTCCATTAGGCTGGCATTGACTTGCTTCCAAGCTTTTTCTGGTTTGAAAGTTAATGCAGGGAAGAGTGAGATTGTCCCGGTTGGGGAGGTTGGAAATATAGATGCGTTGGCTGCCATTCTTCGATGTAGGGTGGGTAGTCTGCCTTTGAAATACTTGGGTATGCCGTTGGGCACCCCTTACAAAACAGCATCTATGTGGAATCCTATTTTGGAGAGGATGGAGAAGAAACTCTCAGGTTGGAAGCGTCTTTATTTATCTAAGGGGGGTAGACTTACCCTAGTGAAGAGTACTCTTTCTAGCCTTCGTACGTACTTTCTATCCTTATTTGTCATTCCTGTAGCTGTGGCTGATAGATTGGAGCGTATTCCGAGGAAGTTTTTATGGGGTTCTTCAGAGGAGTGCTTCAAATATCCATTGGTGGCTTGGGAGAAGGTGTGTTTACCGATAGTTTTGGGTGGTCTGGGGATCAGGAAGTTAGTGCACTGTAATAAAGCCTTGTTAGGGAAATGGTTATGGAGGTTTGGGCGAGAAGACATTCATCTTTGGAGGAGGGTTATTGCTTCTAAATATGGTGAGGGTCAAGGGGGGTGGAGTACTAAAATTTGTAGAAGGGCCCACGGATGTGGTCTGTGGCGTGGTATTCATGATGGTTGGGAGAGTTTCTCCAACCATGTGTCCTTAGTGGTGGGGGATGGCTCTCGTATTCTTTTTTGGCATGATAAGTGGGCTGGAGATAACACGCTTAATAGGCTCTATCTTCAGTTGTATGTGTGTTCTAATGACAAGGAAGCTTGCATTTCTGATGTTTTATGCTACCAAGAGGGTGGTGTCGATAGAATCTGGAATTTGAGATTTCATAGGAATTTTCATGGAAGGGAATTAGGGGCTGCCTTAGCTTTCCTTGAGTTCATTCAATCTCGGATCCCTAGGGGTGGTGGGATGACACTTCTCATTGGTGTCTCAAAGGGAATGGCATGTTTGACACCCGGTCCTATTACAATATCATTAGGGGTGCAGTTACTTCCAATTTTCCGTGGAAGGGTGTTTGGAAAGCTAAGATCCCTAGGAGGGTGGCTTTTTTTGTGTGGACAGCGGTTCATGGGCAGATTCTAACTTTGGATAATCTTATGCTTAGGGGGCACATTTTGGTGAATAGGTGTTGTATGTGCCATCGGAATGAGGAAACTGTGGATCATCTTCTCCTCCATTGTTCTGTAGCTCACTCTCTATGGGTTTATATGCTTAATATCTTTGGGATACATTGGGTCATGCCAAGCTCTGTGGAAAGCTTGGTGTATTGTTGGAGTTTTTGGCTGGGAAAATTTAATTCAGACATATGGAATATGGTTCCCGGCTGTTTGATGTGGATTGTTTGGGTGGAAAGAAATCGGCGCTCTTTTGAGGACACCGAGAAATCCTTGATTCAATTACAAGCTCTTTGCCAGAAGACTTTATTTGATTGGTCTAGGTGTTGGGGCTTCTCGGAATGCTCCACTATCTTAGAGTTTATTTCTTCTCTTAGTATTGCTCTTTAAGTTTTTTCCTGTTCGTTGTTTGCTGGTTGTTTTGTTTATTGCTTTTCCTTGTGTTCACCATCATGAACACCTTGTATTGGCTTTCGTTTGTTTTTTAGTTTGTTTTAATAATATTCTTATTACCTATCAAAAAAAAAAATCATGACATATTAAAATTAAAACAAAACGGAATATGAAAATAAGTGAAAGGAAAAGAATGAAAACTTTAATCCAACTAAGAAAAAGAAAAGATCATGAGATGGGATCTACTTGCTTTTGTATTATTATTATTATTATTATTATTTTGTTGATAAATTGATATTTGGGAAGAGGGGATTTGAGTCTTGGACGTTTCTATTGGAAACACAACAAGGTGTGGGTTTAGCTACAAGGCTCTTGGCTACTTGTAGATTGGTTGATTCTTGATCTTATTGGCCCCTTGGCACCTACAACACCAATTGAAATTGAAAGAGATTTTGAGAACTTCTCTTTAAAACGTAATGATCACAATTCAAAAGAAGAAAGACCTTTGAATGGTTTTAGAACAAGATTGAAAACAAATTATGTATAGAATGGACCAAACTTTTGAATTCTGTTCTGGATTGGATAATAAAATGGAATATTTAGGTACCGGTGTACTATTTTGAGATTGCCAATATATATGGAAGTTTTATTGAAAAAAAAGAACATCATTTTCACTATGGTGAACACTTTGTACTTGAAGAAAATACATATAACTCAAGAAGTAAAACTACAAATTATAGAAAGTCAGAAATGGAAACACTTTGCATAAAACTCAAGATACAAGCCAACTGAAAAAAGTACCAAAAAGTAGAGATTTTAAGAGATTTAAAGGTCTCATTATCTTCAAGGGTATGGATATTGCATTCTTGCCAAATTAACCACATTAGGCAAGCTAGAACCATATTCCAAATAGTTGAAAGGTGTTTCCCCAACCAATTTCTCCATGCAAAAAGATGAGAAGCAACCATCTTCGGCATCACCCTCTGGATACCAAACATCAAAAAAACTTCACTCCATCAAGCATGAGCAAACCTATAGTGGAGCAAAAGATGGTCCACAATTTCCCCATCACAACAACACAAGCTATACCAATTAACTAGGGGCAAACCTCTCTTAACAAGATTATCAATGGTCTGTTGTCCATAAAAAGAAAGACAACCTTTTAGGTGCCTTTACACACAAGGTACTCTTTCAAGGAAAAATAAGTCCATACTTATAAGTCATGCCATCTAATTAACCCACATAAATTTATAAAAGATATCATTTAGAAAAACTATAAAAGTTTATAACATAATCAAACAAATGTAAAAAGTTCATAAAATCTCATAAAAGTTGGCTTCTTTATTAAAATATATATATATATATATATATATATATATATATATAAGAAAGCCATAAGAAAAATTTTGGTCCAAAATGCATTTTTCGCTCAAAATGCTGGAATTTTGCTAGAATGACCGGTGCAAGTCGCTACTGGTTGGAATTTTGACCAAAATGGAATGTGGGGGTTTATTGCATCAGTTCACGTACAATATCAGAATATTTCAGTCGGAACTCAGAACATAATGGAGTTCAAAACATTGGAATGGACTCCTAGAGAGAGGGTTTAAAAGACTAATATCTCTCGCTTAGAGTATTGTTGTAAAGAGAATTAATGAAAAAAATAATGCTTTTTTAAGGTAGTAGCCAACGCTTGGATTGAGGTATAAGGTGGGTAGTTAACTAGTTATAGGCCAACCTAGGGCTTTTTTTTGGGGGGTGGGGGGAGGGGTGTTCCTAAGTGTTCTAGAGCCTCTTAGATGATTGGACATGCCGCTACAAAGAGTTTGAAATCTTATTGGGTCTAAATATGCAAAGTTGAAAGTATGGTTTTTTTAGCAGCAATTTAGGGAGCATGTATGCATCCTACGACATGTAGACAACCCAATTTCCCTAACTTCAAACAGTCATATCTCATGCATTTTAATCGAAATTGGGTCAAATATGTGTCCATTTTGAAGCCCTATATATCTACTTTCTAATGAAACAAGTCTCACTCAAAAATTTGTTATGGTTCAAAATACGAGCAAATGAGTGATCAAAGGTCATTTTCTAGCAACTATAGTCTTTTAGCATGAAAAAAATAAAATTGATATTAGTGTTTATGTGAAAATATTAATGTGACAGATTGTTACTGTCTAGTGTCTAGAATTTCTTTTCTTCTTTTTGTGTGGGGGTGTGGTTGTGGGTGGGGGGTTGGGGATGTTGACCTAGCTGTTGGTTCTAAATCTAGCCACTCATGGTCAGCTACATGTATGTTACTCAATCATGAACCTCTGAGTTCATTCTGTTTTGTGTACAAACTACAAAGTGTAAAGAATCATCCAATTTCCCTGTTTGCTCTATCTGGTTTTGGAAGCCAATGATTCTTTCTTTTGTGATTATCTCACCTTCCTCTCTGTTCACAGAAATTCATTTTTAACAAATACAATGCAGCTATCTAACTTTCAAGAGCTTAACCGGGCAATGAAAATTTTGCAAATTCAATGTAATACAGTGCATTTTAAGCCCATTCATATCTAGAGCCTTTACCTTTGCCTTTTTTTTTTTTTTTTTTTTTTTTTTTTGTTTCTTCTTTTTTTGGGGAAGGAAAATGTTAAACTTATATTGCATTGATGTGATCTGCTTCATTTCTGTTTTCTGATAATGGCTTTTGTTTTTAGATTCACAAAAATAGAGTACAATGTGGTACCTGTTTTAGGAACTTCTCTTGAAAAATTGATCATGAAACATCCTATTTTTAGAGAACATTCCAATTTTTGTTACCAGTTAAGGGAAAGAAATAATTGAATCTTCTCTAAGCTTTTGTACCAGGGAAAAAAAAAAACTCTCTTTTATATTAACTGATCTATGATCCTCTCTGGGGCTTTTGCAGTTCACAGAATCAGAAGTTGATGATTATGAGCCCGATGGGAAGATTAATTATGGCTTTTACTCCGAAGAAATGTACCCTGGTGAGGATGGCCAACTCTCGTGGTTTAATGCTGGTGTTCGAGTTGGTGTTGGGATTGGTCTTGGGATGTGTCTTGGCATTGGGATTGGTGTCGGACTTCTCATGCGTTCATATCAAGCCACAACTAGTAATTTTAGGAGGAGGTTTCGCTGATCCAGATCAGCCTGTTCAAGTGTTAAGCATGATCTTTTTTGTAGGTGAGATGGAATCTGTATAGGCTCTTTGTTGAGTAGTTTCTGTTTACATAAAGCACTGAGAGACGCTAATCTCACTTATTACATCTATGGCTGCGTTCGGTGCCATGAATCTGTTGTCTCAGATGAAACATGAAGGTGGATTTAATGTCTGATGCTTCAGTCCCTTTGACCAGTACTGTGGTAAAATACAGCCTTCAGAGACGAGAACATACAACAGTTTTGATAAATATGCCAACAAAAATAAAAAATAAAGAAAGACTTGTTCAGCCGTCAGCATAAGCCTGTGAAGTATGACTTTGTTCCTATGAAGATGTATCTATATGCTCGTGTCATGTAGAAATTTTGGGTTGTTTTACGTATTTCTGGGAAGTCTAAAGTTATGATTATTATTTTTTTTTGTAGGAAATGTTAGATTGTTCTCTTTGTTTGTAATCAAACTTTGATGGTTCTTACCATTCTATTCCATTCATTTGTTGTAATTAGCAGGTTATGTTTTGAAATAAGTAAAATGTTTATATGGGTTTTAGCAATTTAGTTACTGTACTGAACAAACGCATATCTGGCTGGTTGGGATCTTTGATAATGATCTAATTTCTATGTTCTTGTAGATAGGCCATTCATAGCCTGGAAACGTGGTTTTTGAAAATTGCTGTACCGTTTGAAGGGAAACAGTTTGCTGGAAAATCCTATTCAAAACCGCTTTTGCTTTGTCATTCAATGCTTTCTGATGAATGTGAAGGCAAATATGGGTCTTTTTATCTTTTGAAAGGCTTCCAGGGGCCAGCGTTGTCCCAAGTGGTTGACTATGGTTATTTATAATTCTAGCACTCTCATCTCATGCGCCAGGGATTCATCTTTTATTGATGGCAGCTCAATTCAAATCAGAGCCAATGCTGGCCCCATTACATTTCCACCTCATTACCAGTTGAGCCAAGAGCCTAGGCGAAGGATTGTTAACTACAGTATTATTCTCGATGGGATCAACCCACCTATTAAATATTTAAATTACCCTTACCACTTGCCAGACTGGATGCCTTCTCCTTCTCATGCCATAATTAGCTATGATTGATACTTTATTTTTTTTTTAAGGTAAGTTAGGGGAAAGGTTGAGAAAGTTAGGGGCAAAGGTTGATGTTCAAGTCTTCAGAAAGGAGTTTCACATACATATATACTTAAATTATGTTAAAGTAGAATTTTTATCTTGTTTAAAAATCAAAAAATTAAAAAAGGGGGAAAAATTGAGGTTTGAACCACAAATAGACATAAAGTATAACAAAGAATGTCATTAATTATCACGGGTCAATCACTTGAAGCCTAATTAACTATGATTGATTATACCTCAACAGATCGTCCAAGATAACCTCCTATTATTGGTTTGGTGATCAACATTGCAATTATACTAGAGGATAGTTACATCTCAACAACATGCTAATTGCGTAATGTTTTAGCAATACTTGAAAATGGAACGTATTGTTTTCGCAAAGACTTGAATTGAACTGATAATGAAAATACGGCATACAGCATGCTATTGCTTCCCCCATATGATACAAGTCATTCTATGATGTCCATAGTCCTAACCTTAATCACTTCTCTATACAGTTTCTCTTTTTGATTGCTCTTGTTTTGTAAATTTCAAAACACTTGGTGAGAGATCCAAGTAGTAGATAATGAAACCATTCAATTATTATTATTGACATTGAAACCATGCAATTTTAGGCTAGATCTCTCTATCATTTGTTGTCGTTAGCTAGAAATATTTTGAGAGGTTGGGTGTGGGTATCCACAGACACTTTACACAGTGCTAGTGGCTTAGAATTTGAACGCTCCCAAGTGCTGACCACAAACAAGTCTTCTAGGTCTAGGACACAAATTTTGTGCATGTATAAAGTGGTAATTGGCTTGTTTCACCAAAAATCAGTGATGGTCTCATTTACAAAAGTGATGTAATTCAAATAAAATGTCCAAAAGTTGTAGCAAAAGCAAAACTCATTAAAGCGATATTTATTTAGCATATAAATGGATGGAGTTAATTAAACCACTCCAAGGCCCAAGCCAAGCAAAACGGTAAAACGAAAGACGACTAGGCTGGCTATGATCTCTTTCTCACACTCTCACTTCTGAAGCGGGGGACACACACACACTGAAGAATTTGAACCTCTCTCCACTGTGACTCCAAGACCACAGGAGAGAGAGAGAGAGAGAGAGAGAGAGAGAGAGAGAGAGAGCAACCAAAAAAACGACCCCTCACCGGAAAAAAAAAAATGTCGTTTTACACTCTTACCCTCAGTAAAGCCCCAAATTCACAACCCTAAACCAAAACAAACAAAGAAGAAGAAGAAGAATGTTGAGCAGCAGCAGCAGCAGCAATCAAAACCAAAACCAAAACCAAAGATCGTCTACAACAATGCCACACCGTAACTCCCCTACACCTCTCCCCTTAGTAGTAACCCTAAACTGCATCGAAGACTGCGCTCTAGAACAAGACTCCTTGTCCGGCGTCGCCGCCGTCGAACACGTCCCTCTCAGCCGCTTATCCGATGGCAAAATCGAGTCCGCCGCCGCCGTCGTCCTCCACTCCCTCGCCTACCTCCCACGCGCCGCCCAGCGCCGCCTCCGCCCTTACCAACTCATCCTTTGCCTTGGCTCCGCCGACCGCTCCGTCGACTCCACCCTCGCCGCCGACCTCGGCCTCCGCCTTCTCCACGTGGATGCCTCGAGAGCAGAGGAGATCGCCGATACGGTTATGGCTCTATTCCTTGGGTTGTTGAGAAGGACTCATCTGCTCTCGCGGCATGCTCTCTCCGCCGCGGGTTGGCTCGGGTCGGTTCAGCCGCTTTGTAGAGGAATGCGACGGTGCCGTGGCTTGGTTTTGGGGATTATTGGTAGATCTGCTTCGGCTAGGTCTTTGGCTACGAGAAGCTTAGCCTTCAAGATCAGCGTGCTCTATTTTGATGTTCACGAGGTTTTTTTTTTTTTTTTCAAATTTCCTATTATTCACTCCTCTTTTTCACTGTGATTTGTCTATTATTTTTGTGAGAGTTGGATTTGAGCACATTGTTGCTTATTTTTTTGGATTTCATGATTAGCATTTGAGTACTGCAGTGATGTGTGGATGAAAAAATGTGCTTCGCTTTGATATGAGTGAGTACATTTTGTTCGAATCGAATTTATTTGCAGCTCAAAATGTGTTTATCTTTTATGTTTATGATCTAAGAATCAGTAAGGCATTTTTTTCCGAGTTGACTTTTTTTTTTTTACTGTATAAATGTGAATTGTTTATATTTTTTGTGAGTAGGATTTGAGTAATGATAGGAATGCGTGAATGTGCTGTGAATCTGATAGAAATGAGTACATTTTGTTCGTATCAAATTTATATTTGCAGCTTGAAATGTGCTTTATATTGTATTTTTTATGAAGTAAGAATCAGATAGGCTTTTGTTTTTTTGGAGTTCAAATCGATGTATTTTTGGTTGCTAAAAATGTGCTTATTTTAGATGTTGCGGAGGTACAAATTTTGGATAGAACAACGTTGGGTTATAATTGGTTGGGTTTAAATGGCAAAGAAAACTAAAGAATGATTTACTCTACTGACTGTTGAGGTCTATGGAAAAACTTAGTTATAGTTCTTTAGGTGTTGTATCTCAAGCTATGCAGCACAACCATGCGGCTTATTGGGCAATGTGTTTCCTTGTGTATAGATATAGCTTCTAGAGTTGCATGTTTGAAATTAATTTGGGGAACCTAATGTATAGCACCTAAAGAAGTGTACCTAAGTTTTGACTTTTTCTAAAATAAAGTGACTTGTTTCTATCACTTTGTGTACATGGTCCATTGTTGAAATTTGTCCTTGTTTACTTTGTTAAATGAATTGGATTTGTTCTGAAACATTTTCCTTAATATTTTCTCAGGGAAAAGGAAAATTAAGCAGGTCTTCCAAAAATTTTCCTTCTGCTGCCCGCAGAATGGATACTCTTAATGATTTACTTGCTGCAAGTGACCTTATTTCACTTCACTGTGCTCTAACAAACGAAACAATTCAGATTATTAATGCAGAAACCTTGCAGCACATAAAGCCTGGTATTAAGGGATCCTTCTTTATAAAAAGCTTTGTGGTTCACTTTTGTTGTCTTCTTTTTATAAAAAATAATGTGGATTTTGTTTTAATGCACAGGGGCATTTCTTGTGAATACGGGTAGTAGTCAGCTGTTGGATGATTGTGCAGTGAAGCAGCTTTTGATTGATGGCACCTTAGCTGGCTGTGCTCTGGATGGTGCTGAAGGGCCTCAATGGATGGAAGCCTGGGTATGTAACTAGTGTGCAGATGTGAATTTACACAGAGGCATGCACGCCCACGTACACTCATGTGCATGCTTGCCTGACAATCTAAGCTTGTCTTCCTGGGTTATCATTATGCTGATAATAACTAAAATGCCTATAGTGTCCAGTCCAGTCCCACATTCCATGAGTGCATGTGCAATAGAGAGAGTAAGGTGTGCTGCTTCATCTCTTGCCTGATATAGGGGATGATCATGCTCTTGGCAGGGAGACGAGTAAAATTCTATTACTATCCAGCCTAATAGAAATAGAGAGGGTTTGAGGAATGGCATAACGTAATAGACTAAAGCGTTGCATGCTGTATGCTCTATCTCCTATGGTCTGCTAATTTTGTGAGGCTTTATTTAAATATAGCATCCTCTATGCACGCATGAATTTTTTTTGTTTTTTTTTGTTTTTGCTATCTCATCACTTGCTGAAGCTTATACCCTTGCCTGGCCCTAGTCTTGAATCACCCATGTCTTCATTAGTTCATTCAATGTTTCTCTGTTGAAGTACAGTTGTCTTGATCTCTATATCTGCATTTACTTCTTTAGCAAACCATGAAACTGTCTTTGAGCTGATAAGTGTCCCTTTAATCCCAACTAAGAAACCATGCAGTGCTAGGTGGTGCTGTTGCAAGGTCAAGGTTTTCAAACATTAAACTTACTCCTAAATGATATGAGATTTTTAATCCAAGAAGAATATTTGTAATAAAGAATTGATAATGTGAATAGGGTTACCTGCTTCAGGTTGGGTGTAGATTATTTGAGTAATACACAAATGCATAAAGAATAAATGGGAGGAAATCTGCTAAATTTTCTTATTGAAGTTTTTCATATGCTGTACAGCTGTAGACATTATTGCATACGGCTGCACATAGAGCAACTAAGAATATAGTAGCTAATGTATCTTTCATACCTTGCCTCAGATAAAAGAGATGCCCAATGTATTGATTCTTCCACGAAGTGCTGACTATAGTGAAGAAGTATGGATGGAGATAAGGGAGAAAGCAATGTCTATCTTGCAGACATTCTTCTTTGATGGGGTTGTTCCAAAGAATGCCATCTCTGATGAGGAAGAATTGGAAAGTGACATAGGTGATGAAAATGAACAATCTGATAAGCAAGACAGAGAAAGTGCTCTTCAGGGTTCAGTTGGTGAGCGATTGATAGATGATGTTCTTGCAAGTCCAGAAAGCTCCCAGAAAAAAGGCGGTGATAAATCTAAAGAGTCTCCTAGCCAGCACCAGGTTTCAGGTTTGTCACAAAGTACTGTTACTCGATCTGAAGGAAGGCGCAGCAGATCAGGTAAGAAGGCCAAGAAGAGGCATACACGTCAAAAATCCCAGCAAAAATCAGATGAACCCTCAGCAATAGAAAAGGAAAGTACCCTGCTGAGAGAAGATGATACCGCTATGAGTGGCACAGATCAAGCATTAAGTTCCAGTTCACGGTTTGCTTCCCCTGAAGACTCAAGAAGTAGGAAAACAACTATAGAATCAATGCAAGAATCGACTTCTGACCAGCTTTTAAAGTCGAGCAAGAAACTTAGTGGAAAGTCTGATGGTTTGTTGAAAGATGGGTATGTTGTAGCTTTATATGCTAGAGATCATCCTATTCTCCATGTTTCAAGGCAAAGAGTTAAAGGTGGTGGCTGGTTCCTAGATACCATGTCAAATGTAACAAAAAGAGATCCTGCAGCACAGTTCCTTGTTGCTTTCAGAAACAAGGTTTGTTAACTGGAACTTAACTCTTTATGCTGGGATCAAGTTCCTGCCTATTCTCAGTTAATGATAGGTAGATTAAATTAGATATATTAACTGCAATACTGATTAGCTGATATATCATTATATGGATGCCTCTTCTTCAGGATACAATTGGTTTGCGATCATTTGCTGCTGGTGGAAAATTATTGCAGGTATTATGAAACTCTTCTAGGTGGAGCATGTGGTCCTGGAATTGTTATTGGAGCATTTAAAAGCCTTGCTTGTTAATATTTAATTTTTAATGCATCATGGATTCAAATTCCAAAATGAACCTCTTAGCTGTCAGTGGGATCTGTGTATCTGACAACATATACTATACTGCCTTCCTGACAATTTAAATGCACTTCTACTATCAAATTCTACTTATTTGGTAATTGAAGCAGTTTCTATTTTGACATGGCAGATCAATAGAAGAATGGAATTTGTTTTTGCTAGTCACAGCTTTGATGTTTGGGAGAGTTGGATTTTGGATGGTCCTTTGGAGGAATGTCGGCTGGTGAACTGTAGAAATCACTCGGTAAGTTCAGTTGTTGCTCCATATAATTGCATATGCTGTCAACTAGTTTGGCTGCTATTTCTTGACACACGCAAAAGCTACTGTTATTTCTGTCCTCCAACATTGGATTGGACCCTTTTTTATTTTTTTAAATAATTAAAAGAAAAACTTTTCCATGTGAAACCACTCATGTGATAATGAGGCGTTACAACCTAAGAAGCATGGAAATGATATGACACGACAGTTCTTGAAACATTTAAACACAATGGGGTACACAACAATTAATTAGGGTAACTTACAATTAACCCCATTGTGGTTTGGCTATATCATAATTTAGTTCACAATCTTTCAATTGTTACATTTGACCCCCTAAGGTTTGGATTAAAATGAAACTGTTTGGGTTCTGTCCAAATTAACAGATTTTGAATTTTATGGACCAACAATTACCCCATTATGGTTTGGTCTAATCTCACTTTAGTCCCACAAGTTTTTTGAATTTCTATATTATGACCTCTTAAGGTTTGAACTAAATTAAAATCATTAGGGTTCCATTTAAAGGACTACTAATGATTTCATTTGAATTCAAACCTTAGGGGGTCAAATGTAGCAATTAAAAGTTTATGAACAAAATTGTGACAATGTCAAATCACATGGAGGTAAATTGTAATTTTCCCAATAAACTAATATTGGTTATATATTTGTGGGCATATTTTTATGCTTATTTTAGGTTTTAGAAGCCATCAAAATGTTTAAAAACATATATAAAAGTAATTTAAAAGCAATCATTGAAAACAAAGTAGTATATTCATACCCATAACATGATTCTTATAGTACAAATAAACTACCACCTACATCAAAACCTAAAAAAAATTATTGGTAGCAGTCAAATTTTCGGTAGTCATTAATAGCAATGGATTTTTTATTATTATAATAAACGTTTCTTTGTTAACCTCAAGCGGTAGAACAATTGGCTTGGATTACCATATCTCATGAAACGGAGGTCACTAATTCAAATCTAGCATTGTCCCCTCACTTGGGACCAAAACATAGATGAGTTTTTAACCAGTAGTACTGGACCGAGAGAGAGAAAACCTCCAAAGAGCTTTGAGCTGCAGCTAAGCTAAGCAGGGAGAGTGTCAAATGGTTGAGCGAGAAGGATATATGGAGAGAGAGCATATATGATTTGAGGGGTCATTAGCAACGTGCATTGTGCACGTAATCAAAATCCATTTTTTACCTCTTAAAATTTTAGTGTTCACTGTGTCATGAGACAATGTCTCTAGGTTGCTTGATTGAGTCTGAAAAAAAAAATTAAATAAATAAAACTATTTTCTTCATTAGACATGCATGTAGTCTTGTCCCTGGCATGTCCAACACAGACATGCTAGGGTTTTTGCGGGTCTATTTTTACATTAAAAACCAATTGGTATCTTAAATCATTATGGAATAGATATCACAGGTTTCAATTCTATCCTTTTTTTTTTTCTTTTTTTTTTTAAAACCCAGATATGTAGGGATTCTTAAAATTTAACCTTCACAGTGTTGCAACCGTGTCCCAGGCTTGTCACAAACCAGGGTTCTTGTTGGGTCCACATTCTTAGACTACAGCATTATTTGGATAGGAGGGGTCTTAAAATTCACCCCACCCCCCAACCAACCTTTGGTATGTTTCACACCCACCCATTGGGCTTTAATTCATAACCTTACCCTCCATCCTTCCTCATGGAGGAGCTCATTGGCAAAAGTTTGCCATCTTGTTTAAGACTTGATTGCTATAATTTGCAGGCAGTCTGATCTGTTGTGATTGAGTGCTGTTCAAGTTCAAAGAATGCATAATATCTAGCTATAAATTATAATGCCATGTATTGCTGTTATCTGTCATTCTTAGGTGCAGTTTGGATTCGGCGTCCGCGTTTGCCCGCGTTTGCTGAAACGCGTTTTCCCTTTTTTTTTTTTTTTTTTTTTTTGGCCGGATTATTTGACTTTGGGAGACAAAAAATACTGTGCATAAACAGTGCGTAAACTGTTTATGCACTGTTCAGACAATAAAAAATATTAAAAATGGGTCCCACGGCACTATTTACACATTTAAAAATTATTTTGCTACAGTATTTTCAATTTTCAGTTTTCAGTTTCAGCGACAATAAGTTCAATCCAAACGGACTAGTCTTTCTGATACATGTATATCTGTATGCGTGAGTCAGTTTTTAACATTGCTATAGCTAGCTGCTATTAAGCTCATCCAATTTTTCCTTTTTGCGTGTTACTTGTATGAAAGTGTTTTTATTTTTGCAAACTGTAGGCTGTTTTGGATGTGCGCATTGAAGTTTTAGCAGCTATGGGAGAAGATGATGGGGTTACTCGCTGGCTTGATTAAATTCTGAGAATTAAGAATGCTAACTTTTTCCTGCCCATGAGGTTTGTATTAGTTTATTACAGTTTTAAAGTTGTAAATCATTCTTTCCATTTCTTTTTTTTTTTTTTTTTTTGGTTCTCTCTCTCTCTCTTCTTTTTTATTTTTGAGATGTTATGAGCCTTGTATTGCCATCTGTTTTCTGGGTTATTCGGCCTCGTATGAAATGAATGTACTTTGTAATATACAAGAGATATTTCGTTTGAACATATGAGAGTAATTCTGTGGGAATGTCTTCTTTTATTCACTTATATCATTAGACTTGTGATGTTGCAACTAAAAACCTCTCAATTTTTTCCTAGATACTTGTAGAAGTGCTCTTTCCATGACATGATTCATATAAAAAGCGTATTCCTCTATAATGCTTTGATTTAGTGGACAAAAAAAAAAGCAGTCTATTATTTCTTTCATTCTTTCTTTCTTTCTTTCTTTCTTTCTTTCTGAGCATAAGCTTCAAGCACACTGGATTCTGGAATTCCCCCATCCTTTCACCAATGTTAGATCAAATCAAAATGACATCTCATTTGCATTGGGGCATTCTGAGAGGAAAGGAAGGAAAAGTGAAACCAGTCATTCCTTTGTTTGGCTGAGATAAAAAGAATTGATTCTTTTCCATTTTCTCATTTGTTTTATGTGGATTGTTTCATTTCCCTCATTGAGAGCAAATTATATTCTTACCCCTATTTTATAGGAACATAAAAAAGAAGGAACATAATTGTAGTAGTAATAAATTATATGTTGCTTTAGTAGAAAAGAAACATAACGTAGAGTGTTGAGAAGGCAATCTAGTGCATTTATCTGAGCATGAGACATGAACTGTGGTCCATAAATTAGCAAACTGAATGGTCCCTCGGCACCAAGAAATTAAAGATACACTGTACATAGCCTACAGTTGAACTAGTTATGGTCCCATTCCCACAGGCCATCCTTTAGGATCAGGCAATGTGTCGTGTAAACTGATTTATTTAACTTGTTTCAAGTAAATTTTTGTTTTGGGTTATCTCACAATCTATTCCACCACGTTCATTTTTACAACTATTCTAAGTGGCAAGTTGTGATTTACTACTTTTCTTCACTCCTCACAATTAGCCATATTAGATAGTTGTGAAAATGAACAAGCAAAATGAATAGCTTGTGATTCTAGAATTTTTCAAATCAGAGGCCAGATTATTTCAGAGAAAACAAATATAGCACA
Source organism: Quercus glauca (assembly GCA_023736055.1). Taxonomy (NCBI): domain Eukaryota; kingdom Viridiplantae; phylum Streptophyta; class Magnoliopsida; order Fagales; family Fagaceae; genus Quercus; species Quercus glauca. The sequence continues at coordinate 43,195,241 of CM043318.1, forward strand.
AGAACATTATCTATGCTGTGTAAATATTAGGTGACAAAAATCAAATCTTATTTTATATTAGCCTCCAAGCACGTGCTCATGCATGTGCTCAGAGGTCATTCTATTTTGGGTGCGGTTTCTGTCCAGTGGCCAGTGCCACTGGACACGTTGGATACGCAACACATGTCTAGTCTTGGACACATGTTGCGTATCCAACGCGTCCAGTGGCCACTAGCCACTGGACAGAAGCCAAGTCCTATTTTTTTAGATAAAATTTAATAATTTGTATCAATTATAATTTTAATATTTGGTACAAATATATAACACTCATCACACCCTTGAATTTTTTTGTGATTGAAAAATGTAGTGAATCCAAATTATAATTGATGCAAATTATTAAATTTTACCCAGAAAAATAGTAACTTTTTAATGTGGGTTTAAAAAAAATTGCTGCCAATTAAAAAAATAAAAAAAGAGAAAAGCTTAAACGTGAAGTTTGTTTCTGAATAAGTGCGTTAGTAGAAGAGTGATCTTATTTTGTAGGTAATGTTTTAGTAGGAGTTAAGGATGTATTTTTACTTTGTTCCTTTTTTTTTTTTTTTTTTTTTTTTTTTTTTGAAGAGACTTTGTTCTTTAATTCTGTCTCTACAATCTAGGAAAATATGGGAATTTTGGGGGAAAAAAAAAATCTAGTCCAAATAGAAGAAGTCCCTTAAATAATAGTATAGATAACAGACTGCAATTAGCTACTTATTACTTTTATTCGAATCTACTATTTTTTCTCCACTACTCACGTTCCGAAACATTGGGGTATTGAATTTTTCAAATTGAAGGCCAGAGCCATAGACACTGGTTACTTTAGAGAAAAAAAAAAAAATCATACACTCACTCATTGATCTCATTCTCTCTCACCATAGCACAAAAACATTGTCTAATCTTTGACAAAATCAGTATTATCGGACTTTTCCACGTCCTCTCCTATTTTTGTTTTTTATAACCCACTGTTTTTTTTATAGGTAAAAAGAGTCAAAAGGTGCCTTTTCTTATAATAGAAAATTAAAAACTAACCTATAGCTTTATAAATTATCTCTTTTGAGAATGACAGGTACATTGCTCTGCAACCTTACTGGGAGACACCGGATAAATCGTGCGGTGGGAAAGTTGTAGGCTTCTAGCACCTTCGTGGCTTTCAGTTATTTGTCTTTTAAGATCTTGCCCGTTTGGTTGGGTAACCGAATATTTAAAGAAAGTAGTATTTTTCATATAAAAGTGTTAACTGCAAATTTAATTTCAACATAGCCAATAAAAAATGCACTAATCAAGAACATGTGGTCTACACATATAAACCGCGTTTTGACTGATATCACCTGTTTAACATGTTAATAATGTGATTGGGCAATAGACTACCAACAAAATCAGTATAGGTAAACATATCTAACCTGCAAAAAGTTTTTATTTCTTTTTAAACCAAAAATAAAAAGAGTGAGAGAGTGAGATCGAACTTGTAAGTTGTAAGTTGTAAGTTGTAAGTTGTAGGCCTGTCCACGGGTCGGTCCGGGTCGGGTTTGTGCCCAACCCGGAACCGACCCGACTACGTCGGGTCTTCAACATCCAGACCCGCCGCCGACCGTTAGATGAGTCGGTTCCGGCGACTCGGATATCGGGTACGGTTCGGTCGGTGATCGGTCGGACTCGGGGAAGACGAAACCAGGCGAAATCAGGCCGGAACTGGCCGAAATCTGCTAGATCTGGCCGAAACATGGCCGGATCGAGCAAGATTTCAAAACGCACTCACCAAATCTTGAAGAGATCTCGCCGGATCTGTTGAGATCCTGACGAGATCTCGCCGGATCTCAACGGACCTGTCGAGAAATGATCGGAAATCCTCATACCTGAGAAAATCGGTGGGTGTTTCCGATATATAGGCGGTCGGATCGGTTGGAATCGGATTTTGAAGAGCAGACCCGTCAACCGACCCGCCGATCTCGGTTTCTGGAAGTTGAAACCCGCTGCCGACCGTCACCGGTGTCGGGTCGGCCGGTTTCGGATACGGATCGGACGGTTCGCCTCGGTTTGGTCGGGTACGGGTTCTGGTGGACAGCCCTAGTAAGTTGTAACCATGGTACATGATGCATATTCTTAGTTTGATTTCAGATTTATAAGGGTTCAGTAATATCAATGTAGGGGCCTTTTTGTTGTGCATTGGGCTGGGCTGCCTCTCGCGGTAGTAGGCCCGAGTATTCTGAGTAAGGGAGTTGAGACCGATCCAACTGCAACTCAATTTGGTCCGGCTTGTGCGCAAACATTGAGTCCAAGTCTAAGAGAAGACACACCAAAGTGGGCTTATCCTCTGTTTCTGCCGCAAAAGACTTTTCTCCAGTTTCTGCCGCTGCCAGTTTCTGCTGCAGGATTGATGTTTCTGCCGCAGAAGGAACTTTTCTCCAGTTTCTGCCACAGGTCCGACTTTTCTACTATGCAACAAAATTGTCTGCCGCGTAGTAAGACTGTCTGCTGTGCAATGAAGCTTTCTGCTGTGCTTTAAAAGTTTCCTGCCGTAAAGCCTTCTGCTGTGCAATAGAGCTGTCTGCCGTGTAAATGACTACTCTTCATTTTTGCTGCAGAAATACTTTTCCACTTCCTGCACATAAACGAATCTAAAACCCAAAGAAAACACCCATCAAACAAATGTTAGTTTAAATGGGTTAGTATGTTCTCAAATATGTACACATATTCATAAATAAAGATATATGTATATATATACTTATGGCAGGATAATGATTAGCTTGTGTCAACAGTAAAATACGTAATAACAAATAAAAAGGAAAGCTTCGGCAGGAAATGTTTAGCTGGTAAAATAGTTAACACGGTAAACATAATAAAAAAGGTACTATAGCAGAACAACAAGTACAACAAGTAAAGGCACCGCAGCAGGACAACTGATGCGGCAGACTTGATAAAAAAACGTGTTACAGCAAGATGATTAAATACAGCAGATATAAGTTATAATGAGAGAAATCAAATATATATTTATAATCAAAATCAAGTATTAAATCTTCCCATAGGATAAGTAAACCAAAAAGGAAACCCAAACTCCAACTTGAACAACCTTTTCATAGGCTCCCGCCGTAAAAGTTGTGCATTTTGGAGAATAGGCCTAGATGGCTACTAGCTATTAATTTTGGAGACTTCAAAGAGTGGGTTTGCTAAGAGGGAGGGAAAAGATGGTCTATTGATGCATGCCCTTATTCCTACCGTATTTTCTCTCTTTGTTTTACCACTTTCTTTCTTCCTTTGTTTTTCACTCTTTCCCCTGCTTTTTCCTTTTCCTCTGCCGTCCTCTGCTGTCCCTTTTTTCTACCATGGTTACCTCCCTTTTATAGTGAGCTAATTCAATGGGATTTCTCCCTTTTACCCCTAGGGCTTCACCAACTGTTTTGGTTTGTTGTGGGCATCCTTTCAAGATTACCCATCCACCCATTGGTTGCCCCTGTCATTGCTTAGAATAGGTCAGCTGCACCATTACTTATTCCGCGACAAAATTCCATTTTGTTTGTTCCTGCTGTATACCTCTACCTTTCTACCTAGCTCTATGGCATGCATCAGTGGTCCCCACCATCTATTACTTTTTTTGGGTAAGATACCATCCCAGCAAGATATATATCCCAAAAGAAGTTATGGCAGGAAACCAAGTATAGACCCCCTTTTCCCCCCACCACCAAACCACGCCCTCTGAATCTCTTTGACCGTGGGCCCACCTCCCTTGTATTGGCTGGGTACAGGTTGGTGGTGCCCTGGCCCTTTTGTGCTTGCTCCACTGTCTTTTGTTTTTGTCTCCCGCGCCATTCCTGCCGTAGCAGATTAGTTTTGTTTTGTCTGCTGCGTGTTTTTGTCTTATTTCTTCGTGCGTTTCCTGCTACATTTGTCGTTTCCTTTAGTTTGACTCTCTCTTCACGCAATTCCTGCTGCTAACACTTCTTGTCGTTCCTTGTTTCTTTTCATCATGCTTCATCATATCAGTTTTCATGCCTATTTTCTTATACAAAAGGATTTGGACCTTTGTGGGCCAAATAATGTTGACTGGATCAAAAGGGCATTGGGCCCAATTTATTTTCATCTGCCGAAGCCATCCTGCAAAAGAACTATATTCTGCGGCAGATTTGTATTTTGCTGAAGAACTGTATTTTACAGCAGATCTATATTCTGCGGTAGACTTGTATTTTGCAGCAGATTTGTATTTTGCAGCACATGGCTTTCACTTGCACTTCTTTCTTTGCTCTTCGGTCTTCTTGGTGGGTCTTTGGGCCTTGCTTCTTATTAGCCTTTCTTCCTTATGGGCCTTTGGGTGCAGATTTGCAAAAATGAGCATCAACAATCAGTGATAGGATATGCATCATAATCAATGCATATAGCTCTGGTCTCTGAGATTGTAAAGCCTCCCAAAATTTGTTCTGAAAATTTGTAAATTACTAAATTATATTATTTTTTATTCAAATAAATTTCTCTCTCGATAAAATTGATTTAGAAGAGATTAAGGAATGTGACTATGCATCGCGTGCAAGATTAAAAGATAGAACCAAGAAAAAACACCTAAGCAAGCCTTCTAAATGGTCAAAAGATCCTATCTAATTTTAGTTAAGATTTTGTTCTTTTATTTGAGAGTTCAACCTTTTTAATAGACCATTAATGTAGTTGGTTCAACCTTTTTTAAGGGTCCACTAGTATGGACTTATGAGTTAAGACCAATTTAAGTTATAATTTTTCAACTTACACGTGATTTGAAACATGAAATATAAGTTTAGTAAAGTCAAGAGTCTTAGCTCAATTGGTATTTTATGGTTTTTTTTAATAGAGACTTTTAGAATTTAAATTATCCCCTCTCTCTCCTCTATTATAACCATTGATTTATTAAAATAAATAATTTCAATAAAAGATGATAATCAAATATCCATCTAAATGTACTTATCATATGGAATCTATGGGTACAACAAACTCTCCCAATATTACACAACACCTTGTTTGAGTTGTGTGAATCCATGTAAATATTTTATTTTATTTAATGTTGATTTATGGTGAGCTAATATCTTAATTTCTTGTGAAAATGTTGTAAGATCTTTTTATGACCGTAGAAGAACTCTCTCATAAAACAGTTGTAAACAAGTTGACCTAAGGCAAGTATTAAAAGTTTATGATTTTTTCACTTAATTTATTTTGAACCCAATTCAAGCTTGTGATCATCACCAAGTTCGATTATGTGTTCAAATTTAATTTATTTTTCCCAAATATAATAAACACTAAGATTATAAATTTTAGTCTTTCACAAATATGTGCTAATAATTGTTTTTTAAGGGAATATGTGCTAATAATTAATAACTATATTATAATTAAGATTAGATTATTTGAAATGATTAGATAGAATGATTTACATTATGAACTTATAAAGATGATATTCACAAACCTTTAATTATTAAAAATTATATATAACTTTTACTACAAAATGAACTACTTCTATCATCAATTGATTACAAAAAATAATTTAAAATTTTATGAACTTATTTACAAACAACTATATTTTTACACATGTATACATATCAACATATAATATTATATATACTTAAATTGAAGCTTATTCTTTTGAGACAAAACTTAGGTACAGTATCTTAGGTATTGTTCTTTAGGTTCCTATTTTAAAATTTAGCCATGTGGCATTTTTCTTATGGGATGTGTATTTTTAGTTAAGTAACCACATGGCTGAATTTTAAGAGAAAAATCTAAGGAACAATACCTAAGTATTGTACCTAAGTTCTACCCATTCTTTTGACTTCGTTTAGAAACACATTATCATATTTAAGTTTGACTTATTTAAAAATCGAGTTTAAGCATGAGCTTGAATTGACTTATTTTCTAAAAATCCATATATATATATATATATTTCCAAATCAAATCCATCAGCTCTATAGATTTTACTAAATATTTATATAATTGATAAAATTTTTGATAATGCGTAAGTATTTTGCATGAGTAGATTTGTTACTCATTTTTGTATAATTTTTATAAATTTATTTTTTTATAAGAATTTTGTTTAAATTTTTAAATACATTCTTATCAGTTTAACTAAGAAATGCCTCTATATGACCTCAGTTTAACCAAGAGTTTCACTTGCAGTATTTTAATAATCCAACATATACACCCAATTTCACCTCACCCTTATCCATAGGTACCTGATAATTACTCTTAGATGTGAAATTGATTTTATCCATAATCTTATATATATATATATATATATATATATATATATATATATATATATAGACACACACACAGGAACTCTACGTGAAACAGGTCCAAGTACTCTAGAAGCCTATAGGCAACAATGGCCACATGCAGACCCTTGGGAACTGCCCAATCCTCTAGTTGACCACCATGACTCCTATTATGATAACCATGACCCAAATGCTGACGTCGATGAAGAATGGTTCCAAGGAAAAGACGGGTGGAACTAAGAGTTTTCAAAAAAAAAAAAAAAAAGGTCGCAAAAACGTCTTAAAGCAACCCCTACCTATCAACGTTATCCACAACCGTCAGAAGATTTTATCTTGCTCGGAAGGCCATGTTGTACTTCGTAGACATTTGTCCACCAGCAACCAGGCCCCTACCACCCACTGTGTAGACGGCCAAAACTGTATTTGAATCATGTTTGAATTCCGTAGGCTATATAAAAGGAGCATGCATTGTTAAGAAGAGGCATAAATCAGCCTTCGAAAAATTTCTCCTATGATATGTAAAATCCTTATGTCATATGTAAAAACATTGTTCAATTTAATAATATCAGTTAGTTTGTTATATTTAATTCTTCGTTTTGTTCAATATGATAGAAAGCCTTCCCCCCGAAATAAAAAGACCAGATAAAAACCCTAACCCTTGAAGCTAGATCCAAAAAAAATCATCAAAGTTCTCCATGATTACCTTAAACAACACCACAACCATTTTCTTGCCCTTTATCCTGACCTAGACCAGCCATGGAAAACCCCTTTTGCTTTTTGGATAGCCAACTGGATAGTATTACATTATCTTTACATGTGAAACTTACTTAATGAGTATTACTTATGTGTTCATTTTGAACCAAGATTTTACAGGCTTCTCTTCCCCAATGAAAACAAATATTTTCAAAAATTCTGGTTTGAAATTTTGAAAAATGATGCTCATATGGAAATTGGAAGCAATATCCTACTACAAATCATCCAAGATTTGGACACAAAATCACTGCAGGATCAATGATTGTCAAGCTCAACTAGAAAAATGACATCCAGGCAGAAGGAATCTTTCACTCGCCAGAAGTTCATAGGCTCACTAACCCAGATGACTCCCTCCATGTACATATGACCCCTCCTAGTTAGGTTGTCAGAAAGCTCTTGATACAGGAACTCTATGTGAAACAGGCTTAAGTACTGCAAAAGCCTATAGGCAACAATGACCACATGAAAACCCTTGGGAACTGCCCAAAAATTTCCCAGAGGATTCTCCAAGGAGATCTACTTCTGGATCACTTGCTTAAGATTTTACGATGGAGAATTGTTGCTGTAGCTCCAGTGTTAAAAAGGGCTATAATTGGAATAAGTCTAGAATAAGTGTCAAGAAGGACATGTACTTGGGTTACGGGAGTAGGACTAGTTAAGGGAGTTACAATAGGCTAGAAAGTATAGATGGTTTGAATTTCTAGGTTTGAGATGTCTGAACTAAGTGAATCTGAGTCTTCTTCTATTGTAAATTATCCCATGACTACTAGAGCTTGGAGAGAATATTCATCATCAAGTGAAAAGAGTGATTCTACATTAGAGAATGGAGTGTCTTCTGCAGGAATCTAGGCTTGTTCAAGAAGCTTTGCTGCCTTTTCTTTTTTTTAGGTAGTTTTTGGCAAAGTGGCCTAGCTTTCTACACATGAAACAGACTTTTGAAGTCTTTCCTTTGAATTGCTTTCTTTTGAGGAATTTCCATTTTATTCTCCTAAAAATTCTCTTTTTTGGTTTTGCATGGTATTTCTTTCTCAAAGGATACTTCTTGAAGTGACTTCTTTTTTTCACCGAACAGTCACAGCCTTTCTCACTGCATTTTATCTGTAAATCTTTTCTTTGGCAACTATTCTTGAGTTTGTTATGGACCTTTTCCATTTCTGAAAGAAAGTTTCTTTGATTGCAAAGCTTCTCAAGGGCAATGAGCATATGTTGATAGATCTCTTCTAAGAAGGCCTGTTGCAAAGTTATTCTTTGGATTTTCATCATTCTAAGGGTTTCGTATCCTAATGGTTCTAGAAGGGGAGTTGAGGAAAGTGCGCTTGATATTTACATCATCCATGCCATTGATAGTATAAAATCGCCTTGACATTCTATCAAAATGTCTTTCTAGATCTTTTCTTTCAATTGAACAACATTTCATGGCCAGAAGTTCTTCTCTTGCAACATCTGTATAACGTGTCACTGCTCTTAGGAATTCATTATGAAGGATTGTGAAGAATTCTTCAAGCGATTGGGATTAAGCTACAAACCTTGAATTCCATAGTTGCCCAAGTCATTGCTATTAACTTAACCCATATATATATATATATATATATATATATACATACATATATATATATATATACATACATATATATATATATATACATACATATATATATATATATACATACATATATATATATATATACATACATATATATATATATATATATATATATAGAACTTTGATCACTCATGGTTCTTAATGTTTGACAAGAAGTTCTCTAGTCCAATACCTACATTGTTCCTTAAATGGTGGGAAATGTTTGGATCAGTACCCCAGATCTTCCCCGAGCCCCTATATGATGGTGCTTGAGGAGGCTCTAGAGGGTTCTGAGGGCATCTTGTAGGGGCTTGGGGAAGATCTGGGGTACTGATCCAAACACTGTGTTGACCATAAAGTGGCCTTTCGTAGTTTGGTTTTGGAATTGTGGAGACCAAATAACGATTGGCAATGGTTGATGAGGAGACTAGTACTAATTGGCCAGGGTTCTTTGCTTGACTGGTACCACTAGGGGTTTGCTGTTTAGGCAACTTTGAGGGTTAGGGTTGTACGGGTTTCTTCTTGGACATCTTGGTTTGGACTTTGCAAAAATTCACGGGTGAGGAAATCAGGGATACTGTTCTGGGTTCCTTCTATGAATTCTATATCAAAGTCAAAAATTGAAAAGATGGCTTGCCATCGTGCAAAAATTTGTTTTGATGCAATGTTTTGAACATCTTTTTCTAAAAAATGTTTGCAGATTTACAATCAATCATTATTAGGGGGTAAGTTATAGATAAAGGGGAAGGCCAACCGGGGCCATATAATTACAGAAGTAAAAGCCGACTGAGGCATTACAAGTATAAACTAAAAAGAGGGTTGCCATCTGATTACAAGTATTGGGTTGTAAAGGAGAGGCTATACTGAGTTTTCTTCAATTGGGACTCCAATTAGACCTACTTCAAAATGGAGCTTTGGCTTCCTTAAATAGGCTGAAGGGAGCTTTGGATCCTCTGAAGAACTGCTGAAATTCCAGAAGGTGAATTACTTTTACTGAAGGTGAAAACCTTTTCCACCAAAAGCAAACATTGATTCTGGAAAGTAGTGTTGGAAAGCTCATGAATAGTGACTGCGAACTGTTCATGAATAGTGTTCTATCTTTTGTCTTTTAGTGGCGGCTGAGCGCTGGTACTGTTCATGAATAGTGACTGGTATTGTTCATGAATAGTAACTAGTCTGTTGGTTTTGTTCTGAATAGTGACTGGTGCTATTTAGAGTAACTTAATCGCTATCTAAATTATAGCCATCATAAGGATCCTGAGAGTCCTGGAATAATGGGTCGTATGGACAGTGATTAATTGAAGCTTTTGAAGAGGCAAGAGAAACCTTTTCTTCTGACTCTAGCTTTTCTGACTGAAGGAGTAATTGCTTTGCAAGATCTTTTAATTCTTTGCTAGATTTTCCGGCAACTTGGAAGGAGTCTAAGCTAGACTGAGATCTTGATTTCTGAGCAATGGCTTTCTGAACTAGAGGAGGGAAGTCCTTATGGAGCCGACTGATAACCTGATCAATCTTAAGGCTATTCCACCACTTAACTAAGAATTCCTTGTTTAACAGATTATTGCAAATTGCATAGGACCACATGCTAATCCAATGGATCCTATATTTGATAGTCATATGAAAAATTGCTGGAAACTGAGATTGTGACTGTTGACTTGAAACCTGGAGCTGAAATACCTAAGGGCATCTTGTAGGGGCTCGGGGAAGATCTGGGGTACTGATCCAAACATTTCCCACCACTTAAGGAACCATGTAGGTATTAGACAGGAGAACTTCTTGTCAAACATTAAGAACCATGAGTGATCAAAGTTCTTATTTTGGCAGAAGAGGACTTTCTCAAAAGCGTCCATGTAGTTATAATAACTATAATGGAGTTCAGAACCTATGAGAGACTTGAGATCTGTGAGTGTCTTGAGCAAGGAGGGGTGCCTTCCCCATTCTTTGCAGCTGACAAAACCTGTGATGATGAACTTGTGGTAAAGGACTACTGAGGGTTCCCCTTTGTTCATGATGTTTTCTATTCGAGCAGACTTTTCTTGGGAGAGGATGCTCTTATAGAACTTGATATTTTTCTCTGGATGCTTTGGAAGGTAATGCCATTCTTGGGGCAAAACTTCCATGGAGCTAAAGGATCCTTTATATGAATCAAATGGGATTCAATATAAGAGATGTGCTGGAAGAAGGGTTTCTTAACATAAGAAGACCTTCCTTTTCTGGATGGGTAGAAAGAAGGCTTTTGGGACTGTATGGGGCCAAAAGGTTCTTCTACTGTATATGGGGTGATTGTCCTAGGAGGTGGGGTGGCTAAGGCAGAACTGTAACTGTGTTGACCATAGGGTGGCCTTTCGTAGTTTGGTTTTGGAATTATGGAGACCAAATAACGATTGGCAATGGTTGATGGGAAGACTAGTACTAATTGGCCAGGGTTCTTTGCCTGACTGGTACCACATGAGGTTTGCTGTTTAGGCAACTTTGGGGGGTTGGGGTTGTACGGGTTTCTTCCCAGACATCTTGGTTTGGACCCTGCAAAAATTCATGGGTGAGGAAATCAGGGATATTGTTCTGGGTTCCTTATATGAATTCTATATCAAAGTCAAAAACTCACGCAAAATTTGTTTTGATACAATGTTTTGAACATCTTTTTCTAAAACATGTTTTGCAGATTTATAATCAATCCTTATTAAAAAATTTTGATTCAAAAGATCACTTAGAGATTTTGAAATGCATAGTATTATAGATAAAATTTCTTTTTTAATAGTACTATAATTAATCTGGGTGGGAGTCCATATTCCTGAATGGAAACAGACGATCTGTTAAGGGGAAGTGGAACTGACACGTTGGAGGAGAATGCCACCATAACCTATGTTAGACGCATCTGTCTGGACAATCTTGAAGGAATTGACTGAGGGAATTCCTAAGCAAGGGAGAGTCTTGACATATTTTTTGATTTCTTAGACAACTGTTGTATAGGCTGGAGTCCAAGGGGATGGATGGGTTCGAAGTCTATCATAAAGGGGTTTGCATTGCTACCTGAGATTTTGATAGAAATCTGAAATATAATTAAGAGATCCTAGAAATCTCTAAAGCCAGGTTTTATCTAAGATTTGATCTAGAAACTTATCTGCAAATTGGATAGCTCTATCTATGGGTATGATGACACCATGATGAATATCAAATCCTAAGAATTGAACCTTAGTTTGGAAAAGTTTGATCTTTGGGGCTGAAACAACCAGACCATTGAGCTTGATGGTATGGAGAAATGCTCGCAGGTGCTTCCGATGTTGATCCAGGAATTTTGAAAAGATGAGTACATCATCGATGTACACAATTGCATGACTGGAGAAGGGATTGAAAATCTTATTCATGATATTTTGAAACTCAGAAGGTGCATTTTTGAGACCAAAGGGCATTACGTTCCATTCGTAATGTCCAAAGGGTGTGGTAAATGTTGTCTTGTACCTATCAAACTCTCTAATTTGTATCTGCCAAAAACCACTCTTCATGTCAAACTTGCTAAAAACCACTGCTCTATTAAGCCTATTGACTAAGTCTTTTTTGTTGGGAATTGGGTATCTTACCCATTCTAAGACTTTGTTAAGGGGCTTGTAGTTGATAATTAGCCTAGGGACACCTCTTTCTATCTCAGCATTTTTCTGGACGTAAAAGGCTGGAAAAGACCATGGTGATCTGGACTTTCTGATGATTCCTTTTTTAAGGAGATCCTCTATTTCTGCTCTGCAAATATCCATGAGTTCTTGGTTCATTTGGATAGGTCGAGTTTTGGTAGGGATATCCTTTTCCTTAAAATCCTTGACATAAGGGAGAGTCACCTCATGTCTCTTTTTATGCTAAAAAGCTGTGGGTAGATCAGAGCAGACTTCCTGCTTAAGTTTTTCTTCAAACTTTCTGATCTCTGCTTGGATGTTTTTACAAGTTTTTTGTTCTTCAACTTTCTTGTATCTCAAATCATCCTTAAGGTACTTAAGATGCTGGGTTTTAGCACTAATCAGGTTTAGGGTCTTGGAGACAAAAACATCCTGGAGGGTGCTAATTTCTCTAGGTTTAGGGCTCTTAAGAAATTTAAACTTGACTGGCTGGCCAAAGGGATGGGTAGTGATTCCTTCACTATCTGTGATAAAAGGATATAACAGACACATGAATGGTTAGTTCTTGCTTAAGGATTCTAATCTCTGACTTTGTTTCTGTGATTTTCTTTTGGAGGTCGTTGACCGTAACTTCCTTCTTGTTTTTGGTAAACCTATCGTAAATCTGTTCCAGGTTTACTTTGGGTTCTTGAATCCTTGGTTCAGGTTTACTGGTTTCCCTAACTAAGGTTTCATGGAATTTGCTAAGCTTCTAAGCTTTGATGATAGGGTCTTCGATCTGTTCTATGAGATCTAGGATAAGCTCTTCTTGCTTGCTGAGAACACTGATAGTTTTGTTCCTACAACAACTATCTTTGCATGCCACAGGGGCATCTGGGCTACTAGAGGTGCTTGAGGAGGCTTTAGAGGGTTCTGAGGATGATTGGTTAAGTTGGTAGAACTCATTGTCACTAGAACTACCTAATGACTCACTTTCTGTGTGGTCAAGTTCAAAGAATTTTGGATCTCTTCTTTACTAGTTTGGTCATTGACTAGGGTGTTGATAAGGGCTTTGGCCTTAGATCTACACTCATTTCTGAAATGACCTTTCTTGCCACACTTAAAACATTTACCTTTGTTGAATGCCCTGTGTGTGGAGTCCTTTCTCTTGCCACTGTCTTTGTGGTAATTTCTGGATCTCTTTCCTTTCTTATAGAAATCATTGCCTTTGAAGTGACCATACTTCTAACTTCTATAGTACTTGGAGGTTGCTTTCTTCCTAGAGAATTTTCCAGAGTAAGGGGCTATGGGGGGTAAGCCATATTGAGTACAAAAGTTTCCTACTTCATACCTAGCTTTGCTCTTGCTGGCTTGGCTTTGGATTTTCATATCTCTGCACATCTTCATTTCTTCACTTCTTATTATGCTGGATATGTCTTCATAGGTTAGATTATCATAATCTATGACACCTAAGGGAGTGCTAAGGGTTTCTTTGACCTTTTTGTCAAAGAGTCTAGGTAAGCCATTGATAAACTTCTCCTTCCAAATATAGATTCACAATCACTTCTATACATGACTCTGGCAGTAAAGACATCTTTATACTACCTGCAATCACCTAGGGTGCGACACCTAAGGTTACTCAACTGGTTGTAAATCCTTGATGTGATGTTACTAGGTTTTCCTATGAAGTGTTTCATGATTGTATAAATCAGGGTGTTGACTCCATCAAGAATATCTCTGCCTATGCGTTCGTCAAAGATGGGGGTTCCTTCCTCATCTTTTTGGATTGCATTCTTAATGTCTTCTCTTGATCCTTCTGTTAGGAAGTTGTTCCACCATTGCAGAAGTTTCCTTGCGAATCCTAGAGTTATAAGCTCTATGACCTCTGTGTGGGGACAGCTATCATTTAGGTAGTTATTGGCTACCATGGTCAAATGCTGAATCTTATTAAGTATTTTCTGTTCTGATAAACCATCTATGTTCCATTCATAGAGTTTACCAGAAAACACTGAGAATTGGTTGCTAACATTCCTTTCATCGAATTGGAGGTCAGGGGCTGTTGGTCTAGGATACCAATTCTTGGTTAGGCTAGTAGGGGTCGGATGGTGAAGCCTTTTCACCTGTAAACCTCGAAACTGGTCTTCTAGTTGTTCTACCTCATTTTCATTTTATGAAGAGGTTCTGCTAGAACTACTAGAGGCTGTGTGGATGTCTAAGACAACAAGTCGGGGATCTATGCTCGCTGAAGGGGTAGTTGGTTCCTTCTTGCCTAGTTCCTCAAGATTCTGGGTGACTATTTCTAAGGTTGTTTTGTCCTTTGACCTGAGGCTGGTTTGTCTAGTAACAGGTAGCTTGACTAGGGGTTTCCCTAAAGTTGGGATAGGCTTGGCTTGGTTTCCTGGCTGGAGGATAACCTTATTTCCTATCCTTTCTTCCACCCTATCGAGCTGTTTTCCTATAACATCTACACACTGGTTGGTGTAGTTGTTCTGTTCTATCACCTTTTTGACAAGTTTCTCTTCTCTGGAAGGAAACTTAAAGGGGGTAGTAACTACATCTTGTCCTTTGTGCTTAAAGGTTATGGCTTCTAGAGGAGGGTGACTAGACCGGATAACTTCATTGTTTTTCTTGGTCCAGTTGGTTTTGGTGAGAACACAAGACTTTTTGTGCCACTCAAAATGGTTCTCAAAATATTCAAAGAAAGGGACATTGCTGGATATCTCTTTCATGAATTCTTGCCATTTTTCTAAGACCTCAACCTTTTGTTTCTAGATGTCATTGGCTCTATAAGCTTCTCTTTTGACTATGTTTCTTTCAGAATCAAATTCCTTTCCTAAGGCTATTAGGTCAGGGGTGAAGTCTTTCTTTATAACCATGAGCCCGTGGTCAACTAGGGGTTCTGGTTGGAATAGTTGTTCCATATCAGTGTGGGATAGGGATGGAGTGGATCGATTATGGTTGTCATCCTCATTGACAATTCAGTCTTGTTTGCCTGTATAGCAAGGGTGCTAACCTAGGATCTGGTCTTGACTCCTTAGAGTTCTAGACCTAAATCTCTCCTAGACTTTGGGAACGGTGCAAGAGGTCTGGATGAACTACACTGGGATGCAGGTCTATCCCAAAGAAGGATAGGGGACTGTTTACTAGGTTGGTGAAGATCTATTGGGAATCTAAACCTAGATTCATCATAGTCTAAAGGTGTTCTAAACCTAGACTGATCAAAGCTTAGTCTTACGGTTCCATCAACTAACTGCTGGACAAAATCTAAGTCTGGATTTTGGGCTGGGTTTTGGATCTGGAGAGGATAGTTTTCATTCTCGAAAGTCCAATCTGGAGGGAATGTGACCTCAAACCATTTCAGGGTTTTGGGTACCTGAATTTTGGATCTAGGGTCTATGGTTTGGATATTTATTAATTTATTTATTTTGTCTTAAGTAAGTTAGTAAATACGCGTAAAGTACACGAACAGTTCGCATACATCTGTTAAAATCGAAGTTACTCACGTCTTACGTACCATTTGCAAAACTACATAACTAAATGCGTTACTTTAAGTTTAAATGTACAACAAAAGTTAAATACAGACAATGTAAAAATCGGCTCATTACATTCGAATTGTTAAAATAAAAAAATAACTTTTTATTGAAACTTGTTGGTTGTTGCGTCAGATAAGGAATATAAAATATTAAAAAATCTCAATAAAACGAATACATGTCAAACACTAAAAGAGTCTAAGTAACCATTTAGATTTAGATTATAACATCTGCGTTTGCCTTTTTTTTTTTAGAAGCACATTCTGTGGCTGTGGTACTTTTCTAGTGGGTCCCGTGCACCGTTCATTAGAAGTGGCAATTCGTGTTCACGTGTCGGGTTCGTGTCATGTCAACTCATGAGTATTTGACTATATATGTTAACACTAACCCGACATGTTTATTAAACGGGTCAAGATTCCTCAACCTTGACACGACCTATTTATTAAACGGGTCAGTCGTGTCGACCTGTTTATCAGATTTTATCAAAATGAAAAAAAAATTATAAAAAAACAAACAAATAAATATTTTTAATATAAAATTCAGAACTAACGAGTAACTGCATCACAAATAATCATTCAAAACTAAAACATAACCTAATATCACAAATAATCAATCACAATATGTCAAAGAAAATAAACCATAACAACTAATAAGTTTATATACCTAGAGTTTGAAGGGTATATTGGTAAAATTATATTTAATTAAACGGGTCAGACGGGTCAAACGGGTTTTGTGTGTTCAACCCTAACCCAACCTGTTTATTAAACGGGTCAGCCGTGTCAACCCAAATATGACATGAACCCATTAAGTCTCAATTCATAACCTGCTAATTTGGTGTCGTGTCGTGTCCAGTTCGCGAGTCGTGTCCAATTTTGCCACCCCTACTGTTCACGGGACCCACAAACCTCTTTTTTCAACAAAACTCATTAAAAATAGGTCCTACGGCACTATTCACACATTTAAAAATTATTTTGCTATAGTGTTTTCATTTTTCAATTTTTAGCAAAATAAACAGTATTCAAACATACCCTAAGAGTCATGTTTAATATATTTAAAATATAAACCTAACAAAACACATATCCCAAGTCTGTGTCATTGTTCCTTGTGCCAAGTCTATTGTGGACATAGCACTGCTCTTGCTACAAAAACTTAATAATTGATGAGATAATAAACGTGATTAGTTTCATTTTATCAAAATAATAATAAGCGTTTAAATTACTTTTTATAATTAGTGACACATCATGACATCAATTTATATGATCTATATAATAAAATTTGTAATTTCTACGGCATTGTTCTCAAAAAATTTAAATTTTATTTGTATGTTCTAAAAATTAAATCATACTTGATAGGAGTTAAAAAGTTATGATACAAAGATGATTGTATTTATCGAAAAAAATATATGGTAAATGTTTATGTATTTTTGTTACGATTTTTTAAAAAACAAATATAACATACCCATAACATACACGTACTGTTTTTCTTCATCCCTGCATTTTTATGCTTAATTTTTGAAACCTACTTTTTGAGAGATGCCAAATTATACCGTCCGTATACTTGACTAGCCTCTGAGCACACGCTCACGCACGTGCTAAGAGGCTCTTCTATTTTTTGGGTAAGGGTTAATTTAGAGCATTTATTATACTTTGGGATTACTACATTTTTCAATCACAAAAAAACCTAAGGGTGTGATGAGTATTATGCGTTTGCAGGTGAAATAATTTTTCATCACACCCTTAGGTTTTTTTGTGATTGAAAAATGTAGTAATCCCAAAGTATAATAAATGCTCTAAATTAACCCTTACCCAAAAAATAGAAGAGCCTCTGAGCACGCGCGTGAGCGCGTGCTCAGAGGCTAGTATTCCGTAATTATTATCTTTTTTTGCCAATTTTGTTTATGTAGTAATCAACGTGTTATTAATTGGAAGATAATGCTATAATTTTGTATTAACCAATAGGGGGAGGAAAAAAAGATCCATTGAATAAATCTTATAAATAGTGCATGTAATGAAAATGCATAATGAAATCATAACAATAAAACTATTTACAAAATACATGAGGTGACCTTTACAAAAGCTATTATGAAAAGTTGATGGATCAATGTAGAAAAGTGAAATATTTACATCAGGTAAAACTATAAAATAATTTACTACATCTAAAACATGGAATATGTGAACTTATTAATATTATGACGGCTACAGTGGAGAAGTTGGTGGAGCAATGTTATTTGTTCCACATTCTAATTGCTTTCCAGCAGCATTTGCCATGAACCTATGATACAAAATGTGTGTGTCTGTGTTATTAATAGAGACTTTAAAACGTACACAATAATGATAAGTACAATAAACATCAAGCATAATCTTGTGAAATGAAATATTTAAACTGACCTTGTGATGATATTGCATAGCTCCATGTATGTGAAATGGTCTACTTCAGCTTGGGACTTGAAGAACTATCATTTAATTACCAAAAATTTAAAAAAAAAATTTATATCCAAACTATGTAATTAAGTTTTTTTTTTTTTTTTTTTAATTTAAAAAAGTAGATGTTGTAATGATTTGTACTTGCTTTATTATTGCATCATCCTTCACTCTCATTTTCTGTTTGTCTTTATTGTTTTGGACGTTGAAAATTGCATCATCCTTAGTTTTTTTTGTTCGTTTCTTTTTTTTCTCATGGATGTTGGAAACCACATTGTCCTTGATTTTAATTCTCCATTTGTCTCTGTTGGCATGTGTTAGAGATCACTTCGTCCTTCATTTTTCCTTTTTCTTTATTCTTATGGATGTTGGAAACTTGATTGCTCTTGACATTGATTTGTTGTTTGTCTTTGTTGTTGGAACTGCAAAATGAAGGAAAAAAATTGTTTGTATATTAAGACTATCAATTAGTTATTTTCCTATTTTAAAAAATAGCGTAACATACCTTTCTAATTCTTGTGACTCTAAAACTCGTTTCACTTCTTTCCAAAACTCTTTCTTGTCAGCTCGAATGGTGAATCCCCAACCAGGTGAATAAATTTCCAATTTTCGAACCTAACCCATCGCAGCATGACATTTTTTTAATATTAATTTTGATAAAATAATAGAAAGGGATGCGTAAGACGACAACTTGGTGTAGCCTCGCGATTAGGTGGTATTAGTGATACACATGATGATGTTGAATTAGAATGCACAACGTCTTCATTTAAATTTGCTGGACTTCCCACTAAAGTAATATCAGCACCCAAAGTTTGTTGTCTTCGTCTTGCATAATTGGCACGACGTCTTGTCAATCGAATTTGTCTACTTTCATTGTCTTCTATTTGTCTACTACGTCGATCATAATATCTCCGTAGTTCTCGATGACGTTCTACGTCATTGGTATGAGTCATAGGTGTATTTTCCGAACTCATTTTTGCATTAAAATAGACAAAAAAAATAATCATGTTAGTTGCACATATATACATATTTAGCGCAATAATTATTTAGTGCAATATTTAGTGGAAGCATGTGCTATGTTAAAATTTTGTAGTCAAATTTGTTATATAAAAGTTTTGCAAAACAATATTGCACCCTTATTTTTGAGTTACAATGGTCTGACACTAAAAATATGTAAACACAATATTTTGGCCATAATATAATTTTTTTTTTTTTAAATAATAGCTGAATTGGTTGACATTTCCCTCCCCCAACTATTGAAGGATAATTATTATTATTATTATTTTTTTTGGTATAGAAAAGGCTTCATGTTAGTAATTGGTTGAAAATCTATAAAACGTGGTTTTTTTTTTTTTCCTCTTCTCTTTAAATATATAAGTATAAAATCATGGAAAAAATTACTTCTAAGTAATATCTAAATAATAGGCAAAATTTTAGGAATAAAAATACTTAAAACATTTTTAAAAAAAATTCTATGTAAAACAATGCTAGCATATGATTAAAATACATAAAACATTGGGTTTTGTTTTTTTGGCTTGAAGTTGTAAAAAAATAGGAAAACAATATTGAAGGACTCACCGGCCTCAAAAAAAAAAAAAAAAAAAAAAAAAAAAAAAACAAAACGATGATGCAAATTTATTAACTAAGAACACATAACAGTTGATGCAAATTCAAAAGACATGATTTGTTTTTAAAATGAAGTAACATTTTAAACTATCAAATATAAGATATATTTAAGGGTGTAAGTTTTTACCCCTAAAAGTTAGTCTATTATTTATTTAGAAGCAATTTTCAGCACAATTTTAAAATTTTATCTTTAAAGATAAGTTCTCCGGTATCATTCTTGCTTTAGTATCTAAATAATAGGAAAAAATTTTGGAATAAAAATACTTAAAACAATTTTTTTTTTTAATTTAAACGTAAAACTGTCATATTATTAAAATACCTAAAACATAGGGGATTTTTTTTTTTTTTTTTTTTTTTTTTGCTTGAAGTTGCAAAAAAAAAAAAAGGAAACCAACGTTGATGGGTTTTTTTTTTTTTTTTTTTGCTTGAAGTTGTAAAAAAATAGGAGACCAACGTTGATGGATTTTTTTTTTTTGCTTGAAGTTGCAAAAAAATAGGAAACCAACGGTAAAGGACTCACCACCCTCAAAAAAAAAAAAAACAACAACAACGTTGATGCAAATTTCTTATAATTGAGTACACGTAACACTTGATGCAAATTCAAAAGACATGATTTGTTTGGAGTCTTTTTGTCTTTCGGTAAGTTATTTTGGATCAGATTAAATTTTACCAATTTTTAAAATTTTAAAATTTAAAATGAAGTAACATTTTAAACTATCAAATATAAGATATATTTAAGGGTGTAGGTTTTTACCCCTAACAGTTAGTCTATTATTTAGAAGCAATTTTCACCACAATTTCAAAATTCTATCTTTAAAGATAAGTTCTCCAATATCATTCTTGCTTTAGCATATTTACGTATATGGCAATTGCTTACAAAATCATCAAATGTGCAATGAAAGGCACAAAAAAGAACAATATTAAATTTCATAAGGTAGAATATTCATATTACAAAAAATGTTTTGTAACAACTACTTGATAAATTGACTACCACTTCGCTCACCCAAATTCATCCAATGTGTCTACTGTGCAATCTAACCAAATTGTTGATATGTCACCCTAAAAAAAATACAAAAAAATAGAGAGTAAGGCTTAAATGTAAGAAAAATAACAAACAAAAATAATAAGAGGAAGAGAGGGCACCACTTAGAACACATACACTAAAATAATAAGTCAAACCCAATAACCACAAAAAAAAAAAAGAAAAAAAAAAAGAAAGACAAATCAATATATATCATTCCTATTCTTTAAAAAATAGTTATTAATTAGAGAAAATACTTAAACACCCATGAAACTGACCAAATAAAGGAAAAGAAAAGAAAAATAAAATAAGATAAGATAATGATGTGGAAAGAATAATGATAATAAAGTGTAGTCCTTTTAGAATGTAAATCATGATAAAATAATACGTTTTTGTTGGAGATAAAACAACCCTTTTTTAAAAATTAAGCAAAAAAAAAACCCATCAACGTTGGTTTCCTATTTTTTTGCAACTTCAAGCAAAAAAAAAAAGAAAAAAAAACCATCAACGTTGGTTTCCTTTTTTTTTTTTTGCAACTTCAAGCAAAAAAAAAAAAAAAAAAAAAAAAACGTTGATGCAAATCATGATAAAATAATAAGTTTTTGTTGGAGATAAAACAACCCTTTTTTAAAAATTAACTATTCTTCAAAAAATAGTCATTAATTAGAGAAAATACTTAAACACCCATGAAACTGACCAAATAAAAGAAAAGAAAAGAAAAATAAAATAAGATAAGATAATGATGTGGAAAGAATAATGATAAGAAAGTGTAGTCCTTTTAGAATGTAAATCATGATAAAATAATACGTTTTTGTTGGAGATAAAACAACTCTTTTTTAAAAATTAAGCAAAAAAAAACCCATCAACATTGGTTTCCTATTTTTTTGCAACTTCAAGCAAAAAAAAAAAAAAAAAACCATCAACTTTGGTTTCCTTTTTTTTTTTTTTTTTTTTTGCAACTTCAAGCAAAAATAAAAAAATAAACCCATCAACGTTGGTTTCCTTTTTTTTTTGGCAACTTCAAGCAAAAAAAAAAAAAACCGTTGATGCAAATCATGATAAAATAATAAGTTTTTGTTAGAGATAAAACAACCCTTTTTTAAAAATTAAGCAATATTTATTATAAAAATAGAACAAAACCATATTTATTATAAAAATTGAAAGATTTTCCTCCAAAAAAAAAATTTGACAAACGGAAAAAAAAAATCAGACTTAAAGTTCAAAAAAGAACCTGTTCGATGTGGCCCTGAGGGAAATAAAACCTATTTGAGCTTTTTCCTAACCTGAAGGAAATAGAACCTGCAAGATGTGGCCCAAAATCAGTTTAAAATTGAAAGATTTTCCTCCCAAAAAAAAAAAAAAATAGACTTAGAGTTAAAAAAGGTTAAAGAGCTTACCTCAAATCTATCTACTGTTGTTGTTGTTTGTAGTGAAATCTGAAGCAAACAGGTGGATGAAAGGAGTTTGAAAACACAAAATTGAGAGAATTGGAGAATTGAAGAAGAAGCAATTTTAGTTTGAAAACCAACGTAAGTGTATTGAGAGTGTGGTCCTATTTTGTAGATAGTGTTTTACGTGGAAGTTAAAGAAACATTTTTACCAAGTTTTGCACCTACTTAAACATAGGCTATAAGGGTATTTTAGAACAAAAAAAAATTCGGTCCAAACAGGTGCAGCCCCTTAAATAATAGTATAAATATAAATATAAATATAAATATAAATGTATTAAAGGGTATCTACTATCTAGGCCTATGAGGTGTCATATAGCCTAGTTAAAAATTGAAAAAGAGAATCCAATATTTATTTTTCAAAATTTAAAAGAGAATCCATAGGTATACAAGGATGCCACTTGCCTTGCTCACAGTTGCCATATTTCTTAATCGACAACCTAAATCAGCCACGTGTACGGCCATTACGAAGCTGCTAGGGACAGTTCCGTCCAAAACCACACCACCCATTCTCTCTCCTCTTTCTCTTTCTATATAAAAGGCACCACCATGAGGTCGGTTTGTTTTCAATTTCATCATTTGTAAACCAGAAAAAACAGAGACACACATCATTTTGTTTTACAAAAAAGAACAGCTTATATGTTGTCTGTAAACCCAAACCCAGCAGCTCAGGGGTTTCACTTCTTCGATCCAATGAATATGGGTTTTAATTCTCTGCCACCGCCAACTACAACTACATCTAGTACTAATAATTATAATAATAATAATAATAATAATACGGCGTCGTTGTTGGATGATCCGAGTAAGAAGATCCGAAAACCGTATACGATTACCAAGTCTAGAGAAAGCTGGACGGAGCAAGAGCACGATAAGTTTCTCGAAGCTCTCCAATTGTATGTGTGTGTGTGTGTGTGTGTGTCAGTGTTACTACTTCTTTTTTTCACTTTTTACTTCACTTTTTATTCAATTAGCTATGCCCCTTAATTAATAAAATAAGTTTTTGTTTTTGGTTTTTTTGGGTCTTTAATGGAAGATTCTAGATCATAATTAATTGAACACATAAATTCAGAATTGAAAACTATTATATATTTAATTAATTATTATAGTTTGACAATTCGAGTCGTTTCTGTACCATTTTAGTGGTTCTTATTGGTTGTTGGCTCATTTCAGATTTGATCGTGACTGGAAGAAAATTGAAGCATATGTTGGCTCTAAAACTGTTATCCAGGTAATTTCACTTTTAGCCCATTTGCATTTTAATCTGATTTTGCTTTTATGGAGTGATAGACCGTGTCAGTGTCTGTGTCAGTTTTTAGTTCGGCCACCTTATCTAAACTTTAAACTTCAACAACTAAAATCGCTCATGAACAAAACTTTTGGGAGTAACATTGTAACAGTGTGTGTAGTTAACTTTCTTTATTATTATTATCATCAATGAAGTTAATACATCTGGAATAATATGAGGATGAAAGTCATTAACTAAGCCAATTTGTCGGAGAGATAGTTGTGATTATCGGCTTCTATGAGATACTTGTAATTTCTTCTCCATTGTCGTTAAATGAATTACAAAGTAATGGTAAAGTTAGGTACAGTTCTTTAGGTGCTCTTTTTTTACATTCTCTAATTAAATTCAGCATTGACTTACAATGCAAACGATATTAGGACAATAAATTCAACCATGTGGTTGTGGTTAATGTAACCACGTGGTTGAATTCAATTGGGGTATCTGAGGTTCTGTATCTAAGGAACTATATCTAAGTTTTGTCCTCCTAGTAATTGTTGGCATGGCATGGTCGGTCTTCCATATGTTGTCATGTGCTATATGCCTATATATATATATATATATATATATATTCTTTTGGCTCATTCTAACAGCTTGTGAACTACACATTTTTGAAGATATTTGAGTGCAAAATCTGAGGGTTGCTTGTATTCTTTTGCTTATTATATATATATATTCTTTTGTCAGATACGTAGCCATGCACAGAAGTACTTTCTGAAGGTTCAGAAAAGTGGAGCGAGTGAACATGTACCACCCCCTCGACCAAAGAGAAAAGCAGCTCATCCGTATCCTCAAAAAGCCCCTAAAAATGGTTAGCATGCTCAAGACCCTTTTTTTCCTTTCGTTGGAATTTCTAGTAGCAGAGTTTGAAATACTCCTTTGCTCATCTGTTTATTCTTGCAGCTCCAGTTGTATCCCAAGCTACTGGGCAATATCAATCTTCATCTGTTATGCTTGAGCCTGCATCGTATGTTTATAGGCCAGATTCATCATCAGTTCTTGGGAATTCAATGAACAGTTCAGCTGTATCTTCCTGGAGTTTTAATTCAATGCCACCGGTTACTGTCTCACAAGCAACTAAAGGTTTTGAGCTGTTCCTACTCTGTCTTGCCAGTTGAAACTCGGATTTGTTTTCTTTCTTCTAAAATAATTATTAGCTCCATTCTGCTAACTTCATATATGCCTGGGTTTTTAGATGATGCAGGATTGGCTGGACCAACCATTGCACAGAATTGTTGCTATAGCAGTAGTAATGAAAGCATGCCAAAGACGTGGCCAACAGGAGAAAAGATCAATCGAGGGGATCATGGCAACACAGCACGAGGTTAGTATTCTTGTGCCTTATTATAATTTACAATTGTTGCAGAGGTATAATCAGAAAATGAGTGCCAGGTCTCCTACTACATTACTATGAGAATATATAGATTGGCATTCTCTCAGTTTACTTAACCTTTGAAAATTGCTAATGGTGCAATAGCACTGTTATAGTGGCATCTCTATGAGTGCAATACAGTTGAATAGGAACAAGATTATCCCCAAAACAAAAATTGATGATGTAAACTTGATTAGTTAATGCACTTCTTTTTCTTGAGAAGTTTCTAAGTGATACATGACATCACCTTGTCTCAATTATAATCTTTTTTCACCACTTTGCTTTACCTTGGGTTGTAGTCTTTTCTCACTGCCCAATCCAAGGTTGTACGCTGCTTTTATCATTTTCTTGTAATCTTCTTGAAGCAATGTCGTCTCATTGTTTCATCAAACGTGGCTGTCAGCCCATTAAGGATTTTCAATGAAGAAGTGTGAAGAAATTGTTTTAGCAGCTTTAATAGGGTTGAATGGACCGTATCATTTTGACTTGGCTTAAATGTTTGTTACCTAAAATGTCATTGCATGTAACCATTTCTTAACTCATGTATGCATGGGCTATGAAGTTCAGACATTATTTTCTGGTCACTCTTCCCAAAATCCATATTAGCTACACACTTTGAAGCACATGCCATTTCTTGACTGCCCTTGAACCATATTGGATCACTTTAGAATACATGCAAGAAATGCCTCTACCATTTAGCACTCATAAAACGCATGGGCTACAAAATTTAACCTTTCTTGTCTAGTCCATCTTACCAAATTGCATATTAGCTTCACAAGTCGTAGAGCATGTTATTTCTTGACTTTCTATCCTTTTGTACCATAAAGCTTGGTCAACCACAGGTCCAAAAGATACTTTAGAGTGCATGCAAGAAATACCTCTGTTTTCTGGTGTTCATGCATCCACGTCTATGCCATACTTTTGTCTAGTAGCTTTGTTTGTCATCTGTTTATTATTTTCTTGACCTGCTTTTGCTGATAAATTTTCTCTGTTTTTTGCTGCAGTAATTCCAGATTTTGCTCAAGTTTACAGCTTCATTGGCAGTGTCTTTGATCCTAATTCCACTGGTCAGTTACAAAGACTGAAGCAGATGGACCAAATAAATTTGGAAACTGTATGTCCTATTTAAAAGTTTAATACCTTTATAGAACCATAGTGGCATGTTATCATGTGTAGCCGCAAAAGAATCATGGTTCACCCTCTTATTCTGTAGAGATTTTATGCTTTAGATTTGTCTACCTTGCTATAATCTCTGTTGAAGCTACTGATTTGCTTAAGGAATATATGGGCATTATCCCAGGTATTGCTGTTGATGAGAAATCTCTCCGTCAATTTGACTAGTCCCGAGTTTGAGGATCATGTAAGTTGTCACTTCTATGCCCAGAATTTCTCTCTCTTTGTGGTGTTCTCTTCATTTGTACCATGTCTTTCCATGACACATCTCTCAACCTTAAACAATTTTTGCTTATGAATACTGGAATTAGACAACAAGGTGTTCACATTCTCTTTATAAAGAATGTCCTGTAAAAAATCCATGACATACCAAGATAGTAATTTTGAAAATTTGAGATTTCTTTTAGACAAGATAAATTTTTTGTTCAAAATTCTAGAAGGCCCAAAATGTTTTTCAAAAAAACATTTACACATAATCCTCATGATTGAGGATGAGTTTTAAGGAGAAACCTTCCAAAAGTTTGGCAATTCCCTGTATAACACAATAACAAAACTCAATATTGGAGGCAATAATGTGACTAACAATGGAGGAACAAATATTATGAATTTAGTGAAATAAATAAAATATCTTCATAATTGGAATATGCAAAAAATCCCAAATAACAAAATTTACCAAAGTGGTTCAACCTTCAGATTTTTATTTGTTTACACTAGCAAAACAGTTGAACATACAATTTCATTAACAAATGAACATAAGACAATTCAACTTCTAAATACATCTTCAATTGAATAACATACACAAGGTTTGTCTGTAGGGAATATGAAATCAAAGGAGGTGAAGTCATATTGGCTTCTAGGCTTTTAATGTTTATAACTTTCATATCTATTTAAAATTTTCATACCTCATAAATATATTAATATGAATAGTACAGGATTTTTGTTCCCAAACTTTTTTACTTGTTTGTGGCATCATCATCGACACTATTGATTGTATCACCCTTTTCTTTTATAATTTGAAAGTTCTGCTATTGAGTTTAAGGCTTCCAACTTCAAATGTCACGGATTTTTGTAGTGTTGGCTAGCTGGTAAACTGAACTTTGAGTTTGGTATTGGGGTTTGATACCCCGCATCCCCATCTCTTTTTACATAACTATTTACTTATCAAAAAAAAAAACTTAAGAGTTTGGTATCAAGACATCTGATACTTTTTTCTTGCCATACAAACACCTTTTTTTTTCTTTTTTTCATTTTTCGTGACTTTGTTTTCAGATGAATGAGTTAATCTCATGTGGTCTACGTGGTGCTTTTACATAAACCTGAATTGTATTTGTTAGTCAATGGAATGTTTCTAAAAGAAACATTACTACCTATATGCACTTAAGATTAACAGTGGAACAATTATAGATTAAAAGATCTAAGGTGTTTTTTTTTTCATTTTTTGGGTAAATTAGAATTTCCTCTCTGTTGTTAGGCTTAGTTACACTTTACCTCCTTGACTTATAAAAAATTACAAGAAAGTTCCTTATGTTTTAGATTAAATCGATATATTTTGGTCAAACAAACAAGTGATGCAACATCATCATCTATCTAATACACTGGTTGCACACAATTTTTGTTCATTCTTTTTTTCCTCAAAATGCTTTTCCTAAGAATTATTAGTTTAATCCATTCCACAAGGACACTGCATCAATTGAGAAAAAAGAAGAGAAGGGGGGGCGGCGGGGGGGGAGTGTGTGTCAATTAGATGATAATGTGGCATCACTCGATTTCTTCACCTTGCCTTTTGAGAATAAGTTTATTCTTTTTGTTTTTGCACCAACTATTAAGATCATGCTTTGTGTCTGACTAAAGAAGGCGTTCTTACTTAGATTGCATTGATTGGGAGTGTAATTGATCTTGTGAAATTATAACCCTTGTAGTACTTGAAGATTATTACTAGATTAAATATTCATAAAATCAGACTTTCCTTTTTCATAAGAATGATAGCGCCTCTAAAATGATGTCTTCAATTGTATCTCCTGGTATTTGGCTTTGGGTTGGGATTTCATTTGGAGGGAGGGTTTGAGGCTGCATTTTGGGGGAATAATCTGGCTGTGCATGCTATATTTATCTGACATTTGGATGTCATTATCTAGACAAAACTATTGATCTTGTCAAACCTCGAAGCCAACATCTGTATGCAGTTTCCCATTCTCTTGCAACAATAAGCATCAAACTATTTGCATTTTGTAATTATTAATGACTTCAGGCAATATACTCATTTGTGAACTTTTGAAATTGAAACAGAGAAGGCTACTTTCATCATATGATGCTGACCCTGAGAAGGCTAAATCTGGAAGCCCTCACACCAATTTCCACACTGATCACTCACAAAGTGCCATTCTATCTGCTTAGGAAGTGAAAGGTAAAATGACTTCTCAAACATTCAGGCTTAATTATTTCTCCCCTCCCAATTTATTCCAGCCACTTGCTGACTATAAACAGTAAATGCAGGGTGCACAAGACATGTTTAATATCCTGTTGCTTACAGCGGAGTGATACTTGCATGTATATATGTATGTAAAGTCTTCAGAGGACCATCAGTTAATAGCACAGCTTGTCAGTGGATCAATGTTGTCTTACTGTCCAAGTGTCGAGCGTGTACCATACAAATACCTTTTGTTATCCAGAGTTGTAGGATAAACCAGATTTCAGTCACTTTAAGCTTATTTCAGAGGCTATCTTGTATAGAGTGCTGAGTGTTTTATGTCATTCTGTTATGACTGTGTGTAGTTGTAAGTTATATCTTTTGAAGCTTTTGCATACTGAATTAGTCGTAGCCTCCTAGGGGTTATGTTCTGTATCGAACTGGATGATATGAATATATGTGGTGCTTTTGTGTGAACTCTGCTCTTGCACTTCACAAAAGACTTTTTTTAGAACAGGTAACACAGAATATTTGGCAAAAAATACAGCTGGTTTGTTAGATGTTATTAACTCCTCAACTGGAAATTTCTTCTGATTATAGGTAATTCCATTCAGAACAGATTGCCCTTGAAGTGCGATATTACTTAAAACAGTTCAGATGTATCATCGATGTCTTTTTGGACTTGAACGATGCCAACGCAGATAAATCATCTTTGGAAAGGGATTATTGGTTTGAAACATGGGAGTGGGGGCATTGGACAATGAAAGCACTCAGTACTAACTGTGAATAGTAGTAACTGTAGGACACGGCTTAGTTTCAGTGCACTAAAGTTGATACGATATGGACATGTTTCCAATTTTAGCCATGTGCCTGCATTGTGTTGGCTCCAGTGCTCCATAGCATTGGAGCTAAGCCTTATCCGTAACCATAAATGTTGATTCCCTAACTTCAAAAGGTAGTAATTATAATTTAATCATTTTTTTTTTTTTTTTATATATATCAATAATTGGATGTCTTTCTTGGAAATTCTGAGAAATACGAACCAGTTGAGTTATGTTATGTGCTATGACTTTAATGGTATGTGCTATCAAGGAAAAGAAGATGACTTTAATGGTATGTGCTATTAAGGAAAAGAAGAGGCTGACAACCTTGTTGGAAACCATGTAATGAGGCAAAGGGACTATAAAATTAAACTTTGAGACTTTCTTAGTGGTTATTGAAACAACTTACCCTTATCCTCTCAATGATAGAATTTTAATTGAATTAAAATTTAAAGTTTCCTAAAACTTAGTTTTTTTTTTTTTTTTTTTTTAAAGATAGTTTTAACATATGACGTCCAGCTAACATATGACATCCAGTTTTATCATTAGACCAAGACACCAATCAGTTTTTGGTATAGACGGGATTAAATCTCAGATTTCTTATTCAACCATCAGAAATTTTACCAGCTAACTGTAACCCACTTCCTAAAATTTAGTTAATAGACTGTATTAGTTAACTGTAACCCACTTCCTAAAACTTAGTTAATAGACTGTATTAGTAATACCCTACAAGGTAAATAAATTAGGGGTTTGGCCCCTAACATTTCAAATGTGTTATAGTCAACATTTTTGTGTTGCATCAATATTATTTGAGTGAAAATAAAGGGTAATAAGAATTAGTAATCAGACATTGGTTTTAATTATAACATAGTGGGGCAAACACAAAAGTAAAGGCTAAGAATTTTAAAAATTAACATTAGTAAAGGGGTCCCAATTGCCAAAACTTGTAAAGAATGCCATTGACCGCCCTGGCTGTGGCAATGGTCCAACTATGGATATCACATAACCCACTACAAGCGCCTTATCAATTTTACAAAAAAAAAAAAACCATTATTACTGCATAAATAGAACGCAGACCATAAACTAAAAAACTACAAGTCATCCATGAAATTGGTCATGATATAAGAATCATTCTTTTCTTCTCTCTGGTTATAGTGGCCTTGCTCTTTGTCTAAGATTATAATAAATGTAATAAACTAGTGCAATTATCTTCTTTGTCTCCTCTGTTTCTTATCTGGAACAATTATCAAACACCTTGCAGGCAAAGGGTAGCCCTAAAAAAACCTTTCTTGAACAATTATTGAACATTGATCCAGTAGTGAAATTGCAAAACAACAAAAATCTAATATCAAGCAAAGGCTGGATATAAATTAAAAAAAGAAGGAAAAAAAAAAACTAGTAGACAATAGACAGAGAACAAAGACTAGCGAGAGAGAGAGAGAGAGAGAGTAAGATAGTTGATAACTGGAGTGTTTTTTTTTTTTTTTTGGATTCAGATGGGAAAAATGGCGGGAGTAATTTGTGGGTTGATGAATTTTTCATGTTTGAGATTTGTTCCATCCAAAAAAAAGAAGTTAGATCCCTTTGTTTCTGACGTTAAGGATCACGGCATTCCTAGGCTTATCCCCTTTTTTGTGTTTATAAAAGAGTAAGTGGATTGATGATGTGGTAGCATCTTAAACCATTAATCTTAATTGACAGGTGAGGATTTAAAGAAATCTTCTTGGTAGAGTATTTTAAGAACTCTAGAAAATCTGAATCCGAGAAAGAGAAGGAAAAGGGTAAGAAAAGAAAATTTCAAATCAGAAAATGAACTATGGACTTGTGGCACTACAAGGTTTAGTCCCTAACTTTTTTAAAAAAAAATTATTTAAGGAATGTTGAGGGTCATTTTCGTAAAGTCAGCCCAACCCAGCATAAAAGACAATAATAGCGGCAGGAACAGAATAAAACTATTAGGCCCGAGCGGCAGGAATAACAAAACATAGGCCCATAACACGAGCAAATGGGTCTTGAGGAAGCAAATGGGCCTAAAGGGCCCGGAAAGAGAGAAATGGCACCCATGGGCAATGTATGGTATGAAAAAGTGAGAATGGGCCGCGGCAGGCCCAAAGCGATGTAAAGAAAGTAGGGGTTGATGGCAAGCCCATGAACCCCAAGGATGAGAATCAGGAGATTGGACCGAGGAACCCCAATCAAGTTAGTAAATAAAAGCCCATGGGAATACAAAGTCAGTAAAATGGGCCGAGGAAGCCCAAGGGCCGCAGGCCCAAAGAAGAAAGAAAGGGACAATGGAGCCCATAAAGTGAGAACACCAGCAGACTACCATAAGTCACTGGGGGAAGAAGTGAAACGGCAGGTCTGAAATGGGCCTAGCAGGAACATGTTGCCATGGTAGGAAAGGCTAAGCAATGAAAACAAGACATAAAGCATAAAAACGAGAAATGGGCCAAGGGAGATGTACTAAGGAAAGCCCAATCCAAAGGGAGGTAGTGAAGGTGCAAAAAGTCTGCGTAAAAGAATCAAAAAGAGTGGCAGACGAATACCAACAAGGCGCCATGAGCCGCAGGCCGGCTTCAAAACACACATAACAGGGAGCATGCGCAAAGCCCAGGTGCCACCAGCCTGTACCCAGCCAATATGGGTCGTGGTGGGGCCATGGGTCCGTGGTAAGAGGTAAAGGGGGGTGTGGTTTGGTGGTGGGGAGGGGGGAAAGGATTTATTTTGCGTTCCCTGTCCAAACCCTTTTGGAGGTACGTCCTGCTGGGATGACAGACCGTCCAAAAGGGGTAAGATTGGAGAGGGAACGCTGAGTGCATGCCATAGGAAGAGAGAGAGAGCATTTAAGGCCACGGCAGAGCAGTGCCACGGCGGACAGAAACAAAACGAACCTGTCTTTGTCTGGCGAGGGCGAGCTATGCGCAGAGGGTGGTCGGCAAGCATGCCCAGACCAGACAAAGGCCGTTAGAGGGTAAAATGGTAAAAGAATGCTTGCGGCAGGCCCTATAAAAGGAGCCTCGCCGTGCCCTGTAAGGGGGACCGAAAAACAGAGGAAGAAAAACACATAGAAAGAAAAACTAAAGGAAAAAGGAAAAGAAAGGAAAAAGATAAGAAAATCACTTGTGAGGATAATAAGCATGCACCGATAGATCTTTTCTTACCTCTCCCCCTCAAAATCCCACTCTCTAAGGGATAATGAAGCGGTAAAAATAACAATAACTTTCTTCACACCTCAACCATTTAGGTCCGATTCCCTCAAAGTTATTAATCCCCACGGCAGGATATTCACCTGGGAGGTTGATTTCATTGAGAGGAAGCGTTCTTCCTCTTTGGACGGTCACCATTACAGACTAGATTTTGGCTTGACGTTTATCTTTGATTAAACCTCCATCATTGTTTAATCCATTGC
This sequence comes from Quercus glauca, assembly GCA_023736055.1. Taxonomy (NCBI): domain Eukaryota; kingdom Viridiplantae; phylum Streptophyta; class Magnoliopsida; order Fagales; family Fagaceae; genus Quercus; species Quercus glauca. Next base: position 43,227,908 of record CM043318.1, read on the forward strand.
TTTCTTTTCTTTTAAAAGCCATTATTATTATTATTGCTACTACTACTGTGACATTCGGCCATCATTATTATTGAAAGCTATAACATTCTGTTTGTTCACTTTGTTATCATTGTATCTGCCTGCTGAAATTTCGTTATAATAGCTCTGCTTGCCGTAAAGGGTGTTCCTGGCAGACTAGGTTAAGTTTGTGCCAAGCCAGCCCAAAGTGAGTTGCAGTTGGGTTGGTCTCAACTTCCCTACTCAGAAAACACATCAGGGCCCATCACTTGCAGAGGGCGGCCCAGCCCAAACACAAAAAAGGCCCCTACAAGGAACACCTTTCTTTCTTCTTTTAGTCCCTGTCCAGTATGCATCATTACTATTTTGATATAATATGGTTAGGGGACTAAATTGATAGGTTTGAAACGCAATGACTAAATTGACACACAACCTAAAAGTTAGAGACCAAACTCATAATTTATTAAGTTTAATATAAGAAAAACTATCCACATTCTCTCCTCTTACACGCTCCACAATCCACAACCTTTCACGATGTTAATGCCATTCAGCCATTGCCATCAGCGTTTTTGAAGTAGCTCTTCCACCTTTTCCTTAATTGATACCATGGGAATATCTTCTTCTTTTGAGGCAATGTCAAACAACAACAAAAACTGTCCTAAAATTAAAAAAATAAAATAAAATATAAAATAAAAACAACAACAACAACAAAATAAGAATTCCATAAGAATCTTTACCAGATGATATTTTAACCCAGATTTTCTGACGTCTACCTATCAAATCTATCATTGTATGTACCTCTGTCTCAAAAACCTGGAATTCCTTAATCCAAAACCACACCTTTATTTACAACCATTAACACAACAACAACAACCTCCTCCTCTTCAGGTTGGTTACACAACAATTGGATTTCAGTAATCTTAACCCTACAAATGACTACAAAGAAGTCTACGTATTGCATAAGGAAGATGATGATGATGATGCTGATTTCACTTAACCTGGAATTCCTTAATCCAAAACCACACCTTCATTATATGTACCTTTGTCTGAAAAACCTGTAATTCCCTGGCCTGGTCCAGACCCTCTTAACAAAATATTCTTTGTGGTCAGTACTTGTAACAGCTTGATCTGCCTTTCCGATGATTTTATCATAAAAACTAACACACTTTATTTATGGACTCCTTGTGTTAGAAAGTTTTTCCAACTTCCTCATCCCAATGTCACCTTCAATAAATACTGTGGATTCGAAGCAATCCTTGGCCCAAAAATAATGACAATAAAGTTATCAGGGTTGCCACCTTAGTGGAAATGTATGGCTTTCAAAGTTATCGACCCAAGGTCGATATTTATTCACTCTCCACTTTTGAATGGAGACTGGTTAGGCCTCGTTCGGTTCCCAGATGTGTTGCCTATGGTTCCACATCTAGAGCTTTTGTCAATGGGGTTATACATTGGATTGCTGTTACGAAGGCTATGTAAGATAAAATTTAGAGTGCAACGGAAACAAAACAAACATAAACATACCTCCAGCTATAGTTGTTTAAGTTTTTAGAAAAAAATAAGACTCACTATATGATAGTGTATCTATAAAATGTGTCTTCTAGCGTATGGCCTTTACTTCACATATATCCTTTTGATTGAGATAGGCTATAATATAAGCTAGACTAGGGACTCTTTTAAATTAAGATTTGTTTCATAACCTCCTTCCATCAAGGAGTTTAAAACTTATAACTTCAATGTGTTTATTAACCAAAGGAGTTATATCAATTGAGAGCTACTTAGAAATTGTTATTCACCATAACGTCTTTCACAAATAAAATCCTTAAGACATGAGTTTTCATTTACCATTTAAATGTGGGTCACATAAAGTTTTCTTAAAATCTTACATTCTCCCACTTGGCCCACTTGACATTTAAATTACTTGATAAATGATATTAACTTTAACGTGGTCATGATATTACTCATGTCAACTAGTTGTGAAATGCTCCCACTCAAATAAATAATCCAATACATGAATCATGGCGGTAATACCCTCAATTATAATGAGTACTTCCTTCCATGTATTATAATTTATGGTAATCTTTACGTGAGTACTTTATGAGCCATTAATTCTTTATGAATAGACTAACTATTAGCCATTCGGGTCCTCTTTTATACATCCCCACAGATATATCATCTTTATATATCTCCACAGATATATCATCCTTATGTGCACAAAATAAAACTCATATATTTTCTTCTCCAAAACTAACAAAATATGTGTTTAAAATATATAATAATTAGAGAGAAATTAAACACCAAATGAGCTAACAAGTTGCATATGTCCAATAGACTTTTATATTGCTTTGCCGGAAAACCTTTAGTTATGAAATTAATACACATTAGCTCAATAATTTTAACTCAATGGACACTTTTAGTTTCTTAAAATTCTCTATTAGACTAAGTTACTTTATGTCAATATGTTTATGTCCTTAGAGAAAAAAATTATAGCCAGTTATCTTTGAAAAATTCTTTAAACTCATCATAAAATTGACAACCTTAAGACCTATCCGTAATGTCTGTCTTATAGCTTCATAGCATATAGGATATCTTACATAACAAAATCAAATCACTACTTCCAAGTAGTGTGTCATTCATATTTAGGCATAAAAACAATACATTTACTCCCATTGATCTTAAGGTGTATACACCGATTAACAATGTGCCCAGTAAAACCAAATGGCACAACAAAGTTGGTTAACCTTTATATACCATTAGTGGGATGCCTATATGCCTAACTTTTGCAATATAAAACTTTTATTGGAAGTCAAACCTTAATGGATCTTGTAAACTAATATAAATAGCTTTCACAAAACCTTTACCTTAAAGGAATAAATTCTCAAATTTTTACTCTTGAGCAATTAGATCACTCCCACCCTCGTACTAAATTTCTCATTTTAACATATTTTATTCAACGAGATGGGTGATTCATCCACGAGTACCAAAACATATATCCACAAACCCAAAGAAAATAATCTTTAATGCTATGAAACTTAAATTTTAATTCTAAATTAACCAATGTCAATTTAGTAGTAAATTCAACCTTCCTATGGGCAAAGGCGCATCATGCATGAATTTACTATAAAACTTTATTCATAAAACTAGTAAATATAAACACTAAGAATCAAAATTTCCAAACCTACGGGCCTAGGAAGAATCTCATCTCAATGCTACATTCACCATTTTATTCCAATTAAATCATAAAAATAATAAGCTCCCTATGGTGCCAAGTCATTATCTTCATAAATTAATTGCCACTCAGATGTCTTTATTCCTAATGAAGTCTCTTAAAAATTTATTGATATGATTATCATCATGGCTTAGGATGCTATGGCTACTCCCATGTCATTTTGATATTCACTACTTCATATGGCATCATAAAGATCAACCAATCTTAATATTGATCATGTTAATTAAAATAAACCATAATATGATATTTAAAGACAAGATAAGTGTAAGAAACTATAAATACACTAAGAATATCATATATTTTAACGATGTAATGATCAAATTTTCATATATAGTCACAAACTTTATAAAATCATTTCACACTATATGCAAGTCAAAAAGGATAAGTTCAGCTAGCCCAAACCATGTTTCATTTCTATCAAAAAAACAAAATAATCTATATGCAAGAAGTTATCATGACAGATGTCCACTTTCATGAGAAGCTTAAATTTGAAAACCCAATTATGATCTTCATAGAAACATTCGGCCAATGCCAAATGCAAAAGGAATAATTTTCCATAGATAGTCGCCTATATCTGAAACCTATCACATATTAAAGCCATCCAGTCCAAATGATGGTATATGCTATTTCAATGATAAGCTTCAACACTATATGCTATGACCCATGCATGAGATACATGGCATAAAACTTAACATTATTCCATGCCTCTTAAAACTGAGTTTGCTAACATTGGTTAAAAGGCCAGATTTTGATGGCATAGTTAATTTAGCCGAAAGGTCCCAGCACAAAAGAATATGCAATGCAAATACTTTATATCCTTAAATTCATATGTGCATTAGAAATTTAGCTAAATCATAGAAAAACCTATGAATGAAAATAACTAAACAACATAGCATGAAGGAGGCTCTGATACCAAATGTAAGATAAACTTTAGAGTGCAGTGGAAACAAAACAAACATAAATATACCTCCAACTATAGTTGTTTAAGTGTTTAGAGAAAAAGAAGACTCACTATATAATAGTGTATCTATAAAAGATGTCTTCTAGTCTATGGTCTTTACTTCACATATATCCTTTTGATAGAGATAGGCTATATATATAGGCTAGACTAGAAACCCTTTTAAATTAAGATTTGTTCCATAACCTCCTTCCATCAAGGAGTTTAAAACTTGTAACTTCAATATGTTTATTAACCTAAGGGTTTATACCAATTGAGAGTTACTTAGAAATTCTTATTCACCATAACGTCTTTCACAAATAAAATCCTTAAAACATGAGTTTTCATTTATCATTTAAATGTGGGCCACATAAAGTTTTCTTAAAATCTTACAGGTTAATGATAACAATTATAATCATTTTGTTTTGGTGTTAGATTTGGGCTCCGAGATCTTCCGCAAAATATTACTGCCAGAACTTCCAACTTATACCCGTGAATCAAGTAGGCTGTCTGCTTCTATTTTCGTCTATGGGAATTCCATCGCCTTATTTCATATCAAGTATATGAGTTGCCTTCTCAATATATGGGTAATGAAAGAATATGATGTTGTTTCCTCGTGGACCAAAGCTTTAAGTCTAATTATGACTTATGACTTAGCTTCAAGATACAACATACCGAAGGTAGTAGGTTTTACAAGGAGTGGCAAGATTGTGTTGGAAATGGATGGAGGACACTTAGTGTCAGAGGATCTTGAGACCCAAGAGACTAAGGATCTTAAGATTATTGGATATAAGTATAGTTTTGTTGATGCTTATGTTAAGAGTCTCATTTCGCTCGACAAATCTACCAACGTTGTAGTTACATACTAAGAAAAATAAGTAAGATTCATTTCATGCTTTTTTTAATTATTTTTTCCCAATTTTCGTTCTTTATATATACTTGGTGTTGATCATACATTAGATATTGATGATGCCGAGAAATTCACCAGTGAGCCACACGATACTCGCACACTCTAAACAGCACCTGCACAGAAAAAGGGAAGACCTAACAGAGAGCACCGGTGTGGTGCCGGCCAATTACCTTCCGAGGGTCAAGTTAGATCTTCTTTCAACTCTAGAGTGCTAGAGAGAGATCAATTATGCGTACCTTGGGCTATGAGGGTCTTGGGGCTTTTATAGTTGTAGAAGGTTGACCTCCCTGATTTGGAGTAGAAATCTTTTCCTTATAGGAATCTTCTTTGTTGAATCTCAAACGTGATGGACAAAACATTTCCTTATACGTATCTTCTAGAATCCTCTTACCACTAGAATTCCTTTAATCTTGGGATTCCTTGAAGTGTGTCGCAAGTGTCTTATAACAGGAGTCTTCATACTGGTATTCGAACCCGTTGCTTTTATGCCCGTCCAAGCTGAATTCGTTCACAACGCACTGCGGATGCTGGGCCCGTCCTCTATTGGCCCACGGAGGATGATCCGTCAAGCCCATTTCATTAAGATTTTCCCCCTTCAGTTGCCCCCTTCACCCCATGGGCCCGTCATTTATTTTAGGACATGTGGGGTGACGGTTTGTGATTATAGGGTGACGATCCAGAGGTCCGGGGGTTGTCGATGTCACATGGCAAAAAGTCCTGATATCAAGGACCATAACACGTGTCACTCTTTCATTGAATGTTGTTTTGGATCGAGGCGTCGCTTCGTCTTCCGTGCACTTCCTTTATAAATACCAAACCTTCGCCTCTCATTTTCCTATTTTGCAGTGACACATACTTGTCAGAACGCGATCCGTCAACCCTGTCAGGCTAACTCGTTCACTTACTTGCGTCTGTCATTATTGTCTTTCCTCCGTTCTCATACGAATTGGTAAGTTCTTACTCGTCTTGTCTTTCTACCGTCGGATTATATATTAAAACTCTTCTGTTACCCATTCATAGACCCGTCAGAGTCTTAGGTTTTGTCGTCATTTGTAGGAAATGTCTAGTGCGTCGAGTAATTAGTCAGTTGTCCATGATGGGGCGGACCACAAGGAGGTATACCCATTAAGTCACAACGACCCACAGAGTCCAAGTGAAGATAGGAGTCCGTCTGCCTCTTCTCCGTCCTCAACAAATGAGGATATGGAATTGGCTGAACCAGAGAAAGGTTCTGAGGATGACGAGGAACAAGTAGGACCCGTCGTAGGGGTTGATGGACCAAAGGAGTTCATCATGCTTCCAGAGTGGACAGTGAACAATTTCACATCTACTATCAAGGAGACCCACTTCAAAACACTTAGGGCTAATTATCAAATTTCAGAAAACATTCCCATCTGTCTGCCCTATAAATCAGAGAAATGCTACTATGAAGGGGTGGAGGGTGTTGGGGTGTATGAGCAGATGTTGAAGGCAGGGCTTAGGTTTCCACTGAGCTCCCTTCATCGCGAACTACTCAAATACCTAGGTTTATTCGTCAACCAAATATCTCCCAACGCCTGAAGGGTCTTCATAGCCATGGAGATTCTTTACGGTGCTTGGTCAAACGGAGCTGGGAGGTTGACGGTGAGAGAATTCCTACATTGCTATCGTCTGGATGAAATAGATAAATCTAGGAGCATATACAGTTTTGTAGCTAGAAGTTCTTTGTTAAAGGTAATATATGAGACCCCAGACTCCAACAGAGACTGGAAGAGTCGTTATTTTTTCTTAAAGGGTGACGAGTGGATGGGTCGTCAAGGTGACACAGAACATATGCCCGTCGATACTACTTGGGGCATATTGTCTGAGACTGGTATGAATCCGTCCTAATATGTAGAGGCCTTTCACTTTACCGTTCAGTTTAATATATATTTCAAACCTTTTTCAAACCGTCCTTCCTTTTTTGCAGTTCGATGATGACCACAAGTTAGCCTTGAGGAGTTTAGTTTTCTTGAAAATATTTTTAGCAAGACTACACTGGAGGAAAGGACCTGGGCTAAGCTAGTCAACCTCGAGACCATCCATTGGTATTGTGACAGACCTACACCAACACTTGTAGCAATTAAATACAAAACCAGGATCCGTCAATGTAAGTCCGTCATTCTAATCTTGTTTGAATAATTGATACTTTTTTTTTAAACTAACTTTCACCCGTTCATCTTCACAGAAATGGACAATGCTAAGAGAAGGGCATTAATAAAGGCCAATGCTGCCAAGAATAAGGAGGCCGTCGCCAAGAATAAGGAGGCCGGCGTTACTGATCTCAAGGAGACGGTCTCTTTAAAGAGAAAACAGCCGTCCAAAGGAGATCGTCCACCAAAGAAACCCAAGGTTCCTTTGGACCCCGTCGTAGGGCTCATGGCTGAGGGCGTCAGGACGGTTACTCTAGTAAAACATGGGGCTGGTAAAGGCCTTATGAAGTGCCCGTCCTCTAACCTCAAAAAGCCACTGTCCCTTCTTCAAGACGACCCTAAGTACGCTTTGGAGCAGCTCTCCTCCATCATCACCACCGAGGATTACGAAGATCTGAGTAATCACTCGACGGAGGCTATGGGCGAGACAGGCTTGTTTAGCATTGCTTAGGTAATCCATCCGTCCACCTTTTATCCGTCTATTTTTCTTCTGTCTAATAAATACCTTTGCTTGAAATTGAATTATTTTCAATCTTTCAGGCCATGGTCATGATGAAGGGTTTGATGGGACGGTGCTTGAACCATAAGACGACCTTGGGCCGTTTACGGGAAAAGGCAAGGTTGATGGAGGATCAGCTATCCAAGCTTTAGGACTGGAAAGTGGCCCAAGAGAAGAAACTTTGGATGGCTGAAGATGTAAGTAAACAACTTCACAATCTAACGGAGGAGCTGAAATAAGTAATTTCAGACAAAGATAAAGAGATCCGTCAGGCCAAGGATACAGCTATCCTGGAGTACCGTGACTCCGACGCCCTCTTAAGTGAGCTCGGGGTCTCGTATGGTGACGGTTTTGATGAGGTTATCCGTCAAGTGAAGGCGCTTTATCCTGCCATTGATCTATCCTCCGTCAATATCAATGCCCCTAAACTCTCATCCGCCCATCCTGCGCAATTTGAGGATACTAACGAGCTCTTTGGTGAAAACCCACCCGTCAATGCTCATGGGGACCAGCAAGCTGTTGAAAGTGACCTGAAGGATGGCCAGGCCCGTCGCAGCAAAGAGAAGGAAACCACTAATTTGGATGAAGTTTAGTTAGTTTTTTTTTTTTTTTTTTTTTGTAATGGTATTTTGAGAACAATGCATGAATCCGTCGTATTTTCTTTATGTAAACATTCCCTTTTCCAAGGGTATTTTAATTCGTTCAACTCTCCTTCTATAATTTGCTTTATATATTTTGTTGGGTGGAACTCATCCGTTCATTTTATTTCGTTTGGTTAATGAATTATGCCATCCACCCTGTAGATTTTTTATAACTTTGCTCATTCATTGATCAGTGATGTTTTGTATGCTTGATCCGTCTATTTAGGATTTTAGCAGTCTGGTCCTTATATTGTATCTAGGGATTCTTATCCTCACAGAAGTGATCCGTCCATTTTGCGGACTAAATATCCGTCCATTTCTTGGACCGTAAGATTCTAACCATCCTTAGGGAGATTCGTCCACTTTGTGGACTAAAAATCCGTCCATTTCATAGTCCGTAAGATTCTAACCATTCTTAGGGAGATCCGTCCACTTTGTGGGCTTTGTTTTAACCCTCTTTGAGGAGATTCGTCCACTTTGTGGACTTTGAAATCTAATCCTTCTTGAGGAGATCCGTCCATTTTGTGGACTTTAGATTCAAACCGTCTTGGGGTGATCCGTCTACTTTGTGGACTTTGAATTCTAACTTTCCTTGAGGAGATCCGTCTACTTTGTGGACTTTAGATTCTAACCCTCCTGGAGTGATCCGTCCACTTTGTGGACTTTAGATTCTAAGAGTGCAAGTAGGGAAACATAGTTGTATCTAAATATTCCTCTTATTAAAAAATCATGCATTTGTAGAAAAGTACTTGCCCCTTTGGGCTTAAAAACATATTGTAGCAAAAAATTGACTAAGTAAAACTAGTAAAACTGTAGGAAAACTTAAATGAACGTTAGGAAGGGCCTTTGTTCTTCATATTGCTCATATTGGTAGTACTTCTGTAGGTGCTCTGTGTTCCATGGGTGCTGCAACTTTCGTCCGTCTAGAGTCTCGAGGTGGTAGGTTCCTTTCCTCTGCCATGATGTGATCCTGTATGGTCCTTCCCAGTTGGGGCCGAGCTTTCCCTGTGAAGGATCTCTAGTAGCGCCCATTACCTTCCGTAGTACAAGATGTCCTACTTGGAAGTCCCTATGCCTAACTTTGGAGTTGTAGTGTTTTGCCATGAGATTCTGATACCGCGCCAATCTTTGTTCTGCAGCTGTTCGAAGTTCGTCTACCAAGTCAAGCTAAAGGCGCATGGCGTCGTCGTTCTTAACTCCGTCGTAGTTCTCCACCCAAAGGGTTGTTAGTCCTACTTCTGCTGGAATAATAGCGTCACTTCCGTAGGCCAGTCGAAACGGTGTTTCTCCGGTGGGAGTTCTTGCAGTGGTTCGGTATGCCCACAGAACACTCAGTAGCTCGTTCGGCTAGATTCCCTTTGCCCCCTCAAGCTAGGTCTTGATGATCTTGAGCAAGGATCGGTTCGTGACTTCAACTTGCCCATTGGCCTGTGGATGTGTTGGTGACGAGTAGTGATTCCTGATCCCTAGCTCTGAACAGAAATTTCGAAAAGAGTTGTTATCAAATTGCTTTCCATTGTCGGACACGAGCACTCTGGGAATCCCGTACCTACAGATGATATTTCTCCAAACAAATCCTCGAATGTTTTTCTCCGTGATAGTCGCTAGGGCTTTTGCTTCCACCTATTTGGTGAAGTAGTCGATTCCAACTACCAGAAACTTTAGCTGCCGGACTCCAGTGGGGAAGGGGCCCATGATATCTAGTCCGCATTGGGTGAATGGCCAAGGGGCCATCATGGGGGTCAGCTCTTCGGTCGGTTTCCGGATAAGGTTATTGAACCTTTGGCACTTGTCGCAGGCTTTGACATAATCCTGCGTGTCCTTTAGCATTGTAGGCCAATAATATCCTGTTCGGATCAGTTTGTGCACTAATGACCGTGCCCCCGAATGGTTTCCGCAAATACCTTCGTGGACTTCCCTCATTACGTAATCGGCTTCCCTAAGGCTTAAACATCTTAGGTACGGCTGAGAGAATCCCCTTTTGTATAGGATATCCTTTATCAACACAAATCGTGATGCTTGGACCCTCAGCTTCCTAGCAGCATCTTTCTCGTCTGGTAATACGCCAGTCTTGAGGTAGGATATTATTGGTGTAGTCCAATTGTACTCGGAATCTACCTCCTGCACATATGCTCCGTTATTGATGAGTGAGGTATTTTGAACAAATGATAATACATGTTCTAGTACAAACATAAATTTCGCTGATGCTGCTTTTACAAGTCGGTCAGCACATTCGTTCTCCTCCCTTGGGATTTGAACGAACTTGACTTCGAGGTTGCTGAACCGCCTCTTAACCTCCTCAAGATACCTCTTCATTCTCTCACTCTTGCACTCGTAGCCGCCAATAACCTGACTTATTACTACCTGAGAGTCGCAGTGTACAACTATGTTTTTTGCTCCTGCCGCCTGCACAAGGTCTAGTCCGGCTACCAACACTTCATATTCGGCCTCGTTGTTAGTGATAGGGAAGTCCAGTCGGACCATGCACTCAATTTTATCCCCTTCCGGGGTCTGGATTACTACACCAGCCCCTCCTGCTTATTTGTTGGAAGATCCATCCGTATGGATGCTCCACTGTGTGGCTATTTCTGTCTCCGTTCCGTCTGATCTAGCAAATTCGGCAATGAAATCTACCACGGCTTGCCCCTTTATCGCGGTTCGCGGACGGTACTGTACGTCAAATTCACTCAACTCTACTGATCATAAAGCCATCCGTCCGGCAGTTTCAGGGCTACTCATGGCTTTCCTCAAGGGTTGGTCCGTCAAGACAACAATTATGTGCGCCTGAAAGTAAGGTTTGAGTTTTCGAGCCGCAGTTACCAGTGCAAAGGCTAATTTCTCTATTCGTGGGTATCTTTCTTCCGCTCCTCGGAACGCTCTACTTATAAAATAGACGGGTTTTTGAGATCCTTCCTCTTCCCTGACTAGGGCCACGCTGACCGCTACTTGTGAAACCGCTAAGTAGAGGTAAAGTACTTCCCCTGGCTTTGATGGACTGAGTAACGGTAGAGACGAAAGGTATTTCTTCAAATCTTCAAATGCTTTCTGGCACTCGTCCATCCACTCGAATGCTTTCCTCAAAGTAGGGAAGAAAGGAAGACATTTGTCCGTTGCTTTTGAGACGAACCTATTCAAAGCTGCAATTTTACCGTTTAATCTTTGGACCTCCTTGATCGTCTTTGGCGGCTCTAACTCTATGATTGCCCGAACCTTCTCCGGATTAAGTTCTATACCTCTATTGGAAACCATGAAGCCCAGGAACTTCCCCGCCGTCACACCGAACGCACATTTGTTCGGATTCAGCTTCATGTTGTATGATCTGAGTGTGTCGAATGTCTCTCGGAGGTCGTCTAAATGATCGTCTTCACGCCGGCTCTTTACTAGCATGTCATCAACGTCTCCCTATTTGGCGTGGGAACATCTTGTTCATCAATCTCTGATATGTCGCCCCCGCATTTTTGAGTCCGAACGACATCACTTTGTAGTAGAAGAGTCCCTGGTTTGTGACTAAAGAAGTTTTTTCTTGATCAGCCTCCTCCATCTTAATTTGATTGTAACCTGAAAAGGCATCCATGAAGCTCAGGAGTTGGTGCCTAGCCGTTGAGTCTACCAAGGTATCTATCCAAGGTAGTGGGTAGCTGTCCTTTGGGCATGGCCTGTTAAGGTCCGTGAAGTCGACACACATCCGCCACTTCCCGTTGGCCTTCTTAACCATCACGACGTTTGCTAACCAATTTGGATAGTATACTTCTCGAATGAAGCCTGCTTCTAGTAGCTTCATGACCTCTTCTGCAATGGCTTTGTCTAGTTCTTGGGCGAATACTCTCTTTTTCTGTCAGATTGGTGAGAATGCGGGGTTCACGTTTAGCTTGTGAACTATGACTGAGCGATCAATCCCCGGCATGTCCTCATGACTCCAGGCGAAAACATCTTGATTCATCCTGAGGAATTCTGCTAGGGCCTGACGTGTTGGTTGGCTGGCCAACGTCCCCATTCTGGTCGTTCTTTCAAGCCTTGATTCATCGAGGGATATCTCTTCAAGCTCTTCAACTGGTTCCGCTGTGGTCCGTTATTCTTCTATGCACATGGTCTGCTGGGGGTCCTCCATCTCTAGCATGGCAATGTAGCACTCACGGGCCGCCATCTGATTCCCTCGTAATTCTTCAACCCTATACTCCATAGGGAACTTTACCATTAGGTGGTATGTTGATGTCACCACCTTCCATGAATTAAGGGTTGGTCGCTCGATGATAACGTTATAGGCGGACGAGCAGTCGACCCCAAGGAAAGTTACATTCTTTGTGATTTGTTGAGGATAATCACCTATTGATACCGAGAGTGTGACCGCGCCCAATAGGAGTACCCTTGTACCTCCGAAACCAACTAACGGAGCGTTTGTTGGTATTAACAGTTCTTTGTCAATTCTCATCTGCTGGAACGCTGGGTAATACAGGATGTCAGCTGAGCTACTGCTGTCTACCAGTACTCGGTGAATGTTGAAGTCTCCTACTCGTAGGGTGACGACCAGGGCGTCATCATGAGGGTGATGAAGACGCCGAGCGTCTTCTTCTGAGAATCCTACGACGGGGCTCTCTATCCGTGCCATCTTTGGTACATGACCTGTCAGCTGTACATTATGAACCGTCCTGAGATAAGTTTTCTGTGTCTTTTTGGATAACCCCGCAGTTGTGCCCCCCACAATCATCCTTATGTCTCCTATCGGGGGTCTGGGACGCTCATCATCCCATCGGGGTTGTTGCTCTTGAGGAGGCGGGTCCCTCCTTTCTTTGCCGATGAACTTCTGCAATTTTCCTTGTCTAATAAAGGCCTCTATCTGTTGCTTTAAGTCGTAGCAGTCGGCTGTGTCGTGACCGTGATCATGGTGGAAGCGGCAATACTTGTTTCTAGACCTCTTGCTGGGATCTCCTTTCAATTTTCTGGGGAAAGTTAGAGTCCCTTCGTCCTTTATCTGTATTAGTACTTAATCTATTGGGGCAGTTAACGAGGTGAAGCTCGTAAACCTTCCTCCTGGTGGCTTAAAGCGTCTCTCATCCCTTCGGTCTCCCGTTCTAGGTTTCTTTGATCCTTGCTCCCGTCGGACCTCTTCCTGTTGCTCCCTTTTTCTGGGTTTTTCCTCTCATGCCAGTAATGCGTCTTCGGCATTCATGTATTTGGTTGCTCTGTAGAGCACTTCTGACATGGTTTTTGGGTCGTTCTTGTATAAAGAGAACAAAAACTTACCCTTTTGCAACCCGTTTGTGAAAGCTGCTACCAGTATCTTGTCGTCAGCTTTATCGATCGAGAGTGCTTCCTTATTAAAGCGCGTTATGTAGGCTCTTAACGTCTCGTCCTCTCGTTGTCTGATGCTCATTAGGCATGCGGTGGACTTCTTATACCTGTGCCCTCCGATGAAGTGTGTGGTAAACTGAGTGCTTAGCTCCTTGAAAGTGCTGATTGAGTTCGGCGTCAGTCGGCTAAACCATACCCTCGCGGGGCTCTTGAGCGTTGTAGGGAAGGCCCTGCACATGATCTCGTCAGCTACCCCTTGAAGGTGCATCAAGGTCTTGAAGGTCTTTAGATGATCCAGAGGGTCTTTTACTCCGTCGTAACTGTTTATGTGCAGTATGCAAAATTTGTGGGGTAGGGGAAAGGAGTTGACGGCCGCAATGAACGGCGAGTCAGTGCGATTGACCAAATCGTCAAGATCACTGGACACTCGCCCTTTGAGCGCGTTCATCATAACTTCCATCTACTCCTTCATCGCCTGCATCTCAGTAACTATATGTGGCGGAGTTGCGTCCGTGAGGGGCGGCATGCTCAAGTTCTGCCTTTCAGGTCTACTTGGGGCATTACTGCCCTCGAGTCTTTCCTGGTTTCTTTTTTCAGCACTGTTCCCTTCTTGATCTTCTCGTTGGTCGTTCGGTGCTGCGTTCTTCTGGCGCAGCTGCTCTTCCAAGTCGAGGTTCTGTTTGGTGAGGCGTTCTACGGCTGTGGCGAGAGTTCGTACCTGTCTCTTAAGGGCAGTCGTGGGTGGTTCTTCTCCTTGAACGTTGTTCGTGGTTGCCATTGAGCGAGTAAGTACCATGCAACCCATTTGTCTGGGAAACAGTAATACGACTTACAGATCTTAACTGCGATGTTTCCCACAGACGGCACTAACTGATGATACCGAGAAATTCACCAGTGAGCCATACAATACTCGCACATTCTAAACAGCACCTGCATAGAAAAAAGGAAGACCTAATAGAGAGCACCGGTGTGGTGCCGGCCAATTACCCTCCGAAGGTCAAGTTAGATCTTCTTTCAACTCTAGAGTGCTAGAGAGAGATTAATTATGCGTACGTTGGGCTATGAGGGTATTGGGGCTTTTATAGTTGTAGAAGATTGACCTCCCTGACTTGGAGTAGAAGTCTTTTCCTTATAGGAATCTTCTTTGTTGAATCCCAAACGTGATGGACAAAACATTTCCTTATACGTATCTTCTAGAATCCTTTTACCACTAGAATTCCTTTAATCTTGGGATTCCTTGAAGTGTGTCGCAAGTATCTTATAACAGGGGTCTTCATACTGGTATTCGAACCCGTCGCTATTATGCCTGTCCAAGCTGGATCCGTTCACAACGGACTGCAGATGCTGGGCCTGTCCTCTATTGGCCCACGAAGGATGATCCGTCAAGCCCATTTCATTAAGATTTTTCCCCCTTCAGATATGAATATATAATGTTTGATATGGCACTGCTATAAATTCTTATTATTGCTGATTGATTACCTTAATTAAGTTGCTATATCTTTAGTGTAAATAGCTTATTAAAGTTGTGGTAATTGTTGGTTATATTGAAATGATATTCGAGTACATAGCATGTATGCATAAAATTGTTTATCCTCGTTTCAAATTTTCTTTAATATAATCATTTATTACTTATATTAACATAAGTGGTCAATGTTGGCTATCAACTTTGAGCAGTCTTATTTATCGAGTAAAATTCTTGTTTCCTATAACTTACAATTTACAATGAATAAATAGATATGCTGGAGTTTTTCTTTGTTGGAAATTTTATAGTGACCTCTTTCAATTTCATGTTTTCACACTCATACTAAATGTTCCTATTCTTCTTATATTATTTATCTAAAAGTTTCTCATTCTGTCAACTATGATGTGATATGCCAAAAGATTTGCTTGTACATTTTAAATCTTCTATTGCCTTAAAGGACTATCTTTTACTAAAAAAAACATTGCCGTAGGGTCATGTTCATTGCGAAAGCAACTCACCCTCGGGTATTTGCTTGCTTTGGGTGGTTAAGAATTGAAACTGACCTTTTTATACTCCTCTTCCGGAACAACAATCATGTTTAATGCCATTATTCTAGTAGCCATTTTCATAAAGCCCTCTGTTACATTACAGTTGCAGCAAGTCTGACATTTGTTTGTGGTCACTATTGGTGGTGAAAATTGCCAAATGCCAGATTTTGGCAAAATTTGTGGCAAATTAGCACTGTTTCGGAAATATTTAAGAATCTACCACTTTTTTAGTACTCGAGTTCCTAGTGAGTCACCAGCGTGGCACTGCTGACCTAGAATTTATGTAATTAAAAAAAATAATATGGTACTCAATATTACTGAAATCGAGTATCTCTTTATAATACTTGAGCTTAGTTCAGTCAAATACCTTTTTTTTTCTTTTTTCTTTTTTTTCCTTTTTCTACTTTTTGTTTCTGTTGGAATGGCTTGAATAGTCAAACTTAGTGGCTTGACATTAACCAACAAACCATTAAATGACTTGCATGCCCATGTCAGGAAGATGCATAATATTCAAGAAGTTTCATGAGTGAAGAAATGAAAGAGCTTGCATTAAATGTTCTTCATGAATTATCAAAGAAGATGGTCAGGAACAACACCTGACATGAAAACCAAATTCATGCTTCTTTTCTTTGGCCATAAATGCTTGCCATTTTCTTTGACTTGACAAGTTTCTTTGACTTGCAAGAGTGAGTTTCTACTAGAGATAAAAATAAAAAATAAATAAATAAATAAAAAGAAGGAGAAAGAGTGCCTCTACGTGAGACAAAGAGATAGAAAAGAACTCAACTGTATGAAAAAAAAAAAAAAAAAAAAAAAAAAAAAAAAAAAAAAAAAAAAAAAAAAACCAAGTTACTCGACTGTATAAAGCTCGAGTACTATAAAGAAGTACTCGATTTCAGTAATATCGAGTACCACATTATTTTTTTAATTACACAAATTCCAGGTCAGCAGTGCCATGCTAGCGACTCGCTAGAAACTCGAGTTCACTGAACTCAAGTACTATTTAGAACTCGATTTTGTGGAACTCAAGTACTAAAAAAGTGGTAAATTGCTAAATATTTCTGAAACAGTGCTAGTTTGACACAAATTTTGTCAAAACGTGGTATTTGGCTATTTTTGCCCACTATTGGTTATATTGAGGTGATAGTTTAGATCATAACATGTACACTTAAAATTTTTTGTCTTCGCTTCAAATTTTCTTTAATATAATCATTTATTACTTATTAAAAAATAAATAAATAAAGTGGTCAATGTTGGTTATCAACTTTGAGCAAGCTTATTTATCATGCAAAATTCATGTTTCCAGCCACTTCTAATTTACAAAGTATATATAGAAGTGCTTAACTTTGTCTTTGTTGGCAATTTTATGGTGATATCTTTTAACATCATGCTTTCACACATACTAAATGTTCTTCTTGCTCTCTTTGTATTATTTATCTAAAAAGTTTCACATTCTCTTAATAATCTATTTATGCCAAAGATTTTACTTGTAAACTTCTTACTGGAAAAAAACACTCACATAAGAATCTTATTTAATGCGGAATGAATAATCTTTGGTTAGCTAGCTACACAAGGTCCAATACCTCCTTAATCGTTTTGTTTTTTTTTTTTTTTTCGTTTTTAGATTTTGGTTTTTTTTTTTTTTTTTTTTTTTTTTGGTTGAGAGAGAGAGGGAGGATGCTGACGTTAAAGCCACAATCATCTTTTGAGCTCCAAATCACAAAGATACCTGATCTTATGGTTGGCCAAGACCATCTTCTACTTAAATTTTACTTAAATGATGTGGAAAACTTTGCATGTCAATGTGTTGCAGGTTCACATAACCCTCAAGGACCATAGGTTTGCACTATTGGTACCTTAAGGTGCCATATATCACACTTCTAAAGATTATATGCTTCCATTGGTTTTCCCTTTTTCCTTCTTTGTTACATGGAATATTTTAGTTTTCTAGTTGTTAATGAGGTAGTACTTACAGTACCCTGTGTGTGTATTTGTCATCAAGTTACAACATTTGCCATTTGGTTACTAATGTTTTCTGTAAATATTTATAAGCATTAATTTAGTTTGACAATTCTTCTTGTATGCAAGCATTCAAGAGGTTATGCCTCCATTGTAGTTCACTAATGAATATATTACATTACTTGTAAGGGAAAATTATTGAATTTCATAGATAGTAAGCATCTTTTTAGCCTTTTATTTTTTCTGTAATTGAAAAACATGTTGAATATGTTTAGATCATTTACCCTAGTCCCCCATCTCTCTTGGTGCACATGTTCATGTGGTAAAGGCTTGGAATACTTCTTAATATTGTACATTCCATAAACCCACAAATATTTGTATAGGTCAGTTTAGATTTTTTTTTTCTTCTATATATTTACTACACTAATTGGTGTTACTTTCTCTACTTCAGGTTAAATCACAAACAATAATGCACTTACAGGTTTTAATTTCTTGCAGGATCTTATGCGATCATGGTTGGTGATGAGTTGTAGTAACAGACTTTAACTTAACAAAAGAAAAGATTTGTAACAAAGATTTTCTATGGTGTTTTATTTCTTAGTGATGAGGGTAATTTTGAGAAAGGTATTAAGTCTTGTCCACATAAGGCAAGAATGTCGGGCTTAAAGAACCTGTCAGCTTCGCTTGACAAAAGACGACGACTCCGCCTCAAGCTGACGGATTTAAAGTAGGACGACTAGACCGATAGGAAGCTGACGGGACAAAGCTAACAAGGATGAAAGGGCTCTTGATGGATCCAGCATGGTTTTTTTGCTTGGCCTCCACACCCAAATATGTAAGGAAAAAACTTGTGCTCCACGGTTAACCCTAATCAAGGAGAGACCTGCAAGGAAAGGATTTCGTAAGATACACGAATTAAAGGGGATCTCTCCTACAAGGAAAAGACTTCTAAGCCAAGGAACAGATGTCAACCATATGCTACTATAAAACCCCAAAACCCTCACAAACCAAAGTACGCATAATTTACCCCAGCTCTGGCACTTTAGAGTTGTGAGCATTCTCTAACTTAACCTTCGGAGGGTCTTTGGCCAGTACCACACCGGTACTCTCCTAAGGTCTTCTTGTTTCGTGTTGTGCAGGTGTTGTCTTGAGTACGTAAGAACCGTATAGCTCACTGACGATTTTCAGCATCCTCAGTTGGTGTTGTCTGTGGGAAAACAAACTAGCGACTTGTAAGCCACACTATCGCTTCCCGGACAAAGAGTTGCATGGTACTTACTTGCTCGATGACAACCACCAACAATGCTCAAAGAGACAAACCACACACCACCGCACTTAAGAGACAGGTTCAAACTCTCGCTGCCGTCGTGGAGCACCTCACCAAGCAAAACCATGATTTGGAAGAGCAATTGTGTCAAAAGAACGCAGGCCCTAACACTCAAGAGGAAGACCAAGAAGGCACTAGCGCTGAGAGAAGGAACCAAGAAGTGCCGGAAGGTAGCAACACCCCAAGCTAGCTAGAATGACAAGACACGAGCCGGCCATTCGTCACAGATATGGTTCCACCTCACATAGCCGCCAAGATGCAAATGATGAAGGAACAGATGGACTTTATGATGAACGCCCTTAGAGGGCGGGTGTCCAGTGATCTCGATGACTTGGTCTATCAAACTGATTCGCCATTCACAGCGTCCATCACTTCGTTCCCCCTTCCGCCGAAGTTTCGTATGCCATAGGTGGAAAGTTACAACAGATCCAAGGACCCCTTAGATCACTTGGAGTCTTTCAAGACTCTAATGCACCTTCAAGGGGTGGCGGACGAGATCATGTGCAAAGCCTTCCCCGCTACACTGAAGGGACCCGCAAGGATCTAGTTCAACAGGTTAACACCTAACTCCATTAGTACCTTCAAGGACTTAAGCGCCCAGTTTGCCTCATAATTTATTGGGGGGCATAGGTATAAGAAGTCCATTGCATGCCTGATGAATGTTAAGCAACGGGAGGACGAGACGCTGAGGTCCTACATAGCTCATTTTAACAAAGAGGCCCTCTCAATCAATGAAGCTGATGACAAGATACTCATTGCTGTTTTCACGAATGGGCTGCGGAAGGGTAAGTTTATGTTTTCCCTATATAAGAACGACCCAAAGACTATGTCAGATGTGCTATATAGGGCGACCAAGTACATGAACGCGAAAGACGCGCTGCTGGGCCAAGAAGAGAAGCCTAAGAAGAGAAAAAGAAAGGAAGACATACGACAAGATAGGGGGGTGGAAGATGGCTAGGACCGGAGAACGAAATGAGGACAAGCGCTCAAAGCCCCCCGCGAGGAAGTTCACGAGTTTCACCTCGCTGACTGCCTCGATCGACCAAGTCTTGATGTAAATCAAAGACGAAGGAGCTTTGACATTTCCTGGCAAGCTAAAGGGAGACCTAATAAGAGGTCTAGAGACAAATACTGCCGCTTCCACCGTGACCACGGTCATGACACGGCCGACTGATACAATTTAAAGCAACAAATAGAAGCTCTTATAAGACAAGGAAAGTTGCAGAGGTTCATTAGTAAAGAAAAAGTGGATCCACCACAACAGCAAGTCCCCATGCGGGAGAATGAACGTCCTAGGCCACCCATAGGAGATATAAGAATGATTGTAGGAGGTGTTGCGACCTCTGGTTCATCCAAAAAGTCCCGTAAAACTTACCTCAGGATGGTTCAAAACATCCAACTAACAGGCTTCGTCCCCAAAATGGCACGAATTGACAACCCCATCATCGAATTCTTAGAAGAAGATGCTCGACGTCTCCACCAACCGCACGACGATGCACTCATCGTCAGCATCAGGGTAGGGGACTACAACACACACTGGGTCCTGGTTGACAATGGCAGCTTAACTGACATCCTTTACTACCTGGCGTTCCAGCAGATGAGGATTGACAGAAAGCGACTGGTTCCGACAAGCGCTCCGCTCGTTGGTTTTGTAGGAACAAGGGTATTCCCCCTTGGTGCGGTCACATTGTCCGCAACGGTTGGCGACTACACCCAACAGATCACCAAGGATGTAACATTCCTTGTGGTCGACTGCTCGTTCGCTTACAATGCCATCATAGGACGACCTACCCTCAATTCGTGGAAGACTGTAACCTCGACCTTCCATTTAATGATCAAATTCCCCACCAATTATGGAGTATGGGAACTGCGTAGAGATCAGCTGGCTGCACACGAGTGCTACATAGCTATGTTGGAAATGGACAACCATCTCCGAGCCATGAACATAAAAGAACATCGAATAATGGCAGAGCCAATTGAAAAACTTGAAGAGATACTTCTTGACGATTCCTGACTAGAACGAACAACCAGGATCGGCACCCTCGCGAGCTCACCAGTCTGCCAAGCGCTCACGGCTTTTCACCAGGAGAATCAGAATGTCTTCGCTTAGAGTCATGAAGACATGCCTGGGATCGATCCCTCAATCATGGTACACAGGTTAAATGCGTCTCCTGATTTTCCACCTATTTGTCAAAAGAAGAGAGTGTTCACCCAAGAGCGAGACTAAGCTATAGCAAAAGAAGTCCGCAAGTTGCAAGAGGAAAACTTCATCAAAGAAGTTTACTACCCTGACTGGCTGGCTGGCCAACATAGTGATGGTCAAGAAAGCCAATAAGAAGTGGAGGATGTGCATGGACTTCATGGATCTAAATAAAGCATGCCCTAAGTTACCCCCTCCCTCGAGTTGACGTCTTAGTAAACTCTGCAGCCCGACACCAGTTGCTGAGCTTCATGGATGCCTTCTCTAGCTACAACCAGATCAAGCTAAATGAAGCAAGTCAAGAGAAAACTTTGTTCATCGCCAGTCAAGGCCTCTTCTGCTACAAAATGATGACATTCGGTCTCAAAAAAGTGGGCGCAACGTATCAAAAGCTCATGAATAAGATGTTTGCACATCAGATCGGAAGAAATGTCCAAGTCTATGTTGACGACATGTTGGTGAAAAGCCGAAGGGATGACGATCATCTGGACGACCTGCAAGAAACCTTCAATACCCTTCGCTCTTACAACATGAAGCTCAATCCAAGCAAATGCGCATTTACGGTAACGGCTGGGAAGTTCCTAGGGTTCATGGTGTCCCAGAGGGGCATCGAAGTCAATCCTGACAAGATCTGGGGCATAATGGGAATAACGCCACCAAAAAATGTAAAGAATGTGCAAAGCCTCAACGGCAAGATAGCCGCGCTGAATAGGTTCGTATTGAGGGCAACAGACAAGTGCCTTCCTTTCTTCCGCACATTAAAGAAATCTTTTGAATGGACGGCAGAATGTCAGCAAGCATTCGAAGACCTGAAGGCCTACCTTTCGTCCCCTATGTTGCTAAGTCCCTCCTAGCCTGGGGAAGAATTGTTCCTCTACTTGGTAGTATCCCCAGCTACTGTTAGCGCAGCCTTAGTTAGGGAAGAAGACAGGTTATAAAAGCTTATGTATTACACAAGTCGAGCACTCCGAGATGCAGAGGAAAGATACCCACCGATTGAGAAACTTGCCTTCGCTTTGGTTACCACTGCTCGTAGGCTAAAGCCATACTTCCATGCCCACACTATCGTTATCTTAACTAACAAGCCTCTACGAAGAGTAATGAGTAGTCCCAAAACCGCCGGACGGATGGCGCTATGGGCGATAGAACTAAGTGAGTTTGACATACAATACCGCCCTTGTACTACCATAAAGGGACAAGTAGTCGCTGACTTTATTGCAGAGTTCACCAATGTGGAAGGCCAGGGGGCAAAAGAACCTCCTCACTAGAGCATCCACACGGATGGGTCATCTAATAAGCACGCAAGCGGAATCAGTGTAGTGCTCCACTCCCTTGAGGGAGACGAGATCGAATGCATGGTTCGACTCGACTTCCCTACAACAAACAATGAGGCAGAGGATGAAGGAAACCAGAGTAGCAGGACTAGACCTCGTAAAAGCCGCCGGAGCAATAAGTGTGATCGTATACTACGACTCTCAGGTAGTCACCAGTCAGGTAAATGGCGACTACGAATGCAAAGGGGAAAGGATGAAGAAGTATTTGGATCAAGTACAGAAACGAGTCAACGAACTGCAAGCCAAGTTCTTCCAAATCCCCAGGGAAGAGAATGAGCAAGCTGATCGCCTTGCCAAAGCTGCGTTAGCCGAACACATGTTTATCCCCGGTAAAGTGCTTCCCTTTATTCAGCTTTCACCCTTGATAGATGATGTCGCCGTGCAAGGAGTGAACTCGAAAAGCAATTGGACTACACCAATAGTTTCCTATTTGAAAAACGGCACGCTACTCGACAGTAAGGAGGCCATAAGAAAGCTAAAGGTTCAGGCGGCACGGTTCGTCTTGATAAAGGATGTCCTGTACAAGAGGGGCTTCTCTCGACCGTACCTAAGATGCTTAAGCCCAGAGGAGGTGGACTATGTCATGAGAGAAATCCATGAAGGTATCTGCGAAAATCACTCAGGATCACAATCGCTTGTGCACAAGCTAATCCAGGCTAGATACTATTGGCTTACTATGTAGAAGGATACCGAAGCATATGTCAAGACGTGCGACAAATGTCAGAAGTTGAACAACGTCATCAGACAACCAACAAAGGAGCTCACCCCCATAACGACCCCGTGACCTTTTGCTCAATGGGGACTAGACATCATGGGCCTATTCCCGATAGCGATGAGATAGCTGAAGTTCCTAATAATCGCCATAGACTATTTCACTAAATGGGTCAAAGCTAAAGCCTTGGCCACTATCACAGAGAAGAACATACGAAGTTTTGTCTGGAGGAACATCATCTGCAGATATGGGATCCCTAAAGTCTTAGTCTCAGACAAAGGGAAGCAGTTCGACAACGGGAAGCAGTTCGACAACGAATCCTTCAGGGATTTCTGCTTATAATTAGGAATCAAAAACCACCACTCCTCCCCAGCCCACCCTCAGGCCAACAGGCAGATTAAGGTCACAAACCGATTCTTGCTTAAAATCATCAAGACTCGGCTTGAGGGGGCAAAGGGTATATGGCTGGAGGAGCTGCCAAGCGTGCTATGGGCATATAGGACGACAACAAGGACACCTACTGGGGAAACACTGTTTCGATTAGCTTATGAAAGCAAGGCAGTCATCCCAGCAGAGGTCGGACTCACGAGCTATGGGGTGGGTAATCATGATGAAAGAAAGAACGACGAGGTTATGCATCTATAGCTTGATATACTAGACAAAGTCAGGGCAACAGCTGAACAGAGACTCACTCGATACCAGGACCTCATGACTAAGCACTACAACTCCCGAGTCAAACATAGAGACTTCAAGGTTGGAGACCTCGTCTTGAGGAAGGTAATGGGCGCTGCCAGAGACCCTACCTAAGGAAAGCTCGGCCCTAAGCTCGGTTTTAACTGGGAAGGACCCTACAGAATCACTTCATGGTAGAGGAAAGGCACCTATCACCTAGAGACACTAGACGAACAAAAGTTGCACCATCTATAGAATGCTGAGCATCTCCGAAAATACTACCAGTAGATGATAGCATGAAAAGCGACACTCCTCATTTTCCAATTTACTTTAATTAATTTTTGCTACAATACTTTTTAAGCCCAAAGGGCAGGTCTTTTTCATTAAAAAACAATTTTTCTACATGCATTTATCATAACAAGAGAAGTTTATTCAGATATGACTGGCGTATTTATCTGTTTCTACATGTTTATTCTACGTGTTTATCAAGTCCACAAGTGGACGAGTTCATCTCACAAGGATGAACTACTATTATTAAGTCCACAAGTGGACGAATTCATAATTAAGTCCATAAGTGGACGAGTTCATCCCACAAGGATGAGTCAGTATTATCAAGTCCACAAGTGGACGGATTCATAACTAAGTCCATAAGTGGACGAGTTCATCCCACAAGGATGAGTCAGTATTATTATAAGTAGACGGATTCATAACTAAGTCCATAAGTGGACGGGTTCATCCCACAAGGATGAGTTAATATTATTAAGTCCACAAGTGGACGGAATCATAACTAAGTCCATAAGTGGACAGGTCCACGATAAAGTCCATGACTAGACAACTTCATCCCATATGGATGAATTAAATATTACCAAATCCGCAAATGGACAGATCTATGATTAAGTCCATAATTGGACGAGTTCATCCCATGAGGGTGAGTGAATATTATTAAGTCCACAAGTGGATAGGTTCATGATAAAGACCATAAGTGAACGAGTTCATTATTAGGTCCACAAGTAGACGAATTCAAGATACCTTAAGGGGTTTGTTAAAATATATCAAGCCTCCAAATGGACGGGTTTATTAAAAGAACCCACTAGTTGACGAGTTCATTGTTAATACTCATTAAGTTTGATGCCTTAATCTATTAAAGACAAGAAGACAAAGTCCATAAGTGGACGAGTTCATTGCATAGTCCACAACTGGATGAGTTCATTATTAAGTCCATAAATGGACGAGTTCATCCTTTAAGGATGCCTTAAAGTTATTAAGTCCACAAGTGGACAAATTCATTACTAAGTCCACAAGTGGACAAATTCATCCCATTTTAATGCGTCAAAATTATGAAACCCCTAAATAGACGGGTTTATTACAAAGTCCAAACAAAGTAGACAGATTCATATTACATACAAGCACAAAGAATGGACGAGCAAACATGTATCAGTGCACGAAGATCAACATAATGAAAAAGTGAAGGATATAAAAAATATATATACCATACATAAAGAAAGGTCTTTGAGGCCCAAAAACAAAGGGGCATTTAACATTGTCTGGAAACTAGACTAAATATACAATAAAACTATCATTCAAAAATAAAACTACTAAGAGGCCGGTGAGTCCTGAGGATTCTCGTCATTCTCCAAAAGGGGGTCTTGAATGTCCTGAGGAGGGGGGTTTTCTACATTCTGAAGCTCAGTGGACGAGACCAAAGGGGTGACGGGAGGGTCCGCAGCAAGTTAAGCAAGGACGACACCAACATCCTTTGGATCAGCTTCTGACTCTGTGGAGTCATCAGTTTCCTCAATGGTAGTATCGCCGGCAGGAGTTGACGGCAAGGGGTCGTCCATGGTGACCTTGGATAAATCCAAGCGTGGGTAAACGGACTTAACTTGTTTAAGGTAGTCCTCAAAACCTTCACCATAGTAAACAGCGCAAGAGTTAATAAAATGCTGGGAGACCTTAAATTCACTCACGGCGTCAGCCCTGGCCGTCTCCACCTGCCCAAGAAGGGTCGTCAGCTCCTTCTCCACCGTCGCCTTCACTTCCTGCTCTTTTTCCCTTTGGCTAGCCTCCTCCTTCAACTTTTCTTTCAACTATGTTACCTTCTTATTTAGGGTACAAAGGGCGGATACTGCGCCTGTTCATTGGTCAAGGTGTCATTGCATTTGCGTAAACGGTTGATCACCCCCTCCTCACCAACACACCTATCCTTAAGCGCCTTCATGCGCACCAATGCCTAAAAATTGAATGCAACTGTCAGCTTACGAATAAACGAAAAAGAAACACAGGAACAATTTACCCTGGAGAGGTCAAAAAGACCCGACGCCCTCAGATCCTCCATCTCCTACTCAGCACAAGGATCAACGTCTATTTCCTTGATGATTGATCCAACCATCTCGACAACGTAAACCTCGTCAGTAAGAAGACGACGGATTCCCTGGGCACCAGGGCCGAACGACGTCATCAAGCCTTTGCCACTTCCATGGCCCAGCTTGGGAAGAGACGACTTCTTGGGATGCTTCTCCCCAGGAGCAACTGACAGCTTTTAAGGAGGACAGTCGTCCTTCAATTCATTTTTTCTTTTGGGCGCCCCCTTTCCGACAACCTTCGGGGCTGACAAAGATACCCCTTCCTTCCCCTTCTCCTTCTCCTCCTTCTTTCGCGCCACAGCTAACGCTCTCACCGAAGCCCTCAGTATGGTTGCCTCCATTTCTGTGAAAGACAAGTGATGGGAGTTAGACAAAGACTATATGGAAACGGCAAAAAGAAATAGGTAACGAGGGAAGTACTTACGACGACGAGAGTAATTATTCAACCTACGCGCTGCTGGCGATGGCCCTGGATCTCTGCAATAAGAGTGCAAAGTGTCGAGGGTAATTAAGTCCCGGCACCTTCGTTCACCCAAAAGGATCTCTGTGACCCGACGAATGAAAGTTTCTTGCTCATCTGTAATATGTGGACGAGCACTAGTTGAAAATGAGGAAAGTAGACGACGTTAAAAGACTTTAAACATATAAATAAAGAAAAGGGATGAAGACGGTACTAAACCTAAATCCTTGACTATGCCCCAGGTATTATCAAAGCCATGAGGCATCGTCACCCACTCTTCTTGACGGCACCCCCAGTCCGTCCCTTGGACAAAAAAATATCTACCCTTCTAGTTTCTATTGGAGTCAGGCATGTTAGACACTAACTTAAGCTCCTTCTTCCTCACCACGAAGTGATATATCCCCTTAAACGAGATAATATGTTGGGGTCTATTTCACCAAAAGAACTCGTCGAGAGTTGACTGACGGTTCTCGCCACTCAAACGACCCTACAAGATCTCAGCCCCAATGAATATCCTCCAGGCATTTGGGGCAATTTGGCTAACGGACAATCCTAAAAAATTGGCCAACTGACGGTGTAGGGCCACCAGTGGCAACCTCAACCCTGCCACAAACATGGCGTCATACATACTGACATCCACGATCTTCCCGGAGTAGCACTTCTCGAACTTCCCAGCCTAACGGATTGGGATATGGTCAGGGATTTGGTAACGACCCCTTAAGTTGTTGAAAACTTTGGCCGTCATCGTCAACTTAAAGTTATTAACAGTCCAAATTTTGGGAAGAATAAAGGGATGAGTGTGACCATCCCCTGGGCTTCCTGAGCTTCCCTCCACAGAAGCTCCCCCCGTCACTCTCAGCCTCCTCATCATCATAGCCCACTCCCTCATGGACTAACAGCTGCTCACTTGTCACCTCACTACATCCTGACATCTATTCACCAACAAGCGACGAAGGTATTCTAAGAACCTAGAACTGATGGGTCTCTCTATAGAATTAACTACCAACTAGAAAAAACAAAGGGTAAAAGACAGAATGAAATAGGACTTACTTAGTTGACGGCTCCTGAAAAAAGTGACGACCTCAGTAAGACGATGGCAGCAAAGGCAACGAGATCTGAAAGCTGACAGAAGCAAGGGAGGCAAAATGACGAGCTCTCTCTCTTAAGATTAGCAAGGATGAAATAGGAGAATGAGGAAGGAGATGAGATATATATATATATATATATATATAGGGCACAAAGACGCACAGAAGACGAAGCAACAACCTTGTTCAGAAACGAGGCCAATTATCTTGTGCCACATGTCCAAGCATTTAATGATGGCTGCTCGAGGAATCATCCATAAATAACCCCTCCTTTTTTCCTAAAAACTTAAAATTTATAAATAAAAAAAAATTAAAAAAAAAAAAAAAGGAGAGATACAAATCAAACTCCATAACCCGTCAGCAAAAGCCGGCGAGACAATGGAGTAAGGGGCAGCTGATGAGGGTAATTTTGAGAAAGGTATTAAGTCTTGTTCACATAAGGAAAGAACATCGGGCTTAAAGAACCCGTCAGCTTTGCTTGACAAAAGACGACGACTCCGCCTCAAGCCAACGAATTTAAAGTAGGACAACCAGACCGATAAGAAGCTGAAGGGGCAAAGCTAACGAGGATGAAAGGGCTCTTGACGAATCCAGCATGGTTTTTTTGCTTGGCCTCCACGCCCAAATATGTAAGGAAATAACTTGTGCTCCATGGTTAACTCTAATCGAGGAGAGACCTACAAGGAAAGGATTTCGTAATATACGTGAATTAAAGTGGATCTCTCCTACAAGGAAAAGACTTTTAAGCCAAGGAACAGATGTCAACCCTATGCTACTAAAAACCCCAAAACCCTCACAAACCAAGGTATGCATAATTTACCCCAACTCTGGCACTCTAGAGTTGTGAGCATTCTCTAACTTAACCTTTGGAGGGTTTTTGGCCGGTACCACACCGGTACTCTCCTAAGGTCTTCTTGTTTCGTGTTGTGCAGGTGATGTCTTGAGTACGTAAGGACCGTATAGCTCACTGACGATTTTCGGCATCATCACTTAGTATAGAATTATTTTATTATGTCAAAATGAATTGTAGTTTTTTATGTTAAGATTTATTTTGTAGCTACACCATTCTTATATTAGTATTTCTAGATGATTTTTAGTTTGGTTTTACTGTGTTTGGATAAAGCACTTAATGTTGATTCTAATGCTTGCATTGTGATGTAGATCCTCACAAACAGTGTGTGCGTGTGTTGGGGATATTGATATCCTACCCAATTGTGTTAAATTTTTCCTGATACGTTACGGCTAATATATAATCAACTATTTGACTTAGAGTGAAAATATATACATTATTTATGGGTACTTGAAAGTAGGACCATAAACAAGCCAAACTAAGCGATGTATTAAAAATTCAGACTTGTTCATTTAATTTTATTTTGAACACAAGCTGAGATTGAGCTTAC
Organism: Quercus glauca; assembly: GCA_023736055.1. Taxonomy (NCBI): domain Eukaryota; kingdom Viridiplantae; phylum Streptophyta; class Magnoliopsida; order Fagales; family Fagaceae; genus Quercus; species Quercus glauca. Next base: position 43,257,103 of record CM043318.1, read on the forward strand.
TAGTAAATATGATTACATGTTCAAACTTAATTCATTTTCTTACTCAAGTTTGTTCACAGGTTACTTGATTAACTTATTCTATTCATGTATATAGATAAACCATGAACAAATTTTTTTATCAATTTACAAATCAATAAATTTTTACAACGAATGGATTTATTATTTTATTAATAAATTATAAATAATAATTTAATATCATATAAACCTATTTACAAAGTTACACAATTCAATTTCAAATCTATATGTGGGTTACAGTTAACTCAACTGGTAAAGTCTAATAAGAGATCTGGGATTCAATTTCCGCCTACACCAAAAACTGATTTGTGTTTTAGTCTAATTACAAAGAGCACAATCATCAGAATTTGATACCATAGGTTGAAACTCTATTTAAAAAAATCTCAAATCTATATAAGTATATTTTGAATGTTTGATACTAGTATACATAAAAATATGGGAGCGGCTCACCTCCAATTTTTGTTTCTCCTGTTTCCTCCCATTTTTAAATAGATGAATGACACCTAGCACACCAACCATCCAAAGGTGTAAAAAAGGCCATGTCAAAAATAGTTTCTTTCTCAATTTGTGCGTTTTTTTCTCTTTCTATAGCTACCCATCCTTCTCTGTAGCTTTCTAGGCATAGCCCACCTCAATCTCCCTTCTCTCATTTTCCCTCTCTTTCTCTTGTTTTGCCCCCCCCCCCCCTCTCTCTCTCTCTCTCTCAAATATTTATTCAAATTTTTATTTATTTTCCTAGAAGGTTGAAGATTTAAAAATTGAAGGTAGTTTTCAAAATTTACAAATCTCTCAATTTGTCAAGTTGAATATCATTTTAAAACTAGAGAACTAAACACAACAAGAAGACTAAAAATAATTTGATTTTCACTATTTGGAAAAAAAAAATGTAGATATGAAAAACTTTAACGATGACTAATTTTAGCAGAGACAGAGATGTGAAATATGACAATCGAAATCTGACAAATTTCATGGGTAAGCTTTTAGGGTATGTTTGGTTAGAGGTTGTGGGGTCAGAGAGTTCAACAAGCCCAAACCCATTTTTGTACTGGGCCCAAAGCCCATGCCGAGGAGGAAGAAACATCTGAGGATAAATGAAGAGAGCCCAAGAGGCCAAGGAGCATCGCTGAGGACAATTACATCCTCGGCTAATCAGAGCCGGGGTAGGAAAAGGTGATTTGCCAACAAAGACAATCTCCCAAAGCGCCCCAAAGGAAGGGATGGGTACAACTGGAAAGCACGTTGGAGCATGGCGATGGAGCAATTCCAGGAAAAGCTACTGCCTCCACATTAAATGCTCCTCAACTAACACCCTGGCCGCATTAATGTGGAGAAGACCCCTGAGCAGTACTACCTTGGTTGCCGCAACTTACAGAGGATTTGGGAAAGTGATGGATGGGACAAGCACTCAAGTAGTGACCTGCATGATCAACAAATGGAGGGCCAAGATAAACTAAAAGGGAGTATATAATGTAAGAAATCCTCCAGAAAAAGGGATGGGGGAATTAAAAACAGAGAATACTGTAGCAATTTGGATCATCTTTGAAACCTCTGTAACCAAGCACTGAAGAAATAATAGGGACAACAAGCTCACCGAATAAGGGCCGAGGACAGAATTTCACACTTTAGTCCACGTCCTTGTTGTCCAATCTACTCATAACCATGTCTAGTTGTTGTAACCCTCACTAAGACCTAGTTTTTAAACTCATTCTCTATAAATTTATTGCATTGGGTTAGTTGGGCCCGAGTCCACTCATCCAATAGAAGAAGTGCTCAAATCTAATCCCTACAATTGGCCCCGTCTGCAGGAAGAACTTGTGCGTTAGTAAGGGCAACAATCAAGCATGGTAGGATCAGGCCCTCATCAAGCAGGCTCTCATCAGCCTAAATCGACTAGATCCCAACAATAGGGTAACTCTCCCAACCCTGAGCGTGATCGAAATGAAGAGAATGGAAGGTTTCGAGAGGGAAGTGTGCACACCACTCAAACCAGCAGAAGCCACTCTCGTGTGGGCAGTCACGTGCTCTAGAGACAAAATAACAACCGGGCCATGCAACCAGAAGAAGTTAGGAGTCACGTATCCCAGAGACAGAATGATAAGTAGGCCATGCAGCGAAAGATTGACGACTTGAAGAGAAAGCTGCGCCATGCACAACGAAGGCGGTCTCGTTCTAGACCTGACATGCCCTCTGATGATGAAAGCGATGATCACTATAGGCAAAGATCGAGAACTCCCCAAGCAAGACCTTCTCTCACGAAGAAGAGCACTACCGGAGGCGTAAAAGTAAAAGCCCATCTCCTAGGGGCTTGGGAAACAATGCCATGAGCAGGGCATTGGATCAACTCTCCAAATCACCTTTCACACACCACATAGAAGGGGCTACACTTCCTCGACGATTCCAGCAGCCAACCTTCACCATTTATAACGGCAAAACAGACCCCATGGAGCATGTGAGCCAATTTAACCAAAGGATGACTATCCATTCTAAAAACGAGGCGCTGATATGCAAGGTTTTCCCATCTAGCTTAGGACCAGTGGCGATGAGGTGGTTCAATGGCTTAAAGACGAATTCTATAGATTCGTATAGGCAGCTAACCCAAGCCTTTGGCTCCAGTTTTGTTACAAACAGCAGAGCTCTTCGGCCCTTGAGTGCGTTATTGTCTTTATCCATGCATAATGGAGAAACTCTAAAGGCCTACTCGGACAGATATTGGGATATGTATAATGAAATGGATGGCAATTTTGATGATGTTGCCATCAACACGGCTTAAGGAAGTCTCTGACTGGCAAGCCTACCACCAATGTGCGCCAACTGATGGATCAGATCGATAAGTATAAACAAGTAGAGAAAGACCAGCTGCAAGGTAAGGGAAAAGAGAAGGTTATCCCTCAGGAGATGAGGGATTTTAGGTCAGACTGATATAACAACAATCACTCAAAGAGAGATTTCTTAGGGCAATCCAGAGCAACCAACACACAGACTGTCAATGCTGTATTCCGAAAACCAGTACATCGGGTGTTGGAGAAAATCAAGAACGAGCCATACTTTAAGTGGCCGAATAAGATGGCAAGAGAGTCCACGAGGCGCAATCAGAACTTTTATTGCCAATACCACCAGGACCACGGACATACCACGGAGAACTGCAGGAACCTCTGGAACTATCTGGACCAGCTAGTCCGAGAAGGAAAGTTGAAGCACCTTCTGCATCATTCCAATGGTCATCAAGGCCAGACCCATCAAGAACCCTAGAGAGATACTGCCCTAAGGCCACCCGTAGGGACGATCAATGTAATCTTGGCCGCGCCAGGAAAAACAGCCACGCACCCTTCACAAGTGTTATCTGTGGCTCAGCTGCCTGCCGAGGAGTCCTAACCAGAGCCGAAGAAGGCCAAAATGAATTTTCACCCAGTCTTAAGTTTTTCAGAAGAAGACAAGATTGGAACCACCCAACCCCATGATGATGCGCTATTGATCACTCTCAGAATCGGGGACTATGATGTGAAAGGAGTGATGGTGGATAATGGCAGTGGGGCCGAGATTATGTACCCCGACCTCTATAAGGGGCTGAGGTTAAAACCGAAAGATTTGATGCCCTATAGCTCTCCTTTGATGAGTTTCGACGGGAAGCTTGTTATTCCAAAAGGCATAATTAGGCTACCCATCCAGACCGGCCTAGAGATAGTGGAGGTGAACTTTATCGTGGTGGACATCTACTCTCCATAAACGGCCATCGTCGATAGGCCCTAGCTCCATACCTTGGGGGCTGTTGCCTCCTCCTTGCATCAGAAGGTGAAATTCCCATCAAGGGACCAGGTTCTCGAAATTCGTGATTGCCAATCCACGGCAAGGCAGTGTATGGTAGCGGCCATTTCACATCGGCTCAACGCGGAGTCCTTGACGTCTGCTGAAAAGAACTTATAGCAATCAAAGGCCCCGGTGTCGCCTCCTGATACAGCTACTGAGGAGGCAAAATGCGAAGATCTAGAGAAGGTGGTCATTGGTGGTGACCCAGAGAAGTTCTTTCAGGTCGGGGCTTAGCTGCCTCTTCAAGAGAAGGAGGGGTTGATTGAGTTTCTCAAAAGAAATATTGACGTATTTGCATGAGATGCCTACGATGCTCCAGGGATTGATCCAGCCTTCATCTGTCACCATCTTAATGCCAACCCGTCCATCACTCCCAAGAAGCAGCCACCCCAGCGCCCGTCAAGAGAGCACGCCAATGTGATTAGGGACGAAGTGATGAAGTTTAAGCGTGCAGGGGCAATCAAAGAGGTTTTTTTACCCTGAATAGTTGGCCAACACCGTGGTGGTCAAGAAGAAAAGTAGAAAATTGAGGGTTTGTGTAGACTTCACAAACCTAAATAAGGCATGCCCAAAAGATCCGTTCCCCATGCCTCAGATAGACCAGCTGGTGGATGCAACTGCGGGCCATCCTCAGATGAGCTTCTTAGATGCCTTTCAAGGCTATCATTAAATACCACTAGCCCTAGAGGATCAGGAGAAGACATCCTTCGTGACACCTATTGGGAACTACCACTACAAGGTAATGTCGTTCGGTCTGAAGAATGCAGGGTCCACTTATCAAAGGATGATGACGAGGATGTTCGAGCCGCAGTTGGGCAAGAGCATCAAAATCTATGTTGATGATATGGTGGTGAAGAGTAAAGTGGTGTCCGAGCATTTAAGAGACCTCGGCTGCACCTTTGATGTCTTAAGGAAGCACAAGCTGCGCCTAAATGCTTCAAAATGCTCATTTGGCATGGGATCAAGCAAGTTTTTAGGCTATATGATTACTCATAGCAGAATTGAGGTTAACCCTGACCAGATCAAGGCTATTAATGATTTAAAACCACCTCAAAACGCTAAGGAGGTCCAAAAGCTTACTGGAATGATCGCAACCTTGAATCGATTCATTTCCAGGTCGGCGGATAGTTGCAGACTATTCTATCTCTTAATCAACAAGTGAAAAGGATTTGAGTGGTCCGAGGATTGTATTGTGGCCTTCCAGCAACTCAAGCTTGGTGCTAATACGGGATGACAATGGCCTTCAAAAGCCAGTCTATTACATGAGCAAGTCGTTACATGAAGCTGAGGTCAGATACTTACCTTTGGAGAATGTCACACTAGCTGTGGTCCATGCTACACGAAAGCTTCCCCATTATTTCCAAGCCCACACAGTGGTTGTTCTAACCCAACTACCCTTGAAATTTGTACTTCGGACTACTGATTACACTGGAACAATCGCCATGTGGAGCACAATTCTTGGAGCTTTTGACATCAAATTCATGCCTCAGACCTCTATAAAGGGCCAGGTCCTGGCTTACTTGGTGGCCGAATTTGCTGAACCACCAATAGAAACAGTAGCAGAAAAGCAAAACATGGATGGAAAATCAGTTGGAGTAATCTCTATGCCAGGACCCCCATGTTGGAAGGTGTACGTTGATGGCGTAGCAAATCAAAGTGGGTCCAAAGTGGGGCTAGTCCTAATATCTCCTGAGAAGTCTATCGTAAAGAAATCCCTAAGACTTGGGTTCTCAGCCACAAATAACGAAACCGAGTATGAGGCCTTGTTACAAGGAATGGCCATGGTGCAGAAAATGGGAGGAAAAGCAGTAGAGATGTTCTCGGACTCGAGATTGGTAGTGGGCCAGGTAAAGGGAGAGTTGGAAGCCAGAGATGCGAGGAAATAAGAGTACTTAAGCCAGGTCAAACGCTTGCAGTCAGACTTCGATCTTTTTAGCCTGTCACACGTCTCCAGAAGTGGAAACACCCATGTAGATTCATTGGCCATGCTTGCTACCTCCTCGGCCGGGGGTCTGCCTCGAATTATTCTTGTTGAGCATCTGGATAGAGCAAATGAGGTTGCAAAAAGCATGGTTCATATCCATCAAGTTAGAGTGGGTCCTAGCTGGATGGACCCTATAGTGAGATTCCTCAAAGATGATATTCTGCCCGAGGAGAAGTCAGTGGCTAAGAAAATACGAAGAAATGCTCCTCGGTTCTGGTTGTCCAAGGACCACAAATTGTATAAGCGCTCCTATTTTGGGCCATATTTAATGTGTATTCACCCTGAAGCATCAAAATTACTGCTTGAAGAGCTACACGAAGGGATCTATGGGAGTCATACAGGAGGAAGATCTCTGTCGCACCGAGCCATTACCTAGGGATATTGGTGACCAGGGATGCAAAAGGAAGCCCTAGAATATGTTAAGAAATGTGACCAGTGCCAAAGGTTTGCCCCAAATATTCATCAGCCAGGAAGGGTCTTGAACCCTTTGTCCAGTCCATGGCTGTTTGCCCAGTGGGGCCTGGATATTGTAGGCCCTTTTCCTAAGGCAGCAAGAAATAAGAGATATATGTTGGTCGGCACAGATTATTTCACCAAATGGGTCGAAGCTGAGCCATTGGCCAACATCAGAGATGTGGATACTAAGAAATTCATCTGGAGAAATATTGTTACACGATTCGGGGTCCCTCATACCCTCATTTCAGATAATGGACTCCAATTTGATAGCAAAGTTTTCAGAAGATATTGTTGTGAGGCTGTCAACAAGGTACTCAACTCCAGCTTATCCTCAGGGAAATGGACAGGCCGAGGCTGTCAATAAGGTCATAGTCAATGGGTTTAAGAAGAGACTGGATGACGCCAAGGGAAGATGGGTAGAAGAGCTGCCACACGTCTTATGGACTTGCCGGACTACACCGCAGTGGTCAATAGGGGAGACACCTTTTTCCATGACCTATAGGGCTGAGGCTGTTATCTCTCTAGAGGTAAGCTTCCCAACGCTAAGGACGAGCTCCTTCACTCCAAGCAGTAATGATGAACTACTAGGGAAGAGCCTAGATCTGATCGATGAACGAAGAAAAAAGGCAGTGATCCAATTAGCCTATTACCACCAGAAGCTCAAGCAGGGATATGATGCCAATGTAAAGCTGAGACTACTAGCACCGGGGGACTTAGTATTGAGGAAAGGTGTGGGTCCTGCCAAGAGCTCATCTTGGGGAAAGTTGGGACCCAATTGGAAAGGACCATACCGAATTACTTCAGCAGCAGCGATAGGTGCATACTACTTAGAAAACTTAGATGAAAAAGTTTACCTCGCCCATGGAATGTAAATAACCTGAGAATGTATTATTATTTGTAAAAGCATTTCTCTGATTCAAATCTTAAGTCTATTATGATTATATGTCTTGTATTTTGGCAACCATCTAAGTGTTAGACAGAACCAAGGTTTTGCATGGTCCTCGGACTCAAACCTATGGGGAAACTAACTACTTCAAGAAAAATCTAAGTGTTAGACAGAACCAATGTCTTGCATGGTCCTCGAATTCAAACTTGTGGGGAAACTAACTACTTTCAATGAATATCTAAGTGTTAGACAGAACCAAGGTTTTGCATAATTCTCGGACTCAAACCTATGGGGAAACTAACTACTTCAAGAAAAATCTAAGTGTTAGACAAAACCAAGGTCTTGCACGGTCCTCAGACTCAAACCTATGGGGAAACTAACTACTTTCAATGAAGATCTAAGTGTTAAACAGAACCAAGGTCTTGCATGGTCCTCGAACTCAAACCTATGGGGAAACTAACTACTTTCAACAAAGGCCTAAGAGTTAAACAAATTCCAGGTGTTGTGTGACTCCTCAGACCACAACCTTTGAGGAAATTAACGAGCTTGAGCATTCATCTGAGTTACAAATACAGCCAAAGGGGAGTCTGGCACCTCGGACCACTTGCCCTGTCCTCATTCGATAAAGATGTAAACAAACACAAGCCCATGAGCATTACTTAAGGCACTTTAAAGTACATTGAACTTAACTCCCCTGCATAGTCAATAGCTAACTATTTCCTTGAGGTCAGTAAATTTTTAGAACATACCTATGAGTCCCTTTGCACATTGTGCTGTGGCATTTGATCTTAGGATTTAAAGGTTTATCTTTATAAATGCTGCGCACTTAGCATTTTTTACCCGTTATGATAACCAATTCATGAGGTATAGGATTCATATTATAAGGTTATTTCCTTTTATAGTCTATTCAGCAAAAGCAAGTCGTAGTAATAAGGTGGCTCAATTGTTAATCAAAGTCTAAGTGGAAATTATCATTATGGATTTTACATTTTTTGGCTACTGTTTCAAAAATGGAAAACAAGTCACACTGTTGAGACTGTTTAGCTAATAATCAAAGCACAAGTTATATAAATGGCAAAACCCATCATAGCAACAATTAACACATGAAAAGGAAATTGCATACATTCAGTCCAAGCGTTCCATTACAGCAGTTCAAATATCTAAAAAAAATAAATAAAAAAATAAAAAAAAAAAGGGAAAGAAACATAAGGTAAAAGCACAACAGAGGTAGCCTATTTTTTCAACTTGATCTTCATTCCCCCCTTAGGGGCTGGTCTGAAGCGGTCTCAGGGTCCTCGAAGCTTTCACCTGGGGGAATAGCCTGCAGAGGCACCACAAGAAGAGCTGTCTCCTCAGCATGAGGGGTCTGGGCATCAGCTGAGGGCTTTGCAGCATCCTGGGGTGCTTCCTGGTTAGGGCCTTTGTTTGTTTCAGTTACCCTAGAAGGCTCAACTTCCTTGGCAGGCTCATCAAGAGTAGTTGAGGCAAGAGCAGCGTCAGGATGGCCTGCCTCAACCACCTCGAGAGAAGTACCAGCCTCAGAGCTAGGAGGGCCTGGCTTTCGGATGGCATGAGGGTAATATATATTCTCTACCTTCCAAAGGTCAAATGAAGCCTCAACTCCAGCTTGTTTAAGGGCTTCATTTCGGACCTGGGAACAGTAGAGCCTGCATACCCCAGGTACTTGAGTTTTGAGATGGGCTTGGGTCTCGGCCACCCCCAAGTCAAAAGCCTTATCCTCAACCTTCTCCTTGGAACTTTCAACCTCGGCCCTGGCCTTCTCTGCCTCCTCACGGGCCTTCACAGCTTCATCCCTTGCCTTCTCCAAGGTGCCCTTAGCCCCCTCTGCCTCTTCTAGATTTTTCTTCAAGTCAGCTATTTGCCCCTTAGCAGTAGTAAGCTGATCCTGGGTTTTGACGTAGGCGCCTTATTTGATCCTCGGCCTGCTTTTGGGCACCTGCCAAGCCAGACTCAGCACTATTCTTGGCTTTCTCCATCTCTTTGAGGTCCTTTTTTGCCTTCTTAAAGGCAGTATTAGAGTTGTTGAGGGCCTCTACAGAGGCCACGCACCTATCTCGCTCCATCTCCAAGGCCCTGCTCTAGTGGTTGGCCACATCTTCCAACCTATAAGTGGCCTGAATGGCCTGAAAAGTAAAACAAACACAAAGTAAGATAAAAGCTAGCAACAAAATCAACTGAGGTAAAAAGGTAGAAACCTTACCATGCCCAGGTACCTCTTGAGGTTGAGGAAGACCTCGTGCCTCCTCAGGTTCGTCAACTCGGCCATATCAATTGGCAGCAGCAAAGACCTTTCCAATGCATCAGCCACGTAGGGACCCTCGCCTCTTTGGAAGTCCCTGAGGGAGGCGTTGTCCATCAAGGGAGCCCCGTGGAGTATTGGCGCAAGGAGCCAAGCCTGGGGCTCAGGCTGAGTGTCAGCTTCTTTATCAAGGCCCCTGTGCCTCGTCTTCTGCTGTTTTGAAGCTCGCCGAGCTTCGTCCTCTTCCTGGGAGGAACGAGATTTATCAGCTTCCATAGGTCTTTTGCCTTTAAGGTCCTTCTTATGTTTGGGATCAGTAGGCTCAGGCCTTGGTGGCAAATTTGGCTGAGGTGGAGGAGGTGGAAGCTTGGACTGGGTGGAAAATGATCTGGTCTGAACTAGCGGAAGCTTGGGTGAAGGAGGAGGAAGTTTGGATTGTGACTTCCCCGGCGTGCCTTTCCTTGGCTGACCTTCAATCAGCTCGAATAGGCTAGTCTGTGGCTTTCTCTTGAAACCCATATCCGCCTGAGAAGAGGTGCTTACTGATGAGAAGTCTATCTGGGAGCAATTCGGATCACCAAGGTCACCAAAATGGTCCTCGGATGACTGGGCTTGGTTGAACACCGGACGAACCCAAATTAACAATCTCTTCTTCTTTTTCCTTTCCCTCTTCTCCTTCCTTGACGACTAGACAAGAAGAGGATGCCCCCGTTAAAGGCACGCCTTCAAGGACAGGTGTCGTAGACTGACCACCTTCTGGGAGTACAATACCCTCGGGCAAAAGAAAGCCCTCAACAGCAACGCTAATCCGGCGAAGACGTGGATCGCGGGCCTTGATGACACACTTTGGCGCCTGGAAGGCACGAGAGATTGACGTATATCCTAGTATCACGTGAGCAGCCCGGAGTTGGTTATCATCCTCATTCACAAACACCTCGGCCTTGAGGATCTTGTCTAAATCGTCCTTATTAACCAAGCCAAAGTGCCGCTTAAAGGCGTGTCTATCTGCAAAGACAAAAAAATTTCCCTTATCAGCTGGTATGAACCACGGCAAAGCAACAAATAGATCCCTCCCCTACTCCTGGCACCCCACCTGGTATCCCTTCTTCTGTCGGACAAGGAAGGCCATCGTGCCACTCCCCGGACATGATCAGATAATCCTTGGTTAGCCCCTTGCTAGACTCTGGGAGGCACTGTATAAGCCTTATTGCCGGCTCCCTCGTCTTCAGGTAATATGATTTACCCTTTAAGAGGTGGAGATTATAGACCCAGTTAACGTCGTGATGGGTTAACCTCAACCCCATCTTCTCATTTAAGGCATCTACACACCCTAGAATCCTGAAGACATTGGGGACACACTGGGTGGGCGCTAATCGAAAATGCCTAAGGAAACCCTTCATGACTGGCCCCATAGGGATTCTCACGCCACCTTCTATGAAGGCGATCATGGGAATCACCACTTCACCCTCCTGCCTACAAAAACGACATTCGCCCTCCTTACAGTTCCTCATGCCCACATTGGGTGGAATCCTATAGTCCGCCCTAAATTTCTCAATCGCCTCCTCAGACTCTATTAAACACTTAAATCTACCCATCCCCAAGAAAAAATTAAGATAATTTTAGGAAGATTGGGAAGGAGAAATAGGAACGAGGGGGGAAAAAGCTGAGAGAGAAAGAAAAATGAATACGAGTCAAAAAGTTTGAGAAAACTTACAGGAATGGGGAAAATGTCCTCGGACGGACTTTTTATGTTCGAAAAGACACAAGTTGAGGGGAACGTTGGCAGGTTCGATGTGTGTGCGCAGGAGCTCTTAAATGCAAAGGAATTGGGCAAATTGATTTAAGTGGGTATTTATACCTAAGTTGAAACGACAGCGGTAAATTTCCCTCTCGTAAGTAAGCTAGCAAAAACCCCACCGTTGGATCGTCATCACATCGTAGAACGTGGGGGACAGCCAGCCGCAAGAATTTAATGAAGACGCGCTCCAGATACCGAAGCGTCAGGAACGTGCCTTGGACAGTTAAAAAGGGGCGTGGCACTGGCAAAGGACAAGACTTGACAAGCCAGAAATACGCCCGAGGATGTCAAAATCCTCCTCTCCGCCCGAGGGGTCGAATAGTAGAATTTTGAGGGGCTATTGTGGGGTCAAAGAGTTCAACAAGCCCAAACCCATTTTTGTACTAGGCCCAAGGCCCATGCCGAGGAGGAAGAAACGTCCGAGGATAAATGAAAAGAGTCCAAGAGGCCAAGGAGCATCGCCGAGGACAATTACATCCTCAGCTAATCAGAGCTGGGGTAGGAAAAGGTGATTTGCCGACAAAGACAATCTCCCAAAGCGCCCCAAAGGAAGAGATGGGTACAACTGGAAAGCACGTTGAAGCATGGCGGTAGAGCAATTCCAGGAAAAGCTGCTGCCTCCACATTAAATGCTCCTCAACTAACACCCTGGCTGCATTAATGTGGAGAAGACCCCTAAGCAGTGCTACCTTGGTTGCCGCAACTCACAGAGGATTTGGGAAAGTGATGGATGGGACAAGCACTCAAGTAGTGACCTGCATGATTAACAAATGGAGAGCCAAGATCAACTAAAATGGGGTATATAATGTAAGAAATCCTCCAGAAAAGGGATGGGGGAATTAAAAACAGAGAATACTGTAGCAATTTGGATCATCTTTGAAACCTCTGTAACCAAGTACTGAAGAAATAATAGGGACAACAAGCTCATCGGATAAGGGCCGAGGACAGAATTTCACATTTAGTCCACGTCCTTGTTGTCCAATCCACTCATAACCATGTCTAGTTGTTGTAACTCTCACTAAGGCCTAGTTCTTAAACCCATTCTCTATAAATTTATTGCATTGGGCTAGTTGGGCTTGAGTCCACTCATCCAATAGAAGAAGTGCTCAAATCTAGTCCCTACAAAGGTGAAATAGGGTTAATAGAAAATAAATGAGAGAAAATAAGAATGGGTGTTGTTTGGTAAGGAAAGAAGGTGAGGAAATTTTTTGGTAAGACCCAAGCATTTTCCACCCAGGCCCACAAAAGATCCATCTCTTCAAATTAGAGTGAAAACACTTGTTGCTATGGAAAGACAAAATTGCCTCGGCTTTTTAATACTCTCACGTACCTTCAGCTACTTCCCATAGCTCTTATTCTCTTTGCTCAATGGTAAAGCTCAATGGAAAAAAATTACAAAATTAAGCATAAATCTTCTTATTCTTCCCCCCCCCCCCCCCCTAAATTTTAAAATCTGACCTCCAAAATGAAAATTTTAAATTTTAAAAATTTTCAACCAGTCTTGAAAACCCCAAAATAATTGTTTACAACAAACCCATAGCCAACATTACCATATCTTCTATGAAAAAAACAAAACTATATTTGGCCCATAATGAGGTTTGAAACCAAATACAAAACAATAATTTTTTCTAAGTCCAAAATACAAAACCCCTCTTCTGAGATTTGAAACCTCAACGACGACAAGCTCACTGGTTTCCAACCTGATTGGAAAATCGGAAACAGAAAACAAGTGATTTTCTTGCAAGCATATGATAGAGTCGTCAATGGTGAGATTTAACTTTTTACCGATGGTTTAGGATTTCAGTTTGGCTAATATTGTGGGTTTTGGCTTTTCAGTTTATGCTATATTTTCGGTTTGTCGTGGTGATGCTGCATAATTGCAGAGTGATTGGCTTGGCTTTTCAGTTGCTATATTTTCAGTTTGTCATGGTGATGCTGCATAATTGCAGAGTGATTGGCTTGGTGATGCTGCACAATTGCAGAGTGAAGAGGAGAGGCAAAGAGGAGGAAATTACTTTTTTTAGGTCACTATTGTATTTTTTCATGTTGGCGTTTTAATAGTCGGATCAGTTATTTTCCATGTGTTTCTTCTATTTAAAAATGGGGGTTTTTTTTTTTTTTTTTTTCCATGTGCCATTCATCCATTTAAAAATGAGAAAACATTCTATCAAGAGCTGGCGTAAAATCAGTGTTTTACGCTAGCCAATAGGAAGCTGCCACGTCATCACAATCTCTCTTGTCTTGTCCGTCTCACAGGTCTCTCGCTTCTCTCTCTTTTTTCTTTCACTTCCACCCACACCCCACAGCAACCACCCAAAAAAAAAAAAGACCCAGCAACCCCATAATCCCCACCACTGATACACACTCCCACCACCACCTCTAACACCCACCCACCACCACACACCCCCCAACAACCACAAAAAAAAAAAAACCAACAACCGCAGTCCCCACCACCGATACACACACCACCACCACCTCTAACACCCACCCACCACACACACCCCTCGACAACTACCAAAAAAAAAAAAAAAAACCTAGCAACCCCAATCCCCACCACCACCTCTAACACACAAAAACCCACGGTTACCAATCTACCCAAAGCACACTCAGCCACCGATCAACACAAAGCAAGGTTAGACCTCCACCACGCCGATTTACCACGCCCTCCACCACGCCGACCCACACCCTCCACTACGCCAATCCAGAAACTCAAGTCTCCACCACGCCGATCCACAAACCCAAACTTCCACCATGCCGATCCACAAACCCACGCCCTCCACCTCACCCCCACAACCACAGCAAAAACCCAACTCACCACCACAGCAACACCCCACCACCACGGTAACACCATATGCACAAAAACCCACAAAAAAAAATCAAAGAAAATCCACACAAAACCCACAAGCACCGAGCAAGCGAAGAGTTGAGAGAGGAGAGTTTCAGAGAGTTGAGAAGGGGAAGGGCTGATGGCCTTGAAGCTTTTAATTGGATTTGATTTTAGATGGAGTAGAAAGGTATGGGTGAGAGGGCTGCAGAGAGGAAGATAACAAGTGAGAAAGAAAGAAAAAAAAGAGAGAGGAGAGAGAGAGAGAGAGAGAGAGAGACCTGTGAAACGGAGAAGACGAGAGAGTAAGAGAGAGAAAAAATAAATTAATTAAAAGGTTTAAGTGTGAATTCCACGTGGCGATTTTTTATTGGCTGGCGTAAAAACCTGGTTTTACGCCAACTCCTGATAGAATGTTTTCTCTTTAAAAATGGGAGGAAACAAGAGACATAAAACTGGGAGATAAGCCCTTCCCTAAAAATATAATATTATATAGTTAAATCAAGCCTTTTGTCAACGAACACATTATTATTTTTGAGATTGGCTTATTTAATAGTCAAGCCTAAACTTTAGTTTGAATTTGACATGTTTGCTAAACAAACAAATATAAATGAACTTTTCACGAGCTGAATTCTAACAGTTCATGAACAGATCAAATGAATGGAAACCTATGAAGAGATGCTTCAAACTCTTCTTTGAATATTAACATTTAAGATATTCTTATTTGAATATTAACATTTAAGATAGTATCAATGTGTTCACCATCAACCCAACAATATCCACGCTAAAAAGCACGGAGTAGTCAACGGGTGCTAATTCCCTAGCCTAACTTGATTTTGAAAGGACAATGGCTTCTTGACTCGGCAAGACGGGTGGCCAATTCTTGTTCCTATCTAGAAAAAGAGCAATCATCAGTTTTCTAGTAGCATGATACCCCATTTCATTCTTCTTATTCTATGACCAACTCGTCCATTGGACTTCCTCAGTTCAGTAGTACTCTGATTTTTCTTTTAAATTTGAAAACAAAATCAAGCAAAACAATAAGTGCAAGTGCGAGAAGCATCCATTAATTTACACTAAGCTACCTAATTCCCTCATAAAAGAAGCATATAATCCCATGATGCAAGGAGTTGCACATCCAAGCAAAAGATGTTGAATACATTGCCATATACACAAGCACAATTAATGGTCAACTATCTATACCCAAAACCCATGTCCAGTTCATTACCATACATCCCCTGACCAGGGCCACCAGTGGCAAAAGGCTGAATCTGTTTGGAATTTGACCTGAGCCCCATCTCGATAAGCCTCTGGATTGCCTCTGGATGATTGCTTCCACCACCAGCATCAGGAGCTGAAATTCAACAATGAATAAATTAGAAAAAATAACATAGACATGCAGTTGTTTTTTTTTTTTTTTTTTTGACAATCAGATAATTGCAATTTGCAACAATGGGGATGAGGGATCTAAACCCTAGCTCTCCTAATAAAGAAGGGCAAGCTATGCCACTAAACTATAAGGCTCTTAGTAAAAGACATGCAATTTCTCACATAATGCAAACATATATAATAATAATTCAAATGCAGCTGCTGTCTCAAAATTTTTATCATTGCCTTTTTTCTCCTTCCTCTAGGAGCATATCAAAGAACAAAATAGAATGGTATGAATATTTATCTTAAATGGAATGGACTGGAACAAATATGGTGTATTTTCTCTAGCGTGTTGGGACATAAAAGAAGGAATAGAAAGAAAAGAAACGTATGAGTTAAGCAATATGCTTTTCACCTTTTATTTGCCTATTTCATAACACAGTAAATCAATATTTCACCTCCATTTCAATGAAAGGCGAAAATGGTATTTTGTTGATGGCATCTCTAGGAAAAGAAATCATAAAAAGCTGGTCTAGTTGGCCATCTAAATTGTCACAGTAAGGCCAATGAAGTTGAGAGGACATCGATAATTTCATGTCCACATTTACCACCATGAATAACTTCACATTTTATTTGAAAAAATAAATTAAATTAAATTAAATTAATTGTGCATGTTCAGGGAAAGTTTGATAAAGCTAAATTCTAAGAGGGGTCACACTTTTTTTTAATAGGTACGATAGAATTTCAACCTTTGGCATCCACTCCATGATAATTTCTCTTTATCATCAAGCCAAGACACCAATTGGATTTGGTGTAGACAGAGTTCAAACCCCAAATCTCTTGTTTGACACCAAGAGACTTTACCAGTCCAAGGGTCATACACAATGTGCTAAAATATGGTTTAGGCTGATTGAGAAGTAGAATTTTAGAATCCTACACCAAGAAAACTTTGGGATTCCAGGAGAACCATGTTAACACAATTTGGGCTCAAATGAAACCATTGCAGTGAAACCTACCACAACCCAATCAAATTATATAAGGAAAGCAGTTAGCCATACTAAAAATTAAAAAGCAAGAAACAACGTGAAAAATCGCATACAAAGACCGATAGAGGAGTGAGAGATTTACCTGGTGGTGGCATTCCAAGACCAGCAAAGTTTGGCTGCCGGTGACTAAAAGGAAAGTCTTGCAGTGGGCTCATTTCAGGCATAAAATTGTTCATCTGATTGCTGATATGAGGAGGCAGAGGCGCACCCCTGTTTGGTGGAGCTGGCATGGGTGAACTCCTGGGAAATCCTTGAAGCAGGTGAGGTGGAGGAAAGTTTCCAGACATGTGCATCTGTTGCAGCATAGGGTGATGACTGGGGGGATCAAGCCCACTCAATCCAGTGCTGGGGTGATGGAAAGGAGGACGAAGCATATTTGCAGGAAATTGACGATTTGGTGGAGGATCATGATGGATGATTCCCTCAGGGGCCATAAATTTCATCTGGGCATTAATATTGGAAGGATGAGAATCTAACTGATGGAACAGCGGTCCCAAATGATTAGAATGAGGAGGGTGAAGCCGTGGAGAAGATGGCTGAACACTCAGACCCTGATAAGGAATATCGGGCTCCCTCAGATCATAAGGGCCACGAAGAAAGGGTTGACCTTCTTGACCTCCCATAAAAGATCTCTCATCTTTGAGGATAGAATTGAAAGCTAGTTTTTCAGCAATGCCAACTTGAGTGTTTGGGGAGGGTGACACTTCAGTTTTAGCTATATTCCCGGCAGTCGCATACTTTTGAAGGCTCAAAGGATCATTTACCATAATCAAGCTATCCTCTTCAGGAAGCCGAAGATCAACAGGCCCATCAAAGCCACCAAGCTTAGACTTTAAGCCAGTTCGAAGCTGTGATGAATCCAGTTCAGTTTGAGGATCATCAAAACCTAACCATCGCTCTTCAATCGTTACCGGTTTGGTTTGCACTCTTTGCTTGGAGGTCAAAACACTGCTTTCATAACTAATTGTATTGGACCCAATTTCATTTGTAGGCATATGGCCATCATCCATGCCAGGAAAAGGGAACTCATGAGGCTCCAAATTATCAACTCTTGCATTCCCAGCTGAGCCCCTCTGGACAGAAACAGGTGCTCCAACTGATTGCAGCTCCTTCATAAAAGCAGTCCCAAAGAGTGTTTCAAGAGTCAGAGTCTGCCCTGAATTGGAGGCATTCTCAGTATTTAGCTCTTTTGAATCATGAACTGCAGAGTCAAAACTTGCTAAACTTGCTCCTTCATTGTTATGTAGTTTCTCTGAAGATTGGATTTCTAGATTTTGGGATGGTTCAATATCTTTCAGGCTTGTTCCCTTTTGTAACAATGAAAGGAGGTGCTGAGATGCACTATCATCGATTGTAGCTTTTGGCGGCTCAATCTTTGTATCAGGAATGCTCACAACTTGAATAGGTGGCTGCAAAGTTGCGACATTCTGACTAATTTCTGACAACATCGACTGCTCAAGATCTTCACAAGTCATGACAACTGGAACTGCCTGTGGTTTATTCTTGTACAGCTCAGAGTTTTCAACTACAGCCGATGTTACATTTGGTGTTGTATGCCTGTCTGCAGGTTCAGAGCTTTGTAAAGGAATATTAGGTAAAACATGGTCGGTATTCTTCACATCAGAAACCTGCAATCCACCTTTCTCACCACCGACAATCAATGAGAGCAAGTCATTCCGCCTGCTGGAGAGATCATCAACTGGTTTCTTTTCTGCAGCAACATGGAAAGAAAAATCAGAGCTTAACGCATATTATTTAACATCAAGCAAAAACCAGTTTTAAGTTGTAACGTATCCAAACACTTAAAACCTAAACATTGACACTAGCATACCTTCTTCAAGAAACCAACGAGCAAACTTGGAAGATTGGGTAGCAGGAGGGATCAATGTCTCATCTACTTTACTATCATGATGCTATAAAAAAAACAAATAAATTTATGAGAGAGATACATCAAGGTGAGGACTTTGTAGTCAAAAACGAGAATATGAGCATTATATGTGTGTGTGTGTGTGTGTGAACCAAAAAATAGCAACAAATACATTCTCAGGGATAAGAAGAGAAGAACCCATGCAAAGTACAGTTAAAAAAAACTGGCAAACTTGTTAAAGACAGATCATATAGTCAAAGCTAAAATTCACTTAATAAAATTGATTTCAAATTCACTTGGGACTTAAATTAGAACCAAAAGATGTTCCACCCATTCCAACGGAGTATAATTTTGAATCAATATTCACATGACCCTCTAATTGTAATTTATGCAAGTATTTATCAGCTACTCAACAAATTTTGGTGATAGCAAAGCATACCTGTATTCTATAAGTATTATTTTCATGTTAACATGGCAGAGCAATATTCAATGAACCACAAATGGATTAGAAATCATCGTTTTATAAAACTACAACCTAATTTTTTATTCACATTCACGAGGGAAACAGATATCGATCAAATATCAGTCAATCAGATTAAGTACACCCATACATCAAATGTCATGGCAACAGCTGAAAGAATGCCAAGGCACGGCAGAAAGAAAATTCTGAATAAATGAAACCTACTCCCCTTGCAAGAGAAATGTATAGGGTGAGGTCATGGATTCAAGACCCACCAAGTGCATAACTTACCAATCAAATAAATATTTTTATTCATTTAAAATTTAGTTTTAAACAAATATAAGGATTGGATTGATACTGATAGTGTATTAAAATTACAGATATTTTTTCATATTTATCAACATAAAAAGAGCACAGAAGGGGCATCAAGAAAGTTCCATTAGAAATCATGATTACCTCAATGAAACTAGAGGGCCCACCACCAGTTATTGCAGTGCCAAAAATTTTATCTAGGATTGAAGTTGAGTGATTTTGATTGGATTCTCCTACTATTTTATTCCCAGTAACCTTTTCAGCATTAAGATCAACAACTTCACTTTCTGAAGCTTCAACAGCTTCTGAATGATAAGAATTCTTGTACAATTGACCATCCATGTCAGTTGTTTTACTAGATAGTGCATTTAGGTTCTTTTCACTCATATTATTTATTGACATATTAGTACTTCCAAGTTGGTGCTCAGTCAAACCCTTTTGTTCAGATGACTGTTTCTCCACTTGATTATCAGAAGTCCCATTTAACACATGGTTACCTTTGGCATGTGCAAGGCTATTCCCAAGTTCAGGATTCACAACCTACAGAAGCAACAGATGCATGTACTATTAATGAGAGGAAAAGCAAAAGATGACATCACATATGATTACATGATTCAATCATGGGTCAACATATATTTGCTATTAAAAAGAAAGAAACAATACACACACACACACACACACACAAATATATATATATATATATATATATATATCCTAATCCAGCACACACTAAACCTATTCAGCAGACTGGTCAGCAAGTGGAAACTAAACCACATGATATAGCCAGACTTACGACTATTAACTGACACCGTACACAAGTGACAGGCCCATTCCTTAACAAGAATATCACCCTTCCAAAATAAATTTCTCTTGCATTCTAAACAATACCATACAGGCCCATTCTTTAACAAGAATATCAGCCTCCCAAAAATGCATTGTTCCTGCATTCTTAACAATACTATGACCTTTATAATATTACACAGATCTAATTAATGAATTTTCTAGAAACTATCTTTCATGAATATGTTAGAAAACATATAAACAAGCATGGGTGTTCGAGTCATAGCCCAGAGTTCTTCTACGGACAAAACAAAATCTCAAGGCATTTTCACAACAAGCTAAGGTGTCAACCCACCATAGGTCAGAATAACATGAAAATATATATATATATATATATATATATATATTTACATATTAGATGTTGTTGTGTCCCTATACTTTTTCTAGCATATTAGAATGTATTAGGTAGCAGTACAAAGGCTTACTGGTTTTGAAGTCCATGGCATCACAGATAGGCAAGAGAAGAGAGTGGGCGGTAGAGGAGGAAAAGAATGATATGCAAATCAGCGATGTCCCCTTTCCTTCCTAGAATTTTCTATAACACTCGTAATTGGAAAGTGTCAAGTGATCTTGAATTTGCATTTTATCATTACGACAAGGGTTTCCTCTTTTGAGTAATTACTGAATTTAGGTAGCATTACTCAATATTGCTACTGAGTACTGACTTTTCAGCTTCTTCCTGGTGAATTCTCAAACACTACAATATTTCCAATAAACAATAAAAGTCCAAGCACAACAAAAATTTAGGCTTAAACCTTCAACAAAGATGGAACAACACTTCCAAATCAAAAGAAAAAGTAAAATGCTTATTAAAACCCCTATATTATAAAAATATGGCAACTAAATGTTTGGATCAAATTCTTGTGACAAAAAGAAATATGCATGACCAGCCAACTTCAGTATGCACTTTTCTTATTTCCTTTTTCAAATAAATCACTTTTCCATGCATACCAATCAGATTAAAATGAAATATTGTTACCTCCACCGTATGGGGATGAATTACAGACTTTGGTCCAAGATTCCTTTCCACATTTGTGCTTGTAAAACCTGGAGGTACAAGTGGTCTGGATGCTGGAGTTTGTGGGGGTAAAGAAGATTTTTCAGAATCATTATTTGAGTTTTTTAATATCACAGAGTCACCAGACTCATTGCTTCTATTCAGAAGTATCTTCTCGTCTTTGGAATCCTCCATCAGTGTGGAAATGTCGAACCCAGCTTTACGCTTTTCTGGATTTAACTTCTGCTTTTCTTGAAATGCTTTCTGCTGTTCCTTCCTCATTAACTCAAAGGAAGCTGAAAGGAAAGTCATCAAATTTTAAACTCACAAACTTAGAAGAAGTAATGTAGTTTCTCTCTATCACACACACACACACACACGAGTTGCCTCTGCCGGTCAATCCGAATTACCTCTTCTCTTTCTTTCCTCTTCTGCTCTGTCCTCACTTGTATCCTCTGAAGAACCAAATGTTTCGTCATTGAATGAGTCATTGGTCTCCCTTCGTGAATGAGGTGCTGCCT
Organism: Quercus glauca; assembly: GCA_023736055.1. Classification (NCBI taxonomy): domain Eukaryota; kingdom Viridiplantae; phylum Streptophyta; class Magnoliopsida; order Fagales; family Fagaceae; genus Quercus; species Quercus glauca. The sequence continues at coordinate 43,278,544 of CM043318.1, forward strand.
GGAGAATTTACAGTAGAAAAAAATCACATCAGGGGGAGGTTCATCTAACATGAATTACAACTGGTCTTTCATTCTTTTTGCTTCATTCTTTTTGCATTACGTTTACTCTTAAAGGTACAGGAGCACTGTAAAAGTGCCGCATGACTCCAAATCCAAAACTATAGGCATTATGGTCTGACATTTGCCTACAAATAGTAGTCAAGAACATAAACAAATATGATCCTAACCTTATAAGGACGGGGTGGATGATAGGGCTCATTAGTCTTACTGAGCTGGTATTGATCATTAGCTCGTAACTTTGGAGCAGAAACTCCTGCTGCATATCCAGATGGTCTAGGAAAAGAACCACTACCAAGAAGTCCATCATGCTCAGGAACTTGCCAAGATCGCCGGGATTGGTTGCCATAACGCCTCCCAGACTCTGAATGTTGATATGGAATTATGAATAGTAAAAAGATACAACAAAAAAAATATATAACAGTTGCTTATTTCAGACAAACCCACAATCTATCCAGATCTCAGCACTTAAAAAATATTCCGTAATATTTAATGAGCATTAAATGCGAATGTTATTGTGGTAACAAGGTAGGCATAGATAAAATACACTACTAAATTATAGAATGACATTAAAACATTTGTCATAGATACCTATTTCATTTGTTTTCAAGAAATACATATGAAACGCACAGACATGAAGAAGGGTGTAAACCAGGTTGATTAGGTGACAGACATCAATTGAACACCAAGGAGCATCATCCCCTACTAATCCTCTAGCAGGAAAAGACATCATCAACGATTCAGAAAGTGCATTGAGCTTATCAAGGTTTCTGATAAGTCTCTCCATAGCAACACATAGGCCATAGTGATGCGGGAAGCCAAGGAAAGATTTGTTTTGATAGATAAAAATTATAAAATTTAAAAATGCTCATCAAGTACATGGGAGTATACAAGAGGAAAGAGCTCACAAAAACAAAGACAAAACAAGAAAAAACAGAACAGTTAACTAGAACCCAGGGAGTCCATGAAATCAAAGAACCCTTCAATCAAAGAAGACATTGAGCATCACTCGTATAAAGACTTCAACAGCCAAAACTTCAACTTTCATCAGACTGAGCTCCTGGCTCTCAAAGCATCTTGCATTTCGTTCACACCAAATACACCAATGTACTCAATGGAACCACTAATGAAGCTCCCCTGCTGCCTCTCCTACCACTCCACCCTGCCCAACTCAACAAAAGTTCTTTTACTGAACACAGCATCACCCAAGAGACACCGAACAAACAAAATATCATGGACCACAAATCCTGAGCCACCGAATAGTGCAGTAATAAGTTATTCACATCCTCCACACTGCGTTTACACATGAAGCACCATTCTAAGATGATAATACTTAATTGATCCGCTGTCAAAATTATCTCAAGAACCACACATCAAACAAAGAAAGCCACCCTAGGTGGGACAGGAGTTTTCCATATACTCTTCCACTAAAACTTTGGCCCACCCCCCTGCAAAAATTTGAGATAACTTTTCACTAGGAATTCATTTTGCAATGAAGGGACCCATATCAATTTGTCCCCATCCTCCACACTGTGTTGACACATGAAGCACCATTCTAGGATGATAATACCCCAATTTCTTAATTGATTGGCTGTCAAAATTATCTCAAGAACCACACGCCAAACAAAGAAAGCCACCCTAGGCGGGACAGGAGTTTTCCATATACTCTTCCACTAAAACTGTGGCCCACCCCTCCTGCAAAAACTTGTGATAACTTTTCACTAGGAATTCATTTTGCGATGAAGGGACCCATATCAATGCCCCCCCACCACCTGAATCTTACTGCTGTAAAGATCCCCCAATATCTGAGTCACCTCCTCTGCTTCCCAATCTAGCACTGCACAAATGAACAAACGGTTCCAACAAACCTGGCCCTACCTTACCTCCATGTAATTTGCAATTGTTGCATTTCAATCCCTGGCAATAAGATACAAAGCTGGACACTGGTCCTTCTTAGCATCCTCCCCATGCCATACTTCATGCCAAAAGGACTCTAATGCCATCACCTACATCACAATGAATAAAACGAGAAAATCAAACCTACCCTCTCCAGATGTGTTTCAATAAACTCACTCCATGAGACCCCTCACCTCCCCCAAGCACCAGGGGCTGGATCCATATTTCACATCCACCGCCTGACACCATAAAGCCACCTCTTTGATCCATAACGCCACAACCACTTGCCCAAAAAAGCTAGATTGAAAAGACAAACTTTAATTCACAAACCCCCTTGACTAACAAGGGTGCAACAAGATCTCCAAGTCTCCAACCCACTGAATGAAATTTAGGGCTCGTTTGGTTTAGGGCTGACTCAGTTTTCATAACTCAGTACTCAATTTTCATAACTCAAACTCAAAACCCATAACTCATAACACAAACCCCACTATCACTCAAAAAATCCAACACTTTTGTTTGGTCACAAAACTCAGTCATATATCTCAGTTTTTAACTCCACTTTTTGACAAAATGGTGGACCCACCCACTAACACTACACAGAAGGTTATGGTTGCTACCCACATCCCTTTTCTTTTCTGCTCTTCATCCTCTTTCATATTCTCCCATAAAAAAACCCATAAAATGCCGAGTAGCAGATACACCCAAACCCAGCTCCACCACCACCAACAGCAAAAACCCAGAAACCCACAACCACAACCTCCACCACCAACAGCCCTCAACACAACCACAACCTCCACCAAAAATTCCAAATGAATCAAAAATCCAAACCCACCAACAGCCCTCAACCAAAACCACAACCTCCACCAAAAAATCCAAACGAATGCACAGAAAACCCACAACCACAAGCTCCACCACAGCCCAAGCCTCAAACCACAACCACAACAAAAAACCCAAACTCAAATCCTTAGATCGAAGACCCAAATCCTTAGATCAGAGACTCAAATCACGAAAATACGAAATTAAGGAGAGAGATGAACCGATCTGGCAAAGGGGAGGAGAGAGGGAGAGAGAAAATGCTCACCAAAACTCAAGAGAGAGAAAATGATCTAGCAAAGGGGAAGAGAGAGAGCACGGGCCGGAGTGAATGAGGCTGAGTTTGAACCAATCTAGGCTACTTGAACCGAGAGACTTGATTGAGAGCCATCTCATGGTGGCTCGTGGTGGTTTATGGAGGAGCAATGGAGGTTTGGTGAGGAGAGAGCTCTGGGTAGAAGAAAAAATGAAAGGGGAGGAGAGACAACAGGTTGGAGAAAAAGAAATGAGGCCAAACTGATTTTTGGAGAGAGACTTTATGTGATGGGACAAGTCATATGGGTGGGTCCCATTATTTGCTTAATTTTACAAAAATGCCACTGAAACTCAATTCTCAAAAACTGAAAACATCACAAATTTGTTTTTAGTTTCCACAACTCAAACTCATTTTTTTTAGTATTGAGTTATGGAAATTGAGTAAAGAAATTGATCCAAACAAACAAAGTTGGTGTGGGGCCCACAAATTTAGGCAAATGAGTGATGAAAACTGAAAATTGGTTGATGAAAACCCATAAACCAAACGGGCTCTTAAACTCCTCACCCATGCAACCCCAAAGGAAATCTCTCTAGAGCATCTCCATTTGATTTGCCACACCCACTGGAAGAAAAACAAAGACATAAAACAAGTGGGGAGGCTTGATAAAGTACTTTTAATGAGAGTGGTGCAGCCCCCTTTTGACAAATACAATTTCTTCCATCCGGCCAATCTCCATTGCATACAATCTAATATAGGATCCCAAATGGATTTTGTTTTAAAAGCTACTCCTACTGGAAACCCCAAGTGCTTCAAAGGGAGAGTTTATACTTGACATCCAAGATTACCCACAAAATCATCAATATTCAAAACCTCCCGACTGTCACAATTTCAAATTTACCCAGATTTATCCTCAACCCATGACACTGCCTCAAAGCACTTCTGTAGAATTAGCCTCACAGAAAACAAGAATATCATCTGCATAGAGGACATGAGAAATTACCAAAGATACACCACTCAAGTTATCAATAGAGACCCCGTGTATACAATCTACTGACATTGCTTTGTAATCATTTAATCAATACTCCATGACAAAGACAAAGAACAATGAGGAAAAGGGATCCCCCTGATAAATGCCCCTACTACTTTTCAAGAAACCTGAAGGTGTACCATTCACCAGAACTAAGAATTTAACTAAACAAATACAAAATTCTACCAATCTTCTCCATCTCTCCCCGAACCCACATCTTTATAGGTACTTGAAAAATTCCCATTTGCGTAATCGTAAGCTTCTCCACATCCAACTTGCATAACACCCCAGGTGTAACGAACTTCATACGACTATCCAAACATTCATTTGCTATCAATACTGAATCCAGATTGCCTCCCTTTTATGAATGCATTCTGTGTATCAGACACAATCTCACCCAACACCCCTTTCAAACGAGTAGCCAACACCATCTACAAAATTTTATAAACACTACCAACAAGGCTGATCACCCAACAATGCTTCTTTGGAATTAACACTACACAAGTAGCATTTAAACTCTTCCTCAAACAAGCATTTATCATGAAACTCAAAGAAGAATCCAAATCAATTGTATTTTATTTATTTATTAGTATCCTAGAGTCAAGGGAAATTTTATAATTCAAATAAGTGAGAATTCCCAAGTAATTTAAAATTAGGTTTCCTAAGTCAATTAGAATTAGGGTTCCTTACATCAATTAAAACTAGGGTTTAGTAGTCTATAATCTATATTAGCACAATAATATACTCCTATTAAAATGGTTTATTTTGATGATGAACAAAATTTCTCTTGGAATACTCTCATTGGTCTGGTGCTGGTCTGGTGTTGACTCTTTGAGGTTTTTTTCTTTTTGCTTAGTGTTGACTCCAATCAAGCTTTGACTCCTAGGTTACCTATCCTTTATTTTCTTGCTACATCGTTTTGGCTGTGTCCTACAACACATAGGCACTCACACCTCGCACCTGTCAAAATTCTGTTCAAAAAACTTTGAACTTGTATAGAGAATGATTTGCCACTGTCCCTCCCAATCCCTCAATATGATCACCTAAAACTTTCTTTCTTTTTTGATAAGTCACCCAACATTTTCATTTTACATTACAACTTCAGTAAGTCTAGATACAAACAGAGGCTTAAGTAAATTCTTAAGACATCTTAGAGGCTGAGTTTTTGAAAAGATGATAAATCTTCAATCAACTGAACACTGCAAGACATGATTTTATTTAATAACTGATTTTCATCTTTACAACTTCGTCTATGTCAATGCTTAGTGTCATATATTTTGTTCACAGCCAGTCCTAAGCCCGGGAAAAGGAGGAGGGTTGTGGTAAGTTGACAGTCAGTGTAAATTAGTCAGGATCCACTACAATACTCATCAGGGAGTCCCCTATTAGTGACATGCTGCATTGAACCCCAAATACAGTGAAAAGTGGGCAATGTTTAGCTAGGGTGTTCCCTTTAAGTGGCACACTACATCGGCCCTCGGGAGTAGTGAAAAATGGGCAAGAGTTCCTGCACATTGATGGATGGGTGCGGTAAAGAAGCTAGTCCAAGAGAATAGGATTCATACAGGCACTTGGAATATAGGTTCTTTAATCAGAAAACTAACGGAAATAGTAGATACAATGATTAGGAAGAGCATAAACATAATATGCCTTCAGGAGACTAAGTAGACTAAGTGGGTAGGTAAGAAATCTAGAGAAATTTCACATATAATATATAAAATATGGTATACTGGAAAAGATAAAATTAGAAATGGGGTAGGATAATCATAGATGAAAATCTTAAAAAAGAATTTGTTGAGGTTAGGAGGATTGGGGATAAAATCATGTTTACAAAACTCGACAAGGGTGTATTGACCTAGAGAAAGCATTTGATAAGGTCACTACAGAGCTTATGTGGTGGGTTTTGGAAAAGAGATTCTTTAAAATATATTAAGTTGATTAAGGATATGTTAACAAAGATGTAACTAGTGTGAGAACAAATGAAAGCAGCACAAATGAGTTTCCTATCACTATAGGTTTGCATTAAGGATTAGCATTATGTCTATATCTCTTTGCACTAGTAATGGGTGAGCTCACTAAATCAATTCAAGAAGAAGTCTCTTGGTGCATGTTGCTTACTAATATAGTTATCGTGGATGAAACTAGAAATTGAATTAATGCCAAGTTAGAAATTTGGCGAAACGCTCTAGAATCAAAAGGCTTCCAATGAAGTTGGACTAAAACAGAGCACATGAAATGTAATTTTGGTAAAAGTAAAAACATAGATGGAGTAGTAAGACTCAATGGTTAAGAGGCACTAAAGAGCGAGAGCTTTCAATATCTTGAATCAATAATTCATAAAGATGGAGAGATTGAAGAGGATGTGAATTTAAGGATAAGAGCATGGTGGATGAAGTGGAGAAGTGCATCAAGAGTATTGTGTAATTGTAATATACCTATTAAGTTAGAGATGGGTTCAAGTTACACATGGTATAACTCCATAAGAATTACACCTTTTTTAAACCATTGATTTTCATTAGATCTAATGGTTAAAGAAAGACTAGCGTCATGTCATTAAGTCATTAAATTCTTTTCTAAAAATAAACAAAAAGTCATTAAATTCTTTCACCCTCCACCATTGTCTTTTCTTTCTCTCTCATCTGCTTGGACCCCATGAACTCCTCCAATGGACACACATGACTCAGTCCCAAATAGAAGCTCCTCCCATAACCCAAATAAAAAAATGGAAAAAAAAAAAAAAAAAAAAAAAAAAAAAAACCATCGAACTGCCTTTTTTAATTTCTTAAATTTACTCTACTTTTCCTAACCTTTTTCAATCTTGTAATCCATCACGTGGTTCACCAAATAAACAAATGGCCTTCAAATATTTTCCAAATGATTCTGAATAATCATTGTACATGTAATCAATTAGAACGTAATTAGCCTCTTCATCATGTTGGTTACAACTATTGTGGACCATCTTATTTGTCTAAATTCCTTCCTTCATATTTCCAGACAGGCCTTTAAGAAATTGACTGTTCCTTTACATGCTCTTTTGGGTCTTCAATAAAAGCCACTTTATAGAAAATTAGAGTAAATTTAAGAAACAAGGAATTAGGTACAAATGTTTAGGTTTTGAGGCTGAAAAGGTTAAGGTGTTTTCTAGTTCTCACAGGAACACCATTACAATGTATATATGGAACCTTGGAACACCTTTTTTATTTTGGGTTATGGGAGGAAGAGCTTCTATTTGGGACTGTGGGTTATGTGCGTCCATTGGTGGAGTTAATGCAGGTCTAGGCAGATGAGAGAGAGAGAGAGAGAGAGAGAGAGAGAGAGAGAGAGAGAGAGAGAGGTGAGAGAGGAGAGTTTAATGACTTTCTGTTTATTTTAGAAAGAGAATTTAATTACTTAATGACATGACACTAGTGTTTTTTTAACAATTAGATCTCATGGAAATCATTAGTTTAAAAAATGTGTAACTCCTATGGAATTACACCAGGTGTAACTTAAACTCGTCTCATTAAGTTAAAGGAAAAAATTTATAAGACTCCTATAAGACTAACTCTGCTCTATGGTACTTAATGTGGTGTTAATAAAGAAACATATTCATAAAATGAATGTAGATGAAATGAAAATCTTAAGATAGATAAGTGAAAATGTACAAAAAGATATTATTCAAAATGAGAAAATTCGCTTAAAAATAATGATATCCCCATTGAAGGAAGATGAGGGAGCATTGCTTGAGATCGTTTGGTCATGTTCAAATGAGAGCAAAGAATACATGTCAATTATTCTTGAGTTGATTCAACTTGAGGGAGAGAGAAAAGGTAAGATAATAATAATAATAATAATAACATTAGTGCTAGTAAAAAAAGGGCATGTCAATTAAAGAAGAAATAGAGAGTGACTTTGGATATAATAGCATGGCAGAAGTACATGTGGCCGCCTCGATTAACCTGTTGAGGTACTAAGGGCGGGCCCCAAAAATTTGGGACTACGGCTTGCTTATTGTCATTGTATTGTTACCTTTACAAACGTAGCAAGCCTTTTGCCACACTGTATTGAACATGTTAATCGGTAGTTTAGTACGTAAGGAAGGAAGCTAAATATAGTTCTAAAACTATCCTTTTCACTAAAATGTTAGAGGAGATTTTCACCTACTCACCCAGACAAAATGTACAACTTAAACCACGTTGATAAAGCACCCTTTTTTTTATTGGAGACTTACAAATGCACACAAGTGGTCTTGAACCCACGATCTAACTGTCCATCGCACTCTAATGAGAAGATGAAATACCATTTGAGCTAGAGCTCACTGGCTAAAATACTTTTAAATGCACCAATATCTTATTGGCTAATAAACATACAAGCATGATGGACTCATCAGCCACTTCTCCCACATGTAGTTTTGCAGGTTAAAGCCTACAAACTATTGGTAAGAACCATATACGGAATGTTATCAAGGATGGCTGCTACAGTCTATAACCAAGAAATAAAAATCACTTGTGCAAAAAATATCTTAATACACACACATATACATAAGAGCAAAAATATACAAGCAGGTCCATATTGGTACATAACAATTAAAAATCAAAATATCAACATAAGCATAAATTAATCTAAAATCTCACCTGACGGGTCCCAATCAGATTGCGAGTCACTATCTTTATCACTCCGTGTAGACGAACGACTTTCCCATCTTCCATGGATACCACGAGAATAACTATTCAAATCCCCTCTGGTAGGTGGCGATGAACCATATTCATTACGCCTGAAACTATTGGCTGACAGGTTGCCAGAAATTCTTTGCCGATCTTGGGAAGAATCCTCAAATTCACTAATTTTTTTTACAAAAGTATATACATATTAACAACAACGCATAACATGGTGCATGATTAAACCAGCAGCAATACCAGGCACTGCTAAGCAAACTAAACACAACATTTTATCTTCATAATTTACAAATTTGGACTATGAAGACATGGATTTTTATTTGCCCATATAAAATAGGCATCTTACCTTAGAATTGATTGGTCAAACGCACTAGGCAACTTTTTGCAAACATCCAATTCACTTAATGAAATTAGAAACTCCCTTGTATATGTTTTCATCTTCCTACATAAATTAAAACAAATATAATTTGTCAAAGCTCACCAAAAATTAAAAATAATAAAAAACAAATGAAATATTCAAGAAAGGAAAATTCCACCATTTAAAACTAGATATTGCAAAATAAATTCATTACTTTTGTGATTCGTGATTCATTTCGACTGGCTGATCCATAGAACTTTGTTCTTCAATCTCCAAGCTCATTTCTGCAAAGTTTGGCACAAACAATTTTCGAATATTCTAACAAAGGCTAAGCAGCGCGCGTTGTCAACCACAGAAAGATTCACCAACTCTAGTACAATCCCTTGCCCAATAAGCAATACCCAGATATCATAATCACCATATGAATCACTAAAAGCACTCCCACCTCCACAAAATTTCAATAACCATCTCCATCCAATGCTTATCCAATTCCTAATTCAATATGGCACGAACACAGGTAAAAACCCTTTAAATTAATGCAAGCAAATTGCTAATCCCTGCTCATCTATCACCTTGTTATGGCCTTTCCAAGCCTTAACTAATTAAAAATCAGAGTGAAATCCAAACTGCTAGCTCTAAGAGATTGATTTTCTTTTCCTTTTTTCTCTTTTCTACGATCTAGCTCAATCTACTCAGAAAACCTAAACGAACCCAAAGATTTGAAAAACCCACCTGAACTCCCTCTTTCTAAATTTACGCTATTCCCATCGATCTTCCACAGCCCTAATCCAAGAAATTCAAGCTCAAAACAGACATGTACACAGAAAATCACTCTTATTTTTCACATATCAGGAGCTGAATCTTTGCATAATAAAGGAAACGAACCAAGAAAAAATTATCAAAAATATTATCGAAATTCGATCAGATTAGCTCCGGATTATCGTAGAGCGGGTCGAATTCTAGGGTTTCGGTTTAAGCTATAAGCATCGAGATTAGGGTTTTGGTGTACCTGGATCACAAAGCAGAATGAGAGAGAGAGAGAGAGAGAGAGAGAATTACAGTAACGTGTTGTGAAAAGTGAAAATTAGGGCTTTCATCTGTGAGTTTTTTTTTTTTGAATCTCTTTCTTTTGGGAGCGATCGACGAGAGAGAGAGAGTTTCAGAGTGAGGGCAAAGATGGAGAGAGAATTTAGAGAGAGAGAGTGGCAGAGAGTTTCAATTCCTCACCCTGTTGCAGAAAAAAAAAACTTCAAATCGCTCAGACAAAAAAATAATACTAATTACGCAATGAAGAAAAAGAAAACGCAGTCGCTTGTTTTGTTCGTGAAGAGCACGCTCCTTTTTCTTTTTATATTTTTTTTTTGTAATAATTCGATTTTTTTTTTGTTTTTTTTTTGAGAAGGATGTTTTTATTTTTTTTAGTAAACTATTTTAGGTTGAAATGCAAACCGTATCTTTTATATATTTCACAAAAATTCATTTTAGTTCTTTAATTTTGTGTTTGTTCATTTTAATTCTCTAAATTTTAAGTTTATACAATTAAATTTTCTCTATCAACTTTTGTTAAATGCTTCTATTAATTGTCTAAATTTTTTTAAACAAAATTTTAAATTAAAAAATCTAATTAATAATTGAAAAATATTTTCTAGAATTTTAAAATATATATATTTTGATGGAAGTTAACAAAAATTCCTTAATTAAATAAATTTAAAACCTAAGTGATTAAAATGAATGAAAGTAAAGTTAGAGAACTTAAATGAATTATGATAAAATTTAGATGAAGAGTTTTACCTTTTGGTCAATAATTTATGATAGTTAGAAGAGAGGAAATTTGAACAAGCCTCTTGACAGCATGCTCTTGTTCAGCTAACAACAGTACAGTTGTTTCTTCTCCAAAAAAAAAAGTACAGTTGTTTATGAACAAGTCAAGCTCAAATTCAGGAATAATAATATTTATATTCATTTATTTAACAAATGAATAAAATTAAATTTTAATATAAACTCAAATATTAAGCTAATTAAAATTAAAATAATGTGTTCATAAACAAACTTATGAGTATAAGGCCCGAATTTTTTTTTTATCATAAGGCTCGGCTTTTTTTTTTTTTTTTTTTGCGAAAAAAAAAAATGACTCGCATGTGGCAGTCATTGTCTCACACCACACAGTACATTTGGGTAAGTCCATGGGTACCATCAACTCAAAGTGGAGCTCGGAGACCTCGAACACACACACACCCCAGGCTCTATTGGTTTCTAGGACTTACCAGAAATTGCAATTACAGTCCTCGTAAGAACTTGAACCTGAGATTGGTGAAACCTCAGTAGTCACCTACAAGTGTATTGAAGTATGTAATATTATATGTTTATTACATCCATAAAATATACTTTTAGTTTTATATACAGGTGTACACAGTTTGCTGTGGCTAATTTGGAGGGATGTTTTTTCATTACACCGACTAGGTCACTTTTTCTTTAAGCATGACTATGCTGCATCGCACCAATACAAGGGGTGTTGAACTCTATTTGGTGTGATTTATGATTTTGATTTGATGAGTCGATTGGCTTTTCTCTTTAAGCACGTATGCATTAATTCATAAATATAGTGTCCATTTGGCATGATTAATTTTGTCAACTTATTTTATTATTTAGTTTATTTTTGCTACTATTCATGGGTCTCATTATATTTTTTGGTAATATTCATGGGTCCAACTATACTATTTCAGCTAACTTTTACCTTTCTCTATAATATTTTCAGTAAAAAATTTTCAATTTTAACAAAATAAGCGAATATCAAACAGACCATATAGTTTATTAAACATGACAAAATTAACACCGACAAATGCATACATTGATTTTTGTAACATCAAAGCATGAGTCAAATCAAGTTAAATTCAAAAAAAAAAAAAAAATCAACTAATATTTGTAACATCAAACTCATACGTAAATAGCATTTATTAAATCCCTACACGAATGCGCAAACAGTAATTTTATACAGTGCATTTGGTTTGTTCAACCCACACGGTTCATCAGGCCTTTTTTTTTTTTTTTTTTCACCGGTTTTGTTTGTGCTTTTTTGTCTTTTCCTTTAAATATTTGTTATTTATATGTGCATCTACAGTCATACCGACTTAACAAATTTTTTACAATATTTTCACAATTATTTGACAATCTACACTATTTATTGGCCTTTTTTTTTTCCACAGTACACCGATTTTGCTTGTGCTCTTTTTGTCTTTTCTTTTAAATATTTATATGTGCATACACAGTTATACTAACACAACACATTCTTACAATATTTTCATAATTATTGAGTTGTCAATCTTTTAAAGGTCAAAATAAAATAATAAAATAAGAAACTGAAAATTACTACCATCTAAAACTCAAAATATGTGAAGAAAATTTTTTGGATGTTAAAATTTAGTAGGAGTATTTTAGACATTACAAAAAAAATATTTTAAGAATCATAAGCTTTCATTAGGGTTTAACTGAGAAAATAACAATATGACATATTTGTTATTTTCCAAAATATTAAGGGAAAAATTGCTTAATTTTAAAGTTTAAGGAGTAATGCTATATCTACAACATTTTCACAATAATTTCACAACAAATTTTATGTGGCAACATATTTTTTATGGATAAAAAAGTGAAATCAGTAGTAGGCTCAGTTTAAAACCAATAACAACTTGTCATTTAGAATTTATTCTAAAAATGTTATGGATGTAGCATTTCTCTCAAATAAAATATATATATATATATATATATATATATATATTGTGAAAATGTTGTGATATTTTGTTATATTCTTAGACTTCTTTTTTAGTATAGTCAAATTGGGTGAGCCAAATATCACAGTTTCACACACAATTTTCTTCTATTGTCTTTTTTTTTTTTTTTTTTAATGCATAATTTTAAAACCAGTAATAATTTTTCATCGAAGATTTGTTGTGAAAATGTTGTGAATGTAAAAAATAAAATAATAATATCAAACTGAGACCTACCACAGTTGGAAATAAAAAATATTGTGAAAATGTTGTTACATTTTATGTGTTCCTAGGATTCTTTTTTGTGTGACATTTTGTTGTGTTCCTAGATTTCTATTTTTGTTTAGTCAAATTTGGTGAGCCAAAATTCATTTTTTTAGGCACAATTTTCTTCAATTGGTTTTTTTTTTTTTAAATGCACAGTTAAAAGTGGTTAGCCAAATTTAAAATCAGTACCAACTTACCACTTAGGATTTATTATGAAAATATTGTTGATGTAGTATTACTCTGACATTAAAATAACAAAATATCATACCAGAACCTACCATAGCTAGAAATAAAAGTATTATAAAAATATCGTGATATTTTGTTGTGTTCCTAGACTTCTTTTTTGGTTTAGTCAATTTGTTGAATCAAAATTCATTGTTTTCTACATAGTTCTTTAGGTTGATTTTTTTTTTAAGACATTGTTTCAAGTTAATAAAAAAAAAATAAATAAATAAAAAACACATTGTTTTACACACATACACACACACACACACAAAAATTGATGAAGCAACACTTTCCTCCTTTATGTTTGAGGTAGTTTCATTCCCCCCAAAACTAAAGTTGAATAATTTCTTCCTTTATATTTTGTAAATGAGCATATACTCATATTGTTACTCTCTTAGTTAAACCATAAAGAAATCTTATAATTCCTAAAATATTCCATTGTGCAATGTCTAAAATACTCCTACTAAATTTTTAATGTCCCAAAAAATTTCTTCATATATTTTGAATATTATGTGGTAGATTGGTAGTCATGCTTGGAAAGTTAGAATGATGATATATGGTGTTCTATTTGTTAACTAGAGAACACTAATTTATTAGGTTTAAATCTTCTAGACTTATAATTTTATCTAATTGAAACTTTGATGACAAATGTCTTTTGTCATTTTGTTCTTTTTCTAATTTCTTTTCCTACTTAAAAGGGTGTTCATTAAAAATAAGTAAACTAAACATCATAGTTAGACTCATAAAATAAGATGATAAAGAATAAAGTATGAATAACAAAATCTTCATTGTATATGGTTAGAAGTATTTAATTTGATGAAAATCTTCAAAAAAATTGTAGCATATATCTTCATTCATTGCGAAAATTTAAATATTGTGGAAAGATAATGACATTCATTATCATTCTTTGTAACATTTTTTATGAGTAGATATTACATTTAGAAAATAGGTTCTAAGAAATTGTCATAGTAAATAGATATTCAAATAGTTATTTTAAATTTAAGTACATGATTTCATACTTCTCCAAAAAAAAAATCTATATTAATTTTCTCATTGAAGGAGGAGCACGTGCAACCCACACTAGTATATATAAAAAGAGTCAATCCTTAGAGCTACAGTGTTTGGTTTATTCAACTCACAGTCCTCTTTGGTTTATTCAACTCATCTTGTATTGGCCCTTTTTCTTTTTTCCTTTTTTTTTTAGTAACATCGTCAATTGAACTTTTTTTTTTTTTATAGACATATGAACTATTAGTTACTCAGTTTATATACAATAAGTTAGTAACACAACAAATTGTCACAATATTTTCACAATTATTGAGGTGTTATTTCCATATAAGTCAAAATAAAATATCATGCTAGAACCAACTATAACTAAAAATAAAGGTATTATGAAAAAAGATATGATACATCTACAACATTTTTCACAACACTTTCATAACAAATCATAGGTGGTAAATTGTTATTGGTTCCAATTTAAAATTACCAATAAAATTACTTTTTTGTCCACCAATAACAACCTGTAACAACCTACTAATTATGATTTATTGTGAAAATATTATAGATATAGCATTTCTCTGTTGAAAATGTTAAAAAATCTTATTGTTGTCATATTATTTTCACAACTACTAAACTATCTGATGGGGTAACCAGAAAATTATATCTATGGCTCGTCCAGATGGGTCGTCCATCACCAATGGTTAGCCAAGCATCCAAGACAATCTTATTCGTCCAGAGATCTCGTCCATGAGAAGTTGACCCAATTGAATAAATCTCATAATCAAGGCGAAAGAGTCGTCCATATGCGAAGCAGATGGACGACCAAACAACGGCATGACAAAGGGTCGTCCACAGGGTCGTCCATAGACATTGCACATGGACGACCATACAACACTTAACCAATTCTTGAGCAGGTAACCAACTTGTGTTCATCGCCAACAATTTCTTCTAAGTATGTAACTTCCATCAGCGGTTATTGCTTCTATAGCCGTTGGGGAAGTTATCTCCGTAAAACCAGTTATTCCACAAATCTTGGGGAGGTTACTAAACCGAGTAACCGTCCCAAGATCCCCTATATAAAGGACCGGTCTGAAACATGCAAAGGTATGATGAAAATTCTGAGATTTTACTCCCAAAAAGTTGGAACTTCATTTCCTTGTTGAGAAAACTAACTTTATCATCGGAGAGTATTTGACCGGTCCACCCCAGTCACTTCCTTCAGTGTTTCTTCTTTTCAGGCCTTCGCTACCGTCGTAGCCGACCGAAGCCGAAGTGTTCAACCAACTGATTTCACACATCATCAGTTGGCGCCGTCTGTGGGGAACGTAAAATTGTTTTACGATCTTACTTTCTGCAACAAAAGGTTGAATGGTTCGGACTAGGTCGAGGGCTACAAGCCCAGGCCATCAGGGAAGCAGAGACGCTTCAAGCAACCCCCTTCGCGATCGCCAATCAGCGCCTGTCATGCCGTCGCCTTCCATCCAACACATACAATCCATGGCGACCGCAATGGCGGAATTGACTCACCAGAATCAAGAATTGACTAGGGAGATGGAGAGGCAACGCCGTGAAGGACATGCTGAGAGACAATCCCAAAGTCAGGAAGACAGAGGAGGAAATGCTGAGCCCGAGGCCCAGTCAAGAGGCACCACTTCGCGAAGGGTGCCACATTTGGAGAAGGAAATGGATCAGATGAAGAAGGTTATGGACGAGATGAAGGAAAACATGAGAAGGGCAAATCCCGTCGAGGATTTGGTTCACCGAACAGATTCCCCTTTCACGGCTTCCATCAATGGGCATCCCTTGCCACCGAAGTTCAAAATGCCTTCCCTCGATTCATATGATGGAGCACGTGATCCTTTTGATCATATTGCTACTTTCAAGACAACAATGCATCTCCAAGGAGTTCCAGACGAGATTATGTGCAGAGCCTTCCCTACCACCCTCAAGGGACCAGCGCGAGTATGGTTCAGCAAAATACCCCCGAATTCCGTAAGTTCTTTCGAGGAGTTAAGCAAATTATTTGTCAATAATTTCATTGGAGGACAGAGACACAAACGTTCTTCGTCCAGTTTGCTAACCATAGAGCAAGGAGAGAATGAAAGCCTGCGTTCCTTCATCACACGCTTCAATAGGGAAGCCCTGACAGTAGACGAAGTGGACGACAAACTACTATTGGCAGCCTTCCACAATGGGGTTAATTTAGACTTATTCATTCACAAGTTGTACGAGAAAGAGCCCCAATCCATGGCTGAACTCGTCCATTCAGCCCAAAACTTCATGAATGCAGAAGACGCCATCATAGCTAAGAAGAGGAAAAGAGCTGAAAGAATAAAAGTCAACCCCCCGCGTCATTCTGATCAAGGGCCTCGTCCAAAGAAGGGACGAACGGAAGACAAGAAAGACCGAGACAGGGATAGCAGGAAGGCAGGCCCCTCAGCAAGAAATCAGAATTACACACCCTTGAATGCCCCACTCGATCAAGTGCTCATGCAGATCAAGGATGATCCTTCCTTGAAGTGGCCAGAGAAGATGAAGGGAGATCCTAACAAGCGCAATAAGAATAAATATTGTCGCTTCCATAGGGATCATGGGCATGACACGGACGAGTGTTACGACTTGAAGCAGCAGATTGAGAACCTCATCAGGCAAGGAAAGTTGAGGCATTTCGTTGGAAGGGATCATAAAGATGAAAAGTTGAAAGCAAAGATGGAAGAGTCATCACGGCCCCCACTCGGAGAAATAAGGGTTATCATTGGTGGGACATCGACAGGACAATCTTCCAAGGCAAAGAAGACGTATCTCAAAGCAGTGCAAAATGTCCAACTCTCTGGACGATCCCCAAGGACGAGGGGGACGGACGAGCCAACCATTTCTTTCACAGATGAAGAAGCTGAAAGAATTCATCATCCACATGACGATGCCATAGTTATTTCCCTACTTATAGCAGATTACAGAACCAGAAGGGTGTTGGTGGATAATGGAAGCTCAGCGGATATACTGTATTATCCTGCCTTCCAGCAAATGAGGCTTGGACGAGATCAGCTTCGTCCAGCATGCTCGCCACTGATAGGATTCGGAGGAATGAAAGTGCAGCCCGTAGGTACCATTACCTTGCCTGTAGTGGTAGGGTCATACCCGCAGCAGATAACTAGGGAAATAAATTTCCTTGTGATGGATTGTTCATCCTCATACAATGCCATCATTGGAAGACCAACTTTGAACAGTTGGAAGGCGGTAACATCCACCTACCATCTATCAGTTAAATTCCCTACGGGGTATGGGATTGGGCAAGCACAAGGAGATCAATTGGCAGCCAGAGAGTGTTATCTAGCCATGTTGGCTATGGACGAGCAGATGCAGACTATGAATATAGAAGAGAAAAGAATTGTTGCGGAACCCACCGTAGTATTAGAGAATGTTTTGTTGCAAGAAAATGATCCTGAGAAATTCACTAGAATTGGAACAAGTATGAAGGAAAAGGCGAAAGAAGGCCTCGTCCAGTTTCTAAAAAAGAATGCCGATGTTTTTGCATGGAGTCATGACGACATGCCGGGCATTGATCCAAGTGTAATCACTCACCGACTGAACGTGTCCTCCTCTTCTAAGCCTGTTCGTCAAAAGAAGAGGGTATTCGCCCCTGAACGAGAGAAGGCAATCAAGGAAGAGGTTCAAAAACTAACCACAGCGCAGTTTATCCGTGAAGTCTTTTACCCGGATTGGTTGGCAAATGTAGTGATGGTGAAAAAAGCAAATGGCAAGTGGAGGATGTGCGTTGACTTCACCGACTTGAACAAAGCTTGCCTTAAGGATAGTTATCCTTTGCCTCGAATTGACCAACTGGTTGATTCTACGGCTGGCCATCAACTGTTGAGCTTCATGGACGCCTTCTCTGAATATAATCAGATAAAGATGGACGAGGCAGATCAGGAAAAGACATCTTTTATCACAAGTCAAGGTTTGTTTTGCTACAAGGTGATGCCCTTCGGCCTGAAGAATGCAGGGGCAACTTACCAAAGGTTGGTGAATCATATGTTTCGTCCACAGATAGGACGGAATGTAGAGGTATATGTGGATGACATGCTTGTAAAGAGCTTAGATGAGGGAAGCCACTTAGATGATCTTCAAGAAACTTTTGAAACACTTAGGGGGTACAAGATGAAGCTAAACCCAAGTAAATGCGCATTCGGAGTATCGTCAGGAAAGTTTATAGGATTCATGGTATCAGAGAGAGGAATTGAGGCAAATCCAGACAAGATCCAAGCCATACTGAACATGGAACCACCGAAGAACATCAAGGAAGTCCAATCCCTAACTGGACGAGTGGCAGCACTGAACAGGTTTGTCTCAAAAGCCACTGATAAGTGTTTACCCTTTTTTAAGATTCTCAGGAAGGCATTTGAGTGGACGGACGATTGCCAAAGGGCCTTCCAGGACCTAAAGCACTATCTCACTACAGCTCCATTACTAAGTCCATCCGTGCTAGGAGAAGAACTATATCTGTACTTAGCAGTGTCCCCACATGCTGTAAGCTCGGCATTGATCAGGGAAGAAGAAAAAGTGCAAAAGCCTGTGTATTATACTAGCCGGGCATTGAGAGGGGCGGAAGGAAGGTACCCACTGATGGAGAAGTTAACCTTTGCGCTAATAACAGCTTCCAGGAAGTTAAGACACTACTTCCAAGGTCATGTCATCATAGTCATGACTGATCATCCGCTCAAGAAGGCAATGAACAAACTTGAAGCTGCAGGACGATTGATCCAATGGGCAGTTGAGCTCAGTGAATTTGATATTCGGTACCAACCAAGGAATGCAATAAAAGCTCAAGCCCTGGCAGATTTCATTGCAGAATTCACTCCAAGCTATGAGGACTTAGATGAGAAAGAAGACAGTAAAAAATGGGTCGTCCATGTAGACGGATCATCTACTCTGTATACAGGAGGTATAGGAGTTGTTTTGCAGTCACCAGAAGGAGATAAACTGAAGTACAAAGCTCGCTTGCAGTACCAGACAACTAACAATGAAGTGGAATACGAAGCCCTTCTCAAAGGGTTGGAGTTGGCTAGATCTGTAGAAGCAAGCTCAGTACTCGTCCTGGGAGATTCACAGTTGGTCATAGGCCAAATAAATGGAACATGTGAAGCCAAGGAAGAAAGAATGAAGAAATATTTGAGAAAGGTGTTACGTCTTGTGAAGAAATTCAGGGAAGCTAATTTCGTTCAAATCCCGAGGGAAGAGAACACGGAAGCAGACACTCTAGCGAAGGAAGCCTCCGCCAGTGAAGCCATGAACGAGTTAGATGAAATACAATACATGCCCAGCATAGACCTTCCAGAAATGTTGCAGATAGAAGGGGAAGAGAATTGGATGACTCCGATAGTCTCGTACCTGAAGGACGGAAGGCTTCCAGAAGGGAAGGACGAAGCCAGGAAGCTCAGAGTTAAATCGGCCAGATACATCCTTATGGACGAAGTGTTGTACAAAAGAGGTTTTTCACAGCCATACCTGAGGTGTTTAGCTCCAGACGAGGCGAATTACATGCTGAGAGAAGTTCATGAAGGAGCGTGTGGAAACCACTCAGGAGCTAGATCACTCGTCCACAAGGTCATTCGTGCAGGGTACTACTGGCCAACCGTCCAAGCTGATGCTAAGGCATATGTTAAGGTATGTGATCAATGTCAACGTTTCAGTAACATTCCTAGACAGCCTTCAGAATACCTCACCCCAATGATGGCCCCTTGGCCTTTTGCACAGTGGGGTTTGGATATTTTAGGCCCCTTTCCAACTGGAACCAGACAGATGAAGTTCTTGGTAGTTGGCATAGACTATTTCACTAAATGGGTGGAAGCTGAACCCTTAGTGAAAATTACACAACAAAATGTCAAAAACTTCGTTTGGAAGGACGTTATATGCAGATTTGGGGTACCAAGAGTACTAGTATCTGACAACGGACGGCAGTTTGACAACACCCCCTTCAGAGAATTTTGTGATCAGCTCGGAATCAAGAATCACTATTCCTCACCCTCCCACCCACAAGCTAACGAACAAGCAGAAGTAGCAAACCGATCCTTGTTGAAAATCATCAAGACTCGGCTTGAAGGGGCAAAGGGAATATGGCCAGATGAACTACCAGGTGTTTTGTGGGCTTACAGAACAACAGCAAGGACTCCCACAGGAGAGACTCCTTTCAAACTGGCTTATGGGAGTGAAGCGGTCATACCAGCAGAGGTACATATGGCCAGCCATAGGGTGATGAAGTACCAAGATGAGGAAAACAACGAGTAGCTTCGTCTTAACCTTGACCTTATAGACGAGGTAAGGATGGACGCGGAGCAAAGAACTGCAAGGTACAAAAATCTCATGGCAAGGCAACACGATGCCATGGTGAAACCCAGGCGCTTCAGCATTGGAGATCTCGTCCTTAAAAGGGTCTCTTTGGCAACCAAAAACCCGGCCCATGGGAAGCTGGGACCAAACTGGGAAGGACCTTACAGAGTTATCAACTCCAAGAGACAAGGATCCTACTATTTGGAAGCCCTGGACAGACGAAAGTTAGAGCACCCGTGGAATGTTGAACACCTAAGGAGATACTATCAGTGAAGGGTGATCATGGACGAGTTGCAGTATGGACGAGACCTTTGGACGTTTGAAGTAATGCTTAATACTGTTTTCCAATATTTGCTTATTACTATTGTGTTTTAAGTATATAAGTATGTTATGATACTCATGGACGAAGTTATGTTTTATGTATTTGTAGTTCCTTAAAAGCACAAGCTTGTAAGCATGTGCCATGATTGTGGACGAATGATTACATAGTATGGATTTCTAAATATACATATGGTGTGTTTTAAATATGTATGATTGTATGGGAATCCTTCATTTTCTATGATTCAAAATGATCCACGGAAGGCGAAAAAGCCAAGGACGAGAAAAATCCTTGAACGCAAGGAAGTATCGTCCAAAAGCTTTCCTTTAAATAAGGATAAAGCAAGAAAAATAAAAGCCAAGGACGAGTAAAATCCTTGGACGCAAGGAAGTATCGTCCAAAAGCTTTCCTTTAAATAAGGATAAAACAAGAAAAGTAAAGGTATGTCCGTCTAAGCTCAAGACGAGACAAACCTGAAGTGCAATCGTCTAGCCCATGGACGAGCAATGTGCATTTAAAAAACACAGCTCTGTAGACAAATTTAACCAACTTAAACAATCCAGCCTATGGACGAGCATTTGTTGGGAAATTTTTTTAAGGATGAGTAAACAGTCGTCCAAGATTTGGGCCACAATTAAATTTGGTGAAAAAGACATCATTCATGGATGAACTTTACAAATGAGGTTCTACATAAAGGGACTCGTCCGTATGTTCAAGACGAGGTAAAAGCCTTAGTAAAAGGGAAAAATCCCACAACCATAAAAATGGTATGGACGACATGGATGAAGCTTGATCACAAGAGCTTAAACAATATTCAAACGCAATGAGTAACGGAAAGAAAAGCATTCATACATTCATAAAATTCAAAGGGTAGACGACCACCGTCCAAAAACCCTTAGTATATTGCTTGTTCATAAAACTCGTCCATAAACTTGGACAAGGAAATTGTACTCAAATAAATTTCAAAAAAAAAAAAAAAAGAGAAGAGAAAAACCCAAGACATTGGGCACCACTACATAAAATACAAAGCTTTTCAGAAAAAGTTATCATTGATCACTGGGAGCATTCTTTGGATCGTCTTGTGTCACTTCGTTATTGGCGTCGTCCACCACATTGACGTCCTCAGAACTCGTCCCTAACACTGAGCTCTCCGTTGCAAGGGGAAGTTTGAAAGAATCGAAGTTAAGATCAGGGAAGGCTTCCTTGGCATCAGCACGGAAGTCCTCATATCCAGCAGCATAATAACTGTCTAGACGATTCTTGTACTCGTCAGACTTCTTGAAAGCTGATATGGCTTCTTCCTGTGCCTTCTCCAAAGACGAGGTAAGCCTTGAGACTTGTCCTTCCAGATATGTGACGCGGGTATCTTTTTCAATAGCATCCGCCTTGAGTTCCTCAACTTCGTCCTTCAGCTTCGTCTCAACCCCCAGCAAACGGTTGACCTCGTCCATCAACCTGATCCCTTCCCCCTTCTTCAGCAGGATTTCCTTATTCAGCTCCTCAGTCTTCTCCTTCGCTGTCTTGGCCTCCTCAGCAAGTTCCTTGGCCTGGCACGTCGCTGTATAAAACTTTGACATAGCCTGAGCATCGACGAAAGAAAGTTAAGAAAATTCTACTTTTTTAAAGATTCAGTAAAAACACTCAAAGACGAATGGAACTCATACCTTGAAGAGATCATGGATACTAGAACGTTCAAACTCCTTCACTGACATGTTATAACATTCGTTAACTTCATTGTCAGTGACGATACTTTTGAACGTCCTCCATGCATATCCCTCGTCCAGCACAAGGTTCGAAGGACGATCAGACGCTTCAGACGAATGAGGCTTGCGAGGAGTCTTGGCTAGAGAAGGAGTGGGATCAGTTGTAGCTAGATGAATTACTTGGACGGGCTCCACAATGACAGGAGGGTCGTCCAGGTTTACCGTCGGAGTGAACTTAGGGACCTTGGGAAGGGAAGTCTGAGTGGTTTTTGGTTTCTTAGGACCTCGACGACTAGGAAGGTCGCCCAGGTCCACACCACTTGAAATCTTCTTTGACTTCCTCTTCCCAGCCTGGACGGCTCCTTTCTGGATGACAGGAGGCACAGAAGCTCCCTCGTCCCCACTAAGCACTGTTTTGTCTTTATTCTCCCTCATTGTAATTATTCCTATAGACGAGGAAAATCAGTTAAAAAAAAAGAGGAAAGAAAAAAGAATGAACAGAAAGAAGTAGAAGGATGGACGACACTTACTTCGTCTAGTGGTTTCCTCGTGACTTAGGTTCTCAGCAGTAGGTTCTGGACCAAGTCCCCAAGTAGCTAAGCTGCTGAAGGTCACTAGCTCGTGGAAAGACCTTCTAGGGAAGGCACGAACTTTGTCTATTTGATCCAAGTAAAACCTGTCCAAGCGTGGACGAGTAACAGCTGCACCAATAAAAGAGAAGTGGTTAGACGACTGAAAGATAGAAAAAATGCAAGGAATAAAAGAAATGACATAGAAAGAAAATATACCCTCAGGACGAAGACGACCTATGGGGCTGGTAAAAGGAGGGAAGGGGGCATTACTAACTTCCGTTGGGTCCCCAGCCCAGTTTCCAGAAATAACAAAAAATTCTTGTTTCCAGAGCCTATCAGACGAGCTACGGCCCGTTATTAAACTGTAATGGGAGCCTCTGGACGAGAACTGGTAAAAACCAGCAGATTTTTTAATCTCTGAGGGCTTATAACAGTAAAGGAACTCGTCCACCGTTAAAGGACGGTTCCCTTCTAATGCCTCACGCCATAAAACTTGCATGGCAACTATCGTCCTCCAACCATTGGGATTAAGTTGGTTAGGACCAATACCTAACCTATAAAGAAGACCTCTACAAAAGGAATTCAAAGGGAACCTAAGGCCAGCTAAGAGGTAAGATGAATATACTCCTAAACCAGAGGAAGGCGAACAACACCACTCTCCTTCCCTGGGTAGACGAGGTTCAAGTTCAGCAGGAATTTGGTATCTATCTACTAAAGTTTTTAACTTAGGAGCGTCTAAGGTGGATGCAATCTCAGGCGCACAGCTATATATAACGTTTTCTTCTTCCTCCTCCTCGTCCAGAGAAGGGCTGGGTGGCGCTCTAGATGAGCTAGCCCCAGTTCCGGAGGCCATCCTACGTTGCATTTCTTGAAATTTTTCCAAGGGAATGCCAGGCACTCCGGACGAGTACTGCTCGTCCGAGGAACTACTACTAAAACTAGTACTGCCCTCATCACTTTCATAACTCCCAGATGAGACGTCCTGATACTCGTCTATTTCTCTCTCTATACTACTAGACGAAGACATAACTAAAGGAAAGATGAAAACGAAAACCTAAAGGGAAGAGTAAGTACCTGAGAACTAGGACGAATGCTAGACGAGGGTCTTGGACGAGAGAGCAAAAGGAAGTTTATGATGAGGTGAAGGGCAAGAAAGAGAATGTGCTTATTTATAGGGCCCAGGAGTAGGGTCAGCGAAGCGACATCCTCCACTAAGAAAATGACACGTGGCAATTGCATAGGGAAATGCAAATCGATTTAACTGCTCAACGTATTAAACCACGACACGTGGATGTATGAACGGGATAAAATCCCTATAATGTCCCTGGACGACACCCTGGACTAGGGGGCAACTGATGGGGTAACCAGAAAATTATATCTATGGCTCGTCCAGATGGGTCGTCCATCACCAATGGTTAGCCAAGCATCCAAGACAATCTTATTCGTCCAGAGATCTCGTCCATGAGAAGTTGACCCAATTAAATAAATCTCATAATCAAGGCGAAAGAGTCGTCCATATGCGAAGCAGATGGACGACCAAACAACGGCATGACAAAGGGTCGTCCACAGGGTCGTCCATAGACATTGCACATGGACGACCATACAACACTTAACCAATTCTTGAGCAGGTAACCAACTTGTGTTCATCGCCAACAATTTCTTCTAAGTATGTAACTTCCATCAGCGGTTATTGCTTCTATAGCCGTTGGGGAAGTTATCTCCGTAAAACCAGTTATTCCACAAATCTTGGGGAGGTTACTAAACCGAGTAACCGTCCCAAGATCCCCTATATAAAGGACCGGTCTGAAACATGCAAAGGTATGATGAAAATTCTGAGATTTTACTCCCAAAAAGTTGGAACTTCATTTCCTTGTTGAGAAAACTAACTTTATCATCGGAGAGTATTTGACCGGTCCACCCCGATCACTTCCTTCAGTGTTTCTTCTTTTCAGGCCTTCGCTACCGCCGTAGCCGACCGAAGCCGAAGTGTTCAACCAACTGATTTCACACATCATCACTATCAATTCTTTTCCAGCAAAAATATATATATATAACAAAATTATAAATGTATTATGAAAGTGTTGTACCATTCTTTTGTGTTTCTAGAAATGATTTTTTAGTTTAGTCAACTTTGTTGAGCCAAAATTTACTGTTTCACATACAATTTTCTTGAGTTGAGTTTTTGTTTTTTTTTTTTATTATTGTATTTTTATCTTTTCACACCATTTTAAATAAAAACACATAATTTTACACTAAAAAAATTTAAAAACTTAGGATAAAATCACTTTTTCATCCTTTATGTTTAGAGTAGTTCACAATTCTTCCTTGAACTTTAAAATCAAGCAATTTTCCCTTTAATATTTTAGAAAAGCGCAAATATGTCATATTATTATTCTTTTAGTTAAATCCTAATGAAAGCTTATGATTCTTAAATATTTCTTTGTATAATGTCTAAAATACTCACTCCCACCAAATTTTAACATCCTAAAAATTTCTTAACGTGTTTTGAGTTTAAGATAGTAGTAATGTTTAAAAAGTTGGAATGGTGATATAACATGTTTTATTTATTACCTAGAGAATATTTATTTTATAGGTTTAAATCTTTGAAACATATAATTTATCTAATTGAAAATTCAATGACACATGCCTTTGGTTGTCTTTTTTTTTTCTTTTTTTCTTTTTTTTTTTTCTTTTCTTGCCTAAAATGGGTGTTCATTTAAAAACTAATCAAACTAAGCATTGTACCTAGACTCGTGTAGAATGATAAAGAAGAAAGTATACTCATGTAGAATGATAAAGAAGAAAGAATAAAATTATAAATGACAAAATTTTCATTGTGTATGGTTAAAGATATTTGATAAAGAGTTTCGATTGTAGTACATGACATCATTCATTACGAAAATTTAAATATTGTGATAATGGGTTTGTTTGGATGGAAATTATTTTGCAGAAACTGAAAACTGAAAATTGAAAACACTGTAGCAAAATAATTTTTAAATGTGTGAATAGTACCGTGGGACCCATTTTTAATGAAAAAGTTGCTGAAAAGTTATATTTGTGGGTCCGTGAACAGTGCACGAATGCACTATTCAAGGTTGAAAAGTCAGCATTTGCGGCTACTGTTCATGAACAGTGGCCGCGTTACTCCCTGAAACGTGTGAAGAAAAAAAAAAAAAAAAAAGGAAACGAAAAATGCAAAAGACGTAGACACAGGAAACATGGATCCAAACCCAGCCAATGTCTTAGCAAAACTTAGTTGCTTATTGTTGAAAAATAATGATATTTGTTATCATTCGTAGAAGTTTTTAGTGAGTGGATATTGGCTTTAGCAAATAAGTACTAAGAAACTTATGGTAAAATAGATATTTATATGTTAAATAGCTACCCTAACTTTGTATGTAATCAAAATTCTTATACTAATGAGATTAATTTTGTATGACATACATTTTTCATGTATATAGCTTAATACTTCTTCAAATATAAATTTTATCTTAATTTTTTTACTTAGGTGGTAGCACGTGCCTTGCACGTGTTGCCAATACTAGTAAACATTACAAAATGAAAGTGAGCTAATTTATACACATACTAGTAAGTTGCCCCTGCAATGCACGGATAATATAGTTGATGATACTAAAAAATCTTCGGTTGAACTCCTTGTCGATACAGATGGACGAAGGCATTGACTTCATCCACAGATGAACCTTTTGGTGCTGTTCTTCTCTGGCTTTATTGCTTTTCATGCAGAAAATCGTTAGTTTAACTCCTTGTCAATACAGATGAACGAAGGTGTTGGATTCAACTAGAGACGAACCTGCAATAAGATATGAAATAGAGAAATATGGACACATCGGTGTGGTGTTTGCCAAACAGCCTCCAATGATTAAGTTAGAATGGGATTCAATTGAATTATATTGCAAAAGAATTCAACTTGAGAATAGTTCTTAGGATGAGAGTTGTGTACCTCCTTGCCTTTGGTTTGTATGAGTTTCTATTGCCCTTATCTTCATTGTCTAAATGAATATCTGCACTCATGAGACATGGAGCCATTGGTATTAATGGATGGCTTTTATTGTCTGCCAACAGCTATTCGTCTATTGGTACGCGTACGTTACTCCTTAGCTGCTTTGGACATTGAATGTCTTTTATGGCTTCGTCAGTCATTGATGTCTGTACATTACGCCTTGCATCGAATCTCGATGGACGATCTTGATAAATTATAACACTCATCAATAATGACTGCGGAATTGTTATAAACTTCAATGGTCTTTTGCCCGTTAGTTTGTTGGTTACACTTTTGCTCGTCTGGTGCATTAACTGTTACTCATATCATTTATAGAGAACTCATTTAATGAATATTGTAGTCATTCATCACATGGACGATGCTGGCTTGATGGACGATGCTGAATTTTTCCTCTTTTGCTATATGATAGATGAGGATGATTTTTCTCCTCTTCAGTAGTAATATTTTATGTAAGATAGTTTTAAAGAATGTTGTACATATATTATAACATAATTGTTATAAAATTTTGTTAGTAATGAGTTTATTATAAGCAGAAACAATTATAGATTACACACATATTCGTTATAATTATTCAGTTCAAGTAAAGAGAAATAAAAAAATAATAATTTTGGATAAATATTGTAGAATAAAATTTAATATAAAATGTGTTTTTCTCTTTCTCCTTAATTCTAAAATAAAATACACATCTCAAAAACTCAAATCAATCACATCCTTTACAAAACACACAAATCTACAACATTTGACCTTAATATCAAAATTGTAATTGTCGTTGTTGTCATTCAATAGAAAATGCAAACCCTCATTCCTTGGTTGTAGCCAAGTCATACGGGTTAGGATTAGATGGAACAACTATGTTAGAGCTAGGTGTCGTCAAAAGATTGAAGATAAATGAAATCATTTTTGGACTATTGTATTTGACATGGGATGCATGATGGGCTATGTGGAGGTATATATAAAGGAGTAAAAGTACAAGAGGTGAAAATGATGAATTGAAATGCAAAGAATTTTGTGTATATATGTGAGAGAGAAAAAGTCTTGAAACATTGAACCAAATGATACAAAGAATATTTACTTTTTAATTAAAAATTTCTTGAAACATTGAATCAAATAAAACAAAATTTTAATATTTAATTTCATCTTATCTTTGATGTGGCACTTGAAAATATTTCAATTCTCATTGCCAAGAATGTGCCACTTGGCAGAACTTGATACTTTCTCACATAAGATCTTTGCTTATATATATATATATATATATATATATATATATATATATATTGATATTGATTTACACAAGGTCACAACCTCCATCAAACCCAAAAATTAAACTTCCCTTTTAAGCAATTGTACAAGTACAAGTCAAAATAAAACCCAAAATCAAGTTAATACTTGTACATGCAAGTTAGATTTGAGCTTGTTTATGGAAGTGAAACAAGTTGTCTAACAGTACATTTGCATGAGAAAGCCCGAATAGATGCAAGCTTTGACATGATGCTCAACACTCAGAATAAGAAAATAGAGAAAGTGATGGTAGGACATGAAAAATACTCACGTTTAGACAAGAAAAAAAATATGATTATCAAAATAATACATGATGTATGTGGAAAATCCTAGAGAATGGATAAAAAACTACGGTTTGAGTGTGAACGTAACATTCTTGCTCAGCTTAGCTCATATTATGTATCAAGAGAACAGTTTACTATAAAGTTACCTTTCTTTTCTACCAACTCTCCACTTTCATCTCCCAAAATATCTGGTTGGGTCTAGAAGTTCCGCTACATGTTCTTTTTATACTCTAAGGAACACGGCTGAGTATAAGGACAGGTGTCAAGTCATCATATTTTATCTTTTAAGATCTTTTTACAGCAGTAATATTATCTGTTGACTAAGGAATAAGAGCTGCGCCAACGTGGCACTGGGACCTGTGGGTGGGTAGCATTGTTACTACATGGAAGACAAGTCTACCTTGGACATTGAGAGGGACATCAGGAGTACTGTGATTGGTACACGTGTTCCCCAAGGTGACTTATGATGCACTCAACTAATAAGGGGTGTCCTCATAGTCTTTGACTTTAAAAAGTCACTATCTCCCTTTTGGTGAGTACTTGAGTACTATGTCAGATGTAAATTACTTCCTTCCCAAGGTAGTCACGCCTTTGTTACTGACCAAGACAAAATCTCTTAGCCAAGACCTACTCTCCCTTCCCTCACAGCTGCTCCACGTGTAAGGTCCAGATTCAACCACTCATGCATTCTCCCATGCCTTAGTGGTGTTATGTACAATACCCAAACCTAAATATTAAAATTAATAGCCAAAATCCCTTTGTATAGTCAAAAAAATTAATAAAAAACAACAATCAAAATCACAAGCTCCATCAAACCGATAATTAAAACCAAATATTGAACCCTATTAACAAAAAAATACATACACACAATACAAAAATATCAAAATAATCTGTAAATCTTTGAGGCTTTGGGTTTAGTCTTTTATTGGGCCAAATGACTCAAAAACCCCCTAAAATTCTGAGAGAAAGATAGAGAGACAAAGAGAGGCCTACCAAAAAGAGAGATACACAATGAAAGATGGTGGCATCAAATGGTAGAATTGAGGTGTAAGAAGTTAATAGGAGTTACGGACAAAATAACTAACAATAATAACAAATATGAACTTTCAAGACCAAAATGACAGTTGATCAAATTCAAAGGGTGTAATTTGTATTTTTGCAAATAAAATAAAATAAAAAATTGAAAATGAGAGTTTAAGAGAGAAGTGAGAAACCCTAAGGGTTCAAACGACGTCGTACAAGCAAGCATATATCAAAACAATGTCATTTTGTAAATTTTTTCTATATATTTGATACTTAAAATGAAGTCTCTTGGACTAAATATATATGCATATAATATATAATCCTAAGGGCTCAAATGACATAGCTTGTGTGTCTATATAAATATATTATAAATAATAAAAATACATATTATTATATATGTAAGCTACTTTATTTATTTGTCGAAATCTAAAAACCTAGACCAAGCTTCGAACCAATCGACATTGGTTTTTTCAAACCCATTCAAAATTGTACAATGACACCAGAATGTCAAACAAAGAGTTAACAAACCTAACAACTATTGTTGTCTTACAAGCCCAAATAGAGAAATCTTATGATTTGGACATTAAGATTCATACCAACCTTATTATCCATAATTTATGTTGCTAGTCAAAGTTCATGAAGGTTGGTCCTACAACATTTATTTAGTCAATATTGTTGGCCTTATTGCATTTAATTAGTCAATCTTGAAGTATGTTGATTGTGGGAAATACTAGATCATTTATTTGCATTGTTATTTTCTATGTCTTGGAAATCTTGTAGTCATTTAATTCCCAATGCATAGAGGGATGTTCTAAGCATTATATATAGCTAGTTGGCTAGAACGATAAATCAGATTATGAGAGTGATTATTATTCAGAATTATTTGTATTATACTCTGTATCTCTTTGGGTAGTCCATTGAGTACTAAGTGTGTTAAGCCCTGTATCCTTGGTAATTTTCCTTGGGTGGTGTATTTTCTGTATCCCATTGGTTTTTCCCTTGATGGTGAGCTTGTTTTATTAAAGTTTGAGTCCTATTTCTTGTCGTTTCTTCCACCCCTTTTTTGGGTATCAAATTGGAATCAGAGCAAGTATTTCCTGTGGATTTATCGAAGATATTTTTGTTGTTCCAAAATACTTTATTTATCTACTATTGTGAGGTTGATATATTGTTGTATTCAAAACATTTTTGAATGTGGTGAAAAATGCTCTCAAGAAGATGTTATCATGGATTGGAATTCTCCACCAATCTATAATAAGTATCCTGATGAAGATTGTGAATTTTGCAAAAAAAAGTTTTGGAAGATGATGATGAGTCTTTCTTTGTTCAAATAAAAAAGGTTGTTGATGTTACAAAAAAGAGATTCATTGTTATAACATTATCTCTTCATGAGCAAAATCCATATGTTGATTTTCCTGGGGTTGACAAATATTTATTTCCTAACGATAAACTTGATATTGATTTTGGCCCATCAATGGAGATGAAGGGTCTTTGTCCTGAAAAGATAAGTGAAGCTTTTGTCCCGTGTGAATTAAAATGAAAATGAAATCTAGGTTCAATGGATGTATGATGATTTGTTTGTGACATTGACTTCATGTACAATACTTTGATAAAACAAGTTACAAATCAAAATTCATTCAATAATGTTTATCATAAGTGAGAAAATATCTGTAAGTGTTGGTTCCACATGTATCGTGGGAAATAAAGGAATGGAAATGAATGATTGGGCATGCAACAAATCAAGGCAAGTACCACTAAACTCAAACCTAAGGCTGCTTTGCCAAACCATTATGGAGTTTTAACAACATTCAATGTAGTTGAACTATTTTCCAACCAAGGGGGTCTGACACGAGAGTGTAAGAAAGAGTCAATTGACCTAACAACCCTTGTTATCTTAAAGCCCAAATAGAGGAATCTTATGATCTGGACATGGATGCTTATGCCAGCCTTATTATCCATAGTTTGTGCTGCTAATCAACACTCATTAAAGTTGGTCCTAAAACATTTATTTAGTCAATCTTGTTAGTCTTAACGCATTTATTTAGTCAATTTTGAAATATGCTGATTGTGGGAAATACTAGATCATCTATTTGCATTCTTATTTTCTATGTCTAAGAAATCTTGTAGTCATTTAATTCCCCCATGCTTAGAGGAATGTTCTCAGCAATATATATATAGCTAGTTCGCTGGACTGAGAAATCAGATTATGAGAGTGATTATTATTCAGAATTATTTGTGTTATACTTTTGTGAGAGACTGGGAAAACTTGGGTTCTCTTAAAAAAGAGATTTTGGTACTTTAAGATACTTCTTTTTTTGGGTAAGTGGTGTAGAATCGCTGCTTATTTTTTATACAAAAAATAAGAAAAAAATAAATACAATTACATATTCAAAATACTTCTGTAGGGACTCAAAATGTAATGAACCCTAGACAATAAAATTTGTAGAGAATGGGTAGGAAGGACTCGGCATCTAACAAGCAAACAACGGTTAATATCAAATTTATGGCGGATCTCTCTAAACGAATCGAACTGGGGGTTCTTGTAAGAATCATGTTCTCTTTGGCCCCCTCCTCCGAACCCCCCTCCTGGTTAAGTGTTTTATAAGGAATATTTATCCTCGGCTCAAGCCGAGGGCCTCCCTCCTTCGAACGGATCTCTTCACTTTCTGAGTCTTACTGGTTATATAGTCTTATTTTCGTTGATCTTGACCATCCACTTGTCAATTATCTGATCATTGTGTACAGGAGTTTGTCCCATCATCTGTAGTTTACAGGCTTTATGTTAGTTCTCAGCCGCCTTTATAGACTTTCTATTAGTTGAGGTAACCGAGGCGACTGGGTCCGTTGGTCACATCTTCATTAAGACGGCCAGAATACTGGTGGGATATTTTCCCCTTATCAACCGTCGGTGCGCCGAGGATAAGTGTATCCTCAGCGAGGCTCTTGGATGACTTGGGCCCTCCCCAACCATCCTCGGCGTGGGCCCTGGGTCGGATATGATGTGGGCCAGTGCGGTTAATGTGTTAGGGCCCCACAACTTCGAATGTCATTGATTGAATAAAAAAAAAGTACAATTTGGTAGATTAACATTACAAGGCTTTGATCCTGGTTACAATCTATGCAAAATAAATACAAAGCTTTGGTCCTAGTTACATTCTATCAAAATTAAAGACAAAACACTAGTCTACCTATCCAAAATCCTAAGTTCGGGGGCTAGATTATGGAATGGAAATGTGTTAGGCACTTATTCTGCCCAGACAAGGTCTGGTCTTCTAGACTCTAATGACCATTATATACCCTTTTGTATCGACGTTGAATGATATGTTATAACACATGACAAACACTTGACAAAGTTAATTTACACAAATTTGTCTTATGACCATGTCATATATTAAAAGAAAATTTTGATTTGTAAAAATTAGATATGTTTTTGTAAAGGGTAAAAAAATGGGATTTGATTGGTAAAAATCAGATCTGTTTTTGTAAAGGGTAAAAAGAAAATTTTGATTGGTAAAAATCAGATATGTTTTTGTAAAGGTAAAAAGAAAGATTTGATTTGTAAAAAAAAAAAAAAAATCATATATGTTTTTTGTAAAGTAAATAAAAAAAAAAACTTTTAAAAGAGGATTCAAATTCATGAGATAAACTTACTATGCATGCATCATATATTAAAAGGAAAGACTTTAACCTAACTCTTAATTTCTTTTTTGAAATTTCAAAATCTGCAATTTTATAAAAAATAAAACTTTTTAAGAAAAAAAAAAAAAAGATTAGTTTTATGACCAGAAAAATACAGATCTATATCTAAGGAAGATACATATCTGTTTTGTGTTTGAAAAAAATTCAGATTTGCATCTAAGGAAGATACAAATCAGTTTTGTGTTTGAAAAAAATTCAGATCTGCATTTAAGGAAGATACAAATCTGTTTTGTGTTTGAAAAAAAGGGGTTTTGATGATCATTAATAGATTTTGAAATCAAAGAAAAAATTAAAACAGAAAATCAACTAAAGAACACGTCAAAGAAAATTTCAACTAAATATCTAAGCATAGCAAATATGAAATAAAAACAAGGCATAATAAAATCAAACATGTTAATCAAATTCATGCAATGAACAACCACGATATATTAACTAATGGAAAAGAAAAACAGGCAAAAAAATATAATTAAATACCTCTTACATGAGCGTGCTCTTCAGTAGAAGAATATTTTAGAAATCAAAGAAGTTTTCACCTCTTTGATAGCTAAAATACTTTACTTACAAAAAAGAAGTTCTTAAAGAAAAAGCCTCTTGAACGTCTTTAACGTAAGAGGAGCAAAGAAGTCAGAAAAAGAAGCGGCCCCTAATTTTGATTTTTTTCCTCTATTTATAGAGGTTAGGATGCTTAAGAAATAATTTGAATCAGATCAACTACGAATTGGAACGCATCCTTATCTCTAAAAAGTCGAAAAAGATAGGCTCTATCTCAATCGACAGTCCCTGGGCTGGGCCGGGCCGGCCCGAGTGTTTGGGCCAATCGGCACTTGCCATGTGTGGATTGGCACTCCAAGAGTGTTGAAAAGCCTTCCTGGGTGTCAGGCCCGCATTTGAGTTTTGGTTCAATTTGAACGCCATTTTTGAGGATTTTTTAGCCGAAAATTGCACCTAGACGCATTTTTGATTCGTATTCTAAAAATTAATCCATTTTTCTTGATATTCAGGTCTTTAAAGTGATAATTATCTTATAGATAAATATTTCAAAAAGACTTGATTATCCACAACTTCTTTGTTATCTGATTATCCACTTTATTCTTATGCAAGCAAGCCTATTTTTGACACTAACCAACAACCAATCACAAAATTATTTAATTAATTTTAATTGTTTAACCAATCAGAATTAATTTAAATTAATTACACATAGTTGGTTCCACCCAAACAAAATGCATACGGACCATAAAAACTTGATTATGTGTTATCTTTCAATCTGACGGTCCGATTTGGAAATCGGGCATATCGTCGCGATCGTTAGAATCTCAAGATCATTTTTATAATATGCAATGAATAAATTAATGCATGTAATGCAACTTTAAATTTTGGGTATATGAATGGTCACTTTAGCCATCTCCAAAGATTAAATTATGGGTGCAAAATCGAGTGTCTACAACTTTGTATCTCTCTAGGTGGTCCATTGAGTGGTGAGTGTGTTTAGCCCTGTATCCTTGGTAATTTCCTTTGGGTGGTAAATTTTTTAATATCTCATTGACTTTTCCCTTGGTGGTGAACTTTTTATATTATTGCGTGAGTCCTATTTCTTGTCATTTTTCCACCCCCTTTTCCCGATATCTTACTGGTAGCCTTCAACAATTGTTTGTGATGGTTGGTTCAGCTTGGCAATGTTTGGATCTAGTAGTTTCATTTGGTTGATGAATAGCCTCACTTATATAAACTTGGTATTGGATTTTGTATGTTTGCAAATAAGTTTATAAGATATCAAATCATTATTTATAATTTATTGATAATATAAATACTTGAATAGTCAATTTAGTAGGAAAAATAATATATAATTTTTCATAATACAAGGTTGGTGAATCTAATTTTTATATGTTCATAAACAAAAATAATTATATCTAATTAACTCAGATAATATAATTTTAAACTATAGTTTAGTTTTTACTTATATAGATTTTTAAATGAGTAAAAAAAATTATTTATTGTGTTTACTATTTATGAAAAAAAAAAAAAAACCAAGTAACACGTAAACAAATTTGAGTTTGTTCATAAAAAGAATGAACAAGGTTTGAACATATAAAAATCTAGTCATTGATGGGCTTGAGCATAACTTGTGTTCAAAAACAAATTAAATTAATAATCTCAAGCTTTTAATTCTGGCTCATTTATATCCATACTAATAGTAAATTTTAGTCTTACAAAATCAAAATATACGCCTAAAAATTTATAGCATAGAAGTGTTCTTTGAACACTCACAATGATGGTACTAAAAAACCAAATTACCATTTTTAACAACCCATACCACAAGAAAAGAACTACATTGATTGTGTTACTACTAAATTTTTTAGCAATTGAGCTACAGTAAACTTCCATTTATGGCAGTTCACTATAGCTTTAAGTTATAAATAAAATATTATTATTTTAGTCATGAGTCCAATTTTATATTAATAATAATTTCTCTTCTCTCTCTCATCGATTTTTTCATTCTTTTTCTACCTTTTCTCTTTTATTTCTTCCCCAACATAGAGTTGTCGCCCGTCCTTGCCCTTGCCCTTTGTCTCTCATTTTCGCTCTTTCTTCTCTCTAACCCTCCTCCTCTTCCTTGGCCTTCTCTCTCACTACGGTTTATGGTTTTGGTTTGTGCTTCGGTGGTCACATGAGGGAGTTTGAGCTTGGAAGTCGTGGCTTAAGTCGATCGGAGTCCTTCTTTTGGTGCTATTAGAAGCTTCGACTCTGAGTTGGAAAGGTAAAACTCAAACTCCTCCATGGATGATCTTTTCTTTTTAAAAATGGTAGGATTCTTCGTATTGAGGGAGAGAGGATTTGAATTAGGTTGTGATCATGCAACAAAACATTTGAATAGGGTTGTGGTGGTGGGCCATTGATCGACCTGTGGTGGTTGAGTTAGCAGGTCACATCGTGGGTTGTTGTGGGTGTGGTGGGTCGTTGATCTGGTTTTGGAGTGGCTGCGTTGAGATGGAGTTATGGTTTGTGTGGTGGTTTTTGGCTGATTTGGGTCATTGGGTTGTGATATGATGGTGGTTAGTGGTGGTGTAATTGGTGGGTTTGTGGTGGTTTATTTATTTATATAATTATAATTACGATGGTTTTGTGGTGAGTTTGATATGGAACTTTTTTTTGGGACAATGAGTTTATGGTCGTGGGTTGTGGCAGTTGGTTTTGCTAGCGGTGGGTTGTGCGTGATGATTGTTCTTGTTGGTTGTTATTGCTTCAAAGAAGAGACAAAGACAAAGAGGAATAGAGAGAATGAGATGAAGAATAAAAATAAACAAATAAATAAAGAATATTTAAATGAAGTGCTAAAAAAAATAGAACCATTGATATTGAGAGGATTATAAAGTGATGTATTAAAATAGATAAAATGAGTTTTTGAGATGCTAAAAGTTAGAAAATTTTAGCTTCACCATTGTGAGTGCTCATACTTGGTCAAAGAGTGGTTAAAGCTCTTAAAAGCTAAAAAAAACTATTTTTAGCAACTCATTCCACAAAAAAACATACTACAACAATGGTGTTATTCTTAAAAATTTTGGCAAATGAGCTACAGTAAACTACCATCTATGGCAGTCTACTGTAACTCAAAACTTATAAAAAAATAATAATTTTATATTCCTTTGGTCTTTTGTTCAATTAAAATAACCTCTCTCTCTCTCTCTCTCTTCTTCTTTCTTTCACTAGTTCTCTCTCTCTTTCTTCCTTCCTTCCTCTCGCTAGTTCTCTCTCTTTCTTCCTCTCTCTAGCCCTTTCGCCCTTGCCTTCTCTCTCTCTCTCTCTCTCTCTCTCTCTCTCTCTCTCTCTCACCGGTTTCCCATGGGTTCCGATTTGGGTTGTGGGTCACGGTGGCAATGTGGTGGTGGATCAAATTTGGTGGTGGTTGAGATTTTGTTATGGTGGTGGAAGAGGAAGGTGGCAGGGTTTTGTGATTGTGACAGTGGTTGTTTTGTGATTTGGAAGAGGAAGGTGGTGGATGGGTTGTAGTTTTGTTTTGTTTTGTTTTATTATTTATTTATATTTTTGGGGTCGGTTGTGGTTGCCACTATGGTGGAGTAGCGGTGGAGGTGGTTGTGGCTGATTACTATTGATTTTTGTGGAGGTTTATTTTATTGTTTTAATGAGTTGTTTATATTATTTTAAATGAAGTGATAAATAAAAAATAAAAAATAAAAAATAAAACTTTTGATATAGGTTGTATTATAAAGTAAGATGTCATAATAGATTAAGTTTTTGAGTTACTAAAAGAAAATTATTTTTGATATATTGAGGCGAATGCTCTTAGCATCTAAATGTTCCCATTCTCAACGACAATAATGTCGTATATATACATACGACTTGTAGCAGGATACCAAAACGTGCAAGTGCTTGTGGATAAATTCATC
This sequence comes from Quercus glauca, assembly GCA_023736055.1. Classification (NCBI taxonomy): domain Eukaryota; kingdom Viridiplantae; phylum Streptophyta; class Magnoliopsida; order Fagales; family Fagaceae; genus Quercus; species Quercus glauca. Next base: position 43,316,487 of record CM043318.1, read on the forward strand.
AGGTCAAGCTCCCCTTATCCTCTTCTATTGAGGCAAAAACACAACAACCACCTTCCTCTTCAAAATATTTACACAAAACCCACATCAGGGAACCAAGCCTTCAGCATTCTCGTAAATAAACTCCAATTGAAGCCCCATTCACCACCCCTAAACGCACAAAAAAGAAAAAAGACACAACTCTCTCACAGACACAGTGAAACAAACCCAACCTCACATCATCATCAGTATCACCATGGCGAGTCCTTCCCTCTTAGGCTCCGCGACGTCGTCGTTTCACGGCCAATCCCCACTTTTCAAATCCCCAATGTCAGTACGGGCGGTCCCTAGAAATGTGTTGGTGTTGACGACGGTGAAGGCGGCGGCGGGGGCTGCTGTGCTGGTGGAGAAGTCGGAGGCGGAGAAGCCCAGTCGTCTCAAGGCCACTTACGTCGAAAAAATCATTCCCAAGCTCAAGGAAGAGTTCTCCTACCAGAATATCCTCCAGGTAACCCATTTCTTTTATTAACTTTCTCTATCAAATTCATTGTTTGAATTTCTATTGGTGTTTGAGTTTGGGGCTGAAGAGTGTTATGCTATAATATATGGTTTTTTTTTTTTAAATGGAGAATGGTCCTTTGGTTATATGAGAAAATGTCACAAAATATTTATCAACTGCTGAGGTGGCTAGAGTTGTTAATGGTAGTTAAAAAAGTGACCGTATAAGAACCATAAAAAATTGCAAAATGAACTGTTGTGAAAAATGTTGGGTATGTAGTATTACTATATCCATTTGCACAAACTCAAGAAAGAGTATTTAAATAATTCAACTACGTTGGAGTTTAGCACCATTTCTTGGAGTAGATGAGCTCATATATATATTCAGTTTTTTGGGGTTCAGAGTTGCTTGTTTTCTTGGCGGCCAAGGTACACTTTCCATTGAAAAATAAAGGGGGGATTAGTACTTTGGTTGCCTTTTTATTTTAAGTTTGGGTTATGATTCATCTTTTTTGGGTTCAGAATAAAGTATTTTTTCTTGTTCAAATTTGCAATGTAGGTTCCGAAGATTGAGAAGATTGTGGTGAATTGCGGTATTGGGGATGCTCAACAGAACTCAAAGGGTTTGGAAGCAGCAATGAATGATCTTGCACTCATAACAGGGCAGAGGCCAATAAAGACACGGGCGAAAAATGCTATTGCCACGTTCAAGATCAGGGAAGGACAACCACTTGGGATTGCTGTCACACTCAGGGGAAGTGTAAGCATGTTTTGTTCTCTCAATTGCGGTTTTATTTATTTATTTATTATTATTATTATTAGAGCTGCCTTTAGAGTTAGTTTTAATGATTCGTCCAATTTTGAATTTATTGATTTATTAGTTATTACTAATCAAAAAAAGAATTTTGGGATTTTATTGCTTGCAATGCTTAATAGCTAGAATTAAAGACTTAAGGCTGTTATTTTGAAATATTTGTGCTTCCTGGTGTCGGCGGTTGTAATTGGTAGTAGCAGTAGTAACTTGGGGATGAGATGCCATTGATATGAGTAAATAGTAAATTATCACTTTTGAAGTAAATAGTCTAATAGTTTGGCTAAAAGAAGCAAGTTTTTCCCCTTTGGCATTTGGAAAAGTATTTACAGATTCTTGGAACAATAGAATTTTTGGCTCTCTTTCTCTGCTAAATTACAAACTACACCCTCTAAGTTTGGTCCTGTTTTCATTTTCATCTCTACTGTGAATAAAAATAGAAGATCTTGCTCTGCCAATGAGTAAATATTTCATGGTAGCCTCATAGTGTTTTTTTTTTTTTTTTTCAATGTTAGTAATTTGTTTGAATGGTGGTGGTGGTGTTTGCAATGTCATTTGGTGTGGGAACAAGTCATTTGGAGCTTGAGGGCTTCTCAATCTCAACCCCCATACCCATAAATCAAACCACCGAGCTGTTCTCAACAACTCTTTTTTTAATAAGTTTGTTCTCAACAACTTAACCAGCACTTATGGCCAACGTCGCCTCTCTAAGCCAATCGGCCACTCAAGAAGCCCTTAATCACCACCACCGTTGCCAAGGACGCATTCCAATGTGAATTAACCAAAGCCAGACCAAACTTACTACCTAACCAATTCACCATCGCCCAAGCTAGATTGTATGTCACTACCCACCTATGTTGCCCAATCAAACCCAAACCAATTGCTGCCGTTCATATTCACTGTTGTTCGAAGCCACCCACGCCTCCAATCCCAAGCTGTCGATTCAACTCTTCATTGCCGCACTACCTTGAAGCAATGGAAATAGAGAATGAGAGGAAGTTATGGCAAAGAGATAGAATGAGAGGAAATGTTTTTTTTTTTGGAAACTAAGAGTTAGCAAAATTGTGTTGTTTTGGTGAACTCCACAAATTAGATGGAGGTGGAAAAAAGCGCTACACTGGAAACAGGATGGAAGTTGAGGGGCTCGATTGAAAAAATTGAAATTATAAAGTTGAAAATGAAAACAAGCCAAACTTAGACAGTGCAATTTATAATTTAGCCTTCTTTGGGGGTTGTTTCTTGCTAAAAGCGTACTGTTGACTTGTGTTATTGGAATTTTTGTTCAAATTCTGGGTATTTATTTCTTCTCATTGTTTCTTTTGAATGTGTAAGATCATGTTATGAATGCTGAAATCAAAGCTCCTGTTTTGATTGTCTTTAAGATAGTCTGTATGTGCTTGTGTTCTGGTTCACATGTTTGTGTTACATGTAATGGGATTACTTGTCACAAATCATTCTATTTTTGTAAAATATCAATTATTATGCCTGCCATAATTTACTTACAATCAACTACTAAGTGGTGCATCTTTGTGCCGCAGGATTCCAAAATGTAATTTATGAGTTCCCCATGGTCCAAACTAATTGAATCTTGTGATGTGAATGTTATTTGATTTTGACAGATGATGTACTCATTCCTGGATCGGCTAATTAACTTGGCTTTTCCAAGGACAAGGGATTTTCAAGGTGTAAACCCAAACAGCTTTGATGGGCATGGGAATTATAGCATTGGGATTCGTGAACAGAGTGTATTCCCGGAGATCAGGTATGAGGCTCTAGGTAAGCCGAGGGGAATGGATGTTTGTATTGCAACCACAGCTAAAACCGATCAAGAAGCCCAAAGACTTTTGGCTCTCATGGGCATGCCATTTCGAGAGGGTGGTGGTTCAGAAATGGTGCGCAAAAAGAAGCTCAAGGCTCACCATTTTGGTTCAAAATCAAGGGGCAGATCACGGAGATAAATGTTATTTTTTATTTAACTCTTGTACCATTTGCTATTCTGTAGCATGTTTGCAAATTATGTCCATAACGATTATGTTAAATGGAAACAATTTGGACGTGTAAATCGTATTGTACTTGACTTGTGACCCCTTCACAGTGCGTTATTTTGGCTTATCCATTGTCTTTCTTTTTATAATGAATATACTTCTTAACCCCAAGGGTTAGTCAACAGTTCGAATATCTCATTTTTCCTCTTTTCTATATAAAAACTTTTTTAAAAAGTAGAAAAAGAAACACTTCTATATAAGAATCGTTTTCTGTTCCTTCTCAAAAAAAAGAAAAAAAGAAAAAAGAATCGTTTTCTGTTTATTTATTTTTATCACATTATTTATAACTTTTGAATGGTTTTGAAGGAAAATTGATTTATGTCTGTTGTTTAAGAAAGTTCAGCATCATACTTCTCGCTACATTCCATTGATCTCAACATGGAAAGTGGGTGGTCCTTACCTTTGCTTGTTATGTAGGCCTTGTACCTAGTGAATGGATAAATTTATTTGGGTAAAATATCATCATTTTACGTACTTAAACTTTCACAAAAGTTTGTTTTTTGTATATAAACTTTGCAAAATGTTCAATTTTCATCTTTCCGTTTATGTCTACATAGCCTAACAGAGTGATGATATGTTATCTGACTTGGACTAAACCATTTTATTTAAAAATTTATGGACACATGGGTGATTCGTTGATTAAATATTTTACCTCTCACAATGATTCGTCCCTCCTTTGCTCTCACAGCCAGCTACACCTTTGCTTCTCTCAGGTGAGATCTCGACGCTGGCCATGGCAACAAAAGCAAGATAAAGTTGTGGTTTGACTTTGGCTTGTTTTGGGTTGGGTGGTTTTGGTTGCCTAACACCTTCCCAAGATCGTACCCTAACTCTAAACTCATATCTCTGGTAGTAAGATCAAAAGATCTTTCCTCGAGAGGACGTTATATATATCGTTTCTAGGCCATTGCAAAAAATTGCAAAAACTAGGTGACAACTCCTCCCTTGTGTCCACAGGCGTCATATCAATTTTCCTAATGTGTAATTATAGTATCTTATGGCAATGGAGGGCGTAGGATTTCCAGCTTGAGCATTGTAGCGCCGTGATGTGTTGAAGAGCCTAAGTTGAGTGCTGCTATTATGATAAACTGAATAACTGTTTTGATAAGAGCAAGTGATGGAAGTTATACGACCTATAAGATAAGTTAAGATCACACAAGTGCTGCAACTAATGTCGCGTATTCTATAACAAGTGCAAATTCTAACTCAGCATGTGAGAGATTAGAGTTAGTTAGAATAATGTTAGTAGTTTCAAGCAGTTGGTTACTTGTTAGTAATGAAATATATAAAAGGTCTTGTACTATAAATCGAAGATATTAATGAAATAAGTCCAATTTTTTTGTTGTTCTACAATACCTTTCCCTCTTCTTACTCTATTCCATATTTCTAAGGAGAGTGGTTCCCTTGAAGAACCATTGCTTTCATTAAGAACTAAATATGTTCTTAATAAAATAATCAACTAAAGGATCCTACCACTAGACATTGTATTATGATTGATAGCCTTTTGGACATTGAATAATTTGAATGATTACTTGTCTAGAATCGTGCACTTCGACAGATGCCTTATTTATAAATTCAACTGTAATTTTCAATTAGATTTCTTTAAAATAATATTTTAGTTATGGCAAATAGTAAAATAGGAGAAAAATAGAGGCAAAGGGAGCTATGAGAGAAAAAAGAAGTATTTCTTATAAAAGCTGATTGTTTACATTAATATTACAAGGGTCCGGTTAATGTATGCCCTTAGGGCACACATTAAACTTTCTATTTTTGGAAGCATTTTCTCGGGAATTGAAAAAGCTGTCATTACTTTTTCAATTCTCGAGAAAACTTTTTCCAGAAATGGAAATTAATGTGTGCCCTAAGGGCACACATTAGTAAAATCCATATTACAATCGTTCAATTTGATTTCTCTAAAATAATATTCATTCTCACTCTCTAAAAACATTTAGTTCTTTATCCATAATGTTTAAGCATTAACTTCTTCTTAGTCACAGAAGGTCTTGGACAAGTGAACAAATCATCCATTAGACAATTCTGCGTAGCAAAAAGGAAACAATGTCATAAGACTGAGCATCAACAAATTGCAAAAACATTTAGGCTTGGTCAAATGTTGATGTAACACCAAAACACATTAAATTAAGATTCAGGTAAAAAACACAATATAAAAAAATGTAATCTAGTTACTAGTTAGCAAATTTTTACTTTGAACAACAATAAAAGTTCTTTCAAACAGTGTAACCAAGTTAAAGTTCAAGAGATCCTCAAAAAAAAAAAAAAAAGGCTCAAGAATAACCATAAAAGGAATGAAAAGAAAATTTTTGGGAACCCCTAAACTTTTTAGGGATTTTTATGAATAACCATTAAAGTTTTCATACACTAAAAGTGGGAATCAATCCTTCAAATTCAATCAAAATAATCTACCATTACCATAAAAAATAAGTTGATGCACTACGTGTTGGGGTTTATGCCATAAAATCCAATTTATTGGCATGTCATAAATAATTAAATTGTTTAATTATATGAGACTATTTATAAGTGAATTAATGTGACATTATCATAGTCCTTGAAATGTATTGTATTTGATTTGTGTGATTTAGTCACAAAATATATAAATCACAAGTTCCTTGTAAATTCAAAATATAATTCGTAGTCGGTGATAAAATTGGGTGTTTCATCTGCGAAGACTATAACATATCAACTAAGATGGTTTGTATTGATCATGGAAGTGGAGATTTCTAGTTGATGTGTTAATATGTCTTGAGAGTTAAAACATATTGAATTGGACCGCTATAAGATTAATTATTCAATCAACAACTGTCCCTTGAATAATTAATCTCACGACTTCTAATTTCATAGACTCTAAATCCTGAGAGGATAGTGAACCCAATCATAAAATTTAGGTTACTTTGATATATCAGGAGTGAGATCTAATATTCACGGGTCAAAACCTCAATATGTTGGGTAACTACAAGTAATGTTGAGGGAACACATATTCTTAAGATAGAATCCATAATCTCTTTTTATAAAGACACGAAATATCATCTTGAAATAAGTTTAATGAGAACTGGTTATTCAGGGCGCCCACTTTAGTAAGGAGTTAATAAAGTTTATATTTATTGAAATTGGATTTCAATAATTGTGAATAACTAAATGATTAAACTGGGTACTCAAGGATAAAATAGTTGTTTACAAAGTGACAGTTCATTATGACTTTGTTCACTATGGATATTTCATGGAGGGGTCAAATGATATTATTAAAGTCTTGAAATATAATTTATTAATAAGGCATAGAGTGCAATTATATTTATATAGTGGTACTAAATATAACTAATGGTAAATTTGAACTTGTCAAGAGTTGACAGATAAAGCAAAAGCCTATTGGAGCTAAAGTCTTATTTGTTTCCTTTGGTCGCATCTCAAGCCACAAACTAAAACCCAATTGGGTAGGCCCAAAAGGCTAGCCCAATTAGATAATTAGTTATGTATAAGGAGAGAAACATATGTGGGGGCCTTTTTTGTGTTTTGGGTTGGGCTGGGCTGCCTCTTGCGGTGATCGGCCCGAGTATCTTTCTGAGTAGGAGAGTTGAGACCGGCCCAACTGTAACTCACTTGGGGCCGGCTTGTGCACAAACTGAGCCTTGTCTGCTAGGAATGTTCTCACGGTAAGCAGAGCTATTACAAAAGGTTTACAGCAGACAGATATAATAACAATAAAGAAAAACAGAATACAGCGGCTTTTTCTTAATAACAAAAACCGAATATTTATATGGCAATCACAGTAATAACAATGGTAATAATAATAACGGCTTTTATAGAAAAGAATAACTAGTTGAACGATGATGGAAGTTAATCAGAAAATAAACGTCAAGTCAAGTTTGAGTCTGCAGTGGCAAAGAATCAAGGAGGAAGAACGCTTCCTCTCAATGAAAATAATCTCCCAGGAGAATATCCTGCCATGGGGATTAATGACTTTGAGGGAATCGGACCTAAATGATAAATACCTAAAGGAATTCCTATTACTTAATTGTTTCTTAGAGAGTGGGATTTTGAGGGGGAGAGAAGAGATCCGATCTATTGGTTCATGCCCATTACCCTTGCTCTTTGTTTTCTTATCTTTTTTTTCTTTTCTTTCTTTTTCTTTTTTGTTTTTCTTCTATTTTTTCCTTCCTCTGTTTTTCGGTCCCCCATACAGGGCATGGCAAGGATCCTTTTATAGGGCCTGCCGTGATTGGTTTTTACCACTTTGCCCTCTAACGGCCTTTGTCTGGTCTGGGTGTACTTGCCGACCATCGTCTGTGTGCTATTTACCCTCGCTAGTCAAAGACAGGTTTGTGTTGTTTCTTAATCCGCCGTGGCACTTTCTCCTGCCGCGGCGTAAATGCTCTCTCTCTCTCTCCCTATGGCATGCACCCAACGTTCCCCCCAACCTTACCTCTTTTGGGCGGTCTATCATCCCAGCAGGACGTACCTACCAAAAGGGTTTGGATAGGGAACGTAAAATAGATCTTTTCCCCTCTCCCCACCACCAAACCACACCCCTCCCTTACCTCTTACCACTGACCCATGGCCCCACCACGTCCCATATTGGCTGGGTATAGGCTGGTGGAGCTTGGGTCTTGCGTGTGCTTTCCTATTATGTACGTTTAAAATCTGCCTGCGACTCATGTGTTTGTTGTGATCTAGAGCTTTGTTTGCATCCTCTGCCATGCTTCTTTCATGTGGTCCATTCTGTACATCTTACTGCTTCCTTTTGGGATTGAGCTTCTCTTAATACTGGGTTTCACATTTCTCTTGGCCCATTTCTTGGTTACACTCATGTCCTGTTTCATTACTTGGCATTTCCTGCCATGATGATATGTTCCTGCTAGACCTCTTTTCAAGCCTGTCGTTTCATTCCTTCCCCCAGTGACTTAACAAAGCCACTGGTGTTCTTACTCATGGACTCCATTGCCCCTTTCTTTTTCCTTTGGGCCTGCGGCCCATTTACTTCCTTTGGGCTTCCTCGGCTTATTTACTAACTTTGCATTCCCATGGGCTTTTACTAACTTGATTGGGTTTCCCCGGCCTAATTTCCTCATTCTCATCCTTGGGGTTCATGGGCTTGCCATCAACTCCTACTTTCTTTGTTTACATTGCTTTGAGCCTGCCGTGGCCCATTCTCACTTTTCCATACCATATACTGCCCATGGGTGCCATTTCTCTCTTTCCGGGCCCTTTGGGCCCATTTGCTTTCTCAAGACCCATTTATTCATGTTATGGGCCTGTGCTCTATTACTCCTGCGGCTTGGGCTTAATAGTCTTATTCTATGCCTGCCACTTTTATTGCCTGCTTTGCTGAGTTGGGCCTGCTTTACAAAAATGACCCTCAACAACATACAAAATTTTCAAAATATAGATTATGAAAATGGTGTGTATGTGAGTGTAAGCCACTCTCTTATTCTCCCTTGAACACTTACGTATAAATTGATTGAGAGACCACACTTCTTGGACACCATGTGGAATTGGTAGGGGTGTCCAACTAGACTTGTCAACCGACCTACCCGCCCAACCAGGCCAACCCGGACCGAGAACCGACCGACCCGACTCCTGCGACGGTCGGCGGCGGATCTCGGCTCCCAAAACTCGAGACCAGCGGGTCGGTTGATGGGTTAAAGCATGGAAAACCGATCTTCAACCGACTCAACCGAAAAACCCACTGGAAATAGCTTTCCCCGCCCATTGAAGTAGTTCACCGGTCTATTTTGTCCGATCTGTCGAGATCCGGTGAGATCTCGTCGAGATCTGGCCTGATCTAGTTGGGATCTGCTGAGATTTCTTCAAGATTCGGCCTAATCTTGTTGAAATCCACCAAGATCTCTTCGAAATCAGGTCAATCAAGCAAAAATAAGCAGATTTTGGCAAAATTCGACGACAATTCGCACAGTCCGAGCCCGACCGAAAATCGACCAGAAAATGACGACGTCTGACCACCCGAACCGTTGCCTCCGGCAAGTCGGCGGCGGGTCCAAGTTTAGGAGACTCGAAATGATTGAGTTGGTTCCGGGTTGGGCACAAACCCGACCAAGACCGACCCGTGGACAGACTTCGGAATTGGGATGAAGATTAAAGGTATTCTCAAGTCTTGGTTTTGAATTTCACAGCATCAAGGTACGCTTTCTATTTTTTATTCTAGAATTCAAGATTACATGTTATCTCTCGTGAATGAAGTAAAACCGTAATTGTTACTTCCGCTATGTATTTTGTATGAGATGCAAAACCATTTTTTCCAACACTGCGAGCATCTTCAAATGCTTCTTCAATCGTCTAATCAATTCTAGCAATAAGCCTTAAGTTGTAGCAAACCAAACTATCCAACTTGAAGTCAATACTTCTAAACATGAAAAAAATTTGAAAAAGAAAAATTTAGCCAATTTTGTAAAGAGAAAAATCAGAAAGATAGAAAAGATAATTTTGTTTAAATCCATCCTTCCACTTTACTCCCAAGATTTGTTTTTCTATTTACTTTTTAGTGAAATCAAATTCAAACTTAAATTTCATCCAAAAACCCATAGCATCACCGGTAATATCATATCCAAAATCCCAAAAAACAAAAATTGAAACCAATCATTCCATAATTTCATCCCATCCCATCCCATCCCATCAAAGACAAACCCCAAGCCCCAGCATACCATCTCTTCCCTAAACAAAAAAAATACCCAAATCTTGACCCATGATAGGCCTCCAAAATCAAATCCATCATCATACAAATCCGTTGGAGTCGTCAACCATGAGTTCCACCACCCAAATCTTACCCAGACTTACTGCCCACGAATAGCATAAAGCAAAAAGTTTCAGCAAATTAGTGAAAAAGAAATTTCCTAATAATTAATAACATCCAATAGAGAGTACTTTAAAAAAAAAAGAAAAAAAGAAAAAAAGAAAAAAAAAAGACCAAAGATTTATCTCAATCGGACATGGTTTCTGCAACTAAGGAAGCCGAAGCCTGTGCTGAGGTTAGCCACAGTGACAGGAGCAAAGTTTCTAAGGGAAGTGAATATGGGTTCAGTAATGGTTTGGTGGATGGTTATGGGGAGGAAAGAGAGGTTACAACAAAAGTAGTTGAGTTTGGGAGTGGAGAGAGTGGCTGAGGGTCAGACCACCATAGGCTTTACAAAGAGGTTTGTTAGAAATCAAGACTAACTCTCTTGTTTCTAGAAATTTCTAGAGTTTCACTCAATTTGCTTCTCTCTAAAATTTTCCAGAAACTTCTAGAATTTTTCACACAATCTCTCTCTTTCTAAAAATTTCTCTCTAATTCTGGAATTTTCTCTCTTGCTCTCTTTCCGAAATTCTCTGCAAAATAGTTCTCTAGAAGCTTCCTTACACTAGAGAATTTCAGCCACAAATTTATAATGTGTCTAGAAGGTTGGAGAAAGGCATTAATTTAATGCCAATAAAAAGGAAGAAGCTAGAAGCTTCAAGTTGGTTTCCTAACCAACATACATCTAGTATAAATAGATGTGGTGTTGTGTGAAGTGAGAGAGTGTCATAAAGCACCAAGTAAGAGATGTGTGAAGTTGTATGAGGGGGTAAAGTTTGTGCTATAGGTAGCAAGTGTGTAGAGTGAAATAGAGTTAAGAGCTAGTGTTTGTAGGTGTCTAGAAGTTAGGTGTGTGCAAGTGTATTTGGTGAGTAAGTGCTGTGTTTGTAATGCACTAGTGTCAGTGTATGAGAGTCAAGCATTATTGCTTGTAAAGTGTTGTAATTCAAAGAGTCAAGTTTTAAATAAAAGCTCTTTGTTTAATCTTTTGTTCAACAATCTAGTGTCAGAGCTTCCGCTAACTCAACAATTTGGTATCAGAGCGAGACGGTCAGGGATCGTGTTTGTGGTGTCTAGGACAGTATTTTTGGAGGTGTTCATTTTGCTCGTGTACAGTCTGGGACCAAGCTTATTTGGTAGAGTGAGAGATTTCACCAAGTTGTGATAGCGGACCTCTAAGATGTCGGCAGCATTAAAAGGCTCAATAACTAGAATTACAACACATGGTCAACTTGTATGGAGTCATACTTGCAAGGGCAAGATTTGTGGGAGATCGTGGCTGGTGGCGAAACCACACCTCCTGAGAATGCTGAAGCTTTGTGAAAGTGGAAGATTAAAGCCGGGAAGGCTATGTTTGCAATCAAGACAAGCATCGAGGAAGAGATGCTGAAGCACATCAGACATGTAAACACACCAAAGGCTACGTGGGACACCTTTTCAACACTATTTTCAAAGAAGAATGATGTAAGGCTACAATTGCTTAAGAACGAGCTAATGTCAGTGGCACAATGAGATATGACAATCACACAATACTTCACCAAGGTAAAGTCTCTCTGTAGCCAAATCTCTGAATTAGATCCTGCATCAAATATTTATGATTCAAGAATGAGAAGGATAATCATTCATGGGTTGAGACCCGAATATAGAAGTTTTGTAGCTACCATTCAAGATTGGCTTGTCCAACCATCATTAGTAGAATTGGAAAATTTGCTAGCTGACCAAGAAGTATTGGCCAAGCAAATGGTTGGGTCTCACTAAAGAGTAATGAGGAGGCACTCTTTAATGGTCAATATAAAGACCGACCCAATAGAAGATTTAATGCAGGTTCGAAGAATAGAAATGATAAAGATAGAGAAGAAAAAGAGAGCTTTCAAGATGGAGGAGCTAGACGAAGTCGCGATAATAATGATCGACGATCCACTAGTCCCAAAAGTAGTATTGTCAAGTGTTTCAAGTGTGAAAAAATGGGCCACTTTGCACGAGATTGTCGATACAAGTGGAGAACACTAACTCTATTATCTCTAGAAATTTATAGAGTTTCACTTAATTTGTTTCTCTCTATAATTCTCTAGAAACTTCTAGAGCTTCTCACACAATCTCTCTCCTTCTAGAAATTTCTCTCTTGCTTTCTTTTCGGAATTCTCTTCAAGATAGTTCTCTAGAAGCTTCCTTACACTAGAGAATTCCAACTACAAATTTATAATGTGTCTAGAAGGTTGGAGAAAGGCATTAATTTAATGCCAATAAAAAGGAAGATGCCAGAAGCTTTAAATTGGTTTCCTAACCAACATACATCTAGTATAAATAGATGTGGTGTTGTGTGAAGTGAGAGAGTGTCATAAAGCACCAAGTGAGAGATGTGTGAAGTTGTATGAGGTGGTGAAGTGTGTGCCATAGGTAGCAAGTGTGTAGAGTGAAATAGAGTCAAGAGCTAGTGTGTGTAGGTGTTTAGAAGTGAGGTGTGTGCAAGTGTATTTGGTGAGTAAGTGTCGTGTTTGTAGTGCACTAGTGTTAGTGTATGGGAGTCAAGCATTATTGCTTGTAAAGCATTGTAATTCAAAGAGTCAAGTTTTAAATAAAAGCTCTTTGTTCAGTCTTTTGTTCAACAATCTAGTGTCAGAATTTCTGCTAACTCAACAAGGTTGGCTGGTGAAATCGAAATCACGTTGTCCATGGAGACCCAAGAAGAAGCTAGCTTTGCTAAATGGAGGAAAAGGCGGCTGTGCTGACGACCCAATTGGAGTGTGAGAGAAATGCTAGATTGGAATATGGGAGCATTGAAGAGTTTGAGAAGAGAAAAGAAAAGTGATATTTGCAATTTTAAGAGGGCAAAGGAGAACAAATTAAAATTAGAGGTGAAAAGAGGAAGAAAAAGACGGGGCTTTTAAAATTTTCAAGGGTAATTTTTATTGAAGTTGATCTAGTAAGCTGTATGCTACACATATCAATTTTTTATTAATTTAGTAACACCAATTTAGATGTTGAGTTGGTAATACCAAAACAGTGCATACTTTCTTCCAAAAAGAAAAGAACTAAAAAAAAAAAAAAACTAATAAAAAAGTCTTCACAGCAAGTCCTCAAAATCTCCGCCGGGCCTTTGACGAGGAAGTAATTTTTTTTTTTTTTTGAAAATAACGAGGAAGTAATTAAGAGTGGCTAATTACGCCTCTAACCTAATCTAATCTAATCCATTTGGTAAGAATCGTATACGAAATCTCTCTGATAAAGTGGCGCTAAAACAATCAAGCAGTAAGAAGAATAGTATAACATAACATCACTATTAGAAGAAGAAAAATCTACTCTTAAAAGCAAGTAGCAAGAAAAGAAAACTGTAAATAATAGAAAGAAGGATGTCGAGTATTTACTACTATCATCAGATAGCATTTGGAAGAGTAGCAATGGCCGCTAAACCCTCAGTTTTCAGAGCCAACCATCCCCTCCCTGCCGATCTCTCCACCGACCGTTCCATTTACCGCCGTGGTGGCGGTGGTGATCCCTCCTCCGCCTCTCGCCGCCTTGACCTCGTTTTCGTCGTCAATCCCCGAGGTCTCTCTCTCTCTCTCTCTCTCTCTCGTGCTTGCTTGAATTAATATGTAGTAGTAATTTTGTTGGTTTTGGGGAAATGGATTAGGTGCGAACGGTAGAACGGTTAAGGAATGGAAGAAGTTACTTCCCTATCTCAGGTCCCGCCTCGGTCCGCACTGCAATGTGAGTTCCAGTCGTTTTCACTTATACGACATGCTTGATTTTTGTACTTGCACACCACGTGTATTTGTTCTTTTTCGTTGTCTTCATCCACTATCATTTCGAAAATTCCAGTAATTTGAAGGTTATGATTATTTTTTTCCATGTATAAATTTAATTTTGAACCAAATGACAAATGGGTACTTCTCTCTCTTTTTTTAATAAAATTTTTAAAGTAAACCCGTAAAATAATTAGTCATATATGTATCTATATCTATACTGATATTGATTCAAGTTATTTATTTTTATAATTAGTTTTTTTTTTTTAATCTCATATACGGGCAAATACAAACTTTTAAATCATATTGAAAATATATGTTGTGGTAATATTCGGAAATTTTGTAGAGTTTTCTGATGTGAGTTTTAAATTTGTATGGTTTGTAGTGAGCTGAAAATCTATAGATGTCTTGAAAAAGTTAATCAGGATGACGATGTTGACAACATATTTGTCCAATCTCAATTGTTTGGCTTGAGATTTGCTTTAGGTTGTGTTGATATTTCCATTTTGTGGCCAGATATGCGAATCCTTGACTTCAGGTCCTTCTCATGCAATTGACATAACGAGGGAGGTAGGCATTTGGGGGCCTTTTTAGTTCAGGCTTGAGCCAATCTTATGTTCCCTACTTAAGGATTGGTCGATACTAATTCTTCTATTGGTAATTTGCTTGTATGCAGGCTATACGGGAGGGTGCCGATGCTGTGGTTGCAGTTGGAGGTGATGGAACTCTTCATGAGGTTCGCAACATTACATCTACTGAAAACTTATTTATTCATTAACTTGTTTCTCGTAACTCCTCCATATAGTACATGTGACCATGACTGGAGGGAGATCTAGCTTGGTATTTGATTATAAACAACTTACAAAGATGCGTGCCATTAAGAATTTTGGAATTATGTGGACAATATGCAGACTTGATTTTAAGCAATTTTAGGATGGGGACTTCAGGATAGTCACATTCTTTCATGCTAAAAATGCCTATTGAATCTACTAATCTATTTTGGATTGCAATAAGCAGGTTGTTAATGGCTTCTTTTGGGATGGGAAACCTGTTGCTAATCCTGAAGGGGAGCTTTTGCATTCAACTGCACTTGGTGTAAGTGATGCCATCAGGCCATGGTAGTTTTGATTTAGATTGTGTCTCGTTCTCTATCTTAGCTGCAAAATTCAGTTGACAGTAATGTGTTGGTGTGACCTGTGAACTGGTTTGCATGGATTTTTCAAGAGAAGATATAATTTTATTGTATCTTTGTACAGCTCATACCCTTAGGGACTGGGTCTGATTTTGCCAGAACGTTTGGATGGTTAGTTCATGGTACTCTGATCTCATTGCTCTTGATTCCATTTTTCCTGTAATTAGACACACGCATACACATTACTTGTTCTATCTCATCATAGTATTTATTTCATTCATTCTTTAGGAAAAATGATCCTCATGAAGCTGTTGAACGCTTAGCTAAAGGTAATCTTCAGTTTATTGTGATTCTTCTTTCCTTCTGTCATGCTTGTGTTGATTCAAGAGTTGAGGAGCTTCCACTAACTAATCGTTCCCATACATGCTTTAACTATGTCATTTATATTTTGCTAAGGAAGGTGTTTTTCAGGGTTGAGATCAAGGGTAGATGTTGGGGTTATTAGTGGAGAAAGTGGAGAATCACATTACTTCATAAATGTTGCTGACATTCATTTGTAAGGTTAACTTGATGATTTTCAGCTTGAGTGTTAAAGAAGGCATGTTGATCTTAAATATCTCATTATTTTGATCTGTAAAATTTTGCAGGAGTGCAAAGGCAGGCTATTATGCCTCTAATTACAAGAGATTTGGAAATTTGTGCTACGTTCTTGGTTCTTTGCAGGCCTTTATGGGGCACCGTAATGAAGACCTCAGAATCAGGGTTAGCTCAATTCAAAGCTCTCAAGTGTAGCATTTTTTCCTTTTCATTATCATTACACAACTCCGTAGTATTTTAATTAGTACCACAAGTTTTATTTATATAATGTTGTGATAATAGATCAATTTTTGATAATTATGTTGTGAATTGTGATCATAGATCAATGAGGGTGAGTGGAAAGTATATTCCCAAGTGACAGCCCTTTGCATAGGAAATGCTAAATATTTTGGTGGTGGCATGATGATTACACCAAATGCTGATCCTTGCAGTGGAAATTTTGAGGTAGAATAGTTTTCTGGGAATCTATTCCTTAACTTACTACCTGTTTTGAATAATCAAAATTAAGTGCTTTGCCTTTACTTTGATTTTTTCAAAACTCTCTGTGCAGGTTGTGATTCTTCAGGACTTCAAGTGGTATGACTTTATACTTAAACTACATAGGCTATACATGGGAACCCATTTATCGGTGAAAAATGTATCTTCGAGGAGGTATATTCTATCTTTTTTTTTTTTTTTTTTGGGGGATTAGTTATATGGGTATTTTTTTGCTCTTTGCTGTCTGTCTCTCAATATTTGCACCCTGTTGCCCTTTTTTTCCCCTGATTATTTAGTGAATTGTATTGAGTATATGACTAATAAAATGACAAATATACTTGACATTCTTGACCTGAGGGTAATTTATCAACTCAACTTCATCTCTCATGAAATCTCAAAATTGCATTATGTTGTTGCATCTTGTGTGCTATTGACTGAACTTCCATGTAAATATAAAATTTTATGCAGTATGTTACTATGCTGACATCAGCAAATGTTGTCTAGGGTGTTTTTCTTTTACTTTTTATTTGTTTGTGTGTGTGTGTGTGTTTTTTTTTTTGCGGGGGGGTGTGGAGATTCATGTATTACTTCAATATGAACTGGTTTTAATAACTCTGCTTGTTATTTTTGGGCCCCCAACTTACTTTATCACACCGGGCACCAATTTGGTATATTTACCCCTCTGAGACGAATTGCCTTAAATACTGGGCTGTTTCGGTCATCTTTTTGCATCTAGATCTTTTTGTTTTCTTAGTATATAATGAATATATAAACCTTTATGTTGCCGTGTTTTATCTTTTCATTATTGTTAATGTTAAGAAGCTTGAATAATTATTTTGAATTGAGATGGTACGAGTCTATTGAAGAGTTAGATGAAGCTATTTTGAGTTATAAATAAATATATATATATATATATATATATATATATATATTTATATATGTATATATATGTCAAATAGTGGTAATTCTGAAACATTATAAAGGTTCTGAATTATTTTGTTTTCCAAGCCAAACTGAAACGCATCCAATATGGTATTTGACTCTCTGTAGCCGTGACTCCGATGCCTATATGAATCATGCTCTTTTAAGACAATGACTAAATACCTTTTGTAATCCTCAACAGCAATATTTTATAGAGCTTTCTGTAAGTTATTCCATCGAACCTATATGATCATCACATAGATTTAGGAATAGCTTATTGTGGTAGGCACTAGGCACTAGGCAACAGTTTTTATTTATTTATATGGCTCACCTTCACCAAGGCTTATAATTGACGCTCATTTACAGCTGTTAGGGTCTTTGACTCAAAATGTGCGCCATTTAAACATTCTTGCCTCTGGTGCAGTTTGCATTCCATTGAAGTGGAGGACCTCTCAGGCCGTGGCAGCATATACATTCAATCTGATGGGGAACATTTAGGTTTCCTTCCTAGGAAGATTTGTATTGTACCTTCTGCTATAGAGATGATATGCTGATACGAGGTCTGGAGTACTGTCTAACTAATGCACAAGGCGACTCATCTAGGGGCGGCTCTAGAAATTTTTTCCAGAGTGTTCTTCAACAAGCATAAATTACATAATCTAATAAAAAGAAAATTTTATATATTGACAAAAAAAAAAAAAAAAAAAACATGCAAATATATAAAGTTTTACAACATAAAGCTTATAGAGTTCAGTTGTGGTTGTTGTTAGTGTTGTTGAATAGGGATAGACAGCGATGGCTGGGGAGAGTAAGTGAGTTTCCTATTTACTTTTAGCCTTTAGGTTTTATTTAGTTTTAGTTTAAATTGTTTAATGACTTATGAATCCGTGATGCACTATGGCAGTGAGGATTTTATTTATTTATTTTTAAATATTTGTTGAATTAAAAATGTAATCGTGTTGGCGTTGGAGCAGTGATAGTCTTAGTTTGAGATGAGATTGATCTTGTACTGGACTTTTCTATTGGCATTTGGTTTGGGCCTTGTTAGTGGTTTTATTATAACTTTTTTTTTTCCATATTTTTGTTCAAGTTTTTTTTTTTTTTTTTTTTTTTTTTTTTTTTTTTTCCATGGTTTTATAAACCAATACGGTGAAAGAATCGTGAAAAGGGACTGGTTATTGGTTTTTTGGTCGGACCGAAATTTGACTGATGGTCGAATTGGTGATGTCATAAATAATATAAATAATAAAATTTTAAATTATATAAATAAAAATATAATAAGTTTATTACTAATAATATGATGGCAAAATGTAAAAACATAATATTTAGTGGCATATTTCGTATAAATTTAATCAAATTTCTTTAGAATGGATAATCACATGTTTAATTATAATCATAAAAATAAAAAGTTTATTATATATATAATGAATTAATTGATGTTATATAAAAATTAAGTAACTTCTTAAATTTAATCACTTAATTAACTAAAACTACTATTTTTTTCTAATCAAAATTATCGGAAAAAGAAAAAAGAAAAGTAGTTGTACAATGAAAAAGCTAAATTTACGTGACTTTAACCAATTAGTTGTATAATATATATTATAATGTTTTTGAAAAAAAGTAATTATACAGTGTGTCAGGTAAAGTAAAAACTAAAAATAAAGCCATAGAATATGTTTAAAAGAATATATAAGTATGTGGTTTTTTTTGCTTGAAAGACCTTAATATATTGTTAAGTTGCTCAAATTTACGTAACTTTGACCAATTAGTTGTATAATATATATTATAATGTTTTTGAAGAAAAGTAGTCGTACAATGATGGTGTGTCAAGTAAAGTAAAAACTAAAAGTAAAATCGTAGTATAGGTTTAAAAGAATATAAAACATGTGGTTCTTTTTACTTGAAAGACTCTAATATATTGTTAAGTTGCTCAAATTATAAATCAAAATTTAATTTTTTTGGCATAAAAAAATTCAGGGTATTCTCAAAATTTTTTTTAAAGGTAGATAAATATAAAATTTTAAATTATTATGTATAATTTTTTTTTTTCAGGTCAGGAAGGAAAGTAATCTGTGGGAGTCCTTTTGAGGAGAGGGAAAGGAAATCACATGAATGGAATTGATTATAAGAAATCCCTAGCCCAAAAAGAGAAGAATAAAGAAGCAGGTCTAAAATTATACAAAAAAAAAAAAAGAAGCAGGTCTAAAATTTTGTCTGTTACCGAAGATATAAACAAAGCAATTTTTCTTTTCATTTGGATTTGGCAATTCCAAGTGGGTGGCCCAGTAGTTTAGGCTTGGTGCTTGCTTTGACACATGTTGTGAAATGTAGCCCAAGACAATGCCTATGAGGCTATGACATGGCTTCTAGCAGAAACGAGCTGTTCTTGTCACTAGAAATAAATTGCATTTCAATTTTCTCTCCTTGTCTTTTTTTTAATTAAATAGCATAGCCGATTATCCTTATTTGCCTAAAACGATTGCTATGAGACTGTGGCTCTTGAATATTGTCTAGATGTGTGCTTAGTGAGTTGGCGACTAGTGAAAACTCATCATTTGTAGGATTTGACCAAGTTTATTGGATTTTTAAAAAAAATAACTATAAATTCCAAACAATATCATTAGTTAGGAAATGTTTAAAACATATTTGGTTTATAGCAATTCGACTTTTCTGGAGTCGATTTCGGCCTTTGAAAATCCACTAGGAAATCGAGTGTGATACACTCGAGTTTGGAAATCGAGTGTCTCACACTCCATTTCCCAGCATATTTTCAAAGGCCGAAATCGACTCCAGAAAAGTCGAATTGCTATAAACCAAATATGTTTCAAACATTTCCTAACTAATGATATTGTTTGAGGAATTTGGTTATAAACCAAATAATCCCAAGTTTATTCGCTTAGAGTTGAGGCAAGAAGTGACTTTAAGTAAATATTTAATTTCTATTTGTTAAAAATCACTTTTTTTTTTCACCTCTGTTTGGATTGAGGAGTGGACTATGGAATAAGTGTAATTTTCGACTAACTCTACTATACTTTTCCTTTTTCCAAACTGATCATTAGGCAAATAGTAAATAAACTAGCCAAACGCTTAATTGACTTTCTTTTTTTTTGTTTCAAAATATACGTGGGGTGAAGGGTGTCCATTGAATAGTGAGTGAAAGGCCGTTGCCTATCTCTAGCAATGTCCTTGCTGAATGTTTTTTTTTTTTTTTTTTTGCAGAATGTCCTTGCTGAATGTTGCTTGAAAGAAAGTATCATAAATGATGAACCGTTTATTCCATTTTCTAGACATTGGTATCGGTTGCACAAAACCAGAATTCCTTCTATCAACACTGGGTTGAGATCCCATCAAAAAGAAAAGAAAAAACATTGGGTTGAGTTGAGATCAACCCCTTTTTTTAACGGAGTTTAATTTGAATCAATCTACTAATCATGATTAAGGGTTCCATTTTTATTTGTGGGCCTAGTTCGTATTTATGCTTACAAATGTTAAGCACTGAAGCCCATCAACTTGACCCTACCTGAGTTTGCCACTTTTCCTGGAGAAATTCGATATTTGGTTTTGTATGGCTGCTATTTTTTGAGGCCTTAAAGATATTTTAAAAGAAACCGCGGGAGAATATTCCTACTTCTAACTCCATTTATCAACTGCCATTCTCTCTCTGTGTGTCTGAACACATGACAACTGTTTTCTCCTTTGCTTCCATCACTCCCAACATTAATTCCCACAACCATAGTCTAATTTTCCGACAAAATTATCACCCCAAAATATACAGATTTCGATGCAATAGAGAGAACCCAAGAAGCAATTCTTCTTCTTCTTCTAGTCCAGAATCATCCGAACCTGAGGCTGAGAATACGCTGCTCAAGGTAGCTTGGTATGGCTCCGAGCTTTTGGGAATTGCTGCTTCATTTTTTCGTTCCCCTTCAAATGTTGAAGCTCCTGAAACAGTTGTTGAGCTTTCTGGAGATGGGTCTGGAGTGGCTGATCGTTCTCTAGTAGTGGAAACCATCAAAGATGATTTTCAAAGATCATATTTCGTCACAGGTTAGAGAAACAAACCCCCATTAGAAAATTCACTGAAACTTTAACAGTTTAGCCTTTTTTTGAGATTTTGATTTTCATTTGGTGTTGACACAAACATAATGCTCGGATACAACCTTCTGCTGTTTCAGAAGGGTAATCTAGTTCTAACTTTGTTGGCTCATGTTCTTGTTTTCAGATTGAATGCAGATTTGTTTAGTCCAATTTGACTGTACTTTGGAACTTTTCTTTACTTTTGCCTCTTATGTAATATAAGATGCTGTTCTAATTAGTCCAATACTATAACATTGTTAAGTGAAATTTTGTTAGTGAGGAAACTATGTAACCAATTGGTACCCAACCTTACACGCATGGACACGGACACCAACACGACACCACAACCGCAAGGGACATGACTACAGGGTAATTCTTGAAAAATTAGGACATGACACGGTGGGGCACGAAGATTAATTAAATATATATTATTTATTCTAGGCATTTTTATTTTTAAGTTTTCAAAAAAAAAAAAAAAAATCTCAAAATCTTTGAAAACATATTCGAAATAAAAGGAATTTTTTAAATAAAAAACTTTTTTTTTTCCCCATTACACATTGAGAACATGCATGCAAAGTGTTTCCCCTATGATCGTGTCCGACACAGGCTGGAAAATTTGGGGTGTCCATGCTTAGTAGTCAACCAAACTCCAGTTTTTGGTTAGTAACAAAATACCACTGTTTACATAAAGGGAGTGTTAAAAGATGTTTGAACTTAGAAGAAAGACTTGGGATTTCTTCTCTGGTTGTTGAGCAGCTTTAGGATCTATTTGAACGAGCAGATAAACTAGAGTGACATATCCTTTCTGATAAAGTTTTCTTAATGTGTTGTGAGGAAGCCGACAATTGAGCTTTCACTACATAACTGAAGAGGTTTTTGTCAATTCCTTGTCCTGATGTACTTAAAAGTCTTAAACAACCAATCTTTGCCTAGAACTGCAAGCTATTACAATTCTGAGAAATCAAGGTGTTGCAACTCTTGTTTAAGTAAAACCCTGATGGAAGAAGCTTGCACATTTCTCTAACAGTCATTTCTGAAGTGAAAAAATCTAGGGGAAAATGTTTTGGAAACTATTGCTTGCCAAATTTTAAACAAAGTGAAGATTCTTTGAAATCTTTAATAGAATAAATCGTGAAATCCTTTCTTAAATATGTAATCAGTTAGTCACCAAAAGCTAGTTTTCACCATATTATCTAGGTATGAACGAAAATGACATAGCAACCTCCAAATGATTGCACAATGTAGAATGATAGGCACCAAGCAATGTGTTATTCTAACATGGGAATGATGTATGACATGGAGATATTTAACATGGCAACAAAGGCACAATCAGAAGAGTCCTTCTGAGTGATAAGATTAGAAATCAAAGAAGCCTTGTCAATAGCATCATTTCTGGACTTCACTTCTGAGATATGTTTCTCATTATCCCTACAAACCTGTACGCTTCATAAAATGTATGGATTTTAGACTACATTATATGAGTTTTATTGCATCCATTTGTAGGGACCTGCATGGATAATTTAGATAAAAACATTGTAGGGGATGAAGTGATCAAATTCTGGAACTAACTGAACATTCTCACTTTTCCAATGAATAGGAAACCTTACACTCGAGGCCTATGAAGAGGTTGTGAATTTGCGGATCCAGCAGGTTCCTTTAAAGGTCTTCGCCGTTTCAAAAGAAATTGTACAAATTTTGGATCCCTTCTAGAGAAGTCAAATATGAAGCTTATGAAGTGGGAAGACTTTGACGTGAGTTTTCTAAGTAGATTTCAAGTTTCCTTTATCATTTTTAGGTTCATGGTTAGCCATCTCGGACATTTAAAATTGCTTGGCCTCCGAACTCCACCTTCATTGTCTGATTAACAAAACTTGCCAATTGACATATTTCTAGTTGTTCCATAAAAGCTTTTTGACATCAAATGCTTTTGTGATTACAGGATAAGGGAATTGGGCATTGGCGATTTAGCTGTATATTGTCATTTCCTTGGAAGCCCATTCTTTCTGGTATGTAATATGCTCTTTTGCATCAAACTGATTCAAGCCAGTGAACTTATTTGGCCCTCTTTTGAGGATTGTTTCTTTTGTCAAAGGCATCATAACATATTCACAAAAATATGAATTTTTTCCCTTTCCTTTTTTCCCCTTCAACAATTACAGATCTTTAGAAACATGAGTTCTTTTCTTTTCCAGTCAAGGGGTGATTAATTATCCACAAACCCTGCTTGTTTCAAACCAAACAGGAAGAAGAAATCATGGCAAATACAAACCTGTTATATTGATTTGAACCCATGTATCTGTAGGGAATTCAACCAGAAATCCCAACCTGTGAGAAACAAAAAAATAGAGAAAACACATGCCAAAGAAAACAATCACACGCACAAGACAGTGTTTATGTGGTTCGGCAATTTACCTACGTCCACGGAGTTGCAGAGATTTCACTATTATCAGGGAAAAATACAAAGTGCAGCTACAGTGTCTCTCTCTCTCTTACAGTGTTTCTCTCTCTCTCTCTCTCTCTGAAACACAACAACAGTAACAAACTCTAATCACAAAAGTAACTTTTATATCCTGCACACAAGATTATAATGGGTTACAAAATGGGCCAAATATAAACTAGGCTTCACAAAGCCCAACAAATCTCCTACTTGGAGACTAATTCAATCACCAACATCAGCGGCTATCCTCCAAAAAACAATCCCTCATCCCTGCAACTCATCCTCCTGTCCTTAAGCTAGAAGACCAATTGAAGCTGCACACAGCTTCAACTTCTCAATAGTGACACCCTTAGTCAACATGTCTGCTGGATTCTTAGATTTACAGATCTTCTCAAGTATTACCAATTTATCTTCAACAAGGTAACGGATAAAGTGGTACTTTGTCTGTATATGTTTTGACTTTGAATGAAAAGCCAAATTTTTTAGCAAGAAAAATTGCACTCTAACTGTCACTATGTAGAATGCCCATCTCCTGCTTCTTACCCAATTCATTTAAGAAACCATGTAGCCAAATCATCTCCTTTCTAGCTTTAGTTGCTGCAATATACTCAGCTTCTGTAGTAGACAAAGTAACAATCTTTTGTAAATTTGAAGCCCATGATATAGCTGTATCACCCAGAGTAAAAACAAACCCAGTAGTACTCTTTCTACTATCAGTATCACCAGCAAAATCAGCATCTACATAACCCTGCAGTTTCAAACTTGCACCTGTGAAGCAAAGACATATATCTGATAAACCCTTCAGATATCTCAGAATCCACTTGACTGCCTCCCAATGCTGCTTTCCAGGCCTACTCATGAATCTGCTCACAACTCCCACTGCATGTGCAATGTCTGGCCTAGTACATACCATAGCATACATCAAGCTGCCAATAGCTGAGGTATAGGGCACCTTGCTCATATGGTCCCTTTCTTCTTCTGTCTTAGGTGACTGTTCCTTACTCAATTTAAAATGACTACCCAAGGGTGTGCTCACTGGTTTAGCTTCATTCATGTTGAACCTGCTGAGAACCTTTTTCACATACTCTGACTGTGAAAGCTTCAATGTACCATTAGCCTTGTCTCTAATGATTCTCATACCAAGGATTTGCTTTGCAGCTCCCAAATCCTTCATTGCAAACTGTTTTGACAATTGCTTTTTCAGATTATTAATCTCCTCAATGCTAGACTCTGCAATGAGCATATCATCCACATACAACAGTAAAATGATATAAGAATTGTCAAAGAATTTGACATAGCAACAATGATCAGTTTCATATCTCTTGAACCCAATTTTATACATAAAACTGTCAAATTTCTTGTACCACTGTCTTGGAGCTTGTTTTAGGCCATAGAAGCTCTTTCTCAGTTTGCAGACTAGATTCTCTTGTCCCTGAACAATGAACCCTTTTGGCTGAATCATGTAAAGGTCTTTTTCCAAATCACCATGAAGGAATGTCGTCTTCACATCTAACTGCTCAAGATGTAAATTTTCAGCAGCCACCATTCCCAGCACCAGTCTAATTGTTGACATCTTCACAACTGGAGAAAATATCTCTGTGTAGTCAATGCCCTCCTTTTGCTGGAACCCTTTAACAATTAATTTGGCCTTGTAACGTTTGCTACCATCATGCTCATTCTTTATTCTGTATACCCACTTGTTGTGCAAAGCCTTCTTTCCTACTAGCAATTCAGTCAGTTCCCATGTCTGATTCCCCAGCAAGGAATCCATCTCATCTTTCATGGCTAGCTCCCACTTGCTTGAATTATCATCTTGCAAGGCTTCTTTATAACACTCTGGCTCACCACCATCAGTCAACAGGAGATAATTTAGAGTGGGTGAATAACGCTGTGGAGGTCTAATGTTTCTGGAAGATCTGCGAACTTCAGCTACAGGTGTACTCTGATCTACCTGTGAATTTACATTCTCCTTATATTCTTCACCCCTTTTCTGGACAATACTTTCAGTTAATTCATTTAAGTTGACAAACTCAAATTTCTTTTGATCTATCTCTGTAACATCTGACACTATAGTTGACCTGTCCTTGTATATAACATGTTCATTAAATATCACATTTCTACTTCTGATGATTTTCCTGTTTTGTTCATCCAAAAACCTATAGCCAAATTTCTCATCACCATAGCCAATGAAAAAACATATTTTAGACTTTGCATCAAGTTTACTACGAGCATCAGAATCAATATGAACATAAGAAACACAACCAAAAACTTTTAAGTGTGAAAACTTTACCTTTTTACCGCTCCAAACCTCCTCAGGAAGTCTGAACTCCATGGGAACTGATGGCCCTCGGTTTATCAGGTAAGCTGCAGTGCTAACAGCATCAGCCTAGAAAGTTTTTGGTAGTCCAGCATGCAACCTTATACTCCTAGCACGCTCATTGAGTGTTCTGTTCATGCGCTTAGCCACACCATTCTGCTGTGGTGTTTCGGGAATGGTCTTCTCCATCCTAATTCCTTGTGCAGCACAATACTCACTGAACCCTCCATCTATGTACTCTCCTTCATTATCTGACCTCAAACATTTTACTTTCAAACTTGTTTCTGTCTCAACCATGGCCTTCCACTTCTTAAAGGTTTCAAATACATTAGATTTATTTTTCAGAAAATAAATCCATACCTTTTTTGCTTGAGTCATCAATGAAAATGATGTAGTACTTTGAACCTCCAAGAGATGCAACCGGCGAAGGCCTCCACAAATCAGTGTGTACTAACTCCAATTTTTCAGCCTTCGGTGTCCTGTCAGTTTTCAAGAAGCTCACCTTTTTCTACTTTCCTAAGATGCAGTTTTCACACATGTCAAAATCAATTGACTTCAATTCTGATAGTTTTCTTTTTGACAGCAGCATCTTCATCCCTTTCTCACTCACGTGACCAAGCCTACGGTGCCATAGGCTTGTATCAGTACTTGCATCAGCAACTGCAATTGTGTCTCTTGGACTTGAGGTCATATATAGAGTACCAGTTTTCTTTCCACGAGCCAATACCCTAACTCCCTTTGTAACCTTCTAAGTACCACCAACAAATAGTATTGCATGTCCTTCATCATCAAGTTGTCCAACAGAAATCAGATTCCTCTTCAAGTCAGGAATATGTTGAACCTTCTCTAGTAACCAAACAGACCTATTGGGCAACAATATTCGAACGTCTCCCATACCACAACATCCAAAGCTGAACCATCAGCCAAATACACCTTACCAAAATCACTAGCAACATAATTTTGTATGATTTCTCGGTGTGAAGTGGTATGAAATGAAACTCCTGAATCCAAAACTCAATCATTAAGTGGACTGTCTACTGCAAGAAGTAAAGCATCCTGTACCTCTTCTGTTACAGCATTAGCAGAATCATCTTCATTCTTCTTCTTAGGACTTTTGCATTGGTTCCTAAAGTGACCTGTTTTCCCACAATTCCAACATTGTACTTGTTGGCCTGATCTAGATTTACTTCTGTTCCGATTAGAATTTCTGGATTTTGATCTGCTCCGATTTGAATTCCTGTTATTACCTCTGCCTCTTGTCTCAAGGTTTAGGGCAGAACCAGATCCTGAGGTTTCACCTGCATCTCTTCTACGAATCTCCTCAGCCAGAATTAAATCTCGTATATCATTGTACTTGACCTTTTCCTTTCTTGTAGAATTGCTTACTACCATCCTTATTGCCTCCCAACTGTTTGGCAAAGAAGCCAAAACGATCAGTGCACGAATCTCATCATCAAAATCAATTTCTACAGACGACAATTGATTTGTGATAGTGTTAAATTCGTTCAGATGTTGTGCTACTGATGCGTTCTTTGCCATCTTCAGATTGAACAGTTTCTTCATCAGATGCACCTTGTTGTTTGCTGACGGCTTTTCATACATTCCAGGCAAAGTTTTCATCAGATCTGCTGTGGTCTTCTCCTTCACAACATTGTGTGCAACAGACCTAAACAGAGTTAACATGATAACTCCCAGTACCTGTATGTTAAGAAAAGCCCATTCCTCAGCTTTCATCGCCTCAGGTTTTGTCCCAAAAAGAGGCAGCTGCAATTTCCTCCCATAAAGATAATCTTCAATTTGCATCCTCCAATACGCGAAGTCTGTGCCATCAAACTTTTCTATTCCAGACGCCTTTCCTACTTCCTCTGCCATTGCTCCCACTCAAACCTAACCCTAGGCTTTGATACCAGTTGTAGGGAATTCAACCAGAAATTCCAACCTGTGGGAAACAAAAAATAGAGAAAACACATGCCAAAGAAAACAATCATACGCACAAGACAGTATTTACGTGGTTTGGCAATTTGTCTACGTCCACGGAGTTGTAAGGATTTCACTATTATCAGGGAAAAATACAAAGTGCGGCTACAGTGTTTCTCTCTCTCTCTCTCTCTCTCTGAAACACAACAACAATAACAAACCTTAATCACAAAAGTGACTTTTATATCCTGCACACAGGATTACAATGGGCTACAAAACGGGCCAAATATAAACTAGGCTCCACAAAGCCCAACAGTATCTACCTTGCATTCTCTAACTATATTAATCTATTTGCAGCAACAGGATATACTGAGTATTATTTTGATGCACAATCTGGAAAAGTATGCAGGTAAAGTTCTACAATCTGAGTCATTCCTTTCTATATATGCTAATCATTTTAGTTTGTTGAGCTATATTTATGGAAATTTTCAGGCATGTGGAGCACTGGAATGTTCCCAAAATGACTTTACTGAAGCAAATTCTGAAGCCTAGCCGGGGTTTATGGCGTAAGAGAACAGATGCTTGAGGTATATGATGATGAACCTTATAGCTGACTGGGTTTCAACAAGTGACACACTCCCTAATAATAGATAATTATATGTTGAAAGAAAAAGGTTAAATCAATGTCAATTCTCAACTTTTAGTGGAATCTTCTGTTGTGAAAAAAATCTTGCAATAAGTTACAGGCTTACAGCCACAGCCCACAGTGAAAGGAAAGTTTGTTTGACCAGCTATGCTCTTCCAAGCATGATGACTCTACTGCTGTATGCTTTTTCCTTCCATACATGATCAGCATTGGAGAGTTTGTTTTGGAAACAATAGTTCAACTAGAATTTGTAGGGAAGAGATTATGTTTATTTGTGGATTAATATCCTGTTAGTCACAAATCTATGCTTTTAGCATTTTAACTAATTGTTAAATATGAGCTTCGGTGAAGGTCCAAACACTTCATCTCTCTATTTGCTGCTGGGTTATCACTGGTGAATTTGATTTTCTGGAGCATACAGTTTTTATAATTTTTTTTACACATCAGATGTGCCAGATCAGTTGCATCTCTTAAAACTGGAGTCTTAGAGGCTGAAGTTCCTTTGGTGAACTTGAGTCTCTAAAGCTCGATATGCTATTTAATGAAATTGTTTGGTTTTCTGCCACATAACGAAATTCTTAAGAAAGGGCTGCTAAAGAGCAAAAAATCCTGGTACAATGCCTGCTAAACAGTTACATCAACTGGATCACAGCTCAGTTTTTGCTTATCATGATTAAATTACCAGATTTGATGGTACAATGCCTCATAAGTGGTAACTGGTATACATTTTACTGCGGCAAAGTACATAGTGAAGGAATTAATCTTATACGCCATTTTTATCAACTGGGAGCTATTTTGCTTATCAACTTGTAATTTGCATTAACCTGCAAAAATCTAAAATACATAATTTAAGCCAATGACCCTTCACGGGGCCAGCGTGCATATCTAATTGTAATCAAAGTATTCACAACTTTGCTATACTAAACACCAAACTTAGCCTACAACATCTACTTCCTAAACAACATAATGTACATGCAAGTTAGACTTTAAGACAACTCAGATGTTATATGACCTAAATCCTAACGGTACATTTGGGTGTCATGCTTAAGTATCAAAAATGTCATTTTTAACACCGAAACACAAAAGAAAAAGAATGGCAGAATGGAAGAGTAAAGAGTGACAAAGCATGTACGTGGAAAATCCTATGAAAGGGATCAAAAACCACGGTGGGATGAAGGATGGAGTATCCTTCTCCCTTAAAAGCTATGCAATATTAAGAAAGTTTAAGGTCTACACAGTATTTCTCTTCCCAAAACCTTACACTTTTTTGTCTTTCTTCCTTACCGAGATTTCTCCTTCTATCCCTCCTTTTTGCTCAGCAACATTCTCCTCTTATAGTATGAGAAATGTTGCTGGCTGTACAAGGACATGTGTCTTACTCTCATTCCCTCTTATAAACCCTAATACAACTATCACTAGTACTATTCTGTAGTTGGAAGAGAGAGAGAGAGAGAGAGAGAGAGAGAGAGACCGTTTCTGTCAAGGTGGTAGGCTGAAGGGCGGCTATGTACCATCATGCAGGACAAGCAGAGAGTAGGAGAGGGAAAGTGTGAGGCCTAAGGGTGTTGCACGTGTCCTTGGCAGTGGTCTAAACTAGTACTAACCAATGAGAGGTGTCCTGCTGCATTTGACCAATAGGGGTTGAATTCTCTCTCATGGTAGTGCTTGGTGTCCATGCCAGATTGCACATTTCTCTTCCTCCAATGGCATCCATGCTATTGGCATGAGCCAAAGGCATGGCTCCCTTCACCAAAGTCCCTGCTTTTGTAACTCAAGGTTGTCCATGTGGAGGGCCAAGATGTAACCAAATCGGCATGCTTATTTACATCGGCTTGTGCACTGTACATTAGCCCCCCTGACTGTCAATGGCATTTATGACCAAAGTCATTAACAGTCACATTCTTTCAACTTGAATGCTTTTGAAACCATATCTTTTGACCATCAGGATTTGGACATGCGGTGTTCAGGGGTGATGTTAGCCGTTTTGGCATCTCTTCAATTCACATGCTTGGCAGACAGACATAATGCTTCATAACTCCTATGTCTTTTCACTGACTTCGGTTGGTGGTCTTTAAAAGGAAAACAATCTCCTTCATAGCCTTCATTATTTTTGCATCCATTTTCTCCCCTTTTTCCCTACTTGGAGTTCTCCCTTTCAAAAGAATAGAAGAAAAGAAGAAAAGAAGAAAAATGGTAGCCAGTTCTTCCTCTACTGGTTCCAATTCTCCAAACCATAAACCTAATGCACCTAACTAGGGGTGTCCAAACCTGACCCACACTCACTGGACTGACCAAACCGCTCGATCTCCACCTGATTTCAGCCCAAATCGACGCTCCTGTAGGTCGGTTACGGGTTTCCGCGCCCAAGACCCGACGCTGGCAGGTCAAGTGGCGAGTTTTCTTCTTCAAAACCTGAGCCACCCGAGCCGATCAACATTATATACAAATTCGACCAACTTCGGCAAGATCAAGCTTAGATTCGAGAAGATCTGACAAGATCTTGACCGTATTTGGCAAGATCTTGACCGTATTTGGTAAGATCGAGCTTAGATTTGAAGAGATCTTGTGATATGAAGCTTAGATTTGAAGAGATCCGGCGATAGGAAACTTAGATTCGAAGAGATCCAGTGAGATCAAGCTTAGATTTGAGGAGATCCGGCCAAATCCCAGCAATTTTTAGCGAAAAAAATGCAGAATTCGGCAATAAAATTCATAATCCGGCGATGCTTTTTTTTTTTTAGATTTCGATGCTTTCTTTATTCCAGTAACCGACCCGGCCCGACCGACACTCACCCTCACCCGAAACCGAACCAACCGTTTTTTCGGTGGTTGATTTCGGGTTTCTTTGCCCTTTCACCCGATGCTGGCGAGTCGAGTCCGGGTTAGGTCCAAAACCCACTTGGCCCGACCCGTGGACAGCCTTACACCTAACCTTGGAGGCGCACCATTCGAGGGTCCTGTAGACACTTGATTTTGCACCCATGATTTAATTAAGAAATATGACTAGAATGACCATTCATATACCCAAAATTCATGATTGCATTACATGCATTAATTTGTTCATTGCATATCATAAAAATGATCTTGAGATTCTAACGATCATGATGGTATGTCCGATTTCCAAATCGGATCGTCGGATTGAAAGATATCGCATGATCAAGTTTGCACGGTCAGCATGCATTGTTTCTAGGTAGAATCAACCACGCATTGATTAATTTAAATTAATTCTGATTGGTTAAACAATTAAAATTAAATAAATAATTTTGTGATTGGTTGTTAGTTAGTGTCAAAAATGGGTTTGCTTTCATAGGAATAAAGGGGATAATCAGATAGACTTTTAGAGTATTTATTTACAAGATAACTGTTGCCGAAAAGACCTGAATTATCCAGAAAAGAATTTAATTTTTAGAATATGGATTAAAAAAGCGTCTAAGTATAAGTCCTAGCTAAAAAAACCTCAAAAAATGAGTCCAAAATTCAAATGAGGGTTTGGCATCCAAAAGTGCCATTTGGCACTTTTGGAATGCCGATCAAAACTTTCCAAATGCCGAATGGCACTTTTCAAGTGCCAATGGGCACAAACTCAGGCCTCGGCCTGAGGGCACTTAGATTGAGATAAAACTCATCCTTTTCGATTTTTTAGAGATAAGGATGCGTCCCAATTTGTATTCTAATCATCTAGCTAAATTTTTGAACACCCTAGCCTCTATAAATGGAGGCTGCATCTTAGAATTCAGCACACTTTTTCACGCTCTTAGGTTTCCCCTCTTTCTGACTCTCCTTTCTATTATTCTTACTCTTACGTTAAAGAAGTTTTGGAGGCTCTAGCCCTAAGAATTTATTTTTTATAAGCAAGGTATTTTAGGTTTCAAAGATAATTGAACAAATTTCTTTGAATCCTAAAATATTCCCTCAATAAGAAGAGTACGTCCATGCAAGAGGTCGTTTTTCTTTACTTTTTTTTTTCTTCTGTCTCTTTTAATTTGGTAATGTATGAGTAAATGTTTGTTAGTTTTAATTTCTAAATATTCATATCATGTGTGGCCAAAATTTTTTTTGTTGAAATATGTTCTTGACGTCTTTATTGTTATGATCCTTTTTTTTTTAGTTTCAAAAATCTGCTTGTCATCACATCTTTTTCCGGAAAAAAAAAAAAAAAAAAACTGATTTTTGTCTTCCTTAGATGGAAATCTGAATTTAAAAAAAAAAAAAAAAAAACCGATTTGCATCTTCCTTAGATGCAGATTTGAATTTTTTCAAATCAAAACACAAATTTGTATCTTCCTTAGATACAATCTGGATTTTTTTAACACAAAAATAGATCTATATCTTTTTTAGATATAGATCTGAATTTTTTTAAACATAGTAGATTTTGAAATAAAAAAAGGTCATGAGTAGTGATGTTTTGTCTTGTTTGATGCAAGTAGCGTAGGTTTCTTTCATGAATGTATTTCTCTTCTTAAAAAAGAAAAAAAAGATTTTTATTTCACATAAAAAACAGATTTGATTTTTTAAAGCTCTCTGCAAATCTAAATTTT
Source organism: Quercus glauca (assembly GCA_023736055.1). Lineage (NCBI taxonomy): Eukaryota > Viridiplantae > Streptophyta > Magnoliopsida > Fagales > Fagaceae > Quercus > Quercus glauca. The sequence continues at coordinate 43,349,421 of CM043318.1, forward strand.
TTATTACAAAACAGATCTGATTTTTTTCACATACAAACCAAAAACCAATTTTTTTCTTTAGTTCCCAAAACAGATCTGATATTTTTGAACCAAAATACTTTGTTTTACTTAATAAGACAGGTCTGATTTTTTTTCTTGACCAAAAACTATTTTTTTTACATATACAAAAACAGATCTGATTCTTTTTTAAACCAAATCATTTTATTTATTTATTACAAGATAGATCTGAATTTTTTTCAAAAGAAGAGGATGCTCTCATAAATAGACTTGTGTGACTTAGTTTGGTTAAAATGTTTCATGTGTACAACATATCATTCGTAGCATGCATAAAGGGGTACATTGGTCATGAAAGTCTAGAAGACTAGACTCTATTTGGGCAGAATGGGTGCCTAACACACTCCTATTCCATAACCTAGCCTCCGAATTTAGTGTCTTTGGATAAGTAGACCTAGGTTTTAATTTTTTCTTTTTGGGTAGATTGTAACTAGGACAAAAAGTCATGTAATTCTTTGGTAGTTTGTAACTAGGACCCAAAGCCATGTAATACTCAATTTATTAAGTTTGTATTTTTATTCAATCAATGAGAATGGAACAATTCAAACATTTAAATTTGTATTTAATTTTTTCTTATTTTTTTGTATAAAAAATAAGTGGCGACTCCACACCATTTACCCAAAAAGAGAGGTTTCTTGAAAAAGCACCCAAAAATCTCTTTTTTGAGAGCACCTAATTTTCTGGTCTCTCACAGGTCTCAACCCTGTCCCTCCTCTTCCTATCCCTACTGTTTTGCTTTCACCACTTGTGTTAGGACATGTGAATCATGTTAGGAACATATGTCAATATAGAATTGGCTAATCCTTTGACAAAATGCACTTTACTTGTAATTGGGTAGATCTAGGATGTGTTTAATACTTCAAGGAACAAGGTTTCAAGTTCAAGTGTTAAAGCCATGCAAGTTTTTCCAAGAATCAAGTGAAGAAGTGCTGGATTTTAAAACTCGACAGCTAGTATCTATCGAGGTTAATAAGGTTGTTTAAGCCCGATGCTCGACAGCTGCTCGATAGATAGGGTATCTATCAAGATTTAAGAAAATCAGATTTTCAGTTCTGATTTTCATCCAATCAGTGTATAGATGTTTGGGTTTTATTTTCTCACAACCCTAAACATATATAAGGATTGTTTTAAGGGCCGTCACAGCTGATGCACCTAAATGCAAAAAAATTTCACAAGCATATTGTGAACTGGAGACATATGCCCTAGTTCATCTTTCTATTCAAGAAGCTGTTGTGTTTGTACATCATAGGGTTTTGTAACCAAAGAGCTTCGTGATCTTCATTGTGTAATGAACTAAAGAACTTTGCAACCAACATCTTTCTCAAGTTGGTGTGTAAGCCGCGTACTGGGATCCGTGCATCGATTAGTTAGTCACGTACTAGGAGCTGTGCATTGAAAGGAGAGATTGTCACTACAGAACAAGTCCAATTGGGTATTGGGGTAAGGGTTCAACTGTAGGTTGGTATAAGGTACTGAGATTCCTTTACTTGTAACCGCTTGTTGTGATAATAGTGAATTCTCGGGAGTGGTGACCTTAAAATCACCCGGCATGGTTTTTGCTGTGTAAGTTTTCCCCATATGAAAACAAATCACCGTGTCAACTTTATTTTCCGCTACATATTAACATAGTTGGTGATTTGTTTGTACTATCATGCTTATTGCATGCAAATTGAATTAATTAATTAACTTGGCTAATTAATTGGTTAATTCATCACACGGGATCAATACATTCTTGGCCTATCAACCTGTTTTCCTTTATAAGGTAATTTAGGCCATATCATGGGAAGAGGAGGTTGAGGATGAGGAGGAATACAATTATGAGGACCTTAGGGAGAAGGCTGAAGAGGAGGCTTATGATGCCTTCGAGAATAAGTTCAATCTAGTTCAAGAAGACACCTTTGACAATGGCCCCTCCAAGGTGAAGGAGGAGGAGAAGGGGCTTCAATAGCAATTCTGACTCTAGCACTGAGGAGTTAGACTCCAATAATTGCTCTAGCTCTGACACTGAAGAGTCAAACCTTGACTTTGACTCTCCATGGAAGGGTTTTGATTTTATTTTTTTTATTTTTAAAATGTAAAGGGGGTCACAGGGACCATTTTAATGTAATACTCCTTTTTTTTTTTTTTTTTGAAATATATATAAGATGAGTATTTTCTAGTATGTTTTATGTTTATTTTACTTAGTGTATTAATCTTGTTATTTAAAATAAACTCTCTCTCTCTCTCACAGGGAAACAAACACATAAACATATCATTTAATAAAAACAAAAGGAAAGGTAAAGTAAAAGAATGAACCTGGTTGTGAAGCATTACGACTTTTTGCTATTCTTTCTAAGGCAGTTTTTCTAAGAGTGAACCACTTGGAGTTAGGTTACCATTTGGCATTCCCCTTCATTGACACGTGTCACTTTTTGAATTGGTGGCTCTCTTTCAAAATTTTCCTTTTGAGAGGGAAAATTTCAAACTATATATTTAGGAGAAAAACTGTTTCCCTCTTTCATTTACTTTTCAACCCTAAACCTGAAAAATCTGCCAAAGTAAATCTTCCATGGATGCCAAACATGCTCTGAGATCTAGTTCTTAAAAAATTGCTGAAACTTTAAACCCCAAGATTAGTAAGCCATTATTAGGAGGGGATGAAAATCCTTCGGTAGAAGAGCAGTGGGTTATCCCATCCTATCTTGGGGATAACCTTTTTAATGAAAGTTTTGATTAGGAGTCCCTCCCTTGCTCTACAAATCCTCCTTACATATTATGTGGAGAAGCTGATGACCTTTTAACCATAGCCTTGGATTTGAAGCATGTTCCTCGGCTTGGTACTTGCTCCTAGCACTGATGTGGTCTTCAAATCTTATACCTCTGTTTTTAAAGGATGGAGGAGTTGATGTCAAAGGGTATTGTGGGCGCAACGGGGGGAGTACACCTTGACTGAGTGGACCGTGGCAGAGAAAAGATGGAGTCACCACCTAGATTAGGTATAGGAACCAAAAATATAGCGCCCTTGAGGAAGGACTAATCTTTACTAGAGCACGTGTGTAGAGTTTAGGTATAGGGATGGGAAGGTGTTAAGCACCCAATCACACCCGACCCATAGGTCGGCCTCCACTCATTGTGTTCCAAATCCTAATCCCATCAAAGGGTCCTCTAACATGTTATTCTAAACTCACATACACTAACATGCAAAACATGGCAAATGTCCCACACTCATCCATAGCATAAAAACCCTACCATTCATCTAGCAAGATACATATCCAAAGGCAACAAGCACATCACAAAATAGTAACATTAAAAAGGCATTCAATCTAGCATATTCAATCAGTTAAACCTAGCATCATGGTATTCATCAATTAAGGAGACCAATCATCATATTCAAAGATACATGTTCATATTCATATGCATGACTTACCTTCACTTACCTCGCTACACTATAACACCTCAGTACCTATGCATCAATGCATGTTTAAGTTCTCATGAATGTTCATGTGGTTCAACCAAGATATAAATCCTAATTATTAATTTATCAATCCAAGCATGTGAAACATGTTATTCTACTAACCCTAATGCTAAACATGTGAAAACGAGACTTAACAAGACCTAAATATGTGATTAAAACTAAATAAAACAAACAAAAAGCAAGAACCCTAAATCTGCGTTTTTGGGCATAAGTATGCTTGCGCATACATAAGGTATGCTTGTGTATCCCAACTGTGTGTGTACGCATACTTCGAGTACGTGTAAGCATGCATAGAGCATATGCAACAAGAGTTTAAAGATAGTAGAGCTCAACAAGATTTGAATACACAAAGGACCTTGAAGAAAATTTGAAGTTTGAAGAAAGGAGGTAAAAATAAGGGATTGTGGATCCATATGATTTTGCATGTCGATGCATATTCTCTTTGAACTAGTTTTGCATGAATTATTTACCATTTTCATAGATTAGTCCAAATATGAATTAGAATTCGATTATCTCTAGTCAACTCGATCATTGTCCTTGTTTGAATATGCACACCTCATTTCTCTCACCTTTCTCTTCCTGTATTCTCCTCAATCAACTCATCTCTCATGTATGGTCACTTTTCTCCTCCTCATCGTTGCCCTAACTTAGAGCTAGTCTCATCTTCCCTTGTATGATAATTCCTTTATCATTTGCATCCATGGATTGCCCTTAGCTTGGAATAAGTTCACAATTTTCCTTGTTACTCTTCTTCACTTCTTTTCAAGGTGTCCTAACTTTTGCCTAAGCTGCCCTTTCAGGTTTTCAACCTAGTGGACCTTTTTTCTCTTCTTTTTTCTTTTCTTCTTCTTTTCACAACTAAGGTTAGGCTTTCCAAAATTTGTAGGGCTAAACAATCTCAACTGATCAGAGAGGACTTATTTATGGACCATAATGAGGCTAGGATTCTAAGGCTTAAAAAAGAAAGGGTATTTGAGGCCCAAATTCAATTTTATTCTCGGGGTATCCTAATTGCCAAGGATTACTATTCATCTGGTGCTTGCATTGTTTTCTTCTTTTTCATCCATTTTTCCATGTCCATTTTGATTCTCACTTTCATTTCCTTTTCCTTTCATCTTTTCTTGTATCTCCCCTTTTCTTTTTTCTTTTTTTTTTCTTTTCCTCTATTTTTTCTTTTTTCCATGCCCCTTGTTGGGAAATGATATCTTTCCACTTATAAATCATCCTCACATCCCTCTATCATTCATCCCCAAAATTTGCTCATAGCATTGGGTTGATCATTTCCAATATTAGAGTATGCTCCTGGTGTTAAGGGTAACCCTTTCAAATCATTATCTCTTAATAACATGCCCCTAGTGTAGGGGGTAATCCCTTGGCTAGTGTGCTGTCGCAAGCAACCAAAAATAAAACCTATACTCCTAAAAATATATGTAGTAGTACGAGTAAGGATCATTCCCACTGAGAGTATCTAGCCTAGTTTTATGCTACGTGAACAAGGAAGGGGGGGTTTGAGTATAAGGAAAAGAATTTTAAGAAAAACAACTAAGGAAAAATTTAAATCAAAGTATTTGTAATGGGCCTTTTCATTATATTGGGCTGAGCTGCCTCCTACGATACTGGGCCTAAATATTCTGAGTAAGGGAGTTGAGACTGATCTAACTGCAACTTAATTTGGTCCGGCTTGTGCGCAAATTATGCCTCATTTGCCAAGAGTATACTTACGGCAGGCGAAGCTACTTTAGATGAGTCGTGGTAGGCAGACATGATAATAATAAAACAAAAGAAAGTACTTCGGCTTCTTAAAAGAAAGTACTTCGGCTTCTTAATCAAAAGTGACTAAATAATCCTTAATTAAGAAAGATAATCACAATAATAACAATCACTTTTATAAAGAAAGTAAGGGGAATAAGTGGGTAGTATATGGATTAGTCAAAAAAGAAAGAAATCAAATCAAATCTGATCCATAGGATCAAAACTAGAAAGGGAAAAACATTTCTTCTCAATGCGAATAATCTCCCGGGGAAATCCTGTCGTGGAAATTAATCATTTTGAGGGAAACGGACTTGAATGGTTGGTGCCCAAGAGAATTTCTGGTAGAGAGCAGGGCTTTGAAAGGGAGAGAGGGAATCAATCTATTGGTGCATGCTTGCTGCTTTAACTCTCTGTTTTTTTTCTTCCTTTTTTAGCTTTTCCCTTATCTTTCTTTTTTCCTTTCTTTTCACAATACTTGTTTTCTATTTCCTGGTTTTCCTTCGAGGTTGCTGTTACCGTGATTGTGTTGTCCCCTCTGCACAGCAAGGGCTTCCTTTTATAGTGTCTGCCGTGACTGTGTATTACTATTTTAGCTCTTAACCACCTTTGTCTGATCTGGGTGTACTTGCCGACCACTACTGGTCCGTTGGTTGTGCCACTACTTATTACCAGACAAAGAAGATTGTTTTGTTTGTTTATCTACCATGGCACCCTTACATGCTATGGTGTGGGTGCTCTTTCTCTCTCTACTCACCGGCATGCACCTATTGATTTTAACTCATCCTTACTTCTTTTAGGTAGTATGTCACCCCAGCAAGACATTACTCCCAAAAGAGCTTGAGCAAGAACCTCAGAATAGGTTTTTCCCTCTCCCCATCGCCAAACCATGCCCTTTTACCTCTGACCCATGACCTCACCATGTTCCATATTAGCTGGGTACAGGTTGGTGATGTCTGGAGGCTTGCCTACATAGTCTGTCGTCCGTCTTTGACCTCTTATGTGAGCTGTTTTTCTGATTTCCCGCTCCCCATAGGGGCTGGGCTTTATTTGATGTTGAGCCTTGCCTTCTTTCAGCCCACTCTTTTTCTGCTACCATCTCCTGCCATACCACTTTGTCATTCCTGCTGCAACGTTGTTTGCCCCAATCCTACTAGGCCTCTTTGGGCTTGCTGTTTATTCTTCTCCCAATGGCCCAGTACGGCTATTGGTTCTTTTATTACATTATTGGCAGGTTCCTGTGTTCTTTTTGTTTTCTCTTGGGCGTCCTTGGCCTATTTGCTTTCCTCGGGCTTCCTTGGCCCTTTTTCTAACTTTGCATTCCCATGGGTTTTCACTAACTTTTTTGGGCTTTCCCGGCCCAATTACTTTATCCCTCATCCTTGGGGCTCATGGGCTTGCCATCAACCCCTTACTTTCTTTGCTTTCATTACTTTGGGCCTGCTGTGGTCTATTCTCACTTTTTCACATCATATACTGCCCATGAGTTTGCTATTTCTCTCTTTCTGGGCTCCTTTAAGCCCATTTGTCTCCTCAAGGCCAATTTGTTTATTTCATAGGCATGTGATCTATTATTCCTGCCGCTTGGGCTTAATGGGTTTTCTGTCTATTTACCAACTCCTTTCTGCCCGCATTGCTAGGATTCTCCTTTCTATTTGGGCTTTCAAAATGATCATCAACAGTATCAAAATCAATCAAGAGAACAAACATTGGTCTAAGTCAACATCCACTATCGGAATATTATAACTGATCATCGATGCAAGCATAAATCAATTCACACTTTGAATATTCACCATTGGAATTGTTTTCCTATTTCTCCTTAGTCGCAGTTAATTAGAAAACAGGCGAACTAATAAACCCTAACTACTAACAACCCAAGACAAGCGCTAAATGTTTAATTTAGTAGCAACCTTAAGAACTAGAGATATCAATGAAATTAAACAACACAAGCACAAGCGGTTGTATTTAATTTAGTCGAGCATTCTTCCTAAGATCTAATAATTTCTGATGCGGCAAATCATTAAATCTTGGTTGCTTCACTAATTAGAGTGATCAAACAATTACGGATTTGATATCTAACATAGCGGTAGATTGCAACGAATAATAAACTAGTAGGCCTTCTAGTAATTAAACAAGACAATCATGAAAATAGGCACGAAAGAACATCCGATATTCAAAGCATAAATTGAACAATAAAAAAAAATTAGATCTTACAATTTTATTGATTCCGAGGCTTTAGTTTCCTTCGACCAAGTATAAAAGTTTAGCCAAGTAGGGCCATGATGAAAACTCGAAGGATAAATTAGAGAAGAGGGGAGAGAGACGTGTCTCAAGTCTAATTTTTCCTCCCCCTTTATACACGTTAATTCCCCCTTTTCCAAGCCTACAAGATCTCCTAAAAATATTTTAAATATTATCCTAAAATAACAACATCCAAATCTGACTAATTAAAGAAAAATATTAAAAATAAAACAAATTCCTAATATAACTAGGAAAGTGGTGTTTTTCAGCTGGAAATTTCATGCACCAGATTTGGAAGCTTCCGAAAATAAACCGCATTAGATCCGCGTATTATAATTTTAGGCAAAGGAACATTCCAGAACATCAACAGTGCAGGTGAGCAACTTCAAGCCCCAAACTCAAAACATGAAAGTTGTAGAGCTATTTCTTGGCATTCCATAGCATCTTGAATCATCTCAATTGGAGCTCTAACGAGATAGTTATGACCAGATTACGAAGCGAAGTCAAAACTGTCCAGAATCGCCCAATTAGCTACGTTTTGCACTTAATGTCTCCATTTGCATCCTAAATCAAAATATAAGAATAATGAGTACATTTAGGCACCAAAGAAGTATAAAAGACTACACATTAAGGGAGAAAAACATGACATTTTGCATTCTCATCACATGGGTACAAAGAAGGAATTCATCTAAACTTAATGGGGTTAGCAAGTGGAAATAAACTCTCATTGTAAAAAAGGGTAGTAGAAAGATGGCCTCTCATCCTTTGAACCTTGATTGCTTAGCCTTTTCAAATCTAGGTTAGCCATATTGCTCATCAAGTTCTCTTTATTGTGATATCGTCCATATAAAAGAACAAGTCAATCGCTCTTCTTATCTTTGTGTCACTCATGTCTTGTGCTTCATGGAGTTTCTCATCACTCATCCCTCTCATTCTTGTGTAATTTCTCACTTGATCAAAGTCTTTTTTATTTTTATTTTTACTTAATTTCTCTCTATCTCTCACCCTCTTTCTTACTTTCATGCTTGCTCTTTATGATCGAATGAACTAAGACAATCTCATCTTTTGATTCCTTATTTTGATTAACCAATGTTTTAGGTTTAAGGATTCATTCATTTCAAAACTAAGAAAAAGAGATCACATGATACATGTCGTATTTGAATGGCCATCTTTATTGAAAGTGAAACATCATTGATTTGAAAATTCAAAGGAACATGACTCAACAACACAACATATGGAAATACTCAACAACACAACAAGGAAAAGACTTAACAACACAACAAGAGAAAGACTTAAATAGACTCGATAAATTAGGGACATGACAACTAAAAAAAGACTCAACAAAATTGAAATGGCTCATCCACTAGCAAAAGGTGTTCTCATGGATCAAATCTCTTAGGCACATCCCTTCATTCATTCTTGCTTGTTTCTACTCGCCCATTTCTTGAGATTGTGGCTTGGCAATCACCCCTTGATCTATCAAATCTTGAACTTCATGCTTCAACCTTAGGTAACTATTTGTCTTATGTCCTATCCTTTGGTGGAAGGCACAATGATCATTTCTATTCCAATTTGGCGAGATTGGATTTGGAAGGAGTACGATCAAGCGGCTTGAGGTGCCCCTCCTTAATCAAGACTACTAATACTTTTGATAAAGGCATTTGAAGATCATCGAACACCCTCTTTTATGGTCGAGTAAAATCAACATTCACATTGTTGAGAGCACCACCCTTTTCTCCTTCATTGAATACTTTCTTGGCTTGAAACTTGGCTTCACTTATGTCTAATTGTCCGGTATTAATGGCATCTTCAATTCTCATACCATAATCACATAACTCTGTAAAGGAATTGATAGGCGATGATAGAAGCCTATTATTGTATGCTAGAAGGAAGTTCTTGATAATCATGTTAATCTGATCCTTTTTAGGGCCTATTAAATATCGTTGAAACTTTGTTCTTCCACCTCATCATGTATTCAAAAAATGTCTCATTGAACCCTTGCTTAGTGGTCTCCAAATCTCTCAAAGTCACATCAATCACGGTGTTAAAGATGAGTTAGTCCACAAACAATTCCACAAGCTCATTTCACACCTTAGTCTTGCTCGAATCCAAGTTATAGTACCATCTTGAGGCATTTCCCGTGAGAGACATAAGGAAGGCACACAAAGCTTGCTTCTTATCCAATCCCTTCATTCCCATTAAGCTCAAATACTGTTGAATATGTTGCCTTGGATCACCACTTACATCAAACTTTTCAGCATCAGAAATCTTGAACTTAGGAGGCAATGGTGCCAATGGGGTTAAGCCCAAGCCACCCATAGTATACAAGAAGTCATCCATCCCTTGGACCTTGCGAAAGGCTTGTTGCATCTTTTCCATCTTTTCCTTCATCATGACAGTTTCAATAGTTATCATGTCTATCTTCCCATTCTTGTCACGATTAACTTCATCTTCCTCGCCTTCCTTATCTTGTTAGGGTTTCTTCCTTCTTCCAAATTGTGGTAGCATTTCTCCTTGCTTAGCCAACATTTGGGTAATCTTCTCAATTGCCTCATTAGTAGCTCCAGCCATGTCTTCTAGTACAATAGTGTCAACTTCCTTTAGGCAACTAGGGGTAGGTGATCGAAACCAAGTGAACATAGGAAGTTCTTTTGAGTAGGGAGTGTTATTGTACCTAAAATAAAATTTGATCAAATAAATATGTGCTCCTAATGTCTTTTAAAATTTTGGACCCAACGTCTTAATCATCCTTTCTTGCTTGCATCAAAATGTGGACTACATGTATGCCCCATTCGTATTCTAAGTCTTGTATTGTTTCATTATCTTGGACTTAGAAATAGAATGAGTTACATCAATCTTTCAAAATTCATGTTTTCCTTATGCTTAAAGCCTAATTACATCATTCACATCTCTCATTCTCTCTCCTTCCCTCATTTGAATCTAAGCCCAACTTTCTTTTCTTTCATTTTTTTTTTTTTTTTTTTAGGCTTTGAATCCAGTTTCAAGTCATACATCTTGCCCTCTCCTCATCCTCATTTGGGCTTATGCATAGGTTTTTCATGAATTTTGCAAGGTTAGTCCACATCTCGTGCTCTATTTGACCTTATGAAAAAGGTCTCATCAAAGAATTCAACACAAAAATCAACGCCCCATTTATAATGCAAGCCCAACATATTTTGGAAAATTTCTTTCCTCATGAAAAACTTATTTGAACTTGTATTTAAAATGAGCCATGACATTTAGAAGTCCACATCTTTTATTTTATTTTCTTTTTCTTTTCTTTTTTTTTTTGAAGAAAAAAGGTGACCAAATTTTATCTCAACATATCAAAATTTTTTATTTGTCCCATTATAAAGCCTATCTTGAATGTTTGTTCTCCTCCCTCGTGAGGGCTTGCCCCTAGTTTCAAAAGTTTGATCCACTTTTATCCTTCATTCTCAAATAGGCCTTGCCCCTAGTTCGAAGAGTTTGGTCAATTGGTTAAAAAAGATTTCCAGTTTTAATCCTCATTGGGCTCTTGGTGAACCTACCCATGTCTTTGGGTTTTAGGATTTCAAAAGTTTCCAAAGTAAGGATGGGTTCACAACTCTTCAATAAAATCTATAACATACTCATAATCTTGAGCTCTCTTGCTTTTGAAAAAGATTTTTGAATTTTGACCCAAAAGTTAGGGTATGTTATGACTTTATAGCCCAATGTCTTCCTCCAAAGTCTATGGTATACTCATGATCTTGGGCTCTCTTAATTTGAATTTTTTTTTAATGGGCCCAAAACTTAGGATATATCATGGCTTTGTGGATCATTTTTCATCTTCTTTTTGAAATTTTCTTTTCAATTTTTTTTTCATTTTTTTAAAAACTTTTTTCTCTTTTTTTTTTTAAAAAAAATTCATCTCTTGAAAAAAAATATTTACAAAAGATTTTTTTTTTAATTCTTTTCCTTGAAAATTTTTTTCTTTGCAAAACATTTTTTTCCTTGAATTCTTTTTTTCTTCCCAAAATATTTTTTTTGAAAATTTCACTTCTTAAAAAGTTATTTACAAAAGATTTTTTTTTTTTTTTTAAACTTTTCTTCTTTGCAAAATACTTTCTTCTTTTCTTGAATTTTTTTTTTTTTTTGGGGAACCTTTTCTTTTAGGTCAAATCAAACAAAGATCAAATACATGCATTTGGGCTTCCCTATGAATTGGATCTAGGTCTACACTATGTGTGGGTAAGGCCTTTAATGCTAAAGGGACAAGATCAATAGGTCACTTACAACTAGGTGGGTCATGATTCCAACCTTGGGCCTAAATGGACCGTTTTGGATTGGTGGCAAACCGTTAACGCACTCAAAGTAGATTATAGGCAATGACACAGATTGTGAGTTGGTGAGATGAATTCCGGAAGATTTTGGCGCCAGTGGAGCCTTCACCTTCCCACTCATCACCAACCATGGCGAAAGGGACAAAGAACCAAGTGAGAGTGTGTGCAAAACAATATTAGAAAAGCCTTTGGTAAGATTAGCAGATGGAACACATTGGAGTCAAACGCTCTCCCCAGTGGAGTTGCCACTATGGGTGCAATGAGGGAGTACACCTCGGCCGAGTGGACCGTGGTAGAAAAAAATGGAGTCGCCACCTAGATTAGGTCTAGAAACCATAAATAAAGTGCCTTTGTGGAAGGATTGATCTTTACCAGAGCACGTGTTCGGGGTTTATGTATAAGGATAGGAAGGTGTTAAGCACCCACCCCCACCCGACCCGTAGGTCGGCCTCCACTAATTGTGTTTCACATCCTAATCTCATCAAAGGGTCCTCTAATATGTTATTCTAAACTCGCACACACTAACATGCATCTAACATCCAAAACATGGCATATGTCCCACACTTATCCATTGTATAAAAAACCTACAATTCATCTAACACACACACACATACACACATATATATCCAAAGGCAGCAAGTATATCATAAGGCAAAAACATCAACAATGCATTAAACACCAAGCATATTCAATCATCCGAACCTAGCATCATGGTATTCATCAATCAAAGAGACCAATCATCATATTCAAAGATGCATGTTCATATTCATATGCATGACTTACCTTCACTTACCTCGCTGCACCATAACACCTCAGCACCTATGCATTAATGCATGTTCAAGTTCTCATGAATGTTCATGTGGTTCAACTAAGACATAAGCCTTAATTATTAATTTGTCAATCCAAGCATGTGAAACATGTTTTTATACTAACCCTAATGCTAAACATGTGAAAACTAGACTCAACAAGACCTAAACATGTGATTAAAACTAAATAAAACAAACAAAAAGCAAGAACCCTAAATCTACGTTTCTAGACGCGAGTATGCATGAACATACATATGGTAAGTGTGCGCATCTCGACTGTATGCGTACGCATACTTCGAGTATGCGTATGCATGTATAGAGCATGTGCATGCATACACGCCCAAAAACACAGTTTTAAAGTAAACAACAAAATGACAATCAAATAAAACCTAACATGCTTCTAATATATTAATCCAACTCTTCATTCAAAACGTGGTAAGACATAGCAAAGCAAAACCAAATAAATCAAAACATATTTCTAAACATGTATAACATACAAATCAATTAAGAACAATAAGAACATAAGTTGTAAAAATATCCAAATTAAGGAAGAGGCATAAAGAGTGACTCACCTTGCTTATGGAACACAGCTTGGTTGATATAATTAAAATTAGGATTTTCAGGTCTTTTTAATGGTCTTTGAACGTACCCAATGGGTCTATGGGCCGGCCCACCTCAAAGCATGATGTTTGGTTCCTTAAAATGAAGTTTTAAAACCCGAAAATCGGACTTCTCAGTTGGCTCAACTTCAAATGGTCATAACTCACTCAATATAAGTTCAAATTAGGAAAAATTTTTATTTAAATTGAAGCACAGGATGTCTAATTTCCAATGAAAGAAACATCACTCAAAAATTTCTTTGTGGATCAAAATTTATGGTCAAAATAGTAAGCAAAAGTCATTTTTTAGCATTATTTTCAAAGCAATTTGAGTACTTTTGAGTTGTGATTACTTTCGAACTATCAAAATAATTTCAATTACCTTTTGTAGACATGTCAAGCTCATCATTGGGAAATGGGACTAAAGTTTATTAATGGGGTATAAAATGAGATGTCTACAATAGGCAACCACTTGGTAGGATCTCAGCAGCATCTTTTAGAAATATCTCTTGAACCAACTAGGACTTTAGGTTCTTGGCCCCATCATAGATTGTCATATGGCCTAATCTTAACCCTCTATATGTAACAATTGATTGAAGATTAGCACAACACAAAAAGGGACCTAATTTAATTTGGATACGCCCAATAAAATGGCAAACTAAATTTCAAAGAATGACACACATTCAATGAAAAATAAAATATTTTTAAGAATTAAAATGTCTTTCTAGCACATATCCAAATCAAATCAAGACACAAATACACTTTTTTCATGAAAGATTCAAGAAGATATTTTTCACATTGCTACAATAACTCGCCAAATTCAAGCATGATTTTTGTAACAAAAAACAATCAATTTGAAAAGAATTTTATGGTCTTTAAGTCCACCAAATCCTTAATTCCAATTAATGGAATTTAGAGCTAGACAAAATATGGTATCAACAGATGTAAGACTCATGGGCCTTAAAAGGAAGGCCATAATATATTCTAGCTAGAAGGCTGCTTCATAAAAAGAAGAATTGTTAATGAATGAAGAATGAAGTGCCCAAATGTGATGAATACACTATTGGCTTATATTTGAGACAAATGGTTGAAAATCTATAAGCACATTCTAATGAAAGCCTATGAGTCTAAGATGAGAGCATTTTTTACAAAATCGACCAAGCCCTATGAAACAAGCAGGCAAGGCTCATGAGAGGGAAGGGAGAGACTTTGTAATTGGACCTTCATTAAAATGGACTTAAAGACATTCTAAGAACATCTAAATAACAAGAGCTTTTAATTGGGACATGGACTTAATGAAAAATTGACTTCTTTTCAGGCACCATTGCACCACCAAGACAAAGTAAGCACGTCCCCACTGCAACTTGGGTTCGACAAAGCAATGGAAGATGTTTGACTAAGGTTGACATCATACCTTAAGAAGAAATGGTTCCAATTGATGCCGCATTTATGGAAAGGATATACAAGGTGATAGAGACCAAAGCAAGACACTTGAAAAGATGGGATGTCACATCCCAAACCCAAAAGGGCTTAAAGCATGAGAAAAGAACTATCAAGAGAGAAACTATAGGAGATTTTTCTTTTCTTTTCTTTTCCACATGATAAGAATATTTAAACTGAAATCTCCACTTTACAAGTTAGAGCTCCACATTTACAAACAATAACTAAAAATCATGTGTCTTCATATGATACATGAATATATTACAAAACTCCAATGGATTACACAAGGTCACAATTTTATCAAGAATAGACAACCTCAACATCAAATATGGGCCTACCACGCCTAAGGCTAACAAACCTCAAGTGCCCAACCTCCAATAGAATTAATAACTGCCTTGTTGAACATAGTAAGATTGAGTCACCAACCATTTACAGGAAAAGTCTCCCAATTTAACATAGCACTCCAATTACCACCAAATAAAGTAAGCTCCATACCCAATGTATAATTAATTGATCTGAAAAACTGTTAGAGGTGGGATGAGCTAAAACCCAGTAAGTAGCATAATTAATGAGGGTGGAGGAAATGCAAGTTTCATGATAATGAATAATTTACAAAACATGTTTTAGTTTGAGAAATTTCTAACTAAATACTGCAAGATTATTTTCAATAATAATATGACAAGAATGATTAAGTATTGAAACATAAAGCTTCTCAAAATAAATACCATGAAACTATATACTATAATCTGTGAGTACTAACAATATAATTTCAAAGTCATAATATCTAACATAAGGTAATTTATCACAAATGCACCACACTACCACATAGACCAGTCGTGGGATCCATCTATTCACAATTGGCATGATATTGTCCTCTCTAGTATGTAGTCTCTTGGCCCCATGGGCAACAGCCTCACCCATAACCACAAGATTTTGTTTCTCCCCCATGGGTAGCAAAGAGAATGCGTCAAATAGGATATCTTTTGCATGTGGTCTTTTAGCCCTGTGGGCAGTAGCCTCCCCTACACATAATCAATGAAACTCTTTCCCCAATGGGTAGTAGGGAAGAACGCGTCATCCAAAGTGAAAAGGCACAGACCTAGATCTAATTCTATTGTCATAAAGAATATGGAAACCAAATCGGATGATCATCACAAAATCACACATGGCATAGAGTTAAAACAATATAAAGCTCATAGGTTTTATGTATTTTCAAATACATAGTTTATATTCAGGTAGTTTCAGAAAAACCTTAAATAACCGAAACTTCCACAAAGTTTGTAAGGTTTCCAAATTCATTCATTGTTAACAAGATTTTCTATTCCCAAATAATACAAGATAAACACCTTTAAATTTTCCAATATATCATAAAATCCATGAATTCCTTATCAAAGATGTTCATATTTTCCATGTCAACAATTCATGCATTTCCCTATATGCATTACTAAATATGATGCACTTTTCATATATAATCATATATAGTAGGGTCACAACACTCCACTTTTTTAAGAAAACATAGTTCCAAATAATTTTTCAAAATGTGTGACCCAAAAACAACGTTTATGCAACATGGTTATTTTCCAAAAATCCCATTAAAAAACTACTTACCTCGTAACCCACAAAAGCCTAATTCTCCAAGCTCCAAAGGAGATTAGCTAAAACTTAAACAATACCAAGCAAACCTATCACGATAAGTATAAAGCTTGAAGTTGCATCTAGCTATAATTTAGGAATTTCCAAATAAGCAATTGATTAGGCAAGCCTAGTATTTAACCTCTCCAATAATGTATTTCACTTCCAAAGTTTCTTAACAAATTAATTACAAGGCATAGACTCCCATTATACTCATAAATCATTCAAGGTATTTTCTCTAACATCAAAACCTCAACACTTAATATGTAGTTCTCACAAGATTTATATAATATCATCAAAAGACTCATGACACCAAAATCATTATATTCTCCAAGACAAACAATTTGAATCTTTAACTAGCTCCAAATAATCAATAAAATTATATTTACCATTTATTTCACATTAAAAAGCCAAAACCCCTACATCTTCACCATTTAGATAGCCACCGTTGTAAAAATTATAAATCCACCAAGACAAAACCCATACTTATAAACACTTGAATGTCACTTCGTTATCAAAATTTAGATAAAGAAAGCCTCTAGCAAAAGCATATAAACCCGCCAAAAGATTAGGAGTCTTATCTTAAATTAAAAGAGATGAAAGTACCTTAGAGGTTCCTAGAGAGTTTTCCAGTGATCTTGCCGGAAAAATGATGGTGGATATGGTGGTGAGGAGTGGTACTGGTGGGATAGTGTGAGGGAGTGAGAGGAGTGTTTGTGTGTTGTGTTGAAAAAAGAAAAAAAAAAAAAAAAAAAAAAAAAAGAAGCAAAGGAGTGATAGCTGGCCAAGAGGGTGAGGGATATTTGTGAGATGTGTGGTGGGGGATAGTTGGGTAGATGGGAGTACGTGGGATCTAATAAAATCAGACCTTACTTCTTCTTCTTCTCCTTCTTCTTCTTCTTCTTTTTCTTTTTATTTTATTTTATTTTTTTTTAACTTGGGGCGTTACATTCTTCCCCTCTTATAAAAATTGCATTCTTGAAATTTTAAGTACCTTGATCCTGAAAAAGGTTTGGGTATCTTGACAATATATTATCCTTATGCTCCCAAGATGCCTCTTTTACTATATAATTCTTCCCAAACACCTTTATCTAAGATTTTGTTCTTTTGCGTAGCACTTGTTCCTCACGATGCAAAATCTCTAACGAAATTTTTTCATATGACAAATCATCTCTAATCTGAAGAGGCTCATAGTTCAATACATGTGTGTGAGAGACCTTGAAAGTAGTACCTCTCAAAAAAGAGAGATTTTTGGATTGCTTTTTAGGGCACCTCTCTTTTTGGGTAAGCGGTATGGAGTCGCCACTTATTTTTTTATAAAAAAAAATAAGAAAAAATAAATACATGATTGAATTGTTTTCTTCATTTATTGAATAAAAATTACATATTTGATAAAATTGAAAACTACATAGCTTTGGGTTCTGGTTACAATCTACCAAAATAATTACATGGCTTGTTGTCCTAGTTACATTCTACCCAAAATAAAAAGTAAAGACAAGGCTTAGATCTACATAACTAAAGACCTAAATCCGAAGGCTAGGTTACGAAATGGGAAGGTGTTAGGCACCTATTCCGCCCAGACAAAGTCTGGTCTTTTAGACTCTTGTGACCAGTATACCTTTTTATGCGTGTTATGAATGTTGAACATGTGAAAAAACAAAGAAAGTAAATCACACAAATTTATTTATGAAAAGAATCATATATGTTTTGGTGATGAAAAGAAATTTGATTTTGGTTTGTCAAAATGCCAGATCTGTTTTGTAGTATTAGAAAAGTGGTTTTTGGAGACAAAAATTCAGATCTATTTTTATTATATAAAATAAAGTCTTTCGGTTTGAAAAACATCAGATTTGTTTTTTAAGAACTAAGAAAAATGGTTTTTCGGTTTGTAAAATATCAGATATATTTTATGATAAAAAAAATGGTTTTTAATAACAGAAAAAATCAGATCTGTTTTTTATATGTAAAAAAAATGAAAAAGATTTTTTAAGAAGAGAGTTTCACTTATAATTTAAATGTATGCAACATGAATTACATAAAACAAACACAAACACAATCATGTTTAATCTTTTTCTTTACTTCAAAAATCTGCATATGTTAAAAAAATCAGATCTGTATCTAAGAAAGATACAAATCGGTTTTTTAATTGAAAAAAAATCAGATATGCATCTAATAAAGGTGCAGATCTGTGTTTTTTTTTTTTTTTTTTTAAAGAAAAAGTCAAATCTACATCTAATGAATATGCAAATCTGTTTTTATTTTAAGAAAACAGACAGATCTACATCTAATGAAGATGCATATCCTTTTTTGTTTAAAAAAAAAAAAGTCAGATCTACATTTAATGAAAATGCAGATCAGTTTTTTATTTTAAGAAAAAGAGTTGTTCACATGCAGATTATTGACATTCAAGAAAGAGACTGTAACAATTGCATAAAAACAATCATGCTTTAAACAAAACAATGATTAATAATTCATAGATAAAATAAATAAATAAAAAACATTCATCATTATAAACAAGAAGCATAAGAAAAAGAAAGGGTGATTGACAACAACCTTTTGCATGAGCACTCCTTGTTCTTAAGAGGATGTTTTAGGGTTCAAAGAAACTTATTCAGCTATCTTTGAAACCTAAAAATCCTAATTTAAGCAGCAAATATCAGAGAGGATTAGCATATATCAGCCATTTGAGAGCCTCAAAACGTATGCCTCTTAGAGCTTAAAAAAAAAGGTGCTGAATTATAAGACACAGTCCCTATTTATAGAGGCCAGAAATCTCTAAAAAATAGCCCTGAAGTGTAGAATATGAATCGGGCTCATCTTTCTACGAAAAGATTGAAAAGGGTGTTCCTTATCGTCACCCAAAGGCCGTTGGGCCAAAGTCCAAAAGAGGGAAATTTGGCCCAAAAGTGCCAAATTGGCTCTTGGACACCAAACGCTCTTTCATGTTCGGGTGCCATTTGGACTCCTCTTCTAGGGTTTTTTGACAAGTCCTTGCACCTAGACGCGTTTTCATCTTCCGTCTATAATTTTTTTTATCTCTTTTCTGGATAATTTAGGCTTTTTAAGAACAATTATCTTGTAGATAAACACCCTAAAATAAATCTTGATAAAGTTCAGATTATCCACAATTTTATTGTTATCGAATCACCCCTTTTATTCCTATGCATGCATCCTTATTTTAAACACTAATTATCAACCAATCACAAAATTATTTAATTAATTTTAATTGCTTAACCAATCAGAATTAAATTAAATTGATCATGTGTGGTTGACTTTACATAAACACAATGCATGTTGATCTTGCAAACTTGATCATGCGATATTTTTCGATCCGATGGTCTAAATTGAAAATCGGAAACACTTTTGCGATCGTTAGAATCTCAAGATCATTTTTATGATATGCAATGAATGAATTGATGCATGTAATGCAAAAAACAAATTGATGCAGTTAATGCAAGAACAAATGGGTGCATGTAATGCAATCAGGATTTTTAGGGTATGTGGATGGTCATTCAAGTCATTCTCCTTAATTAAATCATGGGTGCAAAATTGAGTGTCTACAATGTGAAGGGTTAGGAACGTATTTCCTTAACATAGACTCATGGAAAACATTATGAATTCCTGACAGGGCCAGTGGTAGGGCAATTCTACACGCAACTTCGCCCACCCTCTCCAAGACCTCAAAGGCCCTACAAACCTAGGGCTTCACCTACCATTTTTGCTAAATCTCATTACTCCTTTCATTGGTGCAACCCGTAGGAAAACTTTATCTTCGATTTCAAATTCTAAAGCCTTCCTTTTAATGTCATAATAGCTCTTCTGTCTACTTTGGGTTGCTCATAGTCGATTATGAATCAAATTTTCCTTTTCACGAGTCCTTTGAATAATTTCTTGCCCCAAGATTTTTCGTTTTCCAACCTCATCCCAACAAATTGGGGATATACACTTTCTTCCGTACAAAGCCTCATAAGGTGCTGCTCTAATACTTGAATGATAATTATTATTATAAGCAAACTACACCAAAGGTAAGTGACTGGCCCAAATCCCCTTAAAATCCAAAACACATGCTCTCAACATATCTTTTAGAGTTTGAATAGTTCTTTCAAACAGTCCTTTCGTTTGAGGGTGGAAAGTTGTACTGAAATCCAATTTAGTACCCAAGGCCTTTTGCACACCACCCAAAAAATGAGAAGTAAACATTGGATCTCTGTTAAAAACAATTGAAGCGGGTACACCATGAAGTCTCACAATCTCATCAATATAGAGTTGAGCTAATTGATCAAGGGAGTAGTTCATCCCAATAGGGAGAAAATGAGTTGATTGTCATTCTATCAATAATCACCCAAATAGCATTGTGACCCTTAGGAGATCTCGACAATCCTGAAACAAAATCCATAGTAATTGTCTCCCACTTCTATTGGGGAATAGGAAGTGGTTGCAACAAACCTAAGGGCCATTGGTGCAACACCTTAACTTGCTGGCAAGTCGCTGCTTTACAAAGTGAGCAATCTCTCTTTTCATATTTTTCCACCAAAAGTTTTCACAAAGGTCATGGTACATCTTTGTGCTATCCGGATGTATTGTATATGGGGAATAGTGCCCTTCCTCTAGAATCTCCTTTTTAATTAATGGATTATTTGGCACACAAAGTCTACTCCCAAATCTCAAAACACTATCTTCAGAGATAGAAAATTTAGATTTCTTTCCACTATGCACCTCGTCCATGATTTTCTTTAAATGTAAGTCATTGGACTGTGACAATTTAATTCTTTATGCCAAAGTTGGTTGAACACTCAAACTAGCCATGTAGGCTTTGGAATGGTTCATAACAACCTCAATCTCCATCCTTTCAAGATCAAGAATAATTTTCTTTTGAGTGGTTAGCAAAGCAGTTGAAAAACTTGAAAGCTTTCTTCTAAGAGCATCAGCCACAACATTAGCCTTACCAAAATACCTCTAAAACCTAGAAAATTACCAAAAGACCCCGAAACCTAAAATATAACTAAAATACCTCAAAACTTAAAAATGACCAAAATACCCCGAAACCTAAAAAAATTATCAAAACACCCCCAAAACCTAAAAATTACCAAATACCTCTAAAAATTAAAAAATTACCGAAATAGCCCCAAAATCTAAAAAATAATTGAAATACCCCCAAAACCAAAAAAATGACCAAAATACCCCAAAACCTAAAAAATTATCAAAATATTCCTGAATCCTAAAAAATTACCAAAATACCCCTGAAACCTAAAAATTACCAAAATACCTCTAAAACTTAGAAAATTACCGAAATAGCCCCAAAATCAAAAAATAACCAAAATAGCCCCAAAATAAAAAAAAATTACTGAAATACCCCTAAAACCTAAAAATTAAAAAAATGCCCTTGTAATCTAAAAAATGACCAAAATAAATAATAAATGACATGTATATCATATATATATATATATATATATATATATTAAATAATTAATATATGTATATGTGTATATATCCATGGGGTGAAAAAATTCCTAATGTAAAGTAGAATAGGTGAAGCAGGATGAGCATTTTTTACCATCCTTAGTTATTAATTTGAATTTTAGTGGTTGTATTGCACATCATCAATTTTAAGGGTCTATTTTGGTTGGGGTGATTATTGGGGGAGAGAAAAGTGGGGAGAAAATGTTTTGGGGATGGTGTTTGGTTAAGGGGAAAAATATGAGAGAAAATGGTGGAGTTTCGTTTGTTTTGAAGTAAAATATAATTTTGAAATTTTTTTCCATTTCAGGTGTTTGTTTGCAAGTAAATATAGTCAAACTTGTAAAATATTTTCCCTTGACTGTAAAATCCTTTATAAAATGTTATAAAATGTTTTACGTTTGAAAATTTGTTTAAACATTTTCCAAAAAAACATAGTGGCTTTCCTTCTCCTATCTGGTTGCTTTCCTATCTGGTTGCTAGGTCACCAGTTTGGTGGCTACAGACACCACTTTGTGAGTAGTGACAGTAGTCCAGTGTTGGTGACCCCACTCTATGAACGGTGATGGCGATCTGGTGTTCAGTGACTTCGCTTCGCGACTTGTGCTGGTGGTTGTGACTCCATTCTAGCGACCAGTGTTAGCAATTTGATGGTCGAAGATGCTACATCGACGACCAATGTCAGTGGTTTGGTGGCTAGAGATGCCGCATTGCAACCAGTGCTAAAGGTTCGGTAACCGAAGACATCATTTTGTTGACTGGTGGCGATCCGGTTGTCGGACCTCTTGCACTAATGTCTTTGGTGTTGAGCTATCGGTTTTAGTGGTTTGCTTGAAAAAAATTTACTTATCATACCAAATACCTAAAAATATTTTTATTGAAAATGTTTTATATGTAAATTATTTTCCGTTATTTTACTTTAAAACAAAAGGAGTTTTCTCTCCAAGCCCATAATCTGGGGTGATTTTGGAATCTCCCTAATTTGGGAAGAAAATTGTGGGGCTTAAAGAGAAATTACTCATCTACCCCCATCTACTAAAAATTGTGTTTATAGATGGCTTTTGTTTTTGTTTTTAAAGATTTTTTTAAATGAATTTTTTTTCTTATAAACTATTACTATTTTTTTTTAATATAGTGAGCATATGACAGCAAATTCATTCGAACTACATTTTTTTTTATAATCTCATTTAATTATTATTTTTTTTAAAAAAAACCTCTTTTATCTTCTAACTTTTTCATCATTTCTCATTTTCTATTCCATCATTTTCCATCCCCAGACAAAGTCTAAAATGCCCACAAATGAGTCGGCTCCCAATCCCCTATATATAGAGAGAGATGCACACACCGAACACGGTTCCGTAAAAGGAAAGCCTTCCTCGCCATCGCCCTCTCTAAGACTCTGAACCCTGAACCTTAGAAGTCAGTCATGGCTTTTCCGTATATGGAAGCTGTCGTTGGTACTCTATCTCTCCCTCTCCATTTTCATGATCCTTTTTTCCGTTCTCTCTATACGTTTTATAATAATTCGTTCAATTAGGGATTTGATTTTAGGTTTTTAACTTATTAGTTGATTTTCAAGTCTTTCATTTGCTGTAGTTTATTAGTATTTGGTTTCTTTTAAATGTTCTCTGTGAAAATTATATGAACACAAATATGTTTCATTTTTCAGATATAATTTCAGAGGGTTTTTGTTGTTGTTGTTGTTGACATTTATTTTGCAAACCCTTATTGTTTCAAATGCTGGGTTTACTTGTGTTGGGCAATCTCAGCTTGAGCCTTGGGTTGCTGAGAAAATGTATGTGAAGATGGTAAATTTGAATGTAATGGAGTGGTTATTATTATTATTAATTTTTTATGCTAAAAAAGGTGTGGTTATTATTTTAGATTTGGTAAATGGATAAGTTTTTGCTTGTTTTACCCAATGGGCACAGTCCAATACAACTACTGGGTGTATTGAGAGTGAGTTTTACATGATTTGTTGGCTGAAAAATTGAATAACTAGGATTCGAAGTTAATTTTCCTTTTTAGTCTCCAAGATTTTGTGGCAATTAATGATAATGAATGGTTTAAGAAAAGCAAGTTTAGAAGAAGTTCCAATATGTTAATGTTTTTGTGGCTTCTTAGACTATTAATGACAATTAGATAGATAATTAAAAACCTTGGTCATTTTTTTAGATACAATATAGAAATTCTACTCTAGCCTAATCTAAGTGTATGCTTGAACTCTGGCCCTTGCCCTTCCACTCCGCAAAAACTTTGTACTTATGAAGTGACCATCACGCTAAGAGTGCGCGGTGGTAACCTTGGGCTTTTTGAAGATTGAAGGGTAGCACATTGATTGGACTTTGGAGTTATGAACTTGGATAAAGAGAGTTGGTTAAAGGCCATTTCACGGTGTAAGGTTTATCAGGCTGCAAGCTCATTAGAGGTCACTGCCTTGAGATATGGGATGAATTACGACTGTATGAGATTAATTACAGTTTTTACTATCATTTCTTTATCACTATTATTACTTTGTTTTCCCAGTTACATTGTAATTGGTTGTTGTTTTTCATGTTTCTTTGGAATTGACTTCACCCCGTTCCCCAGCATTAAGTGGTTAATTTTTTCTGTTAACTTTTGCCCCTTTTCTCTTAATGTTTTCTCAGGTTTCATGATATTAATGTATATCTTTGAAACTTATTTGGATAAGCGACAACATGCTGCCCTCAAACTGCCAAACCTCCCAAAAACTTTGGAAGGATTGATCAGCCAAGAGAAATTTGAGAAATCTCGAGCTTATAGTCTTGATAAAAGGTTTGTATTAATTCTCTAGATTGTTGTATGGTAGTATTCTATCATCAGGCTTCCATAGTTCCATTTGACATGCTTTTAGCATTAAATAATGACACCGTTCCTCTCTCCCTTATATGGAGTATGGACCATGTGGAAGGATCATAACAGTTGGATTTTTGAGGGGTTAGATTATAGAGCATACAGTTTTAAGTTAATTATTCCTTTCCGAGAGGCTGGATGATTGGAAGCAGGCTGTTCATAGTGCTTCATCTTCTACATCTTATGATTTTCCTGATTGTCTCAATTTTAAATTGTAATTATTTATGTGACTTTCTTGTACACTTCTTTTGTACTTGATTGTCTCATTTTGGTAATATATTTATGTTACTTCACTTAAAAAGACAAGATACTGTGCTGATATAGCTATTCCCCTAATGCTATATTTTTACCTTCAGCTACTTCCATTTTGTTCATGAGTTTGTGACCATACTGATGGACTCTGCAATTTTGTTCTTTGGAGTTTTACCTTGGTTTTGGAAGGTGAGTTTTTAGATTTTTGTGTTATTCTATGCCTCGGCCTTTCTGTGGTGTAATTATTGTATAACTTTTCATCGTGACTGCAGAAATCGGGAGAATTTGTGGTGCTAGTTGGCCTCAATGCAGAGAATGAGATACTACACACCCTTGCATTTTTGGCTGGTGTTACGATTTGGTCACAGGTAAGCTTCTCCCTACTCTAGAACATAGACGAGTATGTGACATTATTGTGGATTAAAAAACTCCACTTGAGTGTATGTATGTAGTGCATTTGAAAATGTCATGATATGTTTTGCTCTATCAAGCACAATCTGATGCTGAACAGATAAATATTATATTTTTAATTTACTTTTCTTGTGATAATGTTGCTAAATTATCTTAACATTTTGTTCATGGACCTTGATTTGGAAGGTCTATTATCATTTGTCTTTTACTAGAGAGACAGATCAGAAAAGTGGCGTGTAAGGTTTTTGCTGGTTGTGAACATTTCCAGAAATCGCCTCTACATGTCATGCTTCTTTGTCATTTCAATATGGTTAATTAATTGTGGTGGCAGATGGATGACAAAGTCATGAGCTTCTATAAGTTGCACCACCATGAAGTTATGTGCTTTTACTATATTTCTGTCACTTGGTACTGATAGTTTGTTTTGGAATGGTTATGCAGATTACTGATTTGCCATTTTCTCTGTACTCAACTTTTGTGATCGAGGCCCGCCATGGTTTCAACAAAGTTTGTATTCTTTTCGTATCTCCTTATCGTTTTTGTCTCTTGTTATTTCCTGGTTTCGTGATTCTGTATTTTGGAAATATTTTTCATTTTGCTGGTACTGGTATGAAACTTTTCTTTGTTTCATTTAGCCTTTTATGCCACTTCTTTTCCGCTTTCTAACATTATTATCGTATATTTTACAGCAAACAATATGGTTATTCTTTAGGGACTTATTCAAAGGAATTTGCCTTGCTGTTATACTTGGCCCACCTATTGTTTCTGCTATCATTTTCATAGTACAGGTAAGTTCATGTGCCAATAACTAGTATTCAAATACCACTAGTTATTTGAAAATTTTAGTAGCAGTTGATTAACTTGATTTGACTATTACTTGTTCTAGAATCTAGAGATCTTACAATAACCTCTGGTCTGTACATGCAATTCTGGCCTCACTAAGGTGATTTGATCTGGTGTATGCAGAAAGGAGGTCCTTACCTAGCAATCTATCTTTGGGGATTTATGTTTGTTCTGTCCATCGTGATGATGACAGTCTACCCTATTCTGATAGCCCCATTATTCAACAAATTCACCCCTGTGAGTAATGCAGATTTTTGTCATTATCCGAATAAATGCAATCATTCCTATGTTATGTTTTGTTTGATGATCTTTGTTTCCTTGGCTATGCTGCAACAAATAGCTCCCAGAAGGGGAGCTCAGGCACAAAATTGAAAAGCTTGCTTCCTCCCTTAAGTTTCCATTGAAGAAGTTGTTTGTTGTTGATGGATCCACAAGGTCAAGTCATAGCAATGTGAGATTCAAATCTTGTACATCTTTTGGGCCTTCACCTATATCTTTTGTTGCACTATATCTTTTATGTTTTATCACTTACTGATTAATGTAAATTTATAATATATGGATACTTTTCTTATAAATACTCTTTTCAGTAATATGTACTAGAGTTGCTTTTTCACTGGTCACCATTTATAAAATGCAATGTTTTCATACTTTTCATGTGTTTTAATCAACTACTGCAAAAAAGTTATATGTACATTTGGTAGAATGGGATCATTATTTTGTATGTGTGCTTCTTATTACCATTCATATATATATTTTTTCAATACTTGAATTAACTTGTTAACTTCCTTAGTGACTGGAATGAAAGTTGTAAAAAAAAAAAAAAAAAAAAAAAAAAAAGGGACCAATGTAGTAAGGGTTGAAGGAACTGTGTATTGAGAATCTCTGGAGTTGAGTTGATCACAGTCAAGATCTGGAGACCAGGTGACATAAAGGAATATGCATACGATGGAGTTTCTCTATATTTTTTTCTAGGAAATTATTCATGTTAGCTTAGTTGTTCAAGGTTTTTCCAAAGTATATTTTTATAGTGTGGAATGTTATATGGGGGCCATAAATGTTATTGTGCTTTTGGACTAGCTTTTTTATGTAGCTTATTTAGCTTATTT
Source organism: Quercus glauca (assembly GCA_023736055.1). NCBI lineage: Eukaryota > Viridiplantae > Streptophyta > Magnoliopsida > Fagales > Fagaceae > Quercus > Quercus glauca. Next base: position 43,376,643 of record CM043318.1, read on the forward strand.
GCTTACACACAAACCTTTAAAAGCTTCATTTTTTTTCTATGTACAACTGTACTTTTGCCTAAAGAGAGATGCTACGTCTACAACATTTTTACTACAAATCACAGGTGGTTAGTTGTTATTGGTTCAAATTTGAAACTAACACTAAGATTACTTTTTTGCCCCAACAATAACAATCCGTAACAACTTGTCACTTAGGATTTGTTGTAAAAATGTTGTAAAAATATTGTAGACGTATCATTTCCCTTTGCCTAAATAAGCAAAGAAGTAATTCCAAACTGTCTTTAGTCGCCATAGGTAAATATATGGTTTAAGCATTTAGAGCTGCCACTTTGTTAAAAAATGTTGAAAGTTTGGACTGTATCTTAATTTGCACCTCCTAAGATTGAAAAACTCTCTTATGTATCTGTTGCATGCAATTGATGTCTCACAGCTGGTGGGGACCACACACCTGTGGACCCCACATAATGTGAGACATCCATGGCATGCAATAGATACATCATGCATGCGATATCACTTCCCTACTATATTAGTTAGGCTGGACTAACACTGGGTAATGCCCTTCATGTATAAGAATAATTATGCAATCTACACCTGCAGGGCTGGAGACACTACTTTGATTGGGAAAATTGAAGTCCTGGATTGCATGGTAGATCTCCTGAAACCCCACAGGACATAGTTTTAGTATTGTATAGTGGGAATATGGGTGAGATATTTACAGCAATCATGTAATATTGATGTTGTAATGGACTTATAAAAAAAACATTGATGTTGTAATGGTACATGGGCAGTTACATTTTTATTTTCTCAAGTTGTGACAACTTTTATAAGGATGGTGAATAAGATTATCTTGTTTTCTTTTCGAATACACTTCTAATGCTCTTGTGTATGATTTTTGCCTTTTGTTTCCCCTGCTGAATGGTGATATATGCTTTTGGCTGATTCATCTTATCAAACATGATGCAGGCCTATATGTATGGATTCTTCAAAAACAAGAGAATTGTTCTTTATGACACATTGATTCAGCAGGTATTTTAGTTGTTCCATGTCCTATGTGCTTCGTTTATCCTTTTTGTCTTGAATTGCTAGTCTTTTTCTTTTAGAACTAGGCAATTTTCAAATTTCTCTTTTAATATATACAAATTGCTAAAAGAATCCATTGCTTCTTGAACCAATCAGATGATCTACTTCTCTCTCTTCTTTTTTTGTTATTATTTCTTCATAAGTTTCTTCATTTCAAGTGGATGGAACCTTGCTTCTGTTTCTAATATCTAGATATTAAACATATTTTCCAGTGATTTTATTTGATCACTGATTGCCATGCTTTTATGATAAATTCACCATTCGAATTTGGTTTGGCTGCTATTTTCTAATCTTATGATCCTTTAGTAACCATATCTGACCTTATACTTCTGTCCTGGTGAAAGGAAGCACCATCACTTGCGCACACAAATGTACCATGGCTCTTAGATGCATTCAGTGGTCTGTTCTCTTGCAAAATGTGGTTATTTATCAACATAATTTTTCTTCAGCTCTTTTTAATTATGAAAATATCTAATTTAAATTGTGATGTTGCTATATTGTGCTTTCACAAATGGATTAAGTGAGATGCATAAATGTGATTATCTACTTGATTTCACACGTGCGCACACACACACACACACACACACACACACACACACACACCAACATATTCAGCAATGACTTTTGTTGATCTAACACACTAAACTATCTACAAAAGCTTTTCTCTTTAAAACGTATTATAGTAGGGAAAATTAGGAAACTAACGCCTCAGCTGCCATTCAATTATGATATCTTCATGGTATGGATTAGGGGGAGAAACAAAGCTGGATTTTGTTTTGTTTTTCAATAGTTCGATTTTTGGCTTTGGTAAATGATACAAGTGGTTTCTTGGGAATTTCTGGGGGGGGGGGGGGGGGGGGGGGGGTTGTGATGGGGGGATCCTCTTTCTCCACTTCTTTTTGTTATTATTTACGGAGACTTTAAACAAAATGTTATCGACGGCTTTGTTTTGGGTAATACTGTTGAGCCTTTCATGATTTCTCTCATCTTCTTTTTGTGGAGTGAACTCAAATCGTATTTCGGTTTTGAGATGTATTCTACTATTCTACTTTTTAGCTGTTTTAGCATTAAAGATCAATTTGGGCAAATCTAAGTTAGTGCATAGTGGTGAGGTGGTGGAATTAGCTGGAATTCTTGGATGCAGGGGTGTCATGTTTTCCCTTGAAGTATCTGAGTTTACCCTTAGGTTCTCCTTTTAAGTCAAGGGCTATGTGGAATGTAGTAATTGAGAGGGTGCAAAAGAGAGTGGCAAGCTGGATGAAACTTTATTTATCATAAGGTGGAAGTCTTATAGTAATTAAGAGTACGTTATCGAGTCTCCCTCCATACTATTTATCATTGTTTTGGATGCTTGTTATTAAAGACAACAGATTGAAAAAAGCTCTAGAAAGACTTTTTATAGGGTGGTATTGATCTAGGAAGTACGGGTGCGTTTCGGGACTCGGGTGCGGGTGTGGGTGCGGGTGCGAGACTCGGCAATTTTTAAAAAAGATGGGTGCGGGTGCGGTAGGACTCGGCGATTAAAAAATTATTAAAAATATTTTTATTTATATTTTTAATATATTACTAAGCATACTTTTTCACATTATATACACATATCCCAAATTTAAAAATAATAATAGATAATAACTAAAATATAATGCTAATAAATTAAATAAAACCCACAAAATTAATCTTTTTTCTTTTTATTCTCTCCATTCACCTGCCACTCCAATACCAACAAGTCAACAGCACATCTGATCTCATCAAAATATCATCTTTATCTTTTTTTTATTTTTTATTTTATTTCCCCAAGGCTTTTGGTCAAATCAAAATATTAGCTTTACCTTTTATTTATTTTTTATTTTATTTCCCCCAAAGCTTCCATTTTCCAAAACTTAATCTACACCACACATTTTAAAAAAAATCTCTACACCAAGTCAGACTCAACCTTTTCCTTCTACATAATTTTTCTTCTACTTCCCGTTAGTCTTTCACTCTTTCTCACCCAACCATCTCCGCCTCTCCTCTCTCTCCCCTTCCCAGTTCATACATTTTCTTTTTTTAACCTTTCTTTAGTTTTCTTAAACCAGTTTATGCAACATCTAGACTGAGTAGAGACAGGAAAACAAGACAGAGAGAGAAAGAGAAGAAGATTTTGCACTTTTTTTTTTTTTGAATTTTGGCGTTTCGGCGGACGCGGCCAGACGCGGCACCGACGCGCGGTCAGCGGCGTCCCTCGCGTGTCGCCGCGTCACGCCGCGTCGGACACGGGTGCGGCTCCTCTGGCGCCGCGTCCGTGCTTCCCAGGTATTGATTTGGAATTTAAGTTTCATGTAATATATTGGCAGACAGATTACTAGTACATATCGTAGGTATGGGGTTTGGAAGTTGCTGTTATTTAACCAGGCCTGCTTGGGAAGTAGTTATGGCATTTTGTGAAGGAGAGGGTGACGGATAAAAAGTCTGAGACTTAGGGGAGGGTGGTTTTTTTATGTTGAGTACTTACGGTGTGAGCTTATGGGAACATATTAGAGGTGGATAACATTTTTCTAATTAGGTTCAAGGTAGGAGAGGGAACTAGAACTTGATTCTAGCACAATCTTTGTTTTGGTGACACTTTGCTCAAGATACTTGTTTTGATTCCAACAAATAGAGATGCAGTAATGGTAGGATTTATGAATACTCTAATGATTATCTTCTTGAAACCCATTATTTAAGAGTGGTAAAAGATTGAGTTAGAATCTTTGGTTTGCTACTTTTATTATTTATAATTTCCTAAATCTACCAGAGTATGACGATAAATAAGTTGATATGGATGGTCTCTTTCAAAAAGTCATAGTTTTGAGGTTAAAAGCTATTAATAAGTTTTGAGATTGGGGGTGATAACTCTTTAATAAGTTTTGAGATTAGGGTTTAGTACCTCCTATATAATTAAATATGGTACTCCTATCATAGGGTAATTATGTTGATGAATATGGATTTTCATTGAAATTGTCTCCATGGTTTGGTGCCAACTCCAGCCAGCCCCAAGTGTTGATTTCTAGTGGTTTTCCTTCACTTGGTGCTGATTCAAAGCAAGTCTAGGTGATGAGTCTTAGGTTCTATCCTTTATTGTCATTTTCATTTTCATTTTCATTTTTTTGTGTTGAATTGTTCTGGTACACATTATTCAACAGATTTAGCATTGACTTATATTGATCTTTTGCGCTATACTATCAGCAAAACCTCCTCTTTGAAACAAATATTATAGAAGGGGAAAATAGGAAACTACACCCCAGCTGTCAATTAGTCAATCAATTATGATATCTGCATGGCATTTCTGCACTCTGTGATTTATGCTTGCAGTGTCTTCCCTGTTCTAGTAACTATTTTTAATGTTGTCTGGTGATATGTGAAAAGGTTACATTCACCTTTTTTTTTTGTTTCAGTGCAAAAATGATGAGGAAATTGTAGCTGTTATTGCTCATGAGTTGGGGCATTGGAAACTTAACCATACGATGTACTCATTTATTGCTGTGCAGGTATGCTCTTATTTTTAGTTTTGTGAACTAAACTTTCAAAACCTGTTTTTATTGCTAGTTCCTAGCACTCTTTAATCCAATACACATCATGGCATAGGGTAGTGCTGAGGTATTGAAGAGTCTGTAAGCTAGCATTACTTTAAAGAAAAAGGAACTTTGATTGTCAATCATTCAACTTTCACACAGGGGCCTTAGTTCTTTTTGTTTGCCTGGTCTTCTTGTTTCTGGCTTTCTGTTTTGCACCCTTTTTTGGGGATCATTGTAACAGTTTTTACAAAACATAATCCGTTGTTTTTTCATGAGTGTTTATGAGGCTTGAATAATTGTTAGACTTATTTCTTCTTGATAATATGTTTATTTTATTCCTCACAATATTTTATTGTTATTTTTTGCTTATGCATATTTACTATTGAAGTCTTTTTTTCCTTAACAGTCTTCCCTTGATATGATATTAGACCTTTTTTTGAGCTCATTTCTAGGAATCCATTTCTGAGATCTGAAATTGAGCCCTTGAAGCCATGATTTTAAAATATTACTGAGAATATGAGGTTTCCATGGGAAATTGGTGCCTTTTATTTTTATTTTTTTCCTAGTTGATACATAGGCTCTTTGCATTGCTCCAATTGCTAGGCATCATCTAGTTGTGGGACTGAAGAATTTGGAGTTATTGTCACTCTTTTTTGTTTACTTCTAACCTCTTTCCAAGTTTAGGTGTTAGTTGTGCCATATACTATATCCGCATACATTTTGGGTTAGGTATGGTGTAATTTTATTTTAGATTAATATATTGAGTCCCACTGTTAGATCACATGTTTTCTCCCTAACACTTCATCTTCTACCTCTCTGCATAAATAACTTTAAATTCTTATATGGGTGGTCCAAAATTTAGTCATTATCACACTTCTTATTCACTTTTAATCCATTCACAAATCTAGGCGCTAGTTCCCATACATAGCACACACACACACATATAGCCTAGTGGTAATGGCATCCTTTGTGGTGCCCCATGTCTGTGGTTCAAACCCCAACTACCCTCTCACCCACTATTTACCTGTAAAAAATATATTTGACCAGCATGACGGATATGGGAAAACATGTAAATGATGGATTTGACGATGCTTAGCCAATAAGGAGGTTCTGGGTAGTGTAACATTAACCAAAGGTTACACCAGGTGCAAATTGAAGATACCATTCCCCCTTCCACAGACACAGACGCACACAAGCATTCACACAAAAACATGCATGTATTCTGAAATAATACTTTTCACTTTCTAAATAACTAATTACATTAAACTTTGTTACCTTGAGGAAGTCCTTTATCTCACATTGTCTGCTTTCTTTGTTGTTCTACTTTAATCCAGATTCTTACATTTCTGCAATTTGGAGGATATACCCTCGTAAGAAACTCAAGTGATTTGTTTCGAAGTTTTGGGTTTGATACACAGCCTGTGCTCATTGGTCTTATCATATTCCAGGTATTGATTTATGAAAAGAATAGGCTGATTTGAAGACTGACATGTGCCATTTGTGTAGTTTAATTATGAGTATGGGCTGTTGGCTGTTGCAACTTCTCTTCTATGCAGATAGCATGTTAAGTTATGGCACTTCAGATCTACTACTTTGATCTTTATATATGAAATGTTTGCAGTACATGTTTGTTTTTGCTGCACCTATCTTTGATCAATGCATCATCATGACGTTTAAAGAATAGCAAGTAAATTTACAACTTTTTTTTTTTTAACATTCCAATGAACTTTCTTATTAATATCCTTTTCTGACACTCTGGCATGTCTTTTGGCAGTGAACTCTTTTACCTTTAGAGTTGCATTTTTTTTTTTAATAAATAAAATAATTGCAGGATGATTTCAAATAGACTCGAGTACAAACCATGCTTGTTCTTGTGATTTACATGGTGAAAACAAAGGGGTTTAGCATATAAATATCCATATTTAGTTATTCCAATCAGCTGGCTTGGAGTGATAACAGACCTAATGAGCTTATGTTATTTAAATTTTCTAGTTTCTAAATATACACCACCTTCTGCCCTTGCTTGAAGCTTATAATGAAATTGTAATTTCAAATATATATATATATATATAGGTTTTGTAAGGAGAAAAATAAGCAGTATAATCTATGTTCACCTGGCTTTGTCGATTGTAGCACACAGTAATACCTCTCCAGCACCTAGTAAGCTTTGCTCTAAATCTTGTGAGCCGATCGTTTGAGTTTCAGGTGATCTATCTTTACTGTGCAGGCTACTTGGTAATTTTTGCCTCTTCCTTCTCTCATTTGGAAATTAATCCTATTTATTGTATTTTGTTCTGTCTAGGCTGACGGCTTTGCTAAGAAGCTTGGTTATTCCTCTTCACTTCGAGCTGGTCTTGTGAAACTGCAGGTGCCATGTTTTCCCTCCCTTTTATCTGTCCTATATTTTTCCTGTTGCTCTGAAACAGCGGAGTTCTACCCCTATGATCATGAGATTACATTTTTGACAGTTAATTTGCAACTTTAATTCTAAATGATTTATTTTTTAGTATTAATTTTTTAATTGGTAAGTTATAGACACCTGGTTATTTTTGAACCTACCACCTGCCCTCCACCTTACTTTTACTAGAGGAGGTGCCCCCATTTGGGCAAGTGTGTTTGGTTTAGAGGAAAGTGATATGGCGGGAGCAGGATGGAGAGAATCAGAATGATTTATTGATATTTTCTCTTATTAGATAGAGTAGACTAGTGGAAGAAAAGGAAAAAAAAAAGAATGATGGTTATTTTTTATTTGGGCCCACCATTTTTAATTTTTTCAAAATAAGAGGAAAAGAGTAGATAAAATGTGTGTATAGGTGGTTTGACAGTCTTATTTAAATTTCTTAAAAATAATTCAATACAATGATATGATAGGGGAATTAAATACAAGATATACTTTTTATTCTCTTCACCTCTCTTTTACTTCTACTAAACACACTTAAAATAGAAAATATTATTCTCTTGTTTCCTTCATTCCATTCTCCTTAAATTTTCTTTCCTCTTACGTTTTTTTATCATTCCTGTCAAGACAAAACCATCATTGACTCCAAAAATTTAGACAAGATTATTGTTGATTTCTTCAATTTTAGTTCTTGTCATGTTGTCTATTTTTTCGTATGAGTTTCTGAATTTCTGCTTAGTGACCACCACCCAGAAAATTTAGACAGATTGTTATCCCAGTAATTGATTTGGCTGCCTGCATTGATTTGTCATTTGTAAAATAAGAATTGCACTTCCTATTAGACAATATATAGAATCTCTGCCATCAGATGGATATAAACCTCCGTAATATTATTTTATATTTGGACTCCAAACAGTGGGGGTATTAAATATTCAGTTGACTGCCTGTGTCCATGCCAAGAATTGTCTATGAATTGAATTAGTCTTGTGTTACACTATTTTACCCTTTTGGGAAAAACCATTTGCATTATTTTTCCCCTTAAAAAAAAAAAAAAGCTTTACTGATCACTGAATAGAGATATATTATGTTTCAGGAAGAAAATTTGTCAGCTATGAATACTGATCCTTGGTACTCGGCTTATCACTATTCACATCCTCCCCTTGTCGAAAGATTGGCTGCACTTGATGAACAAGAGAAGAAAGAAGACTGATGTTGGAAACCTTTGAATCATAAGCACAGTACTTTGAGCTTTAAGAATTGTTACAGATTGCGTACTTATATTACAGGGAACCGGTGTTCTTTGATGTTCTACTGGATGCTCCCTACCCTAAAGAAATTAGCTACCCCTTTCCCCCAAATCTTGAGAAACAACTATTTTTAGGATTCAAACCCCAACACCACCCCCCACACCCCCCCCCCCCCCCCCCCCCCCCCCCCCCCCTCCCAACCAAAAAAAAAAGGAGTTTCTGAGTTTTCATATATAGAAATTGTGTTTTTTTTTTTAAAAGCTAAATGCTAATTTCTGTGTTCCTTTTTCGAAAATTTAAGTACTTTATTTCTTTAAGAAGCTTTAAGTTAAATTAGGAAACAAAAGATTTAATCACATCCAACTCTTACCATATGAAAGTACCTTAAATAAGGGTTTCAAAAAAGAAGTTAAAAAAAAAGTACGTTAAATAAATTGTTGTGAAATGGAAATATGGAATAATCTTTTGATGTCTGATTTATGGTCAACTAAAGTTTAGACCTCTAAAAAAGCTAGTAATATCTTAGGTTCCATTTTGGCATCTTAGGTTCCATTTTGGCATCTTAGGTTCATCTTGAATTTGTGTGTGGAATTCAAATGAATGCTAAAAGGATAAGTGCATTGTTATGCTTGGCAAAATGGAGGGACAGGAAAGAGAATGGAAAGGAAAGGAAGGAGTAAGAACAAAGGAAACAAGAAAGGAAGTGATGTGATTTGGAGTGTTTGGTTCTCCAGGGAGGAAAGGGAAAAAATTTGAGATCCAATCCCTCACTCTCTTCTCTCTTATTTTTTGTTTTTTTTTTTACCTAATTCGGGAGGAAAGGAAAGGAGAGGAAATGATCCGTGACTCATTTTCCTTACCTTCCCTCTATTTCTTTCAACTAAACAAGGTGTCATTGTATTTTTTTTCCCTTAAATCAAACGCAGAAGATCTAAATTATTCGTAACCTACTTAGTACCTGTTTTCATGATCTTTCCCACCAAACTCATTTTCTTCCATGTACCAAATGAAAGCTAAAAAAGTGATGCATTATTGTAAGAATCTCAAAAAAATAAAGCTGTAAAAATGGGTATCCTCTGCTGATTTTAGCCAAATAATCTTAATCCACAAGCAAGCTAGTCTTGTCTAGTGACGTAATTCAAAGTAAATGGGAATGCTTAAAGCGCAATCCCATTTATAAAGTTCAAGTCCAAATATCATTACCAATATACAATTGACAAGAAAGAGAGCAGAAACTTAGGTTTATCACGTCTCTCATAATTCACCCTGGTTGCCCCAATCTTTACGAAAGACCAACTGTCACGTTAACATAATCAAACAACAAAATCTTTATAAAATTCCATAATCTATAATGGTCTCTGCCATTTCCTAGAAGGCTTTCCACTATTGGTGTTTTTTTCTTACACCAAAAACTCTATGTTATCTTTTAACTTTTCTGGAATCTAAAATGCATTATTATTGTTATTATTATAAAAGTTAGCCATTTACAATTTAGCAACTTGCATTGCAACATGCACTAGCGAGTGACAGAGTTGCAAGCATTTTTAGAAAGTCAATTTTAGCAAATCGTCCTTACCGTGATTACCCATTTACCCCCAAAGTGTTAAATGGGGTCCAACTTCAAGTAATCACGGGGGTTCAATTCAATTCAATCAATCACCATGCTTTTGTTTACGAACCTCCCTAGAAATTTCATTCTACGTTTGAATTAGTCACTATAAGTCTATAACCGTCTGATATCAAGAATGTCTTGTGGTGATCTACAAAAATCTACACGTGTCTTATCTTCAAATGGTCATCTTTTAGTCCTACATTACCACCATAAACGTTAAAATTGGGTCCAAAGTCTTAACAATTTCGATCAGTCCGAACTCTGAGCTCAATATGTCTAGGACTACACACTTTCACATTGTTTTAAAATTATATTTAGAAACATTTTATGCAAAAATAATAGAGTAATTTTTTTTTTGACAACTTTTTATATTTCCCATAATAATAGTGTTAAAATTTTTTTAATATAATTTATTAACAATTTTTCTAAAGATACTCATTAACATGACCCATAATTTAATTATACATTAGCAAATATGCAAATTGTGTGACTTGTATCAAAGTATTTGGACAAGTGTGTGTCGATAGAAAACTGCTCCAAGTCACTACAATATTTATGATTAAGCTCTAACATTGTGCTCCTCTCGGCACATAAGTTCACTGCAAATTTGAAAAAAAAAAAAAAAATCCCTAACAGTCACAAAAAGCTATATTAAAGAATTTACAATGTATTCGTAAATTTAAACCTAAGAAATCAACCTTTTAGTTTTATTTAAAATTGCAATAATTTTCATCAAATTGAAGATATTCATGGTTTTCAATTTTCAATGTTTAGGGGTTAAAGTGAAATTTAGATTATTTGTAATGGGTTGAGGGGTTATTTGATAAATTCTCTTCGATTTGCTAAAAAAAATTAAGAATGTAATGATTATTTGCAATTTTTTTTTTTTTAGAAAGGATTATTTGCAATTTGAAGTGAAGTTAGAAGTTGATTACTCGATTTAAAAATTTAGAAGCTCAAATTCACAATGTAAATCAACCTTGTTATTTTTAAGATCTCTTTTCTTTTTCTAAAAAATATTTATAATTTTTCTTTAAAGAATTGTGCACTTTAACTAAGACCCCACTCTACAAATTCTACATAAATTTGTGTACTAATGTTTTCCCCCTAAACACGATGGTGTTTGATTTCACAATCATAATCAGAACAATGTCACTTAAATACATATAATTTTTTTTTCCAAACTCATAATAAATTATTTATGATTTCTTAGAGAATAAATTAATTATGTTTTAGTGATAAGACATCTATGATATGAGAAATAAAGTAACATGGTGCATGAATAATTTGTATTTTAAAATAACAACATGGGTACTATTTAATGCCGTGGAAGAAAATTCACACTTAACATAAAAAAAAAGGGGGAAAATCCTCATGATAGTCTTTGGAAAAATCTCACCTATACATTTCACAGTTCTCAATTTAGTATGGAAAGTCATGGTGTCATATTCATAACAGTACCAAGAAAGACTGTTAGATATAATATTTTTAGGTGACTCAAATAGCACATATCTTAATAGATTTATAGCATTCTCGTCAAGAGTTTTAAAAATTTTAGTACTTAGCACTTAAAAAATTAATTTTATAACATTTAACACATCACTTTACAATATATTTAACATCAAAACTTCTATTTTTTTTACCACTTCATTAAAATATTATTATTTATCATTTTTTATTCTTTGAGAGAGAGAGAGAGAGAGAGAGTAGGGAGTGAGATCTGAAGGGAGAGAGAAAAGAGGAATGAAAAATAATAAAAAATGAGTAGCAACTTGCTACAATAGGGTGCTAGTAATAACATCCTACTGTAGCAAGGTGCTAAAAAATTTAAAATTTAGCACCATTGATATAGGGGCTTTTTTGGTGGTTTTGTTGCTAAAAATAGCTTTTAGCATTTATCCCACCTTTAATGAGAATGCTCATGGAAAGTCATACTCATAACAAGGTATTGCATCAATTTCATAAGAAGTTATGATAGTGTTGTTGACTGAATGTAGAAGTGATATTTTTTGTTAACTAACAAATTATGGAAAATGCTAACGAATGTCTTTAGTGCATTGATTAATAATCAATTTAAAGAAAGTTTTTATGGGAAAAGAAAAAAAAAATAATATTTTGATAACTTTTTTCATTTCCCATAAAATATATTGTTAACCAATGCCCTGAGGGCATTCGTTAGCATGACCCATAAATTATCTAAAAACAATAGAATTAATGTCCTTGTACATAGATACAAATAAAATACAATGCATAAATTTACATGATTTAAAAGCAAGTATACCATAAGGTCATCCTTATGTGGGTACTATTAAAATATAGAAAATAAAATTTAGATACAATTCTTTAAGTATTGTATTTTAAAAATTTTAATTAAATTTAAAATACATAATTATAGATGATTGTTTATTATTATTATTATGCTAGTATATTAATTAGTTTTTGGTGTAGATGGTGACAAGCTTTGCCTAAATATTAGTACAAATAGATCTATGCTAGAAAACCATTTTATAAAAAAGAGGTGAACACATACTAAAAGGAAGGGAAGGCCTGAGATAGGGAGAACACCAAATATGAGAGGGATCAAGCTAGAGCTTGATATTATCTATACAAAAAACCATAGAATCGAAGGCGAACAACAGGAAGCGAAAAGATTATCCAACAAAATTCAAATATATGGTTGCTAATAATTATTCTTTATTATTAGACAAATACACCAATTGATTTTTTTGGTATAAGTGAGATTTAAACTTAAGGTGGCATTCGATTTGGGGAATCCACATTACCCTTTGGCATTAAGATTCTAGGAAATGTAACGCTTGAGAATCTAAAAGCTTGAAAATGTAATTATTCTTGTGAGCGGACAAAAATTGGCCCCCGAGGTATTCTCCACGAATCACCACTATAATGCCTCACACAATTAATTATAAGTAACAATAGGGAATAAACACTCCACAATGGAAAACTCAAGCAGTTGATTTCTTTGACCACATGTGTTTCAATTTCTACTCCGATGTTACAATAGAAAATTCTTTCATTCCCATGGTGTTACACATATTTTCTCTCTATCTTTCTTTCAGATTGTTCCTCTTTTCTCTTTTTTTTCCTTTCACCCAAATTCCCCTTTCATTTGCCTCTCTCCCCCCTTTTATAATGACATTCCTTGCTCTTATCTATACAACTGTCTTGTTGCCAGACAGGATTCTCAAGGATATTTTCCTTTACTTTATTGGTTTCTTCCCCACCCTTATCTTGGAACTCTGACTTTTGGGAGTTGTTTATACTGTTCAGGCTGTCTCATATGCATTCAATGCGGTAGAGGTTAGGTAAGAACCCCATCATTAATGCAGAGGCAAAAATCTTCAACCTTCTTGCGTGTTCTGGAAGTTTCCAGTGGTTCCAGGCATTTCCTAGAATCCATACGTGGATCATCTGTGCACCATTCCTCGGGTAAGGCTAGTTCCTTACTATCTCCACAGGAACGACTTTCTTGAGTCGCTCTATTCTTCCATAGTACTTAGGATGGTTTAACTTCCTTTCTTTCGTAGCCCCTTGTCCCCTAGGCCTTCCTTCTATTATATAGGCTCGGCCCAATTTGTTCCCCGCGACCTAATTACTTCTTAAACTTAAGGCCTGGATGGAGACTTTTCCACTCCCCACAATTCTTATGTTTAGTTTGGTTAGAGATTTAATAAGATTTCAGTGATATGAAATCCCCATATTTGGTTTATTCTTATAAATCTTATAGAAATTATTTATTATCTGAAAATACCATTAGATTTATAAACCCAATATCAAATTACTTTATTAGAATCTTTGTATAAATAAATAACGGCCCTCTAGCACGTCCTCATATCGTGTCCGCCACCACATCTTCACATCCACAGAGAGATACATTGTTGCCATTGTGACTTGGTCGTTATGGGTCATGTTAATGAGTGTCCTTAGGGCAATGGTTAACAATTCATTTTAGAAAAATTTTGACACCACTTTTATAGGAAATATAAAAAGCTGACAAAACATTAAAATGATATGTTAACAAGTCAAACCATTAACTATATTGGCAAAACATTCCCCAATAATTGTTTTTTTTTTCCCTATAAAAACTTTTTAAAAATGATTTATTAACAATTGTCTTAAGGGCATTTGTTAACATTTCCCAATAAATATTAAGAAAAATAACATTAACTATAAATCAAGTCAAATCTAATAAAACAACGGTCTAACATTTTGTATAATACAAAATTAATAATTTAAAAATCTTGTTCTTCATGGTATATCATGATATTTGTTATGATCTTAGTGTTCCACATGGATTAAGAATAAGCTTAACCATGTATTTATAAGTTTTTGGACACCCTCCCCTTACAAGCCGATTTTCAAGGGTAAGTTCTACCCATGAGTTGTAACATTTAGTATCAGAGCTAATCACCACCCCGATTAATCGGGATTTTGGAAGGGGCAACATAGAGGATAGCTTAAAATTACTGATAGTTGAGTGGAGCCACAAAAAAAAAGAAAGGGCTACCAATGGGTCAGTGTCGCTAGAATGAGCCGTCGTGAACGTCGGCTGTGAAGCGTGGTAGTATGTTATGATCTTAGTGCCCCACATGGATTAAGAATAAGTTTAACCATGTGTTTATAAGCTCTTGGACACTCTTCCCTTACAAGCCGATTTTCAAGGGTGAGTCTACTCATGGGTTATAATTATATTATGTCTTGTCAATAAAATAATTTATTTTCTTATAAAAAAAATTCAATCCCAAATTAAAAATATAACTAAAGAAAATATCATATATATATATATATATATATATATAAAATATCTTTTTAAAAAGAAATCCATCTTCTTTTTCTTTTCTTTTTTGATAAGAGAAATCCATCTTTTTTTTTTTGACCAAAGAGAAATCCATCTTCCTACAAAGCAGGTCGAGCTCTGTAATTTGCTATCTAACAGGTTTAAGTCAAGGTATCTTTTAGCATTCCCGATAATCTTAAAGACTACAATATATTAATTACTATACTATATAAGTTCTTTATTTAATGCTAAAAACTTTGTTAATTGAAACTTTATTTAATTTTTTTTTTAAGAGAGAAATAAATTCAACATCAGTTGTGTGGGGCCAGAAGGTATTTTTCAAAATTAAAATTGAGTAATGGTAATGCAATAAACAAACAGAAGTAGCAGCAGCATCTTTTACAGCTACTGCAGCAAGATACAGACAGATTATTTTAGTTTTATACTCTCTCTACCACAACACTCCAATATCACTTCCATTCTCTCTCTCTCTCTCTCTTCTTATTTTCAGACCATACCCCACACACCAATGTCTCCAAACCCATAACCTTCTCATTCATTCTCTTCAGATTCATTCACTCACACATACATAAAAAACACACACATACATAAACAGAAACCAAAACAAAGAAAGAGAAAGAAAGAAAAAAAAATGTCAGTATACGATGCAGCATTTTTGGACACAGAACTATCAAAACCGACCTCAATCTTCGGCCTGAGACTATGGGTAGTCATAGGAATCTTAGTCGGTTCACTCATCGTCTTAGCTCTCTTCATGCTCTTTCTCTGCATCACCTCTCGCCGCCACCGCCACCGCCACCGCCGCCACCAACGCACCAAACCCACTTCCACCGTCGACCCAACAACTCCACCAATCTCCAAAGAAATCCAGGAAATCGTGGCCCACCCAGCTCCGCCATCGGAGATCCAAATCGAGATCGGGAAGCTGGACCACCGGGTCGTCGTGGTGTCGAGCGGCGAGACTGAAACGACGGCGTCTTCGTTGGGGAACAGTGGGAGCATGGTGGGGCCCGAGGTTTCGCACTTGGGTTGGGGAAGATGGTACACACTGAGAGAGCTTGAGGCTGCAACCAATGGGTTGCGTGAAGAGAACGTTATTGGTGAAGGTGGCTATGGGATTGTGTATTCTGGACTTTTGAATGACGGTACTAGAGTCGCCGTTAAAAACCTCTTGAATAACAGGTACCAGTGTCGCCGTTAATATCTACTCTGCAATACGTATTGATTGCTCTCTCTCTCTCTTATTTATTTATTTATTTTTGAGTCTCTTCTTTTAAAAGTTGAACTAATTAGAACCACTGGTCAAAACTGTCTTAATAAACATTTGATAGAGTTTCATCTATATTAACTTAGTTGTTGTAATAATTTTATTTTGAATGATGACACCAGAGTGGCCGTTAAAAGAATACAGGTCCTACTTTTATTGATTTTTTTTTCTATGATGTGTTTATGTTCTTATATTCATTATTACTAATGTGATTACAATAATAGAAGATACGTGTTACTGTAATTTTTGTTTTTTTGTTTTTAATTATTATTTTTTTTATCTGATGTAGTTTGTGTTTACTGTTTATTTGCCGAGCAAGTGTGGAGTTTTTTTATTTTTTTATAACTATAATAGTAGAAATTTTGTTATAAAGTCATTTCCTTATGTTGTTTTGGATTCTTGAAATGAAGAAACTTTATTTAGGTGAAAAAAATAGTTGTGTTTAGGTGCTGTTCAGACTTCTGACTTCAGAGGGTGTTTGTAGATCATAATTTTCTTCGCCCCTAATTGCTAGGGGTAAAAAAAGGAAAGATGAATTCAGTCAACTCCATCTGAAAATTGCATTAGAAAGAGTTTAGTGCCAGACTGCCAGTTTAATTTTTGAAAATTTTTTTTTTCTCTACTTTCTCTTTGGTCTTTTATAATTGAAAATTGTGTTTGAATTTTATTTCCTTTTCTTGTGTTCTCTCAACAACCAAAAAAATTTATTTTCTGTTGGTTGGTGTTATGTGGTAGTCCATTGTTTTCTTGTCTGGTTTTATTCTTCTTTTTATTTTTGGGTCATTCTATAGTACACTTTTTTATTTTGTATGCATCTTCTAATCTTAACAGTTCATCTATTATTATAAAATATATATATTAAATGAGGCAATATCCTAATTGCTATGTTAAGTTTTATACCAAGTTAACTATTGTGTATATGCTACACAAAAAAAAAGTGTGTACTGTAGAATTCTCCTTTTATGTTTACTTATTTTGGGGTGCAATATTCCTTTCTTGAGTGAGTGAGAATTCGGCTTTAAAGTGGCATGCTTTGGAGAAATAAAGTGTAGCCTTCCTTTTTAATCCCCTGTGCACATGGTCAAGCATGAATAACTGATGTTGGCATGAAAGTCTTTATTAAGTAAAATTGGACCTTTTCTCCTGATTCGTCCTTACTTTAAAGCATTTTATGATTGGCTACGAGCATGCTCAATTATCTTAGTTTTTGTCCCTTGCCTTTTACATGTATGTATAATGCATTAGCTTATTAAACTGGTTGATAATCAGGGGTCAAGCTGAGAAGGAATTTAAAGTGGAGGTGGAAGCAATTGGGCGGGTGCGACACAAAAATCTTGTAAGATTACTTGGATACTGTGCTGAGGGTGCATACAGGTATTGCTAATTGTCTGCCTAATTAAGCTCAATATTGTGCTTTCTGAATGAGAGCTTAAAGGTGTAATCTCATTTTGTTTCTTAGGATGCTTGTGTACGAGTATGTTGACAATGGCAATCTGGACCAATGGCTTCATGGGGATGTTGGGGAAGTCAGCCCTCTAACATGGGAGATCCGTTTGAACATTATATTAGGAACAGCAAAAGGGTACAGTGCAATCTCGTACATTAATTTGTTTTCGTTTGAGGCGGCCAATTAAACTCATGCAGTAATTTTTACTTTTGCAGATTGGCCTATCTTCATGAGGGTCTTGAACCAAAGGTTGTCCATCGAGATGTAAAAGCTAGCAACATACTAATCGATCGCCAGTGGAACCCTAAGGTATCTGATTTTGGGCTTGCTAAGCTCTTGTGTTCCGAGAGGAGTTATGTGACAACTCGCGTGATGGGGACTTTTGGGTAAGTTCATTTCTTTGTTTCAATACAATACATGTATTTCTTTTTGTCAGTTGGTAATTGTTCGTTGGATTCGTTTTTAAGTTGTAAAATAACTCTTATTTGTTGGTTTCTGTAGTTATGTTGCACCCGAGTATGCTTGCACGGGAATGCTAAATGAGAAGAGTGACGTTTACAGCTTTGGAATACTTATCATGGAGATAATTTCTGGGAGAAGCCCTGTTGATTATAATCGACCACAAGGAGAGGTTAGCCTTGTAATTTTATTTGGAGGATATTTCTTTGCAGCCTTCCTGTCTTATCTTACCTTCTATTTCTGAGTGTAACAAGTTGAAAATGACTAAAAATGGCAGGTACATTTGGTAGAATGGTTGAAAACCATGGTTGGAAACCGAAAATCTGAGGAAGTAGTTGATCCCAAGCTGCCAGAGATGCCTGCTTCAAAGGCACTTAAACGTGTTCTGCTAGTTGCTCTTCGATGTGTTGATCCCGATGCAACAAAGAGGCCAAAAATTGGACATGTGATCCACATGCTTGAAGCAGATGACTTACTATTTAGAGAAGTATGGTTTTTTTTTTTTTTGGGGGTGTTGTGGATTTTCTATTATTGATCCAATTTATAACTCTACATTTCTATCGTTACTATGCAGGAACGCAAGATTGGGACAGATTCTTCCCGTTCACATCATGATTTTCAACCAGAGAATAATGCTGTTTCAAAATTAGGTCATAGACAACTGGGTGAAGGAACTTCTGATAAAAGTGAAGGTGATAGTGATAGGAAACATCATCAGCCAACTAGGTGGAGATAACACCATTTGAGGGTTGTGAGTAACGATTAAAAGTTTATCTTTTAGTTTTTGAAGCTTCTTCTTTTCTTTTTAGTTTACCAATTTTTTTTTTCTGTGCCTTCAATTCCAAGTTAACAATAATCTGCATATATTTAATGGGTGGTTTACATATTTTTCTGCCCTGCCTCAAATTGGGATGCAATTTGTATCATACAAATTAAAAAGCATTTATTTATCGTTCTTATAGGAAATATAATTCATTGATATTTCTCTGTAAAACAAGATATGGCTAGCCATTACAACAAATATGTATTCTTTTAGTGTTAACATTATAAAAATCAGTTATGTTTATCTCCAAATTTCAGTTTCATTGTCGCGTTCTAATTCCGCCAGGACATGCTTGGGTTTCTAGGCTTTGTCCCCAGTGCTGCCAGCCCAAATCAATTGAGATGGTTTTGGATGGTGGACCCACTTACCAGCTAGATACTTCACATCAGTGCTGACTTCAGAATGGGTGGTTCTGTGAAATGGACCCAATACCAGCTAATTCGGTTGAAGCTACTATGGTTCTCAGCTTCTTATTCACATGGCTTTTCTTGTCCTGGTTCGACCAGCAAGCTGGGCAGCAAAAGTCTAGACTGGGACTGGGGTCAAGGTTTTGCTTTTTGTTTTTAGCTGATTCAAAAGATGAAACCAGTACAACTGTCAGTTCTCAAGGCTTTCACAACCACAAACAAAGAAAGCAGGAAAGTGACAAAAAAGACGCTACCATAAAACCAGTTACGCAAAGCCCATTTGCTTATTATACATGAACTCCCATGTTAAATGATCTATGCAGACAGTCAAGCATATTGACAAAAAATATAAACTGAGTTTTTAACATTTTATTAGAATATGGTTCTGACTCTTCTGAGCTCCCAATTCAACCCTGGGTTGTACTTGTTCAGAGCGTACATACAAATTTGAGTCTCCTTCAACCACCAGTCCCAACTGCCAACTATTTTTTGTCTTCCAAAATTGCCCAGAAAAAAGTTTCTGCAACGTCAGGATTGCATCATCTGACCTGGCCTTTACAAATTGAACAGTGCTGTCCTAATCTTTAGTTTAGCACTGCAGGCATGCATACTCACTTGACGTCTCAAGAAAAAAAAAAAAAAGGTTCGGCAAATTAATCATATTCACCATCTATGATACTTTCTCAAAACATCATGATTATTAATCTAACTAAACTCATACTCAATCCGCGGATAGGTACAAGTGCATTTTTCATGAAATTTGTGTGTAAAATAAAAATAGAATGCTTCACAACACTCTCTAAATAAAACCCAGCTTTTATTGATTGATTACAATGAACTGAGATGATAGATACAAACTCTGTAAACCAAAATATATACAATCACCAAGAGGAAAAAAAAGGAAATCAGTTAGACACTAAAAGAGGTGTTAGTGAACTAAACTGACACGGTGCCGTTTCCATGAAGTAATTATTAAATGAATAGTGAAACGGTGCCGTATCTAGGAGGTTGGTGAGTTCTTCATTCTTTTTCAACAATATGTATTGAGAGAGAGAGAGAGAGAGAGAGAGAGAGAGAGGATTTTGTATATAAATTAATGGGTCATGCTAACGAGTGTTCTTAGAGCATTAGTTAATAATCAATTTTAGGAAAGTTTTGATACCACTTTTTATGATAAATGAAAAAAGCTGTCAAAACATTAATTACTTTTTTTTTTCTTTTTCTCATAAAAACTTTCTTTAAATGGATTATTATCTAATGCCTTAAGGGCATTTGTTAGCATTTTCTGAAATTAATTACTTCTTAATTCTTTTTTATATGCTCCGTGTACCATTCAATTAAACTCTGGCCAAGAATAGTTATTTTACGATGCTTCTCAAATTTTTTGAGACATAATGATTCAGCCTCTATAGCTTTTAAACTTATTAGGTCTTGTTGAGGCCCAACCTTCTTGTAAAATTTAAAAGCTTTATAAACACCATGGTTTTAAAAACTGGTATGGTGAAAGAACCAAAAAATGTGCTAATTACCAGTTTTATGGTCGAACCAGGGTCCGATCGATGGTCGAACCAATGACGTCATAAATAATTTAATTATTATTTATTTAAATTATATAAATAATTAATCATTTTTTATATACTAAAACTAACAAACCAATGGTAATAAATATGTTTCCTTTAAAAAAATACAAGTATATAAGTATATAACATCTTTTTAAAGAATTTAACATAATAACATTACAAAATAATCATCCTTAACATAATAAACTTTCAACAAAACCAAATAAATAAGTTCGTTAGTCATTACATGTACATCCAAATGGCAAATAGCAAATATGTTCATTACATCCAAATAACAAATAAGTTTTAAAGTTTCAAACAAACAACTACTAAGTTTTAAGACCCAGGCCTCATTCAAATGGCAAATAGCAAATAAGTTCATTATATCCAAATAGCAAATAAGTTTTAAAGTTTCAAACAAACAACTACTAAGTTTTAAGACCCAAGCCTCATTTGTTATGAAGAAAATTGAAATCAATATCATCATGTGAACCAAATGCTCCACCACTAGCATCATTATCATCATCCTTATTCTCATCTTCTTCATCTTCAACATGAATAGGATGATTTTTATCTCTAAATCAAAATCAAAGGAAAAGAATATTACCTAATGAAGTCGAGAAGGAGAGAGTAGAGATGAGAGCTCAGAGGGAGAGGGCAAGACCGAGAAGGAAAAAAGAAAAAAGAAAAACCTTTGGATTAGAGATTTTGGTTGATTTTGTCTGTGGCTTTGACGAGGAAGAAGAGAGGGTTATTGGGGTCTTCAAATTTATAGATGAGAGTGGTCAGTGGAGTGGTTGATCGTTGATGAGAGTGAGCTTGAGTTGAGCTTGAGTGAGGCAGAGAGTGAGGCGTGACTACGTGTGCGTGAGATAAGGTTGAGGGATTGAGGCGTGAGATGGTGAGAGTGTGAGAGTCAAAGTGTTTAGTCAGTTAGGTTTTAGGGTTAGTTTTTATGTTTTAGCCAAAATGACGTAGTTTTAGGCTAGGAAAGGACAAAATATCCCAACCAGTCAGTAATCGGGTCGACCATGCCGGTTCCCAGTTTTCCCGTTGAACTGGCCGGTTTTCAATTTTTCTCGGTTTTTAAGCTATTTTCAGTTTTCGACCATAATTGAACAGGATTGGAAGCCGACTCCCGGTTGAACCGGTCGACCGGCCGGTCCAGTCCGGTTTTTAAAACCATGATAAACAAATTCTCCAAAGATATACTGGGGCATTTGAATCTTTGACTTCTTTCCTAATGCTTCAACCCTTTTTTCAAGGCAAGTAGGAAAGCTTTCACTCACGGCATCAAGTTTGAAATGCTTAGAAAGCATGATTGGAAGTAATGTTGTCACCAAAGCATCCCGGTTCGAGCCTTACTTGCTCAAAGAGGTATGGATATTCCTTTCCTTTGCCCTGTGTGTAATAATGAGCCAGAAAGAATTCTCCACGCTTTAAGGGATTGCCCCAAAGCTCAATCCTTTTGGAATTCCCTTTCTCCGCCATTCCAAAGCAACCTCTTTTATGGCTTGCATTTAGTGGATTGGCTGAATTTGAATTGTAAAACCTCCATGTCTAGTCTTTCTTCAAATATCAGTTGGAGCATTCTCTTCCCCTTCGCGGTGTGGACTTTTTGGCTGCACCGGAACTGCATTGCTTTTGATAATCCAAACCATCACAAGGACCTGAAGCTTGAGACTATGGCCAAGGCTTCAGAATTCTTGTACCTTGGGATGACTGCGAAGCAGAATCGGGTTAAGGTAAAAATCCAAGTGCAATGACTGCCTCTTCCTTCCAATTGGGTCAAGTTGAACTCAAATGACTCTTCAATGGGGAATCCCGGGCTGGCTGGTGGAGGGGGTTTAATTAGAAATGAGATGGGTGAATGGCTTAAAGGGTATGCTAGAGTGATTGGTATTACTACGAGCGTAGCAGCTGAACTATGGGCACTCAGAGATGGCATTTGCTTGTGTTCAGCCCTTAAGCTTCAAGGAGTAATTGTGGAGCTAGATTCAAAATTGGTTGTTGATCTATTGAATAAGGAGTTGGACAATCCTAACATAATAGATGTCTTGGTCACTGATTGTAGGGAAAGTTTGAAAGCCATTCCTTGTGTAAGAATTCAACATTGTTATAGGGAGGCTAATAAATGTGCAGATGCCCTTGCTAGAAGGGGTGCACTGCTTAGTCAAGATTTTTCTATTTTAATTGACCCCCCTCCGGATGTAGCTTTTCTCCTTAGCCTTGATTCGGCAGGAGCTCTGTATGATTGTTTTGTCCCCTCTGTTTTAGAGGCTGGCTAGTTGTTAATTGAAGTATCCTTTTAACCCCCCCCCCAAAAAAAGAAGAAGAAGTAAAGATGTAGTGGTATCATTAACTTGCACTTCAATGAGCATAAGAATAGCTAAATCTAACGTCATTACCATAAATTTCCTCATAAAATAAATTGCCATCAATCTTCTACATCTTCTACCACTTTAGAGAAGTTTATAAGATCAATAATTAGGACTGTAATATTAATGCCTTAGGTACAACTGACACATGAGAAACATTTGAAATAAAAAATTTAATCTGTAAATGAATTTAAACTTCAAATAATTCTTTCTCAAAAAAAAAAAAAAAAAAAAAAAAACTTCAAATAATTCTATTCAAATAAGTATTGTTTGGGAATGTTGAATTTTAGAAATTTGAGGAGTTTTACGTTGGTTGGCTTCTATTTTAAATAATGCCTTTTGGTTATGGTCACTAGGATTTATAATATTTTTTATGTTAACATTTTTATTTTCACAATAGTTGAGTGCAAAGGTAAGAATGCAATTACATTCAAATGAACATGTGAGAAGGCAATATATACAATTACATTCAATTATAGTTAAATTTAAAATAAACCTAATCTTTATATAAAAATTATTTAAAGACTAATCTAACAATTTATCTCATCTTTATCTATTTACCAAAACTAATAACAAAAATACAATTTTAAAATGAGAAAAAGACACAGAAACCAAAAAGGAGAAAGCACGAAACAGTTTCAAGCTAAATCGTTGGTTTTTTTTTTGGAAAGAGCTAGAAATTCATCAGCTTGAGCATCTCCAACAAACTCTTTAAAGCCATTTCCCTCTCTATCTTAGAGAGCAAACCCACAAAAATTAGCTCTAACTGTCTCTCTAAAATGCAATAAAGGAAGATTAAACTTCCTTTGCTTTAAGTGTGAGATATAGGCATACAGTTGGTGGGAATTTGAAAAATATAGTAATACGAAATGAATGAAGGAAGATTAAAAATGAATAAAGAAAGATTAAAGAAAAAATGAATAAATAATACTTAAATGGGATAAAGAAAGGATAAGAGATTGTTGGAAATTGTATTCGAAGGGTAGGCAGGCAAAAGTAATTGCTTACTCTCTAAATAGTACAAAAATTTGAAGAGACTGCTGAAAATACTCTAGGTGAGACAGTCTAGAAGAGACACCTCTTCAGTTGAACACCAAGCTATATTACGAGCTCTTTGTATATCAAAAGTAGCCAATGCAGCAAAGAAATAGAATCTTTCATCTGGAATAGGAGAAATTATAAGATCCACATGGTGGACAAGTGATGTGGTCCACCATTCTACTAAAAAACTGCCACTTGTTTAAAATTGTTAGTTAGAAATTTTTTTTAAACATAAATTAATTACTGACTCAGCAATTTTAAACAAGTGGAAGTTTTTTAATGAAATAGTGGACAAGTGACGTGGTCCACTAGAGGATTCTATAATTTCTCCTGAAATTGATCCATTTAACAAAATCTGCTGGCTGGGTGATAAATTTTCACCAGATGAAAATTGTAAATAATATGAAGAGCAAAAATGTAATTCCCAATAATAAAACTAGATCACATTGGCAAAGTAACATTTTAGTAAAAAAGATGCAGATTATATTCTTCCTCTAGACCACACAGTGGGCATATAGTATTCTCCACTCGTGAAGTTTTTTGAGATGGTCTTTGTTGGCAATATATCCAAAGCAACATGCACACAAGCTAGAGAAAAATCTTTAGTATTTTGTGCAATTTGGATTGCCATTATTTTTTTCTGGATTCGTACCTTCATTATTTCATGTGGTATTGAGCCATCCAGTAGGCAAATTTCACTGAAAATTCCTGATTTCTATTGCAACTTACACCAACTTATCTTTGCAAGCGAAGATGGGGGAATTGGGTATATGCATGGTTTTAAAAATTGGTATGGTCAAAGAATCATTTTGTGTCTTGATTTCTAGTTCAACCCAATTTTTGACTGGTTTTGGGGCATTTTACTGGACCGGAATGGCGCCGGGTTGAACCGGCCAGTCCGGTTTTTAAAATAGTGGGTATATGTTAAAGAACTAGCTGTAGCGTGGGGTAGGTGCATCAATTGAATTCCCTTGGAGGTTGGGATTGTAGCAAAGATACCCTAGGGTTTCAATTCTTCTTTATAACTCGTAGTTTCTATATCAACCAATTAACCCATGAGACTAAATTTCATTAGCTTTTATGGATAGAAAAATCATGTGAATATCACATGACTAGTGGCACAAATTAGTTGGTAAATCTTCTTAATGTGGTTATGTGCAAGGTCCTTAAACTCGAACCAAACTGCTTGGTCCGACAGGGTTAACTGTAAACTAGTCATGAAACCGGTTTTTTATATGCAAGAACCAACTATTTGAAGAAATTGAGTGAACTTCTTGAACTGCGGTTTGACCCGAAAAACCGTGAGCCAGTTCAACCTGGTCAAAAAATTGA
This sequence comes from Quercus glauca, assembly GCA_023736055.1. NCBI lineage: Eukaryota > Viridiplantae > Streptophyta > Magnoliopsida > Fagales > Fagaceae > Quercus > Quercus glauca. The sequence goes on from CM043318.1 coordinate 43,402,039, forward strand.
CTTTATTTATATTTAATAAAAAAAAAAAAAAAAGAGAGAGAATTGAGTGCAGCGTGGGGTGTAGAATCGGAGATCTCACCCTTACTTACGATCCAAGACTAGCATTGTAAGGATGGACCTAGGATTTTGAGTTAAGGGGGACTGGAATATAAGTTAAAATAAAATCATGAAATTTCAAATAAGCATCTATTTAGTATTAACAAACTATCAGCAAAGACAAATACATAAAATTATTATTTTATAATACATTATAATGCAATCATCTACTTATGAAGATAAAGACATAAAACACCGTTGTTTCTTACTACATTAGAACATTTGCATCAGCTCATGCAAATATTTATGTCTATTTTAGCATAATAACTTACTTTTTTTTTTATATTTAATATACTTACTTTTCAAAACACCCTATATTAGATTATTTATTTTATACTACATTTCATCAAAATATTATTTCCTTATCAATTTTTTTTATTATCTCAAATTATCTCTCTCTTCCTTAACCAAATTAGGGGCATTCTGTTATTTTACAACTGATGCAAATGCTATTACAATGAAATCAATGTAAAATTGTAGGAGGTGGGGGGGGGGGGGGGGGGGGGGGGGCGGAAAGACCACTTGAACTCCTTGTATTTAACTATGACCTATTATTATATTTATTTTATACTTACATAATTTTTAATTTCTCAACTTATTATATCACCTCTCTCTCAATTTATTAAATATTTATTAAATTTTTTTCTTTGCTAAATTTACTTGTGATTTAAGAATAGTTCATTTGCATACTTACATAATTTATAATTTCTCAACTTATTATATCACCTCTCTCTCAATTTATTAAATATTTATTAAATTTTTTTCTTTGCTAAATTTACTTGTGATTTAAGAATAGTTCATTTGCATGGGAATTTACTAAAATAATTAAAAGTGATTTCTTAAAATTTAATTAAAAGGATTTCTACTTGAAGGATAATTATACATGTTTATTTATGTTGTATTATTTTCTATTAAACTTATAATATCATGAAAAATTATTTGAAATTCTGTTTCAATTTTTTTAGATATTTTTAGTCAATTTTGCTAGTACTTACAAATTTAATATACATTTATTTGTATTTTAATTAATTACTAAATTAATTATGACATTATCACGGTTCAACCTTAGTCAAACCTCAGTTTGACATTAAAAACCTTGAACCTCTCCAATTTTTGGTTCTTTGAACGGTTCAGGTTTGAAAACCATGGTTACGTGATGGTTACATAATTTTTTTCGTTTATAAGGGTTAACAAAATTTAGTTACATGAGTCAATTTGGCAGATATAGAAACCTTGGAGAGTTATGAGGAAGAATTAAAACCTTAGAGGTGTTTTTGCTACTAACCCAAACCCCTGTGAGGTGATGGGCCTGTTTGGATAGGCTGTTTTAAAAAGTGCATTTTCAAAAAATAGCGTTTTTAAGATGAGCATTTTGAAAACTCAGTTTTTAAATCTATATTTGAGCGTTTGGTAAAATATGTTGTTCTAACATTATTGTTTTGAGAAAATTACAAAAAAGGACATGACAGGCTATGCTGTAATGATAATAATATGAGTAATAATATATATTTTTTTATTTAATAATTTAATAATAACAAAACGTCCCATAAAAATTTAATAAAGAAAGTAATAATAATAACAATAATAATAATAATAATATGGTTCCATTTAATAGTGTAATTTATTTTTGTTATTATAATAATAAAAAATTACACAAGAAGGACACCTAATTTTTATCTTTCCCAATGTCTATCTCCTACTACCTCAAGCTTCTCCTTCACTTGCTGGGCAGCTGGACAAAAATCCTCTACTGCCAATCACATGGTCCACATCTAACCTTAGTAATTTTAAAAAAATTTCATACAATTGCATCCAAGTTTCTCTAGACTTATCTTCTTTACATCACCCACAACCTCATCCCATACCAAAGTAATTTTTGCATGCCCAGAATATTCAATTAATGAGAAAAGCTAGAGAGAAGAAATTTCATCAAAGCCGAGCAGAATTAGATAGTGGCAAGGCCTAGAGGTGATAGATGATAGTAAGGTAGCAGGTAAGGCTTTAGTATTTGTGAGGTTATTTTAGGAATTTCAAGCTTCAACAGATTATGATAGTTGTGTTTTCTACCTAGTTTTTTAAAAAGCTATCCGCCATTGTGTTTCGCAAACGTGAATTTTCAGAGTTTTCAAAAACGTAATTTTTCAAAAAATGTAATGCCAAACGCATAGCTTCTAGCGTTTTTGATCAAAAACGCTAGTTTTCATTTAGAAAATGCCCCACCAAACAGAGCCGATGTGTGTGTGTGTGTATTACCGGTCATTAAAAGGATTTAGAAAATTAAATTGTTTATATTAATTATTATATATTTTTTAAAATAACACATTACTTTAGAATTCTCACATATTTAATTATTCCAACTAATTTAAGATTACCTTTCAAAAATGTTTTCTCAAAAAGAGATATTATCCCTAACTTAATGGTTTGTTTGGATTGAGGGGGGAAGGAGAGGGAGTGGAGAGGAATAAAGTAGAGTTGGCTGAAAATAAGCTAATTTTAGGCCAAATTTATTTTACTCTCCCTCAATTCAAATGAACCATAAATTTATTGAGTTAGTTGATACTTGAGGCCAATCAAGTCTATGTTCCCACACCCCCCCCCCCCCCCCCCGCGGCGCGCGGGGCCGGAAACTAATCATTTTACCTTTGTCTCTTTTGCATGTAAGTTATATAAATTGCTCTAAAAAGGTACAAGTGAGTTTCTTAGAATCTTGCAAAATGGTTCATTTATTTTGCAAAATCTGATTTTTGTGCACTTTAGAGTCACATAAGCTATTAGATTGAATTGCTGGTAGTTAGTAGGCTTATATCGCTTTCTTGAACAATACTCGAGCGTTGAATTTCACTGAATTTTCAGAGCATTAGGTAGATACTTTGCAATAGATTTTTGGACACTTCTCCCTAAACTTAAAAGGAAAAAAACACTCCCATTCTTGGAGATTTGAAAAAATTAACACTCCCTCCCTTTTTGTTTATATTAGTAATGAAATATTTTAAATTTTTATAAGAATTTTTTTTTACCATTGTAAGTAAAAAATAACTAATAAATTTAAAATACAAAATTTATCAAGCACCAAAACACTTGCAACGAAAAATCTCTTCATTATTCGTTGAAAAAAAAAACTCACACTTAATATTTTAAAATACACTTTAATTAAAAATTTAAAACAATGAATTTTAACTATAAAATAAGATAATTTTGGAAACCTGCTCTTCAGCAGAGGGCAAGTTAGTACACAATATTTTAAATATTAATTTAACAAAATTTGGTCAATTGGATGTCGAGAAGGTAAGTGTTTTTTTTCCTTTCAAGTTTGGGATGGAATGTCATTTCCCTACACCTCGAGGGAGGGGAGTGTAATTACCCCCAAATTTGTGTATCTAAAATTATCCGATTATTTAGAAATTTTTGTTAAATTGAAGAGACAAGTATGCTTTTCCTGGATTCCTCGGTGGCGTGGGATTCTCACATTCTCATGAGAAGTTTGGAGGCAACAATACAAGTTTCAATTCTATCCTTCACCTTTCATCCCTATATAGCTAGACAAAAGTTTCATGTTTGCTTTTTGAAATTTATCTTTCCTTGATTTCTTATGGGATAAAGTTTAGCTACAAAATTAGTTGTAGCCTAAAGGCTAAGATTATAATCTAACTCAATATTTTTTTATTGAAGGTGATTTTTGACAAATCTATCATTGGATTACATTTTCATCATATATCCCCTAGGATTGCAAAATTTCTAGAAAATTAAAGATCAGTACTGTGGGGGTAAGAGCCCAAACTTATGTACTAGGCCTTGGGCCCTGTTCGTGGATACGTCCGAGGAGGAGCAAATAATTAGGAAAGGCCACGGAACAAAGGACCACGCAAGGAGAAGATGGAGGAGTATAATCCGAGGAGGTTAGCCTTCTCGGACAGAATGAATGTAGGTCAAGCAATTGTTTGGATGATTTAAAGTGACACTCCAAGAAGCTTCAACAATAAGGATGAACTTCAAGCACGTACGAAGGTGATGATAATACGGAAATATCTCAAAGAAAAGCTGCTGCCACCACATTAAATGCACTGAAGCAACTTTTCTAGCCGCGTTCATGAGGAGAAGACGCTTGAACAGTACAATTTTCAGCTACCGTCACTCACAGATAATAAAAAAAGATGCTTGATGGGACATGTACTCAAGTGAGGGTTTAGATGGGTAACAAGTGTAAGGTCAGGATGGTTTGAAAAGGCCTATATAAATGTAAAAGATCTCCCATGAGAGGGGATCGGAAGAAATAGAAAAGAGAAGGGAAGGAAAGAATTACTGTAGCACCAAGACTTGTAATAACTTTCATATCTATAGTATTGATCTCCTCGAATAACCATTTCTTTAAGCCGTATGTGCTGAAATATTTACTAGCCGCTATTGTAAACTATTAAAACCTATCTCTTTAGCCCATTCTCTACAAATTTATTGTATTGGGCTCACTAATCTACCGTCCAATAATTTGTGACCCTACAAGTACCTATATCATCAATAAATTGTTTATATTGCAAGTTTTTGTAATTTAAAATTATGTATAAAATATAATCTTATAAATCATATAGTAAATAATATTCGATTGGCACAAAATCTGACGTGTATTAAGAGTGTAAAGAATTTGCAGTCTAACAGTTAGATTTTTGAAATATGTAGTAATATTAATGATATTGAGTAAGTTTGTAGGATTAAGCTACAACAAATTTTGTAACTAAATTTTGTCTATTCTTGTGGGGTTTGTGACATTTTATTCAATGGTGCTTATATTAAAGTGGCTTCAAAGGTTCCCAAGATAGAAATATAGGGATTATATATGGGTGGAGAGAGCCACGCCGATTAATTTTCAACCATACCATTTATTGACTTGATAAGGTGATTGGCAATGTTTTATTTGATGTTTTAGCATATATCCTAGGTCACTATATCCCTCATTTGGCTCAAATATATTGAATGAAAACAAAACAGGCGTATCAAAGAAGCGATTATTAATCTGAAAGGTATCTTGGTAAGAAATTTTTTTTTTTTGGGTAAGAAATTAATGTACAGAAACAGTACAATGAATTCTTTGGACCTTGGACTAAATTGGATTAATGGTCTATTTTATATTTTCAGCTTGGAAACCCAACTATTATGGATATGGCTAATGACATAATTCGTCAAATTGAGTACTGGTGGAGCCACGGACTAATGTTGAAATTAGGAATATTAATAGGGTCACACAAGTAAGCTCCTGCTAGTTAACTTAACGCATTTGTTGATTACTTTTTTTTTTTTTTTTTTTTTTTAAGTTTTTTTTATTGTTGTTGTTGAGTATTGGTGGTGCTAAAAAGCCGTATTGCTATTTTTAGCACCACCAATACTAAAAAGCATGTTGTAATGGTGGAGGAAAAGGCAAAAAAATTGGCTGTTGAGCTAAAAAGGTAAAAAAAAAAAATATATATTAAAAGTTATATTATTTTATTGTGGTGGTGGTGGTGGTGGTGGTGGTTATTTATTGTAGTAGATATATTATTTTATTGTGTTGTTTATATTATTTATTATGTTGAAAACTAAAATAAAACTACTGATGTTGGGTGTTTTGTAAAGTAGCTTTTTGTGGTGCCAAATTGCTAAATTTATGACTCCACCAATGTAAATGCTTTAACTTACATGCCTCTCACATATGCTGGATCGCCAGGGACTTTCAACTTTCCATCCATAAGACTACCACCGAACTTGGTGGCCAATTGCACCTTCCTCTCTTCAAAGCCTACAATCCCATTATATAAAGGGAAATGTTAATCATCTAGTGAAACTATGTCTTTAGAAAAAAGTGAGTTTTCTCTCTGTACAATATGGAACTCTATGAAAACAATCGAACCGTGTTAAATAAGTAGAGGTAGGAGCTGATCCGGAGTAATAAAAAGATCAAAGAAACACATCATGTTGGCTTTAACCAGCATTATGATGGGTCTATGGGTACTAATGGGGAGGGAATGGACCATATGGTACCATCCTTCAAAGATAAGCTAGTGGGAGATTAACCAAGTGCTTTCTCTCAAGCTTTAGACCTGTCGGAAAGAATGGGGGAGGACCTGGAGGCAGAAATTGAAGGAGGAGAGATCCAGGAGCTTAGAGAAGGCCTTGCAGCGGTAAAAATCCCTAAGGCCATAAAACAACGGATCCGAGCCTAAGGTTTGAAGGCTCTGGTTGTGAAGGTGTATGGGAGGACTGTTGGTTTCAACTTTCTCAATTCAAGAATCCTCGCCTTATGGAAACCAACGGGAAGAATTGACTGCATTGACCTCGGAAAGGATTTCTTCCTTACCCAATTCTCGCTTAAGGAAGACCGTAGTATGGTTCTAAGAAAGGGACCCTAGTTCATTGGATAAAAATTCCTCTCCATTAGACCATGGGAACCGAACTTTAAACCTGTGACGGTGGTGGTTTCTTCTGTGGCAATATGGGTCAGATTGAACAAACTACCCATCGAGTATTATAATGCGGAGGCTCTCATGATAATTGGTCAAGCCATTGGGAACATGTTGAGAGTTGACACCTACACAGCCACCGAAGCCAGAGGAAGGTATGCTAGGCTTTGCATCTAAGTCGATATCGAAAACCACTGGTGAATGCTGTCCTCATTGACAACATTAAGCAACCAGTAATCTATGAAGGACTTCATAGGTTATGCTTCTTGTGGACGTATTGGTCACCGAAAAGAAGAATGTTTCTATACGTCAAGGACACCATCCCCACCTCCGGTAGGAAACCAGGAGCCCTAGCCTGGTGCCAACCTGGAACCCAGTGGAGCTGCGATGGAGAAGGCAAGCAAGAGCTATGACATGGTTACAAAGCCGAAAGAGGACACGTATGGCCCTTGGATGATCATCACACGCAAAAAGAATGGAATCAGTGATGTGCATCAATAATAGCTTAATTTTACATATTTATATCATTTTTGAAAGCATTATCATACTTATTTTGAGTTAATTCATGCATTTTATATTTTGTTTTGGAATAATGTTGAATAATCAATTTTGTGCTTAATTGAATTTTGTTGCGTGAATTTGTCTTTTGTAAGAAAATGGAATTAAATAAGTTGATTTGTGTAAAAAAGAAAGCTAGTGGACTTTACTTTTACAAGGGTCATGATGAAGTTAAAGAAGGCTAATCCAATTAAATTTAAATCCAATCGAAGTAAAGAATCAAAGAAAATTTGCACCGAATCTAAGTCCAATTCGGATTAGGATTCCAAAGAGGTGGGTTACAGAAGTTTAATGGAGTAAACTCAAATGATTAAAGTGCCAAATTTTAAACTACAAGTAAGCTGTTGGATATATTTCAACCATTTATTTTTGTGATTAAGCAAAAGGGAACAACACACAGATTTAATTATAAGCAATATTAACACAAAAGAAGTAATAGGCAAAATAATAAATATATACTGCATATATAAAAGAAATCTGCAATACAATTAAAAACTCACAGACCAAATGCATGAAGAATTAATGAATCAGATCAAGTATTGTGTTTGACACAATCTTCTTAAAGTAGATTTCGCCCCTCACACAATCACTGTGGTGCTTTGAGACTCATGAACGTCTGCCACGCAGGATAAAATGATTTACAGCATGAAAACGAAGCACACAAGGTCGTGCTCTGCGAACTACTCAATGTCTCTTTCTCTCTCTTTGATACAAAATGAATTAACAAAAATATTCTCACCAGGAGAGTTTTTTCTGAAAAGTTTCTTTACATGAATGAGGGACTATGAAACTTATACGTTACTGAACATGTACTCTATTTCAGTGATAACTGCTGCGCACAAACTAACTGATTCAAAAATTAAAATAATAAAATATTATTATTTGGACAATTAGGCCCAATCCACATATGCCAAAAATCCAACTCAATGTCCAACTCATGAGCATATAAACTCATATATCATCTATTTCCTTTCTTATGTGAATTCAGGATTTTTACCACTTTTAACAATAATATAACAACTTCAAGTGAACATAAAAAATATCAATTTCTTATTTGCTTCATGCTATTTTTTCAACATAAGTAACTTAAATCCAAGCCAAATCCAAGTATGATGTAATTTGCTATTTTTTTTTTTAAAAAAATAATCTTTGGCCTGAAAAAGGAAATGACAACATAACAGATGAGCCTCAAAATCTGAAAGTGGTGAGAATGAGTAGTTACCCATTGACGGTGCTGACAAAGAAACAAGAGGTGGACGCAATCATCAGAGACACCATCGACAAGGTCCTTGTCCTCCGCTTCGGCCATGCTTCTGATCCTGTTTGCCTTCAACTAGACGACGTTGTATGCCGCTTCTCTCTCTCTCTCTCTGTCTGAGTTTTTATTTATTCTATATATTATGAAGTGGATGAACTCAATTTGTTTTTCTCTATGCAGCTTTCTAAATCGGCTCGGGAGGCGTCCAAATTTGCAAGTGTAGCACTTGTAGATATCGATTCCAATGAAATTCAAGTTTATGTCAAGTATTTTGACATTACTTTCATACCTTCAACAGTTTTCTTTTTCAATGCTCATCACATGAAAATGGATTCTGGGTACTCTTCCCCCTCTTCTTAATTTTTGATTATTATTATTATTATTTATTTATTTATTTTTAACAAAACACTAGCTCGGATATTTTGATTTCATATACCTATTTGTGTACATGGATATCTTCCAGGAATGCAATTCTGCATCTATTTTGAGAAATTATACATATGATGACTGTTTTTTGTGTTTGATGTTTATTATAAAATTATTCCAACAACTGAGCTGGATATCTAAAAAGCCCTTGCTAATATTGCTGACTATAAAGTCTGAACTATAAATTGTGACGTCCTGTAATTCATGTGTGTAATTCGTTTTCTCTTCTTTTTCTTTTTCTTTTTTTCTAAAAAAAAAATTTAAGAGTGGTGCTTTTATGAAGTACTTCCTTGTACTAGACTAATTTCATTTTGGTCTTGTTATTTATCTTTTTGTTTGCTTAGACCTGTAAGTTTCTCGTGAAACATGGTGATTGGGCTTCTGGAAGATGAGTGAAACAATTAATTAGATCTCTTGCACTTGAATCTCAAACTAAGTTTGCACCAAGATCTGCTTTACATTGGCCTTTGACAAACTTGTTACAATTTCCTTCCCTAAATTGATTTGCAGTAATTTCTTTTGAACTGCTGTGCAATTTTATTCTTACAATAGTCTCCGTCACATTTTATTTTGGTATGCAATGGGTGAATCTGTGTAGGTATGATAATGTTGTGAATTTTATCATACATTGCAAATATTTTGATCATGCCCTTGAAGAATGGGAATCCGTTTCTGAACAAAAATAGTAAGCTAAATGTCTTGTATTCTGAAAATGATGTCATGCAGCTAAGAATTTAGGCACTTAAAATCTCAGATTCTTGTGTTAATTTGCTTTGGTTGGCAGGACTGCAGATCACACTAAATGGGTTGGTGCATTTCACAAGAAGCAGGATTTTATTGATGTTGTAGAGGTATGCATAGCTCCTCAGAAACTGAATGTTTTTAAGTATGTCAGTTATATAAATTGCTAGTCTTGCTATTGGAGTGAAAATTCATTTTCTTTTTTATGCTTGTGTGAAACTAGTCTGCCATGTTACTGAAACAATTTTAAGCTGCTTCCAATCTCTATTAGCACATGCATAAATGTAATACTTCATAGGTTTTGTTGTGAGATACCTTACCTTGTCTTATCAATGGTATCTTGGGTGCCAAATCTATGTGGGAAAGACTTTTATTGCTTAAAATGATGAGACAAGGGGAAAACTTTCGTTTGAGCTATAGATATTGGATACTTGAAAATTAAAAGTTGGAGGTGTTTTAGGTACTAGATTAAGATGAGAAAACTTAATTAACTAAATTGATGAGGCAAGCATCTGCCCTAGCAATTAATATTTGTTATGGCATTGGCATGTGGCCAACTGCATAACTCTCTCAATAGAAAAAAATGTGTAATGTAACTAGAGGTACGTTGCTGTATGGTTGTGGAAAGTCTGGTATATCTTTGGGCAACATTGCAGATTTAGTGGTAGTATTTCTTTCTTCACATCTTTATTTAAAAGTTAAAACTTTGAGGCATATGCTAAGTAAGTAGAACACTCCCAAAATAATGGACAAACAAAATGTGATGGTAACTAACTTTACTAGGACAAGAAATGTTACTCTTCGGTTAATGGCAAATCTGGGTCACCTTTAGGAAACATTGCAACTCTATTGTTCTTTTTGACAATTTTTTTTCCTTTAAACTATTTGTCATACTGATTTCTTATGTAATACACTCTTGCTTGTATAAACGATAAAATTTAAATAACTTTCCTCTTGTAAATGACTGGTGCTTCTAGATGTTTGTATAACTCAAGGATGCATAATGTTTTTTTTCCTGTGTTAACATTCTTGTAGGCAATATATAGAGGGAACATGAAAGGCAAGCTGATAGTGAGTTGTCCTCTGCCGCCAGAGCGAATACCAAACTATCAATTGCTATACAAGGATGTATAAAAGGTGAATTAGCCTTACACTAGGTAATCAGACAATCATAAGCTCGTTGCGTGTTGTCCTCTAAGGGTGGTTCAATTAATTTTGTCAACTCATAATTGTCTTTTTTAACTTTTTGCTCTATAAGAAACAAAAGGCTAACAGCAGCACCAAAAACAATTAACAAACCCCCTGAGAGCAGAAATCACATTTGGCTGATTGCCAAAAGAGAATAGGGAATTGGAGTTTACACTAAGATCCCATTTAGCTAAGGTTTTGGCAGCTTTGTTGAAGTTGCGGTGAATCCAACAGAATACAGAAGAGCATCTAGCTGACCTGCATAAATTAACCATATGGTGTGCAGCTTCGAGGTGAAATCAGAAATACTTGATGAAGCTTTTATGCTATCCTATATGGTGTAAACAGTGGCCTAAAGAATACAAAGTTTATATGCCCCTCTTTTCATAGCAATGTAATTTGTAGAGAGGTTCTTTTGTAGAATGAATTGTATTTTTACATGCCGTTATAATTCTTTTGGGGCCATTTCCTAATCCCTCTGATTTGAACTTCAATAAACCATGCTTTCAAGTTAGCAACCAAAAAAAAAAAAAAATGCTCTCAGCCTCAACCTTAGGCTAGGTTTGGTTGCAATGAATATAGGAAGAACAGGAAATAGAGGAGAGATTTAGGGTGGAAGTGGTGTTTGGTTAGAGTGATTTTGGGAAAGAGAAAATAGTAGGACTTGGCTTTTTTCTCGCCGGGTCCACCAATTTTAAGCCCTAAAAAAACACTTGGAGATAAAATGGTGAGAAGAAGTGATTTGATGAAAATGACTTATCTACCCCGTCCCTTCCCCCAAAGTAAAATCACATTAAGTGAACGTTTGGATAGAGCTGAAATGATTTTTCAGCTGCGTCCAACATTTTTTAGTGGGTCCCATGCACTATTTACGGGACCCGTAAGTACTTTTTCAACCAAAAAAAAACTTTAAAATTAGGTTCCACGGCACTATTCACACATTTAAAAATTATTTTGCTATAGTGTTTTTAGTTTTTAGCAATAAGCGGTATCCAAACAGATCCTAACATTTTTTCTTTTTTCATTTTCATTTTCTTTTTATGGGTTCTTTGCCCCTCACGTTGAACCTCTTTTTTTTTTTTCCTATTCTTTTTCTAGGTTCTTTCATTCTTTGCTCCTTACTTTGAACCATTTTTTCTTTTTCTTTTTCCTTTATAAAATACTTACATAAAAAAGTTATGTAATAGGGTCATGAGAGTAAATTTATACAAATTCTGTGTTCTGTCCCTCCACTTTTTCACCCCCCAACCAAACACAAATTAGGAAAATTAAAATCTTTTCTATCCCTTTCCCATTTTCTATTCTCTTACGTTCCCATCATCAGATATATGATTAAGTTATTGAATTATTATAGGTTCAAGCAACTTAAGTAGATAGCCTCAATCTTATTTGGATTTGCAACCCTTGATGATCATGTGGAGCAAATAGCAATTTGAATATTGCCAGCAGGAGAAAGAAGATCACATGTTAGAAGCGTTATTAACAGCCTTTGCAAAATTTGCATCCAAAAGCAGATACCAAATACAAGGAGTTTAATCCATATTATTTGACTCCATGTGATTTTAGTAATTTAATTAGATAGCTAAATAATTTTTTTTGCTTGGATTTGTAATGGTTCACCCATATATAAGCAATTAAGTTTTCATAATTAGAATTGTTAATATCTATTTTGGAAATGTAGCAACTATAAATCATAGTTTTGTATGTCATTTCACTAATACAATTAACATGAAACTATGCCACGATCATGTGGCCCTGCAATTAGTGATATATATAGAATAAAAAGCTCGGACTCTTTGTTTTATTCTAATTTTGACACGCAAGTTAATTAAGAATTTTGGTATTACACCTATAATTCTTAGAAGCGTCATTGCTAATAAAATTTATAATATATATATAAATTGACAAATGAATGAAACCTGGATATAAAGTAAAGCAGGAATTATAAAATAAAATAAAAATAAAAAAACATGTAACTTACGTAAAAGAAACTGAATTTAAAGACAAACAGAAATTAGGCATGTTCACCAATACAATTGTAGAGAAAAAATGAAATTAATTCAAGCATACTCATCCTAGTATGGAAAAGAAAAACAAAAATGATCTCAAACATGTACATCCAAGCATGTAAAAGAAAACAAAAATTGTCATGTTATTTGTCAACCATGTAATTGTAAAGAAAAACATAACATTTAGACATATTGATCACTAAGCAATTGTGAGGAAAATAAAGAAAAGTTAACTAGACATGTTCATCATAACATAATAAAGGAAAATATGAAAAATGCCTACATCAAAGCATCATAAAGAAAATCAAAAAATTACCTAGACATGTTTTTTTAAGCATTTAAAGGAAAACTAGTAGTGCTCATCTAAGCATGTGAATCAAAACAAAGAAATACCTAGACAAGTTCATTTAAGCATTAATTAAAAAAAAAAAAAAAAAAAACTTAGATGTGTGCATCTAAGCATATCACCAAAAATCAGAAAATTTATATGTCACATGTCATAGGATTGAAAAATGTTATCGCATTCATTTCATGTGAAAACATATTGTTATAAAAGAAACTAATTCAACATATGATACATGTTATGTCAAAAAAAATCACCATGTAATTAGAGAAATTTTTTTTATCATGTAATTAAGGATATAAACATGTAAAAACAGTCAAGTTATTTAGCATGTGCTAGCAAAACAAAAACATGAATATGTAATAATAATAAATAAATAAATCAAAAATCAAAAGAGATCATCTTTTTCATCTTTGCATTCTTCGATTAAACTGGAATTTCAAGTGAACATGGTGAAGAAAATAACAATGTGAAATTTTGAAGATCGTTGATTATCATGTCAAACATTCATCTCTCATGTTAACAAAAGATTCATATAAACATTCAAAGAACGTAGATGAACACAATTGATGTTCAAAGAACATAAAGGAGAAAATCAAAAAAATTTGACAAGCAAAATTAGTATGAAAACAATTAATAATCAAAGCACATGAAAGCAATAAATTTACACCGCGATGGATCACTAAAAGACTATAGAGGGAACAATAAAGTATTAAGCCACCTCCAAAGTTGGAACAATGGAAGCTTAAGGCCTTTCCCAGTTGTTTTCTCCATAGTTTATTAGAAGCATTGGAAGAACAAAGTCAGTATAAAAAAATAATTGAAAAGCACAATAAATTACATTACTTACAAGCAAAAAAATGGAAGAGATCACTAAAGATTTAAGGAGCAAGCAAGTAAATACTAAGCGACCAAAGTAGTAACAATGGATGCTTGATGACTTTTTTCTATTGCTTTATGAAATGTTAAAAAGTGAAAATGGAAAGGGATGTCCTCTATTTATAGTGGGGGTGATAGCTTAGCCTTAAAGCTAAGTTGTTAGCTTACTTCTGAAGCTAGGGATGGGCTGGCACTGATTTAGGGTGATGTCAAATTCGAAAAGAGCTGATGTCACAGAAGCCTGAGAAAAGCACACATGATACTCTCTTGATGGAATAGAAACTAAACTGTTAGTTTCTAGTAGTAAACCTCGAATCTACAAGAAGTTCCTTGAATCCACAAGGTGATGAGTTTAGAATCTACCAGAGAAAATAATAGACAAAAATCTAATTTTTTATTAATCTCAATAATACTCTGAAAAATGTTTATAGGCTTAGGGGACTATTTGAGGGCTCCGTAAAACTTGACAGATAAGAAAATATATTCTAAAATAACTGATAATTAATAATTAACCATAAAATGAACCAAATTTGACCTAAAAACATTAAAAGCACCTAAAAACAAGGAAATAAATGCTCTAAACCTAAAATAACAAAAAATGCTTAAAATAAATACCAAAATTAATAAATCATGAAAATTAAATAGTAAATTTTGTCCTACATTAGACCTCTCTACTTAAAACAAACTCGTCATTGAGTTGATAGTCGAAATTTAAAATCTTTCACTCCAAATAAACAAGTACTTCGAATGTTTTAATAACTTGATCCAGTTCTAAAATTTAAATCCTTCATAAAGTGAAGCATAAAATTTCTTCTCATCTACCTTCAATTTATTTGTAACATCAATTAACAAAGGGTTGATAATAAAATTAAAATTTTCTACTCAAAGAAAATCAATATATTGTGCAGTCATCTTCAACCCATCAACTGAAACCTGGGGATTATGAGCTACGGACTCATCCTCATATTTGACCTAAATTGAATCTTCCACAATATCCTCAATAATTACCATCTCTTGATTTGTCATTATCCACAATCAACTCAACTTTCTTTTCTTTGACCTCTTTATCAAATTTTTGACAAGTGGTATCTTCAATTCAATAACTTGTTGCAAGTTTTGAACTTTTTTAAGCACTTCAAAATTTTCTTTAGAAATAGGCTGCTTCTTGTACCCTCAAACCCTTTCCTCTACTTGACACATGGACTCGGGTGATAGTTTTGATTTTGTGGTTAGCCTTTCATGTTTTGAACATATTGCTTTTCATATGAATATACAAATTTATAATCAACACTTGTATAATCTAGTATATCATAATAGTCATTAGGAAACCATAAATCAATTAAAACTCTTTTCATTGTTTGCCAAGAGCAGATTGGATACTTACCTCGTCACTTTCTATCGATTTGAATGTCTTCCCACCATTCCTCTACTTCATCGTCCAATTTATTAAATGCAAACCTCACTTTTTCTTCATCACAAATCTTCCAAAAATTAAAATACTCTTCCAAATCAAGAAATCAATCAATAAAATCCAACTTACACATATCTCCATCAAAGAATGGAATATTCTTGTAGTTAGGAATACATATTTGAATATATTGATCATTGTTGTTATGAGATGATTTCCCAACAAGAATAGTAGCAATCTTTTGCTGGATTTCGCCTATAATTTGTTGACTCTTTTCATGAAATTGGTGGAACTTAACCCTAATTTGAATTGTGTCTTCAACATCATTGTTGTAGTTTGGTAGGTACCGTCACACCGGTTAATCATCAGATCAGGGTAAGTCAAGGCTCTAATACCAACTGATGTCACGGAAACCTGAAGAAAGCACACACCATTCCTCTGCTTCATTGTCCAATTTATTAGATGCAAGCCACACTTTTTCTTCATCACAAATCTTCCAAAAATTAAAATACTCTTCCAAATTAAGAAATCAGTCACTAAAATCCAACTGGCATATATCTCCATCGAAGAATTGAATTTTCTTGTAGTTAGAAGTACGTCTTTGAATATATTGATCATTGTTGTTGTGAGATGATTTTCCAGCAAGAAGAGTAGCAATCTTTTACTAGATTTCACCTATAATTTGCTGACTTTTTTCACGAAATTGTTAGAACTCAGCCCTAGTGTGAACTGCGTCTTCAACATCGTTGTTGTAGTTGTGGTGGATACCATTACTCCAATTTACCATCAGATTGGGGTAAGTCAAGGTTTTGATATCAACTGATGTTGTGGAAACCTAAAGAAAGCACACACCATTCCTCTGCTTCATCGTCCAATTTATTAGATGCAAGCCACACTTTTCTTCATCACAAATCTTCTAAAAATTAAAATACTCTTCCAAAACAAGAAGCCAGTCAATAAAATCCAACTTACACATATCTCCATCAAAGAATGGAATTTTCTTGTAGTTAGGAGTGCGTTGTTGAATATATTGATCATTGTTATTGCGAGATGATTTCCCAGCAAGAAGAGTAGCAATCTTTTGCTGACTCTTTTCACGAAATTGGTGGAACTCAGCCCTAGTGTGAACTGCGTCTTCAAAATCGTTACTTGTGGTGGTTACCATCAAGCCAGTTAGCCATCAGACAGGGGTAAGTCAAGGCTCTGATACCAACTGATGTCGTGGAAGCCTGAAGAAAGCGCACATGATGCTCTCTTAATGGAACAAAAACTAAATTGTTAGTTTCTAGTAGTAAACCTCGAATCTACGAGGGGTTCCTTGAATTCACAAGGTGATAAGTCTGGAATCCACTAGAGAAAGTAATAAACAAAAGTCTAAATTTTTATTAGTCTTAATAATACTTTGAAAAACGTTTATAAACTTAGGGGCCTATTTGAGGGTTTCGTAAAACTTGACAGACAAGAAAATATATTCTAAAATAACTCCTAATTAATACCTAATCATAACAGGAACTAAATTTGACCTAAAAAGCATTAAAAGTACCTAAAAATAAGGAAATAAATGCCCTAAACCTAAAATAACGAAAATTACATAAAAATACCAAAATTAGTAAATTATAAAAATTAAATAGTAGATTTTGTCCTACATTAAGAGCTTATAGAAGATGTTGATCTTGTGTATTTTCTGCACCTGTTCGGTATTTTAGCCATTACTTTCTGCTCAATATTCCGATTGACTTGAAATTGGTGTCATTTGAAAGGAATTCGTTGTCTACATATTTACCAAAAATAGAAAAAGACCAAATTCCAACATTTACTAGGCCAAAAATTCAATTCAAAGTGTTGTTGAAAATTGTGATGATTTTTATTTTTGTTAGGGAAATTCATTAATGCCAATTGGCATTATTTCTTTTGTTGTTGATGCCCATTGGCATTAATGTTATATATATATATATATATATATATATATATAAATTAGACTTTTTCAACGGTTGTTAAAAATTGTTTTTATAATAACTTTTGATCGGGGGGTCTGCATGATACTTGTGACATATCGTTGATCGTTTGGACATCAAGATTTGTTTTGTGTCACAAATTTGAAAATTCAATGGTCGAAATAATAATTATGCCGTTGGAGTGTAAAATTACCATTTTTCCTAATATTGGTTAAATGTAAGTTATAAAATGGGGTGTCTACAAGCACAACTAAAAAACAAAAGTGACAACATGATATTACAAATATCAAAGTTTATTATAAGCAATTAAGTCACAACCATTTGAATACAATTACATTAAGTATATCAATAGGCCTTTTTACTTGTGGTCAAAATTTACGCCTTGTTGACTAGGTTATGTAGTCCTCTCTTTAGGATCAAGAGTCCTTTTTGGGGTAACTCCCTCTTAGGAACCTATGATTTTTCTAGCACCCTTATTGGAACCTATGATCAACATATATCAAAGAAAAGGATGCTTCCAGATACTCGCAAGTAAAAATTAATGTTAATGCTTCCAGATCCTTGCAAGAATATTCAAATAGTAAGTTCTCAACATCACAATGTCTCAACAAAACAATTTGGCAAAGTAATCATATTCACTAACTATGATTAAAAAACGTGCTAAGGGCTACCCTCCCGTTTTGAAAAGAAAAAAAAAAGGTTCTAGAGAAGATGGAGGCCAAAAAATCACTTTCTCTAACTAAGGTTTTGATTGGAGGCATAAGATAAGTATTTATAAGTTAAAATTAGGGTTTTTTGGGCTTTTTAATGATCTTTGGACGTTCTCAAGGGTCTATAGGCCGGCCCACATCAAAGCATGATGTTTTGGGTCCTTAAAATGAAGTTTTAGAACCTAAAAAATTGGACTGCCTAGTTAGCCCAACTTCAAATGGTTATGACTTACTCAATATAAGTCCAAATTAGGGAAAATATATGTACAAATTGAAGTGCAGGATGTCTACTTTCCAATGAAATAAACTTCACTTAAGACTTCTTTGTGGATCAAAAGTTATGGAAAAAAAAGTGAGCAAAAATCATTTTCCAGTATCAATTTCAAAGCGATTTGAACACTTTTGAGTTGTGATTTCTTCCAAACTATTGTGAACTCTTTAATTACTATTGGTTGACATATGTCAAGTTCATCATTAAGGCCGGGGATCAAAATTTATTAACGGGTACAAAATGCGGTGTTTACACACCCACAAGTAACTTTGGTTTTCTATCCATCAGTAGGCAACTTTAGTCATTGTCCTTCCCTCTTATGGATGATTTTACTTTGGACCGTCACCCGTAGGCAACTTTGGTTGTTTGTCCACCCATAGGTAACTTTGGTCATTGTCCTTCTCTCTTAGGGATGACTTTACTTTGGATCGTCCATCCGTAGCTGACTTTGGTATTCTGTCTATCTGTAGGCGAGTTTAGTCATTGTCCTTTCCTCTTGGGGATGATTTTACTTTGGACCGTTCACCCGCAGGCGACATTGTTTGTCTGTCCACCTGTAGGCAACTTTGGATTTTGTCCTTACCTCTTGGGGATGGCTTTATTTTGGACCGTCCACTTGTAGGTAGGACTTAGTTTTCTTCCTTTCTCTTCATGTAGTCATGTGATAATTTCTCAAGAATGAAGCCTTTATTGAATTAGGGAAAATACATGGAACAGTAGATCAGCTGTCGGACAGACACTTTGTAGTTTACTTAGAAAAACTGAAAGAGAAACTTAAAACATAGTTTGTAGTTGATGAACTATTGGTAATTGTAGACATCGCATTTTGTACCCCTTACGACTCAGACCCCCGTTCCTTAATGATACTAAAATTTTAAGACCCGAGGTTAGTTTAGGGCCTAATCAAATTACAAATTGATTCGAGATGTGCTAAAATAGAAAAGATAACTTTTTAATGAGGAAAAAAAATTGGAAAATAAAGGTCAAAGAAAACCCTCGACCTGTGTATGCAGGCATGTACTTGCATACGCAGCCTTTAAGCATGCGTACGCAGGCACAAGCATGAGCACAAAGGTAAGGTTTCATAAACCTATGAAAGGCAAGTTTTCTACATTAACGTTGAGGTTTGGAATGAATCCTATATCATCTGGGAGCCATTTCGAACCCCCATTTTCACAATATAAATAGCCATACATGGTACCTTTTCAAGGAACAGAGAAAATCCTAAGGGAAAACCTATGATTTGCTAGAAATAGTGAATCAAAGAAGGAGTCTTTCACAAAACATCTTCAAGTCATATTTGTTTGATTGGGGCCTTTTCTGGCCTTGATTTTTGAATTTTATGATTACTAATCGCATTTTTATTGATTTGTGAATATATTTGACTAAGGGGAACGATCAAAAATCAAGCCTAAGAGCTTTTTTCTTTAAGGTATTCTTTTTAAGCCTTTTCTTTCATTTTTGCTTTTGATCCTGTTTATTTGCTGTGTTTATGTTATAACATGTTTGTTTAGATTAGGTTTACGTTTTCCTTATGTTTTAAGCATGTTAGGTTGTCAGAATTGTTGTTTTAAGTTTTTTCTACTTTGTTTGCTTTCTGTGTTTCTGGGTTAGGGTTTTTGAACAACTTTGTGCACACATGCCTCATGCATGCATACGCAGGCTCCTGTATGCATACGCAAGCCGTTGCCCAGAAATTCTAATTTTAATTTTCTATTTCCGTCTCTTTGTTTATTATACATAATATGTCTTTGTTTTATTCCCTTTTTTTTTAATGCTTTTAAGCCTCTACTTCTCTGCTTATATGTTTGTTTGTCTTCAATATGCTAGATTAGGGTTTCTTTTATTTTCTTGCTTTAGTACCATGAACATGCATTCATATGCCCAGTCATTGATGCCATAGGTGTTGAGATGCAGCAAGGTAAGTGAGATAAGTCATGCATTAGTGTAAACATGCATTTTGATGATATAACATATTTGTTTGATGCTTGATTTTATGTCTAAAAGTTTAGAATGCATGTGATGATCTATATTTGTTTGCCATGCCTATCTTTTTGCCTTGTTTTGTGGCTGCCTTGCTTGAGATAATATGTTTGCCATGCTTGATGAATGCTAGGGTTTATGTTTCAATGTCATGATATGCATGATTAGATGTATGCTAGGGTTTGTGATGTGATGACAAGTATGATAGATGTATGGTTAGGGATGTTTGATGTCATGTTGATTGTTAGATGAATGCTAGCATATGTGTGAGTTTTGTATAACTAGTTTAAGTATGTCTTTAATAGGATTAAGACATAAGACACAATGAGAAGAAGCCAACATTAGGGTTGGGCAGTTTGGGTGCCTAACACCTTCTCAAGACCGTACCTTAACTCCGAACCCATATCTCTAGTAGTAAGATCAAATGGTCCTTCCTCGAAAAGACGTTATATTCATGGTTCCTAGGCCATTGCAAAACTAGGTGACGACTCCACATTTCGTTGTGTCCACAGTAATACTTCCTCAGGTGCTTAGTGTTCCAAGGTGATGTAGCCTTCATCTTCCTTAGCTATGAATTTGGCGACAAAGTCAGCCAAGGCTTGAGCTTTGATGGCTGTTCTTGAATGGTACTGTACGTCGAACTCACTTAGTTCTATCGCCCATAAGACTAGTCATCCGGCTACTTTTGGATGGTTCATTGTCTTCCGCAAGGGCTTATCCGTCTGGATGAGGGTTGTCCTATCTTTCCCTTTGCTTTGTCTTACCCCTTTGGAATTACATGGCGTCTTTGGCGTTCTTGTACTTGGTGGCTCTTTATAGCATGTCTGTCATCGTCTTCGAGTCATTCTTGTAGACAGAGAAGAGGAATTCTTTGGAGCATAGCTCGTTGGTGAAGGCTATGACTAACACCTTGTCATCAGCTTCGTCAATCAAGAGGGCTTCCCTATTGAATCGAGTCACATAGGACCTCAAGCTCTCATCTTTTCATTGCTTGATGTTTAGGAGACTTGCCGAGAACCTCTTGTATCTTTGTTCGCCAATGAAGTGCGTGACAAAGTGCCTACTTAGCTCTTTAAAAGTAAAGATGGAGTTTAGAGTAATCTTACTGAACCATACTTTAGCTGGTCCTTTGAGCGTGGTTGGGAATGCTCTACGCATTATCTCGTTAGGCATGCCCTGCAGGTGCATGAGAGTTTTGAATGACTCTAAGTGATCGAGCAGATCTTTCGACCTATTATATGTCTCAACCTGGGGCATTCGAAACTTGGGCGAAAGGGGACAAGATTTGACCTGCGCCGCGAAAGGGGAGTCAATACAGCAGACAGTTCGTCCAAGTTAGTGGACACTCCTCCTCTCATGGTGTTTATCATCATGTCTATCTTATCTTTCATAATCTGCATATCTTACGCCATATGCATTGCGCTGCTCTCCAGCTTTAACTAATGGTTAATATCCTCTTGTCGGTTATGCTTACTAGCGACATTGCTTTCTTCTTGATCTTCTCTTTCGCGTTGGTCACCTATTGGGAGATGTCTGTTGTCGTGCTCATCGTTGTGCTGATCCTTAGTTTGGGCGCGAAGTTCATTCATTAGGTTCATCTATTATTCAAGATCTTGATTTTGCTCTTCATTGCACTTGCCTCTCTAAGACGTTAGAGGGGTCTAGGTTGGTGGTAGTCATTAACCGCGTCTGGACCATGTAACTCTTTGTCTTAGAAGCGATGATATGGCTAATCACTTCGTCCCCACAAACGGTGCTAACTAATGATGCATAAAATCGTCAATGAGTTGATTGTCCACACGCGCGCCAATTAGGGTACCTTCAAAAAAAAAAAAAAAAAAAAAAACAAACAAACCTACAAAGAGCACCCAGGGGTGCTCTGGCCAAAGACCCTTCGAAGGTTAAGTCAGTAATAGAAAAATCTCCAATAACTCGAAAGTGTAAGTGCTAGGAAATTTCACATACCTTGGAGAAGTAGAGACTTGGTGCTTATGTAGTGGTGTAAAGCTGACCAAGATCCTTTGAATGTAGGATCTTTCATTTTAGAGAAGATATGGAGTTAAAGGCCCCAAGATTTTAGGGCTTTACTTCTTATACTGGGATGATATGAATATATAGTAAGGTCTTTGGGCATGGTGTGCAAATTCTTTCTATATAGGGTGATATGAGTGGAGAACACGCAAAATGGTATGGGACAAAGTGTACCCACCTGTCGGTATGTATGTTACCCCGATGGGCGCTCTTAAGCTTGACGAAGGAGGTACAGGTAATGTTGCGTGGTCGTTGGACTCGAAGGAGATGTTGTCCCGACAAGTGTATTGATCCCGAAGGGTATATTTGGCCCGACGGGTATATTGATCCCGAAGGGTATATTTTTCCTGATAGGTGTATTGATCTAGAAGGGTATATTTGGCCTAACGAGTATATTGATCTCGAAGGGTATATTTGTTCCAACTGGTGTTTTGATCCCAAAGGTTATATTTGTCCCAATGGGTGTATTGATCTCGAAGGGCATATTTGGCCTAACGAGTATATTGATCTCGAAGAGTGTATTTGGCCCGATGGGTATATTGATCCCGAAGGGTATATTTGTCCTGATGGGTGTAGGAATGGCAACGGGTCGGGTTCGGGCTGGGTTTATTCATACCCGGACCTGACCCACGGGCCAAGACCCAAGGCCAGGACCCAGCTCGTTTACTAAACGGGTTTTTTTCCCGGGGCCCAGACCCACCTTACCGGGCCTCGTTAAGCCCAGCCAAATTTGGGCCCAATCTGCGGCCTAAATCATGGCCCAACCAGAAAAAAAAAGAAAAAAAAAAAGAAATGTAAAGAGACTCACAAAACACCTCTCAGATACTTTGGCTTGAAACTGTAACAAGAATAACGAAATCCAAATTTCAAAACTGTGAACCTCACATACAAAGCGAATCCTTTTACTGAAACTCTAAAGTAAACAAAATGGGAAAACCTTGAGCTTCAAAATGTACATATTCCATTTCTGTCACTGAGCTCTCCAACTCCTAAGCTAAACCAGCTAATCCAAAAAGGAACAAACTTGAACAAAAACACAAATCACACCCACCATTCAAAACAACCATAAAAACACAAATCCATTACAACCACATTCCACTCTTCTTTTATCATTTATATATATATATATATGTATATACACAAAGATGTTTGATTTAGCTACAGAACAGAACAGACCAAGTACATCAATATAAAAAAAAAAAAAAATTGAAGAAAAGTAGAGAACAGAACAGACAAAGACTGGCGGTGAGAGCTTGGGATAGCGACGAGAGGGACCAGCGGTGAGAGCTACGGCGACTGTGAGAGGTTGGACAGTTGGGCCGACAATGAGATTGAGAGTGAGTGAGCTTGGGACGGCAGCGAGTGAGGGTGAGGGAGTGTCGGAGTGACTGAGCTGAAATGAGGGACTGAGCTGAGGGAGAGGGAGTGTCAAACTGAGGGAAGGAGGCGTGAGTGCTGAAGAAATGAGGGATTAGGGTTAGATTATAGGTGTATATATATATATATATATATATAGGGTATTTTTGTAATTTCAGGGTACTGGGTTTTTATCCGGCCCGGGTTTCGGGTCGGGTCTCGGATTTTTTTGATAAAACCCAAACCCACTTCGGGATTTTTTTAAAAAACCCATACCCGACCCTATTCCTAATCAGACCGGGTAAAACCCGGCCCATTAGGGTCGGGCCGAGCCGAGTACCCACGAGTCGGGCAAAAATTGCCATCCCTAGATTGGTGTATTGATCTCGAAGGGTATATTTGGCCCGACAGGTATATTAATCCCATATGGTATATTTGGCCCGACAGATGTATTGATCCTGAAGGGTATATTTGCCCTAACGAGTGTATTGATCCTAAAGGGCGTTTCTAACCTGAAGGATAAATGGACCTAATGGGTATTCCCAAGCCGAAGGGTAAATAGAACCCGAAGGGCATTAGGATAAATGGACTCGAAGGGCATTTCCAACCTAAAGGATAAAAGGATTTAGAAAATTTCTTAGTTAATTTATTCCTTATCGCTCACTATTTTGCAGAAGGACGTGCACCTACCAATATTGGTCATTACATGGTATTCTTAAAGGAATGATCTTCTATTAAAGAAAGGAACCAAGATACTTTCAAGGGTTTGTTTATCTGGAAAACGAAATAAGAGCAAAGAATGAAAAGATGACGCAGAGACAACCACCTCAAGAAGAAACGGCAGAACCAAGAAGAGAGTTAGGATGGTAATTTAGGCCTTCCCAACACAAGTATAAGAAAGGGATCAGCCATGCATAGAAAGGCAGCAACGAGAGAAGCAAAAGCAATCTCACCCAAATAGAAATTTGAGCCAAGAATTTCTAAGAAAATACTACCCTTTAGCCAAAAAAGTAAAAATTCATTTTTGTAATCAAATTGTTTAGGATAGTGGCGGCTCTAGGAATTTTTTTTGGGTGGTCACTAAGAAATTTAAATTATATAAAATTTAATAAAGAAATAACTTGAATATTTAATATAACTGCGAGTCAAGTTGCTAAGGAGAGTAAAATTGTTGCAACTGTAAAACCAAAAATAAAGAGTATAACTATTGCCACCATCAAAAAGAACTCACAACCACAATATTTTTCTTGGTACCATTTAAAAAAAAAAGAAATTGGAGACTATTTTTATTGAATAGGCTAAATGTGCTACAAATTTGAATAATTAGCGATTTTTATCTTTTTATTTTATAATAAGTTTTTTGTTGAATAATTTGTTCACTTGTTGTTGTTTGGTCTTATCTTATTTTTGTTTGGTTTATGTTTGTTATTATTTGGGCTAATATTATTGTTGTTATTTAAGTTTTTTTTTTTTTAATTTTATAAAAGTGATTAAGGATTATGTTTGAGGGACATAACTAATTTTGGAGTAATACTACATCCACAATATTTTTACAATAAATTTTATGTAAAAAGCCATTATTGACGAGTAAAAAAATAATATCAGTATTGAGCCCAAATTAGAATTAGTAATAGCTTACCATATTGGATTTGTTGTGAAATTATTGTGAAAAATTTATAAATGTAGCATTACTCTTATTTTTATTAAACCTAAATTTTTTTAATTCTCAAGTTAGAGTGTTCAATATTTTTATTAGAGTGGTCATAATAAATTAGTTTAATATATAATATATTTTTAGCAGCAAGCCGGGATGGTCTTGTGACCACCCTGGCTTACATGTGGATCCGCCAGTGGTTTAGGAGCACCACACTGATATGAAGTCCCAAACCTCACAAGTCACAAGTCTTGTGGAACCTTAGGCTCTATATATAAGGTTGTGAGAGTTGAGGCCCAAGGCTTTGTGGTTTCTCCCTTCAATCCTACGTGGCTTATAAATAAATATTAAATAATTTTAATTAACATAAAGAATTGCCACATCAGTATTAAAAAATAAAAATTAGAAAAAACTAAGACAAAATTAATTCCTCATTTAAAACAAAAACCAAAACAATCACTCTTTAACAGTAAGAATAAGCCCTAGAAGTCTCCATTCATGACGAATAATAAGGAAAAAAGTGCCTGATAAGGCTGGAAGTTATCTAGGTGAACAAGGACAAAATACGAAAAAGATTGAGATAAATCATATATAAAGAAGAAAGAATAGAGGAGGGAAACAACGCAGAATATAAAAAAGAAAGAGAAAGAGTGTATCCAGGTTCTTACAAAAAAACCCCTTTATAACACAATCCATAAGATTGAAATAAAAGGAGGATTCATTTCCATACATCTTTTACATAGTCATTGATCTGTTCTTATCCAAGTTTTCCATTGTGGATTAATATTAGCTCAAAATATAAATTAATTGTAACACTTATCTTATTTAGCATAACCAACCACTAAGTAGAGGATCTTGGTCAAATAGAAATTTTTTAATATTATTTTATAAGCCACATAGGCATTAAGTGTGTCAACAGTACACACCGTGTACTACGTAAGCATTTTTTGTTGGTAAAATTAATTGTAAGTTGAAAATAATAGAGATCAAATTGATTGCTATCAAAAAGTAATGACAAATTGACCGTGACACTAAAATATAGGGACTAAAATGATATTTTCACTATTATTTAATTGAGTAGTTTATATTATTTTAAATGAGTTGTATTTTAAAATAAAAACTGGAATGGTCTTCAAATAAAAAAAAAAAAAAAACTAAGATGTTAATTGAACTGTAACTTTACTTTCATTCAATTCTTTCTCAAAAAAATACTTTCGCTCAATTGAATTTTCTAAGTTTCAAATTTATTGAATTTAGGCCTTTTGTCCAATTTTGTTAAAAATCTCCATTAAAAAAATATATTATTTTCACATGAAAAAAATCTATAAAATTAATAAAAATATTTTATTATATTTTATGTGATTTTTTTTTCAAAATTTTTTATTAGTTAATTGCATACTTAACGACAAATTTTTAATGGATTTGGACAAAAAATCTGAATTGAATAAATTTGAATTTTTTTTATAAGAATTGTACGGTGCACGACTCCCAAAACCATATGGACTTCAGGCCCAAACTCTATAGGATGGGCCGTGGTTACTAACTTCACTGTCAGAAGCTGGGCCTTAGGCCCACCAGGAACGTAGATGCGCGTCCCACAACCTCATGCTCGGCCCGAAACACTATAGGCTGGTTGCTGGAGTATCTGATCGTTACTCTACCGCGGATCAACATGACCGGCAAGTCTTCTTTAACGAAGTACAACCGCTTGGCCAAATCACGTCTCGGACTCTCGGCAATGTCCCCGAGTGACACCTCCGCCGAGCATCTTCTCCCAATATGAACTAGTTCCAAAGCCACTCTCACCAAACATCCACCTAAGTGCAACAGCATTGGACCCTTTAAACCACTAGCCACAAGAGTAATCATGACACCCCACTAACTTGATGCTATAAATAAAAGAAGCTAGAGAGGAATAGGGGTGGGTTTTTTTTTGGGGGGGGGGGGGGGTTGGTGGGAGAGAAAAAAGAGAGGGGCCTTGAGAGAAAGGTAAGAGTGTGAAGTAAGCCATATGAGGGAAAGGAAAATAATCCTGGGGTTTGGAGCGTTTTAAGTGAGTCTTGTGATAAGAATCGCCCAAGGTAGGAAACACAAAGCTCACATTATAAATACATTATAGGCCCACGAACGGGCTAGTCCATTAAGCTCATCCTGGGTATGCACAATTGGCTCTGTCTGTGGGAATCTCCTACAACGTTGTGGTTCTATCGAGACTCTATCCCGGGAGGATGTCTGATAGACGTTTGGAAGGTAGTACTACGAGCGGTTCCGCGAGGCCTTCTCGGGGATCTTCTTGGCGAGAGAGAAGGAAAAAGAGGTGTGAAGACAGGAAACGTGAACAAGAAGAGGTGCGCTCTGACCTCGGGGAAGGATCATACCAAACATAACGAACGGCGACGCATGCCTCGGAGCACAGACAGCTGGACCAGAGAGATGAGGAGCTTGAACGGCTACGTAGGTTGGTGAGAGATTTAGAGTTGGAAGCAGGAGATCACTATTGGATGGGGTCCAATCAATCTGGTCCCCATCGACGTCAGGACTGTTCTAATTCACGGGGGTCTCACCGTTATCGGGACTGTTCACATTCGCAGGGGTCTCGTCATTGCTGGAACTGTTCGTGTTCACGGGAATATACAGACCAAGGGTCAGATTCTCCCGAGGAACGGTGGCTTCTTAACGCCGCCACGGTCGCAATGAGCCGTGCATTGTGCGGAGCTGCTCGGTCGTCATTCTTAGATGGTATTGAAAGAGCCCAAATGCCAAGAAGATTTACGCGTCCACCGTTCAATATCTACGACGGGAGAACGGACCTAATTGAGCACGTCAATCATTATATTCACATGATGTCTCTACATTCCCACAACGATGCACTGATGTGCAAGGTATTTCCCTCAATCCTCGGCTCGACAGCTTTGAGGTGGTTTAATAGGTTGTGTAAGGGTTCTATCCATACTTTTGACGAGTTAATTCAAGAGTTTGGTGTCCAGTTCATAACTTGTAGCCGGGTGCCACAGCATGTAGACGTTTTACTGTCCATGAAGATGAAGGTAGGGGAAACCCTTCGAAGTTATGCTAGCCAGTATTGGGAGCTCTACAACGAAATAGGTGGGGGCAACGAGAAAGTTACAGTAAGCACCTTCAGGATGGGGTTGCCCGAGGATTCTGAACTACGGGAGTCGATGACGAAGAAGCCCCCTGAGGATATGAGGCAACTTATGAGGCGCATAGAGGAGTATAAGCACCTGGAGGATGATAGGTTGCAGAATAAGGGTAAGGCGCCGTTGGTAAATCGTCCTCAGCAGGGCGGTTTCCAGCCAAGATATAGGAAGGATTTTAAGGTACCAGAGCCAAAGTGGCAGCTGGGGGAGGTGAACGTGGCGTTTAAAGAACCAGTGCACAAAATTATAGACCAAATTAAAAACGAACCGTACTTCAGATGGCCGAATAAGATGGGGGGAGATCCCTCTCGGAGAAATCAGAGCTTATACTGCACCTATCACAAAGATAAGGGGCATATAATCGAGTAGTGCCGAGTACTAAAAGATCACCTTGGGCAGTTGGTAAAAGCAGGACATCTGAAGGAATTCGTAGTGAATCCCAGCGACCGGGGTATAAGGCAAGGTGATCAGTAAAGGAGAAACCCCCTCCCACCACCATTGTGAGTGATTGAAGTGATACACGCAGCCCCGAGGGGTATGACCTTGGCTAAGAGGGGGGTATTAACTATTGTGCCCACAGAAGGAACTCCGAACCAGAGACCGCAGGAGAAGAAGGTGAAGTTTGTTCGGGAGGTTTTGGCTTTTGATGAAAATGACTTAGAAGGAACGATTCAGCCACATGACGATGCATTGGTCGTCTCGGTCTGGGTAAACAGTTTCTTGGTGAAAAGAGTGATGATAGACCAGGGAAGCGGGGCCAACGTAATGTATCCGGACCTATTTAGAGAGCTCGGGTTAAAGGGTCAGGACTTGTCGAAGTACAACTCGCCGTTGGTTGGATTTGATGGTAGGGTGGTGATCCCTGAAGGACAAATTTCCCTTCCCGTAAACACAGAGGGCAAAGAAGTGATGGTAACGTTCATAGTAGTTGACACGTTTTCACCATACACGGCAATTCTTGGTAGGCCGTGGATTCATGCGATGGGAGCTGTTCCATCCTCCTTACATGTCAAGGTCAAATTTCTCACCGAGTAAGGTGTTGCCATAATGAGGGGGAGCCAGTAAGCGGTTAGACAATGCTTAATGGCAGCAATTGGCTGGAGGAGTGAGCAGGATGAACGGGGAGAAACTGGTGAGCAAACTTCTTTATAGCAATCACAGAGCCCCTGAGGGGAAACAGAGGCTAGTTATGTCGAAGAGCTAATTAAAGTGAGGATACTGCTGGACCCTGACTGATATTTTCAGATAGGAGCAAGCATGGAGGACAATGACAAGGTGGAAACATTGCTACTCTTGATGCGGAATATAAACGTGTTCGCATGGAGCCCATATGAGGTCCCCGGAGTTGATCCCGAGTTCATTGTTCACAAGCTTAATGTAGATCCGTTGTTCCCACCGAAGAAGTAGAAGCTGAGAAGGTCAGCTAGAGAACATGTGGAGGCAGTAAGGCGGGAGGTCGGGAAGTTAAAGGAGGCCAGGGCAATAAGGGAGATTTTCTTCCCTGAATGGTTGGCGAACACCGTGGTGGTCAAAAAGAAGACCGTGAAATGGAGAGTTTGCGTAGATTTCACGGACTTGAACCGAGCGTGCCCAAAGGACCCATTCCCTTTGCCGAAGATAGATCAATTAGTGGATGCAACCTATGGGCACCTGAAAATGAGTTTTCTGGACGCCTTTCAAGGTTATCATCAGATCGCCTTGGCAGCCGAGGACCAGGAAAAGAAAATGTTCATCTCCCCAAAAGCAAACTATCATTACACCATAATGCCCTTTGGGCTAAAAAATGCCGGGCGACGTACTAAAGAATGATGACCCAAATGTTCGGGGACAAGATTGGGCAAACGGTCGAAGTGTACATCAATGACATGGTTGTGAAAAGTAAACAGGAGTCAGGGCATACAGAGGATCTTCTAGGGGTATTTGAAACTCTTCGGCGGTACAAGCTACGTCTAAACGCAGATAAATGTGTCTTCGGGGCGGAAGCTAAAAAGTTCATCGGTTATCTAATATCTTGCTGGGGGATCGAAGTAGACCCCGCTCACATCAACGCAGTATAGCGTCTTTAGCCACCTAGCAATCCAAAAGAGGTACAAATCTTAACTAGGATGTCGGCTGCCCTTAATCGGTTCATATCCAAATTTGCTGATCGTTGCCAACCGTTCTATCAACTACTGAAGAAGTGGAGGGGATTCCAATGGAATGAGGAGTGTGAGAAGGCCTTCCAAGACTTGAAAGGTTACCTGATGAAGGCGCCCATATTAGCGGCCTTAGAGCCCGAGGAGGACCTGTATATGTACCTCTCAGTGTCTGACCATGCCGTAAGTGCAGTTCTTTTGAAAGACCGGGGACACAGCAACCCGTGTATTATACTAGCAAGACCATAGTGGACGCCAAGACGAGGTATTTGCCCCTGGAAAAACTTGTGTTGGTGTTGGTGCAAGCTACGAGGAAGTTGCCCCACTACTTCCAGGCCTATACCGTCTATGTTTTGACCGAGCATCCCTTGCAAACATTATTAAAGAGATCAGATTTCACGGGCTGGATAGCCAAATGGGGGACTCGACTGGGGTCCTTTAATATAAGATACAAGCCAAGGAGTTCGGTGAAGGGCCAAGTCCTTGCAGACTTTGTTGCAGAGTTTTCACCAAAGAACGAAGGGAAAATGGTCTGCCATGCAGAGCGTCGCCCGTGGAAGGTATTTGTGGACGGTGCATCAAGTGCTGTGGGGGCTGGCGCAGGGATAGTCATCGTCATTCCCGAAGGAATACGATTGGAACACTCTTTTAGGTTGGGGTTTAGAGCCTCCAACAACGAAGCCGAGTACGAGGCCCTGCTTGTTGGGTTGAGAACCATATTAGATATGGGAGCTCGGGATGTTGAAATTTTTCGGATTCTCGGCTTGTCTTGAACCAAGTGTAGGGCAGTTTTAGGTACCCAATCATTGAGTTCCTAGCCGAAGACCAAGTTCCAAACGACGAAAAGGAGGCTAACAAGGTTTGCCGAATGGGCACCCGATACTGGTTGTCAGCAGATCGCAGGCTATACCGAAGATCCTTTGGGGGGCCATACTTGTTATGCCTGCATCTTGAGAAGGTAGATGAGCTTTTGGCCAAGCTGCATGAAGGAGTCTGTGGCAGTCATGTAGGAGGGCGTTCGTTGGCACACCGAGCAATGACCCAGGGATTTTGGTGGCCTCGGATGCAAAAAAATGCCACCGAGTATGTTCGTAAATGTGAATGGTGCCAAAGCATGCCCCCTTGATAAACCAACCAGCCTGTCTTCTGAACCTAGTAAGTAGTCCTTGGCCGTTCTTATAATGGGGGCTGGATATTCTTGGCCCCTTCCCCCGTGCAACAGGCAATAGGAAGCTTGTGTTAGTAGCCGTTGATTATTTCATTAAGTGGGCAGAAGCAGAGGCCCTAATCAATATCCAGGACGTGGACGTCAAGAAGTTTGTATGGAAGAATATAATCACGAGGTTTGGGGTGCCGGACTCACTGATATTTGATAATGAACTGCAATTCGACAGTAGGGCTTTTCGTGAATTCTGCAGTAGCCTCGGCATCAAAAACTGGTATTCGACCCCAGCATATCCCTAGAGCAACAACCAAGCTGAAGCCACTAACAAGGTGATTGTAAATGGGTTAAAGAGGAGGCTAGATAGCGCTAAAGGAAGGTGGGCCAAGGAGTTATCGAATGTTCTATGGGCATACCGGACAACGCCTAGAAGGTCTACGGGAGAGACTCCATTCTCTCTTACATACAGAGCAGAGGCTATGATACCAGCCGAGATTCATCTTTGCAGTGCACGGGTGACCGAATTTGACCCTGCTCGGAATGACCAGCTGCTAGTATAACGGTTGGATCTATTACAAGAATACCGAGAAACGGCGACCATACAGTTGGTCGAGTACCAACAAAAGCTTACTCAACGCTACAACAGGGATGTAAAAATAAGGGGATTCAGCGCCGGGTACCTAGTTCTACGAAAGGTAGTACGAAACATGCAAGATTCCAATGCCGGGAAACTGGCTCAGTCTTGGGAAGGCCCTTACAGGGTAACCGCAATAGCAAGCACAAGGGCATATTACTTAGAAGATTTGGATGAGAGGCCATTTTCTCGACCGTGGAACGTTCATAACTTGAAGAAGTTTTATTACTAATTAAATGTATGCCGAGATGCCAATTAAATATAACTATGGATGTATGTTTCTCTAATCAGTATGACGGTGACTACTTGTGCGGGTCCATCTAATCTTGTTATTATTATTGCTGGCTAACTTATTTGCCGAGAACCACGAAATCACCTTAGCCTAGGGTTTCTAAGAACAAAAGCCTGTCCCCGGTTTGAAATTCATCACCGGACAGGTGAAAACCTTAGTCTAAAATTTCCTAAGGACAGAAGCCTGTCCCGGTTTGAAATTCATCACCGGACAGGTGAAAACCTTATTCTAAAACTTTCTAAGGACAGAAGCCTGTCCCCGGTTTGAAATTCATCACCGGACAGGTGAAAACCTTAGTCTTAAACTTCCTAAGGGTAGAAGCCTGTTCCTGGTTCGAAATTCATCACCGGACAAGTGAATGGTTCGAAATTCATCACTAGACAAGTGAAAACCTTAGTCTAAAATTTCCTAAGGACAGAAGCCTGTCCCCGATTCGAAATTCATCACCGGACAGGTGAAAACCTTAGTCTAAAATTTCCTAAGGACAGAAACTTGTCCCCGGTTCGACATTCATCACCAGACAGGTGAAAACCTTAGTCTAATATTTCCTAAGGACAGGTGAAAACCTTAGTCTAAAATTTCCTAAGGACAGAAACTTGTCCCCGGTTTGAAATTCATCACCGGACAGGTGAAAACCTCAGTCTAAAATTTCCTAAGGATAGAAGCCTGTCCCTAGTTCGACATTCATCACCGGATAGGTGAAAACCTTAGTCTAAAATTTCCTAAGGACAGGTGAAAACCTTAGTCTAAAATTTCCTAACAGGTGAAAACCTTAAACTAAATCAATAAATGGCATGTTTCGGGCTGAATCTTCATCACTAAGCATTCCTAGGAGCGCACCAGCAAAACTCCAAGCAATATAAACTTTGACGCTCGGTCAATTTACACAAGGTAAAGAGTTGCTTTTACGTTTAGGAAATGTCCCCGGTTCTGTCCCATCCACTACATTATATGAAACAGTGTCCGTTGAGGACACTTGACTAGTCTTAATGGAGAATCAGGGGCAAGCAAAGCAGTCATACCAATGAAACAATAGTAAAGCACTTAATATGAGTAAAGGACAATTGAATTCTAGCAAATGTCTTTGTCACCATAATCCAGTGACCTTAGGAAAGATAAACTAAGCATTAAAGTCAAAGGATAAAAGACGAAATAATTGTTCGGTCACCACAGCCCAGTGACTGGGCAATACCAAAAAAAAAAAAAAAAGAAAGAGAAGAAAGAGCAAGTACATAGCAGGATAAAACTAGGATCAAAAGCGTTAATTAGCCGGATCAGGTTGGAAGAACTGAATGATGTCATCTGCAATTCATCCTGCAGCATCCTCGGGGTTTGGTCTATGGGTTTCGTCATGGCTCGGGACAATGAGGTTACTGGTGACCTCCGTATCCGGATTCTCCACATGAGTATCAATGGCCTTCACCAACGCCCTCATATTGGGGGTATCCTTATCATCGGTTGCCTTGGCTTGCCTTTGGACCAAGAGAGGAACAGCAAGCCGGGGGATTTGTTCTGGGTTCCACAACTGCGAATCCCTGGGAACCCCTGCTGCTTGAAGGGCAGCCAGCTAGCCTTCATTAAACCCCTGGGCTTGAGCTTGAAGGAGGACAAGCTTCACGGAGTGCTCCGTATCCGCAAACCCCTCGTCGTACCACTTCTTCTCGCATGCCTCCCAAGCAGCCTTCAGGTCGGCAACTTTGTCAGCTCGGGCCAGGTTTAGGCTTTCAGCCTTCACCAGCCTCAACTTAGCCTCCCCTAACCTCGCCTCCATATCTGTCAATCCTTTCTCAGCCAGTTGTCGAGCTTCCTCTAAGGATCGCGCTTTCCATTTTGCTGCCTCAGCCTCTTTAATCTTCTCTCGAGCCGAGTCAATGGCGACGTCCTTAAGCACCTTTTCCCGTTCGATGTCTTCGACAAGCTCGTTTGCCCTCTCGCCAAGTATATGAGTAAGCTGCACGGCTTGACAACATCACCACACTCAAGTTAATAATAGTATAAAGTTATTCGTACAACACAGTGAATGAAAAACGGAGTAGGGGAAGTCACCGCAATGGAGTGCCACTGTAGCCTCCGCACAATGGAGCCCTTAGAGCCTTCAGACCAGAACCGCACCTCCTCCGGCAACAGCAAGCCGCTTACCAAACTTTCAACCACTCTTCCTCCCTCCCCTTGAGCCCACATCTTCACACTCGTAGCGGCCGGCAAAGGCTCACTACCAAGCATAAAAGTGGGCTGCCAGATAGGTGCTATCCGGAGGAAGAGGCGACTCCAGCACCGCCCGAGGCTATTAGTTGGGTGACCGGCTCTCGGAATGTGATCCCATCGGACGGGCGAGGGGGAGTCTTCGTAGGAGCCTCACTCGTTGTTCTAACCGATGGGTCGTTCAAGCGCTGTTTCTTCTTCTACTAGCCTGAAGGAGGGAGAAGGAGTTGTGTGCGGTCCGTGGGACGGGCTTGCGGCAACGGGGGCGAAGGCTGTGAGCAGGACAAAAACCAATCGGCGGTCAATTTCCTTCTTGTCACCATCTCTACTTCTTCTTCTTCTTCGCCTTGCGCGGCCGCTCATTCTTCAGCTACTTCTACTTGGCCCTCGATGGGTGTGTACGCCTGTTCCCTCAAAGCTCAGGAAACACGCTCGGCTGATTTGTCCCTGACCAGGGAAAGATTGTCCTCAGTTATATAGTTGGAGCCACGATCTCGGCTTCCCCAGTAGTCAACTTAGGGGGGAGGAAGTTGGCGTGCCTGACGTCAATGTAAGACAGTAGCGGGCTGTCGACTGTAAGGGCTTGGCTGAAGGGTTGCCAAGTCTTGTACACATGAGTGCAACCAAGTATGAGGTGGGAAGCTCGGAACTGCCCGTTCGTATGAACAAAAACTTTGGACCTAAGTATAAAGTTCAGGTCCCGGATGTGAATGACCCTAATGTCCTGGGTGAACAACTTGCCTTTTGTAGATAGGATCACAGTATGTTAGCATTCAGGTAAGTAAAATAGCCATAAGAAGAGGTTAAAAACAAGTTAGAGAGCAGTACGAACCCACTTCGCGCCGAGAAAGGGGGCAGGAGTTTTCACCGGCAAACCAGTTGCCGCGTACCCGGACGAACTCCCCAACAGAATTCCTATTGGAGTTGGGTAGGCATGAAATGAGCTGTACCCTAAAATTCCTAACCTTTAAGTAGTAGTTAGAGTTCTTATTCCCATAGAGACCATACATGTGGTTTATGTCGTGGTGGTCTAACTGTAAACCGAACACCTAGTTTAACCTACTAACGCAACTAACCATCCGGTAAAAATTAGGAGGAAGTTGGTCGGGGCACAGCCCATAATATCTAAGTGTGTTGAGTAAAAGTGGATCTACGGGGAACCTAACCCCACGAGTCCCATCACAACCTCCACACGCGCGTCGCCTCGGTTCGCGAACCGTCAGGTGATGATGACTGTAGAACCAACTGCCAAGCTTGACGCATCTTTTGAGGGCGCATTATTAGCTTCTCAACCACCCGACGCACGCTGATTGGGTTTTTTGGATAGAACTGGGCCTTGAGCTCCTTGATTCATCTTTGGTCCACGTCCACGAATTAAGGAGGGGCTATTGTACGGTGCACAGCTCCCAAAACCATATGGACCTCGGGCCCAGACTCTGTAGGATGGGCCGTGGTTACTAACTTCACTGTCAGAAGCTGGGCCTTAGGCCCACTAGGAACGTAGATGCGCGTCCCACAACCTCATGCTTGGCCCAGAACACTATGGGCCGGTTGCTGGAGTATCTGATCGTTACCCCACCGCGGATCAACATGATCGGCAAGTCTTCTTTAACGAAGTACAACTGCTCAGCCAAATCACATCTCGGACTCTCAGCAATGTCCCCGAATGACACCTCCACCGAGCATCTTCTCCCAACAGGAACTAGTTCCAAAGCCACTCTCACCAAACATCCACCTAAGTGCAACAGCATTGGACCTTTTAAACCACTAGCCACAAGAGTAATCATTACTCCCCACTAACTTGATGCTATAA
Source organism: Quercus glauca (assembly GCA_023736055.1). Taxonomy (NCBI): domain Eukaryota; kingdom Viridiplantae; phylum Streptophyta; class Magnoliopsida; order Fagales; family Fagaceae; genus Quercus; species Quercus glauca. The sequence goes on from CM043318.1 coordinate 43,438,726, forward strand.
ATAAGAGAAGCTAGAGAGAAATAGGGGTGGGTATTTTTTTGGGAGGGGGTGGGAGAGAAAGAGAGAGGGGCCTTGAGAGAAAGGTAAGAGTGTGAAGTAAGTCATACGAGAGAAAGGGAAATAATCATGGGGTTGTGAGCGTTTTAAGTGAGTCTTGTGATAAGAATCGCCCAAGGTAGGAAACACAAAGCCCACGTTATAAATACATTGTAGGCCCACGAACGAGCTAGTCCATTAAGCTCATCCTGGGTACGCACAAGAATAAATTTGAAATTTAGATGACCTAATTAAATGAAAGTAAAATTAGAGCACTAAATGAATTTTAGTCAAACTTAAAGGATTTAATTTATATTTTAGCATTTTTTTTATAAAATTTTTAACTTGGTGTACATGTTTGAAAAATTGGCATGTTGAACTATTTTGAATAGATACAATTACTCTTTTTTATGGAGTAGTATACTTGATTTTTGTAGCCTATTTCCTATTGATTTTGTAATTGGCTTAGTGGATACTAGCCTATGAGCACGCGCAGATGCTCTTCTATTTTTTGGGTAAAAATTAATAATTTGTATTTATTATAATTTGAGATTTCTACTTTTTCCAATCACAAAAAAAAAAAAAAAAGAATATGTGGGTTGAGTTTCGTAGATTGGAAGAGTTTTAAAACTAACAAAAGAGTGATTTTATTTTATAGGGAGTTAGTGAGTAGAAGTAGTAATTTAAATCAACGTAAAAGTAGGAGTTTATTAGAAGCATGAAGGCATTTTAATGTAGAAGTAGAAATTTATTATTTTTGTTAATTTACTATTTTAACCTTATTTTTAAGTTTTAAGTAAGGGTATTTTTTACAGTAAAAAAAAAAAACAATAACTAACTTTCTTTTTTCAATTTACTATTTTAACCTCATTTTTAAGTTGTTGGTTAATTACTTTAAGGGTATTTTTGATATGAAAAAAAGTAATAACTAACTTTCTGAATTCTCTTAATATATACAGACAAATATCATATATCATATACCATATACATGTTATAAGAGTTCTTCGTCATGTAATTGCCTTGAATTACAATAATATAATTGATTTTCGTCGCTTAGAGCATTCTCATTAGGTGTGCCAAATGCCAAATTTTTGGCACCAAAAACAGCCCCTCATGAGGTGTGCTAAATGTCTCAAAATTATGAGACATGCTACAGTACGCTCTCAAATATGAGAGTGTACGGACAAGAATGCCAAACATTGTTTGGCTTTCTTAAATCGTTTTTTCTCTCTCCTCCTATCAGATCTCTCTCTCTCTCTCTCTCTCTCTGGCATTCTCATCGCCATCTCGCCACGCCGATCTCACCATCGCCAAGAGACAGAGACTGCCCAAGCTCGCCACTGATCACTGACCCACTTTGTGACGAAGAGGAACTCCAGTGTGAAGGACACGATGGCCGGAAGTGAAAACTTCCATCAGCAGCGGCGACAGAGGCGGTTGTCCTGATCTGATTGTCACTCTTGGTGTATGTCCGATTCAATTTATGATTTTAGTGTAAATTGTAATTAATTTTATAATTGATTTGGTAGATTTGGGATGTGGGTTTGTGCAGATCTCTTTGGTTGTGGTTTTTTTTTTTTTTTTTTTTTTTTTTTTTTTTTTTTGAGGTGGCGTTGGTGAATGTGGGTTTGTGCCGATGGTGGTTGTTGGTGTTGTTGCGGCAGTGGTTGTTGGTGGCCGTTGTTGTTGTTGTTGACGATGAGGATGAGGATGATAGAGAGTAATTAATATATTATTTTAATATGTAGTAAATATTATTTTAATGTATAAAATTGAAGAATAGAACATATGATAAATAATATGTTGTAAAATAATGTACTAAAATAATAAAGTAAATTTTTAATGTGTCAAAATGATATTTTTTTATGAAAATACTGATGAAAATGGTCTTAGCAAACACTTTGCATCAAACACCTCTTTTGTGTGTTTGGTTCTACAGCCCAAAAAAAAAAGAAAATCAAAAGTGGTCATCTTTTTCTATACAAAAACGAGTTATTTTCCACAACACGCATGACCTTTTATATCCGTTGGATTGATCTCACCGAGATTCGTGCTTGACTTTTCAGGCTCGCTAAAGGGAAAGAAAATTCCACCCACATTCATTCAAACACACTTCTAACTTTCTCTAGAGATTGAGAGAGCTCCAACACTCTGTATGCATCCCCACATTAACATGATCAAATACTCCTACAATTATTATAAAAAAACAAACAAACCCCACTTGCCTTGGCTAGGTGCCGACCTTAATTAAAAAGAAAAAGAAAAAAAGAAAAAAGAAGGAATATCTATCCGTTACCTCCAACCTCCCAACCATATCCTCACACGTGTCCCACCCTGACTCACCCTCACCTATATCCCCCGGTCATCCTATCAAACCCGCTCTCCCTGTTTTTCAGCTTCACAATTGCAACCCCACCTAACCTTTCACATTTTTCTGATGCACGAAAATTTCAACCAAAGCAAAAGAGGAAAAGAAAACCTAGTAGACACAGACGACGCGGAAGCTTTCCTCGAAATATCCGATCTATTTCTGCGTGTACCATACCAGGTACCAGTTTTGAACTTTTCTCTCTCTGTCTCATATGTATACTAACTTTGTCTCTTTTTTTCAGAACTTGATGTCAAGAAAGATGATGAATTCTGTTTAGAAATAAATAGCACCTAAGTTTGTTTGCTGACTTTTTTTGTAACACCCAGAGGAAATTTTTTGGTCAGATTGGCCTAATCTGGGTTCTGATTCGTAGATCTAACCGTTCGGTGAGTTTTTATTTTTTGGGTATGTGTTTATTCTTAATTTTGATTTTCTGCCTCTTTGTATTGGATGATTTTATAGATTCTGTTTTAATTTCTGATGGTATATGTTTGGATGCAAGCGATTTATGGTTGAAAGTTGAAACCTTTTGCTGTTGATGTATAATTTTGTTTTGCAAGAAGAGGTTTGGGTTTGGGTTTTGGATCTTGATTTAAAAAAAAAAAAAATTATTTGCTGTAAATTTGTAACAAAAGGTAGGAGAAGAGAAGGGTAGCCTTCTCTTTCAATTTTTTGGTTTTGGTTTTGCTCTTGAAAGAGACTTACCCTGTGAAAATGGAAATTACGGGATCTAGATCTGTTGTATGAATATGATTTGAAGGAAGTCAAGTGATTATTTCTTTGGGGTTTAGTCTTTAGTTTGATTATATTGCTGAGAAGAAAAAAGAAATGAGCAAGATCTAAATTTTCCTAGGAAATGATTACATGTGGCGGATCTTGGCTAGTTTGTTTAGGTTTTATAGTTGACCCAGAAATTTTGAGATGGCATGGTTGTTGTTGTTGTTTCCTGATGGTGGGTTATGAAAATCTGAAAAATAAAATCTCTACTTAGTTAAGAATGATAATTGCTCTAGTATCCATGAAATGGAAATGGAATTCATTGAGTATTTTGTTTGGTTCTATTTATTATCCATAGGTAGGTGTTTTGGTGGAAACATCTTTGCTGAAATGATTAATTTCCTGTTGTTGTCTCAAGGAATTGGTTATGCTGCATGCAAAAATTCTGAATTGTATTAATTATTTTCATATGGTGCAGGAAATTGGGTGCTTTGTCTTTTGGTTTTTCTGATGCTTTTTATTTTTTAATGTCATCCCTGAGCATTTTAACTTTCTTGTGCAGTTAATTCATTGAAATGAGTCGTCCGCATGACTTACCCCATCCCTTCTTCCATTTTGGAAATCCTTTCCGGATGATATCACCTAAGGGTTCCAATTTGTCTAAAAGGCTTCTTTTACTGTTGAACAATTTTGAGGAAACCTTGGCAGGGAGGCTGAGAAAGCTTAACCCAAAGGACAAGGATGGAGTCCTCAGCTTGTCATGGATGAAATTAGCAATGCTCTCGCTTTGTGAAACTCATAATGACATAAAAACCCTCATAGCTGAGCTTGAACTCCCGGTGTGCGACTGGGATGAGAAATGGATAGATGCATACTTGGACATCAGTGTGAATTTGCTCGATATATGCAATGCTTTTAGCTCTGAAATCTCAAGGTTGAACCAGGGCCATCTCTTGCTTCAGTGTGTGCTGCACAATTTGGATTCCAGCTCTTCAAAGCAGTTTATCAAGGCTCGATCTTCACTTGATGCATGGAGACAGCATATTAGTTCAAAGAACCCTAGAGTTGAAAACTGTTCCACCATTTTGAACAAGCTTGTGGAATCAATGGATCTTCCCAAGGTTAAGAACTCAGCCAAAGGGAAGGTTTTAATGCGTGCTATGTATGGGGTTAAGGTGGAGACGGTATTTATCTGCAGTGTCTTTGCTTCATCCTTCTCTGGTTCTGCAAGAAAGTTGTTTGATTTGAATGTTGATGACAAATATATGTGGGCTCAAGCTTTTACTGGTTTGCAAACTAGCATTAATAGCGAAATTAGAAATTTATATTCAAGTGGAAGATTTACAGTTTTGAAAGAGCTCGAAGCAGTTGATACAAGTGTAAAGAAATTGTATCCCAAGATCCAAGATGGTGTGGACCCTGTTGAAGTGGAAGCATTTCAGAATTCCGTTTCAGATTTGGCAAGGAGAGCAGAGGGACTTTCGCAGGGACTAGATCTTCTTACGAAGGAAGTTGATGGCTTTTTTCATGTAGTTTTAACTGGGCGTGATGCTTTGCTCTGTAATCTTAGAGAGAGTGGTACTGTCTCTGACACAAAGTTAGGTTGCAAAGTAGTAGGAAGAGTACAATCTTAATTATGTTGAAGCTATACTCTCTCCTGTATACAAACGGGTTTAGGTATGGGGTTTTATGTTTTCTTATCAATGAAAGTTCGCCATATTGTTTTGCTTATTGTATTCAGTACGGTGTCAGTTATAGGGTATGTTGTGTTACTGTTCTAACAATTTGTATATGTATGTTGTACCGTGTGATGTCAATATTATATAAAAGGTTATGTTGTTTGCAGAAATGTTTGTTATTTTGGAACTTGACAATGCAGCATAGGTTTTAATTGTGAAGCATTCTGCTCTCCAATTAAGCTATTCTGTTAGGATTTGTGCACTGACATTTTTTTGACAGTTACTGGTTCTTTATCTGATTCTCAATATTAATTTTCCGGATCAGTCTTTGATGTTATTGCTTAATTCTAATTATCTTGTCATAGGTAGGAGCTCATCTCATGTAAATTTGTCACGTAAACATTTATCCTTCTAGCTCTCTCTTGCATTCAACCTAAACCCGAAGCTATTTTATACTTGCATTAAAGATATGGATTGAATTAATTCGCATATTTGTATTATGGAAGGAAGAAAAAAGAAGATGATGCCCTAAATAGCAAACTGATCGGAACAGTTTGAATCAATCTGGACATCTTCATCTCTTTGCTGATACTCAAATACAACTTTGCGTTTGATTTCATATCTTACTGTCTAGATTATTCTGCAATTTCTTTGGCTTGTCTAGCAATGTTTAAGGGGAAGTTTATCATGGTAAGCATCTGTTCCCTGTTTACTCTTTTGTGACTTTTGACTATATTGTAAATTGGAACCTGTCCATTATTATTATTAAAAGAAAAGAAAAGAGCAAGCAATCTGGCTACTACCAGGAAGAAAAAAGATGCATAAAAATGAGATTATGTGTTAAACAGACCTTGAAACGATTTATGCACACATTATGGGCATGATCCTTGATATTTTGAAGCGTTATTAAGCTGGGCCAAGCGTTTATGGATGGGTTTGGAAGATTTTAGGTGACCAATATATCTCCCAACTGTTAAAAGATCATTTGGTTATTTTCCTATGGCTTTCTCAATTCTAATGCCTCAGCCCTCAAAGCCTCTTTTGCTCAAAGCTCGGACTCTGATTCTTTTTGCCTATGCTGAAAGGCGTGATTAGAGTTTTCAAGCAAAAGAAGAAAACTAAAAATGTAAAGTGCTTGAGGCTGATTAATCCTTCGTTGCCTGCTACATTTGGGTAATTTTTGTGAGAAATAATGATATTTTGATTTCTACCAGTTGAATTCTGCAGTAGCTAAACCAAGAAAAAAGAAAAAAGAAGGTTATGTTTTATGCCGATTTAGGCAATTCCCGATCGTTACAAAAAGCATCTTAGGTATCTTCTCTCTCATAGCAAGTGGGTCTCGTAATCATATAGAATTCAAATGGTGAAAGATGAGACACACATTAAATACATTAGATACTTTACGTGTGGGTTTTGTAGTAATATAAAATTTATATGCTGTGAGAGAAGACATATATCGAATACATGAGATACTTAGTTCAGAGTTTTGTAATTTGTATAAGATTTATATGCTGTGAGAGAAGAAATATATTGAATACATGAGATACTTTACGTGGACCAAGGAATTGAAGCATATGCTTGTTTTTGGACAATGTGGAAGGGGCATATGCTTGTTTTAAGGGTTAATAGTCAAAAAGGCTTTACAACTATGGACTTGGACCTGTCATATTGGTGCAAATATGAAAAATTGTCCTAATTAGTGGGGCCCATCCTATCGCTGTTAGTGAGAAACACGTTTTTAGTAGATTGCTCTTCCAAGTCCATATTATATATTCTCTATTAGCTAGCTCAGTTTAATAATAATTAAATAGTTTAGCAAAATGGATCTTAGTCAGCTCTGGTTGGTTTCATTGTTTTAAACTTGGATTAGTCCGGTCAGGTAACGGTGCTTATATCCGTCTGGTCCAAGTTAAAAATTAAAAACCGGACTATGTCAATCTTGGTAAACTACTAGTGAAAACCTTTCAAAACCAGGGGAATGGAACAAGTTTGGACTGGTTGTTTCTTTCAAATGTTGACTATTTCAAAAAAATATGCATCATACGCATCGAGTCATCATCTTTATTATATTAAAAAAAAAAGATTGGGTACCTATAATTTTTTTTTTAATAGAGAATTTCAACATATAGTTTTTTATCATTAGACCAAGATGCCAATTGGATTTTTGGTATAGACGGGGGGATTGAATCCCAAATCTTTTATTCAATTATCAGAGATTTTACCAGTTAAGTTAACTGGAACCCACAAAAATTATATAATTAGGTCATTCGTTTAACTCAAGTTATTTATTTAGGAAGAATCGTAGTATTATCTTTTTACATAGTTTGATAGTTTCAAATTTCAATATGGGAATTATGATAATTCTTTTTAAATTTTTCCTTGAGACTTGAATTTATATATATATATATATATATGTAGTTTATTATTTATGATACCATTATGGTTCAACTTCCAATTGAATCCTAGCCCGAATTAGAAATGTTGAACTTCTCTATTTTTTAGTTCTTAAAATGGTTTAGTTCTTAAATCATTCATTTTAAAACGATGGACTATGGCTCCCATGTGCATGGATGCGATTTGGAAGTGCCATGAGGTTATATTTACATGTAATCTCTAGGAAGTTCTTGTAGAGAGGTTTTAGAATGGTTGGGGTACAATCATTCATTTGGGACTAAATAGTCTTATTTGAAGCTAAAACACTAACCATGGGAAAAGATGAATCAAAGTTTTCAGAGCTCAGTCACAAGAAAGGTTTTCAATTTTTTTATAAATCATTCGTTGGATGTGGGCAAGCAGTTGCTCGATCAGAAAGATGGAGAGGTCATTTGTCTGACTACAACTCCATGGAAAATGTATTTCGATGGTTCTAGCCTCTAGTAAGTAAAGTGGTGCGAGAGTAGGTCCTTTTCTCTTCATAGTTTACTTTCTCATTGTTTTTTTTTTTTTTCATGCACAAACAATGTAGCTAACTATGAAGCACTACCTATGCCGGCTCTACATGTGAAGCAACTGATGCAGCCGCCTAAGGCCCCAAGTAGAAAAAAAGCCCCCAAAATTTAACTAATAGGATTTTTAAAAAAATATTATAGCAATATTTATTAAATCCAAATATTAGTTGTAGGGGTGATAGGCCCAATAGTATGTATGTGTATATATATATATATATATATATAGGGCCGGGAGTCCACTTCGAGGACATTAAGTAGTCTGAGGACGGGTAGAACATTGTTATGAGAGTCCGTGTTAGTGAATGAAGAGGTAAGTTTTGGTCGTAAGAGTCCAAGAAGGTGGTTCGAGGATGAATGCCTCCTCAACTGAGCAAAGCCGAGGTCCGACGGTGTGGTCTGCCATCCAGGGCAACGTTCTAAGAGGTTCTATTGATAAGGACAAGCATCCTAGAAGCACAGGATAGGGGGAAGCCATATAATATCTAAGAGAAAGCTACTACCACCGCATTGAATGCTCTGTAGCTAACTCTTTAGCCACATTAATGAGGAAGTGGTACCTGAACAGTAATTTTCAGCCTTACAACTACTCCTCAAAGACTTCAGGAAGGTGCTGATGGGACAAGGATTAACATCAATAATCTAATCTACACGTGGAGGGTAGAGATGAAAGAAGGAAAATAGTATAAAAGAGAAAGAAGACCCTAAGAGAAAAAGATCGGAGGATTAAGAGAAAAATACTGTAGCAACAAGAATTGTGCTTGTAATCAAATTCAAAAGATATATTCAAGAACTAATTTCCTCGGACTGTGCCAATGACGATTTTCTTTAAATAAAACCAGTTTATCTTTACTTTATTGTCATCTGGATCCATTATAATTGTCACCTAACTCATTAAAGCCTAGTTTTCTAACACATTATCTACAAATTCATTGTATTGGGCTCTTTGGGCCTAAATCCTTTTACTTTTTGGGCTTAGGAACCAAATTGTGTCTTTACAATAGGCGCCGTCTATGGGGAATTCTTGTGTTGTAGTGAGTTTAACGTTCAATTATGGTAGGTTCAGGCTCGAATTGGGAGGAATCCATGGGATCCCAATGTCAAGATCATTTTCTCAATCTTGAGCGAAGAAGGGATCGGGAAGTTAGTATGCATACCACCCATATTGGCAAAAGCCAGTCTCAAAGTGGGAGCCACGTCTCTCATGAGGAGAATACCAGAGCCATGCAACTGGAGATTGATCGTTTGAAAAGGAGGTTGTGCCACGAGCGACGAAGTCGGACTTCCTCCAATTTTGATTTTTCTTCTGATGATGATGGAGGTGTCAGTTACAGGCCCAGATTAAGGACTCCCCCCATTAAGTCTTTCTTGTGTGATGAGGATAGCCATCGTGAGCACAGAGCTCATCTTGCAAAGGCCTAGGAAACGACGCTATGAGCAGAGCGTTAAACTAGATTTCCAGATCACCTTTCACACGCAGAATTGAGGGAGGAAGACTTCCTCAACGGTTCACTCAGCCAACGTTCACCATGTATAATGGTCGAACAGACCCTGTAGAGCATGTGAGATAATTCAACCAGAGAATGACTATGCACTCTAAGAATGAGGCCTTGATGTGCAAAATATTCCCATCCAGTTTGGAGCTTGTGGCGATGAGGTGATTTGATGGCCTAGGAGCTGGTTCCATTGATTCCTTTAAAGAACTCACTCAGGTGTTTGGGTCTCACTTTATTACATGCAGTAGAGTTCCTTGGTCCTTAGATTCCCTATGACGATGCGAGAAGGGGAGACCCCGAAAACATACTTAGACAGATACTAGGAGATGTTCAATGAGATAGATGGGGACTTTGATGATGTGGCCATAAGGACTTTCAAGGTCGGCCTACCTGTCGAGCATGATTTGAGAAAGACATTAACCAAGAAACTTATAAGGAGTGTGCGTAGGCTCATGGACCGTATTGACGAGTATAAACGGGTCGAGGAAGACCGGCAGCAAGGGAGAGGAAAGGCGAAGGTTATCCTTTAGGATATGAGGGATTTTAGGCTGGACAGATACAATAATAACCGGCCCCGGAGAGACTTTACTGGGCAGTCTGGGTCTGCTACCACTTAGGTGGTCAACATGGTGTTCCATGAGCCGTTGCATCAAGTCTTAGGAAAAATTAAGAATAAGCCATACTTTAAATGGCCAAATAAGATGGAAGGAGACCTTATGAAGCGCAATCAAAGCCTTCGTTGCCAATACCACCAGGAGTAAGGACATACCACAGAAGATTGCAGAACCTTGTGGAATCACCTGGAAAAGCTGGTTAGAGAAGGAAGGTTAAAGCAATTTTTGCATCAGCCCAATAGGCAAGGGGGCCAGTCAGGATTGGGACCTCGGAGAGATGCTTCTTTGAGAGCTCATTTGGGTACGATTAACGTTATCCTCGCTGCTCCAGGGAGGACTGGTTCTCATCCCTCTAGGGTAATGTTTGTAGCTTGGCCACCTGCTGAGGACTCTAACTCTGAGCCAAAGAGGGCTAGGGGAGAGATTCGACCAGCATTGTGTTTCTCGAATGAGGACAAGGTTGGCAGCATACAGCCACATGATGATGCCCTAGTGGTCACCCTCAGGATAGGAGGGTATAATGTAAAGAGGGTGTTGGTGGATCAGGGCAGTGGGGCAAAAATCATGTACCGTGATTTGTACAAGGGTCTAAACTTGAAACCTGAAGATTTGACAAGTTGTGATTCACCTTTGTTGGAATTTGATGGGAAGGTTGTTATTCTAAGGGGTCAGATTAAACTATTCGTGCAGGCAGGTTCAGAGGTGGTGGATGCTTACTCTCCCTACACTGCCATTGTAGCAAGACCTTGGCTTCATGCCTTGAGAGCTGTTTCTTCCACTCTCTACTTGAAAGTGAAATATCCGTCCTGGATCAGATTGAGGAACTAGTTGGGAGCTAGTTCGTAGCTAGGCAGTGCTTAGTGGCTGCAATTATGCATCAGCCTGAAGCTGGATCCTCAGTTCCTATTGATAGGGGTTTACAGCAATCAAGGACTCAGGTGTTACCCATGGATGAGGCATTGGAAGGGGTGAAGTGTGAGGAGTTAGAGAAGATTGTCATAAATGATGATTTGAAAAAATTCTTTCAGATCGGAGCTCAGCTTTCTCCTCGAGAGAAAGAAGAGTTTATAGTGTTTCTTAAGAGGAATATTGACGTGTTCGCATGGAGTACTTACGAAGCTCCTGGAGTAGATCCAAACTTCATCTGCCATCATTTGAATGTCAATCTGTTCGTCATCCCTAAAAAGAAAACACCTCGACACTTATCTAAGGATCATTCTGATACTGTCAAGGACGAGGTAATCAAACTTAAGCAGGCTGTGGCTATTAAAGAGGTGTTTTACCCTGAGTGGTTGGCTAATATTGCAGTAGTGAAGAAGAACAATGGGAAGTGGCGAGCATGTGTGGACTTCACAGATTTGAACAAGGCCTGTCCAAAGGACCTTTTCCCCATGCCTCGGATAGACTAGCTAGTGGATGCAACTGTAGACCATCCTCGGATGAGCTTTTTGGATGCCTTCCAGGGATACCACCAAATACCACTAGCTCTGGATGATCAGGAGAAGATAGATTTTGTTACTTCTACTGGAAATTACCATTACAAAGTGATGCCTTTTAGATTGAAGAATGCAGGGTCTATCTATCAGAGGATGATGACCAGGATGTTTGAGCCACAATTAGGCAAAAATGTTGAGGTTTATATAGATGATATGGTGGTGAAGAGTAAGGCGGTGTCTGAGCACGAGGGAGACCTTGAGAATATTTTTGAGATACAGAGGAAACACAAGCTGCGCCTCAATGCTTCCAAATGTTCCTTTAGCGTGGGATCAAGCAAATTTTTGGGCTATATGGTCACTCATCGTGGAATTGAAGTCAACCCTGATCAGGTTAAAGCAATTAATAGTTTGCAGCCACCTTGGAATCCTATGGAAGTCCAGAAACTGACAGGAATGATTGCTGCCTTGAACCAATTTATCTCTCAGTCAGCGGACAGGTGCAAACCTTTCTTCCAGCTGTTGAATAAGTGGAAGGGATTTGAGTGGGCCAAGGAGTGTGCATTGGCATTCCAACAGCTTAAGGAATACCTTTCTCGGCCATTTGTTATGTCCAGGCCCGAGGTGGATGAGGTCTTGTTTGCTTACATTGTTGTGGCTTTCCATGCCGTGAGCTTGGTACTAATATGGGTTGACAACGGTGTGCAAATGCCAGTTTACTATGTGAGCAAGTTTTTGCATGAAGTAGAAGTTCATTATTTACCATTGGAGAAAGCCATTTTGGCAGTAGTACACGCTACACATAAACTCACTCACTACTTCCAATCCCACACAGTTGTTATTTTGACCTAACTTCTGCTTTGATCACTACTTGGAGTGTTGATTACACGGGAAGGATTGCCAAGTGGGGTATGATCCTAGGGGCTTTTGATATCAAGTATATGACTCACACCTCTACTAAGGGCCAGGTCCTCGCAGATTTGGTGGCCAAGTTTACTGAACCTCCATTAGAAGAGGAAATAGAGAAGCAGGACATGGATGGAAAATCAGTTGGCATGGTTTCCTGGCAAGAGCCTTCATTTTGGAGGGTATACGTTGATGGTGCAGTGAATAAAAAAGGATATGGAGTGGGGCTAGTTTTAATATCTCCAGAGAAGATCACTATTCAGAAATCCTTAAGATTGGGTTTCTTGGCCACAAATAATGAGGCTGAATATGAGGCTCTATTGGTAGGGATGACCATAGTTCAAAAGATGGGAGAAAGAGCAGTGGAGATATTCTCAAATTCAAGGTTGGTGGTAGGCCAAGTAAAGGGGGAGTTAGAGGTCAGGGATGCGAGAATGCAAGAATATTTAAATCATGTTAGACACTTACAATCAGGGTTTGAGTCTTTCAACTTGCTGCAAATCTCTAGAAGTGGAAACACACATGCTGATTCTTTGGCCACTCTTGCAACCTCTTCGGCACAGAGCTTACCTCAGATTATCCTTGTTGAAGACTTGTGTAAACCTGCTGAGATGAAAAGAGAGATGGTCTATATTCACCAAATTAGAGTGAGACCTAGCTGGATGGACTCTATAGTGCTATTCCTTAAGGAGAATATCTTGCACGAGGGGATGTCCGAGGCTGACAAAGTGCAAAGAAAGGCTCATCGGTTTTGGCTGTCCGAGGACCAAACTTGTACACGCGCTTTTTTTCTGGGCCATATTTGCTATGCATATACTCTGAGGCATTAGAGTTATTCCTAGAGGAGTTACATGAAGGGATCTATGGAAGTTACACGAGAGGCAGATTCTTATCTTACAGAGCCCTCACTCAGGGATATTAGCGGTTGAACATGTAGAAGGAAGTACAAGAGTACGTGAAGAAATGTAACCAATGCCAAAGATTTTTCCTAAACATTTATCAACCAGGGGGAGTTCTTAATCCTCTGTCCAGCCCTTGGCCATTTGCTCAGTGGGGCTTGGATATCATAGGGCCTTTTCCAATGGCAGCAGGGAATAAGAGATGGTTGCTGGTTGGCATGGATTACTTCACCAAATGGGTTGAAGTTGAACCATTGGCAAATATCGGGAATTTAGATGCCAAGAGGTTTGTTTGGGAAAATATTGTAACTCGGTTTGGGATTTTTCTTATCCTCATCTCAGATAACGGCTTTCAGTTTGACAGCAAAACCTTTAGGAGGTATTGTTGTGACTTGGGCATTATGAATAGATATTCCACCCCGGCTTATCCACAGGGGAATGGATAGGCTGAGACTGTCAATAAGGTTATAGTGAATGGACTCTAGAAGAGATTGGATGATGCGAATGGAAAATGGGTGGAAGAGCTATCACGCTTCCTTTAGACATATCGGACCATACCTCGTAGGTCAACAGGGGAGACCCCCTTCTCAATGACTTCTGGAGCCGAAGCTGTGATTCCTTTGGAGACCGAATTCCCAACACTGAGGACGAGTTATTTCACTCCAAGCAACAATGATGGGCTATTGGAGAAGAGTTTAGATCTAATTGAAGAACGAAGAGAAAATGTCATGGTTCAATTGGCGTATTATCAACATAAGATTTAGTAAGGGTACGACGCTAATGTGAGGTTAAGGCCATTAGCGCCTAGAGATTTGGTATTGAGAAAAGTTTTGGGCACTGCAAAGAATCCAGCATAGGGAAAGTTAGGGCCCAACTGGGAAGGGTCATGTCGTATCACCTCGGTGGCTGGGATAGGTGCATATTATCTTGAAGATCTAGATGAAAATGTTGTATCATGCCTTTGGAATGTAAATAACCTATGAAGGTATTATTATTAATGAAAGTATTTTCTACCATATTTTTGTTCATTACATTATGCATTATACTTCTCATTTTTTTAAGTGTTAAATAGAACCTTAGTTATGCCTGACTCCTCGTACCACATACTTTGGGTAAATTAATACTTTATGTCATTTTTCTAAGTGTTAAATAGAACTTTAGTTATGTCTGACTCCTCAGACCACATACTTTGGGTAAATTAACACTTCATGTCATTTTTCTAAGTGTTAAACAGAATCTTAGTTATGCCTGACTCCTTGGACCACTTACTTTGGGTAAATTAATACTCCATGTTATTTTCCTAAGTGTTAAACAGAACCTTAGCTATGTCTGGCTCCTCGAACCACATACTTTGGGTAAATTAATACTTCATGCAATTTTTCTAAGTGTTAAACAGAATCTTAGTTATGCCTGACTCTTCAGACCATATGTTTTGGGTAAATTAATACTTCATCTCATTTTTCTAAGTATTAAACAAAATGTTAGTCATGTCTAGCTCCTCGGACCACATGCTTTAGGTAAATTAATACTTTCTATTATTCGTTTAAGTATCAAGTAGGACATTGGTCATGCCTGGCTTCTCGGACCACATACCTTAAGTAAATTGATATCTTCCTAAGTATTAAACAGAATCTTAGTCATGTCTGGCTCCTCGGACCGTATGCTTTGGGTAAATTAATACTTTCTATTATTCGTTTAAGTATCAAGTAGAACCAGCCGTGCTGAATAGCAAAGATCTTCATGGTAGTAACTTGAACAAATGGATATTCATAAGCATCACTTAAAGCATTTGTAAGTACACCAAGTATATATATTATCTATTTAAGAATTGATTGTCCCTTCAGTCCTTTAGACTTACTGATAAATGGGGGATTAAATGGAGTCAGACATGTGTAATTACTCTACCATTATGTATGTTTTTGAGGTTAAGGTTATACTTTGCCGAGATTGTGGACTTAGTAGGTTTAACATATCCTGTTGCTGATCATGTTAGATGTGATAACTATGCTACCACTTATGCAGATAAATAAATGGAGCTATATCTTATTGTCACATTGGCTAAGCGTTAAATAAAATAGAAACTATATCAAGACTTGTATGAGTATCACAAGAGTAAAGGAAATGTTCATAACTTTCATTAATTTAAGCCTTAGAAAAAGGTAGATTAGTTACCAAAGCTCAGACTGATTACAAATCTTGGAAACAGAAACAACATTTAAAAAAAGGAGGGAGGGGGGGGGGGGGGGGAACAAAAGACAAGACAACTTAGGGCTTCATTTTTATTACAAGCTTGTTTTTCGGAGTCTTGCCAGGCTGGGTGGAGGCTGCTGTGGAGAATGATGGACCCTTACATTTGAGGTCCTCCTTGGTAGGTATAGGGAGAGTTGCCAGAACAATCTTTATGTTGTAGTAGGCCTCTTTTTCCTTGGATGGGTCCTTAGGGGGAATTGGGGCTTGGATGGCATCATGGGCCACTTCCTTCGTCATCTCAACTGGCTTCTCAGCAACCTCAGGCAGCTCTGTCTCCTTGGATGGGCTTTGGACTGAAGGAAGAGCTTTGGCTAGGCTCTCCTTACCAGCATTTGCCTCCTTAGAGGCAGTGTCAAACTTGGAGCCCGAGGAGCCTGAAGTGTGAATGGCTTGAGGGAAGTATACACTTTCTACTCTCCTAAGGACAGAGGAGGCCCCAACTCCAGCTTGGTTGAGGGTCTCGTTCCACACTTGGAGGCAGTAGTACCTACACACCTCCGAGACCTCAGCCCTAAGGACTTCTTCAGTCTTTACCACTCCCACTTCATACCCATCTTGCTCCGCTTGATCCTTAGCCTTCTCAGCCTCCTCCAGTTTCTTTGACAGAGCTTTTATTTGATCTTTGGTGGCGGCGAGATCGGCCTTGGCCTAGCAGAGTTGCTTGCGTTGCGCTTTAGCCTACTTCTTTGCCTCATCCAAGGCTGCCTCAGCACTTTTCTTGTCCCTTTCAGCCTCGTTCAGCTTGGTGGTTAGTTCTTAGGACTTTTTATCCACTACCCTAAAGGCCTCCACGGCAGCTATGCGCCTGGCCTCTTCATCCTTCATTATCCTGTGAAAGGTGTTTACTATTTCCTCGGCCTTGTACGCGGATTGGACAGACTTCCATAGAAAAAAAATAAAAAATAAATGAATGTTAGAGAAAACAAGGATAAGTATGAATATAAAAAACAAAAGGAGAGAGAGCAGTTAGGGAACTAACCAGAGCGAGGTCTTTCTTCAAGCTGAGGAACACCTTGTGCTTCCTCATCGACCTTAGGTCGGCCATGCTTCTGGCAGTAACAGAGCCTGCTCCACAGCATCGGCTACGTATCCTGCCCTCCATTGCTGAAAGTTTCTGATTGAGGCATCGCAGGCAAGGGCGTTCCATCTAGTATTAGGGCAGGAGTCCAGACAGGGGTCCTAACTTAGGAATCACCCCTCATGTCCACCAAGGTATGTGTTACCCTGGCCTGCTTGGCTCCCTTCTAGGGCTCGGCCTCCTTGGAAAAGGGGCCCTTCCTTCCTTTCGCCACATCGTGGCTTTTCTGATCCCTCTTCCTTTTGTTGTCAGCAGGGCTAGGTTGGAGAGGTTGAGTGGGCGGGGGGAGGAGGGGAGGAGGATGCTTAGCCTAAGCGGTCTTTTCTTGTGCCTTGCCCCCAACTTGGGATTCCATAACCTTTAAAAGACCAGGCCTGGGCTTACGTTGTATCCCAATGGCTTCTGGAATGGAGGGATCTCTGATGTGAACCCCGCCAAGAATAACGAGACCCAACAACGAAAAGGAAATCCAAGATCGTTCTATGGACAGATTCGAAGGAAAAACCTCGACCCGTTGTTTATGACAAGCAAGAACCTCGGTATAAGGAAGACGCCACAAACGGTGGTGGAAACTCCGTTTGATAAGTCAAGATGAACGCCACGGGAAATCCCGATAAGTTCGAATAGTTCTTCAAAGAACCAAAGAGAATAAACCTCACAAGTTTTATGAATATTCAATTATGTCTCCCCAAAAACGTTTACAGACTTAGGAGCCTATTTAAGGGCTCTATAAAACTTGACAGATAAGAAAATATATTCTAAAAAAACTCCTAATTGATACCTAACCATATCAGGAATCAAATTTGACCTAAAAAGCATTAAATGCACCTAAAAACAAGGAAATAAATCACCTAAACCTAAAATAACGTTTTTTTACATAAAAATACCAAAAATAATAAATTGCAATAATTAATTAGTAAATTGTGTTGTGCATCACGATCCTTCTAGAATAGGCCCAAAATATTTCTTGCCAATTCTTAGCCTTGACCGGATCCTTCTAGAACTTGAATCAAGGTGACGATTCTTTGATGCCCACGTGGATCATGCTCAATGGGCCTCCACGAATTTGCTTGAGCCCATAACTCTTGGATGAGTCCGTTGAGTACATCCTTGAACTTCTTTGCTTGTGCTCTCGAAACCGGTCCAATTGGTACTTGAACGAGATCCTTCGAAGCGGTGCCTTGATCTCCATCATTCCCCTCCTCTTGAAAAGGATTTGCCCTCAAATCATCACCTACATCAAAAGGACTTAAATCAGTAATATTAAAAGTGGCACTTACATTATACTCACCAGATAAATCTAGCTTGTAAGCATTGTCATTGATACGCTCGAGGACTTGGAAAGGACCATCTCCTCTTGGGAGCAATTTGGAACGTCTTTTCGCCGGGAATCTTTCTGTTCTCATATGCAGCCAAACCCAATCTCCGGGTTCAAAAACCAGTTTGCGACGTCCCTTGTTCGCTTGTGTGGCATATTGCTCCGTTCTACGTTCAATGTTGAGTCTTGCTTTCTCATGAATCTGCTTCACAAAATCAGCTTTCGTTTTGCCATCTAAATTAATGTGCTCCGTCAAAGGTAAAGGAGATAAATCCAATGGAGTTAAAGGATTAAACCCATACACAATTTCAAATGGTGAAAATTTGGTAGCAGAATGAACAGCTCTATTATATGCAAACTCAACATGTGGTAAACATTCTTCCCATGTCTTGGTGTTCTTTCTAATGATTGCCCTCAATAGAGTAGACAAAGTCCTATTTACTACTTCAGTTTGACCATCAGTTTGTGGATGACAAGTAGTGGAAAACAATAGCTTAGTACCTAGCTTACACCACAAAGTCTTCCAAAAATAGCTCAAGAACTTAGCATCTCTATCTGAAACAGTTGTCTTAGGCATGCCATGTAATCTCACAATCTATTTAAAGAACAAATCAGCAACATGTGAAGCGTCATCCGTTTTGTGACATGGAATAAAATGTGCCATTTTAGAAAATCTATCCACGACCACAAAAATTGAATCTCTTCCATGTTTAGTCCTAGGCAATCCTAACACAAAATCCATTGAAATATCAATCCAAGGCTCACTAGGAATTGGTAAAGGAGTATACAAACCGTTGGGCTGCACTTTGGATTTAGCTTGCTTACATATGACACATCTACCACAAATCCGTTCGACATCTCGTTTCATGTGAGGCCAATAGAAGTGTTCCTGCAAAATAGCTAAAGTCTTTGCAACTCCAAAATGTCCCATTAATCCCCCACCATGTGATTCCTGCACTAATAACTCCCTCATAGAACAATTAGGCACGCATAGCTTAATTTCTCGAAATAGGAATCCATCAAGCCTAAAGAACTTACCAGAGGCGATTTTCTCACAAGCTCGATATTCCTCACAAAATTCGTGGTCTTCAGCATATAATTCTTTAATGTGTTCAAAACCAAGCAATTTTGCATTAAGTGTGGAAAGTAAGGCATACCTGCGAGAAAGTGCATCGGCGACTACGTTCTCCTTACCTTGCTTGTACCGAATGACGTATGGAAACGTCTCTATGAACTCCACCCATTGCGCATGCCTTTTGTTTAGCTTGTGTTGGCCCTTCAAGTGTTTCAAGGACTCATGATCGGTGTGAATCACGAACTCCTTAGGCCATAGGTAGTGCTGCCACGTCTCTAAAGCCCGAACCAATGCATACAACTCCTTGTCATAAGTTGGGTAGTTTAAGGCTGCCCCATTGAGTTTCTCGCTGAAGTAAGCAATTGGTTGTCCTTCTTGCATTAGAACGGCGCCTATACCAATACTTGAAGCATCACATTCAATTTCAAACATTTTAGAAAAGTTAGGTAAAGACAACAAAGGTGCGTTAGTCAACTTCTCTTTGATTAATTGAAATGCCTTCTCTTGTTCTTCTCCCCACCGAAACCCAACATTCTTCTTGATCACTTCGGTAAGCGGTGCGGCTAAGCTACTGAAGTCCTTCACGAACCGTCGGTAGAAACTAGCAAGTCCATGAAAACTACGAACATTAGCTACACTTGTGGGGCTCGGCCATTCTTGGATTGCACGTACCTTCTCTTCATCAACCGTTATGTTGTTGACGGCTCGGCAATCAACGCACATTCTCCACGTCCCATCCTTCTTAGGCACAAGTAAGACCGGAATCGCACATGGGCTCATGCTCTCCCTCACGTGCCCTTTCTCCAACAATTCACTTACCTGCCGTTGAAGCTCATTTGTCTCCTCAGGATTGCTCCTATAAGCTGGTCGGTTTGGAATGGTTGCACCGGGAACAAAATCAATTTGATGTTCAATCCCTCGAATTGGAGGTAACCCATGTGGTGTTTCCTCGGGGAAGACATCCTCGTACTCCTGCAAAAGAGAAACAATAGAACTAGGCAAAGCAAGGTCAAGTTCGTTAGTGTTTAAAAGTGCCTCTTTGTACAAAAGTACAATCATCGGCTGATTTGAAAACATTGCTCGCTTAATCTCACTCACTTTTGCATAGAAATTCTGTTGTTTTCTCTCTGATTTTCTCTCAAGGGCCGAACTTTGATTTTCTTTTTCTCTCTTATTTTTCTCGGCCTCTCTCTGATTTTCACTCTTTTTCTTTTGCTCACTCTCTTTCTTTTGATCACTCTCCTTTTGTAATCTCACTTGATCCTCGTATACTTGCTGCGGTGTCAATGGTACAAGAGTGATTGATCGTTGATTAAGAACAAAAGAGTACTTGTTCGTAAAGCTATCATGCTTCACTTGCCTATCGAACTGCCATGGACGCCCTAGCAATAAGTGTCCCGCTTGCATCGGTACTACATCACACAACACTTCATCTTCATATTTACCAATTCGAAATGCAACTAACACTTGCTTGTTCACCCTTATCTCACCACTATCATTTAGCCATTGCAACTTGTATGGCCTAGGGTGCTTTACCATGGGCAATCCCAATTTCTCTACCATAATTGTGCTTGCAACATTTGTACAACTACCACCATCAATAATCACACTACATACCTTGTCTTTAACGTAGCACCTAGTGTGAAAGATATTCTCCCGTTGTACTTCATCAACTCCATTTACTTGCAAGCTCAATGTTCTCCTTGCCACCAATGTCAATGCGTCAGGGGCTAAATACTCCTCCTCGGAAACATCCTCCAATGGCGGCATGTCGTCAGTGTCGGAATCTTCATCATCGGTCACAATTTCACCATTGGCTTGCAACACCATGACTTGCTTGTTTGGACATTGACTTGCTATGTGGCCCCTGCCTTGACATCTAAAACATTTAATATCACGATTCCTAGAGGTAGAGGCTTCGGTTTTACCTTGAGGAACGTGGCTGGTGGTCGCGGACTTGGGCTCGGGTTTGGGCGTTTGTGACTTGTCCAATGGCTTGGCATGACTTGATTTCCAAGAGGTAGAACTAAAGTTATGGCCTGCACGTGTCCCACTCCCTCTCTTGAGTTGTTGTTCCACTTTGATAGCCATATGCACCATATCTTCCAATTCCACATAATGCTGCATCTCTACCTTATCATGGATCTCCCGGTTTAAGCCAAGTAAAAATCTAGCCATTGTAGCCTCCTGATCCTCCTCCACATTAGCGCGGATCATAGCAATCTCCATCTCCTTGTAGTAATCCTCTACGCTTTGACTCCCTTGTCTAAGACCTTGTAGCTTTTTGTACAACTCTCGGTAGTAGTAACTTGGAACGAACCGCTTTCTCATCACTACTTTCATCTCCTCCCATGTGTCTATTGGGTGTTCTCTATTCCGCCTCCTGTTTATCACAAGCTGATCCCACCAAGTAATAGCATATTCAGAAAATTCAATCACGGCTAATTTTACCTTCTTTGCCTCGGAGTAGTTGTGGCAATCAAACACAAACTCCATCTTCTTTTCCCACTCAAGATATGCCTCAGGATCAGATCTACCTTGAAAGGACGGAATTTTCATCTTAATACCACCCAAGTTGTTATCTTCGTGATTCCTAGCTCCTCTATATCTTCCTCCAGGTCTCCTA
The DNA here is from genome assembly GCA_023736055.1 of Quercus glauca. Classification (NCBI taxonomy): domain Eukaryota; kingdom Viridiplantae; phylum Streptophyta; class Magnoliopsida; order Fagales; family Fagaceae; genus Quercus; species Quercus glauca. The sequence continues at coordinate 43,460,169 of CM043318.1, forward strand.
TTGTTAACAATGGAATCTCGATCTTCTTCTTCATCAAAACCAGACCCATAAAGCTCTTCATCCTCCTCCCTCGATGGATATCTTTCCCTTCTACGCAAATTACGACCTTTTTGTGGTTGCTCCTCACGTCTATTCTCCATTTAATCTATTCGTTCATGAACCTGCTCCATCTCCATCTTCATCACACGCCTTATCTCACTTATCATGGCCTCCATAAATACCTTCGGATCAACCAATTTTGTTTCATCTTCGGTAATGCTCTTACCACTATCGTGAGACATGTTTTCTGCAAAACAAAGGTTAGAAACAACACAAAAAAAAAAGGACCTCACGAATCACTCCCTTACGTGTTTACGCTCAAGAATGTGGATCACTCTCCACTCGTATTTCACTCAAAATAATATGGCTTTTACCCTCTGATGTTCTCACCACTCTTGCCTTTTTCCCCTCGATAATTCTCTTTAAGTTCTTTTGAAACTAAACAAACAACTCAAAAATTTCCAGCAACAATTTACCAAGAACTAATCAAGGAATTTCAGATTTGAACACAAGGAATAAGGAAATTTTCAGAATAGAATTAGAAGGAATATGGCAGTTTGGAATTTTTGGAATCACAGATTAGTGAATTTTTTTTTTTTTTTTTTTGGGAACTCCTTTCTGTCTTCTTCTTTGAGTCTCTCTCTCTTTTTTTTTTTTTTTTTTTTTTTTTTTTTTTTTTTTTTTTTTTTTTTACGATCAGCAACTAGCTTTTGAGAATAATGAAATAAAATTTCGAAATAACTAAGAGATGTGAGACCAGACCAATAGTTTAGACATCAACAAGAACAAACAAAGATTGAACAGATAGGGTAAAGGAAATTCAGCTAAGAAGAGATAAATGATGTGGACGGCTAAAGAAGAAACAAAGGAATGAAAGATGTTAAAGGATAGGCAAACCTGAACTAGAAACCGTGCTCTAATACCAAATGATGTGAACCCCGCCAAGAATAACGAGACCCAACAACGAAAAGGAAATCCAAGATCGTTCTATGGACAGATTCGAAGGAAAAACCTCGACCCGTTGTTTATGACAAACAAGAACCTCGGTATAAGGAAGACGCCACAAACGGTGGTGGAAACTCCGTTTGATAAGTCAAGATGAACGCCACGGGAAATCCCGATAAGTTCGAATAGTTCTTTAAAGAACCAAAGAGAATAAACCTCACAAGTTTTATGAATATTCAATTATGTCTCCCCAAAAAACGTTTACAGACTTAGGAGCCTATTTAAGGGCTCTATAAAACTTGACAGACAAGAAAATATATTCTAAAAAAACTCCTAATTGATACCTAACCATATCAGGAATCAAATTTGACCTAAAAAGCATTAAATGCACCTAAAAACAAGGAAATAAATCACCTAAACCTAAAATAACGTTTTTTTACATAAAAATACCAAAAATAATAAATTGCAATAATTAATTAGTAAATTGTGTTGTGCATCACGATCCTTCTAGAATAGGCCCAAAATATTTCTTGCCAATTCTTAGCCTTGACCGGATCCTTCTAGAACTTGAATCAAGGTGACGATTCTTTGATGCCCACGTGGATCATGCTCAATGGGCCTCCACGAATTTGCTTGAGCCCATAACTCTTGGATGAGTCCGTTGAGTACATCCTTGAACTTCTTTGCTTGTGCTCTCGAAACCGGTCCAATTGGTACTTGAACGAGATTCTTCGAAGCGGTGCCTTGATCTCCATCAATCTCCTTACGTTAAGCTTACTTAGGCTGAAGGCAAGTGGCTGAAGTCACCGGCGGGAACCTCTAGGGATTTAGTCAGTTGAAGACCTTGAAATCGTCCTCGGATTCTTCCTCGGAGTCAAGCACTTCAACTACTTTTCTTTTGTCTTCTTCTTCTTTTTCTTCTTCTTCCTCTTTGATAGCTGGCTGAAAAGGGGTTGCTTCGTCCTCGGCCTTGTACTGAAGGAGTGGCTCTACCTTCAGTACACCTTGTGGTCTTGGACCTAGGTTGAGGAAGCCCGGCACAGCAACGTTAATCAAATGCAAGCGTGGGTCCTTAGCTTTAATTACGCACTTCGGCGCTTGGAAACTTGATGAGAGTGGGGTGTAGCCGAGGATCAAGTGTGTCGCTCGTAGCTAGCTATCACTATGGACAAATACCTTGGCTTTAAGTATCTTGTCTAAGCTCGGCTGGTTAACAAGACTGAAATTTGGAACGGTAGCATGCTTATTTGTAAAACCATTAAGAAAACAAACAAAAAAGCACTGTTAGAAAAGGAAATGGCACAAATCAAAGGAAAAAAATAGGTGCAAAGTATGTTAAAGTGAAAACAGGGTGCCTTTGAAATAGTAAACCTAGACCTAAAAACCCCACCTGGGTTCCCCTCTCTTGTCGGGCAAGGGAGGCCATCGTGCCACTCTCCTAAAATGATCAGGAAATCTTTGTTCATGCCTTTGTTAGAGCCAGGGAGGCATGAAATGAGCCTAACCTCGGGATACCAAGTTTTGAGGTAGTATCCCTGCCCTTTTAGGTGGTGCAGGTTATAGACCTAGTTGACGTCATAGTGGGTAAGGTTTATGCCCATTTTCTCATTTAGGGCGTCTACACTACCTAAAATCCTAAATATGTTTGGGGCACATTGGGTAGGGGCTAATCTGTGAGCCCTAAGGTAATCCCTAATGATTATGCCTAGGGGGACTCTCATCCCTCCCTCTACAAAGACAATCATTGGGATTACTATTTCTCCCTCCTACCTATTAATGTGCCATCCCCTTCCTTACAATATCTAACAGAGACTCCTGGCAGGATCCTATATTGAGCTTTAAAGCTCTCTATACTCCCCGCAGAGTGTACCAAGTAAGCAAATCTACCTATATTTAAAGGAGGGTTGGGGTACTAAGATGGTAAAGGGGAAACTAAGAAGGCCGAGGAGGGAAAGACACGAAGAAAAGAAAAGTAGAAGGAAAAGTAAAGGGAGAGGTTTAAAAAGACTTACGTAGAGAAGAAAACTCTCCTTGGACTGACTCTTGATATTTGTGAGGGCACGAGTGAATTGAATAAGTGCGCAAGTGAAGTTAATGAGAGCAAAAGTGGAGTGGGTGGAGCGTTCAAGTGATATTTATTTATGAAAGAGAGAGACGAGCGGGAAAATTCCTGCCTGAGTTCCAATGGGATCCTTAGCCGTTGGATCCACATCACACCATAGAACGTGGGGAACATAGAGCCGCAGAAATTTAATGAAGGTGCATCTCGGATGCTGGAGCGTTAGGAGCGTGCGTTGGGTAGTTAAAAAGGAACTTGCACAAGCAGAGATGATGCATGATAAGAGCAGGGTAATTGTAGTGACATCCTTTCTTCCTGAGGAGCCGAAGAGGAGAATTTCAAGGGGTTATTGTAGGGGTGATAGGCCCAATAGTATGTATTTATATATATATATATATATATATATATATATATATATATATATTGGGCCGGAGGCTCAATTTGAGAGCATTAAGAAGTTCGAGAATAGGTAAAACAATGTTATGGGAGTCCGTGTTAGTGAATGAAGAGGGTTTGGTCATAAGACTCCAAGAAGGTAGTCCGAGGATGAATGCCTCCTTGGCTGAGTAAAGCCGAGGTCCAACGGTGTGGTCTGTCATCCAAGTCCATCATTAACATCATTTTTTTACTTACCACTATCAATCTGTCAGATAAACAGGTTTGAAAAGTTTTGTCAAAATTTTTGTCTATGGACTTTCAAAAAAAAATAAAAAATCTACATTGTTCATGTTAATTAGTAGTAATTTTGCATCTAAAACAAGATAATAGAATTTAAGTAATGCCAGCCCTGAGCACTGCTTATCATATTAGAACTAGTTGCACCAATGGACATGCCATCCACATTAAAGTTAAGGGTGATTCTGAGATAGTAGTGAGGCAAGTCATTGCTAAGTATCAGATAATAGAAACAAAGCAACAACCATAAAGACTTACAACCTACAAAATAAATTTGTTTTACTTGAAATTTTTAAATATTGTTGCATAGGATAAATTATTACTTGAATAGAGCTAAAAATTGTGTGTGTGTGTATATATATATATATATATATATATATGATAAGGGTATTTTTAGACCTACAAAGTTGACGACACAAAGCATAAGTGAATGGACCAAATGTCTGATTGTTTAGCCTAACAAGCCCACCTTGCAATATAATAGATGGTCTTATTAGGTTGATGACATAACAAGACTGACGAACACATTTTCGTAGGCAGACGGATCCAGAGGAAGCAAACCTTAATTAGATGGACCTCAGGTAGACGGACCTAATAAAGGGAGACGCACGGTACTCAAGTGGCTCCCACGTGGCTGGAAGTGCTCATCAAGAATCTTGATATGGAAAAGCCTTGCACCTTATGCCTAACCATAATTGAGGATCATCTACAAGGAAGACAATCTCGAAAAATCTGGAAATTTGATGGAGAATTCTCCCATAAAGGAAAAGCCTCACTTCTTAAGAAATTAAGGTCAAATCTACACCGCTATATAACCTCCAAAACCCTCTCTCACAAAGGTACACACAATTTCTCTAAAACTCATACTCTCTCGCATTGTTGGAGCTCTCTTCTATCTTAACATTTGGAGGGTCTTTGGCCGGTACCCCACTAGAGTCCTTTGATTGGTTCTTCTCTTTTGTTCTTTAGGTGCACCCATTGACACGTGTGTGGACAATCAACTCACTGATGATTTTTGTGCATCATCAATATATTTTATATATATATATATATATATATATATATATATTTGTATGTATGTATGTATGTATGTGCATATTTATATTTTTTTTCAAAAATGTTTATAGATATTTACTTATTGTATGACCAATGATATACAAAAATAAAAAAAAAGCGATTTGTGATACAAGAGAATGTTGATTAAGAAAGATATAATTATTAATGATTTGATGACAATAAAGTTCACCAAATTTGTTGAGCTGTTAGATTGAGTTTCATACACTTGTGACTAGACTAATGTAAAGGAAAAGGAGGGAAAAAAATTTCTACATATATATTTTTTTAATAATTCAATAGTTGCAATAGGAGAATGAAGATTTGAATATTTGATGTTTCCATTGGAAACATATGTTGGCTCAGTTGAGCTAAGGGCTAATGTTTCTGAAGTAGTTTGATGCTTTGATTTCCCGGAATGGGTTTTGGTTGGATATCTAATAAATTCCAATTTCGATGTCTCTAGCATATTGAATTGTTTTGTTTTCAAATGGTGTACATTTCGCATTATGACCAGTTTGGATTAAGGGAAAGAGAGAGAGAATAAAGTAAAGTTGGCAAAATTTTAGCCAACTCTCTCTCTCTTAATTGGCCCTTCGCTTATTTGGCATTTTGATAATCATCTTTTGTTCAAAGTAGACTAAAGTATATTTATATCTCAAAAAGTGAAAAAGTGAGATTTTAAAAAGTCCTTAAAACAAAATAAGCTGAAAACTTACGAAAATGCTTGTGACAAATGTACAATCATCTCGTTTACTTCATTTTCGCCTTTGAATGGTCAAAATCGTGTTAAGAATTGAACTTGAAGTTGAACCTCCAGAACGCAATTGTATTATTGGATCTTTATGTCTTAATATTCTTCGTAGAGGACAACAGTTTTTCTTTTTGGGCTCAAACGTAGAGCTCTACTGTTGAGTGTCAGACCATGCATTCCTTAGACTGGAGAAAGTAGGAGATATTGGGCTTTTGCTCTTATTTTGTAAAAAATCTAGCACAATGTTCCTGTTTTGAAATTATTTAGGTCTGTGTCCTTATTTTAATACTCAATTTAAAAAAAATTGAATTACAAGTGGAACTCGACATTAGTAACGTCAAGTTCTATGCATATTTTGCCACTTAATTTTTAATTTTTTTTAAGTGAAACTCAACTTTGCTAAAGTCGAGTTTTAATAAAAAATTTACATATAACTCGATTTTGAGGATATCGAGTTTAAAAAATAGCGACACAGACCTAAATAGTTTTAAAACAACGACATATTGCTGTTATTTTTGCAAAATAAGGGCAAAAGCCCAATATCTCTGAGAAAGTATATAACTACTAAAAAAAGACAAATTTGAAGTGTTAGGCTTAGATGGTTAATGATAAGTAGAAAAGTGATATCAGTGATTATTTTAGATAAGTGAAAAAATATTTTATAAATTGTTTTGAGTGTATAGAATTGCTCCTTATTTTTTCTTTTTCTTTTTAATTAATTAATTAATTAATTAATTTTTTATATTTTTATATTTTTTATGGAAGCATTACTCCTTACTAATGGCTTGGTGCTGTATATGCCTAAGAGCATTCACAGCTGGTATCTTTGAACTATTCTATTTTACCATTTTAAAATTTACTTTATCATTTATACCCTACCATTTTACAACACTCCCAACATCCCTAAACTCTATATTTTTTTTCTCCTTTATTTAGATATTCTTTTTTATTCTTTTTTTACTATTTCTCTTTCACAACTAAACAACCTTCAAATAGCAACACAGTGAACACACTACCACCCTCATGTATCCCAGCACCACCACGGGACCATCAAACCAAAAGCGAAACCCTGTTAAAAAAAACCATCAAACCAAACCAAACTTTCATGTATACCAGCAAACCCAGAGAAAAAAAAAAAAAAAACCCCATTAATGGAGCCATCAGAGCCAATCATAATGCCATGCCGATCTGCCAAAACCCACCACCGATGTGCCACAATCTCCACCACTAACCCACCACAAACCGACTCGATCTTCACCCACAAACAAAACAAATACCCACCAATGCAAGACCCACCACCACCACATGTTTTAACACCTCAGTACTCACCACCACAGCCATGGCGAGATCAACCTCCACCTGGTAACCCTCCACGCCATTGGTCACGATCCTCCACACCACGTTGATCCCCGTGAGAGACCCATCACGATCCTCCACACCAACCAATGCCCACGCCACGCTAGGCCACCACCATACCCATGGCCACCTCGATCCACCACCGAAACTTAGCTCCAAACCCATGGCCAAATGGTGGAGCTTCGTTGATTGTAGAGAAGAGGGAGAAAGAGAGGAGAGTGAGTGAGAGACAGAGAGATAAGAGATGTGTGATGAGAGAGAAAGAGGAATAAAATAGAATATAATCATAGTTATCAAATCGTGAATCGTATCATGAATCGATTTTTTATTTTTCAGTATCGTGTATCGTAAGATACACAAACACCTAATAAAATTATAAAATAATTATAGATATACATATATAAAAGGTACATTCATTATAAATTCAAAATATATTCAACTAATGACCAATTTAATCATTACTTTTGTAATAAAATTTAACAAAGCTAACTAAATAAATCAAATTAACTTATGTTTATTACATGCACATTCAAATTGATTAAACTCATAAGTAATACATGATATATAAATCAAAATAATAATAATATCTTTTCATCATCTTGGCTAATCAACTCCATCTAAGTCAATGTTATCATCATGTTCAGCATCTTGCAAAATGATTTTTTCATTGACATTTTCTTCATTATTATCAACATTTAGTTTTTTTTGTGGTTTTTTTAATCTAATAATTATTCTTTATATTTTTTCTTGGCATTCTAGCTTTTTAGACTCAAAATAATAATAACAAAACAAAAGATAATTATATTTTCATTTAATACATTATTAATGGCATAGAAAATAAATATGCACATATGAAAGTGAGTGTTATGAGTATAGTCTAAATTTTGTTGGAGAAAGAGAAGGGAGGAAAAAAACTCATGAACTTGTAATTTTATTAGACTCAATTAAGTTTTCCAATAATTTTGTGTTAAAAAAGTCTAACAACTTATTTAAATGAAATAAAACCACAAATTTTAACAAAAAACTCATTTTTAACCCACATGTCTATGTATCGTACGATACATATGATTCACCGATATGGTACAATTCATACAATATACACCTATATATCGGACGATTTATGAGCACTAACAATATGCTTTTACGATACGAAATTTTTTGTATACGATACGATACGTATCGCGTATTGTGCAATACTAACAACTATGAATATAATGTTTTGATAAAATACTACAATATCATCCTACCTTTGAGATGGTACTGTAAAACTATGCCAAAAAAATTTAGCTTTTTACGCTTTCCCATTCCAGTTGCCGAACACGTTTTGGGCCTGAATGCAAAATTCACCTTACATTAGGCATTTTGCAGGCCCACTGCGAATGGTCTAATGCCGTACATTTATGTGGTAGTAAGTAGGTCCCATATAAGAACGAAATCGCTGCTCTTGGAATAATACGGCTCACCTACCATTTAAGCTAATTTATGATCTAGCAACCACCTTTGTGAATGGTCGACCCCACCTATGACGTATTTTTCGATTAATCCATATTATTAGAACTCAGAAGATGATAAAGAAATGCATGACATCAAGCGGCTTATGTCAATGTTTTGGAAATGCTTTTTTTACTAGGAAGTTTCCGTTCACGGATGGGTTTTTTTTTTTTTTTAATTTTTTTTAATTTTTAATTTTTAATTTTTAATTTTTAATTTATTTTTATATTAGTTATTAGAGAAATTATACATTTTCCATCATAATCTTATAACTTTATAAATTATTGATGGGAACGAATTACAGAAAAATAAAAAAGTACATATTTATTGTGTTATTCAAATGATTAGTTTCATTATTAAAAATGTTTTGTAATAATAATATAATAATAATAATAAGGGTCATACTAACGAGTGTTCTTAAGGCACCGTTTAATAATTTATTTTAAGAAAGTTTTGATACCACTTTTATGGAAAATGAAAAAAGCTGTTAAAATATTAATTACTTTTTTTTTCATTTTCCATAAAATTTTTTTTTAAATAAATTATTAACCAGTGTCCTAAGGGTACTCGTTAGCATTTTCCTAATAATAATAGTAGTTTTAGGCGTTGAATGTAGACAAGAAAACTATTGTGAAGAATAGAAACCACATGTTGTTCAAGAAAACTACATTGAAACTTTGAATGTTGACCAAGAAATTAAACTACATTGAATTATAGAAAACCAACACTGAAATTTCTAAAAGTTGGACGAAATTTCGTCTGCCTTTCGCATTGGCCATTGCACGACCTTTTGTTCTTTCAAGCCATTCATCTGCCAAGAAAATAGACTTGGAGGTTGGAACAGGTTTACCATTGACAACAGTGGCGCGCCGCCTTAAGGACAGGGTGGTCCCAGGACCACCCTGAACTGAATTTTTTTTTAATATATAATAATTTAAAATTTTTTATTTGTCTATCCTTAAAAAAAAAAATTTGAGAACACCCTCAGTTTTTTTTTTTATACCAATAAAATTAAATTTTACTCAATAATTTATTTTACATTAAGTGGATGAATGATTGTTTGGTTGTGTACATTGAAAGAGATGTAGTTTGTAGTATTGATAATGAGACTATCATGCACCGATTTCAAAATATGAAAACTCATAGAAGACGATTGTAAACTTTATATATTTGCGTGTTTTTTTATTGTTGTTGTTGTCAATATATGAATTTCTCTTTTTATTAGATTGTATAATTTATACTTCTTAAGGAACACATTGCCCTAAACACATTAGTTTAGGAGCTATTTTTAGAAACATTTTATTGGGAAAATGATAAAACAATAAATATTGTTAATAGGTTTTTATATTTCCCATGAAAGTAATGTGAAAACTTTTCTATTATGGTTTATTAACAATTGCTTTAAGAGTCGCCATTGAATGATTGTTTGGTTGTATACATTGAAAGAGATGTAGCTTGTAACATTGATAATGAGACTATCATGCACCGATTTCAAAATATGAAAACTCATAGAAGGCAATTGTAAACTATATGTATTTGCGTGTTTTTTTATTATTGTTGTTGTCAATATATGAATTTCTCTTTTTATTAGATTGTATAATTTATACTTCTTAAGGAATACCCTGAGAAAAATTATTGGAGCCGTCATTGAATACTAATCTTAAAGGGGAAATGTTAACCAATACCCTAAAGACATTAGTTTAGGAGCTATTTTTAGAAACATTTTATTGGGAAAATGATAAAACAATAAATATTGTTAATAGGTTTTTATATTTCCCATGAAAGTAATGTCAAAACTTTCTTATTATAGTTTATTAACAATTGCTTTAAGAGTATCCGTTAACATGACCTATCTTAAAGATAGAAAAAAAAGAAAAGAAAGATGCTGACGCGTTTTGATTGATTGAGACATAGTGTGCTATTGCGTTTTGAGTGAGACATACATTAAGGGTTTGTTTGAGATCGGTTTATTTAACTGAAACTAAATTTTTTTTGCTGAAAGTATTGTAAATAAAGATAAAAATTAGCCGAAATAGTATAATGAGTCCTATGAATAGTATCAAAAAGTGCAGTGGGACCTATAAATAGTAGTAAAAATAAGCTGAATAGTAAAATAAGTTGGCAAAAATAGACTTTGCCAAACGGACCATAAATATGGTTCCACCACCTTATACCTGTATTGAATTTCGATGTTATAAAAACCAATTAGATATTTGCAATGAGATCTACTAGCAATAGATTTGACATGGTTATAACCTCATTGATTGCTCAGTTTGTTATGCTATCATAGCACATGATAGGGGTAGATGATGATGATGATGATGATAATAATAATAATGACAATATCTAACAAATATCCTTGTGGTGCAACTTTAAAATTATGATTCCCCATAAATTTATTTCATCTTTGGTAATACTTTTTCCTTTCTTCTCTAATATTCTCCACGCAACCTCAAGAAAAAAGTTTTTTTTTTTTTCTCTAAAATTTTTAAGAAGTTTAATTCTCGTCTCCAACTTAATAAAAATTTTGTTAAGAACCTTATAACTTGGTTGGCATTTTGTAATAATTTCAATAGAAATATTTAGGTTTAAGTGTGTGTTTCTTGATTACACTTTGTTAGAAGCGTGCTAAAATATACTTGTATTTTGAAAAGTAAAAAAAAAAAGAAAAAAAGAAGAAGATATTTTTAAAAACTGTGCATAAAAGTTAAAAATTAAAAAAACTAATCAAATAAATTGGACACAAGCGGACTTTAAATCTCCTCTACTGCCATTTTATAACCATGGACTTAGATATTATGATTTTGTGAGTGTAATGAGTAGTTTCGTGATACTAAGGGCTCCGATGTGTTATCAAAGGGAAAACCGAAGAACTGGGCTAAAAACTTCTCCGCTGCCCTCCAAGCGGTAAATCAATCCACTAGAGAATAAGTTGGAGTATAAGAATAACAAAAGACCCTCCAAGCCTAGTCTACCCTATGTACTTGAGCCCTCCAAGCTCCTGCTACCAACTTACTTCGCCAAGCCTTGTCTTTTCTAACTCTCCGGATCCAGTAATACGCTCTATTGCATCTGCCAAGCCTCACCGACTTCTTTTGGCAAATCCTCAAAACTTCCCAAGTTCCAAAACACTCTCTACACTCTGAATATGTGTGGGTTGTGTTTGGGTACAAATCTCCTCTCAAGGTATGACAATGGGAAAGGGAAGGAGAAGAGGCTAGAATGATTTATAACTAAGGATGAGTAGCTCTCTCTCCAAAAGATGGGTGTGTGTGTTGTAGAAAACCTATCTAGGATTTTTTTCTTTGAATGACCTCTTTTACTTTTGTGAGTAATGAGAGTATATATAGTATGGGTGAAGGGCAAGAAAGTTATACTTAAAATCCTCTAGCTAGAGAGTTTCGCGGGTATCTTGCGAGAAGGTCTTACCCGCGAGACACTCACGAAATCCTCCAGGCTGGCATGACTCTTCAACTTCCAGTATGTGCTTTTCACGTGGCTCTTTCGTGGGTTAAGCTTCTAGTGAGACACTCACCAAATCCACTGATTCTTCACTTTATGCTCGATTCTTCACTAACTTTATACTAAACCCAATACAATAAAATCTCACAAAATACAAGGAACAAAATTAAAGCAATTACAACCCTTTTTGTCATGGAATAAAGCCAACATAAAAAAAAGTTGTAAATCACAACTTTACAATCTCTCCATTTGGTTATTCCATGACAAAACACCCTATAACAGACTTTAGACTTAAACGTGAGTTTGGGAACAATGACAAAACTCACTCACACCTAAATCTAGAAGTTATGATGAACTTGGAATATATATACCTGTAACTTGAAACATCTGCACAAAACACATTAGACCCTCAAGGTAAGTCAAGTGATAGAAGGACAAGTATAATGTAACAAGTAAAACACAATCAAGTAAACATGTTGTGAAACATATGAGCAATTTGATCAAACACAAAACAGTCATATGGAAATGACTACAATGATCATATAGCAAAGCAAATGATCATCCGAACATGCAACCAATAAAGCACAATAATATAAGGATGTATGCATGTCTAACACATAAATTCGATGCGATGAAAGCAACAAAGCATAGATACTAAACATAACTCAAAGCACCATAAAACAACAAGAACACAAGCAAAGGGTAAAACAAGACAAAATAAGGTTTTCTCAAAAAAGATGTCTTCTCCCTCTTAGTATATGCATCTTCCTTATGGCTTTCTCCCCTTATGAATGTGCATGAGGTAGAATTTCTCCTCCTAAGAATGTGCACATGAGTCATATATAAATGACGAAACACACCAGTATACTCTCCGGTATACTCTCCCCTTTTTTGTCACGAATAGAAAAATGAATCAAGAGGAAGGAGGGAAAGAAAAAAAGATATGAAAAATGGTAAAAGATAATGCATGAGGGGTGCAAGATGAATGAGAAAATGAAACTCAAACGAAAGACAAAAACATAAAAAAAAAAAAAAGATGCTACAAAGCATAAAGTTAAACATGACATGCTAAGGATGATGGAACAAAGTATAGATCAAGGCATGACATAGACATAAGAACATGTTATATGTGCTAAAAGGTCTAAAAAGACTTAGTTAGCATGAGTGAATGCAAAAACATGTCAAGTGTTAGAGTGTGTGCAGCAAGGTGCATGTGAGATGTATGGCCTGTGCATGTGAGATGTATGGCCAATGCATGAGCAAGCACTCACGGGGCAAAGTGTGTAAAACAAATAACCAATGATCAAAACATGATAAACATGCATAATCATGGTAATCCCAAAAAATTGGTACTCATCGGAGTCTAAAACAACAACAAAATGTCATTTGGGCATTTTATCAAACACTTAGAATGCACACACTATACATGTATGTTAAACAATGCATGAACATATGAAAATCTTGCCTAAATACATGTTAAAATGCCACAAGGGGCCAACATCCAAAGAAAATCATCATTTAAAACAAAACACAATAAAAAATATTGACAAAAATTAAGTTTCCCAACTCCCTTTGAGAAAATCCCAACTATGAACATAAAACCCCCAAAAACATAATCTAAGGGTCAAAATCAATGAAAAGAGTTAAAAATTACCTTAGAGATGTTTATGAAATATCAAACACTTGAAATTAGTTGGGTTTTGATGTTGAAGCATTAAAATAGGGGTTTGGGAGAAGAGAGGAGACATTTAAAATAAATGTCCCCTGAAATGCCCTTTAAAAAGCTGATCTGGTGATTTTCGTGGGAAGCTAGGAATTTTCGCTGGTACCTAACTAGCGAAATTTCACTTGTAATTTTGCGGGTAAGCCTTACTCAAGAAACAGTCGCGAAACTCTTTTTCCAAAACTGAAAACTTGAGAATTTGACCCTTTAACTCGCAACTGAGCTTATACATAAAATAAGTCATGAAAACACCTAGAAAACATGTTTTTCACATAAAAACAACTTGAAAAATTTTGAAAAACATGGGTGATACAAATCACTTCCAAAAGTAAACAAAAAGAACAAAAATCTTTTTAGTTTGATCCACATATGGTTGACCACACACACATCACATTTGAACATGTACAATCATACAAATGAAATAAGCATTTATTGAACAAAAATCTTATGTGTTGTGTGTGAGAATCAAATGTGGAATAGTCCTTAGTCCAGAGTGAAGCTTCAATGATCAATTCAATCAAGTCACACATAACTAATACTAAGTCAAGTGGTCTATGTCAATTATAGAAATGAATATTTATGACTTCTCACAAGAAAATGATTACATATCTTTGAAACTTTTCATTTGACTTTTTTACAATTCATAACATTTGATCATTTTTGAACAATACATCTCATTTTGAGATCGATATTTGCAATTTTTTATATTTCAATTTTGAGAGTAAGTCTATGACTTTTTGGGCACCATACATTTCAATTCAAGTTACTTTCCCTTTTTCCTAGTCAAATACTAGCATATGTGACGACTTTTGCAGCTTATTATCTCTTTTTAAGATTTGACATTTGTTGAGTTATAAAGCAAAAATATAAAAAGTGTAGGAAGATATATAGACACAAGTCTATGTATGTATCAAAACCATCAAAACTATTGACCAATCACTCATGACAAGTTTGAAGATTGATTTACAATAGTCACACATAGATTTCAAGATTTTTCCCACAAAGATAGATGTGCATACATAACAAGCTAAGCTCATAAATGCACTACTCTATTAGTACGAAGGTACTAGGCCAAATTCACATGTGATATGTGCTCAAACATATGTGATCAAACTTTTAGATTTTTCACTTTTTATGTGTTTTTGGATTTTTTACATACACAAAAACAAAAGCATAAAAGTAAAATCAAATGCAAAAACAACAAAAATAATGCATATAAAGATATACATGATGCACAAATGCATGACAATGAAGCATTTAATGCATGAAGGGTCCTACAAAGATCGAAAGAATTGGATCAAGGACCAAAAGAGCATAAACTCAACCATAGAAACCCTTCCTCATCCAAATGGAATGATTGTTTGGAATGAGTGTCTCATGAGAAGTGAGACGAGGGTTGGAAGAATGACAACCGGAAATGCATATAGACAAGGAGGTAAGAACATCAAAAACTTTCTTCAACAACTTACCATTTTCCCCCAAAACCGATTTAGCTTTCAAAGCACAACTTCCAAGAAGCTCATGTTTCTCTTTTCTTTTTATTCTCTTAAGAGCTTAAAACTTAGAGCAATGTGGTTTAATATGACTAAAGGCACCATAATAGTGACAAACAATGTGTTTAGGTCAATCAGGCTTTTTGGGGAAGGATCTAGTAACATGGTATTGTTCTCTCTTCAACTTTGGACATTGAGGTCTTATATGACTAATCACACCACAATGGTGGCAAGTTGGAACAAAGTTAGATTCATCTAAAACCTTAGGTTGAGACCTAAACGGAGGCTTTGGCTTAAGAGCATTTCTCTCCACCTTTTGGTTTCTTTTGTGTGGAGGAATGTGCATCGATTTTTTTTTAGACCTAGAACTCACAATATGCACAAAACCGGGTACCACAACATAATTGCAACAGACATTTTCATTTTTTTAGCAATAGGTTTAACAATCAAACACTTAGCATGCATCTTAAGAGATTTGTTTTCACATTTTAGCTCATCAACAAGTTTGCTAGACAAGACAAGTTTAGCATCCAAGTTCATATTCAAACCTTCAAACTCTTTAAGCTTTTCAAGAGAATTTTCAGCAAGTTTCTTATATTTCTCAACCAATTTGTTGGATTTATTGAGCTTAGCAATCAAATCATCATTTTCACAAAATAACTTGCTCAAATTCTTATGAAATTTGTTAGCTTTTTTCTTTAAGAGTTTGATGTTAGGAATAACAACAACACCCAAAGATTCATGTAACATAGCATCACAATCATGGGTCTGCGTGCCAAAGATGAGGTTGTTGGGCCTCACTTTTTTGGGTTCACAACTTATTTGTAGAGTGGGTTTAAGAGTTTCCTACTATGGGTAATTCTCACCGCTAGACTCCATCACGCCTTCCCCCCCCCTTTTCTTATCACTAGTTTCTCCTTTTTCTCTCCCTGCTCTCTCCCCATTTTTTCACCAACCCACATCTCTCCCCCATTTCTCATATTTATAGCTCCCTCTTAATGGAGTGGTCATCATTGTTCCCTTGGTAAGTGCGATGGGAGGTCCAATGTTGTTGATTGTAAGTGGTTGGTTAAGTGGTGGTGGCTTTGGAATTTGGTTCCTTCTTCCGTGGACAGCTCGGCAGCATCGTTCCGCAAAGCACTGCCGGGCATGTGAGAGTTAGTGTGTTTGCTCGTCGACCTTCCCTTCGATGCTCGAGGACGCCTTTCCAAGCAGGGCCTTCGCTGCGTGACTTGGGCCAATGGCTTGCACGGGTACAGTCTGGGCCTTTGGGCGAGTGGAGACTGAGTCCATGCGCTTTGCCCTTGCATCGGAGCCCAAATGGGCTCGGGCATTGGATGCCGCACAGAAGTATATGTGCGTGCCAGAGATGAGGTTGTTGAGTCTCACTTTTTTGGGTTCACAACTTATTTGTAGAGTGGGTTTAAGAGTTTCCTACTATGGGTAATTCTTACCGCTAGACTCCATCACGCCTTCCCCCCCCCTCTTTTTCTTATCACTGGTTTGTCCTTTTTCTCCCCCTGTTCTCTCCCCATTTTTTCACCAACCCACATCTCTCCCCCATTTCTCATATTTATAGCTCCCTCTTAATGGAGTGGCCATCATTGTTCCCTTGGTAAGTGCGATGGGAGGTCCAATGCTGTAAATTGTAAGTGGTTGGTTAGGTGGTGGTGGCTTTGGAACTTGGTTCCTTCTTCCATGGATAGCTCGGCAGCATCGTTCCGCAGAGCACTGCCGGGCATGTGAGAGTTAGTGTGTTTTCTCGTCGACCTTCCCTTCGACGCTCGGGGACGCCCTTCTAAGCAGGGCCTTCGCTGCGTGACTTGGGCCAATGGCTTGCACGGGTACAGGCTAGGCCTTTGGGCGAGTGGAGATTGGGCCCCTGCGCTTTGCCCTTGCATCGGAGCCCAAATGGGCTCGGGCATTGGATGCCGCACATTAGCCCCCCCTTGATTCGTGCCCGTTGCTTGGCAAGAATCAAGGAATCCCAGAAGGCGCACGTTGTTCGGTGAATTGTTGTCTGGGATGTTCCAGAGTTCCATTAATGCGTCCCTAAAAAGGCGCGCCGAATCTGGCCGTTTGGTTCAACCCTCATTATTACTTGACGCTTCGTGAACTGAGGCGGCGCATGCTTCAGTTGGTGTTGGAACCAGAATGATTGCTAATTAATCTTCATAATGGCTAATTAACCGCTGCTCACTCTCCTGGGGTCTCCTATAAAAGGTCTGCTCCAAACCATCCTTTTACTTTTCACTCTCTACTTACTGTGTTCCCTTCTCTGCCATGCATTCATCTGCGCACTCATACTCCAGCCTAGAATTTCCTTTCACCTTAGAACTCAAAGTAAGTTCTCTACATTCCCTCTTTTACCTCCGTATTTTCATTCATTTTTCTTCTAGAGTTTAGGATGGGATGTTCGTACCTTTTAGATACGAGTGCGGCCCTAGCCACTTTTAGGTAGGCCTTTGACATTCTCAATGATGTGGAGGTGGCGTATTGCCATGAGAGCGAAATCTCTCTTCATAGAGGGGGCAATACTGCATTTTTTCCCTTGATGGCGATTTTAGAGGGTGGGGTGAGGTTTCCTGTAAACCTCCTTCTAATAGACACCCTTAGGTATTATGGATTGTGCCTCAACCAACTTCCTCTCAACTTTTACCGGGTGGTGAGTTGCGTGAGGCGGTTGAACTAGATATTTGGTTTGCAGTTAGACTAACACGACATAAATCACATGTACAGTTTATGTGGGGCTAAGAAAACAAATTATTATCTGAAAGTTAGAGACATGAGGGTACAGCTGATCTCCTGCCTACCCGACTCAAATAGGAACTCTGCCGGGAAGTTCGTTGACTTCCCCAGCCCCCTCACCAGGCGCGAAGTGGGTTCGTCCCGATCATTGACCTGTTTTCATTTCTCATTTATTCTCACGATCATATGCATATTTCGTATTGTAAACATTTTTATTTACTCTGATGTTTATCTGTGTTGATATTTACAGACGGCAGAGTGTTCGTCCCGGACATCAGAGTCGTTCACGTACGGGACTTGAACTTCATGCTCAGGTCCGAGATTTTTGTTCACACAGACGGACAGCTCCGAGTGTCCCACTTGATACTCGGGGTTAACCCTGTGTATTCTACCTAGAAAGCTTTCAGCTAGGCCTTGCTAGTTGATAGCCCACTTCTGTCCTATATCGACGTTTGGCATGCAAATTTTCTCCCTCCGAGGCTTACAGTAGGTGAGGCCCGTGACCAAGGTCCACGGTATATCTGTTCTGACGAACGCCAACCTGTGCGGGACGAGTCTGCTGAGCGTGTGTCCCGAGCTCGCCGAGAACGTGCTCAAGATCAAATTCAGCAAGAAGCTCCTGTCCAACCAGAAGGTCTCGTTGATGAAGAAGCCCCTCCCCACAGACGACGCCAATTGTGCATGCCAGAGATGAGATTGTTGGGCCTCACTTTTTTGGGTTCATAACTTATTTGTAGAGTGGGTTTAAGAGTTTCTTACTATGGGTAATTCTCACCGCTAGACTCCATCACGCCTTCCCCCCCCCCCCCCCCTTTTTCTTATTACTGGTTTCTCCTTTTTCTCCCCCTGTTCTCTCCCCATTTTTTACCAACCCTCATCTCTCCCCCATTTCTCATATTTATAGCTTCCTCTTAATGGAGTGGCCATCATTGTTCCCTTGGTAAGTGTGATGGGAGGTCCAATGCTGTTGATTGTAAGTGGTTGGTTAGGTGGTGGTGGCTTTGGAACTTGGTTCCTTCTTCCGTGGATAGCTCGGCAGCATCGTTCTGCAGAGCACTATCGGGCGTGTGAGAGTTAGTGTGTTTGCTCGTCAACCTTCCCTTCGACGCTCGGGGACGCCCTTCCAAGCAGGGCCTTCACTGTGGGACTTGGGCCAATGGCTTGCACAGGTACAGGCTGGGCCATTGGGTGAGTGGAAACTAGGCCCTTGCACTTTGCCCTTGCATCGGAGCCCAAATGGGCTCGGGCATTGGATGCCGCACAATGGGGATTATCACTCATGGAGACATTTTCACAAACATATGGCATGCTACAATCATCAACAACCAAAGAAGCATATAAATCACAATTCATGGAAATAAACACAAGGAGTCATGGATCGCACTTAGGTAATGAAACCAAAATAAGTGTACCTGCTCAGATATCAATTGAAAGCTCGAATTTGTGTGAAAACACAAGAACTGTTTAGACCCCCAAATTAAAAATTATGGCATGGTTCCGCTCTGATATCAATTGAAAGCTCGAATTTGTGTGAAAAAACAAGAATTGTTTAGACCCCAAAATTAAAAATTATGGCACGGTTGATTTTATTCTAACTTAAACTAAGTGCGGAATAGAGTAAATGCAAGCAAACAAATAATATAACTACTCTAAGCCATATTCATCAAATATCATCAATGAAATGAAAGCTAAAAGAGTAGGGAAGAAGAATAAAAACACAAGATAACACTCCGATGTGTTATCGAAGAGGAAACCGAAGAACTTGACGAAAATCGATCTACTAGAAAATAAGTTGGAGTACACGAATAAGTTGGAGGGTCTTTTGTTATTCGTGTACTCCAACTTATTCTCTAGTGGATCGATTTACCGCTTGGAGTACACGAATAACAAAAGACCCTCAAAACCTAGTCTACCCCATGTACTCGAGCCCTTCAAGCTTCTGTTACCAATTGACTTCGCCAAGCCTTGTCTTCTCTAGCTCTCTGGATCCCACAATACGCCTGATTGCATCCTCCAAGCCTTACTAGCTTCTCAAGCTCCAAAACACTCTCTACACTCTGAATAGGTGTGGGTTGTGTTTGGGTACAAATATCCTCTCAAGGTATGAAAATGGGAGCGGGAAGGAGAAGAGGTTAGAATGATTTATCACTAAGGATGAGTAGCTCTCTCTCTAAAAGATGGGTGTGTGTGTGTGTGTTGTAGAAAACCTATCTAGGATTTTTCTCTCTGAATGTCCTCTTTTACTTTTGTGGGTAATGAGGGTATATATAGTATAAGTGAAGGGTAAAAAAGTCACACCTAAAATCTTCTAGCCAGAGAGTTTCGCGGGTATCTTGCGAGAAGGCCTTACTCATGAGACACTCGTGAAATCCTCTAGGCTGGCATGACTCTTCAGCTTCCAGCTTGTGCTTCTCACCTAGCTCTTTCGCGGGTTAGCTTCTAGCAAAAAACTTGCGAAATCCACTGATTCTTCACTTTATGCTCGATTCTTCACCAACTTAATACTAAACCCAATACAATAAAATCTCACAAAAAACAAAGAACAAAATTAAAGTAATTACAACACTTTTTTGTCGTGGAATAAAGCCAACATAAAATATAGTTGTAAATCACAACTTTACAAATAGAAACAAAGCAACAACCATAAAGACGCACAACCCACAAAATAAATTTGTTTTACTTGGAATTTTTAAATATTATTGCATAGGATAAATTATTACTTGAATAGAGCTAAAAATTGTAAATATATATATATATATATATATATATATATGTATGTATGTATATGTATGTATGTGCATATTTATATTTTTTTTCAAAAATGTTTAAAGATATTTACTTATCGTATGACCGATGATATAAAAAAAAAAAAAAAAAAAAAGCGGTTTGTGATACAAGAGAATGTTGATTAAGAAAGATATAATTTTAATGATTTGATGACAATAAAGTTCACGAAATCTGTTGAGCTGTTAGATTGAGTTTTATACACTCGTGACTAGACTAATGTAAAGGAAAAGGAGTGGAAAAAATTTCTACATATATATTTTTTTAATCATTCAATAGTTGCAATAGGGGAATGAAGATTTGAATCTTTGATGATTCCATGGGAAACATACGTTGGCTCAGTTGAGCTATGTCTAATGCTTCTTAAGTAGTTTGATGCTTTGATTTCCCGGAATAGGTTTTGGTTGGATATCTAATAAATTCCAATTTCGATGTCTCTAGCATATTGAATTGTTTCGTTTTCAAATTGTGTGCATTTAGCATTATGATCAGTTTGGATTAAAGAAAAGAGAGAGAGAATAAAGTAAAGTTGGCAAAATTTTAGCCATACTTATCTCTACTTTCTCTCTCTTCCTCTCGATCTTAATTGGCCCTCTGCTTATTTAGCATTTTGATAATTATCTTTTGTTCAAAGTGGACTAAAGTATCCTTATATCTCAAAAAGTGAAAAACGAGATTTTAAAATGTCCTTAAAACAAAATAAGCTAAAAACTTACGAAAATGCTTGTGACAAATGTACAATCATCTCGTTTACTTCATTTTCCCCTTTGAATTGTCAAAATCGCGTTAATTATTGAACCTGAAGTTGAACCTCCAGAAAGCAATTGTATTATTGGATCTTTATGTCTTAATATTCTTCGTAGAGGACCACAGTTTTTCTTTTTGGGCTCAAACGTAGAGCTCTACAGTGGACTACCAGACAACGCATTCCTTAGACTTGAGAAAGTATTATCGAACTTGAAGTTGAACCTCCAGAAAGCAATTGTATTATTGGATCTTTATGTCTTAATATTCTTCGTAGAAGACCACAGTTTTTCTTTTTGGGCTCAAACTTAGAGCTCTACAGTTGACTGCCAGACAACGCATTCCTTAGACTTGAGAAAGTATATAACCTAAAAAAAAAAAAAATGACAAATTTGAAGTGTTAGGCTTAGATGGTTAATGATAAGTAAAAAAGTGATATCAGTGAAAAATATTTTATAAATTGTTTTGGGTGTACAGAATTGCTCCTTATTTTTTCTTCTTCTTTTTAATTAATTAATTATATTTTTATATTTTTTATGGAAGCATTACTCCTTAGAACATTCATAATGTGAATTGTAAATGCCGTATGTTAGCAATATTTAATATTAAGTTTCAAAACTACTCAACAGCTGACCTGCTAAACTTTTAAAATTGTAAATTTTTTTTGGCATTGTGCTACAGTACCATCATACATTAATATTAAGATTATATTAATATTTTATTCCTAAATATTAGGTTTTTCTCTCTCATTCACACAGTCTCTCATCTCTCTCTCTCCATTGCTGAATCCTCACCAAGTCTCTCTCTCTCTCTCTCTCTCTCTCTCTCTCTCTCTCTCTCTCTCCATGGCAGGTTGCATCTATATATGACTGTTGAAAATATGACTATTGTTGAAGATATGACTGTTGGAAACAAGTATGACCGCTTACATAGAGATTTAATTTGAAAATATGATTGTCGGAAATAAATAATAAATAAAGATTAAAAAATAATATTTTAATAAAATGATAAAAAAATAGAGTTTTAAAATGTTGGGTATATTATAAAATGATATGATATAATTAATAAAATAACTTTTTGAAATGATAAAATAAAATAAGATAACATTTTTCATTGCGAATGCTCTTACTAATGGCGTGGCCCTACTATATACGCTAATGCCGTACATTTAGGTTGTAGTGAGTAGGTCCCATATAAGAACGAAATAGCTGCTATTGGAATAATATGGCTCACCTACCATGTAAGCTAATTATGATCTAGTTGATCTTGGTAACCACCTTTGTAAATGGTCGACCCCACCTATGACGTATGTATCGATTGATTCATATTATTAGAACTCAGAAGATGATTAAGAATTGCATGACATCAAGTTGCTTATGTCAATGTTTTGGAAATGCATTTTTTACTAGGAAGTTTCCGTTCATGAATGGGTTAACTTTTAGACTTTATATATTAGTTATTAGAGAAATTATACATTTTCTATCATAATCTTTTACCTTTATAAATTATTGATGGGTGAAAAGGGACTATAACAGCGCTGCTCATGAGCTCGCCCAATTTGCCAAATGTAATAATGTTTGTCATGTTTGGAAAAATGTATTTCCGTCTTTCTTAGCTCATCTGATTCAGACTGATCATGGTTGATTGTTGTTGGCTTCGCCCTTGTTGTATTCCTTTTCTTGTGGTAATGGTATTATGCATTTTCTTTCAAAAATAAAAAAATAAATTATTGATGGGTGACAAATTACAGAAAAATAAAAAAGTAAATATTTATTGTGTTATTCAAATGATTAGTTTCATTATTAAAAATGTTTTGTAATAATAATATAATAATAATAATAATAATAGTAGTTTTAAGCGTTGAATGTAGACAAGAAAACTATTGTGAAGAATAGAAACCACATTTTGTTCAGGAAAACTACATTGAATCTTTGTATGTTGACCAAGAAATTAGACTACATTGAATTATAGAAACCAACACTGAAATTTCTAAAAGTTGGACGAAATTTCGTCTACCTTTCCCATTGGCCATTGCACTACTTTTTGTTCTTTCGAGCCATTCATATGCCAAGAAAACAGACTTGGATGTTGGAACAGGTTTACCATTGAATACTAATCTTATAGGGGAAATGTTAATTAATGCCCTAAAGACATTAGTTTAGAAGCTATTTTTAGAAATATTTTATTGGGAAAATGATAAAACAATAATTATTGTTAACAAGCTTTTATATTTCCCATGAAAGTAGTGTCAAAACTTTCCTATTATGGTTTATTAACAATTGCTCTAAGAGCATCCGTTAACATGACCTATCTTAAAGATAGAAAAAAAGAAAAGAAAGACGTCGACGCGTTTTGATTGATTGAGACACAGTGTGCTATTGCATTTTGAGTGAGACATACATTAAGGGTTTGTTTGGGATCTGCTTATTTGACTGAAACTGAAATTTTTTTGCTGAAAGTATTGTAGATAAAAGTAAAAGTTAGCTGAAATAGTATAATGAGACCTATGAATAGTACCAAAAAGTGCAATGAGACCCATGAATAGTATAAAAAATAAGCTGAATAGTAAAATAAGTTGGCAAAAATAAATATGGTTCCACCGCCTCATATCTGTATTGAATTCCGATATTATAAAAACCAATTAGATATTTGCAATGAGATCTACTAGCAATAGATTTGTCATGGTTATAATCTCATTGATTGCTCAGTTTGTTATGTTGTCGTAGCACATGATAGAGGTAGATGATGATGATGATGATGACGATGATCTCTAGCTAACAAATATCCTTGTGGTGCAACTTTAAAATTATGATTCCCCATAAATTTATTTCATCTTTGGTAATACTTTTTCCTTTCTTCTCTAATATTCTCCACGCAACCTCAAGAATTTTTTTTTTCTCTAAAATTTTTATGAAGTTTAATTCTTGTCTCCAACTTAATAAAAATTTTGTTAAAAATCTTATAACTTAGTTGGCTAGCATTTTGTAATAATTTCAATAGAAATATTTAGGTTTAAGTGTGTGTTTCTTGATTACTCTTTGTTAGAAGAGTGCTAAAATATACTTGTATTTTGAAAAAAAGAAGAAGAAGAGATTTTAAAAAACTATATATAAAAGTTAAAAACTAAAAAAACTAATAAAATAAGTTGAACACAAGCGGACTCTATATCTCCTCTATTGCCATTTTATAACCATGGACTTAGATATTATGATTTTGTGAGTGTAATGAGTAGTTTCGTGATACTAAATCACCCCATATGTCACTTTAAAAAAAAGATTTCTTTAATATATTACCCCATTTGTATTTTTTATTAGTTTATTAATTATTATTTAAAGGATAACTTGAACCCCAGATAGATCATGAAGTATCAATTAATTAAGTCACATAACTATTTGACAATTTAGGTTCTCTAATACCAAAAATAGTGCCACTTGTAGGATGAAAGTTATATATAGGAGTAGACAATAGAACATATCATTTACCTGATGTCGTTTTTACTAATGAAACCAATATAATCACCCAAAAAAGAAGTGAAACAAAATAATTATTTATTTTTGTTTGTTGAGAAACAAACACAAACAAGGAAAACAAAATAATTATGATGCAGCATGAAAGAATCAAAAACCACAGTAAAAGAGAGAGAGAGAGAGAGAGAGAGAGAGAGAGAGAGCGTAGCAATCCTCAGAAAAAAAAGTCAAATTTTTTCACGGGTCAGCCAAGACTTTTTCTGGTTAAAAAAAAAAAAAGTCATCATCTCTCCTCTTCACCTTGAAACCTCACTACACAACACACACACTCTTTTCTGAGAGAGAGAGTCTCTATTTGATTTTTCTTTCTTTCGCTTAAAAACCAAAAAAGAAAACAGAGTTAGAAATGTCAAAAACCTTTACACCTACCGACACACCCTCCCCAAATACAGCTTCTCCTCCTCCAATTTAGGCTCTCTCTTCTACTTAGATTTTTGCTTCCAATTTCCAAATCCTTGTTGGGTTTTTTTCTTCTTCTTCTTCTTCTTCTTCTTCTTTAACTTTACTCCGAACTCAACAACACCTGATATGGAGTTGGGGTCTGGTTCAACCGAGCATAACATCAGAGGAGTACCCACTCATGGTGGACGCTACGTTCAGTACAATATCTATGGTAATCTCTTCGAAGTTTCTCGAAAGTACATCCCTCCAATTCGTCCAGTTGGTAGAGGCGCGTATGGTATCGTTTGGTATGGCTTCTAAGCTTTTCTTTGTTTGTTCGTTTGTTTGTTTGTTTTTTTTTGGAAGCTAAATTTGACTGGTGGGTCTGGCTCAATTATGAAGATCTTGTTGATTCTTAGTTTTATAGTGGAATTGTTTAGTAAGAAGCTTAATTTGTTTTGACTTAATTTTTCTTTGTTTATTCTGTTTTATTTAGCTGTTGATTATTGCTTTTGCTATGGGGTGTAGCTGAATTGCACATATGGTGGGAGTATGTGTTCATTGAAATGTGTGGTGGGTGAAAAAGATAACAATTTATTTGTTTGAGTCAGTAAAAAAAAAAATACTTGTCTAAACTCTGGAACTGACCTGAATTAACGAAGAAAGGAAAATAGATCCTTATTGGGTTCACAAAATTACAAGTTTTGATCATTAATTAATTCTCAAGAATGACTGGAAAGGGAGAGGGGGGAGATTGTTCTGAACAAGAGTACGTTCCTGCTACTCTACTTTTTGTTCCTCTTTTTCCCTCTCTGTGTGGATAGAAGTTGTACTTGTAGATTTCTTGAAGGGGGTTAATTTTGGGAGGAGTTTGAGCATTTGAAGGCACCAAGAAAAGGGGGAAGCGGGGCAGCCTGACACTGCCCTGTCCCTTCTTGCGGCTGAGGGGGTGTATTGTGCCTTTGGTTAGCTGTCACTCTGCATTATATGCATAGTGGATGACAGTGGGTGGATGCATTAAATGCAAGGGAGGCAGTTAGCCCCTCTGGTAAGCTAAACAAACATGATGATGGTGGGCTTATCATGGGCCCGCCCCCTCCAAGATGTGTATTTGTTTACCATAATTAATTGGGGTGAAAATGAAATGGGGTTTTACTTAGCTGAAATGGAGATCATGGTATCATGGTTATTTTTTGGTATTGTTTAAACTTTACATTGACATATCAAAATTTATCTTTGGCATCTTATCTTGATGGGGATTTGAAGCTACTGATATGTGTTTTTAGTCTGAAAGTAGGGATGAGCCGATGATTGGCAATCTGTTTCAGCGGAACCTGAGGTCATATATGCCTTCATCCCTTCCTGTTGAGAATAAGGACCAGCTGGGTTAATAAATCTGTTGTCAAGCAATGAACTTTGAGTTTTTTGGTGGATAAATATTGAAAAGTAGAATAGGAACTTTCTCTTTTTGTTTAGCCTTTTAGTCAGGCAGGGATAACATGAGTGCTGTTATGTGCAGTGTTACCTTTTGTATCTTGACTGTGCATTGATAAGTCTTGTGTTTATTTGTGTGAGTGACACCCAGGTCTAGTTGTCATATATGGGGAACTCTGTCCAGTTTTTTTTGTTTGTTTAATAATAATTTATTATCTTTTAAAAAATGATGGTGTCTTTTGGCCTGAAGTCTTGAAGAAAGTAAAATTGATAGTTACAATTGAAATGGAAAAGAATCAATAAAATCTACAATGGAACTTATCTCACTGTGACCCAAAACTCGTGAACATTCAAACAAAATTATTAGGAACTACAATTTTAGCTGAATAGCTGAGGCATCCACACCCTCAAAAGTTCGCTGGTTCCTTTCCTTTAATGAAGTCTGCAAAAGGCATAAAGGTACTAATTTCCACCTGTAAGAAGAATAATTCCCAAACTAATTCCTTCATTTAGAAAGTAGTTGATGTAGAACGTATAGGTGAATAGCAGGAATTAAAAGAACAAAACAAAACCCTAGACTTTACCACCTTAGGGTGTTTGGCATCATCATGAAACATAGAACACAAATCAGACAATATCTTCTTATTTCAAAATACACTACTACAAAATATCTGGGGAGCCTCTTCTTATAGGCTCCAAATTACAACCATAATAAATGCCACCAAATTTGAAGATACGGAAGTAATAAGGGCTACAAAGATCAATTTGAAGATACTGACGCCAAAATTAAGGGGGAGTACATCCCCTTCTAGAAAATAGTCATCTAACCTACCTATGCCCTGGTGTCCACACCAGTAGTTCAACTACACTCTTGGGAAGTACTTCTTGTAATCCAAAAACTTAAATGGTAGAAGTCCACATTTCATAAGCAACACCACAATCTGACAACTGATGATCAATAATCTCACCATTGCTTCAGTGCATGCAACATCAACTTTTTATTTTTTATATATAAATAACATTGAGTTGATTGACTAATCCCTCTCTTAGTAAGATTGTTAGCGGTTAGAATATTTTCTGATGGTGCTGTCCATACATAACATTTTTGGAGCATTACTGCAAGAAATAATTTTCCAAGGAAATGTCACTCCCCTGTGCCTATAAAACCTCCAAGTATGAGTTAACATCAATTTGACCAGTACTAGACAATGTCCACTTCATTCTGTTAGAACCTTTGTTGCCTGAAAAATTGGAGTATAAATATCAGCAAAGAGTCGACTAACTCTAGTTCCCAGTCATAAATGTCTTGAATAAACTGATATTCAACGAGCATGTCCTCCTGTGACCTGATTTTTCCAAAAAAGACATAACTAAGGCGTCCTTATTAGTTGCAATGGTACCAATTCAGAGTACAAGTCCTTTAAAATGGTGTACAATGATGCATCATGCCAAAGCCACACCTTGAGTCCACCCCCTACCACATACTGGGTATGTCTCATGAATATATCCCAACCTGTCCTAATACTCCTCCAAAGACTACAACGATTAGTGCTTTTTACCTCCCTTGAAGACCACCCTCCCCAATCTTGTACGTATTTAAAATCACCCCCCATCCCCCAAATTCTGAGTGGAAAATGAAGTTTGATTCCTATTCACTAAGTGAAATTTGCCTTGTCATCCTGACCACACTACAAAAAGTTTAATGCAGGAGCATAACCAAAAGTTATTTCAATATTTCATTTTAGATTTTCCGTGGATAATTTCATATTGTAACGTAGTTATTTTTTTAGTTTGGATTGATATTTGAGTTTGGTTAGGATTAGTTCATTATTATCCATTGTTTAGGATTATCGGATTAGTATTTGAAATTGTTTAGGATTTGTTTAGGAGAGTTTATCCTTATCTTTGTGATTCCTGGAAGCTGCATATAAAGCTCCAGATGATTTCTTTTGTATTGGACAGATTATTATTATTATTATTATTATTGAGATTATTTTCATTGATTTGTTTGGTGGTGATTCCAAACACCTTAGGTGGGAAGCCTAAGGTTCTACGGTAGGACTAATCTAGGGACTAATCTAGGTGGGAAGCCTAGGTTGTCCTACATCAAAGTTCCTCTCTAATTTCTCCAATCCGTTAGCCACAAAAGTAGGGATGGCAAACAGCTAGAGGTAATAAAAGGGTAGGCAAGAAATTGTGCTCTTTAAGAGTTGATCCCCCTGGATGACAAATGTAACCGCTTCCAGCCTGGTAATCTGCCCTTCATTTTTTCCAAAATTGGATTCCAAAGAAATCTAGCCTTGCATGATGAACCCGATGACATGCCCAAGCAATTCATAGGAAAGCTACCTATCGTACAAAAAAAGGATATCGGTCAAGATATCGATATATTCTTACTCTCCAACAGGTACCACTTTTTGATTCTTCATCTAACCAAATCTGCCTTAAACCCTAAATTTGGCAATGCACCTAAAATTTGTCAGCATTTACATGGTCTAGCTCATGGACATATATATATATATGTATAAATATATGTTGTGGGTGTGACTACTCTGTAATGATTATAGTGGAATCATGACTAAAATCATTTTATTTGCCTTTTCCTTGGATAGTTCCCCAATTTCTTTGGTATCTCAAGGATGAGCTTTTCAGTGTTGACTGCTATTGTGGTTTTGTTTAAGTGTCAAAAATTTCAGAATATGTTTATTAATATGTTGATTCTCTCATTCTTATATAAAGATTTTTATATTGTACAATTCATTGGGTCATCATGACTCATTAGAGGAATGTCTTGGAATGCTGTGTTTTAATGTGAATGATGTGCTATTTTGAGGTTAAAATGGGGTTTCTTTTAGTTAACAACAATGTGAAGGAAGAGAGAATTTTTCTGTTTCCTCCAGTGCTGCTTTGAATGCGGAGACGCGTGAGGAGGTTGCCATTAAGAAGATTGGTAATGCTTTTGACAATAGAATTGATGCCAAAAGGACTTTACGAGAAATCAAACTTCTTCGGCACTTGGATCATGAAAATGTAATTTTACTTATCTTTGTAATTTTTCATGCTTTTATTCTTGAATCAGCCTTATGTCTTTCCTCATGATTTCAGTTGCGCAAAGTTTTAAGTATTTTTGTGTGCAAAATTATTGTTCTTATTTCTATATCTTTTAGTTTGCATGGTCTTAGTAATACCCTATGTCTATCAACTAGGTTTCATTGATATTGAAAGAGTGGGGTGTCAAACATGGCTAGCCTGAAAATTGTAAACACAGATGGGGAATTAGGTTGTGCCCGATGCCCCCCACCCATTTGCACTTGAAATTAGATGTGTAACACATTACTCCCTTTGGTGTAGAATAAAGTGCTATTGTTGGATTTTATGTTAAAGTTGGCAGAAAAATCATACCGATTGAAAACATTTCAATTTATTTACGCTATTTTTCAAATTGCATACATGGGAATCATTAGTGGGCAGAGACAATGAAAAAGAAGTACTCACACCCATACAAAAGTAATTCCTTCAAGCATCACTGCAGACCATAATCCTTAATTTCTTCTCATTTATGAAATCTCTGACCTCAGTTCCTTGTAGAATGACTCCTCTGACTTTATCCCTGATCTGGAAGTACATTTTCACATGAGAAATAAACAGCAAATTCATCTCTCTCAAGTCACACATGAACCATCAACCCATAAAATTGTGTCCTAGTTCAAGAAAATTAAGACCATTACAAGTATGAAACGTGATTGATAAAGTAAATTGTTTGGTCTCAGCCATTCCAGCATTCCTATAAACATTTTCTTACCTTTTTCAATCATGAAAATGAGCTGGAATCATGGAAGTCCATGTGACCTTGTTCTTGTGAGTCATTTGATCGCATAAATGGCGTTCGTGGTATAAACCATAACTACATTTTGTGTCTACGCTCAAAAGAGTGCTATATGCATTTCTGAGATTGCTTGTGAGGCTACAAGCTTGCACTCTCCAATTGATTTAGGCTTTGACTTCTCCTCAAGTAAATGGGTTTGGGAAATTTGGTGGGTCCATGCACCAATTTGCCGCTGAAAATATCTAATAGAAGGTCTAGTGATGGCCAAAGTGCCTAAAAGTTTCTGACTTAGATTCAAAATCTTGGTTATCTGATGTAACTTATTTAATAATAGAATGTGACTCAATTGCTGCTACAGACAATACACAAATTGATGAAGATGATGTAAACCTTTGTTCTGTTGTTGTTTCTCACAATTCTGAAGTTGATGGTGATGGTAATGTTGAGCTAGATCTAAAGTATGGCAGGAAAAATGAAAGGGGTAAGTTTTTTGATAGTGCAAGTTGTAATAGTACATGTGGCAAAACAAGCCTTTGCTGTCACTGTTGGCAGCAGAATCTAATGGTAGCATTTTGATCAGCACCATAACGGGTTTATGTGTTACACGTTGAATTTCAAGGGGGGTTTTGTGATTTACAGGCAAGCCATAATATTGTTTTTGTATTTTTCCCAGTATTTTTTTATGGCTTTATGTTTCCCTTTGAGTTGGATGGATGGTGATACTAATATTATTAGTTTTGAAAATCGAGTTTTTACTAGAGTATTTCTTTTTTGTTCTGGAAGAATTATAGGCTTACTGCTAACCAGGTTTCCCCCCCCCTTCTTTCTCCCTTACTATGCAGGTCATTGCCATGAAAGACATCATACGACCTCCGCAGAAGGAGAACTTCAATGATGTTTACATTGTTTTTGAATTAATGGACACTGACCTTCATCAGATTATACGGTCAAACCAACCTTTGACCGATGATCATTGTCGGGTTGGCATAACATTTCTCTCTTGCATCTAAGATATTATGTTTACCATGCAATTTGAAAGTACAAATGTTTTTTTGTCTTTGAATTATTCTGTTGTTTCCTGTATTCCTTAGTTTGCCTGAAGTGGAAGTTGGGAAACTGTCAACTCCATTCTAGGGCAGTATGTCTTGTAATAAAATTTGATGGGTACTGCTGCAAGCTCAACATGCTACACTAACAACCACCATTGAGAAACATGCTATCACATTTAAATTCATCCATGCATTAGTGGGTTGTTGTAGTAATTCCTCATGTTCCTTTAGATATGGATTAGGGAAAGAGTACGAATATCATCAGGGTTCAAAATCGCACTAAATTGCATGAAAGCAAAGCATGAACAATAATTGTAGACTATAGATGAAATATGACAAAAAAAGGTCATACTCAATGCACCAAGCTCCCGCTTTTGCGGGGTGGTAGGCAACCTTTCCTCCAATGAAACTTGACATAAAGAGGTCAAAAAATGTTGCCTTTATTTGAGTGTAAACATGCCATACTCGGGTGCTAGCCTTTCTGCCACTCAGCTTTTTCTAGGGTCCTGGTCTACCATCTCCTGGTACAAGTGAGATTCTAAATCTCTGCTTTAATGAATTTAGATGTATGAACTGTCACCATATGTTTTTGGTTGTTGGGTTCTCTGTATCCATCTATTTCTTGTAACTAGAGTAGATTCATATTGCATAATGTGATTTATTTATTTTTTTTTGCTACCACATTTGTATTAAGAATGTGAATGAAATAAAGATAAATTCTTTGTAATTAATGTTTGATAATTTTGTATCTTAAAATTCTGTAATCACGTATTTTTTTGGTTGTGATTGCTATCTTTCAAGCTTGTTGTCATAATTACTTAAATTGCTACCTTTGCAGTATTTTCTGTATCAGCTTTTACGAGGGCTCAAATATGTACATTCAGCAAATGTTTTGCATCGTGACTTAAAGCCCAGCAATTTGCTTCTGAATGCAAATTGTGACCTCAAGATTACGGACTTTGGGCTTGCAAGGACAACATCTGAAACTGATTTCATGACTGAGTATGTTGTTACTCGTTGGTACCGAGCACCAGAACTTCTCCTTAATTGTTCGGAGTACACTGCAGCAATTGATATTTGGTCGGTGGGTTGCATACTTGGAGAAATCATGACGAGACAACCCCTTTTCCCTGGCAAAGATTATGTTCATCAGCTGAGACTTATTACTGAAGTATGCCTCTAAGAAATTTCTTGCTAAAATACACTGGATTACCTGGCTGCTGGTTTCTGCATTAAAAACACGCCCTCATTGTTTGTGATACAATGCCAGAGCTTATAACTTCTGCTGCGTTTTTCTCCTTAGTAAATTTGTTGCTTCTTGTGACACTTTTGCATTAAAAATCTTGATCATTCTGAGTTGCTACTCCCCATACGATCATTTATTTGTGACACTTTCTTGTTCTCACTAGTCACTTCCATCAGATTTTCTGATTACAAGAATTATGGATATCTTTTTTTATTATTATTTTTAATAATGACTAATAATCCCTATTGCAAAAAGTCAAAAATTGCATAAACATAATGGAATTTGGGAGAGTAGGAGAAATTTGATAGATTAGTCCTTGTAGTTGTGAGAGCCAAAAAGAATGCCTCTTTTCAAAGAGAACAGTCATTGTCTTCTGCTGTAGAGACCAAGTAGAAGAGAATTGGTTGAGGAGTCAAAATCCTCTTCCAATAAACCCTATTCATTTCCTTCTATGTGGTTGACTGTCTTAGAATTTGCAAAATTTCAAGGACTATGCATTTATATGTGAGCAGAACAACTTCTTAATATTATATGTTTTTCCTTTTCTTTATAAAATTTTATTTTTCCTCCTGGCTCTGGTTACCTATCTCAGTATTTTTCTTCTGCATTAAAAAAAAAAAAAAATTTTTTTTTTTTGATTGGTAAGGTACACATATTGTGGATTTTGAACCCATGACCTCACCCTCCACTTTGTTCTTACGAAGGGAGGACATATCATTTGAGTTAGAGCTCATGGGCTTTTTCTACAGCATATATAGGCTTCATTGAAATAAGTTGTTTTGGTCTTCTTGGAAGTAAGATTGACTTTGACAACTGCATTTTTTCTCCTGTTGTTGTGAAAAGCTCATAGGTTCACCTGATGACAACAGCCTTGGATTCTTAAGAAGTGATAATGCTCGAAGATATGTTAGACAGCTCCCGCAGTTCCCAAAGCAACAATTCTCTGCTAGATTTCCAAATACGTCTGCTGGTGCTGTTGATTTGCTGGAAAAGATGCTTGTATTTGATCCAAACAGGCGCATTACAGGTATAATGCATTGCTATGATGCGGTTATATCTGGGTTTTGGCAGTTCTTGAGTCATAGCATTGTATTGCATTGGAATTTGGGGAAATATTGGGGGAAAATGTTTTAACTTGTCTTTACAAGAAGACTTGTCTCGCATTACAGCTATTCTTTGGGGAACAAATGAAAATAATACTTGATATTGGAAACAGAAGTACATGTGTTGTGCCAAATATTTTTAAATAGTCTTAGTTCTGGAGCCATGGTTGAGGAGTTGTACCCTAAACAATGAAATAGTTAATATCTATTTAACAAACCAAATGTCTATTTTTCTATCTCATAGAATTTTTGTTTTGGTGGATTTTGTCAATGGGTAAAAACTTAACTCACGCACCCACATGGGTTTACATGGGGTTGAGCCGGTGATGTTACTCTTCATCACTGATGGAGAGGGGGAATTCCATTTGGTCTAAGGACTTTTGGCTATGTAGAAATCACAATTGCGTTTTGCTCATTTGATTTGATGAGTTGTTTTCCCTCATTATTTTCATTGAAGATCACCTTTATATCTGGTTGTTTGCAGTTGATGAGGCATTGTGCCACCCTTACTTGGCACCTCTTCATGATATCAATGAGGAGCCTGTCTGCCCAATGCCTTTCAGCTTTGATTTTGAGCAACCATCATTTACTGAAGAAAATATAAAGGAGCTCATCTGGAGAGAATCTGTGAAGTTCAATCCTGATTCAACTCAGTGAGGATTGTGTAATATTCTGTACTTGGAAAGGTACCTGATGACTTGTACCACAATACTGAACTAATTGGGTCTTTCAAGGAAAGAGATAAAAAGCTTGATGGAGATATCCTGATTTACTGAAAAGTAGTTGAGATGTTAGTCATTCAAACTTTCATCTCACATCTTTCGATGCTTGTAACATTCAAATGTGTAAATGAATCAGAAGCAGAATCTCTCTGTAGTTTAAAATCCTTAATCGGCTGTAGGCATAGGAGCTGAGGTTGGTGTGCTGAACTGATGCTGCTGGGAAGTTGTTTCATTGCATTCCTGTCAGCAGTAAGCTTAGATTTCTACATTCATGAAGCAGAGATTATGCATGGTTACAAGATCTAACAGTCATTATGATTTTCTGAGTGTTTGAAATAGTTGCTATGAACATAACTGCTTGCTTTAATTTGGCTAGGCCAAGCTTATCATCTTTACTTGTTTTTGTCATGAAACCCTAGTTGAATCTGTAATTATTACCTCTGTTAAGATAAGTTTCTTGCAGGATAAAATTTTATGGCAAGCCTTGGCTAGTCATTACAATTTACGTTCTGTGAACACTTGCAAGTCCCAATGAAAATTTTACTTTGGACCATTTGTTAGGCAGGAGAATGTGAAGCCCCGTCTGGGAACTCATCTTTTATTTATTTCCGTTCATAAGAATGCTTCTCTTTCATCTCATAAAATTGTATCTTGACGTCCATGTTCGAAAAGGCACTGTTATACAAAACGGTATTTTCTATATGATTTTGTTTTCATAATTTTGAAAACAAGAATCCAAGCTGATGTAGTTGGAGAGGACCCTTGGAGTTAGGCCTCTCTATTTGAGAGCAACCTTGGGCTGCTTAGAGTATGATTGCCTCAGCTAAACCGTTGCTTCAGGTTGGCTTTCCCATAGATAATGCCATATTTCCTATGTCTTGCTCTATTTGACTCTTCTACAATAGATTTATTTATTTGAAGGAAGCTATGCTGCTGAGTTCTGAAGTCTAGCCTAGCTGGGTCCTGTATTGGAGTTTCTGCACTAGAATGTAAAATGAGTCCGGCACCAGCACGTATGGAGTCAGGTACCGGACACATAAGCTTGAGTTTGGTGAGAGATGAAGTTCTTTTGAGGTCTGGTCTGGCATCACCTATGCCCTGCATGAGTGATTTTTGGAAAATTTTGAATGAAATGAACCTCTTATTTTTTATTGATAAAAACAATTCAGTACAAAACTTTGATATTTACAGCACCCAAAGGCAAGCACACAAGGTCTTCATTACAAAAAAAAAAAAAGAAAAAAGAAAAAAGAAAAAACAAAAGCACAAAGGCTCCATTCTTGCTTTTCAATTTTGAAAATCCTGACTCTCTTGGGACTATTCTCTCTATAACACAGAATTTCAGCTGCTTGCCGCTGACTATTTTCTGCACATATTAGTTGAACAATCAGTGTATACATGCCTTTCCTTGTAGAGTCAGAGACCCTTAAGGTTTGGGTGGTCCTAGTGTATGAGCAAAATTTTAATTACTCTTCCCTAGGGTTTGTTATTTGTTAACATTGTATTTTGTCCGGCCTAGGGTTACGTACAAAATTTTCAATTTCAGCATTGAAAATCCCAAAAGCTAATGTAAAAAAACTAATTTTATATGGAAAATTAAGGAATTATGTGAAAAAACTAATTTATCCCTATTAGATGTTGGATAAATTAATTTGATGGTTTGGAAGCCCTAAAATTATGAGAAAACTTATGGCGGTGATGTTAGATTTGACTATTTTTATGATTATTGAAGTACAAACTAATGATCCAATCTCTATTATTTTCAGCCGAAACAAGAGTATAGATATCAAGAGGAACAAACTCCATTCAGACATTTAAAGAAGAACCAAATCTACCTTTCTTAGCCAAGGCATCGACGACAGAATTACCTTGCTTATAGATATGACAAAAACTAAAGCTCTGTAAAGATTTTACATAAACTAGAGTATCCTGAATAAGATGACCAAAAGCAGATCGAAACATGTAACCTACAATTTCCGAGTCTCCTTCCAAAATGGAACTACGAAGACCTACTTCCTGGACAAAAAGAGTAGCTTGCCTAGCTGCTAATAATTCCAACTGAGTAACAGCGGGGGGCAGTGGTTTTTATTTTATTTTATTTTATTTTTTAAATTTATATATCAGATAAAGCCGCCATAACTTCTCCTTCATGATTCCGAATCACCACACCCAATGCAGCTTCGCCTGAGTTGTGGAACATGGCACCATCGAAGTTAGTTTTGTAACTATTCCTGTCAAGTGGCTTCCATTTCACTCTTGCAATTCGGGTTGGCTTCACCCTGGTCTTCGTGGCAGGTTTATGGAGAGATAAGTATCTCTTAGCTTCGCCCACCACACGATTCAAGGGGAGGGCATCAATCTTCAACCTCAGTTTATTTTTCCGAGACCATAGGAACTAGGCGTTAATTGTAAATAGCTCAAAACAAACTGGGCTTTTAGAAGATCAGTTCCACCATATTTTTAAAAGATCCCGTGGAAGCTTTGTTTTTATCAATCCATTGGAAATTCACATCCCAGACCTGACGGATAGTAGCATAGTCCCAGAGAGCATGTAAAACCGATTCGGAATGAGGCTTTTATCCTTCCTCCACATTCCTTCCGTGGTGATCCTTTGGTTGTAATGATTTCTACTCCAAGTGATGTTCGCCACATCGTCTTTTAAGATCATTTTCTTCAATTCAGACATTCCTTTGGGACTTTTTCCTTCTTCTTAGGCTGCTTCTTACTTCTATTTTTATCATCTTTCACTTCTCTTACGTTCTTTAATTTGAGTTTCCCCCACATGGTTGTTGCACTCTTTAAATTTAGTCAAGATCAAGCCAATTGATCGCCGACACCTCTTTTTGTCAAGATCAAGCAAGTAGATCGCAGACGCTCCTTTTTGTCAAGATCAAGCCAGTTGATCAAAGACACCCTTTTGTCAAGATCAAGCCAGTTGATCGTAGACGTTCCTTTAGTCAAGACCAAGCCAGTTGGTCGCAGATGCTCCTTTTTGTCAAGATCAAGCCAGTTGATTGTAGACACCTCCTTTCGTCAAGGCCAAGCCAATTGATCGCATATATTTCTTTTCATCAAGATCAAGCCAGTTGACCGTCGACACCTCTTTTTGTCAAAATCAAGCCAGTTGATTGCAGATGCTCCTTTAGTCAAGACCAAGCCAGTTGGTCACAGACGCTCCTTTTTGTCAAGATCAAGCTAGTTGATTGCAGACACCTCTTTTCGTCAAGGCCAAGCCAGTTGGTCGCAGATATTTATTTTCGTCAAGATCAAGCCAGTTGGTCGCAAATGCTCCTTTTTGTCAAGATCAAGCCAGTTGATTTTAGACCCCTCCTTTCGTCAAGGCCAAGCCAGTTGATCGCATATATTTCTTTTCATCAAGATCAAGCCAGTTGACCGTCAACACCCTTTTTTGTCAAAATCAAGCCAGTTGATTGCAGATGCTCCTTTAGTCAAGACCAAGCCAGTTGGTCACAAACGCTCCTTTTTGTCAAGATCAAGCTAGTTGATTGCAGACACCTCTTTTCGTCAAGGCCAAGCCAATTGGTCGCAGATATTTATTTTTGTCAAGATCAAGCCAGTTGATCGCAGACTCCTCCATTATGAAGATTAGAATTAAAAAAAAAAAAAAAGTCTCTTAGTCATATCAATTGTCAAGAGCCATTTCAGAGTTCAGCAATTACCAGCTAAGTCAAATATTTTCATTATTTTGTCAAAAGATAAGGCACTAGTTCTATGTTCCAAAGTTTTAGGTTCGAGGGCTAGGTAATCTTTGAAAATTCAACCTCAATTAAATCATGGTCGCTAAAATCAGTGTCTTTGTTTTACATTGACATTCGCTTTCTAAGCTCTGTCAATGAGGGGCATTTTGTAGACACTCAATTTTGCACCCATGATTTAATCAAGGAAGATGACTGGAGTGACCATCCATGTACCAAAAAAAAAAAAAAAAAAAAATCATTCTTGCATCACATGCATCATTTTGTTCTTGCATCACATGCATCAATTTGTTCCTGCATTGTATGCATTAATTCATTCATTGCATATCATAAAAATGATCTTGAGATTCTAACGGTCGTAACGATGTTTCCAGTTTCCGAATCGGACCATCGGATCGAAAGATATCGCATGATTAAGTTTGCACGGTCAGCATGCATTGTGTCTAGGTAGAATCGACCGCACATGATTAATTTAGTTTAATTCTAATTGGTTAAGAAATTAAAATTAATTAGATACTTTTGTGATTGGTTGATGATTAGTGTTTAAAATAGGGATGCATGCATGGAAATAAAAGGGATGATTGGATAACAATAAAATTGTGAATAATCTGAATTTTATCGAGATTTATTTTAAGGTATTTATCTTCAAGATAATTACTCTTAAAAAAGCCTGAATTATCCAGAAAAGAGATAAAAAAAATCATAAACGGCGAATGAAAACGCGTCTAGGTATAAGGACCGACCAAGAAACCCTAAAAGGAGAGTCCAAATGGCACCCGAACACGAAAGTGCATTCGGCCTCCAAGAGCCAATTCAGCACTTTTGGAGTGCCGAATTGCCATCATGTGGGATTTGGCCCAACGGCCATCGGGTGTCGATGAGGCACACCCTTTTCGACCTTTTCGCAAACGGATGTGTCCAGATTCAAACCCTAATCATCTGTACCTATTTTTTAGAGTCCTCTGAGCTCTATAAATAGAGACTGAACCTCATAATTTAACACCTTTTTTTTTACGCTCTGAGAGGCATACGTTTTTGACTCTTAAACCACCCATATTTTTTGATCCTTTCTCTGAGTGTTACTGCAAAATTAGGGTTTTTAGGTTTCAAAGAGAATTGAATAAATTTCTTTGAACCCTAAAAGATCCTCTCAAGAACAAAGTGTGCTCATGCAAGAGGTTGTTTCCTTCACCCTTCTCTTGTGATGTGATGATGCATATTATATATCTTTCTTTTTCAAATATCTATGAATTGTTAATTGTCCTTTTGTTTGAAGCATGATATTTTCTATATGATTGTTATAATCTTTTTCTTGAATGTCAATAAATTTGCATGTGAACAATTATTTTCTTAAAACAAAACAGATCTGCATTTATTAGATGTAGATCTGAATTTTTCTTAAAACAAAACTGATTTGCATATTTCTTAAAATGTAGATCTGAGTTTTCTCAAAAAAAAAAAAAAAAAAAAAAAAAAAGAGATCTGCATCTTTATGAGATGCAGATCTAAATTTTTCTCAAATCTGATTTTCTTAATACATGCAAATTGTTGAAATAAAGAAAGAGATTATGTATTACTGTGTTTGTGTTTATTTTAATTCATGATTGCATAATTTTAGATTATGATTGAAGTTTTCTTCTTAGAAATTTTTTTTAAAAATATACAATAAAACAGATATGAATTTTTGTCATCAAAAATCACTTTTATTTATATATATATATATATATATATATATATATATATATAACAAAATAGATATGAATTTTTGTCATCACAAATTTTTTTTTTACACCCCACAAAGCAGATCTGATATTTTGATAAATCAAAATAATTTTTTTAACAATAAAAACAAGTCTGATTTTTTCATCAAAGGAAGAGATTTCATCCATACATAAATTTGTGTGATTTAATTTTTCATTCACATGTTCAACATATCATGCTGACATGCATAGCATAGTACATTAGTCACAAGAATCTAGAAGACCAGACTTTGTCTGGGCGGAATGGGTGCCTAACACCTTCCTATTTCGTAACCTAGCCTCTAGATTTAGGTTTTTGGTTTAGTAGATCTAGCTTTGTCTTCATTTGTTTTGGGTAGAATGTAATTAGGACAACAAGCCCTGTAAATATTTGGTAGATTGTAACTAGGACCTAAAGCTATGTAACTTTTCAATTTTCCAGATACGTAATTTTTATTCAATCAATGAGTGGAACTATTCAGTCATGTATTTTGTAATTAGTATTTTTTCTTATTTTTTAGTATAAAGAAAAATAAGTGGCGACTCCATAACACTTACCCAAAAAGAGAGGTGCCCCAAAAGGTACCTGAATCTCTTTTTTTGAGGGACACGTCTCTCACAGTGGCGACTCCACTGGGGATGTCGAGGGCTAAGTTTCGTATTAGACTTAAGTGACCAAATATGTACTTTTGTTTTACATGGTCTTGCATGATATAGTTGTTTGTTTGTTTATTTATGTTTGATGGGATGTTGTATTTTGGTGTATGATATTTTGTTGTTTGTTTTGGTTGTTAAAATCTTTCCCTAACTGTCATAGTGTGTGCCATCCAAACAACAATGTATGCACCCCTTTCAACAATTTTGTGGTGGTAGTAACAATGGATCACCAGTATTCACTAGATTCGGGTACCCAGTGGCGAACTCACCAACTCATAGCCCAAAGTCATTGGAAACAATGAAACAACAAACCCACCCTACAACATAATGACTTAGAACCTATCCTTAGGTCGGCCTCGATTAAAATTGCGTTGCATGTTGTGTGTGTTTGTTTTGATTGACTGATGGATGTGGATGGGGTCTTAGCTTTGATTAACTCGACCAAGCTTGTCATTAGGGGAGAATCTCGTCAAGATTTGAAGGAAGGCTACAAAGAGAACTAAAGTCCGACACTTAAGCCAGTAGCTCCAGCTCCAAGCCTGTCACTCCCATCACAATACTGAAGCCTTCAAGCATAGAAGAAAATCCACTGCTGCAACATCACAACCCCATCTTTGACCTCCAAGACAGTTCAAGCCACAAGAAGTTTGAAGCCTTTGGCAATATGGAAGAAGAGGGAGAACACCCAAACACAAAGGAACCTATGAACACCCAAGAGCTACTTAACACCATGGTAGCTAGTTAGATTCAGTTGAGGGAAGATATGAATCGTATGATGCAACAGTTTAAGAATTTGAAGAACAATCAAGAGTGGGACAATACAGATCATGATCCACCAGCCCTAGAGAGTGAGAAGAAGATCAATGAAAGGATGAATAAAATGGAGGAGATGATTAGAAGAGCCCGCAAGATGGAGGAACTTATGGATTATGATTCTTTTTCCCTATTCCGCAATGCAAGGTTGCCACCCAAGTTCAAGATGCCAAATCTAGACAAGTTTGATGGGACTGGCTACCCAAAGTCTCATCCGAAGATGTATATGAGAGCTATGCAGCCCATAGGTGAGATCGAGGAAGTACTTGCTCAGATGTTCCAAAACACATTGATTGGAGCTGTTCTTACATGGTTCCTCAACTTGGATGATGCAAGAGCAAGAAGTTGGGACGACATCTACCGAGAGTTTCACAAGCAATGCAAGTACAATATGGAAGTGGTCATCATAAGAAGAGACCTTGAGACTACCAAGCAAGAGTCGAAATAATCCTTCTCTACTTTCATCACCAAATGGAGAGCCAATGCTGCACAGATGATGAGTAGGCCGAGTGAAGAAGAACAATTAGCCATGGTTGTAAAGAACTTATTGCCTGTATACCATAAATATTTTTTTGCACAATATTTCCCCAATTTTAAAGCTTTAATTGTTGCTGGAACTCAAATTGAAGATGCTATAAACAATGGTACTATAACATGAAAGTGATTGCGTTGCCGACAAGGCTTAGCATCACTAACAATCCCTTGCCCAATCACAATTTTGGGAAAGGACCAAGGGTTAATTGCTTGATGACCAAAGAAGATAATAAGGAAGCCCTGTCCGACTTGATCTATGACCTACCCGAGTGTTTCACGATGACGTGGGAAGAATTAATGGATAAAACCTCTACTACCGTCACAAGATATCACAGAAAAACAACCAAACATCCATAAATGGGGGGAGACACTTTAAACCCCGAGACACTGATCCCCATGATTCAACCAAAATTTCCCACATCACAAGGGAGGGGGGGGGGGGGGGAGACACTTCAAACCCCCACATTTAGAGACCAACAGCCCGGTTGAAGCTCTAAATAGGTCCATTTAACAAACACTTGCCGAAGAAGATGAAGTCCTCAAGCAATTGCAGAAGACACAAGCGAACATATCCTTATGGAGTTTACTCATGGCCTCATACAAACACCGATAAAACCTAGTAGACTTGCTTAACCAAATCCAAGCCCCAACAACCACAACCTCCCAAGATCTGAATGCTATGATTGGGTCCATAAATAGGGAACTCATTATTTCCTATTCAAACAAGGATCTGACCAAGAAGGGGAAGCACCATAACCAACCGTTGCATATCACTGTGGATTCCACGGGGAAAAGGATACCAATGGTTTTAATAGATGATGGAAGTGCCTTGAATGTCTGTCATTTGAAGACTGCAAGCTACCTTTGCCTGAGCATTGAAGACTTTGTGCCTACCGATCAACATGTGAGGGCATACGACAACAGTAGAAGAGAAGTCTTGGGAACCATAACATTAGAGCTTACCGTTGGACCAATGGTCAAGAAGGTGGATTTTCAGGTCCTTAATATAGCCTCATGCTTTAATATGCTCCTTGGGCAACCATGGATCCATGACACAGAAGCTGTATCTTCTTCCCTATATCAAAAGGTTCGGTTTCCACATGAAGGGGCTATTGTGACCATCTATGGAGATACTTTAACTGTGCCTAAACCCGTTTATGGTATTGTTTATGAGAAGGAGCCATTGACCTAGGATGGCTTTAAGATCGAGAAGCCTGGTTTTAAAAAGAGAGAAGAAGAAGTTGAAAAGATCCCAATGGACTTTGCTTCTTATGGTAACAACAATGTGGTAACAATGATGAGAAGGATGAACTACCTTCCTGGGATGAATTTGGAGAGAGCTGTGAAGAAACCAACCGTTTAAGACTTGGAAATTCTTATTGCCACACCACCTTTTGGGCTAGGCTATAAGCCTATTGATGATGATTTGTTATAGATGGAAGTGAGAAAGATGGAGCGAGCCAAAGCCAAAGCAAAAGGACTCCCTTGTCCACCGGAACCTCTGAAGCCCTACACTCCTACGCTGAATAGGAAGTTTTTAAAAGCTGAAGAAAGTCAATGTTATTGGGGATTCCCAGAACCGAGATTCAATCCTATAACAAAGACAATGGTGTCTGGTTTCAAGATACTACTCGATTGTCACAATAACGCTCCAGAATTGAAAAAGGAAGATACAACCTGGGTCCCTACTGATTGGGCTGATCACATGGATCCTGATACCATGACTACGCTCCTTGGAGATCATATTTACAACATAGAAGAAGAAGAATATTGGGAGGCCTGCTAGTATACGTTGAAAAGCCCGTATGAACTAAGAGCTAATGATGAAGATGAGGAAGGGGGAGCAGCCCTTAGTGATTGTAAGGTTAAATTTAATCAACCATCTTATTAGCTTTATTCCGTGCCAAATTTGCTTGTATTTTAGCAATTAGTAACCTTGTATTTAGGTGGGATTCTTGTAAGGGTAGTGTGTAAGAAGATGTGAAGAAATGCTCAAGATTGTGCAAGGATGCAGAGTTTCGCGGCTAAGACTCGTGGGTGACTCGTGATTGGGAACCGCTAATTGCAGTACGTGAGAAGTACACGGGGGAGGTGAAGGGTCACGCCAGCTGTCGCACTACAGGACAAAAGTTCCAGGCTGGCCAAGTCATTAACTCGCGGCTAGAACTCGCGACTCAGACTAGTCGCGAGGCCAAGCCGCCAAACCACCCTGTTTGGGAAAAACTGACTCTTCGCATTCCTTTCTCACCCCATTATATATAGACCTTTATTCCCACCAAATGTAGAGAGCTTCCTGAGAGAATTTTGTTAGAGAAACCCTAGAGAAAAATAAGATTGATTCATTCACAATCTTTACCTTAGAGACTACAAATTCCTCTACTCTCTTCTTCTCCATTGTTATACTTTTGAGAGGTTTTTGACCAAATCCTTTTCTCGCCATACCTATATCTATGAGAATGTTTATTTAGTACTTTGAGAAGCAGTTAGGAAGGAACCAATTCACATTGGTTGATGCTATGGGCTATAGCAGAATCTGGTAAGCTAGAGAAAAAAAAAGGTTAGCGCAACCTCGTTGGAGCAAGAAGCTTGGAGGGCTTAGGTACATCAGG
Source organism: Quercus glauca (assembly GCA_023736055.1). Classification (NCBI taxonomy): domain Eukaryota; kingdom Viridiplantae; phylum Streptophyta; class Magnoliopsida; order Fagales; family Fagaceae; genus Quercus; species Quercus glauca. Next base: position 43,504,851 of record CM043318.1, read on the forward strand.
TAGATTAGGCTTGGAGGGTCTATTGCTGTTCATGTATCCCAACTACATTTTCTAGTGGATTATTGACCGCTTGGAGGGCGGCGGAGAGGTTTTATACTGAGGGTTTCGGTTTCCTCTTCGATAACATATCGTGTGTTGTCCTTGTGTTTGCATCTCTCTTTCCTTTATCTTTGCCTTTTATTTTCTGCTTTGGATGGGATTATAATTGGCTTAGACTGTTTATCAATTCTGTATTTAGCTTATGTTCATGTTCCGCACGTTAATCGTTTGATATTAAGCTTGAATTGATAATTTGTATTTTGGGGTCAAAACGTTCAAGGGTGTTCTATACCCATTTTGAAAATTTAATTGGAATCAGAGTGGGTATACTTGTTATGGTTTAAATACCTAAGTGTGATCTTTGACCCCTTGTGTTTATTTGCCATGGATTGTGCTTTATATGACTCTTTATATGATTTGGTTGATGATAAATGTAACATACCAGGTGTTTGTGAAAATGCCTCTATGAGTGATAATCCTCATGATTGTGATGCTATGTTACATGAATCTTTGGATGTCGTTGATATTCCTAACATCAAACCCTTGAAGAAAATTGCTAAGAAGTTTCAAAAGAATTTGAGCAAGTTCATTTGTGAAAAGGATGATTTGATTGCTAAGCTCAATGAATCCAATAAATTGGTTGAAATATATAAGAAGCTTGCTGAAAATTCTCTTGAAAAGATGAAAGAGTTTGCATGTTTGAATATGAACTTGGATGCTAAACTTGTTTTGTTTAACAAACTTGTTGATGATTTTAAATCTGAAAATGAATCTCTTAAGATGCATGCCAAGTGTTTGATTGCTGAACCTATTGTTAAAAAGGATGAAAATATTTGTTGCAATCATGTTGTGGTACCCAATTTTTTCCCTGTTGTGAGTTCTATCTCTAAAGACAAATCGGTGTACATTCCTCCTCATAAAAGAAACCAAAATGGGGAAAGAAAGGCTATTAAGTCAAAACTTCCGTTTAGGTCTCAATCTAAGGCTTTAGATGGATCTAAGTTTGTTCCAACTTACCACCATTGTGGTGTGATCGGTCATATAAGACCTTAATGTCATAAGTTGAAGAGAGAATAGACTTATGTTGATAGATCCCTTCCTAAAAAGCCTAGTGGACCTAAACACATTATTTGTCACCATTGTGGTGCCTTTGGTCATCTAAGACCTTATTGCTCTAAGTTTCATGCTCTTAAAAGAATCAATAGAAAAGAGAAACTTGAACTTCTTGGAAGTTATGCTAAAAAGGGTAAATCGGATTTGAGTGAAAATTGCATGTTGTTAAAGAAATTGTTTAATGCTCTTAACTCCTTGACTATGTGCATCTCCGGTCCTCATTCTTCCAACCCTCGTCTCACTTCTAATGAGACACTCATTCCAAACAATTTTTCTGTTTGGATGAGGAAGGGTTCCTATGGTTAAGCATTTGCTCTTTTGGTAATCTAATTCTTTTGATCTGTGTAGGACCCTTCATGCATTTGTGCATCTTGCATTTATTTGTATGCATTGTTTTTTTTTTGATTTTACCTTTTTGTTTTAGTTTTGTGTGAGTAAAAATCCAAAACCACATAAAAAGTGAAAAATTCAAAAAGTTTGATTGTATATGTTTGAGCACATATCACATGTGAGTTTTGCCTTGTGCCTTCGTACAAATGGCTTTATGCATTTACGAGCTTAGCTTGTTATTTATGCACTTATATCTTTGTGGGAAAAATCTTGACATCTTTGTGTGATTGTTGTAAATCGATCTTCAAGCTTGTCGTGAATGATTAGTCAATAGTCATGTTGGTTTTGATACATGCATAGACTTGTGCCTATATATCTTCCCACCATTTATTTTTGTTTTTTTTTCCTTAAAAGAGCTTACCAAATGTAAATCTCCAAATGAAAAGAGATATTGAGCTGTAAAAGCCTGTCGCACATACTAGTATTTGACATGAAAAAGGGAAAGCGACTTTTATGAAATTGTATGATGCCCAAAAAGCCAAAGGCTTGTTCATCAAATTGAAATATCAAAAATTTCAGGCATCGATCTCAAAATGAGATGTATTAATTCAAAATGATCAAATGTTATGAGTTGTAAAAAAGCCAAATGAAAAACTTCAAAGATATGTAATCATTTTCTTGTGGAAGGTCATATAAGTTCATTTCTATAATTGAGATTGACCACTTGTCTTAGTACTAGTTGTGTATGACTTAATTGAATTGATCATTGATGCTTCATTCTAGACTAAAGACTATTCCACACTTGATACACACACACAACACACATGCCTAATGTTCAATGAATGCCTTATTCATTTGTTCGATTATATTTGTTTAAATGTGATGTGTGTGTGCTCAACTATATATGGATCAATCCAAAAAGATTTTTGATCATTTTATATGTTTTTGGAAGTGATTTTTATCACTCTATGTGTTCATGTTTAGTGCATACTTTGTTTTTCATAGTTTAAACATGTTTTGGGTTGAAAAACAAGTGTCAGAATTTTTGGCTACTCATTTTGGCGACTTGTAGCCTCGAGATCCAGTAGCGAGTTTACACAGAAGGTTTTGGCGACTCATTGGTGACTCGCCTAGTCGCGAATTGCCCAGAAACAGTTTTTTAAAGGGCTTTTCGTGGGAAACTTGTTTTAAACCTCTCCCATCCTCTCTAAAACCCCTCTTTGAATATTTTTACATCAAGACTCAATCAATTTGAATGGTTTTTCATTCCATTAACATCTCTAAGGTAATTGTAAACTCTTTTAATTAATTTGGATTCTTGGAGTATGTTTTTGTGAGTTTTGTGCTCTTGGTTGGGATTTTCATCATAGGGGTTGGGAAAACTTAATTTTTGTCAAAATTTTTATATGGGATTGGTTTCTTTTGATGATTTGCTTTAGGTGTTGGCCTCTTGTGGCAGAAAGAGCATGTATTAAGGGTGGTTTTCATGATGTTCATGCATTATTTCACATTGTTGTTCATAGTGTGCATGCTAGGTGTTTGATAAAATGTCTCTTGGGCATTTTCTTGCTTGTTTGGACTCCGATGAGTATCAAACTTTGGGGTTTCTCATGTTTCCTCATTAGGAACATGTTTGGTTCATTGGTTGTGTATTTAACACACCTTGCCCCACATGTGCATTTTCCATGCATTGGTCATGCATTACACTTTGCCACCTCTTGCACACAACTTGCTACCGTTGTCATGCATTGGTTCATACATTGTTTCTTCTTCCTAGCATGTCATGTTTACCTTATGTTTTGTAGCATTTTGTTTCGTCTTAGGTTTGAGCTTCATTTTCTCATTCATCATTGCACCCTTCATGCATCATTATCATTGTTCGTACCTTCATCTCTTGCCTTCGTTTCTCCTTGACCCTTTGTCTATTCCTAACAAAAAGGGGGAGAGTATACACTAGAGAGTATACCGGAGAGTTTTTGTCATTTCTATATGACACTTGTGCACATTCTTAGGGGGAGAAATTCTATTTCTCGTGCACATTTGTAGGGGGAGAGATATTCCATAGGGGAGATGCATATACCAAGGGGGAGAAGACATTGTGTTAATAAGAAAACTTTGTCTTGACTGTCATTTCTTTATGACTGTTTTGTGTTTGATCAAGTTGCTCACATGTTTCACAACATGTTTACTTGATCGCAATTTACTTGTTACATTATACTTGTCCGTTTATTACTTGCTTTACCTTGAAGGTCTAATGTGTTTTGTGCAAGTGTTTCAGGTTACAGGTATATATGTTCCAAGTTCATCACAGCTCCTATGATTCATGACAGGGGGAGTGATATGATAAGGGAAGTATTTTATATATTTGTACCCATGCTGCTTCTGTAAGCTTTTAGGGTTTGTTTCCATGCATTTGTAGGCTTTTATGGTTTGTACCATGCTGTTGCAGCCTTTATGCTTTGTGGTTTATGTACTTGTTAATGTTATGCATTTTCTTAAGTACATCACTCTTGTGCCTTTGTAGGATTGTTCCTAGATGCATATATGTTTGTATGCATTGGTTGAGTGTTGGACATGCAAATGATACTTTGCATATAAGCTTATTAGCTTGTATGTCTGGATGTTCATTCCTTGTGTGAATGAGCATTGTGATCATTATTTTATAGTGATTACCTGTTTTGGTCAAGCCATGGTTTATTGCTTTATTCCATTTTTTCTTGATCACATTATGCTTGCTCCATATGCATTTCAAGTTTTCTGCATACAATGATATTATTGTGTTGTTGTGTTTCAAGAGATACTTGTTCATATGTTTCAAGAGCTTTTCAGAATCTAGAATTAGGTGTGAGTGAGTTTTGTTCAACTGTTCCCAACTCACGCGTTAAGTCTAGAGTTTGTTGTAGGGTTTTGTCACGGAATAGCCAAAGGGGGAGATTGTAAGGTTGAATTTAATCAACCATCTTGTTGGCTTTATTCCGTGCCAAATTTTCTTGTATTTTAGCAATTAGTAACCCTGTATTTAGGTGGGATTCTTGTAAGGGTAGTGTGTGAGAAGATGTGAAGAAATGCTCAAGATTGTGTAAGGATGCAGAGTTTCATGGCTAGGACTTGTGGGTGACTCGCGACTGGGAGTTGCCAACTGCAGGCACGTGAGAAGCACACGGGGGAGGTGAAGGGTCACGCCAGTTGTTGCACTACAGGACAAAAGTTCCAGGCTGGCCAGGCCGTTAACTCGCGGCTAGAACTCGCGACTCAGACCAGTCGCAAGGCCAAGCCGCCAAACCACCTTGTTTGGGAAAAACTGACTCTTCGCATTCGTTTCTCACCCCACTATATATAGACCCTTATACCCACCAAATGTAGAGAGCTTCCTGAGAGAATTTTGTGAGAGAAACCCTAGAGAAAAACAAGATTGATTCATCCACAATCTTTACCTTAGAGACTTTACAAATTCCTCTACTCTCTTCCTCTCCATTGTTATACCTTTGAGAGGTTTTTGACCAAATCCTTTTCTCACCATACCTATATCTGTGAGAAGGTTTATTTGGTGCTTTGGGAAGTAGTTAGGAAGGTACCAATTCATATTGGTTGATGCTATGGGCTATAGCGGAATTTGGTAAGCTAGAGAAGAAAAAGGTTCGGCGCAACCTCGTTGGAGCAAGAAACTTAGAGGGCTTAGGTACATCAGGTAGATTAGGTTTGGAGGGTCTATTGCTGTTCATGTATCCTAACTACATTTTCTAGTGGATTATTGACCGCTTGGAGGGTGGCGGAGAGGTTTTACACGAAGGGCTTTGGTTTCCTCTTCGATAACACATCGTGTGTTGTCCTTGTCTTTGCATCTCTCTTTCCTTTATCTTTGCCTTTTATTTTTTGCTGTGGATGTGATTATAATTGGTTTAGATTGTTTATCAATTCTGTATTTAGCTTATGTTCATGTTCCGCACGTTAATCGTTTGATATTAAGCTTGAATTGATAATTTGTATTTTGGGGTCAAAACGTTCAAGGGTGTTCCATACTCATTTTGAACATTCAGTGATGATGAAGATGGAAATGAAGACAAGAGTAATAGTAGTAGTGACAACAGTAGTAGTGATAGTGGACATGGCGATGATTACCACAGCACCAATGGTGATGACAACAGTAATGGAAGTTATGATAGCCCATACAGTGGAGATGATTAAGGTGAACCCCCTAGTGATAGAGAAGATGAAGATGCAGTCCTATTCTATGAGGAATATGACAGTGATGTGGACTACTATGATCAAGATATTGAAGATGATACTGAAACTAACAGGTGGAGCGATACTGATAGTGATCAATGCAGGCTGATAAATGTGTTAGAGGATCTAAGAGAGGAAAATGCATAAGCCAACTAGATGTATCATGAAGAATATCCTATGGGCATCTTTCATATTAGAGTGATATCACCAAATGACAACTCAAGGTCTGGCGCTAGTTATGACAAGCATGGAAGAGAGGTTCCAGAATTGGGGTCATATTATGAGTTAGAACCAAGTACACCATCCCTACATACTGTAAAGGATGATGACATAGATGCTAGGTTGGCCTCTCTAGACCAAAAACTGATGGTCCACAGTCTCAGAATCATGACTCTTAAGAATGCTAAATGTAATGAGGATAGAATGGAAGGAAGTGGGCTAGAGCATCTCCTTTAACCCATTGAATTGGGCAACAGAGGCAAGCATAAGCTATTTGATGAATGGATGGATGGCATTGATCCTGACGAAATCAAGGCAATCATAGAAATGAAGCCTCCAAAGACTGAAAAGGAGATTCGAGGATTTCTGGGGAGGATATAGTACATCAGCAGGTTCATAGCCCAACTCACTATGACATGTGAACCAATCTTCCGACTGCTCAAGAAGGAGGTCCCAACCGTGTGGAACGAACAATGCCAAGAAGCCTTTGAGAAGATCAAAAGTTATCTGATGAAACCACCAATACTTATTCCACCAGCTCTTGAAAGCCATTGTTTTTGTACCTTACCATTACAGATACTACGATGGGGGGTTTTACTTGCTCAATACTTAGAGGAGACTAGAAAGGAGAATGACATATACTACATCAGCAAGAAGATGATGCCTTATGAAGAGAAGTATTCACCATTAGAAAAGACATGTGTAGAACTCGTATGGGCAACCCGTAAACTTAGACATTATATGCTATCTTACAAGGTTTTATTGATTGCAAGAATGGATCCTTTGAAGTATTTCATGGAAAAACCTATGCAAGATGGGAAGACTGCTAAATGAGTTTTGCTTTTGTTAGAATTTGATATCAAGCATGTGACTCAAAAATATGTGAAGGGGAGGGCAATTGCTGATCACCTAACCCATTGTTCACCAGAAGAAACTGAAGAAATTCAAGGAGACTTTCCGGATGAAGACACCATGGAGATTGAAGTAGAATCATGGAAGATGTATTTTGATGGAGCAACAAATCGAAACGGAAGTGGAATTAGAGTTCTCTTAATTTCTCCAAAAGGGGTAGACGTCCCATTTTCTAAATGGAAGATCAAAGAAGAGAGCCTTATGCCTTATCATCAATGTCTCTAGAAGTGGTCATCAGAATTCAGCAAGATCCAATATCAGTATGTGTTGAGGATGCAGAATCAAATTACAGATGCTTTAGCAACCATGGCATCCATGATGGATGGGCCAAAAGAAGATGAAGTTAGACCGATAGTGTTGGAACAAAAAGAAGAACTAGCCTACTGCATGAAAATAGAAGAATATGAAGGAAAGGATGGGGAAAGTGAATGGTATTTAGATATCCTACAACACCTCAAGGATGGAACATACCCAGAGTTTGCAGACAAGAATGATTAGTTAATCATCTGGAGGTTGTCCACTAATTATATTATTTGTGGTGAAAGGCTTTACCGAAGATTATATGATGAAATTCATCTCCTTTATGTAACTGCCAAGGAAACACAACAGATAATTGAAGAGGTTCATGAGTCAAGTTATGGGCCACATATGAATGCATATATGCTATCAAGGAAGATAATGAGACAAGGTTACTACTGGACCACTATGGAAGCCGACTATGCGGCTTATGTTTGAAGATGCCATCAATGCCAAGTCCATGGACATTTGAAGCACATGCCACCCATGCCATTACATACCATGACATCACCTTGGCCATTCTTTACATGGGGAATAGACATTATTGGGAAGATCCACCCTACAACATCCAATGGCCATGAATTTATACTAATAGCCATTGATTACTTTACTAAACGGGTATAAGCTGCCTCATACAAAGTTTTGAATTCAAAGAAAGTTTCTCAGTTCATTCTGACCAATATCATCTGCAGATATGGGGTACCACATGAAATTATCCTTGACAATGGGCAGCATTTCAAAGGAGAAACAGAAAAGTTGCTACGACAATTCAACATTCGGCACCATAAGTCTTCGCCTTATTATCCTCAGACTAATGGAGCAGTTGAGGCTGCTAATAAAAGTAATGGGCGAATCTTGAAGAAGAGCATAAAGAACTACAAGGACTGGCACCTACAATTACCCCATGCACTCTGGGGCTATAGAACGTCAATCTGATCTTCCATAGGAGCCACTCCTTATTCATTGGTGTATGGGATGGAAGTAGTCCTTCCCATCGAGATGGGTGTCCGATTACTAAGGACAGTATTGGAAAGTGAATCTTTGAAACAGAATGGTTGCAAAGCAGATATGATTAGTTATGCATGCTAGATGAGAAAAGACTTAAGGCCTTGTATCATATTCAAGGTTACCAGAGAAGGTTTAGGAAAGCTTTTGACAAAAAAGTGAGAACTAGAGATTTAAAGTTGGGGGACTTAGTGTTGAAAGAAATCTGAGCCTCGGTTCAAGATACAAATGGGAAGTTCAGGCAAAATTGGGCTGGCGCATACCTTATTAAGTAGATATATTTTGGGGAGCAGTAAAATTGATGGACTTAGATGCAAACCCTTTCACTAAGCCAACCAACACAGATCAATTGAAGAAGTACCACGTCTGAGGTGGTTGTAAATTAAGTTATTTCCTTCCCTAGGTTTGACTAAAAAAAAAAAAAAAGAGCTTGCTAGGTTGAAACCCGAACGGGCAACCTAGGCAAAAGATAAGGCAAAAAAAAAAAAAAAAAAAAATCCTCATCAATGAACTACCTGATGAACTGATCCTTCTATCAAGAGGGTACGTAGGCAACCATGTATTGGTTCAGTCACAATTTCCCACAACCCACCTTTTGCCCATTAACTAAAATTACCAAAAATTCAATCATTCCATTAAACCATGTCATTACATAAAGTCCAAAAGCCCAAACCTTAAACCAAACCATAAAAATTCCAAACCCCAAAAGCCTACACCTTAAATAGAATCCCTAACTTGCAAATTCTAAATAATTCCTAAAAATAAGAGTTTTTACATTAACTTCTAAAATAAACATGTTCAAAGCAAAAAAAAAAAAAAAAAAAAAAAAAAAAGATCGCTTTGTCTTCAGTCTTTTCTTTTCCTATTGATCATTAATTCCCTTTGTGATAGGTACTTTGTCAGCATTGTCCCTTCTTTTGAATTCATAATTATCTTCATCAGGTCTTTCCTGGTTGTCTTTGAGAAACTGTTCTCTCATAGCGATCCTTTCAGCTTCCTTGTCAACAATCTTGTCTATCAACCAGTTAGAGTATATAGTAGTCATCTTGTGGAAGTGCACCTTGACAAAAGACTGGTCCATTCGGTTAGCCATCTCTAGACCCAATAGCATGTTCTGTACAGAAGTAGGATTTGTGTCCACAAGAGAGAAAGGTCTTCTTCTTTTGCCACGAGGTATTCCTTGATCATATTTGAATTGCCTCAAGAGTCTATCTCCCTTCTAAAAGTTGCTCTCTGTAATCCAACAATGAAAATATAATTTGACCTGGAGACCTTAGTAAAGGGGGTGGACACTTCCACAAATAACAGTCCCATTGAATTGAGGTACTAGAATTCTTGTCTAAGAATTTCACCCAGTCACTCTTAGTTTGGCATTTAGTCTTGATTACAACCCTGCTAAGAAAACAACTAGGCCCATAATTACTAGTTGTAGGCTTAGCAATCATGTCCAGTCGCTCCATTAGCCATATTCGTAAAGTCAAAGGATTCTTTAAAAAGTTCTGAGTTTCTCCACCGTGAAATATAGCATCCAGTCCCAGAAGAGTTTCTGCCAAGATCAAAGAAACAAGATTATCACCATCCTTAATTTGACTCACAACACTTATAGCTCAAGCATCCACAAAGCTGTGTCTTCCAGAGCAAAGCAAAAGTTCTCCCACAAAGCATAAAGCCAAATCGAAGTTTTTCTGCATGTTGTCAGTCACTTCATAGGTGCGTTTGTCAATCAACTGAGAGATAATGGCACGAAGATTCACCATATGACCTTTAATCATACTATCAGTAATGGAAGTATGAAGACTAAGAGCATCAGACAAAGATTCCTTATGCCTGGGATCACATGAAACCACTATAGATTTTTTACTTGGATCGTAGCCCAAGATAGCAAAGAAATCTTCAATTGTCGGACAGAGTTTAGCAGTGTTGAACCGGAACACATGATCTTCGGGATCCCAAAATTTCACAGCAGCGCGAAGGAAGTCCCACTTGATTTTGACATTCCTCAGAGCCTTGATTCCCTCTAATTTAAAGGCTATAAAATTGGTTTTGGTATTGAAATCAAAGCTACGAACCCATCTGTTGATGTCATGAATTGTTGAATGAGAAAAATTATGATTGCTAGCCATGGATGACTTTTGCTTGTGATTATTGTGTTTTGCTAACCTTTATGCAGAGATTTGTCGCAGGAGAATTCGTTTAAATAAGCTGCATCAATTCCTGATCAGGTTTGAAATAGATTTCAGAGAGTTTGTAGCTGAATAGGAGAGAGTCTCATGATCACAAACGAAGTAAATGTTTTTCAAAAAAAGCGAAAACGCGAAGCGCATTGGGAGACCATGAGGAGTCGGCCCACCATGACGTGAACGTCATGGTGTGGCTTAGTACAATTCGGCACTCTAGAATTATCGAATGACACTGCAAAAGTGCCGAATGACACTCTTCAGTTGCCAAGTGGCACGCAGCCCCTCGGTCCTACACTCATGCAATTCCATGTAGTTTCATGTTCTCATGTAATTTTTTAAGATCGTTTGACACTCAAAAAGATTTTTTTTTTAATCAAACTAAGACATTTCAACAAGTCTAACACACTTGTTTTCAAAAAATCATCACTTGCATCAGCGCATTGGGAGACCATGAGGAGTCGGCCCACCATGGCGTGAATGTCATGGTGTGGCTTAGTGCAATTCGGCACTCTAGAATTATCGAATGACACTGCAAAAGTGCCGAATGGCACTCTTCAGTTGCCAAGTGGCACGCAGCCCCTCGGTCCTACACTCATGCAATTCCATGCAGTTTCATGTTCTCATGTAATTTTTAAGATCGTTTGACACTCAAAAAGATTTTTTTTTTAATCAAACTAAGACATTTCAACAAGTCTAACACACTTGTTTTCAAAAAATCATCACTTGCATCATTGTTCTCAAAAAGTGATCAACTCAAGTTTTCTTAAGACTCATGGATTTATGTTCCAAACTAGGGACATTCGCCCACACTTCATGCATTTTCAAAAAAAAAAAAAAAAAAAAACCACCATCATTTAAAAAAAAAAAAAGAAGAGAAAAAAAATCATTGAGATTTCCAAGAATCATGCATCCTTTTGTATACTATGGGCATTCGCCCATGGCTCATTTTTCAAAAAAAAAAAAAAATCACATCAATATTTTCAAAAGTCATGCATTCATTTTAAACTAGGGGCATTCAGCTCCACCTCATGCAAGTAAGTGTAGATTCCAATAAAGCCAAGCAAGATAAGTTTAAATTAGTACTACAAGATCTCATCAGGTGAATTCTAAACTTGTCTTACTTAAAGTTTCAACATGATCCAAGGTGATACCAAGGACAAAGAGCTAAACATGGAAAATAATGCAAGCTTGTCTAAGGAACACTTCCTTTTTTTTTTTTTTTAAGGAGAAATAAACGTACAAGTCATGCATCATTAGGACTCCAAGTCCGCTTGTGGGAGCATCTCCTCGATCCACCTCTACAGGAGCCACCTTCAGTATTTCCTTCCGGACTTGCGAAAAAGCGAGGATCGTACCAACAAATTTCAAGATCGAGGCTCCTAATCCTGTCCTCTAAAGCTCTCTTGGTAGAGTCAACAATTTCCATTCGATGTGCCTAAAAAGTCAGCAAAATCAAGTGTTAAAGACATTATCTAGCAAACCTTAAGCCAAAGATACTCAAAAAACAACATGGCATACCTAATTAGAATCATTGATCAGATATTGGGAGGACTGACTACGAGTCAATGATTGCAAGCCTCCAATCATCCGCATGCTTTCTTCCACAAGATGCACATAAACCTAAAGCATAACTCTACCAAGTTAGAATCCATTCAAGAAATAAGGATAAAAAACTGAACATTCAAGAACACACCGGATCGGGCCAAGGAATATTTGGCACATGCTTTAGCCTAGTTAAAGGCATGGAACTATACGTTCCATCAGGATACATCACATCATATTGCCATGCTGGAAAATGAGGATAAGTCTCTTTAAAAGAACTAGAAGAACCACCAGCATGGTGAGGTGAGGGAATCTCTTCCTCTTCTCTTCCTCTTCCTCTTCCTCTCCCTCTCCTTAAGAAGATAAAGGCTGAAAATCCAACATGCAAATGTTATTACCAAGCAAAAATATGAAAAGGAATTTGCAGAACAAAAGTTTGATCTTATAAGGAAAGAGAAATACCGTTCTGCCAACCAAGCAACCTTGAAGATGATCCCGGACAAATTCAGAATGATTTCCTTCTACTCCTGCAACAATATAGCCATCACGGGCCTGAGCAATCTCTTCATTAGCCAAAAGGTCAGCCAATCGAATAATGTGACAAGGATGAGCCGGAATTGTGGCAAGAGGATACACATATTCAACTTGGGGTAGCACCTGATCACCAAGATACCAGTACTTTCCATGCCCACATTCAAACAATACTTGGCGGCTATTCAATTCTAGAGCCTGCTCATAATCGACATACCCCTCACATCCAGCCCAATGATTTAATTTCATTTGAAAAGTCACAAAGAAACTCAGAAAGAGAAGAGACTGGATCATAACCAAGTGCCAATGATTTAAAAAGGAGATAGAAAGAACTCACATCATCAATGGTTAGATTGTCAATCACCAAGCGCCATAGCTCCAAAGAATGCCTAAAGGGTGGAGACAAGCGATGTTTAGGAAACCAATGAAGAAATCTAGGAAAAATGCCAGTAACCTCCTCTCGGATCTCGGGACCAAACCCCGAAATAGTCATACATACAAACCTGAAAAATTCACAACTCCATTACCACATAGCCAAAATAATTTCCACAACCTACACATAGCCACAATAAATACCAAACCTCACATGCCAAAAAAATGGAGCCCCACCTGAGCTTGAAAGACTCCGCCTAGAGAGTTGGGTCATGAAATGCATTAGCGTAGCATAGGCCATGCTGCCCTAGTCATAATTCCGGATTTGTTTAGTTTTTCTCAAGCTCCCCAAGTAGCGCAGATTCACAGTACTACCTAAATCCGGACATAAGAAAGTCCCAATAAAAAGAAGCATGAACATACGAGCGTCCTTTGCCACAGTCTCACATTGGGGAATACTCTCACATAACCAAGACAAAGGAACATTGTTACTCTTTATTCTAGAAGGCATTACACCTAGAAGTTTTTTGAGCTTAGTTGAAGTAAGGGAATCATTGACAAGAATTCTTTTACCACCCAACCTCAGACTAGTGATGATAGAAAAGTCATAAGGTGTTAACATTACCTCCCCAATGTTTGGAAAATGGAAGGTAAAGGTAGTGTCCCAAAAGCGCTCTGCTAAGGCAAGAAGTAACTAAAGATCCTTGTACTCATGTGTCTCATGATTTGACAAAGCTTCGAAGAAGGTGCCAAAGCCCTCTTCGTTGATGATGTTTTTGATGCTAGGTGACAATGCTACTCATGCACTTTTCAACATTTGGAGACTCTCTCGACTCTTGAGGCTCTGCAACATAAAAATTCAACTCATCAATCTCCATAACCCAAAATATATAACCAAAAAATTTCCATACCCAAAAAAAAAAAAAAAAATTTCCCCAATCAATACCCCGCCACAAAATCAAATCAATGCCCCACCAAAATGTCACCACTACCAAATTTATCACATATCCATACAACCACCAAATTTTGCCATAGCCATGCAAAAAGAAAATTTCTACATGCCATGAAAAAATTCCCACAACTTCATGCACAAATAAATTCTCACATACCCAACAAAATTTTTCCACGATACCCAACAAATTTACTAATACCCATAAATCTATCCATGCACATACCCACAAAATTTTGCCATGATCATAAAACAAAGTTTACACATACCAACAAGTTTTCCCACATATATCATGAACACATTCCTATAATTCAAGCACAAAGTTTTCACGATGCCAATACTCCCAAAGTCCAAACCAAAATTCATCCAATAACATCACAAATTACCTACATTGTCAAAATTCCAAAAGCTACCAACATTTCCTAAATTGCACCAAGATCAAAGAAAAAACACACTTCAAGAATGCTCCAAAGCCAACATTCCAAACATGATCAATCACACAATGCCCTCAAAATTTCAAAAGTGATAATATCTCACCATTAAACTTTCAATGAAACACGCAACAACATTTTTCCCAAGCAAAGAAACCAAAGAAAAAACTCACCTTGGTGTCTACATGACAATATGGAGCATGAGTCTTAGAGTCTTGAAGAAGTCCATCATCATCATTCCAATCAAATGTTGGATCATACTTCTTACCATGAGAAGTTGGAAAGGAAGATCCCTTAGAGGAAGAAGCCATTTTGATGTGAAGAAAATGGGTTTTGTTAGGATTAGTGCCCTTAAATCCTATTGTATGATGCTATGTATGATATTAAGTGTGACATTGTGTATGACATTATGTATGACTTTATTATGTTTAATAAATTTGTTTTATTATTATCTGAAATAATGGTAATATGAATATTCGGACATTATCATATAATCCATGAGATGCATAGTATGTGATTTATGTGAAAAGTCACAAAAGATATAAATCACAAGTTCTTTGTAAACTCAGAATTATAGTTCGTAGTCGGTGATGAAATTGGGTATTTTATCTGTGAAGACTATAACATATCAACTACGATGATTTGTCTTGATTATGGAAGTGGAGACTTCTAGTTGATATGTTAATATGTTTTAAGAGTTAAGACATATTGAACTGGACCGCTGTGAGATTTATTATTCTCCTAAAGACTGTCAAATGAATAATAAATCTCACAACTTACATTTGCATGAACTTTTAATCCTGAGAGAATAATGGACCTGATCATAAGCTGTAGGTTGCTTTGATATATCAGGAGTGAGATCTAAAGTAATGGTCAAAACCTCAGTATGTTGGGCAGCCACATTTAGTGTTGATGGAACATATATTCACAAGATGGAATTCATAGTCTCTTAACGGAGATATAAAATATTCTTTTGAGATAAGTTTAATGGGTTTGTTATTTAGAGAGTTAGGCCTAACCACTTTAGTAAGCAGTTACTAAAGTATATATTTATGAAATTAGATTTCATAATTTCATAAATATATGATGAATAACTTAAAGGATTAAACCGGGTACTCAAGGATTAAGATGTAGTAATTTATAAAGTGGCAGTCTACATTAATGACTTTGTATTACTACGAATATTTTATGAAGGGGTTGCATGTTCAATAAAGTCTTGGGATATAATTTATAGATAAGGCCTAGAGTGCAACTATATTTATATAGTGGTATTAAATATAGTTAATGGTAACTTTGGACTTGTCAAGAGTTAACAGAAAAGCCCAAGGCCCATTGGAGCTAGTGTCTTATTGGTCCCTTTTGGTCCCACTCTAAGCCACACACTTAAGCCCAATTGGAAAGGCCTAAAAGGCCAGCCCAATTAGATAATTGGTTAGATACAAAGGAAAAAACGTTCAGAATATTATTAGAGAGTAAAATCATTGTGAAATGGTGTGTATGTGAGTGTTTGTCACTCTTTAATCATCCCTTTGTTACCAATTGAGAGACCACACATCTTGGGCGTTAGTGGAATTGGAGTGAAGATTAAAAGTATTTTGAAGTGCTTCAATCTTTGTTTTGAAATTCACCGCTTCAAGGTATGATCTCTTGTTCTTAAATTTTGAAATTTACTTAGTGCATGTTATCAATATCGAATGAAGTAGATCCGTTTTTAAACTTACTTTTCCGCTGTGCTCATCTTTAATTCCATTAGGTTTCACCAAAAATGGGCAACAACTTGGTTTCAAGGATGAGAAGCCTTAGACACCTCTTTTTGTCAAGATCAAGCTAGTTGATCGTAGACATTCCTTTAGTCAAGACCAAGCCAGTTGGTCGCAGATGCTCCTTTTTGTCAAGATCAAGCCAATTGATCACAGACACCTCCTTTCGTCAAGGCCAAGCCAGTTGATCGTTGACACCTTTTTTTGTCAAGATCAAGCAAGTTGATTGAAGACACCCTTTTGTCAAGATCAAGCCAGTTGATCGTAGATGTTTCATTAGTCAAGACCAAGCTAGCTGGTCACAGACGCTCCTTTTTTTCAAGATCAAGCTAGTTGATCGCAGACACCTCCTTTCGTCAGGGCCAAGCCAGTTGGTCGCAGATATTTCTTTTCGTCAAGATTAAGCCAGTTGATCGCTGACACCTCTTTTTGTCGAAATCAAGCCAGTTGATCGCATATGCTTCCTTTTGTCAAGATCAAGCCAGTTGATCACAGACCTTCCTTTCTATCAAGATCCAGCCAGTTGATCGCAGACACCTCCTTTCATCAAGGCCAAGCCAGTTGGTTGCATATATTTCTTTTCGTCAAGATCAAGCTAGTTGATCGCTGACACCTCTTTTTGTCAAGATCAAGCCAGTTGATCGAAGACACCCTTTCGTCAAGATCAAGCCAGTTGATCGCAGATATTCCTTTAGTCAAGACCAAGCCAGTTGGTCGCAAATGCTCCTTTTTGTCAAGATCAATCCAGTTGATCACAGACACCTCCTTTCGTCAAGGCCAAGCTAGTTGGTTGCAGATATTTCTTTTCGTCAAGATCAAGCCAGTTGATCGCCGAAAACTCTTTTTGTCAAAATCAAGCCAGTTGATCACAGATGCTCCTTTAGTTAAGACCAAGCCAGTTGGTTACAGATGCTCCTTTTTGTCAAGATCAAGCCAGTTGATCGCAGACTCCTCCTTTCGTCAAGGCCAAGCTAGTTGGTCGCAGATATTTCTTTTCGTCAAGATCAGGCCAGTTGATTACAGACATCCTTTTAGTCAAGATCAAGCCAGTTGATCGCAGACTCCTCCATTATGAAGATCAGAATTAAAAAAAAAAAAAAGTCTCTCAATCAAATCAATTGTCAAGAGCCATTTCAAAGTTCAGCAATTACCAGCTAAGTCAAGTATTTTCATTATTTAGTCAAAAGATAAGGCACTAGTTCTATGTTCCAAAGTTTTAGGTTTGAGGGCTAGGTAATCTTTGAAAATTCAACCTCAATTAAATCATTGTCGCTAAAATCAGTGTCTTTGTTTTACATTGACATCCACTTTCCAAGCTCTGTCAATGAGGGGCATTTTGTAGACAATTGATTTTTCACCCATGATTTACTCAAGGAAGATGACTGGAGTGACCATCCAGATACAAAAAAAAAAAATCATTCTTGCATCACATGCATCAATTTGTTCCTGCATTGTATGCATTAATTCATTCATTGCATATCCAAAAAATGATCTTGAGATTCTAACGGTCGCAATGGTGTTTCCGGTTTCCTAATCAGATCATCGGATTGAAAGATATCGCATGATCAAGTTTGCATGGTCAGCATGCATAGTGTCTAGGTAGAATTGACCGCACATGATTAATTTAAATTAATTTTTATTGGTTAAGTAATTAAAATTAATTAGATAATTTTGCCATTAGTTGATAATTAGTGTTTAAAATTGGGATGCATGCATGGAAATAAAAAGGATGATTGGATAACAATAAAACTATGGATAACCTGAACTTTATCGAGATTTATTTTAAGGTATTTATCTTCAAGATA
The DNA here is from genome assembly GCA_023736055.1 of Quercus glauca. Classification (NCBI taxonomy): domain Eukaryota; kingdom Viridiplantae; phylum Streptophyta; class Magnoliopsida; order Fagales; family Fagaceae; genus Quercus; species Quercus glauca. The sequence continues at coordinate 43,522,560 of CM043318.1, forward strand.
ATTACTCTTAAAAAAGCCTGAATTATTTAGAAAAGAGATAAAAAAAATCATAAACGGAGGATGAAAACGTGTCTAGGTACAAGGACTGGCCAAGAAACCCTAAAAGGAGAGTCCAAATGGCACTTGAACAAGAAAGTGCGTTCAGCCTTCAAGAGCCAATTCTACACATTTGGAGTGCTGAATTGCCATCATGTGGGCTTTGGCCCAACGGCCTTAGGGTGATGATAAGGCACATCTTTTTTGACCTTTACGCAAAAGGAGGCATCCAGATTCAAACCCTAATCGTCCGTACGTACTTTTTAGAGTCCTCTGAGCTCTATAAGTAGAAACTGAACCTCATAATTCAGCACCTTTTTTTTATGCTCTAAGAGGCATACGTTTTTGATTCTTAAACCACACATATTTTCTGATCATCTCTTTGAGTGTTGCTGCAAAATTAGGGTTTTTAGTTTTCAAAGAAAATTGAATAAATTTCTTTGAACCCTAAAACATCCTCTCAAGAATAAAGTGTGCTCATGCAAGAGGTTGTTTCCTTCACCCTTCTCTTATGATGTGATGATGCATATTATATATCTTTCTTTTTCAAATATCTATGAATTTTTAATTGTCCATTTGTTTGAAGCATGATATTTTCTATATGATTATTATAATCTTTTTCTTGAATGTCAATAAATTTGCATGTGAACAATTATTTTCTTAAAACAAAACAGATCTGCATCTTTATAAGATGTAGATCTGAATTTTTTCTCAATACAAAAACTGATTTGCGTCTTTCTTAAGATGTAGATTTGAGTTTTCTCAAACAAAAAGAGATCTGCATCTTTATGAGATGCATATCTAAATTTTTCTCAAATATGATTTTCTTAATACATGCAAATTGTAGAAATAAAGAAAGAGATTATGTATTACGATGTTTGTGTTTATTTTAATTCATGGTTGCATAATTTTAGATTATGAGAGAAGTTTTCTTCTTAGAAAATCTTTTTTTTTTAAAAAAATATATAATAAAACAAATTTGATTTTTTGTCATTAAAAATCACTTTTTTATATATAACAAAACAGATCTAAATTTTTGTCATCGCAAAACCTTTTTTTTACATCCTACAAAGCAGATCTGATATTTTGATAAATCAAAATCATTTTTTTTAACAATAAAAACAGGTCTGATTTTTTCAACAAAAGTAGAGATTTCATCCATACATAAATTTCTGTGATTTAATTTTTCATTCACATGTTCAACATATCATGCATGACATGCATAGCATAGTACATTGGTCACAAGAGTTTAGAAGACCAGACTTTGTCTGGGCGGAATGGGTGCCTAACACCTTCCCATTCCGTAACCTAGTCTCTGGATTTAGGTTTTTGGTTTAGTAGATCTATCCTTATCTTCATTTGTTTTGGGCAGAATGTAACTAGGACAACAAGCCATGTAAAAATTTGGTAGATTGTAACTAGGACCCAAAGTTATGTAACTTTTCAATTTTCCAGATATGTAATTTTTATTCAATCAATGAGTGGAACTATTCAGTCATGTATTTTGTAATTAGTATTTTTCTTATTTTTTTGTAAAAAGAAAAATAAGTGGAGACTCCATACCACTTACCCAAAAAGAGAGGTGCCTCAAAAGGTACCCAAATCTCTTTTTTGAGGGACACGTCTCTCATAGTGGCCTTCCATTTTCTTGAGAGCTTCAGCTTGATCTTCTATAGCTTTGTATATCTTTTGTGCGAGTGCTTCATCAATCAGAGCAGCCATTTCTTTCAGAGGTATTTCTTCTTCAAGTATTTCTTCTTGAGGTGTGACTTCAACCTTAATCAAGCGTCTTCCGTTGCTTTCTCGAACCCAATTTGAAGTGGGGATGTGCTTACTTAATCTTGGTGGTGCAATGGTGCTTAAAAAGAAGTCCCATATTTATGAAGCCCATGTCCCAATTAAAAGTTTCTTTTATTTAGATGTTCTTAGAAAGTAATTAAGTCCATTTTAATGAAGGCCCAATTACAAGAATCACTCTCTTTCCTCGCATGAACCTTGCCCTTTATTTCCTTAGGCTTAGTCCATTTACAAAAAGCTCTCAATCTTACACTCATGGGCTTTCATTAAAATGCGCTTAGAGATTTTCAACATTTTGTCTCAAATACGGGTCAACAATGTACTCATCTCCTTTGGGCTCTTCTTTTCTTATATTTGTTGTCAATTTTTTTTGAAGTAGCCTTCTAGCTAGAATATATCGTGGCCTGCCTCTTAAAGCTCATGAATCTCTCATCATTTTGGGCCTTGGTATGCAACAAAGAGGCCCTAGATTAGGGAGATTCATGTTGGCTTTGTAGGATGTTGGATGTTAGGTCCATAGCGTATTTATTACCCTAGGCCCAAGGTTCTCTTTTTCAAGGTAAGATATACTTTCGGACTTTCGGAGAAGCCTTTTATATGTGAGAACTTCTTTTTTTTTTTTTTATCTCAATATCTTTGGGCATGCCATAACTTTTGGGTGATCATTTCAAATTTTACATCTTTGATTTGTCCTTTGGAATTAGGTGAACACAATGTATATGGTTGAACAAACAAGAGATACAAATGTTATCCTTTTTTGATAGGATCTTGGATCTCTCTAAGTATGGGTAAGCTCCTTAAAGCTAAAAGGATAGATTAATAGGTCACTCATAACTAGGTGGGCCATGATTCCAACCTTAGGCCTAAATAGACCGTAATGGATTGCTGGCAAACCGTTAATGTACTAAAAACCCATCATAGGCAGTGACATAGATTGTGAATTGGTGGGATGAACTTCAGAAGATTTTAGCCTAAATGGAGTCTCTAACTTCCCACTAATCACCAACCTTGGCAAGGCACAAAAGAACCAAGTGAAAGTGTGTGCAAAAAATTTTAAGCAAGTCTTTATTAAGATTGAAGAATGGAATACATTGGAATCAAACTCTCTATCCCCAAAGGAGTAGCCACTTTGGGCGCAAGCACCTGCGACGTGGTTTCATCCTCATGATTGGGAAGTACGGCTTGGCCTAGGGTGGACCATGGTGAAGAGTGTAAATGGAGTTGCCACCTAGTTTTGGTCAAGGAACCATAAATATAGCGCCTTTCATGGAAGTATTGTCTTTTACCAGAGCACGTGTTCGGAGTTTAGGTATAGGGATGGGAAGGTGTTAGACAGCCAACCCCACCAGACCCATGGGTCGATTTCCACTCATTGTGTTCCAAATCTTAATCTCACTAAAGGCAAATTTAATATGTTATTCTAACCCACACACACACTAGCATGCATCTAAGACACACAACTTGGCATAATCATCCTAAACCTAATCATTCATCTATCATGGCATTTAAACACAATCTTCAAAGGTAGAAACATCACAGGGCAGAATCAAACAAACATGTTGAAACATCTAAACATTATAGACATGGCATTCAACCAAACATGTTCATGTTATTTAGACATATCAAGCTCATATTCCAACCAATGCATGTTCATGTAAGTGCATTACTTACCTTACTGCAGCATAATACTTATGTATCAATGCATGTTCATGGTATTCAAGCAAATCAAAACCCTAATGGACATAAAAGATTTAAAACAAACAAAATAAAACAAAATAGAGAAATAGAGACTCAAGGATAGATAAAATAGGTTAAATAGAGGCTA